>OX421405.1:10636182-13136182 GCA_949126875.1 Lochmaea capreae | reverse complement strand
TTTTTTGTAAAATAAATACACCCTTCAATACACAAAATCCCAAAACTGATTTAGACATATTTTAAAACAAAAATAATCATATTACAAAAAAAACTGACACCAAACGCGTTTTATTAACATTTTCGAAATAAGCAAAAAAGCGCTATCCCAATAAAACCATTCCTGGAGCGTGCACTTCACTGGTGCCCATTCCCAGTAGACTATAAAACTGTTAGAATGTCATACAATAAAATATTTTTCCTACAACCACTATGCAAAATACGCTTTTCTACACAAATTTCTATACGCAAAGCAGGCCTTTTCTTAATTCCTTTGATAACTGTTGGAAAAGTAATGCGAAAAGTACACGTTATGGCACTTTTCCGCACCGAAATGTCAAACAAAGCTACCTATGACCTGTCAACTTTTTTTGACAATTCAACATATTCATTATACTTAGTGAATTTCTGGGTGTAAAAATTTTATATTTAAACCAAAAATAAGTAAACTATTTATTTGATTATTTATTTATTCATTATTCACTATTAAACATACACTCAACTGATTTTTCTATATTAAATTTTCATTTTGTATGTTCTATCTGTTCAAAGTTTTAATAAAATACCTAAGTATATCAATTTCTGTTTTTATTTCATTAATAAATGTGGTTGTAGAAAAAATACTGTGTACAACTTGTACGCAAATCACTTTTCCCATTCGCTAGATTTGAAACACTCACCATACGGCTCGTGCCACAAACTTCTGCGCTCGTGGGAAAAGTGACGCTTTGCGCACTAGTTGTACAAACTACTATTTCCTACAACCACTATGCTAAACACGCTTTTCTACACAAATTTCTATACGCAAAGCAGGCCTTTTCTTAATTCTTTTGATAACTGTTGGAAAAGTAATGCGAAAAGTACACGCTATGGCACTTTTCCGCACCGAAATGTCAAACAAAGCTACCTATGACCTGTCAACTTTTTTTGACAATTCAACATTTTTATTATACTTAGTGAATTTCTGGGTGTAAAAATTTTAAATTTAAACCAAAAATAAATAAACTATTTATTTGATTATTTATTTATTCATTATTCACTATTAAACATACACTCAACTGATTTTTCTATATTAAATTTTCATTTTGTATGTTCTATCTGTTCAAAGTTTTAATAAAATACCTAAGTATATCAATTTCTGTTTTTATTTCATTAATAAATGTGGTTGTAGAAAAAATATTGTGTACAACTTGTACGCAAATCACTTTTCCCACTCGCTAGATTTGCGGCACTCGCCATACGGCTCGTGCCACAAACTTCTGCGCTCGTGGGAAAAGTGACGCTTTGCGCACTAGTTGTACAAACTACTATTTTCTGCTACTAACAAGATAAAATTATTTGAATAAAAATGCTATTAGTTTAAAATTCGCGATCAACCATAAATGACTGGTGGCATAAGGAGTGCGTTCATATATATAATCTATGGGTGAGGTGAGGAGCGAAAGCTGACAGTGAACGTGTCAGTCAGATGACGGGGTAAGCGGCTAGGCAGAAATCAGCTTGAACGATTAGGGCGCTCCCTACCGATTTGTAGATCGACACCGTCAAAATTTGAATTTGACATTGAAATGTGTTGTTTAATTTATGTTGATTGCAGAAAAACATGTTTTTACCTTTAACATTATTACCAGTGGAATTTAAAAATCTTGTGTTGTTAGGAACTGAAAAGCACGCAAAAACAATAATTACAAACGTTGTTTGAAAATAAATTTTACTAGTGGAGATGTCAACCTGCATCAGACTACTTGATTTCTGTTTTATTAGTGGAAAATCCAATTTACATTCGTGTGTTACTTAATTTTTATAAGAACTTTTTTTAAATCTAATTTTTGTCTTTTATTTGGCTAGTAGTGGAAAAAGTTGTATATACACCACAGTGGTGAAGACATTTATAAGCCACGCACCTTATTCCGGTCCTGGCAAAGCCACTCGTAAACTAATTTTGGTGCATGATCAATAATAATAGTCATCACCACCTTGGTGTATAATATACTATTATTTCCGAGGATATGATCTACTGTGAATAGGCTTCAAAATATTTGACAACAAACTTTTGCAGTCTTAAACTTCAAAATATTATTGGTTGTCTAGTTGTCTAATTTTTTCGTAGTGTCTGGTAGGTACCAGAATTTTATAAAAAAATTATTCTTCATTACTGTAGCTGGAACGCAACCGAAACGTTGAATTAAAAATATAAAAAAGATTGCTCTTTGATTTCCCAAAAAATAATGAATACCTACACCACGAGGAACATACAGAAGATATTTATAAGAAGATAATGTTACCTGCATTCTCCGTTCTCTACCAATTTGTTTTTCTATTAGTTGTATAAGGTGAAGTCTTCGTATGGAACCAAGAAGAACCATACTATCCGGCTTATCAACTAAAGGAAAACTTTGAAGTCTTCTATTTTCTTTTAATACGGTTTTTAATTGTTCGTAACTCATACCATAGTATATGTACTTTATGTCTCTTACCATAAAGTCTTCTACATAAATATTGTAAATACCTAAAAATTTTATTTTAACGATAAACAATGTCATCTATGTAGCTTAGAAAAATAAATTGAAACTGAGTGAGTGAGTAGTCGAACTTTGCAATTAAGAGGAAAATCTTGGACCCGGAACTCAAAAAATTGTTTAAAAATTCTGATTTGTGTAAATGGATACTCAATAAATTAAGAAACAACAAAAAACAACTCTAGAAAACGTCTTTGTTTTAAGGCCAAAAGCACTCTAGCAACATCTCGTACATCGATTAAGCGAAATAGATATATTCTTTTCAGCCTTAATTTTTACGACCAATAATCTAGTAAAACTATCTTATGAGCAGATTTACCTAGATAACGTCATCAGAGGGTACCATTTTGGGCAAACTATTTTCATATTAATTCCGTGGATCCTTCTTGGATATTGAAGGAAAATGGATAGAGAGGATAAGTGCATCAGCTATTAACAACTGCTGGACGATCTGCTGCACGAACCCATTGGAGCTTATGCTGACGATTCTCCTGGAGAAGGCGTCGTGAAAAGCCTCTTACAGAATATACAAAATGGATTATATTATCCAATTGGTAGGTTGTGAACGACAAAGGCCCATGCTGTCTGAGCTATTTTCCACGAAACTCTTGGTGACGCCTCCGTTTCAAAATAACAGCAACTGATCTTCAAGTAAATTATAGATATGAAGCCACGACTATCCCTGTAAATGTGGCAAAGGATATAGATTGCAAAGCAAGGGTCTATTGGAATGAGGTACCAGGTTAATGGCAAGCCAAGATCTTTATCGAAGGTCCTTCAAAACTGAAAGCAGAAGATTTCCATAGACATGGAGAATTAGATTAGATTAGAAATGGAGTGGCTCTTTATCCTATCCCACTGCCACCTTTGCAGATCTATTGTGGTCCTCCCTATTTTTAGAGCTCGATATCTAACTTTATTCTTTTAGTTATACCTATTGGCCTGGATGCCGCCTCCCTTGCGTAGCTCTCTGCCCTCGGTTTTCCTTCTCCGAAAAGGTGAAACCGCACCCATACTAGGCCTTCGCACTCACAGAGTATGTGCTCCGCGGTTTCGTCTTCTTCCTGGCAAAACCTACATAGGCTGTCATCTGCTAGGCCAATTGTGTGCATCTTACAATGTCCGGTCAGCATTCCCACCACCATCCTCGTCGTTTCTGGACTTTGACATAGTGACAGTTTGGCCGAAGGGCTTTTAAGGAATAGTTTAGCGCACCTTTGACCTGGGGTTTTATGCCACCAGCGCAACGCCTGGTTGTTTATCCTTTGGTGGACGCTCTCCTTATTGAAGTTTTTTGCGATTCCGCAGGAAGGTTTTGGCCCTATCACGACCTCAGTCGCTTTATTCCTTGGTGACCTGGCACCCAGGCTAGGGTCACTCTATTCTGACTTCTTAGTATGTTGAGGGCTTTGCGACATTCCCACACCAGATTTGACGTTGTCCGATATGAGATTATTGCCATTAGTGCTGCTTAGCTGTCGAAGTAGATGACGATTCTTTGGTTATTCACCTCCCGTCTCATCAACTCTTCTGCACAGCATTGCACCGCCACTAGCTCTGTCTGAAAGACAGTGACATGTTTCCCCTGGATAGACATGGAGGAGATCAGATCTATAACCAGAAATCTTAATGGCTATCATCTGATCAGACTAGGGATGGTCGAAAACGTGACCCTGCCTAGACGAATATGGGTCGGCAGAGCACATTCTATGTACAGATTATCAATTTCTTTGGGAAGATCTTAAAGGGGTAATTTCACTCGGATTGAGGTCGAAAACACAGAGAGTCTCGTTTTTGTCTAGAAGAAGAATAATTGGCGGAGCATATTCTATGCACAGAGTATCAAGGTCCTTGAGAATATTGCACTTAAAGGGGAAATCTGTCTAGGTACCTTAGACAAATCGTAGACACCAAAACATACTCTTTACTAAAGTTACACACACAATTATACTCACCACTGATACTTGGTAGCAAATCTGGCAAATATGGCAATTTCTTAATGACTATAATACTATCATATATACTTGGTGCTAAAAGACTAGCAATGGCGTTAGATATTAAAACTGATATCATTATTGGTATAAGGTGCGTTATTTGTCCAGTCATTTCAAAAACTATCACAGATACAGAAATAGTATGGGTTACGGAGCCACTGAATGCCGCAGCTCCGACAGTGGCGTATCCACCAGGAATTATTTTAGCTATTTTGCCACCATACCGCATTCCTGGAAATAATTATTACTTAGATTTAGCAGAAATAACCGAGAATAGATTTATGACGAAAACAAAAAAAAAATTAAAAAAGTCGTATTCAGCAGAATTTCTATTGAAAAACATAATCAAATGTACGGCGCGTTTTAAACGTGACGTCCAGCACGCATGCACACGTACAGAAGAATAATTATAAAGATTTGGTCACTTTTAACAACCATAGGGAAATGGTATTCCCACCTCTACACTGGACCCATTTCTTTCCTACTTGTTTTTCCGTTCACGTCGATTCAATTTCAAATCCTATGGTTGGTTAAAAAGTGACCAAATATGTATATAAAGATTATAGTTACCTGAAGGAAACCACATATGCATTAATTCCCCAATAATTCTACCACTGGCGGCTCCAATTTTGAATACTGGGATAAAGATGCCGCTTGGTACTGGTAACGTTGAACATATTATAGATGTAACAAACTGAAACAAGAAAATAGTAACAAATACGTTCTTTAATTCTAGTTATCAAAAGCGGAAACCATTTGGTTTCCTTATTGTCTAAGCTCGAGGTCATTACTAAATAATTTACCCTATCCCAAGAATCTGATCTTTTGTTGAATATTATTTTCTGAATACAAATTAATGATCTGCAACCATTTTTGTATTATCTATACTTTGTTGGTTTTAAACTTCAAACAAATATTTTCTCAGAAACTTCGAGATTACAGGAAGCAAAGAAATTGGTCAGATGATTTGGATCTGAATGATGCGCTGATGAGGTGGAATTATTATTATTGCTTTAGAGTTTTTCTCGTAATCTTGTAAAATTTCAAAAATATATTTATACTTACATTAAATAATACTACACATGCTAAATTGACTAGAACTCCAGTCCACGGCGTTTTCCAATTATCGATCATTTTCTGCTCGGCCAAAGTTACATTCACGTCAGTCCAAGTGATATTACTAAACAATGCCACAACTTGTTCATGGTTTGGCAATTCCCCTGCTATGAATTGTCCGAATCCCAATGGAAAAGAAAGACTTGCTACAAAAAGTGAAACGATGCCCGGATACAAGAAACGACTGTAACATTAAGACTATTTAGATTGATTACCAGAAATTAGATAAATAAATGGTACACTTACTTTTTGCTAAGAAATCTATTGATAGTTTTGTTTTTTCGCATGTAGATTACGTACTGACGATGCACCCATACGTAGAATGCTCCACCGAGTCCGGAGAAGGCTCTAAAATATAAATATGTTGTTGGAAATAGGCTATAATCTGTAATAGTTATATGTTACATGCCAAAATGTTTTTTAGGACAAACTATGAACTAGTTTTGTCGGATTTTAATATTCAATATTTCAGACCAAACTAGTTTGTCTTAGGAATAACTGATTTCGTAGTGATTGATGCAATTAATGCACACTTGCCTGTACCTCTCTCTTGTCTGGCAGTTAATTTTTCAGGTTTGTACGGTTTTACCGTTTATTAATATTTAATATTTCAGGCCAAACTGGTTTTTCCTAGGACAAACCAAGTAGTTTGTTCTTATGTTTGTGAGAGAAGGAAATAATTACTGAAAATTTCATTTATTACTGAAGTAATGAATTAGTTATTTATATACCGTAATAGTCAAAGAAAGTAAAATCAAATAAAATTTTATTGGAATCTGTTTATTCGTTTATTTTTTACAATTTTTTAAATTTATAAATCTCTTGAAAACCCCCTTAAAGTATACCAATGAGTTTGATGTTTTGAAAAATAAAGAACATTGATCTAAATAAATATTTTTGGAAATTTTCTTCTTTCTTTTTTTGTGAATTTTACAAATTTAAAACCCCCTTAAAAGTCCCCTTCCTAAGGTTAATATCTCTAGTTTGACCTAGGATATTCTAGTTTAGCCATTAAAATCTGGCAAAACTAGTTCATCGTAAGTGCGTTATTAGGATAAACTAGTTTGGCCAAGGAGAAACTAGTTTATCTGAACGCACTTAGGACGAACTAGTTTATCCTCGGACAAACTACTTCGTCCTAAAAAACAGTTTGGCCTGCAACATATACAAGTATTGCACAGTGGTGAAGTCCTTCTGACAATCAATGATATTGTATATATGTATGTATTTTGGGGTAACATTCACTGAGACCTAAAAGATCTATTGTGCCCCCTTACTTCTACTTAGTTCCTGAGGAAAGTCTCAGAGACTAGTAGCTCCTTTAGTCCTATTTCCCCGAGGAATTTTAGGATATCTGCAGGCTTCAACTTAAGTAACTGTCCCTCTTCTATCCTGTAGTCTCCCAGGTGCTGTGCCCTAGGATTCTGAATTGCTGTGCAGTTCGCAAGTATGTGGATGGAGGATTCTTCTTCCATTCCACAAAACCTACAATCTTCTTCCTCCACTATTTTGAGCTTATTAAGGTGCCCATTCAGGCGACAATGTCCCGTTAGGATTCCTGTTAAAACTCAACTCAACAGGTTGTAGTCACCCAGAAGAATCTTTGATTGCCTAAGCCCTACTAGATCTTTCCAATTGTCAGATCTTCTTTTTTCTTAGGCTCTACCTATTTCTTCCAATATTACATTGGAGCTGATTCCGCAAAAGGGTTCCGGCCCCCAAAAGGGTATTTCAGTCCCCCTCTTCGCTAGTTCATCTGCTATTTCGTTTCCTTCTATTCCAGTGTGTCCTGGAATCCACAGTAAGGTGACTATATTGTTCTCGCCTAGTTCATTAAGTTTGCCTAGGCATTCCCACACCATTTTGGAACTGATTACACAAGAACTCAGCGCTTTAATGGCTGCTTGACTATCAGACATTATGATAATCCTTTGCCTTCTATATCCTTTGTCAATATTGAACTGGGCACACTTTCTTATTGCGTGAATTTCCGCTTGAAAGATACTTGGGGTTTTTCCCAAGCTTTCAGAGTGTTTGGTTCCGGGCCCGTACACTCCTATCCCAGTTCCTTCTATTGCTTTTGAGCCGTCTGTGTACCATTGAATGGCATTCTTTCCAAGTCTGGCAATGGTATTTGGATCCCATTCCTTCTTGTTGCTTAATTGTTGTAGTTGTAGTCACCCAATAGAATCTTTGATCGTCTAAGCCCTACTAGATCTTCTCTTTTCTTCCTCTTTGCCTATTTTTCCCAATATTACATTGGAGCTGTTACCGCAAAAAGGGTTCCGGCCCCCAAAAGGGTCTTACAGCTCCCCTCTTTGTTAGTCCATTCGCTGTTTCATTTTCTTCTATTGCAGTGTGTCCTGGAATCCACAAAAGGGTTACTATATTGTTCTCGCCTAGTTCATTCAGTATGCCTAGGTGTACACTCACCATTTTGGAACTGATTACTCAAGAGCTCAGTGTTTAAAGCTGCTTGACTATCCGACATTATGATAATCTTTTGCCTAATATATCCTTTTTTGAATAATGAACTGGGCCTACTTTCTTCTGGCGTGAATTTCCGCTTGAAAGATCTGTGTTCCATTAAATGCCATTATTTTCATGTCTGGTATTGGTATTTGGATCCCATTCCTTCTTGTTGTTTAATTCCGGAACGAATTTCTTTGAAAAGTTATACTTTTTCATCATACCATCTTGTGGCATGTCCCAGGTTGTCTGATTTCTAAGAAGTGAAAAGGTGGTTTTCTTTTTAATGAATCCCTCTCTACTTAGTCTGTATCTTGTTCTTTCTGCAACACTCTCACCACCATATGTAATGGTGTGAGGTTGAGAATCACTTCCATTGCTGCCGTTGGGCATGTACTCATTCCTCCTGTTATGCATATACAGGCTAGTCTTTGAATTTTGGAGAGGTTTTCTCTTGTCGTCAAGAGGCTAGCTCTACTACTCCACGCAATGGCTCCATAAGTGATAATTGGTCTCACTATGGCAGTGTACATCCAGCTCAGGATTTTTGGGTTACAACCCCAGTTTCTCCCTGCCAGATTCCTGCACACCATTAGAGCCATTTTTGCTTTGTATGTAATCTCCTTCTCGTGTTTGTTCCACAGGAGTTTGCTGTCTAGAGTCAAACCTAGATACTTGACTTTTTGTCTTCATTCAAATCAATGATATTACCACATTCGTGAATAATTTTAATACAAGAAATTTATATTTTAAATTATATTTGATCTTGAAAATATTTACCGAGTATGAACTTGTTTACTCAGCAGGGTCGTTTTTTTATATTCATTCCGATAGTTGTAATGATTCTGATAGTTCGGTTGAAATTGAGTTTAAGTTGATAAGTTAATCAAATAGTATCTAGTTAAAGTCCAATATGTACGTAATTTATAATAAAATCCCAGTGAAACTACTTGAAGTTTCCTTCCACTAGTCAAATGTCCTAAATCTATGAGCAAGTGAACATGGCAATCCTGCCCGAACAGCACAGATTTTTCAAATCGTCTTATACTCACTGAAAGTATCCAAAGGATTAAATGAAAAAATAGAGATCTTCTTCTAATAAGACAAGTGTGAATCTGGTATACAAAGTGCACAGGAGTCATCCTTCAAACCTCATAGGAAAAGAGTAGGAGCATTGAACAGTGATTTTCAGAGAACAACGTCGTGCTGGTACCGAAACGTCAAGGTATCTAGGAAAACGAGAGAGCTGACGCACAGTAGGATATAATAGCTGCTAGCTCGAAGCTCGACTGCGGTAATGGAAACCATTCTCAATATTCAGCTTCTTTTGTTCTGCAGGTTATGGCGAAAGCGAGATGGGTAGCATACAAGCTGAAGTGGAAAGGGGATCGGCACAAAGGAACCAACGTGCATAGTCATTCCAGAATCACAGATGCTATCACAAACTCGCTTGATAGATAATAACATATTGGCCACAATTAACGACAAGCAACCAAACCATATCCATTGATACTGGTATGGTATGGTATGGGGCTGGAAGCATGCAGTTAGGTACCCAAGGGAGGATTTCTCCAAGAAGAAAAAACTTTTGAGTCTGATAAGGGCTACTCGTCTCTTCAAATAAACGGTACAGCCAAGAGTACAAAAAGCCTTAGGGATGAAGTATCGAGGTCTCGAAGCCTCTGACTGGTGGTCTCGAACCAATCAATCAATTCTGAGCAGGAAACAGCTAAATATATGAAACCAATGACTGGTCGTATACCAGCACAACATTCTCTTGTTAAATGGAAACCTTACAGGTAGTCGATCGCAGATGGTAGGATTTGCTCCAGCAGCCTTAAGGTGAATCCGAGCTTCACTTTTCTTAAATAAAGGACCTGTATGACATTGACAGGATCAATTTGTACATTTAGGAAGATTACAGTTCACATTTTTTGGCTATTCTGTAAATTTCTGTTATCATCCAATTGCTGTAGTAGATTCTAGAAAATGATTTGCTCTAGCGTTGATAATATCGAGAAATAACTTTTATTGTTGGAGTTCTCAGCAAATTAGATTGGTGCTACTTATAACATTAAACTTTTGAAAGGCGTTAGGTGTATAATTACCCGAGTAACGCAAAAACAAACAGCTCTTGAGGATCAAATGGGAAATCCATATAGAAGTTGGTCCTGTAAACTGCTGTTACTGTTTCTGCTTTCTGAAACCAAACTGCCAGAAGTCTAAACGTGGATGCCCCGCATACTGCGGCAAAAAAACCTCTCCAATAGTTCCTCACTGCGAAATAAACTGTAGTTACTTCTATACTAAACAGTACACCTAGAAAATATAAAAAAATACCAATGGTAATCATATATTTGCAAATACAGATTGCGTAAATTACTTTGGAACCCTGGCCTCGGATTACACAAGTACGACAAGGATATATGAAAGATAGAGAAAGAATAATTGTGCGCGGTCATCACTTTGTTTCATCTTAGGGGTGTATACTTATTTCCCGAGATTGGCCGAATGGTCCTTTACAGAGAGAATTCACAACATGGAAGAAGTGAGGATGTTAAAGAAATAAAAAAATACAATCGTTATTACGTAACCTGTACATCTTAAAATTCATTTTTGTCAACATCATCATTTCAGACCAAGTTGACAATTTCTAACTACAATAGGATATTATTTTAGCCATTGTAACTTGAAAATAAAACAGCATTTCTTGAGAGAACCATAATTAATAAACTGAAAATCCCTTCCATTAATAAATTAAATTGAAAAAATAAAATAAGTACCTACACCTATTCTAAACATAAAATATAAACTTCCTGAAAAAATAAAAATCCATTCTAAAGGTAAACATAATTTTAATGAATTAAGTGCTCAAATAAACCACCTTCCTGTGCCAGACAATAACCAAATCTGTGATAAAGATTTGATCTCATATCTCTAAGACTATTTGGCGTAATGCTGGCACAAACGTGCTGTATTTTCACCCTCGAAAAAAAGTCAACGATAACGAGACAAAAATATCATTTGTACAAATTAATCTGCGCTTCTGGCAACAGCGGTTAAAATAGGGGGACAGTGAGCATTCGGCCAGTCTCGGGAAATAAGTATACACCCCTAAGGTGAAACAAAGTACACGCCTTAATGACCGCGCATAATTATTCTTTCTCTCTCTTTCAGCTGTTTTTCTGTCGTACTTGTGTAATCCGGACGGTTCGGATGTAATTTACGCAATCTGTATATCGTGGGCGATTAGAAAGCTGTGAAATAACAAAGCTTACCTCCTACGGGTGCTGCAAAACAACTGGCCACACCAGCAGCGCACGCAGCTGCCAACATTTCGGTAGTTCTACTTTCATTTTCATATATTCCCTGGAACCCCGTTACTAGTTTACTGAGTAATGTTGCTGAAATACTAGCGATATGTACAAAAGGACCTTCTTTACCTGAAAAGTTTCATTAATTACAACGGAAGATAAAGGAGTGAGTCGAAAAAGCAATTTATTCATGACAATTGAAAAAATAATAATTCATTTATAGAAAAATCACTGTAATTTTTGTACACGAAATGATTCGTAAATCCTGATCCTTTAAAATGGGATTTTAGTATCACTAACATGCAAGTTTTATTTTAAAAAGACCTACCTAGTGGCATACTACTTCCTAATATAGCAGTCAAACCAACAATTTTGGCAATAAGTGTCCGGAATGTTAAGTATTCCTTTAAAGCGACTCCTCTAAGGATTGTTTTCATTTCTGGAATACCGGAACCTGAAAAATATATTTTACTGATAAATAAACTCACAAAAATCTATTTTTAATGAGACACTTTTAAATTAACACTTAAATTAGCTGAATAATGGTCGATAGCTCGCGTCGACCGTTTGTTCATGGTCATATTGTTTCGGTCCCGAAACGTTGAATTAAAAAGTATCAAAAATATTGTGGTTTAATTTCCCAAAATAATAAGAATAATGAACAAGGAACAAACTGTAGATGAAAATGAGTTTATTTATAAATTAATTAAGTGGATCTTGCCTTTTGACAATACTCCACACGAGGCTGTTAAAAAATCATTAAATAGAAGAGGTGTAGACAGCAAAAATGTCAAAACTGCTCACCACTAGAGTAGCAGTGACAAGGACGAGTAAAGTAATTGTCTTTATTTGTACAACCAATGGATGTCCAAGGGAGGAATAACATCCCCATCAATGTGGAGTCTGACGGCTGACGAACTCCTATGTGGTTTGACTGACCTCGGAATATTCTGCCAAGGATATGACGCCTATATTGTTATAACAGCCATGGGAAAATTCGAAAACACTCTATGTGACATCGTACACAAGGTTCTGAACTATACAAATAGCTGGTGTAGGCAAGTGGGACTTAACATCAACCACACCAAAACCATATTAATAGCCTTCACTAGGAAAAGAAAACTCAACCTCAAACTTGATGAAAGCAAGGTTGAATGGAGACAAGACGTCAAGTATCTATAAGTGAGAGGATGGCTTTATTATTTGGAGGTTTTGTATGGGAAATAGATGGAAACATTTCTATTATAAAGTAACTATGGATAATTGTAGTGAAAATAAGAAAACTTACCTATTGCTTGTGGCGCTACAAGCTGTACGAATCCAGCACTAAATAAAACTAAAGTCGTGGGAAGGATGACCCATAAGACGTACTGTACAGCAGGGTGATCTGTTAAATCTTTATATAATCTCAGTCTGGCTGCAAAATAAAATTAGTGAAAAAACACAAGCAAAACAATTTAAAAATTAGTATATTCTGTATTAGACCACGAGCTACCAATATGAAAACCTCCCCCACCCCCGTGGGAATCTATGACTTATACTTTTTTTTATTGGTATTACCTACCAGATTAAGAATTTTTTAAATCACAGCATATTAAAGAAAAAAAAGGAAATAAAGAAATACTGAAAAATTAAGAAAATTTAATTTTTTGTTTTGTTTAATTTTAAAATACAAAAGGGTACAATAGTTACCATTTTTTTGTGAACATACAGTATGTATTCAAAGTCTAATATAGAAAATACAATTTTTTTAATAAATTAACTCAACTAACAACATATGATTTTGTAGTATCATTATTTTTTTGTAATCAACTGTCATCTTCTTCACTGTAATTTTCTTCATCCTCGTGTATTATGTCGTCTAAGTTTAGTACTTCTGGTTCATCTTCATCTTCAAATTCATCTGGTTCAAAGCTTTCTGGAGCGTCAAGCAGTTCGGGTGGCAACGGATCTCCTTTAATCCAATTGAACTTAAGTTAACCATTCTCCAACTTCCACCCATGTCCCACTGGAGTTGGTGTGGAGGGTTTAGCTACATGTGAGTTATTCCATACGTTACACCACTGGTATTTGACACGTTTTATGTGGTTTTCTAATGACGTTTTGCATTGGGGAAGTAGACTTAAATTCCCGTCACCTTGATTGTTGGGCAGAGAAAATGCAGTTGTGGGAGAATACTTTTGTGAAAACAAATCAAACCGTAGTTTGTTTATATTTGTGTATTCCTTATTTCTGTACATGCAACAGACAAATACTCCTAATGATGCAAGGACAGGAACAAACTTTGAAAACTTTTCCAATTTAGATTTCACAGACAACTTTCCATGACGAACAAACGAACTGGTGGTGTCACATCCGGACAGAGCATGCACATTCAACATAGCGTGGCTCATTTCTACACCTAAATTATGAGAAATGGCGGTGACATTTATGGCCCTTCGTTTGTTACCACAACACCGCAACATAAATACATCTGTGTCCGGGGATCTAGCTCTGATGGGTGAGTTGTCTTGACAATATTTTAAAGCATGGAAGCAGTGTAATATTATTTTAGTATCTGCTTCCTCTTGTGAAGAGCATTGGTCATCTTGTGTTATATGTTTGATAGTTAATCCGTCTTCGCTAGTAAAGTAAGTGCACTTATTACTATGTGACAAGTAAATATTCCTCCTATGTAAGTAGTGGGCATATTTGTGCTGAGACCATTCATTATGTAGCAGCTTAACCAGTTGTTCCTTATTTTTGCCATTAGCAAGGAATTTTTTCCAATCCCGTGGAATCTTGGTTTTAGGCCCTTTTATTAAAAACGTATCTCCACATCACCTTCTTTGTCTTTCAATGCTTTTAATAGATAAATCTAAATAGGTATCCGTAACAAAATCTATCCTGCTGCATTTTGGAAAGCGGCTCAAGACAACCTCTGCTAGTTCACCAAAGGTTTCTGGAATATTAGTAAGAGCCTGAAAGTAATCCATACCATCAATCACATACATAGATTCTTCAATCTTAGGAGGTTCGTGACCTCCAAAGCATGGAGTAGTTTGGAAAAAATATTAGAAGCTAAGAATTCAAATATATTAAATATTTGGTAGTTTTCATGATTTTTTCGTTTTTCCGGGATATGCTGTAATTCGCAAGTGGCAAACACCTAAAACCTTAAAGTACATGTAAATACAAAAAAAATGTATGTGTCGAAAATTCCCACGGGGGGGAGGGGGGTTGCACACCAGCCTCCGCTCTATATGTTCCTTGTGGTGTATTCATTATTCTTTTCGTTATTTTCTTGGGAAAATATATTTTCATTTCAAAACGTTTCGGTAGCGCTCCAGCTGCCGTGATTGAAAATAGTTAAGTTTCTTTTTTAAATTTTTGTCTCTACCTGACACTTACAAAGAAATTAGATTAGTTTAGAAATGAAAATATAAATAAAGTTTTTACTGAGAAAATAACGAAAATATTATAAATTAGTGTGCAATGTTTCCCGTGGAAATGCTTTCAGATAGGGACCAAAAAATTATTTCTATACTATAAATAGTTAATCTTGACAACGGTAGCTGGACTGGAACGCTACCGAAACGTCGAAATAAAAAATAAAAAAACATTATTGTGGTTTGATTCCCAAAAAAATAAGAAATAAGTATAAATAACTAATATCTGTGTTATTTAATGGCACAAACAAGTTTGAGGAAGAAGGAGAGATCCTCATGGAATACCTTCTATATATTTATTTTGAGTTTTTCCAATATTGCTTATACGAAATGAAAAATTATTTTTTCTTTTTATTATATTTGCCGGATATACTTAAATAGTTTTAAATAAGTTAATTGATTAAACATTCGAGGGAAGTGCAAATCATAGGAAGTCTTAATACTTAATTTTTATTAAGCAGAAAGGCTTTCACTGCAGGAAGATATATGATTCATATATTATATAAGTGTTACGTCAATTTATCAATTGAATCGTTTTTAGAACAATGGTTTGTGATTTAAAATATTTTTCCGTCGACCGTGTATTTTAGGTATATGTATTAATGTAACAAAATCGTTAATTAACTACCAGTAGCGCTCTCAGAATGATCTGAAAAATACCATTTTATATCCAATTTCCCAATTACGGTACTTGAGGGGATTGCAGGTAATAAAAGGATGACCAGTTAGCTAAAGAAGATTCTAAAGGAGACTAACCGTTTTGTGGAGTCACAAAAGATTGTATAAGAGGGGAAATCGGGAACTGGCTATATAGGGAACACCAACTCAAATGGAGGTCGACATAAGGGCACCTTCATACAAAGAGTTTACTGAAGAAGATGGACAAGGAACTCTCAACCAGGCTATTGAAACTGAGTAAGAAACATTTAAAGACAGGTACCGACCTGGTGACTGGACACTGCACCCTGAGGAAACATGTGCATAAAATGGGCAAAGTTAGTGAACCTATGTGCAGTAAATGTGAACTCTATGATGAAACACTTACTCCCATACTCTGCTTCTACAAGAACTTACATTGACTCAGACGGAAACACTTTGGAGAGGAAATAATTCAACCATTACAACTACTGAAAATCCCTCCAGTCAAACTAGTGGCCTTCATAGAAGACACAAAGCTTCTGGAATGGAAGCAGAAAACATGGGAAATGGTACAAAGATTTAGTTCAAGTGCCTGGGCTGTTGAATGAATGAATGAAAAATAATCTTAAAAATACTACTAAAGATTACCTAATAAGTAAACCTACAAGACCAAATAAATTATCAACTATTATTACTGAAACAGTGTGTCTCTCATGTATCAGTTGCTAGCAGCATTACAGCCTGCTTGGGGTATTTGCAAACCATTACTGATTTCTGAAGTTTGTAGTTAGCTGTCACATCCAGTCGAGATGTTTGATTTTCAAATTTGCTTTAATTTCACTCGACACTCAAAAAAGTCGCGCAACCTTAAATAGAAATTTGTTTTCGAACTTTTTGCCTTGGTTTTTTATTTACATACTTATTTCTTATATGCAAGAAAAAAACTAAAATAAGTACAATGTATTACTTCAGAAAGATATAAAATAGATAGATATCTATAGCTGTTAAATGTCTATAAAAATTGTGATGATTGCTTAGTGTGACGAGCATTTCAAGTCTCACTAGACCCGATACTACACGACGATCAGCTTGCCCGCAGCCTAACCCTGTGGCCTAACCGTTCACATTTGACGCGGGAGAAAGCTAACTGTCACTCTATACGAGTCACCGATAAGTTAGGTACTAGATTTTCTCAGTGCGTGAAGCGGTCCTTAACCAATGGCCATATGCACCGTTCACACTTTAACTCGCTTAAGCATTAAACTAGTTTATAATTTTGAGTTGGTATACACCATTAGTTAAACGAGCTTAGTACTCACAAACCACCCATTCTATAGACGGTTCACGCAGATGACTCAAGGTCAAATACATTTTTTTAAAATCGGTTTAGAGCCCTAGATGGCGTTGTTAGCATAAATAGAAATTAAGTTGGTAAATGATATAATTTTATGTTGGTAGGTACATCACAGACAAACAAACTTTAAGTCTCCATGTTTCATTAGTCCATAGGACTAATGAAATTCATTTTTATACATGTTTTATCGAATATCTTTTTGTAAAGTGAGTAACAACGAAAAAAACTTACCAGTATTACACATCGCCACACCTCTATCCATTAAAAAACTTAAAAAAGCCATAATTACACCTAGAAGAGCTAAGAAGACCCAGTCTTCTCCTAATCTGGCAAACGTATGGCGCCATAAAAAAGATATGAACTTTACTAATTTTCCTGCAAATAAAAACAATACATTTTTTTTTCATTTACAATTAGTTCAAAATGGATACAGGTTAATTATTAAGCGTAAGAATCACTCAAAAGATTTCAAATAATCAATTCACCTTCAGTAATTTTTGTAATACGACAATAGATATAAAAGGACAATCTAAGCGGCCTGTTTTTATGTTAAAGGTATAGTTGTGAGTAAAATTAATTATTTTTCATTATTGCAGGATCCCGACGCACTAGCGATTTCTTTACTCTCTTTTTCCGTTAAAGAGCAGTTGTTTTACCGATAACTGTGATAATGGATCTTTTTGAAACTTTTGTCAATTATGTATTCTTTCAGCAGATACATGCTTTGACCCATTATTTTCTTGTTTCAGTTGCTTGTACATATTTTTCGTAGATCGCGACTAAAACACACCAAATGTCTTTCTGTCTATTGTCTCAAATCCCTACTCTCCACTTTCAGATATTTCAAAACCTTTGGTAAAAAAATTTTAACAATTGAATATTCATGCTTTGTATATACAACAATCAATCAACTTATTATATTCACTGTGACATGGTAGCATCTATGGAATCAAACAGAATAAATAAATAAACTTTGACATTGTTTATATTGGCATAGAATACTAGGTCTGTTCATTCATTGTTCGGAGCCTACCAAGAAACGTATTTTATTCCTCTTCGAAAGGTCGCCAAAAAGCCACAATTTTGATTATTACCAACAAAATAGTTTTAGTCAATAAAACAAAATCTCAATCACAGCAACATCTCAGAACACATTTTCTCGTAAATTACAACGAACTAAGCCCACCCTCTGGCGTTCACAGTCAATGAGGTCTAACAATTCAAGTAAATTTTGGATATACCAGTTGGAAGCTACATTGCACCAATGAGAATCAATTGTTCGCTTGTGGGTAGGTCAAGACAAGAAATGATTTATGGATTTTTTATCTTTTCGGGTTTTTAATCCTCAAAGAGACCTTGTCACATACTGTTATTTTATTGTGAAACAGTGCAAATTAATTTTACTCGCAACTATACTGGTGTCCAAGCCACGTATAAGATTATAAAATATATTCGATCGTGTAATAAGATTAGTACGATTTTTATAACATGGTTATTTTAGGAGTACAATTTTTTTTTACCTTGATAACCTCTAAGTTCTTTCTTTCTAGCTTTCTCCTCTTTTATTCTTCGTTTCTCTTGTGCTTTTAGTGCTTCAAACTTTGCATATTCTCCTAATTGCCGGCTATACCGGCCATACATCTGCAAATAAATAGATTTTTTTAAAACCGGCCCGAGATTAGTACTTTCCGGTTTATTTTTAGGTCAGAAAATGTCATTTTGTCGGACCGAGCCAGAAAATTATTGTGATAGTCCTGTAAAAGCTTTTTTTAAGAACGACCAGAAAATATACACGTTCTGGACAATTTTTCGTCCAGAAAATAACGTTTTGCCGATCAAGACCGGAAAATGGACGCGAGGGACCGGCAAAAGCTTTTTCTTCATACCTCGGTCGAAAGTACGCACTTTCGTCCCTCATAGCAGGGACGAAAGTTCAACATTTACTCCCTGTGAAAAGTACACGCGTTTCCTCTATAGCAGCGGGAGGAAAGAGTTTCTCATGCGTATTTATACTCGTAACTACGACCAGCGGCACTCGCTTCCGACCGGCTATGAAGAAAAATAGTATACACTCCACGGGCCGAAAATTCAACTTTCGGCCCTTGGAGTGTAATATACTATTTCCGGTCCCTGATTTTTCATTTTTCCAATCGCTCTTTTATAATACAATCTACCCTGATTTCGTTACTATGACAACAACGTTTCGATGTATTGTCGAGTGATGACAGTTCGTTGATTTTTAATTTGTCGTTTATGTCAAACTTATTTCGCGAGTGCGCAAATTTAACAATAATATGAATTCAGATTTTGAATTATCCGATAAAAAATTAAATGTATATCGAAGTGTCTGTCTTAAAAAAATATTGTACGTCACGCAACCGGAAATTAGTGTTTTTCAGGTCTCTCCAAGCTTCCAGGACTCGCCTACGGCTCGCCCTGGAATCTGCTTGTCTCGACCTGAAAAACACTACTTTCCGGTCTTGTAACGTAATAGTAGTTTAGACTAGAGTACTTAATAAAGAGGATATCGATAAGTTTTTAGTAGAAGCTTCAGACGAACAATATCTAATGACCAAAGAATTGTTGATTATGGGTTATACTGGTGCATGTCGACGGGAAGAAATCACTATGCTTTTGGTTAAAATTTCAAACACCAAAACAAACAAATCAAGATCATTTATTATATTAATGGAGAAAAAGAGCTAAATTTGTATAGGAAGTATATAGCGCTACGCCCAACCAACGTTCCTCATCGCCGTCTCTTTATTAATCACAATAAAGGAAAATTTAATAAACAACCTGTAGGCTACATTTTTGAGATTGCCAAACCCAAAGGAATATACAGGGCATTGCTTTAGGTGTAGTTCGGCGACTTTGCTAGCTAACGGAGGTGCTGACATTATAAACTTAAAACGACATGGTGGTTGGAGTTCATCTCAAGTTGCCGAAGGCTACATTGAGGATTCAGTTCAGAATAAGATTGAAATATCTAACAAAATTCAAAAAGCATTAACTTAAACACAGAAATTGTCTCAGAAACTCATTATAATGTAAGCAGTTCAAAAAATCTCACGTCAACGAATAATTTTGAAATACCGTGATTATAGATAAGTAATGCTAATAATTGTACGTTTAATATAACTATTCAAAAATAATGTTTGTTAAAATTAGTTAATAAAGAGTTCTTGTTATAAAAATCACTGGAAAAAAAATTTGTCGGCGAAATTTTCGAAAGGTATAAGAGTTTGTTGCTTGGCAATTTAATCACGAGCCGTGAGAGTCTTACGATATTCATGTGCCCTGATCTACTGTTTAGGCTGCTTTATCGTGCTTTTCATTCTATCAATTTCTAATCTTTCCTCTATCTGTAGTACAAGGTATAAAGGAAGTAGGTCTAATAGTATTTCCTTGCACTTACTGACAGTATATGACTCTGTTTCACTGAAGAGACATTTCCACCTGGAGTGGAATAGGAGTGTGCTTTAACTGGCAAAATAGAAACAATTTAGTCGCAGTGATACAATACTCTACTCAATTCATTAATTCAAATACTTTGGTCTACTGCCCGCCCGGTATATCGCAACCGTACCTACCCATAAAGTTTAATACACATCTTCAAATAAAATTCAAGTTTTATGTCTTCCTATTAAGACCTTGGATAGATTTCATCGTGAATCGTGACAGTGACAACTTGTATACAATTTTATTATTACGTAACGTTTGTGGATTATTACGTATCGATTTTTCGTGCAAATTTTTCCTGGTTTATTATCGCGCTCGGAAGCTGACATTGGTTAGATAACATTATTATATTTACAAAATAAATCGTTTACGATTTTTTGTTCAGCATATCAAATATTTTTTGTTTCTTTTTGTATTATACAAATTGAACAAGATATTTATCATAATGAATTACCATTATTATTCGACATTTAGTTAGTTCTTGCTCTTTTTAAGGAATGAATGAATAACATACATTAAACAAAATAGCTACATTGTATTGTATCGAGAACTTGTTTAGCATTACCTATATGTTTGATTACAAATTTATCAATAATAGCTACGTATTTAATTTGATTCAAATTATTATTCAATTAATGTACAATTACGTTTTTTTATTCTTTGGTAACGATGAAAACTCTGAATCACATAAGACTGATGTTTTTCTTTATTTTTATTATTTCTACTTTAGCTGCGCTGAATAACTTATGTTAGGGAACACCCCGTCTTTTAGTGGCGTGAACGACAGCTGTCACAGTGTAACCGTCACCTGACGTGACATTAAAAGTAACTTTTTAATGACACTTTACAGGCATAATAGTATATTATTAAACGAGCAATTTATGATAGCCATTATTCAAGCAGGGTGACGTTTGCGTCCCGAGCCGTAGGCGAGGGGCGCAATTCAAATAATGGCCATACATTGCGAGTAGAATACTATACTTTGTCCACGACCTTTGATTTCTTTATTAAATAAAAGTTAAGTAAATAATGCGAGCGTAGAACGGAAAGTAATAATTTGGTATTATTGACAATTCTAACGTCAAAATTAATAAATTTCAGGAGTACGTCCAATTTGACATATAGAGATGGGCGATACTGTGTAAAGTATCGATACACCGTACCGTTATAAATATATTGTTTTAAAAATATCAATATTAAAAAATACCGTTATGAAAAGTATCAATACTAAAAATTTCGATATTTTATCGATACGATATATTTCAGAAACAAATTTCCTAAACAAAATTCGCAGATTTAATAGTTTATTTCATATTGTACCCCCATCTCTAGTCACCTAAGCCGGAATGTTGTGTTGTCATAGCAACATATGCTATACCATAATTCTCTCTATAGTCCAAAAAATAGGCAAGAACGCATTGATATAACTTTGGCGACACTCGAAATAAGCTCCCAAGTACGTAATTGGAGGGTTTCCGATGAGCCGAGTCTCTCGGATCACAGATATATTCAAATGGAAGTCAAACACATTGACAAACCAGAGCGAATATATCGTAACCCTCGGAATACTGACTGGGAGAAATATCGAGAAGTCCTGCAACTAAACCTTAGAAATATCAAAACTGTAATTAGAACAAAAGCTGATATAGAGGAAGTATCTCTGCAACTGCAGGAAGCCATACAAAACTCTTATCACCAAAACTGTGCAGAGTCGAGGCAAACCACCAATAAACAAAAGTGGTGGAATACAAACCTCGAAACGCTCAGAAAAAATACCCGCAAACTATTCAACAAAGCGAAGAAAACCGGGAACTGGGCAGCATACCAGCAAACCCTGACCGAATACAATAAAGAAATCCGGAAAGCAAAACTAGAATCATGGAGGAAGTTCTGCAGCGAAGTTGAAAACACTTCCGAGAGAGCTCGAATCCATAAAATACTAGCCAAAAGCCCGGTTCAACCAACGGGGACCATTGAAAGACCCGATGGGAAATTCACTGGAAATGGGGAAGAAACTCTAAGTTTGCTTCTTCAAACCCATTTTCCAGAATCCACCATAGCTACCTCGGATAGCATTAACCCACCAAACCCTAACATGTTCCGCAAAGGGGCAAACAAGGTGGACTGGGAATTAGCTAAGAAAGTGGTAACTTATGGTGGCATAAAATGGGCCATTGACTCATTTGACAGCTTCAAGTCTCCGGGACCGGACGGTATAATACCAGCTCTATTACAGGAGGGTGTGGAGCATATAACTCCGCCCCTTTGTAATCTATGCAGGGCTAGCCTAGCAATAGGCTATATCCCGAGAGCCTGGAGAGAAGTAAAAGCGGTCTTTATTCCCAAACCAGGCAGAGATCTATCTCAGGCCAGGTCATATAGACCGATCAGTCTATCATCCTTTATGATAAAGGTGACAGAAAAACTGGTAGAAAAACATATTAGGGAAACCTCTCTTAAGCAGAGGCCACTTCATCAAAACCAACATGCTTTTCAACCAGGCAAATCCTGTGAATCGGCTCTACACCAACTGGTCTCAAGAGTTGAAAATTCACTAGACAACAAGGAAATCGCAATGGTGGCCTTCCTTGACATAGAAGGAGCATTTGACCACACCTCCTTCAACTCCATTGTTAGAGCGGCCAGGCAGCATGCGATTGATGATACCATCTGCAGATGGATCAAATCCATGTTAAACCTCAGGAATATAAACTCAACCATGGCAGAAACCACCTTAAAAGTAACAGCGGCAAAAGGGTGCCCACAGGGAGGCGTCCTTTCACCACTCCTGTGGAACCTAGTCGTAGACTCGCTTTTAAGGAAACTCAACGAACTGGGATACTTTACCCAGGGTTACGCTGATGATATAGTCATTGTGATTAGGGGTGAGTACCCCAGAACGGTATCAAACCTCATGCAAGACGCTCTGAGGAACATTGAGGATTGGTGCAAGGAGGAGCAACTTCGTGTAAACCCCTCCAAAACAACCCTAATCCCCTTTACAAGAAAAAGAAAATTGGAGGATCTAACACCCCCCAGACTTTTTCAACAAACTTTATGTTTTAGCAAGGAAGCTAAATACCTAGGAATCATCCTGGATACGAAGCTAACCTGGAACAAACACATAAAGAAGATAACCACCAAAAGCAAGATGACACTGATGTCACTAAAAAGAGCGATTGGAAGCACATGGGGACTGAAACCGGCAGTGGTACACTGGCTGTACACAACGGTTGTAAGACCCATGATTACATACGGCGCACTCGTCTGGTGGCCTAAGGTTAACCAGAAACAGGCAACCATAGAGCTAACCAAAATCCAAAGACTGGCGTGCCAGTGCATCACTGGAGCACAAAGAAGTACTCCGACAGCAACCATGGAAACAATTCTAAACCTCCCACCAATTGACCTAATCGTCAAAGCAGAGGCTAGAATTGGGGCATATCGTCTCCGGTTAAACAATAACTGGAACCCTCACCCTAATGGGCATGCGTCAATTATCAATATAATCTCAAATCCCATACTAAATATGGGTACTGATTATATGACGCCGACCACATCACTAGAAAAACCCTTTAATATCGAAATAGATTGGAAAGGAGAATTCAAGGAAACACCCAAACAAGAAATAGTTTGGTTCACTGACGGTTCCAAAACGGACACTGGTACTGGCGCTGGAATATACGGTCAATCCCCCAGATGTGACATTAGTCACTCACTGGGAGTAAATACCACTATATTCCAAGCAGAAATTTACGCAATTGACTCATGTCTGAGAGAAAACATAAGGAAGGGATACAGCGGTAAAAACATTCTTATCTGCTCAGACAGTCAAGCGTCAATTAAATCACTTAATAGTAGTACCATAAAATCCAAACTTGTCTGGGAGTGCTTAGAAAACCTTAAAAAACTCAGTGCCACAAATAAGGTAACCCTGAAATGGGTGCCAGGTCACAAGGGTATTGAAGGGAACGAAAAAGCAGATGCCCTAGCACGAGAAGGATCGGCAACCGGCTACACCGGTCCTGAACCGGCAACCGGTATAACAAAGGCTTCGGTAAGAACCACGTTAAACCAGTGGGTGCACAAACAACACCTCAAATACTGGCAAACAATTCCGAAGCTCAAACACAGTAAAATGATGGTCAAACAACCCATACCAAAACTTACTGAAGAAATCCTGAAGTTAAATAGGAGAGATATCAGGCTGGTAACCGGCCTTATAACCGGACATTGCGGCCTGAGAAAGCACCTTCACACAATGGGGATCTTCCAAGAAGAACCTACATGTAGATTATGTGGCGAGGAGGACGAAACAGCCACCCACATAATTTTCGAATGTGAGGCTCTACGTTGGTGGAGGTATAGACAGATAGGGCCGGATGACCCTATATACAACCTCACCAAAAGAGATACTGTGAAGAGACTTCTAGATCTCATTAAGGTCACAAATCTTCTCACAGACTAGCAGACAAACAGGGCAATACAATAAGCCAATGGCTGCAGTGTTGGGGCCCACTAACCCGGCCTGTTTTCGTCTGTCTACAAACCAACCAACCAACCAACCATAGTCCAGTAAATAAAGGCACCAACCTGCTCATCTCATTATTGTCGGACTTTTTTTTGCAACTTGTAGGTATTCATGTGTAGATTACTCTCTGAAAATATGTCCTCCGCAGGATTTGCGGAAGGGGCTGGAAAATGGCCCATGATCCCGAAAATTCAGTTTTTGGCCGATAGCTCTCGAAATATGCTACTTAGAGAAGTGGGGTTTTGCTAGAAATGAAGTACAGTTCATTACCTACAAAAATGGTTCATATCATTTTTGTCCCTGGATCAATATTTCTTGCAAAAAAAGGCTTGCAAAAATTTTCCGAAAAACTAAAAAAATTTTAAAAATCTTCGAAAAGAGGACATTTTCAGCTTTCCAATGGTGTGCATTAAAGACCGATATTGCCAATCATTGTTTATCAATTTGCGGTAGACCCGAGAATTTTCAGAAAACTCCGGAAATAAAAAAAAAAACGTCCCAAGAAAAACATGTTTATAAAAATAAACAAAAATTTTTTATTCATTCTTTCGGAATACATTCACCACCTATCAAAGTCCCATTACCCAAAAGGTTTCGGTAAAACTACGCTTAATTTAAAAAATATGAACGGATTGATAAGGGCGGTCAAATATTCAGGAAAAATAAAGTTTGGCCAGTTTTTTCAATATTCCAGGAAAATAAAAAAAAACGAAAAAGTTACACGATGTTATAGGTACAGGTCCCTCCTTTCATATGCACTTTGAATCATGAAAAAAGATTCATTTTTACTCAAGTTATGGGCCAATTTGCCCGCCCTCCCATGCCTACATTCACGGAGCGTGTTCCCGGAGACGCCGCGCAGCAGCTCGAAATCCAAGGTACGCTTGGGCCCGTTTATCTCGAAAACGGTTAAATTTTTGACAAAAATTATATGGATCATTTTTGTAGATAATAAACTGCTCTCCATTCCTAGCAAAACCCTACTTCTCTAAGTGTCATATTTCCGGAGATATCGGCGGAAAACTCAATTTTTGGGATTATTGGCCATTTTTCAGCCCCTTCCGTAAATTTCGCGGAGGACATATTTTCAGAGAGTAATTTAGCCGTGAATACCTACAAGTTGCAAAAAAAAAGTCCGGCACTAATGAGATGAACAGGTTGGGGGGTTTCTCGGTCTTTATTTACTGGACTACTAGTAGATATATGGCGTCACTTTAAAAGTAAAACTCACTAAGTACAATAATCGACTTCTGAAAATTTAATATTCGATAATTAGATAATAAAATCCGAATAATACATTTTACTTATCTATTTTAACGTGCGTCTGATATTCCTGATGTTTTTTTGATAATACTTCATTGTTAGGTTGGGTTAGGTTAGTTAAACCACCTACTAAGTGGTAAGTTATTTTGAGCAGAACTTTGAAAAAATTGTCACTTAGTGAGTTTTACCTTTAAAGTGACGATGGGTACCATATACCTTTTGTTAGGAGGTAAAATATTGACTTATTATTAAGTGGTCGTGGACAAAAGGTTTATTTTTACTTCCTAGTCATAAAAAGTTTGTTGAAATACAACGTTCCAAGTAATAATTTTTGATCAAATTGGTAATCAAAATTGACAATGACATTGGGTGAAGACAAAATGATGAATTTTGCGTGATATTGGAACGAATTAGGAGATATTTTGTATGTTTCACATAACAGAAAAGAAGATTCAATGCCTTTGCATCAAATAACTATTTTTCTACAAAGAATTTCATAAAACTCCTAGGCAATATTACTAGTTTATTGGTTTGATCGAAAAATATTTCTACTATTTAGGTAATTAATATTAATTACATGTGTAATGGTATATTTAACTTTAAGGCTGCTTTAATTACTGGCATATCTGGCGCTTACAAATGCGATGGGGGCAATGGGGGATCTGGATATTTTAGAAAAGAGCATAATGATAGGTATTCCTAGCCTACAGTTCCCTTACATTTTTAATTACAAAATCGGATTTACGGGACATTGTTTCAGACATACTGCAACCACAGGTGGAGACATCCTACAGTTGAAAAAATTAGGAGCATGGAAATCCAGCGCCATAGCCGAATGATACGTGCGGAGAACTCGTTACATGGTCAAGTAAAAATTGGAAATATGTTATCCTCTTTGTTATCCTCTTTGTGAACTTCCAAATCCCAATACAATGTTAAGCAACAACATGGACTTATATTAACGGTTCACAATAATGAGAATTCAAATGTTACAAAATATTTACAATAATTCAAATTAGTTTTGGTTGTCAATATTTTCCTTTATGTTATAATTTAATAAAATAGATACCAGTTGTTTATATTAACTTATTATTGTTTTTAACCAGCTTAACATGATATTACCATACTTCGGAAAAGTGGCATACTTCTAGCCGGAAAAGTACTTTTTTTAAGACCGGTAAGAAAATATACACTTTCTGGACAATTTTTCGTCCAGAAAATAACGTTTTGCCGATCACGACCGGAAAATGGACGTGAGGGACCGGAAAAAGCTTTATAGTACAATCTACCTTGATTTCGTTACTATGACAACAACGTTTCGATATATTGTCGAGTGATGACAGATTTTGAGTTATCCGATAAAGAATTAAATGTATATCGATGTGTCTGTCTTAAAAAAATATTGTACGTCACGCACCCGGAAATCAGTGTTTTTCAGGTCTCTCCAAGCATCCAGGACTAGCCTACGGCTCGCCCTGGAATCTGCTTGTCTCGACCTGAAAAACACTACTTTCCGGTCTTGTAACGTAAATTACTGTTTCCGGTTAGCGGAAGTGGTAGTGAAGGTAAGTAATGAGTCACTTCTCTACCGGTTTAAATAGAAATGTCTATATTACTAACCGATTGTGAATTAAAGTACGTATGTTGCAGGCCAAACTAGTTCGTTCTAAATGAGTTCGGATAAACTAGTTTCTCCAAAGCCAAACTAGTTTATCCTAACGCACTTAGGATGAACTAGTTTTGCCAGATTTTAATATTTAATATTTCAGGCCAGACTAGTTTATCCTAGGACAAACTAGTTTGTCCTAGGAAAAACTAGTTTGTCCTAGGAAAAACTAATTTCGTAGTGCTTGATGCAATTAATGATCTCATGTCAGTACCTCGCTCTTGTCGCGCAGTTATTTTTTATAGGTTTGTACATGTGAATTTGTAGCAGTTTGTTTTTCGTGAGCCTTGTGTACGCATCGACAAATGTTTCTTCTCGTTTTAATTATTTATGTCTATTTTGATGGTGTATCTAATATTATTTTCCCCGTGAATTTGCGAATTTTAGGTACTCTTTAGTGTTTTATTAGGGTTTTATTTCAAGGAAAGCATACTTTATATCTAAATTATAAAGCATATCAAGTGAGATATTAACCTTAGGAAGGGGACTGTTGAGGGGGTTTAAAATTTGTAAAATTCATTAAAAAAAGAAAGAAGAGGCCGATGCAAAACAAATTTCCAAAATTATTTAGATCAATGCTCTTTATTTTTCACAACATCAGTCTCATTTGTGTACTTAAGCGAGTTAAAAATTTAAAAAATCGTAAAAAATAAACGAATAAACAGATTCCACTAAAATTTTATTTGATTTTACTTTCTTTGACTATTACGGCATTTAAAAAAACTAATTCATTACTTCAGTGATAAATGAAATTTTCAGTAATTATTTTTTTTCATTTCCTTCTCTCACAAACATAAGAACAAACTACTTGGTTTGTCCTAGGAAAAACCAGTTTGGCCTGAAATATTAAATATTAATATCCGATAAAACCGTACAGACCTAAAAAAATAATTGAGAAAGGTACAGGGAAGTGTGCATTAATTGCATCAATCACTACGAAACCAGTTTTTCCTAGGACGAACTAGTTTCTCCTAGGATAAACTAGTTTATAGTATATCCGAATGCTCGTAGGACGAACTAGTTTGTCCTAGGACAAACTGGTTTGGCCTGTAAAATATACATTAAAAAAAGTGAGGAAAGAATAACAAAATAGATTGTAAATTGCAAGGGGATCGATTGGCCCGGCTGACCTAACAGCACTGCTGCCTTTTTTTTTATTTAAATGGAATAAAAGAAAAAAATATTTATACAACAACTGAGGTAATTAGCAAGTATGCATAAATTGGTACAATAATTACAATTTGCTTATGTATTATTTACAGAATGTGAACGAGATTAATATTTTGAAGTTACATAATTAAGTTTCCGACATTACAGGAGTCTCCAAGCAGTTCCACAAGATTATCGCTAAAATTACATACTTTACGCTCATTACTATATTTAGGGCACTCAACAAGAATATGTTTGACACTTAACTGCACTTGACACACACTACATATTGGGGCGTCTTCTTTCTTCAGCAGATATTGATGTGTATATCTCGTGTGTCCAATCCTAAGACGTGCTACCTTTAAAATCTTCTGTGTACATATCTTACATCAATACTTTCAGTTCCAAAGACCTAAGCTTATGAGAAAGCGTATTATCCGTTGTGGGTCCAGGTGTTTAATACGATCAGTCTTTAGGCAGACTTGTTTCAGGTATTTTAGGCGTTGGTGAACAATAGCTATAAATTGCAGATAATATGCTCCGCCGTATCATCTGAATCTTTGAAGAACCAGCTTGTTCCATTAATAATGAGTACCTTAATGGGAAAATAATTTTTTCCCAATCGATTATTATGTTTTCTATGTGAAAAGGAGAAATTCGGTATTGTTATGGAGTACCTATGTACGCTGTGGGCCAAATTTATTTGGAACCCAATTTGTATCTGAATAATTATTTTTTAATCTGCCGGATTTTGGTGAAATTTTGTGTGAATATTAGGGAGACCTTTTCTTAATGGGGTGTTAAACTTAACAAAAATATGATGTTTTCTCAATGTTAATAGTTAGTGGTGGACAAAATCATAATGAGGAATCAATGATTTTTAATATTTTTATTCTCACAAGGTTTTTATGCCGATTTGAAAATTCAACTTTTGTATGATTTAAATAATCCGCCATTCATAATGTGACGTATGCTCACTAAAAGAGAAGTTAGCTACATAAGGGTTGACATAGGACTACAATTCTTATGTGATGAAGTATTACTTACAGGTTATACTTATGTCATATTGCTTTTATAGTGACCAGTCGTTGTAACTGTTGTGAAGTATGATACGACAAGATTTATATATACGATGTTGACATTATTTCAACTTGAAAAATTAACTAAACTGAACCAAAAAAATGTTAACACAATTTTTTTATAATATTGAATCGTCCAGCTTGAATAAACTGTAAACAAAACAAAACCAAACCCAACTTCATATTTAGTGAGGTGATGTATCTGTAGTGAAAGTTGCAAACATTCAGGAATTCTTAACTTCCAGTTTTCTCCTAAAATATTCGGTTAGAAAAATTTTTAAATTAATTTTTGCAAAGTAGTACCAACATACTTTAATAAAATACCAAAAGCCGGATATCGGTTTAACACCCCATTGTAGAAAAATTATTTAATCTAAATGTATAGAGGGAGCCAAGTACGAAGCAATATTTTTAATCATTGCTTTTGGGGCTGTTGCAAAATTAAATTTTTTACCATAAAACTACAAATATTATTTGAAAATATTAAGAAAATATCGGAAAAGACGCTATAAAAAAATGTTTCGAAAAACTTAGGCTCCCCCTGTACATTTTTATTAGATAATTTTTCTACAATTAAGAAAAGGTTTCCCTAATATTCACACAAAATTTCACCAAAATCCGGCAGATTAAAAAATAATTATTCAGAGATAAATTGGGTTCCAAATAAATTTGGCCCACAGTGTATAAATTATTTAAATCGTATAGATACTATAGATATTATTTTAAAAGTTCTTCAAAGCCTTGCCTGCAATATTGTGAAAAAAATATTAAACTACCGGCAAAGTACATATTCAAATATGTTCAAAATGTGCGTATAATCTACGAAAATACAAACTGTGAAGAACCTACGAAGTATAGATTCCAAAGAAAGCGTTGTTACATTATCAAGGTTAGGTGTTTGAAAAATTCAGCCTGCGTGGGGTAGATTTTTGAATCTGGCTCGAAACCTTAAACTTTGCGGGGAGTGAAGAGTCGAAAATAAATGAACCAAAATTAATAGTGAATAAAAATCAACATCACCTCAACAAATGATTTTGTTTTTATTGATTAGCTTTCCTGTTAATTAAAATGTTTTTATTGACATTTTTAGTTAGAATTAAATTATAAATATTATTTGTTTTCATGATTTTTAACATAGTAAACAAGTGTTTATGCCTAACTTCTCAATATCATCAGTGAAGCACAATAAAATATTATTTATTGATTTGTTTGTGGATATCATATCGCTTCTCCAGATATTGTTATTCAGCATGGCAGCTTTGTTATCGTTCTCCACATGATGAAACGATCTGCTAATAGAAAACTGTCCAATTTTGAGCAGAGTGCGTAATATAGTTTTTGTTTGACAGTCATTCAAAGCAGACAAAAAGTAGCTGACTTGTCAAACCGCCCTCGTATTTGCACCAAATTGTATCAAATCTCCTAAGCATGTACACTATCACAGCATACGGGATGTTTCTAAATTCATGCGACAAAATTCAGGAGGTGATTGTTCGTATGAAATTAACAAAATTTCCTCAGCCCACCCCGTTCCGAGATATCACCCTTAAAAGGTGGTGACTAAAATTGAGTTTTTATTTTTTTTCTAAAATTTCAGTGAAGCTAGAAACTTGAAATTCTGAAATTTACGTGCATTCGCAACGGTATTTTTTTCAATATTCCTGTTACATTATATGGGGGTGAAATTAGCTATTGGTTGCTAATTTCACCCTCGTATAATGTAACTGGAATATTGAAAAAATACCCGTGGCTAATCCCTTGTGAGTGCACGAAAATGACAGAATTTCAAGTTTCTAGCTTTACCAAAAGTTTAGAAAAAAAATAAAAACTCAATTTTATTCACCACTTTTTAAGGGTGATCTCTAGGAAAGGGGTGGGCTGAGGAAATTTTGTCATAGGAAAGACCCATCTTAATTTCATACGAGCAATCGCCTGAATTTTGTCACATGAATATTTAGAAACAACAGATAAAAGGATATTTATGAAAATATTAATTCTCGACTATATGTATTTTCTTGAAATAACGGGAGCAAAAAAATGGAATAATAATAAGAGTGAACGATTCATATTTAATTACTTGTTAATTACATAAATAAATTATGTATAATTCTACGGAATGCTACACTTGTTGTGGTCGTCGAGTTCAAGTTTATAGCAGTCTTCCATTACTTTAAATGTCAAGTTCAAAATACGTACTTCACCTTAAAATAATCTAGGCCATGCTTTCATAGCAGTAATAAATTGCATTGTTTTAAGTAGTATACGTAAATCATAAATATTTTGTTTTTAAAAAGATATCTTTAAGATGTGTCGTGTAAGTATTGTTAAAAGAATAATGATTTTTGGACACCAAGCATTATAGAAACTTATTATGTCAAAAGAGTTTGGTTAGGAAATTTCATATTTTATTATCATACAATCTGGCTTTGGATTTCGTTTTAAGGAAGATACAGAAGGGAAATCTGAGAACAACTGAAAATCAGTTAATCGCGTATACAGATGACATAGTATGGGTAACAAAGAAAAGGAAAATAGTGGAAAAAATATTAAAGGAGGTTGATGAAGAAGGGATTAAACTAACTGGGATTGAAAATTATTGTAGATAAAACTAAAATAATGAGATTTGGGAAAGCAGCCCAGGATGGAGAAATAAAAATAGGAAATAAAAAATTCAAGGAAGTACAAAAATTTAAATACGTGGGTGTAACGATAAATAATAAAGGGGAAAGAAAAACGGACATATAGTTCGTAACTTATAAATATCAACCCACGTGATCAAAGTGCCAAAAATGAGACGTTCGCTTGTATTATGTCATTCTTTTGCTGCTGTCAATCACTATGTTTTACAGCCTTAATCCTAATAAATATTGAAATTTATAGGTCGCATGTTATCAAAAAATATTTCATATGTAATACAACTCGTGGGTTACTTAGTTATTAAACTCAAACTAACATTAGTCGTACTAAAAACTTTATATGTTGGCAAAAATGCGCGCTGTTGCCGCGATTAACATGGTTTATCTGGCACAGTTGACGTCTTGACATTTTTAAGGTTATGTTGTGACAGTTTAATATTGATCATTCAATTTTTCGATTATTTCATCTCCTTGTTATAAAAAACTACTAAAACTGAATACATTTTCACAAGCAGTGATGAGTTGTCAAAGTTAACGTATAAATGAAACTTAATAACACTGCAATAGTTGATGTATTTACTATTGATCTATTCCTGACTATTTACAGCATGTATGAAGCAAGTAAGTATGAGTTTAATATTATACTCAATCAACTGTATTTATTGTATTCTGTTACACTATTCATAATACTTAGCAATTATATTTGCACAATTTATTCACAGATAATCCATTTCACTTTAAAAATGTTACTGCTGCAATTGGAGGAAGAACAATTATTTAATGTAGAATGTTCCTAATCATAGTTTCCTAAAATATGACACACATCCACACAGTGGATTTCCAAGAGAAATAAACCACAATATGAATTTGTTTTTATTAAAATGAATCTTGAATTTTCCAACTATTTCATACATACCTTTTTAGGCTCAGTAGGTTTTAAAATAATAATTTCTTACTTAGTGCTGTACTTTTAACATACAAATAAAAGCTTTATACAGAAATAAGTTCAAGTTTGTTTATATACAGTAACTATCAAAAACTAAACCTAACCTATAGCCAAATAAAAAGAAGAATATTTGATAACTTCATTTGACATTTACTATATTCTCATACTATTTCAAGAGCTTGGCAACATAGTCCAGTTATGACAGAAGTCACGTGGGTTGATATTTATAAGTTACAAACTATAGAAGACAAAATAATGGCAACAAACCGAGCGTATCTACCAAGCAAACAAAAATCTATTAAAAAATAATATGTTGACTAAACAAACCAAAATGAGAATATACAGAACAATAATAAGGCCCATCACAATATGCAGCAGAAACAATCACTATGACGAAAATAGAAGATAAATTGAGAGTAAACGAAAGAAAAATAATAAGAACAATTCTGGGTCCGGAATATGAAAGGAGAACTAATCAGGAAATATTGAAAGAACTGAATGGGGATGATATAATAAGAAAAATTAAAGCTCAAAGAATCAAGTGGCTTGGGCACATATGGAGACAAGGACCAGAAACAGGAATAAAGGTTACGCTACAATGGTAGCCAGGAGGAAAAGGAAGACGTGGAAGACCCAGATCAAAATGGCTAGCAGAGGTAGACGAGGGCAGGAGTTACAAGATGGAAAGAGATAATAGGAACGAGTGAACGAGCGTAATGAAAAGCCGAGGATGGCGATAAACGGGCTTAGAAAGTGAAATGTAATAGTTGTATAGATCTATGAAATTTAATTTGTAAAAAAAGATGCGTCATTTGTGATATAAAGAATTGTCAATTTGGAAGAAAATTTTAAAAATAGCAATCAGGGGTAAAGATAAAAATTTAATGTGGGTAGTGATAGTAATGATTATTGGGATGAGATGTATGGAGAGGTTGTTAGGGTTCCAAGGGTTGGTTTTATACCTTTCTACAGGAAAGTACTATTTCAAATATATATTTTGTGAGGAATTTTAAAGAATTAAAATCATAACCTTTGGAGAAGAATAAAAATTTTGAAGATCGTAGAAAGTTTAGACCATTAAAAAAATAGAAATTTAATGTATCTAATGATATATTGAGAAATAAAATCAATTCAAAAAAAAATTAAATAGAATATAGATATTAATTTACAAATCAGAAATTTGTAATGTTTGATGAAATTGTTTAATAAATAAGGATATTTAAAAATAGAATATAATTTTAAAATAATTTAATACCGAATTCAAAACCTTGAGATAAGAATCTTTGTAATAAATTAACATTTAAAATTAAATATATAATAAAAATTAATAAAATGTAATATATAATTACATAAAAAATAATAAAACAAAAGTTAAGTATCATCAACTTATGAATTTTTCAATACGTAGTCAAGTTTTATCAAAAAACGTAAAAAGGACCTCTAAACATCATTCATTTTACAGTATCTCATTATTTGTGTTTTTTATGGGAATTGGGATCTGTCAAGAACTGGATGAGGCAACAACATGTAATGAGGAACGCATGAGCAAATCATTTATTCATTTTATCAAACTAGAATGTGTTGTAGGCAAACTAAGTAAGCGTAATTATTTAAGAGGTAGTCTGCCAAAACTAATGTTTAAAAACGATTTCAATAGTTCCCACTCAAATACATTTGTAAAAAAATCAGTTTTTCGTTGGATACCGCATTTTTTCACGAAAGAACGGAAACAATTAGAGTCAATTGGCGTCAAAAACCCCTAAGCCGGCGTAACGCAGTAGACACAAAAAATATATACAGTATTTTCAGTGATGAGAAATCCTGGATTTACTCTTATGAACCCAAAAATAAGCATTATTGTGATGTTTGGGTGTTCCGCGATGAACCGACGAAAGATGGTGAGACATTTGCCACTAATTCGTCTCCAGAAGATGCACTCAACGCCTCCAAAAACACTATTTTGAATGTACCAATAAGCGAGTGGAATTGATTCCAGAACTGGATCCAAAGGATGTAAAAATGCATTTCTCTTCGTGGAATACTAATAATTAGAATTATATAAAATATTCATAACATAATTTTAAAAATGGAATCTTATTTGTATTATTTAAATAAAAAATGAAGGTGATAAGTAGCTATTTGTAGTCCCATGAATATTATTTTAATTTATAATTATATCTGTTGCCTTGACTAAATAAGTAAGATGTATACACTAATAATTATTACTATATTGATAATTAAACAGACTAGGTAGCAACAAATTACAGGACGTGTGTTTTTGAATATTTTTATTTTACCTTATGTACCATGGAAGGCAATAATAATAATTTTTCCGAATTTTATTACCTTATTTTCAAATGAAAATTTAACTCATATGATTTATTGCTTCGAATGCATGATCATGAGAATTTATCATAAAATTAGTAACATTTATAAATGATAGGTCCTGATTATCAGGACAAATAAATTTCTGTTTTTTAAATTCCAAAATACTGTATAGCTCAATCAAAAAATATGGTAGAACTGTCGTTACAGGCGTTCTCATTTAAGTTGTAGTATAATATCGGGATTCTTGTTTTGGTAATCATTCAACTAAGTACGAGGGTTGTTGTGTTATTTCTCAAAGTTTTCTCCACGAAAAGAAAATCATTTTTGTATCCTTTGGAACCAATTCCACCCGCTTGTTGGTACATTCAATTCAAGAGTTTCTTCTGGAGACTGGAACCTTTAACCACATAGTTCATTCTTAATTTTTGGAAAAGTAAAAAGTCGTTAGGGTTGGTTTTTCGAAGCTCTACAGCTACTTCCGGCAAACAAACCGATCAGCAGTACCAGTTAATTCATCTTGCAGAGGAATTGCTGCTACATGGCCCGCTTTTGAGACAAATGTCGCGACCTTCTTTTTGGAAACTCTTCGAGAACGGATAACTGACGATACTAATATAGCTTTTTTGAGTTTCTTGCGTTAAGCCAATGTAGAGTTTATTGACACCAATTGAATCTAATTGCTTTCTGTTGCATATTTGAAACGATTTCTTCTAGTAGTGGTTTTCCCCATCGCAAACCAGAATGATTGGTTATATCTTGTAGATATACCAAACCCCTTTTAACTTAGGAGTGTAATTCATTGTCTGTCGGGGCATATAGCCCGAGAAATAGTTATTTATTGTTAGTTGATCGGTCATTGTTTTTGAAAAATTATTACATTTTTTAAATTTAAAATAAGCTAAATACCTATATAAATATGTCGTATGTTTCCATTTAATAAATATTTATAGAATTTTATTATTGTAGTGAATAGACAAAAATATATTTCGTAAAATATATTGTTTTAATTGATAATTGGTCAATACTTAGAAATGCGCGAATTATGTAGTTGAATGAACTACAGGAATTTAGTACACGTCCCTACTGTTGCCAGGTGCTTATTATTTTATTGTAGTGTAAGCATTTTTGTTGGGTTATAGATTTGTAGACGTGAATTTTAATAATTAATTAAATAAAGTTATGCTAAACGAATAAGTTGCTTCATTCATTGGAAGTATGTAAGGTATAACTAGAATTAACAGAACCTGAAGATATACTTTGAACATTTTTAAACAAAGTATATCACATGGCGATCCTGCCAGTTCTACAAATCGTATAATAGTTTGTAGTTATGTGTAAGTGACAGTTCGGATTGTGAGATATTATCAATAATATGGGACAAGAGCATTCTAAGGAAGAAATTATCATAGCCCAGGCTGGTAATAGTGGTGGTCTTACGAATACTCCCAAATTAAACGGAGGGAACTCTTTTTCGACAGCGGAGATTCTGGGAATGATTGCATTCGCTGGGTCGTTGGTGACAGTGATCTACTTCGTGATGAAGACATTCAAAAGGCATTTGGATAATAAGATAAGAAGAGAAATAAGGATGAGTCAAGAGCTAGTATAGTAAAACAGTGCTAGTGAGTGAAAAATTAATGGAAGAAGGTATTTTTAACTCTAATTTTTAATTATATTGTATTCTTTTATTTGTACATATGAGTAGTATAGACTTATTTAATGATTTAAATGAAAGCATTAAGGGGTTTAAACGGAATTTAGGTAAAGATAATCAACAAAGGCGTCTTAATTTAGAAGTTAATAAGCAGCAAAGTAGTGAATTAAGTCAGATTGAAAGATAATTTGTAGCTTTAAAAAGGGCATTTAATTTAAAATCTCATAGTACAGAAACTATTGATACTGTTAAATCAATTGTGGAGTCAATTGAGAAAACAATTTATGAAGTAAGTGAAAGTTTAGAGGAGAGATTGGCGATTATCATAAATTCAAAGGATAACTTAATCAATATGGGAGAGAAATTTGATTTAAAAACAGCTTCTAGTTTAATCCCTATAATTGACGATACGGAGGAATCGGTAAAACAACTAATTGATGCCATAGAATTATACGATAGCATTTTAGATAATGATGGTAAAAAGTTCTTGATTAAATATGTGTTAAAAACTAGGTTGACACAATGTGCAAAATTAAAATTAAATTCAATTTACAATTCTAATGCAGATTTAATCACAGATATTAAAAGTAATTTGCTAACAAAGCAATCAGCAGCTTTTTTATCGTTAGGTTTACATAATATAAAACAAAAAGACAAATCAATCGATGACTTCGGAAAATCTATCGGAGAGTTAATGGTAAATCTAACACTAGCGCAAGCTGATGGGGATGCCAGCGCGACAAAAATTTTGAAAGTTACGAATGAAAAATTGGCTATTAATGCTTTTGCTAATGGTTTACGTAACCACGATTTAAAAACAATAGTTAAAGCACGAAATTATAATTCGTTAAACGAGGCGATAAGAGGAGCTAAAGACGAAGAAATAACGAATAATTCAAATTCCCACATTTTTAGTATGCGCGGTCGATCCAAATCTAGGACAATTAATTATAGAGATAGAGGTTTCGGCCGAGGAGTTAATAATTACTCTCAAAATAGAAATTTTTCCCAAAACCAAAATTATTTCAGAAATCAAAATGCTTCGAGATACCAAAATTCGTCCAGGTATCAAAATTTTCCTAGGCATCAAAATCGAGGCAATAATCGCGGGATGAGATCTCGTGGAAATTCTTATCGTGCTCCACGCAATTTTTTCTTGCATAATGAAGACCAGAGGAGCGAAAATGACAGTGAAAACGTTTTTTTTCGTCCCTAAAGGTAATGATGAAGATAGTCATGTAGTACTGAATGTAAACGGTTTAAATTACATTCGAATGAGAAATCAAAATAGAGATTTAGTTTTTTTGCTGGATTCCGGCGCTTCTATTAGTGTTATTTTTCCATCTAGTATTAGCGAGAATCAGTTTGTTGACACATCAAACCGGATTAAAATAAAAGGTATATCTGGGTCAACAGTTACAATGGGGTCAGCAAATGTTTTATTACAGTATGATAATATTAAGATAGGTCATAAGTTCCATGTAGTAAAAGACTTTGAAGGTAACATAAATGGTGTAATTGGATCGGACTTCTTTGTTAAACACTATGCAGTATTAGATTACGAAACATTCATGTTCTATTTTTACGCGAACGATAAGAAAATAGCTATTCCTTTAGAATCCGAACACAATAACTTTACAATAATTCCACCTCGTTGCGAAATTATTAAATATTTTGAAGTCAAACATAAAAATGATAGCTTAGTAGTTCCAGAAGAAATTTCACAAGGTGTTTTTATAGCAGGTATTATTACTAGAGCTTGCAATAACAGAGTACCCGTTAAAATCTTAAATATTAATGATAGAGAAATTACACTTAAAAATTTTAAACCTAAATTAGAAGATGTTTCGAATTTTAACATTCATGAATTCGGAGATATTCCCTTTTCAGTTGACCGTTTAGATAAATTATTAGGTATAATAAATGTTAATGGATTAAATGAAGAAGAAAAGATATCTATTCACAAAATATGTGCAAAATATGCAGATGTTTTTCATTTAGAGAACGATCCATTTACAGTGACTAACGTTTATAAACAAACAATACATCTAAACAACGATTCAAATCCAGTTTATATTAAACCGTATAGATTACCTCATGCACAAAAATCGGAAATTCATAGGCAAGTAGATAAATTATTAAATGATGGTATTATTGAACCGGCAAAGTCACCATTTTCTAGTCCCTTATTACTAGTGGAAAAGCGAGCTATAAATGGTCAAAAACGCTATAGAGTAGTTATCGATTACAGACAATTAAATAGACAAATTACCGATGATAAATTTCCTTTACCATGTATAGACGAAATTTTAGATTCTTTATCGGGAGCAGTATACTTTTCTCACTTGGATTTGTCTCAAGGTTACTATCAAGTAGAGTTGGAGCAAGCTTCGCGACCTTGCACAGCTTTTACGACAGACAGAGGACAATTTCAAATGACTAGGTTACCTATGGGTCTAAAAATTAGTCCTAGTGCTTTTTCGAGAGCTATGACGATAGCAATGGCGGGTTTGAATTACGAAAGATGTTTTGTCTACTTAGATGACCTTGTAGTTTTTGGAAACAATTTAACAATTCATAATCAAAATTTAATAAAAGTGTTGCACCGCTTACGAAAAGTTAACTTAAAATTAAATCCACTGAAGTGTGAATTTCTAAAAAAGGAAATATTATATTTAGGACATGTAATATCTTCTGAGGGAATTTCACCAGATCCACAGAAGATTAGTGCGATGCAATTATATCCAACACCAAAAGATTCAAGCGAAACTAAACGTTTTGTAGCATTCGCTAATTACTATAGAAAATTTATTAAGCAGTTTGCCGAAATTGCAGCGCCTTTAAACCATTTAAGTAAAAAAGGAGTAGTTTTTCAGTGGACTCCGGAATGCGAAAAAGCATTTCAAACGTTAAGACAAGCATTAATCCAACCCCCTGTTTTAGCCTACCCAGATTTTTCCGAAAGAAATCAATTTATTTTAAAAACAGATGCTTCAAATTTGGCTCTAGGTGCCGTTTTATCAAATGGTGATGATAAACCTATAGCTTTTGCGAGTCGGAAATTGAATAAAGCCGAAATAAATTACTGTACAATAGAAAAGGAACTATTAGCCATCTGTTGGGCAGTGAAAAAATTCAGGCCTTATCTGTTTTCTAGAACCTTTTTGATTCAGACAGACCACAGGCCTTTGGTGTATCTTTTTGGAATGGTAAACCCGTCTAGTAGACTTACAAAATTTAGATTAACTTTAGAAGAGTACGATTTTGTTATTGAATATGTTAAAGGCCGCGAAAACGTCGTAGCGGACGCATTGTCACGGGTAACAATTAGTTCGGATGATTTGAAGTCGCTTTTGTCAGCCAAAGATGAAAATATGAAAGTAATAACAAGATCCCGAAAAAAGGAAATGGAACAAACCGATAATTCTGAAAATGATTTTAACGATTCTTTAAATGAAAGGCTTGATCACCCTGGAGTTGTAGAATTATTGAAATCACCGCTAGAATGTGTCGAATTAAGATTTGTGTGTGATAATGATTTTAATGAGAAACTTAGCAAGGGAACATGTAAAAGAAAAAATAATGATTGCAAAAAGGTTAATACCTTATTTGATAAAAGATCAAATATTATTTATATAAATCAAGCAACTCTATCAAAGACGGACAGCCTAGGCACATCTTTGAGAGCCTTGAAAGAAATTTGCGAAACTGAAAAAATTCCGGAATTAGTTATAATAAAAAATAAAAGATGCGCATCAATAGTAAATGAGTTTTTAAAAGTTCCCAATGATATAAGAAATGCAGGTATAAAAATAACTGTAATTAATAGTTCTCAAAATATTAATAATAAAGAAACACAACAGCTAATTATTAACGACTATCACATGCTCCCAACAGGAGGTCATACCGGTGTTAATCGGATGTATAAAAATATAAAGAAATTGTATTTTTGGCCGGGACTTCGAAAAGATATTGAAGACTTTGTCAAGCGTTGCGATGCTTGTCAAAGACATAAGTATTCTAAAAATATAAAACATCCATTACAAATTACAACTACTGCTACCTCAGCTTTTCAGAAAGTTTTCCTTGACTTGGTTGGGCCCTTAGATCAAGACAAAGAAAATAATCGATACATTCTGACGTTACAGTGTGATTTAACTAAATTTGTCGAGGCATATCCGATACAGAATAAAGAAACTGTAACAGTTGCTAAAGCATTTGTTGAAAATTTTATACTTCGGTTTGGCATACCCGAACAGATCTTGACGGATAAGGGTTCCGAATTTATTTCCTCCACTCTCGAGGAAGCTTGTAAATTCTTAAAAATTCAAAAACTTAACTCTACAGCCTATCATCATGAAACTGTAGGAGCTTTAGAAAATTCACATAAAAATCTAGGCGCCTACTTACGCATATACGCGTCAAATCATGTTAGTGATTGGAGTTCTTGGGTTTCTTTTTGGTGTTTTGCATATAATAACACGGTTCACACAGAAACGTGTTATACCCCTTACGAGTTAGTTTTCGGAAAAGCTAGTAGATTGCCTTCAAACGTATTAAATCATATAGACCCGATCTATAACTTCGATGATTATCCGAAAGAATTAAAATATCGATTGCAAGTCGCTTGGAATGACGCGAGAAATAATTTGTTGGCATCAAAAATACATCGTAAAGCGAAATACGATACAAAAATAAATATTGTTAATGTTAAAGTAGGAGATAAGGTACTAATTAAAAACATGGGTAGTTCTACAAAATATGATCCTCTGTTCAAAGGTCCTTATGAAGTCATAGAAAATAAAAATAGTAACGTTGTTGTGAAAATTGGAAATAAAGATGTAGAAGTTCATAAAAACAATATTAAGCTTTATAATTCATAATTTTTTTTTAATGTTAAATCATGTAATATTATTTTGTTTTACTATGTATAGGATATGAAAATAAACTAGATAATTTACAAAAAAAAAAAAAATATATATATTACTATAAATTTTTTTTTTGTCAGCGAGGGAGGTGTAGTGAATAGACAAAAATATATTTCGTAAAATATATTGTTTTAATTGATAATTGGTCAATACTTAGAAATGCGCGAATTATGTAGTTGAATGAACTACAGGAATTTAGTACACGTCCCTACTGTTGCCAGGTGCTTATTATTTTATTGTAGTGTAAGCATTTTTGTTGGGTTATAGATTTGTAGACGTGAATTTTAATAATTAATTAAATAAAGTTATGCTAAACGAATAAGTTGCTTCATTCATTGGAAGTATGTAAGGTATAACTAGAATTAACAGAACCTGAAGATATACTTTGAACATTTTTAAACAAAGTATATCACATTATAAACCTATTTAACCATCTATCTCTGTAGGTGAAATCAAAAATCGGGGACTGTGAATAAATAGACAACCTTTCACAATCCAAAAAATAAATCAACATATATTTTGAAAATAATTTCAATTGATTGACGGTAGGTATAAGTGGAAAACTATTTATATTTCGAGAATATATAGAACATGTCCTTGAAATAGCTTTTTTTAAATTCTAGAACACGCATTCTCAATAATTCTTCGTTATATTATTCTCATCGTAGACTGTATAAAAAAAGGCAACGTGGAGATTACCGGAAAGAGTGTTTCTACTTCCTACTCTAATTGTTAATATAAACCATCCAGTTACTTAATCAAACACATACATAAAATTTCATCAGGAGTTGTTCAGTATTCACCCGATTGCAGCGCCACCTACCGGGACTAATTCTCTTAACTGGAGATTAAAATAAAAATGTATTATATTCGTTTGCCATGCAACCCTATTGCTCATGTGTGGATTGAAAGAGAAAATATTAAAATCGCAATTTAAAAATAGAGGTTGATCGTAGAGGGGTGAAAATTTAGGGTTGTATGTATTTTTGTATGCTGCATTATAAAAAAATAAAAACAAAAAATTTTGTCCAAAAAAATAAAAATAAAATTTAGGGGTGGACCACCCTTAACATTTAGGGGGATGAAAAATAGATGTTGTCCGATTCTCAGACCTACCCGATACGCACACAAAATTTCACGAAAATCGGTCGAGCCGTTTCGGATGAGTTCAACTTCAACACCGTGACACGAGAATTTTATATATTAGAGGATTAATTAAGTGATAGCGATATTTTAAAACGTTGTTCTGTTATTGAAGAACGACTGACAGATCAGGATAATAAGGATATAGACTCCAATGATTTGTTTAATGAAATTGAAGTTTTAAAGTTGTGTTCATTACCTGATGATACTGTCTCCTTAATTATGTATTTTACAATATATATTTGAAAACATTTAATCTCCACCCTTCCAAACGTAAGCATTTCACTAAGAATTCTTCTGACATTGCCTGCATCTGTAGCTTCCGGCGAGCGATCTTTTTCAAATTTAAAAATTATTGATCAACAATGCTTCAAGTAAGATTGTCTGGGTAGCAATATTAGCAGTTGAACACGAAATTTTTGATGGTTCAAATTTTAGCGATGTAATTAATTAATTTGCAATAGCAAAGTCTCGTACCTACCTATCATTTTTGATAATATAACGAAGTTACCTAGGTAATTGTTATCAGAAGTATCTGTATATTTTTTAAAATATCTAAGTATAAGTAGAAAGTAGAACTTATATATGTGTAGACATTAGGCAATATTTGTTCCTAAAAAAAATGTGATTTTTAGTTTTGGGTTATTTTCTAGTATTTATAAACAACGTGTCTGTACCCCATTAGTTAAGTGAATGCTTTAATATGGGTGTGAACTAGAATTTATTTTGTTATGATTTTATTCTGTTCGCTTCATTTTGATATTTTAATCTACAAATAAATATAACTTTTAAAGTTCAGTTTATTTCAACCTACCTACCAACCTTCAAAAAAATAAATAAAAAAATATGATCCAAAATGCATTAAAGGGGCGCCAAAATCCTTTTTTGCACACACGCGCCAGTAGCCCTTACGTGGGAAATCAATTGAAATGAGAGACAGAGGATGGTGGGAGATATTTGTTACTAGAGATTATATTGCACGGTAAAGAAAGGGACGACTTTGAAAAGCATTCTCATCAAACCTCCCTTCATTTCCACCTTGAGAGCGGGAATCCATCTACAGTGTGTATATTATTTCTAATCTACAGAATATACAAAATGGATGGTGGAGGTAAATGGATAGCTTGTGATGGGCAAAGCCGAGAAGTAGTTGCTTCTTCTTAAGAGTAATGGTATTTGCTCTTTAAAAAATATTTCTCAATAAACTTTTTTATCATAATAGTAATATACCTAATATATATCTTTTATATCTATTGAAAAGTAGTTAACAAATTTGCTTTTATCAGACTTGGAAGGCAATTTGCATCAAACCTGTCAAACAAAAAATGTATTCATGTTTTATTTATACAAACAATTGCCAACCGATTGTAATATCAATAAATCAAATCAGGTCTATCCGAACTACGGTGTCTGTATTTAAATATTAATTAGCAAAAAAAACTGATAATCATATCATTTGTTTAGATACTTTTTACATGATTATTAAAGCCCTCCAAGGTTTGCATTTATTATTTACTTAAATAATAAATGAGGCAATTTATTGGGTGTAGTGATACCGAACCAATTTTATGTTTGCGAAATGTCACATGTAGGTATGACGTACGTTGCTTATTAATTTATGGTGTATAGTTTGGCAAGTTTATCTGAAACTACGCGGCATCGGTAAAGGGCGAGGAAACATGGCGGATATCTGTCAAAATCGTACCAATGGCGTACGGTAGGTACCTATTTTTATAAAAGTATTAAAAATAATAATTATTATTATATAATAATTATATATAGAAACTGATTTTTGCTTTGCTTTAAAGGTAAAGTATTTTTCAAAACACGGTATTTGTTAAAAAAACACATAATGCTGAGAATCGTACTTGAATTCAATATGGATACGAAATAGTTCAAAATCTGACACTGACAATTCCAACGCCACTGGATAATCAATGTCAGTCAATTGACAAAGTGAGAGGGAAAAACACACGCACGCGCTTGCCAATAGGAAGTCAGCTGGTCGCTAAGCAACGAAGGCCTTTCGATAAATTTCACCAATTGAGTTAGTTCGGAGGGCGTGAAAATTATGGTTTTCGCACAACGCTGACAGAGCTTGAAGAAGCCCATAACAAATTTGGAAAAGTGTTCATCTTTTAATATTCATAAATTGGAAAAATAATGTTAATAGACAAAATCCAAGGAAAAGAGAACATTAAAGAATTAATGTTTAATCATATTGTTAATAATAAAAAAGTCCATTTTCTAATTATTATCACTACCTACTTAGCACTTTATCTTTTTCATAGTTAAACGTGGCAATATCGAATGTCTTCGACTGCATTCCTTTCACGGCTTCAGATAAACTTGCCAAACTATAGTTTCATATACTTAAAAAACTAATATTTTTGTTCCTGTCATGAAATATTTTTGCCAATTTTATGCGTTATTTATGACTTCGTCAAATGGTGAAGTACAGTGAAGCAAAAGATACTTTTAAGGACTGTCCTTAGCTTGCGTACCTGGCCACTTACATCATGAAGATTCTGATTCACTAGCCCGAGAAGAAGCATTTGTCCAGAACTCTTTTATGGTATAGGGAAAGCGTTGAAAAAGACAAAAAGCTGTCTTGAAAACGAGGAATTAAGGACCCTGGAATTAGACAGGCCAAAGATTTCATCGAACAACAAACGCTAAAATTCCTACTAAGCTAGAATAGGCATACAACCAGTAGCCTGGCTGAGCTCATGAGAGGGCACTGTAGACTCATAAAACATTTAAACAACATCGGATTGGCAGATATGCAGGTTTTGCCAAAAAGAAAACCACAGCACTCATACTGTGCTACTTCAAAGGCCTCATTTATGCTAAGGTTTTTAGACGATAGGGTTGTCCTCTCCATATATGGAGTACCTACGAATCGGCCTACGGAGTCTTGAATAAAAGGCGGGTGTAGACAAGAAACTCTAGCAGGACATGAGGGCACACACAATAGATTGGCAAAGGTCATAGTGAAGAGGATCTTAGAAGCACATAATCATCATATTAATGCTTTGTAGGCAATGGTACGGTTTTTCTGAAATTGAATTGATTTTAATTTTCTTTCCTTTCATATCCTCCATTATTCAGTTCCTGTTCTTTGTGTTTGTTTCTCCCTTTAATTCTCTCCAAAAGACAAAGCATCATGAAAATGGTAAAGGCTCGACTGAAACCAGGTTTAGGAAGAAACTGCCGACCTGATTTTGAGTGGTAGAACTACTCTCAGGATATTGTAGCCTAAGGATGCACATATGTGTGATAAATTAAGTGGAATATAAGTAGCTTTATATTTAAGTAAGTTCTGAAGTAGAGAGAACCCGGTCCTGTTTTTAGCTATTGTAAAGCTCTGCATAGATTCAAATATCTCTGCTAGTCAAAGCAGTTATGTCTCGCATTGGCAGAACTGAGCTGGACAGGGTTTTTTAGAAGATGCTGTTTAGCCTGTTACGTTTTTCGTTTTAAAAACTATTTTATTTAATTATTTTTTGTGGCTCATTAGTCTCTTCCTCCCAAATTTCTACTAAATTTCTAAACATGCCGTTTCCTTGTCGCATTATATAGTCACTCCAAAATAAAACATTAATTTTTATCAAATTCCCCTTCTATTTTTGTCTTTAGATATTAGAAATTTCAAGTTTCGATTCGAACACTTTCTTTTTCCTCTAACTGCCACTAAGGCAACATTCAAATATTTTCTTCATTTATTGTTGGTGAACAAATTTTTATCGTCTGGTTGGTAAGTTAATTATTGTATTTTCCCTAGGTTATTTTCTAGGGTAGTGCTTACTGCTTATTTATGTTTATTGCTTATTTGTTAATTTGCATTTTTTGTATATTTGACGAACAAAACGAATATAATAAAACAAATCACTGTCAAGTTGTTTTTTAACACGTGGAGTTCGGGTTTTATATACGTTATAGCATAAGCTCCTTTTTACCACATCTGTTCTATTTATTCGTTCCTTCCCTAATGTTTTTTTCTAGTTCCTTACCCTTTTTCTTTCTTTTTTCCGCAGCTCTGCAGCCGGCAAGTTTGGATGTTCCGTTTTGAGGCAATCTCACTAAGAGCTGCACAACATCCCAGCCCTCTAAGATAAGTTCCTTCGTCTTATGTTTAGCGTTTGGTTTTTTTGAGTATTCAATTTATGCAAATTTTTGGATAATCCAATAAATATTTAATATCTTCAATTTTTGTATTAATTATTCAATATTTATTAAATTGGATACACGTGTTCGGAAATAAGTAGGTTCATTTTGTTAATTTTTTTTAGTAACTTAATTTTAATTTTTAAGAGGTGTTTCCAGTTTGCCACCTTTTGCTTCTGTTTTTCATTGCTTTCGTTCGATTAAAAAACTGGTGGCGTTTAATATAATATTAATTGTGATAGTGAATAAAATAGTTCAATTAGTGCTTTTTGAGTTACAAAGAAAAAGTAAACACACAGTAAACATAAAATTTCAAAAATCTCAATCCAAAATAATCAAGTGTCCAGCTTCAATTGAATATATCGATTAGAGTTAAAATTGGTTTTTTTAAATGTCTTGAAACCCAACAAGAACATTAAAAATTTTTATGTATACTTATAAACTGTTTTATTAAATAACAAATCCTTTGATAAGATATCCATTAGGATTATATCGCAGCGTTTGTGCTAATGACATAAATTACAAAAACGCCATGATATCACTGCTTTTAATTTTATGATAAAAATACTAGAATTATTTGGTTATTCTTAATCATTTCTATTGCAATAATAATCAAACTACACATAAAATGAATGTATGCAATCAAAGTTAATATCTGCATAAATTAATATGCTTTGAACTTAATTGACCTGCAATTAAAAAAATTTAGAGACAAAAAGACAAATTCTGGAAAATGAATAAACTTCTCATCGTTGTAGCATTGTTCTAACAAAAAAATGAATAGTATATTGTGCAACAAGTGAGAAAAGTACTTTCCCACACATGTTACACACTATACTTTTTCTACAGCTGCACAAGTTTAAAGAATACAAGTGAAGTAACTTAATATATATTTTTCTTGAAATCTCCAATATCTCTGGCGGAGTATTATTAAAATCGTCACTACTATCACTATCCATATTATTTATTATAAATAAGTATATGTCTTGTTAAACTAATATTTAATGGAAATTGGGATTTTTATAAAAGCACGTTTGAAACTACCTTTTAGAATTTAAAAACTAAGTAGGTATTTAAAGATGACAGTAGCCTATGTCGATTTTATTTGATTCTCCATATAAATGTATATGTGGCGTGGGAAAAGTGCCGTGAGAAATAATATTTCTCATGGTATCAGCAATATTTGGTTATGAAATTAAGTATAAGGTATAAGAAATACGTCACTTTTCATAGCAATTGTAGAAAAATTATTTTTTCGTATTGTTTGGCTATTTAAGAGAAAATAATTTTCCCCAAAGGATCATTCTGTGTAAGAATTGTAGGGCTAAAACAAAGGATAGCTGTACCAATAAGCCTATCTAATTACCTCACAACTTTCCAACCGGAAATGTCGGCAATTCACCACTGCGTTGAAGAAATTGAAAGGCAAGAAAGGACATATGGTTCAGTCGCCATCTTCAGCCAAGCTGAACTGAAAGCACTTGATTCCATAGAGGTCAATTCTAAGCTAGTATGGTATTGCATAGGTGACTTGAACGCACTTGGAGACCATTGCAAGGTCATGGTAGCCTGGGTACCATGGGGTACCATGGGTACTAGCTGATGAAACGACCAGACAAGACTCATCAATGTCAATCATTGTACCCTTCTGCGGCGTCGCAAATTCGACAATAAATATGGCCACATGGAAGTGGGTGACACAAAAATCTTTAGAATGGTGGGTGATCTCACCAGGACAAAGACAGGCGAAATAGTTCATCAGAGGACATTGCCGACGTTCACGGCAGACCTAATAAGCAAAGATAAGAAAACTGTTAATCGTAGTAGGTATGTTAACAGAGCCCTGTAAACTTAACTGGCACGCAATGCTGATGGAGTTGACAGACAAAGCCATGTGCAGAATCTGTCACCTAAAGGAAAAAATTGGAGAGCACATCATATGCCAGCCAGGCTACCTGGTGAATGAAACGTTTCTTGTACTAGGCGATGAGACAAGAAACTACATGAAAGATTCAGTCTCGAGGCTGATTGGTTACTTATAAAGAGTAGGGCTGGAGAATCAAATCTAGATTCAAGGGACCACAATAGATCTGAAAGGTCGCAGTGGAATTGGTCGATTAGCCACCTCATCAAATCTAATCAAATATAAGGATCATTCTACACCATAGCATCGATTGCCCACTTGCGACGCAATGCTACTGAATTGATGAATCAAACAGTTATTATTTGAGCATGAAATCCACTTCGCTGACTGTGTATCATTGGGAAGAAGACTAAATGCTGCCGGACGCGGTAGAAATAGTGTTCATCGCTTCTGCAATTGATTTTGGATAAACTTTTACTTCCGCGGTTGTTACTTCAAAGGGTATCATGTTCTACATCATTAATCAAATACAATTGGGGGTTTCAAGCTATTTATCCTCTGGTTGTCATAATGTTTAGAAAATATAAGGAAAGTATAACTCTGATTTAAAAAATCAGAAAAAAGTTATAGCGAATAGAGATAAAAATATATTAAAGTATGAAATGTTCAAGATTACGATCCAAGCAATCAATAATAATTGATAAAGCTGAATTGAAAAACAAAATTTACGAAATCAGCTTAAAAGCATTATATCGAATCGCGAATAGGAAAAAATGTGTTTGTCGCAATTAATGAACAACGAAGTTAATAGTGTAGCAAAAACCACCTGCCAGTCAAGTTTAAAAGATGTATTATTATAAATTAAAAAGAACAACAAAAGTTATGTTTGGTTCACAGTAGAATTCAGCAATTATAATGAGATTTAAGAATTTAATATCTTGTTTTGATTAAGGTTAATTGCAACATCTTATTTTCAACGTGTTTTTAAGTTTTGAAAAGAAACTATAATTATTATGTTATTATGAATGTTTTTCGAATTAATTGTTAGGTGTTTGAAGCCTTGAAAAGTAGTCAAAACACATTTGGTTTTTATTGAAAAATGTTTGTCGCCTTTTGTTTGATTTAACAATAAACCTTAACAATAACATAATATTATTATATCGAGATAAATATACTAGTAGTAGTAGTTGCGAAAAGAATGAACAGCAAAAGTAAAAAGTGTTTAATGTTTCATTTTAAAAATGTTTTAAATGGAAAAAAAGTTTCGTTTATTCATCACATTATTATTCACCAATGGGATAGCGAAGAAATCTCCTTCCTAGAAACGGACTACGTGATTTACACTAACGAATCCAAAACCGGAAACGGGGCCGGAGCGGCGGTCTTCAGCAGGAAACCCAGAGTTGAAATCACAGCCAACCTGGGTAGGTACGCTACCGTCTTTCAGGCTGAAGTATACGCCATTGAACTGACTGCAAGAGAGCTGATGAATCAACCTGTTGTGAAAAAGAACACACACATCTTCTCTGATAGCCAAGCAGCTCTTAAAGCACTGAGCTCGAACAGGATAAAATCTAAGCTGGTGATTAACTGTCTACAATCCCTTAAAACCCTAGACAAGGAGAACAGAGTCATTTTGACCTGGGTACCGGGGCATCGAGGAGTGGAGGGCAACGAGGCCGACAATCTGGCAAAGAAGGGATCAGAGTCTGTATTCATCGGACCCGAACCATTTTTTGGAATTGCGGAAAGCACTGCTACATCAGCCATAGCTACCTGGGCGGAGAGGAAAACCTTCACGTACTGGGGCTCTCTCACTCGAAGGCGTTCATATACAACTCTTTGAGTACAAAAAATAAGCAGATCCTGGAATGGAGTAGAACAAACCTACGTATTCTGACGGGACTGCTTACAGGACATTGTCTACTAAATTACCACCTAAAGAAGATGAGTCTGGTTCAGACCTCGGATTGTCGGTTCTGTAATTTGGAGGACGAAACTGCGGAGCACATATTATGCTCATGCCCAGCTTTGGGCAGAGTAAGACATAACATATTCGGTTTTAGTACCTTAGAGCCGAACGACTTGAAAAAAGTATTACCAAATACAACCATGGACTTCGTCAGAAGCACAGGCTTGTGGAGTGAATTGTAATCCCTAGGGGTGAGCCACAATAGACCCAACGGGGGTCGCAGTGGAGGTGGCGAGAAGGCCCCACTCACAAAGAACATAACCTAGTTTATTCATAAATGCGCATAGTAATAAATCTTCGTCCCTTGCATAACTAATACAAGATGAACCGTCCAAGTAATATTAAAATATTATCGTGAACATTAATTTGTTATATTTCTGTGTCGGACAGGTAGCTTCACCACGTATAAGGACGAGTTTACGGCAAAACTTCAATTTGATCTTTTGCATCAGAATTCAACAAACATTTCTAATCAATTTTATAAACTAAGTAACTCCTTACTATTTTGATTTTTTCAACTAGTTGTTAAGGTCAGGTATAATAGACTATTATGTATAATACGATAATATTACATCGTAAATAATACTCATATTACTGTAATTTTATATATGAAATTTTAAAAGTCTTATTTACCTACAGATTGGTTTCAATTTATTTAAAAAATTGATGTATTATAGAAAATAATAGTGTAATACTATAAAAACCACGCTAGCGGAAACAATAGAGAATTAAATAACCATTTGAAAATAATTTTTAGTACAATGCTTATGACAGAAGTACACATTATATTATACACAAAAAAGTAACAACAAACGCGTTTTTATTAACAAAAATTCCAAAATAAGCGAAAAAAAGCGCTATCCCAATAAAAACCGTACCTGCAACGTGCACTTCACTGGATTCCATTTCTAGTGGACTACATATCGTTAGAATGTCATAAAATAAAATATTTTATTTCACATTTTACCAGAGGTGTGATATACTATGAATGGACCTTAATAAAATTTGACAACAAAGTTTTGTAGTCTTAAACTTCAAAATATTATTGATTGTCTAGTTGTCAAATTTTTTCGTTGTGTCAGATAGGGACCAAAAAATTATTTCTATACTAGTTAATCTTGACAACGGAAGCTGGAACGCTACCGAAACGTCGAAATAAAAAATAAAAAAACATTATTGTGGTTTGATTCCCAAAAAAAATAAGAAAAAAGAATAAGTAATGCCACAAGGAACTTATAGAAGATATAAAATCTAAATTAGGATTAGGACAAACAGATTCGTATCATGTCAAACACTCAGGCACCCAAGGCAATTTTGAGTCAGTAAATGACGTCTACACTATTATGGAATTGATGACAAGGTCACCAGGGTATCGGGGGCAATGAAAAGTCAAACGAACCTACAGAAAGAAGGTCAGAAAACACACCACAGCCTGAACCAGGAAAGATTCTTGGTATACCAAGAACCTTAGCACAAGGATCTGTAAAGAAACAATATAAAAATCACTGAGTGAACATCCCAACACAAATGCATGAAAAGGCAACCATGCCGTATGCACTGTTTTCTGATAGTTGGCATGTATGGCCAAAAATCGAAGAGCAGTGCAGGAAGGTATTTGTTTTAATGGGCGTACATAATTGTTAGTGCTTGATGGGAACATGACTGCGCAGATTTACGTACAAGTTAAGCATTAACAATATTATACGTTTTTTTCATGCTGCTGTTGGTCCAAATTTTCTCTTTTTATGCGATAATGCTTGACCGCATCGTACAGATGCTTCGGACTTCCTCCCACATTTGGCACTTCCCCATCGATCGCCCGACCTTAATCCAATCGAGCGTTCTTTGGACCAGCTACAAAAAGTCATGAATTTCCATAAATCGCCCACGCAGACACTTCAAGTCAGATTTTACCCCAACTTTGGAGACAAATCGATCAAGGCTACTTCAACGACATTATTGAAAGTATGCAGTGGCGTTGTTTGGCTGTAACTTACGTAGATCAAAAAAATACAATTTCTGAACATTCCCGACTCGTCAAAAAATCAAATTTCAACAATGCATTAGTTAAGCATAAAATTCATTCATTTTATCAGTTTTCCAGAGACATATATACCTTAGCTCCAATTCGAAACTTAAGATCTCGTACAATAGGTATGATGACAGTCACTAATAATAACTGAAATAATTGTGTAGATTACAAAGATTCTAAAGAAATAATTTATTTTTACATTACAATGATTTGTTTTAGTAAAAATATAAATACATAATAAGACAATCCGCCATCTTAGCTAAAACACCGATCACAAACCTATGACGTCAACCTTTTGTATGCAGCAAAAATCTACAAAGGAACAACGGTGTTGCCGAATATAAGAAACAGTGTGGCTAGAGTTCCGCCGCCGGCGGAATTATAAATTTAAAATCAGAATTCCGCCTTGTGGCGGAAGTTTATATGACATATCTAGAAATCCGTCGAAATTTTCATAATTTACGCAAGCGCAGTGTAGTTATTCACTAATAATATATGTTTTTCGCCGCCCAACAGCGGGCTAAGCATGTTTCATGATTAAATTCCGTTCAACGGCAATTTTTGTAAGAATTCCGTCCGCAATTGGGTTTAGTATCTATTATTATATTTTAAGGGGAAGGGTGAATGCAATGATTATATTTCCTTCCTCTTCTTCAAATACACAATGTAAAAATATAATCATATTATAAATGTGTTTGTAATTCCATTTAGTTTCTTGGGTTTGTAAGACTGACAGCGAATGGAACTCGGAACTCGGACGGAGTTCTTGGAAAAATAAACTTTAGTCCGCCGCTAGACGGAATTTAGGTATCAAATGTCAGCCGTCCATCGCTGGGGCCATTTTCTTATTTATTTTGCAGCCGTTCAACATGCAAAACCCACATAAATGATGAAATGTTAATCTATTAAGTATATTTTCCACGTTGCGACAAATCGCTGCGAGAAAAAGTACAATCAGCACATCGATAGTTTGTTGCTGCAACTCAACCAGACATAGGGGAAACGTTACGTGTTGCCAACTTCGTTAAAAAATTGGCAGTTCTGGTTTCATAACCTCACAATGTGAAAAAAATTAGCGTGTGAAAATAAAGCAAATGGGCGTAGTTTCTCTAGAATCAAGTCTTGAAGTTAAAAGAATGGATGAGGAAAACATTGAGGGCATTGTTTTAGTAACAATAATTAGTAGTATGGCATGTGTTTGTGTACGAGAAGAAAACGTAGAAGAAATCTTGTGACAGCAATGTCAGAGCGTAGCAGCCAATATAAATTTTGGGTTGGTGCGACATAATCCACCAAAAAAGTTACCAAGTCGCAGCGACTTCTCGCTCGAACATAGAGCAAGTTCTAATTCTTGCGTCTGACGCGCCCAACGAAAAAAAAACGCCAATTTGCATGCAACTTTTTCGAGTTGCAGCGTCAACTCGTACCGTGGAAAATGGACTTTATAGACTAGCTGTTATTTTGATACTTATAAGTTGCTGCCACACGTGAGTGTATTGAAAAATATTTGTGTGTATTTGATTTAATTATGGCTCATTTATCTGTAGCTCAAAGTTATTTTAAAAAAATCCAAAAGGTGTTTGTTCTGTTGAAACGTAAGAATCAAATGAGAAAATAAAAATCCCCCAATACAATTATTATGTTTGAAAATTTTAAAATTATTGCCCCGATCTTTAATAATTAACCTTTGCACAGTCATCGAACTTTAATAAGCGTTGAACCCATATCTACGAAAATTGATTTAATTAAATAAATATGGAAAAGTAAATCTATGATAACATGGACATGTTAATAATGACTTAGCGGATATACAATAAGCACGGTCAGTTTCCTACAGAGCAAAAAAATCCATTATTTTAAAAACAATTCATTTTAGATAAAAATCCAGAAATACGTTTTTAATTTTAAATACCGGTTTTTTTCAATAATTTACGAGAATGATGACGTCATCAGTTTTGACAAAGAGTATAATCGTTGATTCTTTTATTTTGGAATGTGGTTCTTGTAATACCTCATTTGAAAGGTCTTTTAATAATCAAAAATAATTTAATTTAATTAATTCAATTCAATTTATTCAATTTTAAAGTACATAATAATATGGAATAAATGTGTATCAAAAGCAGTGATGGAACAGCAAAAAAGAGAAACTCACCTAGGCAAAATTGCCTGTTTTGTTTATTTCTCCTTCTGTTAGTTTCGGTACATTTGGTTACGAAAAATTGTAAGAGCTATATACATAGGTCGTTCGAAACAAAGACAAAATAAAAAAAATAAAAAGAAACAGAAAAAGTGAAAAAAAAAATAACTGACTTTTCATTGTTTAAAATTTTTTTCTTTTTTCTATGTACCTAGGATTGAGCAACAAGAGGTAAGTAGAGAAAAAAAATATATTTATTTACACATGGAATTGACAATCTGAATTACATTATTATTTCTAAAAATTTAAGTTGATTTGTTACTATGTAATTTTTAACATTGATTTTAAATGACTTTAATTTAGGTATTTGCTTCAGATGTAATGGAATTAAATTAAAGAGCCTTGGTCCAAGGAAAAGGAAAGATATCTGCGTTAATATCTTTCTACATAATTCAGTAAACATATCCTTGCACGTTACGAATAACTTTCGGAGTAATTCTATTAACTTAGTCTCTAATTTGGTCTTGCAGCTCCTATAGATCTTGCGGGTTATCTACATAAACCTTTGATTTTAAGTAACCCCATAGAGAAAAATCTGGAGATCTTGGGGAATACTCTATTGGTCCTCGTCTGCCAATCCACTTCCCAGCAAAATAGTGGCTTAAAACTCGCGAATAGCCACCTGCACAATGCGAGGGTGCACCATCTAGTTCTGGTAAGTTAGGAAACTCATTGGCAAGGACTGGTATAACTTCTGTTCGCAGAAATTGCAGTTAACGTCCCCCTGCAAGATTTTCTACAAAAAATAAGTGCCAATAATTGTGTCATTAATTATTCCCACTCAGACATTCGTTTTCTGATGGTATTGAGTACCTTCAGTCATCCAGTACGGATTATCCTCACACCAGTATATGCAATTTTGACTATTGACTGAACCATTTAGACAAAATGTAGCCTTATCAGAAAACATAATTTGTTCAATAAAACTGGGAATCCTGCAAAATTTTATATAATCAGGATCATCATTTTTGTAACGATACGCAAATTTTGGCAATAGTTATTCTTGACAAATAATTATTATTAGATACATTCAGCTATTATGTAATTAATTAATTGGGTTGAGTGGTGTAAACAGGTCGATAAGAATAACAATTCAATCATTATCTTATCTTTGCTAAGCCATATATTTGCCATTTATTATTTATATTAAAATAGACATGTACCAGGCATACTTTGCTATCGTGATAGGGTACCTCGACTGTACTATGCGTATGACATATAATCTGTCATTCCACAGAATCGTGGAAATTCTCGTCCATACATTCACAAGGAGATTTAGGTACAGTTTTTAAATTATGCTCTACTTTCAGCATAAACAATAAACGAATAAACCGTAGACTACGAAATCTTTTTGTGGTTATATACGATTCCAAACCACAGAAATAAATATTAAAATTTACAAGACGTTGCATGTAAAAATTTAATACCATTTAATTTGTGTACGTAAAATACTTGTTTTTGACCATCATCATAAAATATTCACGATTTTCCATTAACTTTGTACCCTAAATGTACCACATCGTTTGAGAGATCATTAATTGTACTAACAAATTGTAAAAATACTTATAGGGTGATTCATTTAAAAATTGTCTCCCTGTATTAAAGAAGCCTCAGACAAAAAAGTAATTAATAATGAGTTCAGCCAATGATATGTTGATTGAATACAAATACCTGTTGATTTATTTCGATTTACTGTTTTGCAGAGTGTTAAAGAGGAGGTCTTTTCTGCTAATAGTTGGCCATATCTTTGTAAAACACCCCTATAATATATCTTTTCGATTCTTGAACAAAATATAGTACGTTTTATTTAAAAAAATGTAAGTTTGAGCTGCTACGTGGTTTTGGAACACTCTGTAGAATAGAAAGTGTTTTCATAATGTGCATCCAGTAACTGTATTACCTCACACAAAATTTTAAAGTTTTATCTCTTACCACAACGATGTAATCCTCCGATGTCAGAAGTTTGCCCCACCCTGTATATATTTTTTTAAATTGCCATTTACTCATTTTGTAATATATACAGTAAAAGTGAAACCCTTTCGCAATACAAAGCCCTGAATTTAAAAATGAATTTTGGTTTGCTTACAACTTGCACTTATAGGATAGTTTTTATTCCAGTGGCTAAGGGGTACAAAAAATATATAATGTTTCCAATGGAACACCCTTTATTTTATTTTATATTCGTAAAGTCCATATTTTTTTCAATCCAAAAATATTCCATATGATACCTCCAACTTAAACCGTTGGACAGTGTGGTAATTTATCGAAAGCGACACAGAGCTATTTGCTCTAACTACACACAAGATTTTCCTACGATCACATGATATAATATTGTGTAGGTATGAAATTTTAGAATACATTTTTTTTATATATATCAATATTTTTATACAATTGATCTATGAGATATGACAGATGATGGAGTTTTTTGTCAATTATTTAAAAAAAGAACATAAAGCTCAATTCATAATGTTAAAAGGATGAACCCATTGAAAAATTTAAAATTTGAAAAGAAGGGTTATCTAAAAAAACATTGAGAGGTGTTGCGAGATAATAGTTATTTGTGTGCCTAGGCCGCGAAATACCTTTTTAACGTACCGAAAGAACAGTTATCGCCGAGGCCGCTTGCGGCCGAGGCAAGATAATCTTGAGGTCGTTAAAAAGTTTCGCGACTATGGAATACACACTATATTTCGTGCAATCGTTAAAATTATTAAACTAGATAATTGTAAATAAATATATTATTGCTCTAAAATCAACAGCAGTTCAATTTATTTAACAATGTGTGCTATGGAAATGATATATGTTTCAATGTATACAAAATATTTTGACAGTTCTTGCTTCAACTTCTGGAGTAAATATAAGTAATAATTCAAACTGTACAATTAATGTTAATATTCATCCTGAATAATATAAGTACTTATGTATTTGTTGGTATTCAATAAAAAATAATCCTTGTCTTTGTAGTATTTTAGAAATGTCAGATTTGGAAGTGATATTCAAATTTGGAAGTGACGTTTGGTTTCGCAGCCGTTGCTATGGGTAACGGCCGCGAAATTGAATTTCGCGGACTGTGTTGAGAGCGCGAAATACTGACTTCGCGTCTGATTGCACGAAAATAAAGTTGTTTTTTGAAAAATTTTTGGAGAGAACGAGAAAATATTTGTCTAATAAAAATATTTTTTTATTATCTATTAAATATGAATTTAATTTCAACATTATATAATTCAAGAACAAATTCAAAGAAATTAATAATATTTCGGACACTTTTGAAATATGAAAACTAAGATAATAACTATAAATTAAGGTAATAACTGTTGTGGGGGGAAATACAAAGTATAGTAATTCTTCATATTAAAATTTAAACTTTTTTATTTCATATAATATAAATCAAGCAATGTAACATACTTATTATATCAATATAATTTCATAAAAAAAGGAAAAATCTTTCTGGACTATTTTATTAGGAAAAGAAAATAAGGAAACATTTTAGAACCACAAACTGAAAGGAGTTAGTAGCTGGGGCACATTAAATATAAAAACTAAAACTAATAATATTGACTAAAATATAAATCTAATATAATATATAAGGACAAAAATTAACTGATATTGGTATACTAACTAGACTTAGAACACACACACTCTAAATTTTACTAGTTGTTACTATTATTCGTCTTGTACCTGTAAATGTGCCCCCCAGCAGAATATGACTGACTTGTCAGTGACGTCATTCTGGAATGTGTATTCCGCATTCTGGAATAGTATGTTAAAATGGGGTTAACCAATCAAAAAGTGTAAGGTCAGTTTGTTGTTTTCAATTTGTCTATAACTACAACCAAAATAGTGAAATTTTGTGGCATTGTGCCAATTGAAGCTATAAGGAGGTATAAAAATAAACAATGAAAAGAAAACTGTTTTGACGCAGAATGTGCATTAAAGTGCAGTATTCCTCGTTGTTTCCAAGTATAAAAGGGAAGGTTTACAATTTCCAGAAAAACTAGAATGCCTGACAGAAAAAATGAGGAAGTGAGAATGTATTTGAAAATTTGTACAAAAGAAAAGGGAAAAACGAATGAACTTTGGATAAAAGAATTCAAAATTCAGAATTAAATGATGAAGATACTTTGAAACCTTCAGCTTACGTTGAAATATGAATTACCCATATGGAATTACTCAAACTTCCTTATAAAGACGAAGTATTTTGGCTAATGACACTTTTAGTTATAATAACAAAAATGTAAACTTACAACTGGATCATTTGAAGGGGCAGATAATATATCTGGTGTGCTTAGGATCATTTGCATTATTTTATTTAAATGTTCACTTGACACATTTTCTTTCGAAAATATAAGAGTAAAGATGAAATACTTATTAAGTACAGTGGATTCGATAAACAATGTTTAACGAGCCATAGCTGTAACAAGTTTTTATATTTAGATAATATTTCTTTACCGCAAAATCTTAACCTTCTATTTATTGAATCTTGATTTCAGAAATAAAAAAAGCAATGGTTACGTAAAAATGTCACCTAATCTTTGATATCAAACTACACTACCTGCTACATAATGAGTTGGAATATCTAATATGTGCGTATCATTTTTTCTTTGATGCAGTTAAACGGCAGTGATGGATTACCTCACTGCAGGGGCGCCGGAAGACCTGTTGAGTGTGTTTAGAGCAAAACACGCGTGGAAATTCCCCGTGTGGAATTCAACACGGGAAATTTTCACGCGATAGTCGAAAAAAGCGTCCACTGGTGCTGCAGTGACAGCAACGATCATGAGTGCTGCGAAATGAGAGAAAATGTTCTCTATCTCACTTGCACGCGCTCGCTTGTTACACTTGTCACCACACGCTGCGCATATGTGCAGTGCGTAACGCTCACTTCTAACTTCAGTGTTTTTATACTGTCAGCTGTGTCCTCCCACATGTGCGTGTTGTGTTAAAATTCATGGTGCAAAAGTTTTGTCCCAGAATTCGTTTGATTCGTAAAATTATTGATGACGATACCAGCATCTTCTTGTATGAATGAGAGGAGTTTTTCGACTTTAAAAAGGCTGAAATCTTTTGCGCTCTACTATGGGTCAGAAACGACTGAATCATGTAGCAATTTTGACCATTTATCATGAATCTGCAGATAAAATTGATATGGACAAACTCATGGATGAATTCATTGTGAGAAATACACAACGCACTAATGTGTTTGCTCTATCAAAAGATGTAATTTGAGGACTATACTGCAATAAAAAACGTCTATTTGTTACAAATGCAACCGAAAATTTTTTTCTCCATGAACCCTTTATATTTGTCAAAAACATTGCAATTTTTAATACATTTTGATCTTCGAAATAAGATTAAGATTCGATAAGACAGCAATGGGTGGGGGGGGGGGTTGGTTGGCTATAACAACTCAACACCCGGTTTTAAAAAGTTTCGGCGCCCCTGCCTCACTGGTTTATGAGGCTTGGACTGAGGGAGTGAAGATTCCCGAGAGAACAGATATTTTGTCTTTGTCACGGCAGTGTCAGAGTAGCCAAGCAAAATAAAGACAAAATATGTGTTCTCTCAGAAAGCTCTACTCCCTCAGTCAAGAATACAGCCCCAAGGCATCAGCAAACGGGATCCTCAAGTACAAAAAAAATTGAATTTCTGTGGTCTGTAAATTTGGGAACTTTACTTGTTCTTTAAGAAGAAATATTAATTGATCTGAACTGAATTCAGTTGTACGTAAGTTAGAGAACTTATGAAATAATAATGATTGCAGGCTAATTTTAATATTATCTGAAACCAACTTGCAAAGTGGGTGTTGAGTTATATAGTCATTGATGAAAATTGAAAAAAAAATTAATTAAACCAATGATGCACTAACTGTCATTTATGCCAAATATCAAGTTAATAAACATAAAATGACAAAATATATTTTTGTTTGAACTATTAAACTAAATTGAAATAAAAAGTTAATAAATAATTATTGAAGTCGTATATCAAATAAAATTAGGTTATGTTGTGATATCAAGATTAGTACGTTCAGCAAAGGATCACTATAAAAATCGCTACCCGATCAACTTGTGCAACTCAGTTTCAAATATTTAAGCCATTTTTCTTTGAACTTTACCACGCTAAGGTAAATTTTTATGACGTGACAGTTTGTGGAAACTAAGAAATAAGCAAACACATAACCTCCAATAGGATGACTACTCTGTCAAACTATCTCCGTGAGTTGGTTTGTGTGGTTAGGTCGAGGAATATTGACTGGTTAACGTATAGTTAACCCAGTTAGTGCGGTTAAGTTCAAAGAAAAATGGCTAAAGGTTAGAGAGTTAAATAAAAATATTGAAAATTCATTATAGTATTTTGAACACTAATTTGACCTTGAAAAGAGTGGCGTTAGGTAGCCTGGAATTATGTTGGCAGTATTTGCCAGAACTGCATCAGCTGACAGTTTTATTTTTGTGGTTAGATTGATTTACTTTATGAATTTAATTGTTCTTGTGCTTTATGAATATCATTGTAAAGGGGAGCCAGGATTTTCAAAAGCTAATCAAAAACACATAATGATCCAAATTACAGCAACAACGAGGAAAGTTTCAAAATTCATTTCGAGATAAGCTGTCAAAAACGAGGAAGCAGCTCTGCAAAATCCTGCTTAAACACCAGGGTGTCGTTTTCTTGGACGGGTGTTTTGCTAAAGAAGGCCATAATAGTTATTTATGATATAAGTACTAAAAGCAATATTTTATTTTGTGTTTCATTCGTTAAAACAAAATAAAATCACTTTTAGCAGGTATATACACTATTTTTTCCAAAAACACTATTAAAAGTCCAAATTAACGCATATTTTACATTAATTTATTGATAAAAATATCCTCGACATTATCAGTTTAGAATCCAATTTCATCTAATCTATGATTGAAACAAGTTGCCAAGGTAAACAAAAACCGAATTTACTGATTTGTCTTTGTTGACAACTGACGTCAATAAATCACGAAATATTATTTCTCGTTTCTTCGTTATTCCATGAAAAGTGATCAAGAAAATGAATTTCTACCGCCGGAATTTGAAGAAGCTGCCATGGAGTTTCTTATTATAATAATTGTAGTTTCACTAATTGTGCGTTTAATTGCATAAACACTTCATTTTGAATTATGTTTTTATATTCTCTCATAAAAATAAATCATTTTTAGCACCAGTGTCATAAAATGGCCACCGGTGTCATAAAATGGCGTTGTAGACACTGACAGCGTGCGTTAAAAATAATACTTTTACTGACGTTTGTAGAAAAACTCATTTTTTTATATGCAATTTCGCCAAGAATCCTTTTCAGGTATAACATTCAACATGTAATCTGGCCAAAATTCACCCTTTTCGGATTATTTCTTAGGTAATTCTGTTTTTATTTATTTTAATAAAATCTGTAGGCTGGCCATATAAAGAAAACCAATATATTAAAATTATGCAAAACATGAGTCTTTTTATCATGTGATGATCATGTGATTTTTTCTTTTAAATGAGAATGTAATTGGTTTTTTTGACCGCTACTTCTGAAAGTAGCTCTTTCTGTATTCATTTACGTATCGAAAGTTACGTTTTGTAAGTTCCATGTGCTGAAAGTGACAGTTCCGTACTACAAAACATTTTCTGGACGCTCTGGGGTAGACAGCTTTATGTTGACAGTTCTATTGACACAACATTACTAATTTCCTTCTTTATCCGGTGCAATAAAAATTAATAATTGCCCTGGAGGTACAATAATTAATATTGGATTCTTTTTGCAAATAAATAAAATCTATTAACATTACAAATACGTAGGTTACATTCATAAGTAATATTCAATACATTGTTTATTAATTCTGTATTAATTCATTATTTTCTCGGATGAATTTTATTTTAGTATATTTATTCAAATTGCTACCTAAAAAATGTTGTGTACGCCGCGGCTGAAATACTACTTTGTTGGACTCGTCTGTTGCTCGCCTCGCAATTTGCAGACTCGTACAACAAAGTAACACTTTCAGTCCTTGGCATACAAATAACTATTGCAGTACATGAGAATATTGATTTAATTTTGCACTCCATGGTTTTACCTGAGAATTTTTTTTCCGTGCTGTATTTAAATCTTTGTTGGTTTGAAAAATAAAAATGTTATTATTCTCTGCTTTGTTCTCTTTAGTGAACCATCCCATTCTTAGAAGGGTCTTTATATTTTCCCAATTATCTCAAAAATAATGAATGTTATGAGATTCTTGTATGAACATTTTTTTTTTTGGAAAAAAACATCTCAAAAACGTTGCTGACTTCTTTTCAACATTAAAAGTAATTAAAGAACATATCATTAAAAAACGGAACCATAATAGGACCCCTTAGTGTCTCCGAAATTACTGAGACCAAAATTTAAAAAAAAATACAAAAATAGCTCTTTCCTTATAGATTATTCAAAGTAAAATCTGGAACGTATATAAAGTCCATAGTTTTAAAATGACACTGTAAATTGAGACAAACACAAACTAATATGGTCAAATTTAAGAAAATTTGGTGAATGATTCATAGCATATAAATATTATTTATTATCAATCTTACCAACGTATTTTGGTATCCCAAGCCATGGTTATCGAGATGTGTAAGCTCTTCTGCGGTGTCACTATGTCCACTGTCACTTGTGTCCATTTTAAAAGTAGTCGATAATTATTAACCTATCACCAAGGCTTTAGTACGACATGATATTATTCACCAAAATATTACATACTCCTTGCCTGAAAAATAAGAAAAATCCATAAGATACGGTTGTAATAGAAACTTTAATAATAATATATATATATAATCTAAACCTATCTACCCGAATGTGTAAGGTGATCAAATTTGGCCTAATTATTATATATAAAATCTCTCCATGTATTCTTGTTTCTTGCTTTGGTTCGTGCTTCCGCTACAGTTATACCTTTGCTTTTCAAAACTTTTTCTACGTTATCGTCCCATGTTTTCCTTGGTCTTCCCCTGGTTCTGCTTTCATGTCTTTTTGCTTCCCATATATGTTTCACTGGCATGTTGTTGCTTAATATAGTTAAGTGTCCAAACCATTTTAATTGTCTATCTTGTATTATCTGTATTACTGGTAGAGCATTAAGGTTTTCTCGCTCTGCGACCTTTCGTAGGTATTTCATCTCCATACTCTGTAATCGCTTTCCACCCTCTTCGTCAGTACCCAGCTCTCGCATCCAAAAGTTAATATAGGGAGAAATATAGTTCTATATACACTCATTTTCGTTTCAAACTTTAATAATAATAAATGTAAATGTAATATTTTTCTTTTTAAAACAGTATAATGTTTATTTCTTATTGGTAATTCCGATTTGAATTAATATCAGCTGAGAATAATTTTTGGTGGATATCGCTACATAGTTAATAAATATTTTGTTATCAAAAGTATTTAATTTTTTTTATGTATCATCCAGATTTCATCCATTCGGCTCACAAATAATACGTTCGTAAAGAAATAGATAGTTCTATTTTGGATCAGATATGAAAAACAGAAACTACCAAATCTTTACAAATTCTAATGTGAATTTGTTACGCTTTCGCGCCTTAACTACTCAACCGATCATAATGAAATTTTGTACACACATTGTTAGTGGTAGGAACATAAAATTATATTGTTCCAACTGGCATTTATGATCCGTTCTAGCATCGTTTCGAATACTGTATGGTACGCAAACTCGAATTATTAGGGATAGACACATCAACTTTATCACCCTTTCCAAAAGGTAGCCATTAAAGCACTGAGCTCTTGTGTAATCAGTTCCAAAATGGTGTGGGAATGCCTAGGCATACTCAATGAACTATAGGGAGAACAATATAGTAACCTTATATACTGTGATTTCCGGGACACACTGGAATAGAAGGAAATGAAATAGCAGATTGACTAGCAAAGAGGGGGAAAGACCCTTTTGGGGTCCGGAACCCTTTTGCGATATCAGTCCCAATATAATATTGGAAGAAATAGGCAAAGCCGAAGAAAAGAGAAGATCTGACTATTGGAAAGATCTAGTAGGGCTTAGACAATCAAATATTCTCAGGGAAATAGGACTAAAGGAGCTACTAGTCTCTGATACATTCCTCAGGAGCTATGTAGAAGTGAGGGGGCACAATAGATCTTTTAGGTCTCAGTGAATGACACCCCATCATACATACATACATACCATACGGCACTTGTTCAAACAATACCTAGAACAGCTTTATTGCCAGCTGGAACGAACCTATAGGGTACCGTTTATCCAGAAAAATACTGTTTCTGAGATATAGGAGAATTAGTTTTATCTACGTCCTATATTGAGAGTACCTGGTAGTCGGAGAGATAGTAACGCACGTTTCATGAAGTGTTTGATGCACCTTGAAATTTTTTTATTTAAAATATATTGTATAGAAAAGTAGATATACCTGTGTTGGCTTGATCCACCTTGGGACACCAGGTATTGCGCATCCTAAAAAGGTGTAAAGAAATATGACCCAAAAAAAGTGCTTCATTCAGCAGCCAACAACCTGTAATTGAAAGCTTAGGTAATTTTAAAAATACAACTATTTGGGCAGACACTTTTGAAGGGGTTTGTATTTGATAAATCCACCCCAAAGTTGAGAATTTGAAGTGTTTGATTCACGCTGAAATTTTAACAGAGTCTTAATTAAATATAAAAAAAAATAATTACAAAAAGCCAGACACTTTTTCCGGGGTTTAATTGCCGGCAAACATAAAAATAAATATATTTTAAATAAAAAAAATTTCAAGGTGCATCAAACACTTCATGAAACGTGCGTTACTAGCTCTTGGACTATGGTATATCACCGATTTGTAGTGTTTAAAACTGCTAGCTGTGTAAACCTGAATCACGATTTGATAACACGTCAAACCCATCATTTTTTTAGTTTGGAAAATTGTTCTAATACATTTTAAATTATTTGTAGTGGGTATACTGTAGTTGTTTTTTTATTAGGCTATCAAATCAGGTTTAGACAGGTGCAGATAAAACTTTGTACAGTATTCGTGTGATAATGCCTTAATAACGTACTTCTGCTACGCACTCGTGCAAATTTCGCACACGTAGGTACATTACTTAAGCTCTTATACAACAAACTTATATCGTGAATAACTTTAATAGTTTTCAAGCCTTAAATACTATCCGATCATCATCATATTTTCACTTCCGAGGGAGTGAAACATTGAATAATCTAACGAAAATAATGTAAATTCCAAGTTTACATTTTAAAAACTTCTAGTTGACTACTCTGATTCACTTACTTAAAATTGGATTAAAGAAAAAATACACAATACACATTTCTATGCGTTAAGTTGTTTATGAAAATTCAAACTTCTTGTATAATATGATTCAATTTAAATAATAAACACAATTTCTACGGTTTTTAATTTTAAATGTGTCAGAAGCTGGGTAAATATATTTCCAGATTAGTTAAAAATGACCGATATGTGAAGATAAATATGTAGTCAAGTTTACTATTAAAAATATTTATAAACATCGCATGATTTGAAATAGATTTTATATTTTATTGCGGTTGACTGTATCGAATTTTATGCACTATGCAGACAGGCTGGGAGACGAAAATATTTTAAACTAAAAATAAAAATTTAAACTTACGTAATCGAATATGACAGACACTTCAAAGCACTTTTTTTTCCAAAAAGAACAATAAAAGAAAATGTTCGCGATCCCGGGCATGGATTTATCAACAAAATACACTTTTACACATTTATTAATCTGGGGACATTATAAAAATAGGACAGAGGCAATTGTTTTTCTTTGGAGACTATCCAATTTTTCGAGTAGATGATAAATACAACAACAAAACACTTTTAATGCGGTATCAGTGAATTTGAGGTTTCTAGCAATTGAATTGCCATAACTGATAAATCAACAAATTTCTTTTATGATTTAATTGATGTAACGATAAAATATTTGGAATAAATCATTTAAGTACACAAAATTACTATTTGAAACAGTTGTACTAGTCGGTAATATAGAAAAAACTTCTGCGAAGATAAAATTATGTGCCAAATAACGATATTGATGAATTGTCGTCCAACGGCGGATTAAAGTTTATTTTTGTAAGAATTCCGTTCCCAATTTAGTTTAGTATTACTTTATTTTATTTTAAGGGGAAGGGTGAATGAAACGATTATATTTCCTTCCCCTTCTTCAAATATACAATGTAACGATATTATCATTTATAAATATATTGATAATTCCATTCATTTTCTTGGGTTTGTAAGTCTGACAGCAAATGGAACTCGGACGGAATTCTTGAAAAAAATTAACTTAAGTCCGCCGTTAGACGGAATTTAGGTATCAAATGTCAGCAGACCGCCGCTGAGGCCCTCAGGATAGCGGCAAAGTAGGTATGTAATGTAATATTCCGCCGAGATTTCGCAAGTTATAGCATTTTCGGCGGATTTCTGTATATTTGGTATAAACTTCCGCCTCAAGGCAGAATTCAAATTTCAAATTCATAGTTCCGCCGGTGGACCTCTAGTCAAACTATATAAGAAATGTGACTACTAGCACTGCCAAGCGATCTTTTTCCACCTTTATGCTTTTTGTTCTTTTGGTTGTGTCGTTTAGATGAAGAGACCAGTAGCCCTTATCAGACTCAACAGTCTTTTTACTAGTTTCCTTCTTGGAGAAATTTTTTCTTGGGTTTAAATGTACTGGCTTTAATGCATATCCATCAGTTATTGCGAGAAAATGAGGGTAAATGAAGTTTTTATTAAACATGTGATTTTTCTTTAGTTTTGAAACTAATAATCCTTAGTATGATATTTATACAGGGTGGTTCATTAGCGATCTCAAACACCCCATACTTTATGGGTATGATAATTTTACAGATAAAACTCACGAATCTAAGTTACAGATATTTAAAAAAAAGTTTGAGGACGAGACAAGCGCTGTCAAAAGTATGTTTTCGCGATAGGTAAAAGGAAAGGATGACATCGTTACAGCAAGTTATAAGATCGCTAGTCTTATTGCAAAAGAGCAGCAAGCGCTCTGCTGAGGCAAGTTTATAAAGAAGTGCGTGAAATAGCCCCAGATAAATGCTCGACATTCAAAGAAATAAGTCTGTTCCGTCCTTCCATCTCTCGTCGCTTAGAAGACATCGGCCAAAATTGACAAGACCAGCTGCAAACATTTTCCTTCTTGTCTTTGCTTTGGACGAAAGCACTGACATTTGTGACAATTACTCATTTTCGTGCAAGGAATAGATCAAGAATTCACAATAACTGAAGAGCTTACATCTATACAAAGTATGAATGACAGCACATGAGCAGATGAGCTTTTTGAAGAAATTGTGCAGTGCTTAAAAAGGTTAAATTTAAGTTGCGGTCTAGCCGCAGATGGCGCATTAAGAAATGGATTAGTGACTAAAATTTGGCGTCAAATGGAAATCCAAAACTTGGAGCTGTCATTATCTGTTCATTGCATCATTCTCCAGCAAGTATTATCACGCTTTTTTAGACTTCTTTCCGATACCTTGAACTTTCCTATTCATCGTGGCATTAAGACTTGGCTTTTTTGACAGAGATATATACAACCACTGCAATGATTTGAATTTGAAATTACAGACTCATGGCAAATTCAACTTTTAAATGACGTGTCTGCTTTTGGGCTGAAATTAAATCTATTTACCAAACAAATCGAAAAAAAAAGGTCACTTCAATTACTGTAAAAAAGACGGCCCTACAAAAACAAACTCAAATTTCGCATTAATTTTACTATACTCTTATTATGTGTTTCTAGAAAAAATAGTTATTTATGCAACAAGTGTGTGTTTTTTAACGAAGTTGAATGTTGAAGTTGACATGAGTCAAAAAAGGGACTTTACAAACGAATTGCATACAATATTTTTTCTACCACTGTAAATTTTATCAAAATACAGAAGTGTAATTAATTTCTTTACGTACTAGTGCGTAAAGTGTCTCAATTTAAATTTCAATTGTCAGATTCAGTGCACAAAGAAATGTCAGTCATTCACAGCCAACTTATAGGTACACATACCTACCTATGCACCCTATTCTATTATGTCCAGTACCAATAATTATTTACTAATAATTATTAGGTATGTACTTTACTGAATTCTATATCTTTCAATCACTGATTTTAAAAAAAAACTCAGATTTAATATCAGTTTATTATACCTACCTGTATTTTTATAAGACTAGGTATAACTACATACAAATTGGAACTTTTTCTTTACGCACTCGAAAGTGTGTCTAAACTACGTACTATACGCACGGTAGTAGAAAATAGTATATTACGTAACGTGTGTGGTGAGAAGCATTTTACGCACGAATGGAAAAGTTATGTACGATGCCGCATAGCGGCGAGTGCGTAATTCCGTGAGTGCGTAAAATGCTTTACAACAGTAGTTACGTACTATACTTTACCTACGATCTACTTGTACTTGTATTTATAATCTTATTACTGATAATACTTAAACAATATCAACAAAAAATATTTTTAATAATTTTATTGTATAACATTTAATACCATAATATTAGTTATTATAATAATTGTTTATAGTAACAGTACAGTTATTAAACACAGATCATAGATCGCTTCCTTTGCTTGTTGAAGCATAAGAAACAACAGTTACATTATTAGAGATGCTTGGTAAACTTTCATCTCCATCTCTATTACCAATGAAAGAAGCACATTTAAGAACTAACGTTTAATTAATATATTGTTGATAATCAAAAGTCCATTTTTCAATTATAATATAATCAATACATACTTTTAGCCCTTTGGGCTTTTCATAGTTAAACGTGGCAATATCGAATGTTTTCAAATAGTAAATTTTGAATAAAATGGCGACGTTTATTGACAGTTGCTAAGATGTTGTTAGGGAAGCCGTGCGATTTTTTTACCGTGCGTAATAGACGTCATTACATTGATGCCGACTGTGTGGTATTGACTGATTACAGGGGGGGTCGTAGGTAAAACATTTTTCAAACCTTTTTCCTTTTTTATTTCAGAAATTCAAAATAGCAAAGGTCTGCGAGTCGCACGTTGGTGATGCCTGCACTAGTGCTCCAACCAGAGGTAGTGATATTTATCGAGCCCAACGTTCATAGACTTGGAACCCTTCCTTGTCGTCCGAATCTACATAATACCTCGTTCTCACTAGTATAATGGCTGCGAGTTGTAATATACTACTCACCCTTGTAGTCTCTACTGTAAGCTAGTAGTCTAAAGTGTTTCGCTGCAGGCTGTACGATGATGTTTTCCCACTGGTCACCCATTCAGGTACTAACCGCGCGTTCGACACTGTTCACTGTAATTATCGTATCAGAAGCGTTCCACCAATGTACTAGGTCGACGCCACACAGAAAAATCAGAGCAATGCTTTAAAAAGCCATTTTCAAATTTTTAATTAATCATAATCGGACAAAGAATTTTTTAGCCAACCAGCTCTTGATGTATTTTTCATCATATTTAATTTAAAATAAAATACTTTTCTTCCACGGGGGAAGATTTCTTCTAATTCGGATCTAGACTATTGGCAGACTGATAGAATTCAATTAATCTTTATATCTTAAATATGGAAATACCAAGTGATTTTTTTAAAATTTTTGTGGTATTTGTCTAATCACTCAATGAAGCCGACGTGTGTTTTTGCTTATATTCATGGCTTATAACTATCTACAATACCACAGCATAACAGACCAGAAAATCCACAATAAACGTAATTTATAATTTGTTCAAAGATTTAAAAAAGATGTTATTGCAATAAAGTAGTTCTTACGTCATTCGTCGAAGTAGATGGTACCTACGACAACATCTCATATTAATATCTGGGACTGACCCTTGATTCCAAACTGAATTGGAAGCACACCTAGAAAAAAATACTACCAGGGCAGCTAGGCTTTTCTGGCAATGCAGAATAGTTATGAGAAAAAACCTGGGGAATACGACCCAAGGTGGTTCACAACTTTGCACAACTCTGGAACGATAGTCTGGTGGAGGAAGACAGAAGTGTCTCTTTTAGGGAATATATCATTTACAATATAAAGACAAGCCCTCCTTGTGCAATGAACAGCACAGGAACAGCATCGATGAAAGCAATTACCGACCTGGTGACTGGACACTGCACCATGAGGAAACATCTGCACAAAATGGACAAAGTTAGTGAACCTATGTGCAGGAAACGTGAACTCTATGATGAAACACCTACTCACATACTCTGCTTTTGTGAGAACTTACATGGACTCAGACGGAAGCACTTTGGAGAAGAAATAATACAACTAGGTACTGAAAATCCCTCCAGTCAAACTAGTGGCCTACATAGACGACACAAAGCTTCTGGATTGGAAGTAGATAACATGGGAAATGGTACAAAGATTCAGTTCAAGTGCCTGGGCTGTTGAGTACAGCCCAATCGAATGAATGAATGGTCTTCCTCCTTTGGAACGTTTTATAGGGGCGGAAGCATTGATGGCATTTCTTAATCTGAAATCGAAAGACATTTGGTATGCGAACAATGTTCAAGGACACACTGGTACAACTGGGACAATACTAAATGAACCTGTATTTTACATAAGCTCGGATATCATGACACCGGAGAACATATTCACTGAGCACGCAAATAGCTCTATTCTTCGTTGGTGCAGCTCAAAAGAAGTGAATTAAATCTGAAAGTTTTCACGTAAATGGAATCACAGCAATATCTAGCGAAGTGAAAATACAATTCTAGATAAAAACATAAGGGCACTCTAAGAATTATAGCCAAAGGTGGTTTGAAACCAATATACTACTGCCATCCAAATCATTTCATATATGGGTCAAGTTGGGATAGTACCTAACTACAGAATTTTAAACGTACCAGTAGTGGGGTTCGCTGTACATCTGTAGAATTTTACCGGTCGCTTTTTATAGTAAATATTTATTATATCAGTCGAGAGCAGTAAAAAATCTCACTCTGTATACTGTCGATAGCGTTATTTTTTTGTTTCTAACATAATACTGTCTGTTTGATGTTAAAATACTGACATTAATTTTTTCGCTAATCATTTTATTCTTAAACTAAGAATTATTTTTTACTTTTTAGTGTCGGGGCATCGAAGAATGGAGGGCAACGAGAAGGCCGACACTCTGGCGAAAAAGCACTGCTAGATCAGCCATAGCTACCTGTGCGGAGAGGAAACCTTCACGTACTGGGGGACTAGTTTTGAAATATTTCACTAGAGAAATTTCTCATATTTTGATTGATTTCGATCAATCCAAGTTTCGAACTAATTTCATGTGTGAAATAAAATTCGAATTCGAAAAAATTTCTCAAATTTAATTCGAATACTGTTTAGCTGTCGAAACGCTTATTTCACTTGCGAAATTTCAATTTATTTGACTTTTTAGAATCATCGAATTTTTTGTTGTGGTTTTGTCAGATACTTCGTGTAGTTTTAACATCCCTTCTTTTAGTTGAATTACCTTTTCGAAGCTTTTTGGTTAATCTTTGTAGTAATTAGCATAGTAATAAGTTATTAGTTAGACGAGATTGATTGTTGTGGAACTTGTGGAGGATGATTTTTTAACGCCAAGAACGGTGCTTCATTCTTTTAGGCAAGATCCCTTCAACCTTAGTGACCGCCAGTTTCTAAAAATTTACAAACTGTCTAAAGAAGCTGCTGGCGAATTGATAAACATTTTAGATCCGCATTTGGTAGCACAGACAAGAGCATCAGATATAGACAAATCTATTAATGTAAGAACGACGTTGTACCTTCGTCAAAAATATGAGACTTGGAGTATGTTTCAATATAGGATTATTTTCTATATATTCCAACAATGCCTCCTTTTGTTGTTTGTTAACAAATATTCGTTTTTTCACATCAGCCATTACTAAAAATATAGTTCCAATAGGTAGGTAATAATAAAATAATAACGTATAGGTACTAATGTATAATTCAATTCATCTTATGACATTAATAAATTTTAACGTCAACTATTCTTCTTTTTTCTTTATTAACGTTTGAACTATTATGAGGGCTATTCCGTTGTTGTCAGATTGTATCATTCGAATTAAACTCATTTAAGTGAATTTATAATAGTTTCGTTTCACTATAATTCAAAACTAGGTATACTTACTATTTTTTTTTTTGGCTTAGACTTTTGTCATTCAGCCAGTCACTTAATGAGTATATATTCAAGGGGATCGAATTAAAAATCGAAATATTTCACTGGTGAATTCAATTTCACTGATACTCAAAACTAGCCCCCCTGATGGACAGACATACCGGGGCTCTCGCACTCGACGGCGTTCATATACAACCGTTCGAGAAAAAAGCAGATCCTGGAATGGAGTAGAACAAATCTACGCATTCTGTCGGGACTGCTTATACAGGACATTGTCGACTAAATTACCACCTAAAGAAAATGAGTCTGGTTCAGACCTCGGATTGCCGGTTCTGTAATTTGGGGGACGAAACTGCGGAGCACATATTATGCTCATGTCCAGCTTTGGGCAGGGTAAGATATAACATAATCGGTTTTAGTACCTTAGAGCCGAACGACCAAATACAACCATGGACTTCGTCAGAAGCACAAGCTTGTGGGGTGAATTGTAATCCCTAGGGGTGAGCCACAATAGACCCAACGGGGGTCGCAGTGGAAGTGGCGAGAAGGCCCCACTCACATAGAACCTATACTTTTTAGTTGGATTGCCTATATATACAAATCGTTATTTGATTAGAAATCGTGTTGAAAAAATTAGAACACATTTTTTCATAAAATACCTACTAGAGGTTCCCAGAAAAGTAGATAATATTGGATCCAAGTAAAACTAGAGTATTCAACAAGAATATAATATAATTTCACTTAATTCTCATAAAGACCGTAACAGGCTGTAGTCATTGTATATTTGTAACTACAAAGATTACAATTCTGCTCAATTTGGCGCATACAGATGTGACTTCATTCATTCATACGTTTGGGTTGTGCTCATCCATACCAGAAGCTTCCTATTTATAAATTAAAGAGATGCACTTAATATACAGCTTCAAAAACTGTTAAAATTGGGCGATAATTATACATATAATTTAAAATTTATTATAGGATCTTCGATCATCAAACGAATAAATTAAAATTTTTAATAACCATTTACTGCTTAAATATAGCAATTACTGTTCATTAAAAAATTATTTTCCAACTTTAATGTCCACTTTTGAGATAAACAAGTTATTTAATAATAAAACACGTTTCAAACACTACACACTCGATAGTAATTTTTTTTTTGCATCGTTTAGTTGCTTACATATTATTTAAATCACCATAATTTTGAATATACTCAATTTAAATAAATGTTAATGTATAACAACATAATTAAGTACTACATATTTCATTCAAAATTGTTCTCACATCAAGAGAAGTTATTTACTATTAATCTATTTGAAAATAATTAATTCAGTTGTAGACAGGTTATACAAATTTGTACCTACTAAATAATTATATAAGAATATATACGCACCGTAAATTTACACTATTCCATAATATTAAACAAAAACACTCAAGCTCGAATTGTCATAGCCACTAAACTATTAAAAATACAACAAATTATTGTTCCATCGGTGATAACATTTATCTTTGTAGTAGTTTCTTAGATTTCTGCGGATTTCCAGAAACGTCAAGATAAACAACCCATCTGATGCTCTCTATAAATACAGTAATAAATCAAAATCACAGCCGGTTTAACGTTAATACTTATAGAGGTGTTAATTAACTCATGACTTTGGTTTATTCACGTGCTTTTGTTTTCAAACACGGCAAAATACTGTTTGTATAACAATTTAAATTTGATAAAGTCAACATACCGTAATGAATACTTTTCCGCGCTGTTCAACTTTTCATAAAGGTATGCAAAAGTTCATACGTTGCCACTGTTTAATGAGTTGCCTGACGTTATAACACAGTCGCGATTTATAAATACACAATATACACTGTGTCCGTAAAGTATGGAACAAATTCATTTTTTAGCTAAACAGACCATTTTAAAAAATAATCCCGAAACACGTCGATTTTTGATTTTAATTTACCGTATTTTAAAATAATATACTAATATACAGGGTGAATTACTTTCGAGTACTGACGTCACCGTAATTTTTTTTAAATGGAACACCCCCATTTTGTCTCAATTTTCGGATTACTCTAGCTGAGCTGATTCCAAACATGTATCACATGTTGATTCCAATTGGTACTGGGTGGACAAAAATACAATATTTTTGTGTGTGGTCATAAAGTAACGCGTAACATTCTTTATTAGTTAAATTAACAATATTATCAAAAATACTTATTGTCTAGCGGCAATGGGTTTAAATGTAACACCCTGTAGTTTGTTACATTTTTAGATTAATAAAAGTAAGCTGTTTCCTGTTTCCAAACATGTTTGGTACTTGTGGTCTAGCAGACAGAATATATGAAAGAAATTATTTCTTATCAATTTAAAAAAAAACATAGTCGTCTAGTTTTTTGTGAAATGTCAATATTTGTTTAGTAATTTATTGATGTTCAGTGACAGTTTAGTACTACAATATTTTTGGTATTCGTGAATGTTTTAATTATTGCTTAGATTTAATTTGAAGTAGAAATGGAGTTAAGTGTAAAACAAAAAATTGAAATACTTATGATGATTGGGTATGGAGACAGATCGCGAACTCAGATGGAAGTGTGCAATTTGTTTAATGATAAATATCCAGAAAGACCTATAACGCGTTCAAGATGCTGATACAGCATTAAATGTTTTACTTAGTTTTGAAGAAGATGCGCACACTTCTGTGCGTAAAGCTTGAAAAATGGCATCCTTATAAAATCAAACTTGTGCAGGAATTAAACGAAGATGATCCCGATAGAAGAATCCAATTAAGCGAAAAAATGATGGATAAATGTCACCAAGACGCTCTCTTGATACAAAACATTATTTTTTCTGATGAGGCCACTTTCACGTTAAATGGCGAGGTTAACCGTCAGAATTGTAGATACTGGGTAAAAGAAAACCCCCACTGGATGCGTGAGCATCATACTCGCAAAAGGTAAGTGTATGGGCTGGAATTGTAAGAAATCGAATCATCGGACCCTACTTTATCGAAGGTAATTTAAACGGGGCAACGTACCTTGAGTTTTTAAGGGGGTATCTCGTACCTACTTTACGTAATTTGTTTCCCAGCAGATGTAATCCTGGAGGTTTTGATGAAAGTTTCTGGTTTCAACAGGATGGTGCACCTCCACTTTATGCTGTAGGTGTAGGTACCTAGATGAAATTTTTCCGAACAGGTGCATTGGTAGACGTGGACCTATTGAATGGCCAGCGAGGTCACCAAATTTCAATCCTTTGGATTATTTTATGTGGGGCCTTCTGAAGAATGTTGTGTATTAAACGAAACCAGCAAATATTCAAGAATTAAAAGAGAGAATTCGGACAGCAATAAACAATATTTCTCAAGACACAATAAACAAGGTTCAACAAGAATTTGTACACCGTTTGGGTTACTGTCAAATACAGCAAGGGCTGCAGTTCGAACATTTATAAAGTCATGCATTTCATCATATTCTGTCCGCTAGACAATAAGTATTTTTTAGAATATTGTTAATTTAACTAATAAAGAATGTTACAAGTTACTTTATGAGCACACACAAAACTATTGTATTTTTGTCCATCCTGTACCAATTGGAATCAACATGTGATACATTTTTGGAATCAGCTCAGCTAGAGAAATCCAAAAATTGAGACAAAATGGGGGTGTTCCATTTAAAAAAAATGACGGTGACGTCATTACTCGAAAGTAATTCACCCTGTATATTAGATTATTATTTTAAAATACGGTAAATTGAAATCGAAAATCGACGTGTTTCAGGATTATTTCTTAAAATGGCCTGTTTAGCTAAAAATGAATTTGTTCCATACTTTACGGACACAGTGTATTTTATGGCGAACTCGCGCCAAACGGACACTTTGTCGATTTCGACCAACCAAACATTTTGGAATTTTTAGCTTTTAATCGATCGCTAATACTGTTAAAATTGTGGATACTGGAGAATGCTATCAATATTTTAGTGTACCCCAGATCATCAATATTGACAGTGAATACTGTTTATATTACCACTACACCAACACTTTACACTATCTTACGCACGTTTCGATAACCAAATTGTCTTCTTCAGAGACTGAAGGTCATCCACAAATACTAAATTTTTATCGAGGCAAACTGGTTAATCCGCGAGAATTCCTAGCGCGAAGAAAAGTTTATAATTGCTTTTTCCCTAATAAACCATACAACAGACTATAAGGTAGGTATATGTCCTATGTCTTTATTCAAACTATTATTACATTTAACTAATTCTATGCTTTAAAATGCATCCAACATTCTATTGTTAATTCAGAGATATTTTATGGGAATTCCTCAAACGCACCAAACGAAAAGTAGGTATGACACATTGTTATATTTTTCATTAGGTTCCGCATGAATGGATGTATGTATATTGATTGCATAAATGATTTAGATTTGGTTCCTTCTCTCTGTCCTTTCGTAGCAAGTAGGTACCCTTTTACCGTTGCCTTTTTTGTAAGTATGTCTAAATAAACAAAGTCGCTATGACGGACACCTTAGCGTGAAGAGAGTGTCCTCTGTTTATCCTACTTGTTACTTGTGTTTCTTTCATTTTCTCCAGAATTTTGGTAGTTTAGGGATGTGAGCATGAAATGGGGCTCGGACCCAAGCCAAAAAAAACGTATTGAATGATTACAATCTAAAACAGGGGTCTCCAAACCACCGCCCTCCAAAGGTTTTGGACCGGCCCGGTGTAAAAAAAAAGAAATTTTGTTTAAGTAAAATTTTATTTTGCAATATTTGAATAAATAAGTTTCCTTCACCATGTTTGTTACACATTAATACATTTTTAACAGTAAAAAAGTTGGTAACAATAAAAAATATAAAGATAAAAAATACTGTAAGTTTGATTTTTACTAAAACTCAATATTTTACAACTACCTACATTAAAACAATCCAAAGGAGAACAGATTCGATAATAAACTAATTTCATAAATACCACTCTTTTCCAAATCCATAATTTTATACTAGGGGCTCTCTAACAGCCGTTTTAAAGTATTGTTCGATTTGTATACCAAATTTATTCCCGCTCTATTAAAATAGTATAGTGTGTAACAGGTGGGGAAAGTCTCACGAGTGTCACAAACACACGAGTGAGAAAAGTACTTTCCCCACATGTTGCACACTATACTTTTTCTACAACTGCACAAATTTAAAGAATACAAATAAAGTAACTTAATATTCATAGTAAAACAAAGATAACACTAAAGTATCCTATCTCTAAACTCCTAAATAATTTTATTTAAAATTATAGTTAATGGTGAAATTTGTACAATTTTGTATGGTCAAACCCGGAACGTCATTTCTTTTCATTTTCACTACTGTCTATATGTTATACTATACTTTAGATTGTACAATAGGCATGTATGGTTGACTGATACAATTTTTTCAAACGGTTATTTAAGTTATTCTTAGTGACTGTCATCACCCTATCCCAAACCGCAATATATGTCCAGTGTACGTACATTTAAGACTCTTTTTAAGTCGGTACATCCTTGTCCCATAGTAAACGAAATATGTATAAAATAAGTACGTACAGTAAAGGACATTGGTTGTACGTACTTAAGACAAACTTATTCTAACGGTCTTTGTATACGTGTATATATTGAGAAGGTGGAGTATTCGCTCGAAAATAAAGAGGTGATGATTGGGACCTTCATAGACATTGAAGGAGCTTTCGATAACACCTCTGTAGAAACTATCATCCGGTCGCTAAGGCAAAGAGGCGTCGAGGAAACACTAGTGACCTGGATTGACTCTATGCTAAGGAATAGGATGATACATGGCACCATAATGGATCCTCCATTGGTAGCTCAGGTAGCTAGAGGATGCCCACGGGGGGGAGTTCTGTCCCCTTTGCTGTGGAATCTAGTGGTGGATGGGCTATTAGGACTCCTGAAAAATAATGGACATAGAACCTTGGGATATGCTGATGACTTGGTCATCATAGCATAGGGCAAATACAATACCACAGTTAGAGATAGAATGCAAGAGGCTCTTAACTTGGTAACAACATGGATACGGTCGGGGAGACTGAATATCAGTCCTCATAAAACGACAGTAATGGCATTTACCAGTAGGAAAAAAAGGGAGTAAGACCTCTAAGAATACGAGGAGAAATTGTAGAAATTAAGGGAGAGGTTAAGTATTTTGGGGTGTTAATTGACTCAAAACTTACCTGGAAAAAGTAATAAGGATAAAGCGGAGACCACGCTAGTAGTGGCCAGACGTTCCTATGGGAGAAAATAGGGGCTAAAAACTGACATGCTGTATTGGTTATTCAACAAGGTGGTAAAGCCCGCCATAACATACGCCTCTTCGGTATGGTGGCCGAAGACTCAGCAAAGAATGGCTATGATGAAACTAACCAATGTGCAAAGACTTGCATGTCTGGGCATCACAGGGACCATGAGAAGTACTCCTACAGCAGCAATGGAAGTACTATTAGACCTACCTCCCTTACACCTGGTGATACAGGGAGAGGCAAGACTGGAAATCTCGATGAGCAGCCTAAACGCTAGATCATCAGGGCACATGAATATCGTAAAAGTTGTGTCAAAGAACGTGGTAAGCATGAGGAGAGCAGACTATACAACCGCACGCCTTTGATAGTCCATTCGAAGTGTCGATTGCAGACAGAAAGGAATGGGCTGACAAAGAAGTACTGTTAGACAGGGACAGACATGGTATACCGATGGGTCCAAAACTGCAAATTGCACTGGGGTGGGAGTATACTCCAAAAACCAGGTGACAGCTATAGCTACGCACTGGGGAACCACACCTCTGTATTTCAGGCAGCGGTATATGCAATCTTGCAATGCGAGAGAGAAAACAACAGGAGAGCTGCCGAATGCAAGCAGATCTATATCATGTCAGATAGTCAGGCGGCACTTAAGGCAATCTCAAGCCAGAAAGTGACCTCTGGACTAGTATGGGATTGCATCGAAGAACTGAAGACGTTAGCCGAAAGGAATAAGGTCAAGCTGACCTGGGTACCAGGTTACCAGGGTATCGAGGGCAATGAAAAAGCTGACGAACATGCAAGAAGGGGTCTGAGGAAACGCAGCCTGAACCAGGACAGATTCTCGGCATACCGAAAACTGCAGTACGAGGATCTGTAAAGACCTGGATCAGAGAACAACACAAAAACTTCTGGGTAAACGTCCCAAGGCAAATGCATGGGAAAACTTTTATAAAAGGACCATGCCTGAAACATACAGCGGAGTTGCAGAAATCAGCTGAGAATCATAACAGGTTTCATGCACCAGTAAAGGAACACCTGTACAAATTAAAACTATACAACGGAAACCTTACATGCAGATTATGCGGTAGGGAAACGAAGACAGTGAAACATATACTGTTTATAATCGAGTCTCTTGAATTATATAGCAAACAGCCAGCTAAGAACCTGTACAAACTGATGCAGGGGACAAAGGTGCTGAACTGGGTGCTATGAGAAAGCACGAGCAAAAATACAATAAGCCATTAGGCTGCAGTGTTATCGGAGACTTGTCAGACGAGCTCGGGAAAAAAAATACGTGTATACAGAGGCAGGAAATTGCACGAATAGCCCCGCGCATAGATGACGCGCTATAAGGACGCAAAGACTAAACCGACAGAGAGCTGACTGGATCCTATACCTTCAGGCACAGAATACACCAAACAACTATTCTTTGCTTCAGGAGACAGCAGTGTAGAAGCAATAATTATGTAATTGTTTTTTGTCTAGTGTTTTTTTTTTATTTCAGAACTTTGATTGATAATTATTTGTGCTGTAAATTGTTGATCATTTATTTTATTAAATATATTAAGCCGTTACAATGATCCTTTTTGGAAGACAGTTATATTTCACAAATTTAAAATAGAACTCTGAAACTTTATATTCATGTACACTTTAAAATAACTGATTTTAATGTTAAATTAGAAACAAAAAAATGAATAATTATGTGTACGTACAGTCATATTACAACAGTTGGATCTACAGTATTAGCTGTATATGTGTACGTCTATTGTATGTAATTCCTGTACGTAATTTTGGTATACGGCATTGTGGAAAATGTACATTCTAAAAATGTACTGTGTACTTACAGTGGAGTATGTATTCTGGACATAACTTTTGTCAGTTGGTAACGTACATCAAACGTTTTGTGTACGTATAGTTGCTGGTTGGGTTTGATTTTGGATAAAATATACCTTTGACTTTTCTTCTCATTGGAATGAACAGTTCCAATATTGCCGCGACGCGACAATACATTTGTTTACACATAATATATTATCTAACGCAATATATCCTTATCAGAATGTATCGCATTAATTCCAGAACTTGTTTGCAGATAACTTCTGTGAATTGATTGTGGATTTCTTATTATAGATACAGCGGCATTTTTCTGAGCATTTCAACAAATAAACCCTACAAATGAAAACAATGATATACATAATGAAAAAGTATAAGATTGAATAAACTTGTGTAAACAGAAAAAGTCAACGAAATGTCTAATGTTTATTTAACAATATGAGGAATGTGATAGAACCAATGACGTATTAAAGATAGACCAGCCTTCACACATTATTACCTACACAATGTTTTGATGGTCGCAACATAAATCATGGAAAGTACAACGCACAGAAGCGTATATTTCGAAAGGGTTCATTTAAACTATTTTATGAAAATTATTTACGTTATTAATTTTTTCGTTTGAAAAAGTGGAAATTATATCGAAGATCGTAGCTTATAGACAAGTTATTTTTTCAATAGATACCTTTGAAGGATTTGGAAGTTAAAACAAGTTTTGCACTACAGATTATAAACATGTTAATACAATAGTGAAAGGTTTTATTTTCAATTTCATCTAAATTCATAGTAAGCGTTCTAGACTTTTTTCAGCTTCGCAACCAACAGTACCTAACTGCAATTTTAGACGCTTTTTAACTTTTCCAAAAGTTTTTTTAATTCCTAGTTTATACAAACACCTTCTAAAAGTATAGAACACCTGTTTGCAATGAATTTTTTTGTTGAAGATGTTTACCACAAATAAAAAAATATTAGCAACTACAACCTTTTAGTATATTCACTCAAAAAATAAACCGAAAGATAATCATGGCAACGAAGATCTTTTGACAATTCTAAGTATTCTTCAGAAACCTGATAATAAAAAAAATAGACAATATTATTATGAAAACAAATGTTGAATCCCTCGTCTTATACCTATACTACGCTCATGCTACTATAACCTCACCTGTGAAATGACAGATTATCATTCTTATTCCAAGTATTTTCACACAGTATACATTTTCTCACCATCATAAATGTCTTAAAAGCACCTTAATAGACAAATATCAATCAGAAACCAAATAAAAACATAATTATAATTAAAATCTTATTGACAAACTTCACCAAAATGACAGAAGTAGTTCGAGGTTGCCAAGCTAAAAATTTATAAACTATTTTACTTATGGCATTAATAGAACATAAAAAATTGTAACCGAAAAACAAAAAGGTGAGCTGGATCGAAGGTTGGTCATACCTATTTTAAATGCTTTCCACTTTTTTCTTACGTTTTAATCAGAAAATGCTGCTAAAATCTAAAATATATTCATCAATTACGATTTTTGTTATACGAGATTTGGCATCATATAAGAAGAGTTTCGTCTTAAATATGTTGGGGACAACCAAAATGTAAACAAGGCTTGTCTATATTTAATACGTCATTGGATAGAACTAACGTATGTTATACAGAGTCTCAATTGGAAAACTATCAATATGAATACCATATTTTGGTTGTGGGAAAAAAGTCTAGGAGGATTAGATTTGGTGATCTTACCATTCTATTGGACCTCTTCTCCCAATGCACTGATATGAAAACGTATCATTTAAAAATTGCCTCATACGAAGAACATCGAGGAATGGCGCTCCATCTTGTTGAAAATTTTTGAAATCTTTGTTTAGGTTCCTACCCCCACTAATATCCAACTATTTTCTGTTTCTTCGACAAGAGGTTGAATGATGTTTTCTAACACTTCCAAGTAATTATCGCCAATAGTATCACCAAATATTCCCGCACACACATTTATTTTTTCTGGGTAGGTACTGTGTTTGCCCTTCCCCGAAAACATGCGGATTGTCATCACTCCAATATCTCCAGTTGTGTTTATTCACAGAATCGTTTAAAAAAACGAGCTTTCGTCGCTAAGACAAATATTTTTTAGCAATTCAGGAGTAATACGCAACTTCACTATCATTTTCTCTCAAAATTGTATTCTTTTGATCAAGGTAACCTTCACGCAATTGCTGAAGTATTTGCATTATGTATGGATAGAAAAAGGCCTAATACTTCCACTTGACTAATAAATTCATGTTATCCTTGAACTTGGTGAAGAGGCATTGTAGCATTTATAGCAAAATGTCCTAATACTTCTACTTGGGCCGCTTCAAGTACATTTATTCCAGGATTCGCTTAAAATTATTTCACTTCGACCGTTTTTGACTTGGAAGTACAATATCACACATTTTTATTTACTGAAACCTGACCTTGTACTTAAACTATTCGGAGTAAAAAATGTTTAAAATAACATTTCATACAACCACAGTTTATTTTATTTGAATTGTACTTTTTGTTTGACCCTGTATTAAATTAAAACAAAATTCTTGTGTAGGTGAATACTACTCAAAAACATCTTCAATTTACGGTATCACAAAAGAGTTGGTAATTATAGTTCCCCTGCCTCGATAACATTTGTACCAAATTACGTTTTTCTAATTTTTTCATTTTTAGAAATATTCGCATTGAAAGTTCTCAAATTGACAACCTGTATACTTTTTATATATTTTTTAATAGCAGCATATAAATCAGTTCAGGTTTGTATAAAATACATTGTATATTTTCAAACTCTACTTTGTCGATTCGATTTCAGTGATGTAGAAGATACAAATTTTTAAGGTTGACAGATCAAGTATATTATATTCAGAGCTCAAGAGTATTTGTTGAAAAATGACCTGTATTTTGAAGAATTGTACAAAAAACCTCAGTTTTTCTAGCTTTCAATATTGAAATAGAATAAGGGCCACATAGTATCACGGCTTCCCCTATATTATTGCATATTTAACCCTATAGAACACTAGTTGAATCAGCTAACACCCAGAGCTGGATCTAAAAACGTTTCGCCCAGATTAAACTCAAATGTTATACAGTTAATTAGAAATGTAACAAGTAATATTCCTATTAATAAGTAGCTGGAAAAACTCTATTCAGCATATTATTAAGGTTGATACCATAGTGATACTGACCTAGATTTGTGGTAACTAGTTACTTGTAAACAATATAGAGAATTAATTCATTAGTTGTAAGTAGGTAAGGGAAGGTAAGGTAAGTAGGGAGGTAGCGTCCTTTGAAGATGACGCAATCAGAATACGCAATCTCCACTTGGTAGCACCGTAGTGTGTTGAGAAAAATAAATAAAAGTCCTTGATTCTAATTTTACGTAACAAGTGATATATTTTTCCGACTTAGACTTACTAAAGATAATATCTAGAGATGATATAAAAAACATTTCACTAAGTTCTTTCATAATTTACGATTACCTGTGTCATTTACAATTTGATGTAATAATCTAGATACGTTGCATTATTTGTGATTTATGTGTTATAAAATGTTTCAATTTTAAGTTGGCATCTGAAATAATTGAAATATATAAGAGAATCGTAAAATACTTGAAGTTAGAAAAGTGAAACAGAAATATTTAGTTACTAAAGCTTTAAACATAATATGTATATTAATATGACATATTGAATTGAATCCAAACTCTATATACACGCGCAATAGGGTGTTCAACATGTTTTATTAGGTGATTATAATAAGTGACAAATGGGATATTCAAAAATAAAGTTACGTCACTAGTTTAAATGTGAAGCTGTCAATAGTCTTCCTTCGCTGTTCCATGTCTCAGCTTCTTCTTCTTCTTTCTCATTCATTGGGATGACAAAAATGTTGACATATGACATCCATCACTCTGTTGTTTACCTTCTTCAATTTGAATTTGAAAGCTTAATCTCCAACTAATTGAAAATTTAAACCAATATATGAAATCCTATGAGAATGCAAACAACTCACTGTCACTCTAACCCAAACTTCTTCAATTTGGGTAACATCGCTTCTCTAAGTTCAATATTTCCAAGAAAGTTGATAATCTGTGATGGGGTAAGTATCTACATTCTCAGAGAGTATGCATAAACTCAGCTTCTAGGGTCAGTAATCTGACTTGTTCAGCAACCACTCGCACAAAATGTCATTCTCAGACTGATCTTCTTCTAGATAGGGACGACACTCGGTGTTTTTGACCAGCCCCATCCTGCCCAGATTATAGTTCAGCCTGCAGTGCACCGAATGGATACCAGTTATGGACCTTTGCATGATAAACATCAAGGCTTTAAGTTTTGAATGTCATCATTCGATAAAGGTCTTATGCCTAGTGACATCCCATTAGGCTCGTTCTTCGTGATCCATCTGGTACAAGTGAGTTCTTTTTGGTAGATTTGAAGGGATAATCTGGGAACTGGGACTGACTTTTCTGGTCTACTACTTTGTTACCCAGAGCTCCGATGTGATCCGGAATCCACACCATGGCAACCTTATTGATTGCACCCAGACCATGATAACACAAGACGTTCATTTTATACCCTATCTTAATCTGAACGTCTTAGTCCCTGAATAAGACGTCCTAAAGATGTCTTTCTTAAGACATTTTAAAGATATCTGATTCTCACATCCTAAATATATCTTAAAGGCTTCATAAGTGTGTTTATAAATAAAATTTGGAAAAATTAGTAAGCTTTTTTAATTACAATAATGAAAATACATTGGTCGCGTACATCTCAACGTAGCGCTACAGGAGCGATAATCGATTTCCAGCTGAACGCGTGTTTTGTCAACTGATTGAAGTGAGTGGCAGTAGCCATTTTTCCCATCAGAATTGAAATACGCTACGCTACCGATCAGTGGTGCATTAACTGTCATTTATGACAAATATCATGTGAATAAACATATAAAATGACGTAGCATATTTTTGTTTGAAGATATTTTAGACCTTTGTATCTTGAAAATGAATTAACACTACTGGGAACTATTAAACTAAATTGAAATCGCAGATGAATGAATAATTATTGCAGTCATATGTCAAATAAAATTAGGTTATGGTGTTATATCAAGATTAGAACGTTCGGCAGAATTAAGAAATGATGGATTACTCTGAAAATCGCTACCTGATCAACTTTGTTGGGATGAACACGACCATTAATAGATGTGAAAATAAGATTGTTTGGATTTTTTTGGGTTGGTACGTAGTAATACTTGGTATTTCTGTTTCTATGACTTATGTCTTTGTGCTGTTGAAAAGTGACATTAGCACATTGGTTTGTTTCCATTGATGTTATATTATAGTATATATTAAACAAGCATATAATGATGGCTATTACTCACGAAGGTGTGTGAATATTACCCATTATATGCGAGTAAAATACTATATTTTGCCCACAACTAGATATTAATTATTACCTGTTTATGAATGAATTTATGTTTTTCTCTTTTCTCCAATTTAGGAAAGGATTATATGCTTTCACGTTTCAAATTTTCTGGCAGCAAATTTAAGGATACTATTTATTCTGCTTCTCTACAAATTTCATTCCGCAATTTAAGTTATATCATAACCTAGAAAGTTACATGTGAGGGCAATCGAATATAAATACCTCTTTTTCCCTGAGATTTTTTATTACCTTGCATAAACATATAACTCAGAGTTCCATCAGTAAAATTAAGAAGATACTCAGAATTTATTTATTAAAAAAAACAGAAAAAGGATATAGTAGCCTTCAGTTCTTTTTGTCGCCAGAAGTATCGTCTGATTTGATTGGCGAATTAAGGATGAATGTATATACAGTAGAAACGGTGGAGCTTTACCATCACGTGACTGTTACTATACGTATTTACGTATACGTAAATACGTATAGTAACGTATATATGTATACGTATATACGTATAGTAATGTATAGTACGTATAGTAACGTATATATGTATACGTATATACGTATAGTAATGTATAGTACGTATAGTAACAGTCACGTGATGGTAAACCTCCACCGTTTCTACTGTATGTGTGTATGATGGGGTAATATTCACTGAGACCTAAAAGATCTATTGTGTCCCCTTACTTCTACTTAGATCCTGAGGAAAGTATCAGAGACTAATAGCTCCTTTAGTCCTATTTACCTGGGGAATTTCAGAATATCTGCAGGCATCAACTTAGGTAAATCTCGCTCTTCTATCCAATAATCTCCTAGGTGCTGTGTTCTAATATTCTGAATTGCTGTGCAATTTGCAAGTATGTGAATGGAGGTTTCTTCTTCCATGCCCGTTCAGGCGGCAATGTCTCGTTAAAATTCTTAGTGCAGTTTTACTTTGATTGTCTAAACCCTACTAGATCTTTCCAATGGTCAGATCTTTTTTTTCTTCGGCTTTGCCTATTTCTTTCAATATTAGGAGTAAACTGGTATCTCGTGACAAGGCGGAGCTTCCAGTACGCAGAGAGAGAACGCATTCTTCTGCATAACTGCATAACGTCTACCGCACCTCACCTCATTTCACGAGATACCGGTTGGAGTGTACATTGGGGCTGATACCGCAAAAGAGTTCCGGCTCCCAAAAGGGTTTTTCAGTCCCCCTCTTTGCTAGTCCATCTGCTATTTCATTTCCTTCTATTCCAGTGTGTCCTGGAATTCACAGTAAGGTTATTATATTGTTCTCGCCTAGTTCATTGAGTATACCTAGGCATTCCCACACCGCCACACCCGGAAATGATTACACAAGAGCTCAGTGCTTTAATTGCTACTTGGCTATCCGATATTATGATAATCTTTTGCCTTCTGTATCCTTTGTCAATATTGAGCTGAGCACACTTTCTTATGGCGTGAATTTCCGCTTGAAAGATACTTGGGGTTTGTCCCAAGCTTTCAGAGTGTTTGGTTCCTGGCCCGTACACTCTCGTGATTGATGTAATTAGATCTGCTTATCTACTCATTTGACCTGACGAATGAATAATTTCCGAATTTTAATAGTTACCTTAACAAATATGAAATGATTGTTTCAAAAAAGTAACGGCAATGGACAGTCACCTAAAAGAAAATTTATTGTGATATTCCAAAGTGACAGTTTTGTGATTATTATAAAATAAAAAAATGCATAATTACGAGCATTAGGTATATTAACAAATCACATAGAATACATCTCAACTACGATTATTACGTTTGTAACAGGAACAATAAAAACAATAACAAACGAATATGGTTACATTGTATAATACTGAGATGCTTTTCATATAAATTGTCGATTACTTACATGCAGACCATAAACTATTCATCAATGATTAAACAATGAATTGTTATAAGATATACGAAATAATGGTCGAGTTGTATCTACCTGATCACACCTTAGTTTTGTAGTTTTAGTGGTGGAGTGAAAAAAAAATGAAGAAAAATGTGTCCAAACGTAGCTTGGTAAGTGCAGTGAATGATTTGTGATTCGGGTTGCTGCATTTGGCAGTGAAACGAATCATTTTTATGCAAGAATCGACTTCTGAATAACCGCGTGCCACTAATGGTATGTTTTATGTTTGTTTTACGATTGGGTTATTTTGTTAAAAAGTTTAGTTAAATAATTGCCTGCAAAAGTAAGTACAAAAAATTTGGAATTATATAAATAATTTTAGGAAAAATAGCTGAAATTTTCATTACTTTTTCTTACTTGATTTTAAAACTGAATCCCGAAACAGTGACATATTAGAAATCGGTTCGAAGAAACTTTTTGGATGCCAACGTTGGGTTGTCTATCCCAACGTTATATTCGTATCTTGCAACGTCTAAATGCTGCTTGTGTCAACTAAAATACAGTTACTTCATAAAATCTAAATTAGAATTAAGTAACTACAACTACAGCACACTCCCATCCCAGTTGTTTCCATTGCCTTTTTATACCTTAAGAGTCATCTGTATACCATATTAGACTTTTCGAATTCTCTCACTTATCATAAAAACAGTATTTTCAAGTGCTTAGCAATGTATCACCCTCAAACATCTGATTGTGCTTGTATAACTTTTTTGACCATCGTAAAGAAATTCTGTTGTTCATTTCACTCGGAATAGCCTCAATCCGAGAATTTTAAATTAACCAAATGGTACTGAGTTTAAATTGTCACACTATAAATTTGTTTTTTTTTCCCGAAGTGAAAACTTAAATTTTCAATCTACCAGTAACTACATATACCGGTGTAAATGAGTCATGGGCTCAGATTACATTAAAAAGATACATTTGTTTACATTTAAAAGTGAATCCAACATTACATCATATTCTAAGGTAACTTGCCGACCCTTTGCCAGATGTCTTACTTTTCCTTTGAATGGATGATTCCAGTAGTCCATTCAGTATTGCCACTACACAATTTTCAGGGCTAAAACGACTGACATTTTTTAGGCCTTTCTGGATACGATTCAAAGTCGAGACAGAAATAATTTTTGATTTCGAAGGTTTCTATATTTTCCCGAATATCTGAACCGGGCTATTAATGTTGTTATTGAAAAAAATTAAATAACCTAGGGGACTTAAATTTTTACGTTTGCTGCATGGACGAAAGCTGTCAATTTAATGTCACATGTCATGTTTTTGACATTTGAAATTAACTTCGGTTTCGTTTTTTCTCGAACGTGTATCTAATCTGAGTGAGTAATTCAGAGTAATTTGTGATCTAATCTAGTATATTTTGATGCTAATTGTTGTCTTACATTGTTTTCAAATGTCAAAAACAAGACATGTGACATTGAATTGACAGGATTCGTCCATGCAGCAAACACGTAAATATTCAAGTCCCCTATAGTTCATTTAAAAGCCAGGAGGAGTAATTTGAAAAGCCTTTCTCACACCACTAAAAGTTACCAGATTAGTTACTAAAGGGTGTGTTCCGAGAAAGTAGTCAACAGTCGTGTTCCAAATCTATTAAATATGCCTTGATGGACGAAGAAATCAGCCACGCCACCAACTGTTTGAGACATTTTGGATTTAACATGAATATTTTTGGTTTTTCATCCAATATATTATATTTGTTTGCACACATTTATTGTACATTGTTTTTCTGAGAGTCCTAAATAACCCATGTTCAGCGTTTACATTGTTTTGCCGGCCTAATAAGCAAAGAGCTGTACTCGAAGTAGAAGGATCCATAATTGCAGATATTCAATACAATTGCTTACTGAAGGTTTTAAAGGAACAGTTTTAACGAAATAGAGTGGAAACTAAGTAAAAATAATAAAATAACAACAGCGGATGCAATGACAAAAATAAGCATATTCATCTGTCAGAATTGTCAAAATTGGAAATTAATAAATTATCAGCTTATGTCAGTGCTACGAAGTGTTGTGTGAAACTGGGTGGAATCTGACCAATCAGAGGTCTACAGAATTGCCAACTTAAATTCAAATTACTCCTCCTGGTTTTTAAATGAGGTATAGGATATTTGATTTTTTCAGTAACAACATTAATAGCCCGATTCAGATTTTCGGGAACATCTACAAATCATTTAAATCAAAAATTAGTTCTGTCTCGACTTTGAATCGTACCCAAAAAGGCCTAGAAAATGTCAGTCGTTTTAGACCTGAAAATTGTGTAGTGGCAATACTACTGGAATCATCCATTGCCACAACTGAATTATAGGATACGATAGAATAACGTACAAAATAAAAATGTACTTTTAAGAAATTTCATAAAAACGACTTTAAAATAAGTAGTTTATGTAATAAAAATATGTTTTGTTTGAAACTTTTGAGGTTTAAACGAAACAAATGCATGTTAATAATTTTGTCTGTCTGAAATATGGCAACAGCGAGAAAAGGGCGAAAACCATTTTACTATCAATTTTACCTGATTTTACTACGAAGTTTCAACGTTCCTAGTTTATTGAAGCTCTTGTTTTCGTATTTTCAACTGATATTTGTGTGTGTGCGTACAGATATAATTAAAAACAATATTTTTTTGTGAAAATCATGGTTCGTCAAAGCCAAATTTGCAAAAAAAAACAGTCGGAATTTTCCTAACCTCTCTTTTCACCTGTAAGTCATTGATGAAAACATATGTATGGCGATAGAATGTTAGCCGCCTTTTCGGATAGTTTTATGAATGACTTGCGGGCACTATTTGTAGTATCTCTAAGGTCATGGGCCACCCCATGTTAAGCTTTTAGTTGGTAGTATTGGGAACAATTATCAACTTTTTAGGCGGCTTTAACTACATACAATTTACGCATCAAACGACATAAAAAAATCGCCTTTTCAAATATTTTTTTTTGTAAATACTTCTTTATTTAATTTAAATAATTTTTTGTAGGACTTCAGAAGATTGTACAAACGGCAAGTATCTCAGGTAATAATAATTTATATAGATCCAAATACTTCTATCAACAACGTATTACAAAATAAGAATCCAATTGTAATTTGTTTGATATTATTTCTAATTGACGTATTAAAAGGTTTGGTTTCAAGTCAGCGACTTCCTCCACTGTGACTCGCAAGAGTCTATTGAGGCTCAAACCTATAGGGCATTCACCCAACTGACAAGTTAACACTAATGACAGTCGTCCTGAGGATAAACAATCATTTTAATTTGTAATTTAGTTTTTTTGTATTCATTTAATGATCCTTTTATTATATACAGTCAGATATAGCTTTTAAAATACCCAAGCAATTAAAACAATATCGAAGAAAGCACCTAATAAAAATTAAATGAACTCAAACACGATGAAAATAACTGTCAAGAATCACATGCTGCACAAAGAACGATTGTTTATCATCATTAGGGCGACTGTCACATGACGTCACGTGGACTTGCCCTATTCATATCTCTCCAAACTAGCTACTTGATAACTAATACAGATTTCTCAATTATTTGATCATTATAACATAACGTTAATTTTATTTCTATTGTAAAGGTTAATTTTTTATTGTCGGATTTAAGAACTTGGCTATTCATTCTATTGGGTTGAGCTCAACAGCCCAGACACTTAAACTGAATCTTTCTACCATTTCCCATGCAATCTACTCCCACTCAACAAGCTTTGTGTCTTCTATGTAGGCCACTAGTTTGACTGGAGGGATTTTCAGTAGTTGTAATGGTTGTATTATTTCCTCTCCAAAGTGCTTCCGTCCGAGTCCATGTAAGTTCTCGCAGAAGCAGTGTTTGTGAGTAGATGTTTCATTGTAGAGATCAGATTTTCTGCACATAGGTTCATTAACTTTGCCCATTTTGTGCAGTTGTTTCCTCATAATCCAATGTACAGTAACCAGGTCGGTAACTGTCTTCAAATGTCTCTTACTCAGTTTCAATAGCCTGGTTGAGAGTTCCTTGTCTACTTTGTTCAGTAAACTCTTTTTATGGAGGTATCCTTGTGTCGACCTACATTTTAGTTGGCGTTCCCTATCTCGCCAGTTCCCGATTTCCCTCTTATGCAATCATTTGTGATTCCATAAAACGACTAAGGACCTATGAAGGTCCCTTTTAGAGTCTTCTTTAGCTAACTGGTCAGCTATTTCATTACCTGCCTCTCATGTGCTGGCACCCATATTGGAGACACTTTGTTGTCTCTTGCCAGCCTGTTGAGGGATTCTTTACAGTTTTTTACCAGTCTAGACCTAGTTGTTGGATTACTGATAGCTTTAAGCAGAGCCTGACTGTCAGTGAGTATTTTTATTTTTGGTCCGGTGTATCCTCTTTGCTTGAAACACAGTCGTATATCGGCCAAGGCTAAAGATCAATCTCTTTCTAGGTCCTTTCATACCAACCCTAGTGCCATAAGAACTTGGCTAATTTGGATACATTTTGTGATGGTCATTTAATTGATGATAGGTTCTTTGGCATGTAAATCTGCAGTTTCATATCCAGTTATTCAGAGGTGAGAATGTTTTGGTGTCAAATTTATGCTTCCCATATTTTTCTGTGTTTTTTGTGTACTTATGGTTTTTCTGATCATACCCATACACTCCGAATAAATTTTATATCAATATGGATTTAAGTGGAATTCCCTTCTTATATAAATATATAAACGCGCAATCGAAATGATTGTTTACGATAATTATCAGGAACAATAAAATTAAGAAATACAGCTCCCGACGAGCGTAAGTAGCTTATAACACATCGTTTATTGTTATCAAATATTTATTTAATATCCAATATTATTAGTCCTAAGATACGTTAATTAGCAAAGAAAAGTCTACCTTGTAGGCTGCAATATTTACAGGCTCAGTCAATTATCATGTTTCTCAGGTGATAGGTGTGTTGTGTTCAGCAATTTGGATTTTTTTTTTCGAATAATTATTCGAAAATATGAGCTTTATTTATCATAACGTGCCAGTGGGTCAACTCTACGATTCTAGATATTCCCCAGTGCAGGTAATTTTTCTAACTTTATTCTTTACATCGTATAAAAATACGTATATCTACCAAATACGCTCAAGTACATATAAACAAACTGAAATATCAACTTTTGGATGAATTTTTATTTACGTTTTATGTGCGTTTTTAATTTGTCGTTAAATAATTTTAGATATAAAATAATTCGATCGAGGAATATTGTTAAACTTTTTATCATGAAATAATAGTTATTTATTATACAAGGGAAAAAAGTATTAGATTTTAGCTCGAGGTTATTGTGTCTCCCGACGCGAAGCGTGTATAATATACTATTTTTTTCTGTAACGGGAAAAATTACGATTTAATATTGGAAAAATATAATTTCCACGCAAAAAAAATTGGACTGTGGCACCAAGTAGTTCAAGAAATATGCCTTTCACGCAATGCACATTTAATAATTGTACTTTTGATGTAAGGGTAATGTAACTTTTGTTTAATAAAATATTCCAAAATTAAATATCCACCTTTACTTATATGTATGTATAACAGGGTGTTTTCAAATGACACTTACAACGTTTGCATGTAGATACCTCTCGTAAAATTGGACAAAATGATATAAGGAGTGATGATATAAGATCTACTTTTCGAAATACAGGGTGTTGAAGGTTGAAAAATTAATAGTTTTAATTTGATAACTTTAAAATGGATGAATATATTGATTTGACATTTGGTAGGTTGTTTTTAGATGTTCCAATATGTTCCAATACTTGATCCAGTGGTGTATATTTAGAAGAATATGTCCCCTTTCCCCTCCCATTTTTTACGCCACTGTCATTTTAAGCTATTTTCATTTTATTTTGTATTCCTGGTTTTCACGTAAAAAACGCATAACCTTTACATTTAAAAAAATTGGTGGTTTTTAAGATATTTAATGTTTTTATGAAGTCTGCAAGATCACTTTTTAATAATGAAATAAAAAAAATATTTTTCTTCAATTTATTTCAATAACTTCCAAACTACTATTGGTTAAAATAAGTAACAGGATCTTTTATACATAATCTGCAACGTTTTCTCATTGAAAATCGCATACCTTTGGAAAGACTGGTGATAGCCGGAAATTCTTTTGTTTGGAAAAGTATTTTCAACAATCTTCTTTCATTGTTTTAGATGCATTGCTATTTCACAAATTAGTTGCTGTTACCTATTCTAACCATTAGTAGTTTGGTAGTTATTTAAATTAATTGAAGAAAAATATTTTTTTTATTCATCATTAAAAAGTGATCTTGCAGACTTCATAAAAACATTAAATATCTTAAAAACTACAAATGTTTTTATATGTAAGGGTTATGTGTTTTTCACGTGAAAACCGTTGAGAAATACAAAATAAAATAAAAATAGCCTAAAATGCCAGTGGCGTGAAAAATGGGAGTGGAAATGTGACATATTATTATTCTTCCAAATGTACAGCACTAGATCAAGAATTGAAACAAGTTTTTCCATCAAAGGATGCCCTTTTACGTTTAAAAACAACCTGCCAAATTTCAAATCAATATATTCAACCATTTTTAAGTTATCAAATTAAAACATTTAATTTTTTCGAAAAGTAAATAGGCTGGACCCCTCAATCTTTATATCATTTTGTCCAATTTTAGGAGAGGTATCTACATACAAACGTTGTAAGTGTCATTTGAAAACACCCTGTATATATATGAGGGAAAAAAACTCACTTTTTTCCGGAGAAAAAAGTAATTTCATAAAAAGTGATATTTTGTTCCTTGACAACAATGATAAAATGTCAAACTTTTTTTCCGTCACAGAAAAAAGATAATAATATTATTGGTTAAATAAATTAAAATTTCATCTCTTACTACTACATGATTATCAAATAAAATCAATAAATAACACCGACCGCTTTCACAAATGTAATTTTGTTATTATATCTTATGTATGTTCCTTGTGGTGTGGAGTATTCAATTTCATTTGTTAGTTTTTTGGGAAATTAAAGCACAATCTTTTTCATGTTTTTTATTTCAACGTTTCGGTAGCGTTCCATCTACCGTTATCAAGAATTTTATAAAAAAGTTAATTATTCTTGATAACGGTAGATGGACGCTACCGAAACGTTGAAATAAAAAACATGGAAAGATTGTGGTTTAATTTTGTTATTTCCGTAGTGGAAATTGTTATTTATTGATTGTGTCTTATTATGTACATTGGTTTTTGAATTATGATCTAGGTTTTTGTCTACTGACACTATAGTATCACTGAAAACTCTTTAAAATTGTGGATTTTAGTGCAGGATAAATAAACTCAGAATTACAATTTTTTCACTGATATACAGATTGCGAAAGGGCTTTTCGAACCAAACGATTTACACAAGCACGACAAGGAAAATATGAGAAAAACAGCTTGAAAGAGAGAGAAAGAACAACTGTGCGTGGCCAGCGAGGGCGTGTATTTAGTTCCAGAGACCGGCCGAATGTCCACTGCCCCCCCATTTCAACTGCTGTTGCCAGAAGCGCAGACTAATTTGTACAAATGTTGCCGGATGGAGGTGTTTGGTTTTGCCTAAATGTGCATGAGCTCGAAAAGGAGTCAACGATGACGAGACAAAAATATCATTTTTTGTACAAATTAGTCTGCGCTTCTGGCAACAGCGGTTGAAGTGGGGGGGCAGTGGAGATTCGGCCGGCCTCTGGAACTAAATACACGCCCTCGCTGGCCACGCACAGTTGTTCTTTCTCTCTCTTTCAAGCTGTTTTTCTCATATTTTCCTTGTCGTGCTTGTGTAAATCGTTTGGTTCGAAAAGCCCTTTCGCAATCTGTATATAGAAAGTTATCAACATTTTTTTAAAAAACATGCATAAACATCATTGAAAGTGTGTTTACATTCTGTCAATAAAAGCATTCAACTGATATTGTTTTCTTTTCTTCACAAAATTCATATTAACAGTATTTTGTTTTTGCCACAATAAATGTTTGGCTAGAAATACATTTTTTCGTTAAGAAAGTTGATGGTCTAATATTTCAAAATTAAAGAAATCTACAGATAATTTTCTAAAATTTCAATAGTGTGCTGTTCTAGAGCCAGAGATAATTGATTTTTGGAATATCTAGCACTTTATTTCGAGAAAACGATTTTATATGGGTGGTTGCAAATTTTAGCTTAGACCTGGACCTGAAAACGACAAAATTTAGAAAAAACTGTTCCAAAAAAATATTCGAGAATTAAAGGAGTGGTGTCAGTTTTAGTGACATTTATTGATCATAGAAGTAACACTTTTACTGCCTAATAAGCAGTTAAAGAGATAAGTTGTATTGTAGTGTGTGAAGATTGAAGTGTTTTAAAAATATAGTCTAGTTATACAAATCCGTAATTTTCAAGAATCAGCTAATAACACAGCCCAGTGTAGCTGTGGCCACGAAAGAACCAGTTCCAGAATCACAGATGTTATCTCAAATTCGCTTCTTGAAATGAGAAGTAATAACAATTAACGACAACCAACTATACCATATCCAGCTCAACTGGGATGGGATGGAAGCGTGTAGTCCGGAGGGAACGTTGGTACACAGACGGATCTAAAATTGACATAGAAACAGGAGCTGGAGCCCACCACACGAATCGTTGGGGTAGCTTTTATTGACACGAGTTTGCAAATGAGCCTCGAAAAGGGGTATAGAGACCAAAAGATCCTTATACTCTCGGCCACGTGCCAAAGAAGGAACACAGCAAACTCCTGGTTAAAAAACCCTCGGAATTGCTGACTAACCTCAGCAGGGATCACATAAGGAAAGTGACTAAAGTCATTGAAGATATAGGCTCCTTGGGCTAGAGCACCAAAGGGAGGTTTTCTCCAAGAAGGACCTAGTGAAAATACTGTTTAGCCTGATAATGGCTACAGGCATCTTCCCATAAACGGTACAACCAAGAGGGCAAAAAGGCTAAAGGCTGAGGTGCAGAGGTCTCGAAGCCTCTGACTGGTGGTGCTCAATCAATAAATCAGCGGTGGTTGAAAATAAATCTACTTTGAGCCTTAAAGCAAACAGCTTTCAAGTTCAGTCTACCTAAGAAATTTGATTATCTTCATCCTCAGGGGCACAAACGTAGCTCCTAGGATTCTAGTCCTTGGCAGCCATACTGTAAAACATAATTTGTGCAATCAATTCGTCTTCTTCTAGTCAGAGACAACATTGTAAATGATTTTTAATGCCTAGGCTATCTTCACTGTACACACTATTGTTGTCGATATTTAACATTATATTCGGTAGATATTATCGTATATAAAATGTAAGGTCTAATCGACAATAATAGTTAAGAAATACGATTTAATTATTACCTATAACGTACGATTAGAAAAAATATAAAAGATTTTGAGTTATATCTGTTATAAAGAGTTTTCATTTGATATCCAAATTGAGGGGGATGAAAAAAAATGTAATCCGCCATCTTGGGGCGATGGCCATCTTGTATTTACATCCATTCTGATTGTCATCACAACTAAAAGGTTTCTTAACGCAATTACGTATAATATAATGAGTTTATGACCTCCTTTGGTGAAATTACAAACACTCTTGAGGTTATATATTTTTATTGTCACCTTGAAATAAATCCACACACCGATCAGACGATTAAACACTAGGTCTAATATTCTGTACAAACATCTCTTGCGAATGATCCCCACCAGCCAAGAATATTGTTACTTATCTGACCTGAATATATACTTTTTAGTATCCCCGCTCTATTTTTTGCACGTTTATATATCTCATTCTTCTTTACTTTAAGACAATATTTATTTTGTAAAAAACTATTTGCAAAAATATGGTACCGCCTAAATCTATTTACATACTATATAATTAAACCACTATAGATACATTTGGTAAATATTAGCTTGACCGAAAATTGATAACTAATTAATTAATTATTTAGCAAGAGTTTACTCTGTGACGCAAACAACTTACAAGAACAAACAGTTAGGAAACAGCCCACAGGATTTTACGTAATTTGCAAGAAAGGGTGTTGAATAGCTAATAAAAAGTAGTGTAGTGAAATTTTGAATCCTTATTTATACTTCTTCAATTCCTTTAAGCTTATTGCCTCATTATGATCCAGCCTGTTTTAATACCTATTTCTTTATATCATTTACAGTCTCCCGATAAGAAATTAGAGATAAAAAACCTAAAACGGCCCACAGACGCTGCAATTTGTTGTACAATAAGTTGTACAACTTTGGTTGATCTAACCGTTTGACCGATAATTGCAACGTGTGTGGCGTTGTCGTTCAACCAATCGTACGACGCAGTCGAGTCGTACGGCAGTTCAGCATGTTTAAAATTCTACGATCTGCCTGTACGATTTAAATTACAACCCATTGTACGATCGGTAGTACAACAAATTACAGTGTCTGTGGGCCGTTTAAGAGAATATGGCAATACTACAGACAGCCAAATTTATATTTAGCTTGTAAGTTAAATCCCAGTCACAAATTCGGTTCAAGCTACTTTACGAAATGTTTTATAACAATACCTCAACATCCTATACATTTAAGGCATCATTAATGAATATGTTCTAGATTCTAGGATCCAGATTAGAGCCCAAGGTTGTAGTCGGCTCAATTTTTGATAATTTGATAAAAGGGCTTTTGCAGCGTGTAATGTATTAAACTTTTCATTCTTCGCTCGATTTTATTATTAAAACACACAATTTAAAGATGCAAAAAATTCTCTGAAGACTGTAATAAAATGGGTAGAAGGCAGAACTAATATTTTGACTAATATTTTGATAGTTGTCAAATAATTATTCTTCCATAAAGTCTACATCTTTTAAGTTTAATATTTGGCTAGAATCTAGTTAAAAATTAATTCCATTGAAGAAGCAGCAATTATTGCATGCAGGAGTTTGTTACCGGAAAAATCTAAAGACCGTTACAATCAAGCCTATGAAAATTTCATCAAATGGTGTACAACGAAAGATGTGTCCACAATAACTGAAGATGTATTATTGGTTTTTTTCTTAGAAAAATCAAAGACATTGTCCCCTGCTACATTATGGCAGAATACTCAATGTTGAAATTTACTATTTTATTAAATAAGAACCAGGATATTTCGAAATTTTGCCGCTTGAAGGCATTCACAAAAAGGAAAAATGATGGATATCAACCTCGAAAATCTCAGGTATTTACAATAGGTGATACCTATATCAAAGTTTTTGTTATAAGCTCCTGATGAAATATATTTAATGAAAAAAGTGGTAGCGATTTTTGGAGTAGCTGGCGCATGCCGAACTGACGAGTTATATAATTTAAAAGTGAAGAATGTGGAGTATAAAAATTGTGTTATTTTAGTGCAGATTCTTACTACAAAAAATAATGTGCAAAGAAGATTTGTAGTAACAGAAGATTGGGTAACATTTGTTAATCGTTATATGCAACTCCGACCAAAAAAGGCGCAAGATGAAAGCTTTTTTTATCGTTATGAGCGAGGCAGATGTGTAAATCAGGTGGTTGGAAAGCATACAATTTCAAAAATTCCGTACGACAAAGCTAAATTTCTTAAAATTACAAACCCAAATCAGTACACCGGCCACTCGTTTCGAAGAACGTGCTCTACATTACTAGCAAATGCCACAGGTGTGGACATTTTAGATATGAAAAGGCACGGGGGGTGGAAGTCGTCAGTGGTAGCGGAAGGATATATAGCAGATTCAGTGACTCATAAAATAGAAGTTGCTAATAAAATCATACCCACAAAATCTATATCTATTCAGGAAAGCAAACATTCAGAAGAAGAATTTAATGATCATGTTGCGCAAATCGACAAGCAAGAAATCATGCCCACAAAATCGATATCTATTCAGGAAAGACAAAATTCAGAAATAGAATTTAATGATAATGTTGCGCAAATCGACAAGCAAGTCAAAATTTCCATTGACATTGCTTTCAAACAAGATTTCAATCAACATTTGCCTTTAAATCTTTCAGGAACATACAACAATAAATTGTAATTTTACATTTAATTTCCAATCTAAATAAATATTTGGCAAGTAATTTGACATTTTATTTGTTCGTTGTCCAGGGCGATAAAGTTTTTCATACTTAGCTACCGATAACCTAGCATGTTTTACTTTCGCTTTCGCTTGCCTATTTAAAATAAAATATTTTCGTAGGGGGGAGAATGAAAATCAATCATTTCAATGTCTCTCAATTTTTGATAATAAACTGTCAGCTTGACGCTGTTGATAAAATAACAATGCTTATGACACTATCAAAGAATACACCAACAACAAGAAGCGAAACTTCGCATAAAACCGTGTTTACAAACGCCATGTTTTTAGTCGTCATATGTCATACGATCACATGTGGGCCTTTTTCTTATGGTGTTCACAGACCCAAGTTAGATTAAAGTTGTCTTGTAGGCTGGAATTATTTTTTCAAATGATCTACTTCATGTGAATATTGTCAACGAAAAGTGCAGAAGTATCTACTCATGGGAAAATACCTATATAATACATTTGCTAAAACATAACTTTATGCTAAAATACTTTTTCTCAGTGTGATTCGAGTAAAGCTGTAAGAATTTGTTATGATTCTCAGTGTATGCCAGAGCTATCTGTCACCTTAAGATTATTTATTTTTTTCGCTTGAAAGGACTTTCGCCAGGCATCACTTCTCGTTGTTCTGTGTATTCTTTGACAGTATAGAAACCGGTCAAAGCTGTCCATAATTTCATGCGAAAAGTATCGAATTAAATTAATAAAAATCCAAGACTAAATTCTTCGGAGAGGAGAAAAAATCTTATATACATTATTGCCAGCCCTCGCTATCGTTCGAGAGCAGTAAATGTTACTTACATCCCTTATAGAATAAATAACTATTTTATAACCAACAAGTATATTTGTGAAATTTTTTTATTTTGAAAAACTTTGGTAAATAAACTTTCTTATTAGGAAATCAGTGGGATTTGCCAATTTACTGATACATTACCATTCAAGACTATTAATATTCACGAACATTAAGAGCTACTGGTGGCTACATACAAATATGCTAACAATCACCACTTCCATACAAATAACATCTGCTAGCAAAAATTTGCATTCATTTTTTTTTTAATACAGTGTGAGGTTAAAAACGAAGTTGGTTACAAAGAAAGACTTTATTTTATTCTATTAAGTTTTTGTATTTAAATCGAAATTGAATAGTTATCTACCATCGATTCACTGAACCTTCAGGTGATTCTGGTAGATCAGAATGCTTAATTTTCTTAGTTTTCATTGTAAAACACTTTTCAGGCAAAAATAGTATTACGATGATTAGCCTGTGCTTCACACGAAACGAATTGAGGCGAGACTTCCAAAAATTTCGTCTGTTTCGTTGAGAAAAATAAGTCCTGAGACTCAAGTTTCGCCTCGTAACCAGTTGTCTTGTCTAGTCCGGTCGAATATCGTTATTATGAAAAAACTTGATTCTAAAACAAATCTGAGTTTATTACCAAGTACTGGTGTATTTGATTAGTTGTATCTTGTATACCAGTGATGGTTTCTCAAAGCATATAATGTGAAATAAGATTACACTAAGTTACAAGAGTAAATGTTTCAGCTATATACAGCAGGGGAGTCAAGAAAGAATATCATTACGGATTATATTAGACTCCACTGCGACCTTTCCAGATATATCGTGAACCTCTGAAGCTATAGAATATATTCTCCAGCCCAACTCTTTTTGAATAGTCGTCAATCAGCTTCGAGATAGAACTATCATAGTTTCATGTAATTTCTTGCCAGTGGCTTCTCATCGCCTAGTACAAGAAACTGCATATTCACCAGGCAGACGTCCTCTGCACTTTCCTGCTCTAGATGATAGAATCTGCCCATGGTTTTGTCAGTCAACCCCATTAGCTTTGCTTGCCTGTTAAGCTTATAGTGCCCTAGTAAGTGACCTACTTCGGCTTAGACACTTTTCCTTTGCTTATTAGGTCTGCCGTAAATGTTAGAACAAACTGTTTCGCCCGTTTCTATCCAGATAAGATTACTTACCATTCTAGATATTTCTGTGTCACCATCCACTTCCTTGTGGCCATACCTATTGTCAACTTTGCGACGCCGCTGAAGGCTTCCGATCCAATGAATAAACCTTGTCTGGCTTGTAATACTTCTTAGCATTGATAATTTCACTAAAAATAAAATACGATCAATTTTTTGCAAAGCAAAATTTGAATTAAAAAGGTCAGCAACGATCACAGAAAATAGCTGGTCATAGCAAATAACGAGTTAACTTTCGCGTAACTCTTATCAGTAACTGCATTTGTTGTATTACTATTCTCTGACAGTTGCTGTTGGAAGTAACTTAAATATGGAAGAAGAGGATAGACAGGTATTATAAAATTAGTTAGCACCTTTGTTGACCAATAATGTATTCCTTAGCGTTCTATTTTTTTATATTCCACTTGAATATTACAAGAAATAAAGAACCTGTTAATAAATTAACAACAGTTTTTACGATCGTTAATCCCAAGCAAACGTTTAAGTAAATTTAATTTTGTTATTAGCTTCAGTTTTTTACAATTTTCATAACAACACCAGAGTTTTTTTAATTTGTTATCACTATATTAGTATCAATATTTTTTGTCTTATTTGTATGTTTTTCCATTTATATATTGTTTGCATTCAATTTTTATAATAAAAAGTCAAACATTAGGTTCCTTTGACACTATTATAAATATGTTTACTCAATAATATGAACGGATTTGTCTAGAATTTACATTAAATAAACAGTATGAAACATTCCAGTCGATTTTAATTTACTTTTTTATGAAGATTAATCCATATATACAGTGTGAGTAATCTTTAAGTAATGACATCAGCCTGAACTTTTTTAGTTTGCGGATTCCAAAAGTGTAAGTGGGTTGTCTTTTACATTTTGCTTATAGAGCGAGAAAAAAGCAGGATATTACTTTTAAACAATATTATTTTTCAAGTATTTCTCCACTAAAAGAAATCAATTTTTGCATCCTTTGGAACCAATTACACTCGCTAGTTGGTACATTCAGAATAGAGTATTTGAAAGCGTTGAGTTAGGGTTGTCAGATCAGAGTTCAAAAATTGCTGGACATTTTTGTGTCACAAAAAAGAAGATTAAATTGACCAACCATTTTTATTATTGTTATACGAACATGGTATTAAAGAAAAATGCAAATTAGGGTAACCGCACACAGTCGATTTCTAATTGTACAACTATTTAGTCGGCTTTCTAATTGTATTAGCTCTAATGTAAGTACGCACAGTACAACGGGGGACCAACTCAACTTTTAAATCAAAAGCAGCACCCTTTTGACTACACTCAACTAAACAGTTTAGTCGTTTTTTAATCGGCTGTGTGCGGTTACCCTTATAGAAATGATTGTATTTATTCATTTTCATAAACTAAACCATTTTAGCTTTGGTAAAACTTAAATTTGGTAATAATTGTTTTAAAGACTTGTCACTAGACTTGGCCATCCTCGCAAGTCTCTCTCCATCATTGCTTTGTAGCAACGACATAATCTCTGAACAGGTCTCATCGCAATTTACGTAATTTATTCTAGTTTGTAGTTCGGACTTTATTAAGTCCATAGACATTATGTTTCGCTCTTTGGTCCATAAATTATTTAGCAGGCTGAAAATTCTCTCGCAAAAAGCGTTGCTGGTTGGTATGGATAGAACAAAACTTACTATTTTTCTTAAATTCACAAAATCATTTGTGAATTTGTTCTAAAAAAATTAACCCAGATTTTGTCGTTCGGTAAGTCTTTTGGGAGGACTTCAAAAACAGATTTCAGACATGAGAAATAAAGGCTGTCAATGTCAATCGCATCTACAACTTTTAACAAACTTGGAAAATCAGATAGTAACTGCTATGTTACTCCCTCACCGGCGGTGAGTCACCGCTCCCTGAACGTACCCACCCGCAACACTGTCAATAACCCGCATTAAGTCGTGTGTCGACTGGGTACCGCGGACGTACAGCAATTTCTGAGTTTCCGGGATTATAACGCACGATTACTGGACACTGGACAACACACAAAATTCCTGCACAATCCCGAATTTCCCGGATATCTGGCAACCCTACGTTGAGTACATTTTCTAGGGACTGGAACCTTTGTCCACGCAGTTAATTCCTAATTTTTGGAAAAGTAAAAAGGCGTTAGGACTTTGGTCGGGACTGTATGAAGGATGATACAACAATTTGTTGTTTCCTTTGCTTCAAAACCTCAATTTTTTTCGAGCTGTGTAGGAACCTGCATTGTATTGATGGATGATCATTCGTCGTTGGGGGTATTTTTCGAAACTCAGCAATTACCTCCGGCAAAGAAATCTATATGTACCTATCAGCAGTATTACGTCACACATTAAAGGGGTGGGAGGATATCACCGGAATGTTCTAAAAGCTTTGTGACATCTCATGTTAAAATTTAAAATACTAAAAGATTTGTATCGTTAATTAGCATAATTACTCGTTTATTGTTTCTTAACTAGTCGTTTGTTTCCTCCGTTATCTAAAATATTTAATTTTGTAGTTATTTACTTGATTACAGTTTCCAGTAACAATTGTCATAGTAAAGCGTGTTATCAATAGAAGTCAAAATAATAGTGTAAAACTATTAAAACACTTCACAAACTAGAAAATTACTTTCCAAAGCATAGACCGTTCACTAGGAAGTAACACCTACTTCTCGGGCTATATGCCACGCATACAGTGAATTACACTTCCAAGTTAAACGGGGTTGGTATATATGCAATATAGAACCAACCATTCTGGTTTATAATTAGAAGGGACAATATCACTTGCAGACCGGTTTCGGCGTATTTGAGCCTCATCAGTACAAGTATAGCCCGAGAAGTAGATGTTGCTTCCTAGTGAACGGTGTACCATTTGGAAAGTAATTTTCTAATTTGTAAGGCATTTTAATAGTTTTATACTATTATTTTGACTTCTAAAATATTTGACTTTATGTTGATTTTATTAAGGATTATTTAATAGAAATAAAAAAATTAAAACTTCTTTTGATTATATTTAAATAGTACAAAATTGAAACAGCTTTTGGGTTTTTGTTCACCCACATTTTTAAAATCAGCTCAGAAAGGGAAAAAGATTGGGGGGTGTTTCATTCAAAATAACTGATATTCTTAATGATAGGTTATTCTTTAAAAAAATAGTAAATTTGAAATCAAAATTCACCCTGCTCCGGGATTTTCTTTTTTTTCTTTTTACTTAGTTATCAATGAATGGACACATTTTCAGTTGTTAGTACTTTTAAAAAGTACATGTATTTGTTTTCAATTTTATTAAATTATTTAAAATAATACAATTGCTCTCGTTCCATTGAGATGGGTAAACAGTCAACAACAAGAGTTTTTAAAAAATACCGCAAAAAATTAGTAAAATAAATACTATTTATAACAAAAAACCAAGGAAACGCAAGAGTTCAAATATAGAAAACGATGTGAAAAGTGAGAAAAACTTTAATCCGTTTTTCCAAACTATACAAGGAGTCAGAGTAAGGAATCTATAAATTTAAAATAAAGAGTATTTTTCGCAATATGTCTAAATTTGTATAATTGAAAAGACAAGGTATAATCTTAAAGCTGCTGAATTCACTATTTCACAATTTTAACACATATTAATTGTTACAACAAGTATCACCTTCACAAAAAGTGTTCTAATTACATCATTTAAAAAAACCATTCCAATAATGCAACCTAGAATTGTCACGTTGGTACAAAATGGTCGAGGGCAACATGAAACCGCAATAATTGTTGATGTGCGTCTTTGTGGTGTACAAGCGGTTAACAAGAGGCTTGCTAATAACCAGAAGACTAGAATCCGAACAAACCGAAAGAGATGACCTAACCGCAAGCTTGCGGAATAGAACAGCTTACAGATAGATGGCTTCAGGTCTCCGATTGGACCGCTGACTTCGAATTGCAATATTGGCTTTTGCTCAAAATCAACTGGGAAGGAATGATGAGGACTTGAGTAGGTTATTATTCTCAGATGAGTCGAGCTTTTGATTTACTAGGTCAGACGGACGAAGGCGAGTATGGAGAAGATCTGGAAAAATATATGATGCAACATAAATCTCTTCGAACATAAACCATCTCCAAGAACTTTCCAGGAGCTGAGAGAGTTACTATTACAAGAGTGGGATGAGTTCGAGTGAAATGTAATACTTATCCGTAGAGTGGTATAGTAATTAATATAGTTTTTTCAGTTTACATTGATTTTCATTACCGTTAACAACAAATGGTCGAACTTCGTAAATTCTTCAGAACAAATAAAAACCACCAGAATCTATGCATTTCAATTCATTGCAAATAAAAGATTAGAGCGGAAAATGAGAACATGAGAGCTTCATTAAACTATTTGCAACTTCTTAGATGACCCTAATTTTTATTATTTTTTCAGGCTAGATATAATTACTCAAAGTCAATTGAAAAAATACACTCTGAACTTAAAAAGAAGAAATTAGAAGAATTAAAAAAATTAAAAGAAGAAGAAAAGCAGCGGCAAAAAGAATTGCAAATATATCAAGGTATACTTATACATTTTGTACAGTTCTGAAAAACAGTCTTAATTTCCTTGATAACCGTTGCCATGTCAAACACAGCTACTACCTACGACCTGTCAACTTGTTTTGACAATTCAACATATTTATTATAGTGCATTTCTGGGTGTACAAATTTTAAATTTAAACTATTCATTTGATTTTTTTATTTGAATTTATTAATTATAAAAAAATCAACCTATTTAGCATTATTTAAGGAATTATGAACCAAGATCAAAATTTATCTTTTGAGTTGTCCAATTCTGACACTGAAAATACTCCTCCAGATATTATCGAAAATGCTGGAAATGCAACCAACATTTTTTTACCATGTGCTTGTAGAAAAAATATTGTGTACAGCTTGTACGCAAAGCACATTTCCCACTCGCTAGTTGGAAAAGTGATGCTTTGCGCACTAGTTGTATAAACTACAATTTCCGCACGCATTTTAGTTTAGAAAGTTCTACTTTTCCGCATGCAGTGCGAAAAATTATTACATTAATCACTAGAAATTATCTAATAAACCTGATAATTTGAATTTACTTATTTTATGTCGAACTAAATGATATTTTTTCATTTTCCGACAGCTCTTAGAAAGCTGTTAGGAAAATACAGTAGAAACGGTGGAGCTTTACCATCACGTGACTGTTACTATACGTATATACGTATGGTAACAGTCACGTGATGGTAAAGCTTCACCGTTTCAACTGCATAACTAATTATCAAGTACAATACAGGGTGTCCCACTATAAAGTAACACATTTTGACGGCTTATTACTCGAGAATGGAAAAAGATATCGACGTGCAGTTTTCGCTAAACTTCTTATATTTCCTTCAAATTTTTATTGACATAGTTGCCAAATGTATATTTTTGCCCGAAAGCGCCGAAAAAAAAATAAACATTTTTGAAACGAAATTATCGGTTTATTTTAAATACAATACCATATATTTTTTAATACCATCTGAAAGTCCCTTTCTTCCCCTTTCCAAAAATGTATACATTATCGGCATATACTCAAGTTTTTAGGGAAACATTTAATTTTTCATGAAATCATGTCATGTACAGAATCGGGAAAATTAGGAAGAAAGAAAACATTTAAAACAAACATTTTTATTTACATATAAGACCAAGGAACCAAACATAACTTCATAAAATACATCAAAAAAAAAATATATTCAATAAATAAGTTGTTGTATGTGACCTCCATCTGCATCTCTGTAGGGATTGGGTTATAGCATCTCTCCTTTACATAGCCTCATATAAAGAAGTCTGATATGGTTAAGTCCGGGGAATATGAGGCCCACTCGATGGGACCAGCTCGACCTATCCATCTGTTGCCAAAAGGATCTAATAATTAATTTCGAGCAACTAAGGAGTAATGTCGAGGAGCGCCGTCTTGTTGAAAATATACAGTGTTTATAATTTCATCTTGTTGTAATAGGGGATACAGAAACTCCTCCAACATGTCGGTGTAAGTGTTTCCGTTAACTGTTGCTTCATGAAAAAAAAGGGGCCGAAGATTTTAGTTATAGATACACCACACCAGACATTTACTTCAGGAGCATCCCTTTCAAATTCGTTGAACGCTCTTGGATTCTCATCTCCCCAAATTCTGCAGTTATGCTTATTAACTCTTCCATTAATATGAAATGTGGCTTCGTCTGACATTATTAGGTTCAAATTAGGCTGAAATCTTACCAGATCCAACAATGTTTCTGACATGAAATACCTTTGTCCGAATGAATGATTTTCTATTTTTTGGAAAGTTTGTATTTTGTATACTTTAAATTTAATAATTTTTAGGAGCCGGTGAACCTTACTTTTCGGAAATTGTGTGATTTGGGATATTTTTCTTACAGATATTTTATTATTGTTAAGTGCTAGAATTTCCCTTACTTCCAGAATATCATTGAGCGTATTGTCCTGGGCGTTTTCAGGTGTTCTCGTTTTCCTTTCTAGTTTTCCGGATTCTGTAAATTGTTGTACCCAAGTTAATATCGATTTTCGTGTAGTCGGATTTCTGTCAAAAATGGCTCTGAATCTCCTTCTGGTCACTGTTATTGATTTTGTCTCGGCATATAATACGACGCATCGCGCTTTTTCTATCAAAGTATACATTTTTTATTAATAAATTTGACTGTGTTCGTTGTTATACTTCATACTACATAAATAACCTTTAGACGTTTGTTAATGTCAGTTATACGTATTTGTTTCAAAGCCACTTTTCCGTAAAAAATTAACGAAAGTAAATTTCTTACGAAAATTTTAGACGACTTTTGAGACTTGCAAACGGTGTCATAAAAATTTTAAACATTTCTAAGAATTTCAGTGAAAGCCGCTAATTAATCCCTTGTCTCATTTTCGAGTTATAACGTTTCAAAGCTGTTAAAATGTGATAATTTACGTTTGGAAGTTATTGACATGGTTTCATAAAAAATTAAATATTTCCCTAAAAACTTGAGTATATGCCGATAATGTATACATTTTTGGAAAGGGGAAGAAAGGGACTTTCAGATGGTTTTAAAAAATATAGGGTGTTGAATTTAAAATAAACCGATAATTTCGTTTAAAAAATGGTCATTTTTTTTCGGCGCTTTCGGGCAAAAATATACATTTGGCAACTATGTCAATAAAAATTTGACGAAAATATAAGAAGTTTAGCGAAAACTGCACGTCGATATCTTTTTCCATTCTCGAGTAATAAGCCGTCAAAATGTGTTACTTTATAGTGGGACACCCTGTATTCGTCATAATGAAGCAATTTGAAACATGAAACTGTAATACACATCTCTGATGCGACAGAAAAACATACGTGAAAATTTTTGGGGGATGAACTATTCAATAGAAATTTTTAATAATATTATCATGTTTCTACTGATGTTTGCTTTGTTATCGATATTTTAAACAACATTATTTTGTCTATTTTTATACTGAAATAGATGAATAAATTGTTTTTAAAATATTCTCCATAAGATCAACATACTTTTGCAACTGATTTAAGTTCCTCGAAATTCCTGAATTCATCCTTTTAGTTGGACAAATAAATTTTGTTTTATCTCCCTACAGCACTTTACAATCATATCAACAAAAACTATACCCTGAATGTTTTAGGTAAATATAAAAGATTATTTTGGAGAATATGGTATCTCACATTTGGTCGACTTGGAGAAGACTGGGTATTTTTAGCATTATTAGGAATTTTTGTAGCTGTTATAAGTTATACCATAGACAAAGGCGTTATTTATTGTACTAATGGTAAGTACAATGTTTATTTTTATTATATTAACATTAAAAAAATGAAATTATTGGATAAAAATATAATTCGCAAATAGTTTCGAATTGCATTCATATCAAATATGTCACAATTGCAATTATTCAATGCTGTTAAAGTATAATTATATTTGCATAACGAATGTTTATTGAAATAATTATCATCATATTTGGCTTTGCGAGTGATTTAAATAATGTGCGTACCGTTAAGTCGTCAACACGTGGTAACCAAATTATTCAAATCGTTTTTGGCAACAGCAAAGTAACTAATAACTAGATTTTTTAAATAATAGCCCAGATGGATAACTGGCAGTCTGGTAGTGAAAACTGGCTCCATTATTTGTAAAGAGGTCATAATGCCATAATATTACATGTTGGCAGTTGTTATATTGTTATATTGTTATATATTAATTAAGTTGGAAAAATTTAAATATTTATCATTAGATAGTGTTTAACTTTGTTTTGCAACTGATGGTTATATCATTCTCACACGTGTAGTTTGTAGATGTTCAAATCGGCGTAAACTATAGGGTGCATTGTCGTTTTTTAGTAAGTTAATAATAAAAATACGTGTAGAATAGTATACAGTATGATGCAAAAGTATGGAATAAATTCATTATTTCAGAAACAGACGACTTTTAAAAAAAATCTTAAAACACGTCAATTTTAATTTTTGAATGGCCATCAACTGCTATAGATGTGTTGGACATTACGTCATTAGTGATGGCGTAATGACGTCATCGACGATTTTTTTAAATACAAACCGAGGTCACGTGACAGCTCATTTGAAAGGTCTCCTTATCGCCTTTGCAACAATGTAATCATTTAAATATTTATTTCTACAGGGTTAACCAAAATTATGAACTTTGTTAAGTAACATGGAATTACAATAAATATTCATTCACTGAACTATAATACACTAAGGACCGCCACTGGGAATAAAACAAAATAGTGTTTATTGTTGGTTCCGAAAAAAAATACATTGATAAAAACAATGCTACATTATAATTTGAAATTAATTATTGTAGTAAGTGCTCGGAATTATTTTTACAAAAATATTTAAATCAATATTGTCATTGACTCGTCTTTATTCGTCAATGATCTGTGAATCTGTCAAATAATAGACGTCAAATTTTTACTCTTCGAATTTTTTGCGACATTAATAACAGCATTTACAAAAATGAAACTAACAGAAACAGAACGAATCGAGATTTTAACCATGATTGGTTATGGAGATAGAGTGAGGACTCAAGCAGAAGTTCGTAATTTATTTAATGCCAAATACCCCAATCGCGATCCAATTACTCAATCAGCAGTAAGTAAAATTGAAAAAAAATTTAGAGAAACGGGCCATGTTAAAGATCTTCCCAGAAGCGGTAGAACTTCAATATCCGAAGCCAAAAAACTGGACGTTGTACTGGCGTTTCAAGAAAATCCTCATACAAGTTCTAGGCAGGTCGCACTAGATATGAATGTCCACCAATCAACTGTTGTAAGAGTGCTAAAAAAGGAGAAGTGGCATCCATACAAAGTACATCTGGTCCAGGAGCTATTAGAAGATGACTTTGATAGAAGAATCGAATTCTGCGAAATCGTTATGGAACAATGTAACAGAGATCCGGGTTTCATACAAAAGGTACTTTTTTCAGATGAAGCGTCTTTTATGCTGAACGGTCACGTAAATCGCCAGACATGTCGATATTGGGCAAGTGAAAATCCACATTGGATGGAAGAGTATAGGACACAATATCCCGAGAAGGTGAATGTTTGGGCCGGCATTATAAATAATCAAATTGTAGGGCCATATTTTTTTGAGGAAAACCTAACTGCTGCTAGTTATCTGGAATTTCTTCAAAATTATCTGTTGCCACAGCTGAATCAGCTATTTCCAAATAGAAATGATTTATGGTACCAACAGGATGGGGCTCCCCCACACTATGGCGTTGAGGTACGAAATTACCTTAATAACGTTTTCCCAGGAAGGTGGATAGGAAGAAGGGGGCCTATCGAATGGCCACCAAGGTCTCCAGATTTGACTCCGTTAGACTTTTTTTTGTGGGGATATTTAAAGAGCAGAGTATATCAAAGTCGACCGAATAATGTAGAAGAGTTGAGGGAGCGAATCCGAACGGAAATTGCACAAATAACACCTGAAGTCCTCGAAAACGTTACGAAAGAATTTACTGCTCGCCTTTCTCATTGTATCATTGCTGAAGGTCGGCAATTTGAACATTTGTTGTAATTTAATTGTATGTAAGTAAACATTTATTCCAAGTTAATTGTATTAATAAACCAACAGTTTTGGTTAACCCTGTAGAAATAAATATTTAAATGATTACATTGTTGCAAAGGCGATAAGGAGACCTTTCAAATGAGCTGTCACGTGACCTCGGTTTGTATTTAAAAAAATCGTCGATGACGTCATTACGCCATCACTAATGACGTAATGTCCAACACATCTATAGCAGTTGATGGCCATTCAAAAATTAAAATTGACGTGTTTTAAGATTTTTTTTAAAAGTCGTCTGTTTCTGAAATAATGAATTTATTCCATACTTTTGCATCATACTGTATTATTCAACAAGCATATAATGATAGCTATTATTCACGAATGGTGCGTTTATGTCGCGAGCCGCAGGCGAGTGACATAAACACCTGAGTGAATAATAGCCATTATTTGCGAGTAGAATACTATATTTTGTCCACGACTATTAATTACTTACTTGTTATTACATTTTTTTTTCGATTTTTCTGGCAGTAAATTTAAGGAGACTATTTTTGTGCTGCTTCTCTTATGTTTGGCGGGGTAACATTCAATTCACTGTTTGATTCACTTTCCATATTAAAATTTATAGTAATATAAATTAAACAACAGTATAGTTATTGAAATTAGCAATAAATATACAATAAAACGTCACTTTTGCTTTTGACATATATCATACACACTAGATAAAAAACTGCATATAAAACGATCTACTCGTATATATTCAACAGCTTGATAAACCATCATATATATCTTCGTAGCCTGATGGTTTACGGCTCTGACTTGGGTAAATGAGGAATTTTAGACATAGGATCGAATCCCCGCCGCGGTGAAAATTTTTAAAAAATATATTGTGTCATTTGTATATTAATAATATTCAATATAATTATGTGTCATGTGACCTTTTCATTATCCACACCCATTATCCACACCTATTATTCACTGGTGCATAATGTACGTCATTATACTTGAAGAAACACACGTAAAATGTAAAAATTATCAAATAGTCGTGGACAAAATCTATTTCAACGAAACAACTATTACATTATAATCAAACTTTTTGTATAAACATCAGTCCCCATTGTAGAAAATACTTTTTCCGCCTACCTCTATCCAAAGTATACATTTCCTGGCCTCATTGTAGGGAGCAAAGTCGTACTTTTCCTCCCTAGGGTGGAAAAGTACTTTTACTCCCTAGGGAGGAAAAGTAAAAGTGACGTTATGGTACGTCAATCAATGAAATAACTTATACGGCATTGACGACCTATACTATATAATCCTATACTATATAATATTATATAAGTATAAATTTTACCGTTTATTCATAGAACTGTATTTTGCAAAATGGTAGAAATCAGTGAATTGTTATTTTAATTTAACGATTTTTACATTAACAATTTGACTTCAATTCATAGGTACATCCGGATTTAGGACAGAAATATTATATAGCATGCTATGGTCCATTGACAGATTAACAGTTCCAAAGTGTGTTACGCTATAATCTATCTATAAGTTATACGGTACCTACTTCATAGTTTTAGTTTGTTTGTTAGTTTCATAAATAAATTATTTAAAAATGTTATTATTTGAGGGAGGCGAAAAAATCATATGTATAACATGGTAGTAAAATGTCTTTTCCTCCCTTGAATGATTACTAAACTTCAACCTCGGGAGGAAAAGTAGCATTTTGCTCCCTTGTTATACAAATAGCTATTTTCTACAAACGTCAAAAAGTGACAAGGTTTGCGCATCGACAACAATAAGCGAAGTGACACTTTTTTTCGGATTCTTACGTTACCATGACACCGTGCGCGAAATGATTCGTGCGGTATATTCGGGTTTTGGGGGTTGAAACACTACTAATTTTTGAAGTAGAGGTAATACAATGTGATCCTGAAATTTCACAATCTAAAATTTTATTTGATATTTGAATCTTATTATTGATAGAATCTTCGTTTGTAGAAAAAATATTGTTTGCATCTCGTGCGCGAACTATTTTGGTGGTCTCGAATAATTTTTTAACTCGGCATAATTAAGGTGATCAGTTCTGGAACCGCCCCAGAACGAGAAGAGTTTATAAATCTTTGTTAAACCTTATCCTTCCCGAAGAGCATGGGACAATTCTAGACGCACGTAACAGTGTACTCTTCGCAAAACTGCATTTTAGAAAGTACCTGGCCGGATGCTGCAAAGCAAGAGGCCAAGAATCAGAAGAAGAAGAACATAATTAACATCCTGCGGGCGTAGAAAAAGTATTGTATCAAAAACATATTTAGTCACTCGTTTCATTAGGCACTCGTTCAGCTTCGCTCCCGCACCCGGAGCGGATAACATAAAGCCGGAAATGGTAAAATTCATGGGAGCACAAGAGAAGGAAATGCTTCTAGATATATTAAATTTAATATGGAAAGAGAAACAGATCCCAGAAGATTGGAAAATTGGTGTTATAATTCCAATATACAAAAAAGGAGATATTGAAAATTGCAATAACTATAGAGAAATCACGCTGTTATCTGTAGTAGGTAAACTATACGAAAGGATCATAGAGAGAAGACTAAGAAACGAAATAGAGACTACATTGCAAGGAAATCAAGCTGGGTTCAGAGCAGGACGAAGCACGCAGGACTGGATATTCAGCATCCGACAGATTATGGACAGAGTACTTGGGGGTAACAGAAATATGTATTTATGCACTATCAGTCTGGAAAAAGCATTCGATTCACTACCAAGACAAAAAATATGGGAAACTCTAGCAAGAAGAGGAGTCTCTAATGGATTATTGCAGGCTATACAAAGTATATACGACAGGACAAGCAACATAGTAAGAGTAGGGACAAAAAACACAAAAAAATTCAACACATGTAAGGGAGTAAGACAGGGAGGAATATTAAGTCCCATACTTTTCATTGCAGTGATGGATGAAATATCACAAGCATGCGGAAAGGATAGAAAAGGAGTTAATGTAGGAGTACGGCAACTAAAGCCAATAATAATCAAAGACCTGCTTTACGCGGACGACCTGCTACTTGTAGCAAATAATAAAGCCGAGCTAGAAACGGCGATAGAACTCTGGAACAAATATCTCAAAGAATACGAGATGAGAATCAACTTTAATAAAACCGAGATAATGACAGTATCCAGGAAACACGAAGATATACAAATCAGCATAGATGGATACACAATGAAGGCAACAGAAAGCTTGAAATACTTAGGAGCCATATTGGAAAGTAATGGCAACTTGGAATCAGATGTAAATAATAAAATACAAGCCACATCTAAATTATTCAATGCACTAAAAGGAGTATTTTTAAACAGAAGGGAGGTTAATAAATTAACTAAAATAAAGATTTATAAAACTGTTTTTGTACCCACTTTAACGTATGGAAGTGAATCATGGATACGTACCCAAAAACTAAAATCAAAGATAATTGCAATCGAAATGAAAATACTGAGAAAAATAGAATGAGTAACGAATCTAGACAGATTAAAAAACGAAGAAATTGGGGCTAGACTTAAGGTTGTTTACAAGTACTGTAACTTCAGGTTTCAACTTTTGTGTTTCCCTGCACTTTTAGTTTTTAATATCAACACATAAATCATTAATGGCTTTTAAGCATATTTCCAATTATTTTTGTGCCAAAAAAATTATTTTTAATAGAAAAGTCTATATTTTGCATAAAGACCAGAAGGTCACAATCAGCCAACAGCCAAGTGAAAGCTATTCATTCAGTAACATTATTTATGATATTCCTAAATATTCCATTACGTATGACTAAAATGCAATAAATCGATCAAATTTCCATTTCAAGAATGGGGAATACTTTTAGTAGATGTCAATAAAAAATATTTAACTGCCAATCAAGATATTACTATCGTTTATGTTAAGATTACGATATTATATTAAATTGTGAAAACATTAATATCTTTTAATCCCCAAAAAGATTATTTATATACTGTTACGTCAGCTCTCCTTTTTACAGTTCACATTTTGGAATATTATTTTCAAACCAAGTCGATGTACCAAATTCTGTGGCAGTCAAGTAAATCTAAATTTTTCGCTCTATAGTAGCAAGAATTGAATTTGAATCAGTAAAATAAGATGGTTTACCAATTCATTTCATCATCATAAATTACTCACGTTGCGCTCCCTGTAACAAAAAGTAAAATAATATATAAAATAATAGAATGGTTCGTAGAGCGCAGTGAATAAAAAATAAGTCGTTCAGTTTCCCACCGTTTGTGATATCTCTACGAACAAACCGAATATTCCTTTTCTAAAGTTACGGCTCTGCGCCGATTTTGATAACAATTGATAAAAATACAGCGAAATTATTACCATAAAACAAAACTAAAATTTAACGCCCTGCATATTTTTTAACAACAGTATTTTATTGAGGCATATTTGGTCCTATCGCCTTATTTTGACTTAGCCCTTGTCCCAATAGTTATGAATCACTCTGCAAATATTCAAACCAAGTCGATGCAACAACCTCTTTGTCAGTGAAGTACATCAAAATTTTTCACTCAAAGTAATTCAAATCAGCTGTTGCTTCGTGATTAATTTCCTTTGGACGTGTCATATCCATATTATTAAAGAATGTATAATGTTCGTTTTTATCTTTTCCGTCTACCTTACTGGATAACAAATCATATGGACACGTAAAATGGGGCGAAAAGTATTTTTTTTAAGACCGACCAGAAAATATACACATTCTTTACAATTTTTCGTAAAGAAAATAACGTTTTGCCGATCAAGACCGGAAAATGGACGTAAGCGACCGGCAAAACCTTTTTCCGGTCCCTGATTTTTCATTTTCCCAATCGCTCTTTTATAATAGAGTCTACCTTGATTTCGTTACTATGACAACAACGTTTCGATATATTGTCGAGTGATGACAGTTCGTAGATTTTTAATTTGTCGTTTACTTATTTCGCGAGTGCGCAAATTTAACAATATTATGAATTCAGATTTTAAATTATCCGATAAAGAATTAAGTGTATATCGAAGTGTCTGTCTTAAAAAAATATTGTACGACACGCAACCGGAAATTAGTGTTTTTCAGGTCTTGTAACGTAAATTACTAGTTTAACAGCCCAACAGCGGAAAATTCCTAACGCCACAATTTTTTAAGATTTTCAGCATATTATGTCACTTGAATGCTTTGACGTTTCACACGAATTTTTTAATATATTTTCCTAATTTTGTGGTTTATTCGGTAGGCGGAAAACAGTTGTGTGTCACACATGCAGGAAACGCTTTAGCAGTCCTTAACTATCAGCTGCCCTCGCTTCGCTAGTATTGGCCTGCTGAAGCTCATTTTCTGCCCTTGTGACACAATATACATCGCTATTTTAGGTAAAAACTGGTTGTATGGCGAAATAGCAAGTGGCTTATTCACAAAATGGATAGCGTGGATAGCTATACCTTTTTGTTTAATTATGTGGGATGTAGGATTAACTCATTTGGTTGCACCTCAAGCAGCAGGTAATGTATATAGTTATTAATAATAGGATTCCAAAGTAAAATAAATATATTTGTTAAAGGTTCTGGAATTCCTCAATTAAAAACAAGTCTACGTGGTGTCTTCATGAAAGAAGTTCTAACGTATAAAACACTAATTGTAAAATGGCTGGGTATAACAGCTTCAATTGGTAGCGGGTTGCCATTGGGAAAAGAAGGTCCTCTAATTCATATGGCCAGTATTATTGTAACAAAGATGAGTAAAGTTATGTCTTCTTTCAACGCTGTCTACGTTAACGAAAGCAAGAAAATAGAAATGTTGGGAGCTGCGTGGGCCGTAGGAACGGCATGTACCTTTAACGCTCCCATTGGAGGTAAGATATTTTATATGCATACAATTCAGTCTCCTTTTGTTTCCTTCCTATAAAAACATGGACTAAATCTAATTTAACGTTGGCACAAAAAAATCATAGTATCTCACTGGACGATTCCATGGACTGGATTTTACGAAAATTTAGTTATTTTTATCCTGTACCAATTCTCAGCTTCCATAATAGCGTGTTCATTACCCATGACTCTCTTCCCTTCACCTTATCTATCATTCACTCACTCGCAGAAAGAACAAGATATACACCAAGTAGAGAGGGATTCATTGAGAAAAAAAGCCACCTGCTCGCTTCTTAGAAATCAGAAAACCTGTGACAGTATGATAAAAAAGTATGACTTTTCAAAGGAATTCGATACGAAATTAAGCAACATAGAAGGAATGGGATCCCAATACCATTACTAGACTCGGAAAAAATGCCATTCAATGGTACACAGATGGCTCAAAAGCAATAAAAGAAACTGGGATAGGAGTGTCCAGTAGTACACTCCGAAAGCAAGTATCTTTCAAGCGAAAATTCACGCCAAAAGAAAGTATGCTCAAATCAATATTGATAAAGAAGGCAAAGGATTATCATAACGTCGGTTAGTCAATCAGCCATTAAAGCAAATTAAGTTCTTGTGAAATCTGTTCAAAAATGATATGGGAATGCCTAGGCAAACTCAATGAACTAGGCGAGAACAATATTGTCTTACTGTGGATTCCAGCTGGAATAGAAGCAGGTGAACTAGCAAAGAGAAGGACTGAAACACCCATCTGGCGGGTGACTACAACCAGTTGAGATCAAATGAATGCCTGAGTCAGAGTAAAACTACACTAAGAGTCTTAACAGGGATCCCAACATGACATTGTCGCCTGATTGGGCAACCGAAAAATCTCAAAATAGTCGAGGAAGACATACTTGCGAATTGCACTGTAATTTAGAATACTGGACAACACCTAGGAGACTACTGGATAGAAAAGGGACAATAGATCTTTTAGGTCTCAGTTAATATCACCCCAATACAAACATACATCTTTCACTCACTATATTTTTCTTTCACTCCCTTCCATTCACTTACTACACTTCCGATAACTTTTTCTTCACTATTTTCTCTTTATTCCATTTTCCTTTTTTATCTCTTCCATTTATTTTCTCTCTTCCTTTCTATAACATATTCTCCTTTAACCACTTCCCTTCTTTTTTGTACAGCAGTATGTATTTTCCCACTTTTCTCTTTCTGTATATCTGTATTATGTCTTATTTTCTTTCCCATATTCTTCAACCTTCTCTCTGTCCCTATTTTCTCTCTTCAGCTTTTTTCCCTTTTTCACTTTCATTCTGTATATTTCGGTGACAATTTCTCCGTATTTCTCTTTGTTATTATAATATCTTCTGTTCTCCATGCTCCCCTTTCTCTCTTGCTCATTTTTCTCAATATATTTCCTTTCCCAGTACCTCTATATTTTCGTTCTTCTCTAATTCTCTCAGAGTAACGTAATCTTGTTTTCTGCATTTTTTAGGAGTACTTTTCAGTGTGGAAATTACAACAGCTTATTATGCAGTACGAAATTATTGGAGAGGATTTTTTGGAGCTGTGTGGGGAGCAACAGTTTACAGATTGCTTTTGGTTTGGATAGATAAAGCCAAAACCATCACCGCCGTTTTTCCTACCAATTATTATATTGAGGTTCCCTACGATCCACTGGAACTACTGCCGTTCGCTTTACTGGGGTAAAGTAATGAATAAAAATATTTTGATGGACTCAAATACTACATATTTCAATTTTAGGTTGGCTTGTGGATTTGGAGGTTCTTTCTATGTATGTTGTAAACAGTGGTTTGATAAATTTGCAAATGGAAATAAAATAGTTAAGAAGATTAAAAAATTCAAGTAAGCATGATACTTTAAATTTATACTTTGTTCAAATTTCACTTATTTGTTAAAACAACTGAACTGCTGATTCAGCGGTTGCGATCAGACTGGATACTGCCCCTCAAATGTTCAGTACAGTGGTGCCAGATCTGTAGCTTTATTCGGGTTCATGCAATTACTGTTCTAAGACTGTCCGGAGTTTGCGCAGTCGAAATTGGCTTGTTCGGGTTTCAACAGGATGGTTCTGACACCCGCAGTTTGGCGTTCGGGTTTATTTTAGAGCAATTTTTGGGCGGTTCCAAAAACCGTCTAAGCCAGTTCCAAGTCTCGAGCTAGGGCGATTTTCGGATTATTTTTTACGCATGCTCAAATCCTTTGCAAAGGAGGAGGGTGGGAGCTATTTTGAAAATTTGCAGAGGAAACAGGTTAGAGGAAGAGGTTTCTTTGTGTGTTGATATAGGATACATAACAACAGTGATGATGATAAGTTATCTTCAATTGTCAATTTAGTTAGGTTAGTTCAGTTACGTGGGATGTTCGGGTTTTTTTAAACTGTGTTCAATTTTAAACGTTCCGAAAATAGTTTTTAGGACTGAATAAAGTACGCAACTAGTACTGCGCAATTCCAGATTGGTTTACGGACTGCCCAGAAACAAAAACCCCACGTTAATACCGAATTCATGAGATCGCTCAGAAAAAATCGTGAGAAATCCTGAGCGCGCGAAATAATTGGAATCGCCAACGTAAATATCTAATGTGAGATAAAGAAGGTGTTGCAATACAAACCAGCTAGTTTATTAGAGTTAGTGTATTATCTCATGGGCTATGGAACTGCAACCCTGTGCGCCAAGTGACGCCGGCAATTTGCCAATCGTCAATTCCAAAAACATCGCATATCCCGTGGTAGTTGGGTTACTTCATTCACGTGGTTGCTCCGGGTAGCGCAAAGCTATATTTTATTATTTTGAGAACATTGTTTACACTAGAATTGATATATTTAACGTACCTATGTGTGTTTATTGGAAAAATAAAAATGATGTATGATGTATACTGACAGCTGCGTGCAAGAACTAACAAAGCTATAAATTAAACACGATTATGTATCTAACAAATGCGATGCGTTCGGTAGGTTTATAACTTTACTGCTATACATGCGGTTTTGCCGCGTTGTACCGATTTTGGTCATCTGCACATCTGTGACGTAGGACCCATGAGGTTTTAAACTAACTACAAAACTGTATTCAACAAAATTAACAGGTCAACGTAACATAAATAACATTACAAAATAAAAAGGAATCTGAGTCACTTGCATTTGCTTCAGCGTTGTATAACGTGGCCGTGTTAACTTTATTCGTCATCTCGGGAGTAACTTTAAAATTATAACAGTTTCCCGTATTGCATAATAAACTTTTTGTAAGAAGAAGTCCTTCTAAGGTTGTACTTTTTAGGCTACTTCTTAATTTTGTTTTATTTAAATTTACGTGCTTGTATTATTGTATAGATAAAGTGAATTTGAGGAAGTAGGCACCTTTATACATAAACAAGTTAATAAAAAACAAAAGGACCGAAATATCGTGAGATTTTGACCTAAAATCGTAAGATCGTGAGATTACATATGAAATCGTAAGATCTCACGATTTATCGTGAGAACTGGCACCACTGCTTGAGCATCAGACGCAGCAAAATTATTGGCGTTTTGTTTACTCAGCACTGTCAAGGATGACAAAAAATTGATTTTGTCATCTTTGGCCCTTTCAAATAATATTCCTAGTGGCATATCTATCCCTTGCTTTAACCCACAATTCCAGCTCATACATCTATCTCTGCCTTGAAGCCGTCCGTATACCAGGTTGTATCCTCCTGCATGGGTGAACCTTTCTTTCAGTCTTTCTTTCTTCTAACGAATTATGAATGCTATAACTTGTGTTGTCCCATTACGACTTTAATTTAAAAAAATTTATGATTGAGATATTGTTTATTTTTTAATTTCTAGCCGATTCATTTATCCAGCAATCGTGGTACTTTTAATCTCTACGATTACATGGCCTCCTGGACTAGGTCAATTCATGGGTTCGGAATTGATGCCCGCAGCACAAGTTCTCAATCTCTTCAGTAATTTTACATGGACTGAATCTAATTTAACGTTGGCACAAAAAACTATAGTTTCTCACTGGACAACTCCATGGACTGGATTTTACGAAAATCTAGTAATTTTTATCGTGTACCAGTTCACAGCTTCTATAATGGCATCTTCATTACCCATACCGAATGGTGTGTTCATACCAAATTTTAGAGCGGGTGCTGCTCTAGGAAGAATCGTAGGTGAAGCACTACATGCTTGGTTCCCGCAAGGTACGTAATTATAATTAAACGTTGGTGAAATTGTGCAACTAGTTTGTGGAAGATCAATTAAGTTAATCAACAGTATATCTCCCATTAGTTGATGTTGAAAGAAACTTTTCTGTCTATAAATTTCAGTTTCCATATTGAATGTATATATTTTGGATAGAAAAGTTTGAAACACTATGAAATTTGTTGATTAAAATATCTATAGATGAGGTGGTCAAACATTTATCGTGAAAAATACTTTCAACTTAACAATTTAATTCATGTATGAAAAATCCCATGAGCCGCGTGATTTTGTCATTATGACACCGAAAAAAGTTTGCCCTAACTTTTCCAGCGACAATAACGGAACCTAACTTTTGAAAACATGACAACCAGCATTGTAAACAAATTTTTGATATCGTCAATTTTTCTCAAACTTGCGTTGTCAGAAAAGTTTTCATTTGTGGAAATGTCGCGATTTCGAGAGTCTTCGAGTGGAGAAATTGAAAAAGCCATCAATGATAGTGTGCCTCGCAATACTGTGAATTCAACTACATCATTTTGGCGACCATTTGCGATGGTTTTATTGGGAAAATATGAGCTCATTGCAGAAACTTCCACTGAAGAGTTAGCTTCTATTTTATGTGACTGGGCATTCAACATGAAGAAGAACAATGGAGAAGATTATAAAGAGAGTGCAGTCAAGACGATTTGGAACACTTCAGCAAAAATGTTACAAGAGAAGTACTTTAAAGATTATAAAAGAATTTTTAATCCGTTCACGGACAGTTTAAGAAAGCGAGAAATGCACGCGACACAAAACGCAAAATTTTACAAGCAATCCCAGAAAAAAGGAAGGTGAGTTCTAATGCTCTCACAAAACGAGAAATGTTTGAAATGGCACTGTCCTGGAGTGAAGAAGAACCTGTAGGCCTCCAAAGAAATTTGTATCACATTGCTGCGTATGAATTGGCTTGGAGAGGTGGAGAAGCAGCAAATTGTAAGGTATTCTATTTTAAAACCAAAACAGACACCGTGGAAGAGAGACCGGAAGAGTTGAATATAGCCCAGTGTTTACGAAGACAGCACAAGGGGGAAATCAGAAGCTGGCCGACACTAAATGGTTGGTAGCAAACACTGCAGAAGATTGTGTATGTCCAGTAAGATTGTTTAAACAAATTATGGGAAGACGGGGAAACCATACCACATGTGAAGAGTTTTTTTAACTCCAAATCCTTTCTGGCAAAAAACAAATTCGAAAGTTTGGTATAAGAATTCTCCTATTGGGATCAACGAAATATCTAAATGGACCAAATCTTCGGCGAAAAATATTGGACTTGGTATCAAGCGGATGAAAATTACGAACCATTCTTATCGAGCTGCCGCCGTAACTGAATTGTCCAGGAGTGGTATAGGTGAACAAAAACTTGTGAAAATTACGGGACATAGCAACCTATCGTCATTAAAACCGTACCTTCAGTTAGATGAAGAGCATCATAGAGAAATCATTGGTTCCATTCGTACCACCATCCAGGAAACAGTTACTACCACCGATCAAAATACTAGCATGCAGCAAAATATTAACAATTTTCTCAGAGGCAGTTTTTTTCATTAAATTACCAGGCAACAAAATTATTATTGATACATGTCAAGTTTACTTCGACAAAAAAAGCTCTCGTGTAATAATTATAAGTGACAATTTAATTCATTTATAAAAAATCCCATAAGCCGCGTGATTTTGTCATGATGGCAGCGAAAAAAGTTTGCCATAACTTTTCCAGCGACAATAACGGAACCTAACTTTTGAAAGCATGACAACCAGCATTGTAAACAAATTTTTGATGACGTTATGTCAATTTTTCTCAAACTTGCGTTGTCAGAAAAGTTTTCATTTGTGGAAATGTCGCGATTTGGAGAGTCTTTGAGTGGAGAAATTGAAAAAGCCATCAATGGTGATAATAATAAAAATAAGTTATTTTTATTAATATTTTTAACAATTTTACTTTTCCGTTAAATTAAAAAGACTAATGTACATCTCATTTTTTAATTTATTGATTTACATATTCATTAAATTGTCTTACAGAATTACATTCTAGCTTTTTTTTGAGTCGAAGTATACTCAACTCAAAAAACTGCAGTTTTTTTCGTTAAATTGCCAGGCAACAAAATTCTTATTGAAACATGTCAACTTTACTTCGACAAAAAAAATATTGTTAAACGTTATTTACCTTTAAATTACAAAACACACAAGGCATCTGTCAAACGCTCGGTTGGAACTTAAAAATCCCAAAAAAGAGTAGCATCGGAGACCGAGTGAGATAGGCGTTTATATACGGCGATACTTTTTATTAAATAAAATATACAATACTATATTTTTCAGGTATTGGAAGAGGAAAGATTATGCCAGGAGCATATGCGGCAGTGGGAGCAGCTGCATTCTCGGGGGCCGTAACTCATACAATGTCTGTCAGCGTTATCTTATTTGAAATGACATCATCAGTTACATATCTTGTTCCTGTCCTTATTGCTGTTCTTATATCTAATGGCGTTGCTAGATTCATGGCACCTAGTATTTATGATTTGGTTATCAGATCGATAAAACTACCTTATTTGCCGAATTTGCTTCCAAACACCAGCAGTAAGTAACTATATAATCTATTAATTGTTGAGACAGTTATAAAACTTTTCCGTTTTATACATAAATAAAAAGTGAAGTACCTTATTACAGTCTTCCGAACGAAAAGTGCTCGCAAAAAAATTACAGATTTTATTAAATCCTAAAATGTATACATGGAGTAGGTTTGTTCCTACAGGTCCTCTGATCAACAGAAGGACGTCAGACACATGCGCAATGGAAATATTCCGTTACAACAATGCCACGGATAATCCTATGAATTGTCAGAAAAACGTTCCAACAAATTTTCTGATTCGTACATGAATGTCTCGAAGGATTGTCAAACTAATCAGCGATTCAACACTTGTATAAGTTGTCAGCACATGCGCATTTGAGAAGACTCTTTTCGTTCGTAGAATCGTGCTGTTTGTTATTGTCTCAAGTTAGGTTAGATTTGTAACGATTTGTTTATTTTTAATAAAAATACGCATTCTAAGGTTAAAATTTTTGAATTTCAATGAGTGATTCATTCCATTCATCGGAAGAGGAAGATATTTTGAATCATCGCTCAAAAAATATTAGAAAACTTCCCACTTTATCTCGTTTTTCTCTGTAAAAATCTAAGAATAACTTATTGTTGTTTGCTGTCCACTTAATACCCCGTTCCACTTCATGGGGGTTTAAGTTAGGTCCTTCAATAATTATAAATTCCAATAATTCGTTGTTTCCCTCCATTGCGTTTTCCGTTCAGTTTTTATGGTTCACTTCTTCAGTCTTCTTCACTTTTAACTTTGCGTTCCAACAAGTACAAGTCACTGACACAAAAATGTACGAATAAATTGACATGCGCACTTGCTAGTTAACGAACGCATCCAAGAACGAGTCAGTTCCACATCAGAATGGACTTGAAGAAACAAACCTAGTAATAGTGACATCCAAAACTAACAATTCTAGGTAACCAACATGTTATGAAACAAAGTCCTCCGCCGCGTCTGTCTGTCTGTTCACGATAAACTCAAACATTACTGCACCGATTTTCATGCTGTTTTCACCACAAATGGATAGAGTGGTTCCTTAGTATACATTGGCTAAAATATAACGATATTTGTTGGCGGTGTCAGAAAAAAATAAGCCGAAAAACTGCCTTAACCCTTTGAGATATAACAAAATAATGTATGGTGAATTGTGCATCTTATATAGATCTACAGAAAACTCCGCGATGGCATCTCCTACTATATCCATTTTAATACTTTAAAAAATGTATGCGATAATGTAAAAACTATTTACACAAACACGGTATTAATCCTTATAATTTTAAATAAGTTTTAGAGGCTTTAAGCATTTCATGCACATTATTTTACTCTTTTACACCATATAATTTGAAGGAATATCTCGAGTAATCGCAAAAAAATTACGGATGCGAGAATAGAATTCAAGCGCCTTGCTTCGCTTGATGCAATCGCCGGCTAATAAGCCAAACCCTAACGCGCGCGTGATCCCTTAATACTTGGATTGAATGTAGGTGGTTATAATTGCATTCTATATTGTAAGGTCACATTTTCCATTTGTATTTATTATCTTTAGGAAGTGTTGTATTTATTATCTTTAGGAAGTCATAACAGCTCCTCGGAGTAACATAGGCTATTTTATATTTTCTGTAAAGAACCCTTGTATTATAAATATTGATCATTTTTTTTTATTTTTTAGGCATTTACGATGTGTACGTCGAAGATTTCATGAGAACGGACCTTAAATATCTCAGTTTGTCCATGAATCACGGACAACTAAAGGAACTACTTATATCACACAAAAAAATCACTGTCTTCCCACTAGTGGACCATCCTCAAACAATGACATTGCTCGGTTCCATAACTAGACCAGAATTAATAATACTTCTAGATCAACAAATAGGTACAGTCCAGAGAAGACAATTTCTTCCAACTCCTATCGTTGAGAGAAGGGAAGATTCTTTTGATAATATTGAGTTTATCCAATCCATGAGAAAACGATCGGTCCCTAATTTAGACGATTCCAGTGATTCCGAAAGAGAGGACGATATAAGAATCGAAGATAATATTACTACGCATCCTGGAATGACTGAAATGAAGGAAATAAAGGCTGAAGTGAGGATTTTTTAAAAATAATTTTGATCATAAAAACCGTTCTGGCGTACATATTGCATAATTTCAAGCTCTAGATTAGTTTAGCTGAAGTAAAATGGTTGAATCGGTTTCTGTGAGTGTCTGTTCGCAACAATGCTATCTGTTGTGCTTCAATCTAAGGAATATTTCCAGATTACTTGATCATCTATGAGGGTGTAAGCCTATATACATATTCAGTGCGCACAATCGTAGCTCCTAAGGTCTGTTAAGGTCTGTAGTCTAATTCGTGACGCAGATTGTATTCCGCCTTTCATTTTCTTCTAGGCAGATGTGACACTCGGTGTTTTTGACCAGCCCCATCATGTGCAGATGCTATTTTAGCAATCAGTTCCATGCAGATAAATTACAAACTCGCTTGGAACTGCTTGGAAACGCTACAAGAGCTGGGCAGTCATAATAAATAGTCCTTAGGCGACTCAGGCACAAGGACAATGAAGAGTCAGACTCATTAGCCCGAGAAGGGGGGGGGATGTACTCCCATTCAACGTTTCTATGGCATAGCTAAAGCACTGTAAAAATCAAATAGCAGTAGGTACTTGGATTATAAAAATAGTCTCGAAAATGGTGGAACAATGGGCCTAGAATGTGGCAGGCCAAAGAGTACATCAAAGAACCATCGCCAAAATTTACGGAGGAGAACACTCAGATCCTGTTTGAGCTCCTGACGGTAGATTTAACAAACACATGGTTAACATCGGTTTCGCAGACACAACCTTACGCAGGTTTTCCCAAGAAGAAGAGGAAACTTCAACACATATACTGTGTTCCTGACTAGGCTTATGTTTTCGACTATGGAGGAGGAAAAACCACAACCCTCCCAATGTATGGAGGATCTGAGGTTTGCCATTTGAGGTCTAGTAATAAGGTCGGGTCAAGAATAACAGGAGAGCGCGCACAATAGATCTGTAAAGGTTCTTAAAAGCCCCATATTTATTTCCATAATCATATTATCTTAGTATGAAGTGTTCTGTAAGGATCTCTGTTTTAGACCCGATATTCTCCCTATTCATCTTCAGCTAGGTTTCTGATTTTAATTTTGAGGATCCTTTGATAAAGCTTGCCTTCAGCATGGTATCTTATTCAAGTTACTAGGCACTTGCAGTGGCATTAGTCGTCAATTAAAAGTGAAAATATACATTTTATGATCCCTAGTACAGCAAAAGATTTTATATTTATATTTCCAAGCGAAATGATTGATACAAATTATTTTGATTTTTGTTATTAAAATGCAAGCTCAGTTAGAAAGGTAAACAAAATGTTGAACTCAAAACCTACATCCGAAACAACTTCTGGAGTGACACAAGTTGGGTTCACTATTGTCTATTTTTTGTAACAGGGACTTTTTGTCAATGATTTTAAAAGTCTTAAGAAATCTGTTAGATACTGAACGGAAATTTTATTTTGTCATCCTAAACGTATCTTCTCTTTCATAAACAAAAGAGTCTAGATTCAGTGACTTTTAATTTGATAGTTACATTTGAATTTAAGGATGCAAGAAGTCAAATAATGCAGAAATGGGCACCAATAAAACGACCAACAACATTACCATCACTCGTTCCAAAATCTCCGATTCCTGAAAGAAGAACTCCACTTCCAGAAAGAAGAGGAGTTACATCATTATCAAATTTGGAAATTGTAAGTATTTACATTTCCAAACCAATCGAAGAATTAATATTTTTGTTTTTTGTAGCCAAGCGTTCGAATCAGTGATCTTCCAGCTCAAGATCAAAAAACATGGGAAGGCAATCAACTGAAACAACAAGTAGACTTCACGAAATGTCGCATAGACCCTGCTCCCTTCCAGCTAGTCGAACGAACGTCTTTGCTGAAAGTACATTCCCTCTTTTCTTTATTAGCCATCAACTTTGCTTACGTAACTTCAATTGGTAAATTGATAGGTGTAGTTGGATTAAAAGAACTAAGATGTGCCATAGAAGATGCCAATAGTGGAAATCCACCAAAAAGATCAGATAAATCGGTTAAATTTGATATTTCCGTTTCGCGTTCACCTACACCACTGACTCCGGTAATTTCTATAGTACCACCAGCTCAAGATTTGGAAATGAACGGTACAAATAAAGATAACATTGATTATATCGATTCCTAGGATTTGATTCTCATAGATTTAAGAAAATAATTTAAATTACCAAGAGAATATAGTATAGAGATAAAGGAGAAAAAAATTGACTTATAGATAGTGGATAAAAGAACTCTATATATTGCTCAGGTAGTTACTATATCCATAGTTTTCTGTCACGAAACAGCAACTATACATCATTTATAACCAACATGTATTCTTATATTCGTTTTCATCTGCTGGAATTCATTTAATGATTGAAACTCATACTTCACTTTTTGCATTTGTGACTAAAGTACTGCCACTTTCGTTAAATTAGTAAATGCTATATAAGCACTCAAAATCTAGAAATTTGAAATATTTTTGGTTATAACGGGTTGAAAATAACTAAATTACAAAAAGCTCCGTGATTTTTATTTTAAAAAATATGGCGGAAGCGGATAGGACTTTAAATTATAATGTTTTTATTAGGAATTTGTTTAAAGGCCGCTTAACATGGAACAATACAATTAGAAAGAAATTGCGGCAAGTACTTGCAAGGTCAGTATATTGCAAATGATGAATCTTGCATGCAGTTTGACATCATGCAATTCTCTTGTCATTGCAGCATTGCTGACAACCCAACCAAAAGTAGAAAGAAAAAATTAGACAATAGACACTTTTAGCTTGTCATAAGTTACGTTGACGTAAAGAAATTGTCAAGAAAACCTTTTTAGCAGAAAACGTATCGTTCCGTTCTGTTTTTAATTGTATAACCTCAAAGTTTTTTTTATTTTCTTTTTATATTTTTGTAAAACGTAAAATGGGGGCGATATTAAATAATCAATTGCTGCTAGACGAGGATTTTGGTAGTAACCAAAATTTTCATGTCAACTGATATTTTTTAGTTCTATTACTTAATTTCTTAGCTGCAGCAAATTACAAAAATCTTACTTGTATTGGTCCTTGTTTGCTTTTTCTTCATATTTGGAAACAAGCAGGTTCACCCTTTTTCGTAGACTTCTGGTACTAAATTCCTTCCCAGTTGCCTTTGCTAGGTTTTCAGAAATTTTAGACCATCGAGTCGGGTCTTCGAAGGGTTTTTGGCCATCAACCTCCCTCAGGAGGTGAAGGTCGTCCTCTGGTCCGTAAAAAAGACGCTTTCGTTTAACACTCATAACTTAACACAATTCTTTGGTAAGAGTAAAAATAAAATTAAAAATATTGTGGTTATAAATTAAACTAAACCAATATCAAAGAAGAAGAAGAAGACCTGTAAAATAGCACTAATAGCACAGAATACTGACTTTGGTTGGGATACGGATACGTTTAAGTATACGGAGTAGGGTACGTAACAATACGTTCAACGCATCGTATCGGCTGAGACGTAACGGGTCTACACATGCGCAGTTCGTTACGGATACGGATACGTGAGAAATTTAAGACAAGCTAAAAGTCTCTATTAAAAACTAGATCTCTCCCTAGAATCGCGCTATAAGTTAACATCGACATCGACTTGTAACCAACCAAACAAACTACTGGGACTCTGCACACTATAGAATTCTACTACCGACTCTATTCACACGTCTTTTGTCGACGATTTTTAAATAAAAATTTCAATATATTTCATTGTAATAAGTCGGAAATAAGAGAAGACTTGTCGACAGTATGCAGGTAGTGTACACAGTGAGACTTTCGACTGGAATAATAGTAGTAATAGTACTGTAGAGAACGATCAGTGGAATTATATAGTGTGCAGAGTCCCAGGCCAGCTCACTGAGATAGTTTGACAGAGTAGGTAGTTATCTTATTGGAGCTTAGGTGTTTGTTTATTTCTGAGTCTCCACAAACCGTTACGTCACAAAAGTTTTCTGTGACGACATGGTATTGTTAACCTGGTTTGCGTGGTTAAGTTCAAAGAAAAATGGCTGTTGTATTGCACCATGTCAAGCGGCCTTTAGACCACTGCCGGGTTAACAGGGGTTTTTGGGTATAGTATCATAGGGTGGTAATCATTTTGATTTCGTTCCACATACCGTACTAGGAGAAACATTCTAAAAATGCACCACTTACTGATATGAGTTTCGTAATGAACCTCATTACGACACTGGAACATAAACATGATTGATCAGAGTTTATGATGAATTTATTGACATTGACGTAATGTCAAATTTGGGCTGTTTAAAATCAAATAAAGAATTAATATTCATTTTCATATTTCTGGCGGGACTTGGCAAGTATTGATGTTTGTATTGCAGCATTTTCTAATGTTCTATAACTGAATCGATACTTTCAGGATCTGAACTAATGTCGATATAGCATTCGTGATGAAGTAACTAATTGATGTTTATTTTGAAAATTTGCATGATAACAACAATAAAAACCATGGTAACCAATGCCTTACAAGATTGATTGTTGCATGTTTATGGTAGCGTAGATTGTTAACTATCTTTGAGTGGATATTCAGAATTATTGACGCTAGGTAAAATATTGTACAATATTTGTATCGTAAATTCATATTACGATAATCGATGGCATAAAGTTTGACAAAATGTTCCATCTCATATCGTAATATGTATCTTTACGAGACTTATATCGTAAATATCTACTCGTATAACGCCACGACTTTTGACGGTTTTTACCATCTGACCCTTGAGTACTTTGACGTTTCACATTAATTTTTTAAATAAACGTCAATTTGTGTCAAAGTTTTTAGTTACTTTCTTATTTTTTGGTTTATTTGGTACGCGAAAAACAGTTGTTACACATACAGGAAACGCCTTAAATATCAGCTGCCCTCGCTTCGGCACGCTCGCTCGTGCATCTAATAGTTTCGGGATGCTTAAGCCCATTTTCTGCCCTGGTGACACAATAGGACGACTGGGATATTTTTCATTATTGTTTCTTTCAGCTGCATATATAGATTTTTTTCGACCTTGAACATAACAACATTTTTTTTTATCTTTTTCATTCAAATTACGAATAATTTTTCAAAAATAAATACAAATATCTGATTATTTTCTAGAATACTATCATAAATCAAATTTAGTTTACTTCGATTTTATATAGTGCGGCTGTTCTTTAGTATTTAACAGTTCTATTTAGTGTTTTACCAATAAGACAATCCTTGTTGTATTTGTAAAGTCAAATAAATTAATTCTTACGAAAAAAATTGTTATTTTATTACCAAAACGGCTATGGACGTAAATTTAAGTTGCAGAAGCTGAAGTTACATTTTCCTTTGTTATGCCGGTGTATGCAGATCATTTATCCGCATTTATCCCACACGCGATCTGGTGAAGGTACGTCTCCATTACTACAACTTTGTATCACGACATGTGCCGGAACAAGTCCTGACACAAGTGTCCGGGATGTGTATAAATGGAAACAGTCCGCGACATGTTCCGGTACAAGTGCTAGAGACAATAATGTGCCCGACTACTGCGGGACAAAACATGTTTCTTTATCTCGCGATATGAACCGCAAATAATGGAAACGGTCTGAAATTTGTGCCCGACACACACACAGTCCCGGGGACGTCACTACAAAACCAACATCCATTTCCAAGCTGAGTATGGAGAAACTCCTTAAGTTCAACCACTTCCCCCCCAAATGAATCCCCGCTTCCCATTTCATTATCAGCCCACCTACAACCAGCATCATTTCAATCAGACATCTGCTTGCAGCAGTCAAGCATTAAGCCCACAAAATTCATATCCTTCCTACCATTCCTCTTCCACAACCGTTGCATCATATACTTCAATGCAGCTAAACCAACGACTGCAGTCGCAGAGTTAAACAGTCAAGTGTCCCAAGATAGTCAAGATACTCAGTTCTCAGATTTAACTTCTAATTAAATGTTAATTAGTTGATGTCGCTTATCTTTAAGTAGCAATTAGTTAATAATAATTTTTTTTGACAATAATTAAACAGCAAGTTTAATTTTTTTTTCAATTATCAGTAAATTTAAATTAGTTGCCGTTACATTACAAGTATATATTTTATGGCATTTTTTGGTTCAGTTCTCAAAACTGACACAATGGCTTCGCACACTATTGGGATGAATCTTGATATGGCAGATTTCGAAATCCTGTATACAGGTACATTTTTTTATGTATACTGCTTTATAGATGTCACCTGTAGCTGGGAAACGAAGAGTAGCCGCTAGCATTTCACCTGGAGAAACTGGTGCTCGATACTCATTGCTCTTAACTTTGCCAAAAAAACTGCTGATCCACCATCTAGGCCTTTTCCTCCTTTTTTTCAATAGTTCTTGATACGCTCGCCTGCTATTACCAGAAACCCTGCTAAAGCAGCTGTATCGTCCATCTTCAAGACAAATAAAACGTAGATCACAATATAATACATTCAAACAAATAAACACTATGAAACCTTAAAGCAGACTGCTGCAAACTACAATCCCCTGCACGGAGAAACAGAAAAATCGCACCGGTACCGCGACATGTTCCTAGCACCGAGATGCAGCATAAAGTACGCTCGTGTAAATGGAAACGTACCTTGAGGAGACATGCGACATTATATTATCATTTACATCTTGCAATTAAACACAACTTCTTCTTTTTCTAAGTTAAACGGGGTTAGGATATCTAATAGTTATTTGATTTAGTGCTTTTTTCGACGTTGTTTTAATTGCTTAGGTATTTTAAAAGGTACATAAGACTTTTTATAATAAAAAGGATCATTAAACAAAACAACTAAATTACAAATCCAAAATCTATACAAATCATTGTTTAGTGCCGTTTCACAAAGGACCGATGATCAGTACTGATGATCGGTCGGGCCCATTGTTTAAACCATGTCTTTCACATGTGAGCGTGTCATCGGCGACCGATAAAAGAAGCACGAGCGTCGGTCCAGCCCGTGGCGTGTGCAGATCATCGGTCTGGGTCGGGGCTATTTGGTAAACGAGAGCTTTCACATACAGCGTATCAACAGTTGCGTTTTTAGATGCGGTGTTGCTTGTGTTGTGTATTAAACGACAATAAAAATGGCAGGTGAAAAATTTCGCTTTAATACAGAAATACTAATTACTGTAGTTGAACAAAATCCGGTAATATGGTACACATCATCAGAAAACTACAAAAATCGAGATGCAAAAATGCAAGCTTGGGAAGATGTGGCCAAATATTTCTGGAATTTTGTTTCATTCTTCGTCTCTCTAGTAACCACTTTATTACGCACAAATTGACAACAGCGCGATACTGTGGTCTCATCAAGTACATGTTGACGACTGACCATACGCGAACATGTGAAATCAAGAATTGCTGCCGACGATCGGTTGCGACCGATCATCAGCACTGATCATCGGTCCTTTGTGAAACGGCACTTATACTCTGGGCGACTGTCATCAGTACAACTGATAGACATGGCCTTATACACACATACACCTATTTCCTGATCTAAAGCAGTTTCACTTCTCATAACATCAAAAAAGCGAACATATTGACCAAGGTAGTAACTCTAGTTCCGGTGCAGGGAGCCATAACTTCTTAAAAGATTACTGTCGCGGCAGCCGAGACTGTTTTACCGAGTGCTCCCGGCAGCTTTTGCCAAATTTTCAATACTAATGTTCTTCAAGAAGGGGAAGGAAAATATCATTCCATCCATCCTTCTCCTTCAAGAAGGGATAAGTATAATATACATAAATATGAACGCCTTTAGTTAAGCGATATAGTGTGTCTCAAAGTATATCTTCTTGGCTTTTGCCGGCAATCATAAAATTAATGGGCCAATTGCAATAAATCATATGGCCAATAGGTGATGTAGAAGAGATCGCCAGTGGCGGCCTATTTAAAATTATTTTTAAAAGGTTCAAATTCACAAATATCTATCTTTTTGTATGTTTATCATACATTCTTTATTTTTTATTTAATATGTGAAGACCATTTCACTAAAATTTTCTCTTTTTCCTCCTAAATGAGAGATTATTAAATACTATTAAGTTAAATAAACTACAACCAGAGGTAAAAAAAAAAAAATAACCAACTTTATTGGTATGGTATAATATTGTTCTAAATCTAATTCTGTTTCACTGTCAGACTTATCAATAAGAGTAATTACAATAGGTTCTATATTATTTTGAATATGAATGTAGGACTTATGAATCTTCAATTTTTCCAACGTGCTGTACATAATTTTTCCAACTTTGAATGGGTATATTATTAACTACATTTTTAATTAATTCTATAACACTGGGACCCAAAGTAGGAGTAACATTCTCTTCTTTTTTTTTTTTTTTTATGTTCTGGTTCCCACGAAAAGGAATATCCTGTAATGTTCAGAGAACATCGTGGGAACCAAGGGAAAGGAGGTAGGAGTTGGTGTTCTTCTTAAATTTCTGGAGGTTGTATGCCTCGGGGAACACCTCCCTAGGCAATGAGTTCCAAAGCCTAGCTGTTCGTTGGATGAACGAGTCTTTGGAAAGTGATGTTCTGCAGGTCCCCAAAGTGACCACGAAGGGGTGTGAAGAATGAACTTGACGGGTTAATCTCGAGGAGACTGCCAAAGGAGGAAGGATTGTTGATATTTCAGAAGAGCATCGCCCATGAAAATATCTATAAAATAGAGACAAATCGCCAACTTTTCTACGGTGTTCCAGAGAAGTGAGCGATTTTGTAAGCGAGGCATCACCGACGAGACGAATTGCCCTTTTTTGGACAGAATCCAATAGTTTCAGGATATGTTTAGGTGCCGCACTCCAAATATGGGAACAGTATTCCAGGACAGGTCGGATCTGTGCCTTATAGATCATAAGCAGCTGACTGGAAGTGAAATAGCTCTTGGCACGAAACAAGAAACCAAGTTTTTGGGAAGCACTTTTGGCAATGGACCTAACGTGATTTTCCCAGGAGAGGTTATTGCTGATAGTAATACCAAGCATCGATATGGATGACTTCAATGGTATGGTTACTCCTGACAAAAATATGTTAGGCACAGTGAGACCGGCTTTTCTAGAGAAAAGACATGCTTGTGTTTTGTTTGCATTGAATTCTACCAAGTTATTAGATCCCCATTCGAGAATTGTTGCTAAGTCCATATTTATATTGTTAACATTTCTTCCTCGTTCATTTCTGGTTTCACGGGCTGATATAGGAGCCCTGGAAGAGAAAGCGGTATGGAGGGTACTATCATCGGCAAAGCTGTGTACTGGACATGAAGTTGCTTTCAACAGGTCGTTGATGTGAAGTAGAAATAGTGTTGGTGCTAGAATAGATCCTTGCGGAACACCAGCATTTATGAGTAGAGTGTCAGATGAAACTCCATCGACCACTACATGGAGAGACCTGTTTGAGAGAAAACTAGCAAGCAGAGAACACAGCTGAGGGGGCAAGCCAAAAAATGGAAGCTTGGCGAGGAGCCCCTGGTGCCAAACTCGATCGAATGCCTTGGAGATATCTAATGCCACAGCTAAAGTTTCTCCATACTTTTCAATAGATAGCTGCCATATATGTGAGACGTAAGCGAGCAGGTCACCAGTTGATCTCTGATGACGGAAGCCATATTGCCTATCGTTGACAATTCCTGAGTCTTCCAGATATTTCATGAGCTCGATGTTGATGGCTTTTTCCATGACCTTTGAAATAATAGATAGCAGTGCGATGGGCCTGTAGTTGCCAGGTAGGGTCTTTTTGCCTTTTTTAGGGACTGGCTGTAGTCTTGCAATTTTCCAATTGGACGGAAATACCCCCAAATTGTAAGAGTGGTTGAACAACTTGCAAAGAACAGATGTTAGTTCGGGGGCACATTTCTTGAGAACAATCGGTGGGATTCCGTCAGATCCACAGGCTTTGTTGGTGTTGAGATCCAGCAAAATTTTTCTGATAGTACGTTGGCGAAAGGTGATCTCGGGCATGTGACAGTCAATAGGTGTAATGTTCGGGGGTTGTTTTCCCGATGAATCCAGAGTGGAATTTCCAGCAAATAGGTGCGCAAAGATATTGGCTTTTTCCTGGGCAGTCGCCGTTGCTAGTGTTCCATCTTCTTTGGTTAGAGGAGGAAATGAGCTGGAAGTGAAGTTTCTTCCCACAGCTTTGGCAAAAGACCAAAATGAACGGGATCCGTTAGGACATTCAACAAGTTTTGATCTTATTTTGGCATTATGAGCATCTTTTGAACATGCTATTGTCTCTTTGCATATGCCTCTAGCCTCGACATATGCTGCTCTGGTCTCAGGGCCCGGATTTTTTAGCCATCGATGGTATGCTGCCTGTTTGGAAGCGACAGCTCTAGAGCAGTTTTTGTTAAACCAGGTCTTATCGGATGATGTTCTTCTCTTGGTATTTGGTATGTAAGTTTGCATCCCCAACATGATGATTTCAGAAATTTTCTCAGCACATCGTGTTGGGTCTACTGAAGAGAAACAAACTCCCTTCCATGGAAACGCTGAGAAAAACATACGAAGACCTTCCCAGTCGGCCGAATTGTAATGCCACATGAGACGGGGTGGTATTGTGCTGCTCGATGGTAAATGAAAAGAGCATGTTGTGGAGATAAGGGTGTGATCAGAGTTTCCAAGTGGGGCACAAACTTCTATTCTATACGAGTCAGGATTGGTGGTGAGGAAAAGATCTAGTGTATTGGCATACTGGTTGTTGACATCAGGGATGCGGGTTGGTAACTCGACCAGTTGCTCTAAACCATGAGTGATGGCAAAGGCCTCAGCTTGACGACCTGCATCATCTGTTTTGTTAGAGAATTTGAGCCAGGCAGCGTTATGTACATTGAAGTCTCCCATGATTATGGTTTCAGCTGTTGGATGGTTCTCCTGAATGTAGTCCAGTTTGAGTGATAAAAACTCTCAACTTTGATTTTACTTGATGCCACATATGCTCTATGGGGTTGAATATACAATGGTATGTCCCTGTTCCTCAGCTAAAGTGTCACATGCATATTGTTTTTTAATAGCAAATGATTTTAACACCTCCAAAAGTTGCTCCTTCTTGTAATCAGGCTCAAAATAAATACCATTTTGTAACAAATATTCTTAAATTTCAGTCTTTCTACTTGATGAGCTTGTATCAAACCATGTTTCATCCAGGTAGATTATAGATGTGTTTTCGGATCGGTACATCTTAATGTCCTGAAGAAAATTGAATCTCCAAATGCACAATCTTTGCGATTCCATTACCACTTGTTTTTTGTCAATTTTACGATATGTGAATCCCATTTTACCAATAACTCTATGGAGGGTGGCCCGGCTAATATTTATATTGGTGTCATCTTCTAGCTTCCTTTTTAGATTGTACAAAGGAGGAACAATCTGAGTTTCATAGACGGAATATTATATTTTTCTTCTTATTATATTATCCTGTTGGCCATTGTCTAGACGATTACGTTTTTTTCTTCCACTTAATGTTTCACTGTTAATAATATCCTTTCTATAGGATATTGGTGTCTTTGTAAATAAGCAGATTTCTTTTAAAGCTTCTTGTTTAATGAATCCTCTACTTACAAAACAATCATACACATTTTTCCCAATTTGCTTTGAATCTAATGACAAGTGATTTCGACGCAACATTGCGAAAAAAATTAATGATAACTTATAATACTCGTATAGAAAGCTCTTTGAAAACACACGCTAAAACGGAATCTTTAATTCTGCCAAATGTATTCAATGCAGCCATCATACACCCGATACACACCTTATTTATACCTGATGGCCCGCCCTTGCCTTGTCACTCGACTGTTGCTGGGTTTCATTTCAGGTAAAGTTATTTTAAGAAGCTCATAACTAGCCGTATTTAGATGATTGCCGACAAAAGCGAAGATGATATACTTTGAGACAGACTAAACCCTATAACGGATCAGGTAAAGCCAGGGCGCCGGTATCCGTAAAAAGTATTTTAAATAAATTCCTACGCCGGGTCTGGAGTTACTACCATTTACAAATATACAAATACAATAAATTTGGAAACACTGCTGGACCACCCCCATTACAATCATGGGGATGCAAGAATTCTACTTCTGATACAAAAAACACGAAATCGGGTCACAAGAAGATAAAGGGAATCTGTGCATTTAATTACCGATTGTTTAATTAATTTATAGCGATTAAGCCGAACACTAGCTGCTTCTGCTCTCCCTGCTAAATAATATAGGTTAAAAAATTAAACACTTCACCATACTTTTGGAAGATAATTTATTTATAATCTAATAACAAAAATAATGTATATATATAAAATTTCTTTACAAAATAAACCGATTTAAATAATTTAAATTATAGTATAAAAACTGTTATACTAATAAGCGAACTATACACTCAATATACAATAATTCAGATTTACAGGTTATATCCATTAAATAAACAAAATATAATATAGTAGTCCGGGAAAGTAAGGTCGAAAAATCTGTTAACTATCAAAACTTTCCCATAATGGATTTTTCATTTTTAAATGAAAATATATTGACCCAGCATCACTCTCCTAAATTGTCTAATAATTTCCACTGGAGCTTGCGATGCAGCTTGCAAGCACAGCTCAGACCACCTAAAATTCAAGTGATTTATGCTCGTGTCATTTCTGGATGTGTTCTTACAAAAAAATCGTAGAGATGAAAATTGAAGCAAATCTTATGCTCTTGAAGGTGACGTAAATAGTTTTTTAAAAAAAAAATTTTCCGATCTTAAATTTTCCAAAAATTGAAAAATTTTTCGAAAATTATATTTTTGGCTGGTAATTATAAACAAAATATTAATATCGAGGTCAAAACATAGATAAACACAGAGGGCAAACTTCTAAAAATTTACATTTTTTCAGATTTGGAAAATTCAAAATGGCGGCTGCGCAAATTGGAAACAAATATTTTTTTTTCATTCGCGTCTAAATTTATGAACATTAACGATATTGAGAAACGGTTTTTTGCAATCGGCAGAGTGAAAGTTATATTTTTATAAATAAGATAAACAAAATTTTTAAAAATTTTTTTACATAATTTTTTAGAACATTTACCGAAAATAAAAAAATTTCCATCTAGTTTTTTTTCATTTTGGCGTTGAAAAATTTGTTTAAAATATGTTTTAACATTATAAATATGTGTGTCTTAGTAAGACGAGTATGTAAAAAAAAATTTTTTTAGATGCGACTTTTACAAGCTGAGATAAACAAATTCAAAGTCTGTTAGATACTGTAATAATATTGATTGAAATTTTCAAATTTTGATCACTTCGCTAGATTGTCGAATCCCAACTCAACTTAAACACAAATTTTCATTTTTCTACCGTCAATTGGTCCATTCAAAAGAGAACAGTAATCCTATAGCTCGCCCGATCAAACGGTGCGGCGGCAGCTGCTTGGCGTTGTGGTGGGGGGTCAGCGCTCGTTCGCAGTTGAACGAAGCTCAAGCTTTTATTTTGGTTTTCTTCGTAAAAATTTTGCATTTGTGGTTTGCTAATAGTATGGTTATTATCAACCATTACATATTGCTAGAAATAAGGTACAATGATATTTATAATTTATATCTATAAATCCATTTATTATATATATATTATACATAATTCGAAACGTAGATACTAAGAATAATATTTATTCACAAATTTACATCTATTTTCTACAAATTCTCGCCCTTTTTGGTCTCTGAGGAAGTGGCTCTGTACAATTTTCCTCGTCATTATCATTAGCAAACAAATCCTCATCGATATTATTGCTACTATCAATTGCAAGTTCACAATCGAGTAATTGACTCGTATAAAAATTCGGCCTTCGCAATTTTTACATAATATCGTGCAATGTATGCCAACTTTTTTACAACCACACCTGGAAGTGGAGCACCCTGTGGTACAAGAACACGAAATAATTTTCAATAATTCGTCGGGTACAAGTACGTCGTCAGTCATTTCTGGTGCGAGGCCATAATTATCAATGAATTTCCAACCCCAGTCGGTAGGCTTCATTTTGTCAATAATGGTTTTATCCTTATCCCACAACCGGAGTTGATAAAACACTCTAAAAGAATGAAATTTCATTGCAGCTTCCGTTGGTGGCAAAGTTGCTAAATTAAAAGTTTTTTTAGCTGAAGATTTTAAAAAACATGTAAATCGTAGCATGTTTAACGATTCATTGTGATTTGGTTTCGACACATATGCATATTTTATAAATTCTGTGCCAGCTTTTTCGACTTTAGCTTTCGTTGCGTTACTGTTGTAAAATATTTTTAGTTGATCGAGCAGTTGCATGTTGTTCCTGAGAAGATCTACGAATTTGAGTTTACCTTGGTTATAAAAAGCAGACGTGGTATCACAGCCGCTAAAGGCATGTAATAGTGACACGTAATTTTGAAGCATTGGGTATTTGAAGCTGTCGCATCGATAAAATTTTTTCGCATATTTACCTTTGCCTAGTTGTTGAAAGTAAATATTAGTTTTTTCATGAGCCAGCTGAATTAATATAACTATAACGTCTACATCCTCAGCAACGATGCAAGCAAATGGATAGTTATTGGAATAGTTTATAGCCGACCGAACAAGCTCTGCATCGACATCTTCTTCTGCTTGGTTCACCAAAAATCCAGCATTGGCAAGTTTTCTTTTCAATAACTGAATAAAATTGTTTTTATTCGTATCATTGCTTAAAAAGTTGCGTTGGTTGATTGTTGGACTATAATCAGTAATAGCATATGCAGGTGATGTACACTGTTTTTTTCGCCGGATTCGTTCTACATTTTTTGTTCCCCGGTCATTTACACTTTCAGGATAACCATCAAAATCGTTTGATCGGGCGAGCTATAGGATTACTGTTCTCTTTTGAATGGACCAATTGACGGAAGAAAAATTAAAAATTGTGTTTACGTTGAGTTGGGATTCAACAACCTAGCGAAGTGAACAAAATTTGAAAATTTCAATCAATATTATTACAGTATCTAACAGACTTTGAATTTGTTTATCTCAGCTTGTAAAAGTCGCATCTAAAAAAATTTTTTTTTTACATACTCGTCTTACTAAGACACACATATTTATAATGTTAAAACATATTTTAAACAAATTTTTCAACGCCAAAATGAAAAAAAACTAGATGGAAATTTTTTTATTTTCGGTAAATGTTTAAAATTTTTTAAAAATTTTGTTTATGTTATTTATAAAAATATAACTTTCACTCTGCCGATTGCAACAAACCGTTTCTCAATATCGTTAATGTTCATAAATTTAGACGCGAATGAAAAAAAAAAATTTGTTTCCAATTTGCGCGGCCGCCATTTTGAATTTTCCAAATCTGAAAAAATGTAAATTTTTAGGAGTTTGCCCTCTATGTTTATCTATGTTTTGACCTCGATATTAATGTTTTATTTATAATTACCAGCCAAAAATATAATTTTCGAAAATTTTTTCAATTTTTGGAAAATTTAAGATCGGAAAATTTTTTTTTTAAAACCTATTTACGTCACCTTCAAGAGCATAAGATTTGCTTCAATTTTCATCCCTACGATTTTTTTGTAAGAACACATCCAGAAATGACACGAGCATAAATCACTTGAATTTTAGGTGGTCTGAGCTGTGCTTGCAAGCTGCATCGCAAGCTCCAGTGGAAATTATTAGACAATTTAGGAGAGTGATGCTGGGTCAATATATTTTCATTTAAAAATGAAAAATCCATTATGGGAAAGTTTTGAATTGTATTTCCTTACTTTCCCGGACTATAGATCTTAATGAATTTATCCCAAAAAAATACAGGATGATCAATTGAAATACTTATAACTTAGAATGGTGTTGCCAATTTGATGTTTTATCTGTTTTGGAAAAAAAAGATTAATTCATTTTAGGAAACATTTAAAAATAGGCTGTTCCTAAAAAATAATTGAAATGGATATTGATTCAAGTAAAACCTCCATACATAGTACGTATGATTTTAAAGTTAATCTCAAAAATTTGTATTCCCAAGAAAATACTTTTTAATTTTCTGCCGAAAATATCACAAAGAAGTCACCTCCTTGAAAAAATGTACGTTTATTCTTTTAATATGCAATATAGAGTTAAAAATGTTTGGCTCATGGTAGGAGTTACTAAACTTCATCCATACATATATAATGAATAAATAGTTATTGTTTTGCTACAAATGTCGGATTATACATCAGACAATATACATTGTCCATATTCTCTATAAATCGAAAACATTCCTAATAAGTATGAAACGTCATATTTACCTAAGTGGAACTAAGGAACATGCAGAAGATAAAAAATAATAACATAAATCCTTCTTAATATTTTTTTCTTCAGAGACTTTGTCTTTATAAAGATAATATAGAACACAATTTAACAAAATTTTAGTTAATAAAGAAGTAATGTACCAGTATCCTTCAGTCTGTTAATAAACTGGAACGAAAATTCATCCGTATACAGCGACATTCACAACTCACTGTGAAATAAATATTATTTAAAAGAACTTAAAATTACTATTTTCCTTCAAGCACAGTTTATTCAATATGTCCAAGTTCCTACTTTTTCCACGGATAAAATTGATACGAGAATGCAATCGTTTTGCAGTAGAAAAGTATGGATAAAATTGATACGAGAATGCAATCGTTTTGCAGTAGAAAAGTATCGACAAAACTGATTTATCATCGACCAAATTTTTTTATTAAATAAGATATGCTTATACAGCATTGCTGAAAAGTCTCACACCAAAGGATCCATTTTTCTGCAAATTTTAGAGCAAATGTCAAATGTTTTTGACCTAGGTCGAGTGACATCACAAAGTAACTAATTTTTTTCTCTTTCCAAAAATAATAGCAAAGTATTTAATGTCATAAAATAACACTTTTATTTTTCTAAATTAAATTGTACTGTACTAATGATATAATATGACGTTGTTGGTTTTTAAAATTAAACAAAAAACAATAGTAGTCATTAAAAACGTAAATCACATCATACAAATTGTCAAAACTGATATCAATTTCAAATTTGCTCGAGGTTTAAAAGGAAATTAAGAAGAATGGCACATTTATCGGAAAAACAACTTATGGAATTCTTAATGTTAATTGTATAAGGTGATCGTAAACGTTGCCAAGACGAAGCAGCTCATCTTTTTAACGGTTTAAATCCTGAATGCCGTCCTTTATGTAGATTTACATTGAAGAGATTAGTAAACAAATTTCAATTAAACTGGTAGTGTGAAGGATATTCCAAGGTCTGGTGGACCGAAAAGTGCAACTAATAAAGATAAAGCTTTACATGTTCTATTAGTTATTCAAGAAAACCCTAAAACATCTACAAGTGTATTGGCAAGAAATCTTGGTGTTTGTGGACAGTCTTATTGTGGTGGATTATTTGCAACTCAAGTGAATGTTGGGTTTATGAATTTCTGTAACATCCAGTTTGTTTAAAATTAAAAATTTAATATTTTTGTTAAATTTCTATTATAATTTCCGAGTAAAGTGATACATTGCTATTATTTTTGGACAGAGAAAAAAATAAGCTCATAACTTTCCCTTTATCCGTTTCAAAGATAATCCCTTGGTGGCCTTGGCGCGAGACTTTCCAGCAACGCTATACATCAGTGTCCACTGTCCATGTATATGTACACTTATATTATTATTATCATGAGATTAAGTTAAAGTTGTTATAAGATAAAAATAACTGTAATTACAATTATGTATTGTTTTTTAAAAACGCAAAAAATTTTATTTAACGTAAAACGATGTACAATTCAGCGATCTTACTTTTACACTAGTTTCGGGTTTCTGAAGAAAAGTTTAAGGAATAATTAACAATCTAACAAAATAACAATTTGTTCCTTGATACTACTTGATATTAAAGAAGAAAACTAAATTTTCGCTATTTTTTATGTAACCTTTGATAGTCATTCTTCTGAACCATCTGAAAAAAAAGTTTCTTCTTCCAACTCATTCCAACAGTTAAAGATACTCCAGTTGAAATTTAAGGTTAATAAATACAAATAACTTAAAAAAACGACTACAACAAACAAATGTATTGTACAATTTGATTTATAGATTTGAAGTGAGTACCAAAGTAAACCATAAAAATTATATAACATGCTACTGCGAGTGTAATAACAAAGGTGCGACGCGACGTGGAGGCAGACGTTCACGTGGCAGACGTCAAAATAATTACGTAATAAACAATAATTCCGTAATTACGTTAAACGACACAACAAATAAGTATTGAATTGTTATAAAGCATTGAGAACCTCCTTCCGTTTTTATGTCAGTTAAAAATAGGAACAATTTAAGTATCACTGACTAAGGGTTTTTAACAATAATAGGCATGATGACAGTGACTAAGAATAACTAAAATAATTATTTGAAATATTGTATAGATTACAATTAACATTCTAAATCAATTGCTTATTTTCACATTACAATTGTGATTATAATCATTTTAGTAAAAATATAAATACAAAATATGACAATCCACCATCTTAGCTAAAACACCAATCACAAAAGTCTGACGTCTTTTGTATATCGTTCGAACTTTGATCGTATTTTCTGGTTTTGTTTCGTCTAGATGATAATCACTCGTTCTATAATTCATGACTATCACACAGAATAATTCAAATTAGTAATCAAAATAAATTTTTAATTTGAAAACTGTCAAACATTTGACGTATTTACAGATGTGTGATGTCATCGAGACGCCATAACTAAGACAAGTTCTTAAATTTATAGCGAATGACAATTGACAATGGTCGCGTTCATCCCAAAAAAGTTGATCAGGTAGCGATTTTCAGAGTAATCCATCATTTCTTAATTCTGCTGACGTTCTAATCTTGATATAACACCATAACCCAATTTTATTTGACATATGACTGCAATAATTATTCATTCATCTGCGATTTCAATTTAGTTTATTAGTTCCCAGTGGTGTTCATTCATTTTCAAGATACAAAGGTCTAAAATATCTTCAATCAAAAATATGCTCCGTCATTTTATATGTTTATTCACATGATATTTGTCATAAATGACAGTTAATGCATCACTGATCGGTAGCGTAGCATATTTCAATTCTGATGGGAAAAATGACGACTGCTACCACAGCGCTCACATCAATCAGTTAACAAAACACGCGTTCAGTAGGAAATAGATTATCGCTCCGGTAGCGCTACGTTTAGATGAACGCGACCATTCTTTAAACGTTCTTATAATCGTCTACCGATAGATTAACTACATTCTACCTGACATATCACAGACATCTATCGATAGAGTCTATTGGTGGATTTTAAGAACTCCATGGTATTCTAGCGTAAATTCTCCTTTAAAACCTTTATTTTTTCAAGAAACAACATTTTTTGGATAAAGCTTATGCCAACAAATATCAAAAAGCAATTGTTTTTCAAAATCAGTCATCATGCCTATTGCCAAGAGAAAAGAAGATAATTGAATTTACTGTTTGGACCCTTACTGGAATCCACTCATATTAATGTTATAAAATATAAATAAAACTGTTTCATATTGTTTCATTAGATAGTGGAATTAATTAGAAACTCCATTTATAACATCAACAAGATACATTACAATAGTCGATTTTCAAGCTTCTTAAACCCCGTTATGATGATCCAATCTTGTATCTGCAGCTTCGTACCATGCAACTTATCAATGCGATCGAGTTGCACCAAAATAGGGCTGGTTCTAATTTTATGCAACAAGTTGCAGTGATTTTGTAACCTTTTTAGTGATTTTAATTCGCAAACCTGAAAATGTCTGTTAGATTCCGAGGTTGACCCATTTTTTGACTAAAATTGCTATATTAACTATGACTTGTAATTCTTAAAATACAGGGAAAATAAAATATGATGATTTGTAGTGAGTAGTAATAATGTCAAACTGTAAAGGAGACCCAGACTGTTCATTGAAATTGTTATTAAGTAACAACAAATTAGGCACACTTGTAAATTTTTGTGATTTACTTATTGACAGTTGTGAAATGTAGTTTTGTCAGTGTTTCTATTATTAAAGATCTCTGATGATGAACTACTTGTTTCATGATTTTCTCTAACAATTCAAATTTTAAGTAAATTAATTCAAATAAACATTATGGATCTACAAGTCTTGCAGTTCTTTTTATAAAGAATAAACGTTTTCTCCATTTGTATAAAAATTTTGGGACACACTGTATATCTTTTGTAAATGTGTACCTCCAAATCAAAAGTTGTGATTTTAGATCATCAACCATTTAAAATCGAATATCAATATAATAGATCATCAAAACCATGTTTTTCCCTAATGTCCCTTAAAGTTTGGAGACCCTAGTTGATATGTCAATTATTATTATTTGGTGCACTTTATTCTAATTATCTGGTGTAGTCTTATATCTATTCAATCTCAAGACCAATAATATACTCTGTAATACTAATGATTGATGATAAAAAATCACAAAATTCATGTAATTTTTTAAATGGACTCAAAAGATTACATATACTTAAATCTAAAATTAGAGATATCATAATAGTATATTGTGTCACATGGACAAAAAATGAGCTTTAGCATCCCGAGACTGTTAGATGCACGAGCGAGCGTAGCGAAGGCAGCCGATAGTTAAGGGCAGCTAAAGCATTTCCTGCATGTGTGGCACACAACTGTTTTTCGCCTACCGAATAAACCAAAAAATAAGAAAATATAACAAAAATCTTTGACATACACTGACGTTTAATTAAAAATTTCACGTGAAACGTCAAAATAATCAAGTGACAGATGGTGAAAAACTTCAAAAATCGTGGCGTTATGAATTTTCCGCCCTATTTTTGTTGTTCATATGATTGATTTTCCGGTAAGGTAAGCGAAAAAAACATTAACCCCAACGTCTGTTAATCTTTCGATAAATATCGGAAATAAACAACTTCCGCTGTTTATAATTAAAGGATGTCAGATGCAAAAGGTGATGGTAACTGCCACTTTCTTCAAATCAGGGTTTTGAGCTTAAGGGCGCGTTGTATCTCACACCTAAACTCGGTTTAATTATAACTGATGTTTAGACTGATGTAATTAATGATAATAAATAAATTAATACGTCACAGTCTAAACATCAGTTATAATTAAACCGAGTTTAGGTGTGAGATACAACACACCCTAAGAGATATTACTCGTATATGCCATGGTTTACTTTCACAATAAAGAGCAGTGTTCAGTATATTCGTCAGAATAAGTTGTTTTCGAATAAAATGAATATTACCAAAAAAAGGAGAACTGTTCATTTGCGAGAGGATACAAAGTGCAATAAAAATTCTGCAGGTCCATACTAGATTGAAGATTTCTTTGCGAAGAATAAGTTTAGTAACATAACATACATAATAAATTTTTTTTTATTGGTGAACCATTTTACCTATTTAAAGCACGCCTCAGCGTGTTTAAATTGAACTTTCAAAAACGCGCGTTTTTTAAAGATACCATGGCAACATCAACAACTCGAGAAACGAAGTCTAAATGACAATTTTATTATTATTGATCTGACTACTTTGTAACGTCAAAACCTTCATTCGAACAATATTTAACAATTTCAATTTTTTTTACACGCATCAGAAGATGTTTGCGGTATTAACCGCGATTCTGCTTTACTACTTAATAAATCGATATTAGAATTCATTTTTATGCACTTCGGTGACAACAATAAATCTTAAAGACAAATTGCAAATTAGTTTATGTTTTTCTCATTTCCATGACAACGCAAGCATCACGAATTCAACCATTTTACATTATTAGTTCTTATTTCCATTTCTTGTTGTTGTAGTAGTAATAGATACCAGTATATATTTATAATTTCAAAGAGCACCAATAAAAAAAAATAGCGTAAAGTATTCGTGGATAACTGGTCTCTAAAACACTTGCTCTATTTCGAGCACTCCGGCTTCGCCGTCGTGCTCGAAAAATCGCGCGTGTTTTAAAGACCTTAATATCCACTTATACTTTAATATACTATTATGTAAAAAAAGCCTTATACAATGAATATGCTTTTTATTATTAAGATGGATTTATAAATTCTGTTGTTTGTTATCCTTACTATGGGTTCCAGGACTCACTGGAAGAGAAAGAAATAAAACAGCAGATGAACTAGTAAAGAGGGGGACTGAAACACCCTTTTGGGGGCCGGAATCCTTTTGCGTTTTGTGATATTAGCTCCAATGTAATACCTATTGGAAGAAATAGACAAAGCCGAAAAAAAATTGAAGATCTGACCATTGGAAAGATTTATAAGTGCTAAGATAATCAAAGAATTTCTTGGGAAAGTACAGGTGTCTAAAGCCAAAATAGGACACAGTATAAGGTGTTGACAGGTGTCCTAACAGGATACTGCCGCCTGAATGAAAATCTGAAAGGAATATAGTTTTTTTTGGAATGAAAGAAGAAACAACAGGGCGCAACACCCGGGACACTGCTGGATAAAAGAGGGACACTGACTTGAACATCTCCAGGAGATAGGGCTAAGACTTTCCTCATCAGCTAAGGGGGTAGAAGAGGGTACAATAGATCTCTTAGGTCTCAGTGAACATCACGCCAATAAATATAGTCACAAATATCCTGTATTTGTTAGGTACTAAACTAAACTGATGCATATAAATGAGCCTTCTGTAAAAATTCCAATTTTGAACATACTGCCTTTTGCATATGGCACCCTGTATATTTGTACCCAAATTTAGTAAGATTATTATATGTATCACCTATAACACAATTTTACAGAAGATACTTTTTCTACTACCGTGCGTAAAGTACTTAATTTAGACACACTTTCGAGTGCGAAAAACTTTACTTTACGCACTAGTGCATAAAGAAAAAGTTCCAATTTGTATGTAGTTATACCTAGTGTTATGAAAATACAGGTAGGTATAATAAACGGATATTAAATCTGAGTTTTTTTTTTAAATCAGTAATTGAAAGATATAGAATTCAGTAAAGTACATACCTACCTAATAATTATTGGGTACTGGAAAATAATAGAATAGGGTGCATAGGTAGGTATGTACCTATAAGTTGGCTGTGAGTGACTGACATTTCTTCGTGCATTGAATCTGACATTTGAAATTTAAATTGAGATCTTCCGACTATACAGACAATAGTAGAAAAAATATTGTATGCAATTCGTTTGTAAAGTCCCTTTTTGGACTCGTGTGATCGTCGCATTGGCTTTCTGCTCATGCGACAATATTCACAATCGTCAAAAAATGGTTACTTTACACACTTGTTGCATAAATAACTATTTGAAATAACAAAAATAAATCAAAATTTGTTCAAACAAAAAAAATTCGCTACAAATTTCATATCACAGAAAATTATAACAATTAGAACATTTGAAAAAATAATTTCAACCTACAAGCAAACTTTAATCTAATTTGGGTCTGTAAAGACCACACGAAAGAGGCCCACATGTGATCATGACGACTAATTAAAAACATGGAGTCTGTAGACACGGTTTTATGCGAAGTTTCGCTTCTTGTTGTTGGTGTATTCTTTGTCTCAGATCTAAGATCAAGATCATGCTGGACAATATAACAGGGGAAATCAGTGCCAATTGTAATTTTGCATTGAATAATGGTTCAGAGTCCAAAAAGCTTCTGTATTATGTCCCAAGGAATCGACTAGGATAGGTCTCTAGTAAGCATGGAAGCTGCTTCCGGCTCGAAAATGCAAAAAACCCAAGATAATATAAAAAAAATATCATTTTCTTTAAAAAAGATTCTAGTAAGCTATAAAGTTAAAAAAAAATTGGAACTAAAAAAAGAACGTGAGAAAATATTGATTAGCTGCTGAGATAGACAAAAAGTGGAAAAAGTGCTGCAATATGGTTATGAATGTTTAGTTCAAGACGTTCTAGTCCAAACAAGACCCAGAGACAGTTTCCAAAAATGGCTAGGGGCACAAATCAACATTGTTAATCAGTTATGGCCTTTTTACAAAAAAAAGTATCCGCAGCAGATACCGGTTTTGGTTTAGTTGCGCTATCTTCAATGCTAAATAGAAGTTTTCCTAGTACATTAAACCAAGTTGAAGGTGACACAATGGTAGTGTACGGATGTCATACAGCGCCATACAGCCATCTTTACTTTTAATTGGAAAATAAAGAAAAAAACTACTGAATTGCACTTGGTATTTGTGAAATTATCTTCGATTTTGCGTGAACTTATTAAAACGAGGAGTTTTTGTAGTTGTAAACAATTTTCATTTTGCCCTTTAAGCAGTTATTTTAGTCTAAATATGATTAGAATAATTGAAAACAACAATACATACAGCCAATATTTTTAACATGCCTGAATATTTCTAGATTATTCAAGTTGCATGCACCTTTTTTAAACAATTTCCGAAATAACAACTTCCTAACTAGTTTCAACCATTTCTTGACTTTCTCCAAAGCCAGCAAATCCTTGAGTTCCAAATAAATCGTGACTGTCAATAAACCGACTAATCTCCGGATTTTCAAACATGGCATGATTTTCCATAAATTCATTTGTAATGGGATGCTTGACTATCTCTCCATTTTCATTACAATCTTCTATTTGTTGTTGATGTCCCATCATCTGTTGATCTTCTTGACAGATGCTTATACTATCTCTTAACGCTTTAATTTCTTTAACAAGCTCATGAACAGTTATCTCACTTTTACAATCTGCCGCTTCTATACCGATGCTGCCATGTTTTTGTCTAATGTGATATTTTAATGGGTATGGAGAAACGTTTGTATAAGAACACGAAGGACACTGCAACACTTTTGGACTATGAGTAAAAACGTGTTTACGATAGTTACTTCTGTCTTTACATTGATACGAACAAAATTCACAGTTAAAGGTCGATAACGCTGTATCTTCATGTTTCAACATGTGTCTATTAAAGTTATACTCTGAAGAAATCACCATATCACAAATAGTACAAGTATATGATCGTGGTTTTTCAATGGAAGAACCTTGCTCGTGGTTCTTTCTTACATGACGTCGTAAACAAGCCTTATCGGTGCTTCTGTATGTACAAAAGTCGCACAAAAACCACATGGCTCTTGTATGCATGGTGTTAATGTGTTTGTTGAGCGCATACCCCCGATTTGTTATGTGGGGACAGTGAGGACATTTGTGTATGTGTTTGGAAGTTATTTTGCCTGTCTTGCATTTTTTTTTATGTTCTTCATATAAAGTCACCGATGTAGTTAGGTACATGCAACTGCAATTGAAGATTTTGGTTATATGATTATTAGGGATCGTTTCTTCATTATCCGGATTGCATTCAGTACTGATAGGATCTTTTTTGTCAGATTTCCTAAAAAAATTTAAACATTTAAAAAACCAATGACCAAAGTTGCCTGAATAGTATTGCTTAGAGCAATAGTGAGATATTGTTTTCCCCAAAACACCATCAGCCTTATTAATAATAAATTTAGATTATTCTAACATGACTTTAAAATCAAACTAGTGAAAAAACATATTAATAAATACATTTAACATTATTTTAACATGCTATAAGTACGCTCTTAGGAACCATTAGTTAGTATGGTGTTATCGTCTTTATTATTAATAAGGCTGAATATGTTTAAAATTGTCTATGACCTTAAAAGATCGAAAGGTTTTAATAAAAGGAATTAAAACAATAAACTTTGACTTGTCTTTGTATAGCCATTAGATTAATAAAAATTAAAATTGTCAACGGTATACTTATTTCTGTAGAAATGGAAGTATGCTTGATTGCTGAAAATACAGTTGGTACATTCTCAAGAAAAACTACCATGAAAATGAAATCACATACATATTGAATGACCTAGGAAAGTGAATAAGGTTGAACAAGGGCATATTCTGTTCCCCTACTGCCAACATTTCAATGTTGTCCAATATGCAGCTGACTTAGAATCACTCTTGATCTTTGTTCACATGCGGTTTTTCTTGGGACCATCCAGACTTTAATGACACTCATTCAAGATCAGTACAGCAGCTTTAAAAACAGTTTTTCCAGCTAATAAAAAGTATACTTACATTTTATCGTCAGAGCTAGTCATTTCTTGATCCTCAATTATTTCATTACTATTAGAATTGTCATTAATAATATCAAGAAATTTTTCTGTATCTTCTTCAAAAGGCATAATGAGCTCACTCCTTGGTATTCTTACTATCAACCTTGCTTTTCTCTCAATGGGATGAACATAAAGTTTATTTTTTGACTTTTCTATATTTTGATGGTCTTTAGTACTATTTTTTTCATTAATATTTACTATACTATCACATTCAGGCTCATTGGAAACAACTTGATTTGGTTTATTTGCAGGATTAGTAGAAGGAACATTGTTAAATGGAATGAATAGAAATGGTTTCTTATGAACATTCTGGACATGCTCCAAGCCATTAATCCTTTCAGAATGTTTTAAAGGTGCTAATGTAGATTGTGCCAAATTACCTGCATCAGGCACAAAAGTATTCACAGGAACCACCTGCAATGCAATGCAAATTTTTACCTCCTACTCTTTGGATGAGTTATACTTGCAAACCATAAGCTTTACTACTTAGTTTCTGTGTAAATGTTTGTTATAATTATTCCACTTACCCAGTACCTACTAATATTTCATAAATCTTTTACAACATTGTTACTCTTCTAATTAAATGTATAGTATATATAATTTCACATACCTGTTGAGAATTATGAACTGCTATGTTTTTAGGAGTCTGAACTCCTTGTATAAGCTGTAATGGTGGTGGAGGTCTTGGATGTTGTAAAGCTGTTGCTAATTTACTTTTTTCAATCTGATATTTCAATTCTGCTTGCTGCTTGTGTAAATTGTTAATTCCAACTAGATCTCGAACAACAGCACCAAGATTTATTGGATTTTGGTCAGAGAGATTGTACTTTTGTATATATGTGTGTATTATATTCTCAGTATTAATGCACCTAGCTTTGAAATTATGAACTTGTATTAAGCATTGTATGCATGAGAAGCAGATAATAGGGTTGGGAGAGACATAAATATCCTAAAAATATCTTAATTCAAAATGTTACACTTTCATGTTCAAGTTAAAAAAAATTAAAAGCCCTCTCAAAAACATTATTAAGAAATTTATTGCACACCTTTAAAAGTAATGATCAAATCTTACCAATTCTGGGACACAGCACATTAACATGTCCCTTAAGTTTCCTGTGGCATCGTCAACGTACCCAAAACTTTGGGTTGTTTGTTCCACAATTTTCAAACAAGCTCTACATATAAACTTCTTTTCGTAAGTCACTTCCTCCATGGTATATAAACAATAAAATAAATTAAAACTAAAGTAAGATAAATATATAAATATTATTTAAAACTATCAAACAGTTTTTTGTTTTCGTATTAGTTAACCTAAATCTATGTAATATTCAGAGAGATTGACATAAGAAATTGACAGTATCTTTTTCGTTTTCGTCTTCTCTTCTTTAATGATCTAAACATGGTCTATACCATAGATAATAACCATCACCATAGAGATAGATAACCCATCTAAAATCTAAATTTAAACCAAAACATCGGTAACACATATACCCACTATCGAGAATATACCGATAATGATAATAGTTCATAATACGACATATTATGTAACCTAAGTTTTCAAATTTTTACTTGTGTATACAATTTACTGAATTTTACAATAGAGAGTTATTGAAACGTCTTTTGGGATTTCCTTTATTAAAAGATTCCTATATTTTGACATATACGCATGCGCATTTCCTAAGTTTGTCTTAAAGGATTTTATGTAAATAAAGGATATCCTATATTTAAATTAAATACAGGAAAGGAAAATTTTAGTTAAAGCTTTTTAATTTTGACATACTTTGTCAATATGTGACAGAAAATAATTGTTTTGTCGAGCGAAATATTTTAAATTGCACAATTTTTCGTTGGATTTGCTATATTTTTTATATAATTATGAAACTATCATCAAAACCGTTGAAAAACAGTCTTCGTTTCACCCATGAGGATTATATTATTATGCTAAAGGTACGTTTCCCTCCACATTCGCAGCGAATTTGGGTAGCAGCTACTCAGTACGCGTAGGAAAACACTCCCGTTTAAATACATGAATAGGTGTCTTGACGAATAAGTCGTCGCTACTTTTTCGCGGCTACTAGCGACTGGCGAATGTGGAGGAAAACGTACCTTAAGAGAAGTGGTTTCCCAGAATCCATTTAAAAATGAAAAACATACATGGGATGATATCAAACATAGTATGTTGGTGCTCACTAAAAAAGATTTTACAGTCAAAAGTATTTGCCAACACAAAATAAACATCTCTATCTCTTCATCATTCGCTCCCGCTAAAATTGCTATTTCTAATTGTTCTTCATAAATAAGCAGCATGAAACATAAATGTCATAACAAAAATGTCATAATAAAATAAAGTTTTTGGTCTTGTATTTGTTACTTTCAATAACTCTATCAAAAGTCACATTAAAGGATACTTTAATAAAGGAACTTTTAATAAAAGCAGCCTTCAGTACAGATCTTCAATAACTCTAATGTGGCAGCATAATATTTTAAATTAAACATGTGCCTTAATAAACAAAAAAGTTGACGTCTAAGTGTGTTTGAGAGTTTATATTTCCATACAGTCGATAGTTTTTTATATCTAGTCTCCATGGTTTTTGTATTTATAGTTAGCATGGAGACTAGATATAAGTCTCCATGGTAGTTAGCATAGTAGTTAGGTTATAGCATTGTATATTTTAGACCATGTTTTAGACAATGGTTATAGTCTCCATGTTTATCGATGTTTAACGAGCTCTAGTCTTTTTTTAGAAACAAGTTGTCTTCTGGTATATATTCTTTGTATCCACTATAATCAAATGTATTTGGACTATTATAGATCTTAATTCATCCCTGGTCTACAAGTTTTTTTGACGCAACGTTCCCGTTGACTGTATGGACTCAACGAAAAAAATAGTTCATTACCATTACAACTTTTACACTACACGTTTTATTGTATGTTTGGTTGCCTATACCAAAAGAGTCGATTTATAGAAAATCATTTATTAATATGGCCATTAATAAATTATTTTGAGTACATTAATATTGTTCAAATATGCACGGCCGAAGGAAATAGTTATTCAGATATTTTAATACTCTCGCTCAATAAGCGCCCCTATTAATGATATTAACACAACCAAAGAAAAATTTCAAAGGATCGCTTGTTGGCCACCAAAAGTCCAGGCAAGAAAGTGATCTCATTCAAATTTTATTTTAGTTGTTTTGAAATGGTGGAAGCTATACAGAGAGCTTCGTCCCAGCACTGTAGTGGAACGAATCTGATGCTATAATTTCAGTGAATAAGTGTCGAGCGGAGTTAGGACTTAGATGGGTGACCACTTGTAAACACCGTTGTAGAACCCGTACAGCCTGCAGTAAAGACACTTTAGACTACTAGAGCGCACTAAAGTGGGTAGCATGTTACATCTATAATGTAGTCTTTCGGAGGAGACGTAAAACCGAAGTCCCGAGTCCAAGGATGTTGGGTGCGATAATGGTTGGAACACTTTTGGGCTCGGCAAAATTTCCAGCTAGGGGTAGTATGCTCCCGGAGTCGGTGATTAGCCTCAATCGTAGAAATAGACCGACGGTAAATAACAAAAAAAGCCATACTTAAATATGACACAAATAATTTTATTTTGAATATTACTTTCAATGTTTTAGGTCAAAATTTGACCACTATATAAATAATAAACTTGTTAAAAAAACACATTTTTATATGACTTGTAATCGAATTTCAAGGGTACAACAAGCACAAAGCTAGACGATGTAAAGCGAGTGAATCATTTTATTCAGGGAAATTTTTGACGTCGTCATCTTCATCTGTTGAAGTTTGATCGTCCATATTGAGCATATCCGTTTGTGTTTCATTTTCATTTTGATTGGTCTCTCTTAAAACTGTCATCATTTGCGGTGAATACTGTTCCACCTTAAACATAAGAAATTATACTCGGGTCGCTCTTAGTTTACCACTTTCGGATTAAAAGCCTAAAGCACTAAGGTGTTCTGTTCGTCGGAAATTTGAGCAGTACTCAAACATTATTTTTACCTGGCTTGTAGTAAAAAAACACCTAAAATTGTGTCGATTTTTATGAGCTTATAGCCAGATGAGACCCAACCAGATGAGACCCAACCAGATCTACATTTTCGAATAGGACAAAAACTGATCTGTTCCATTTCTAGAATACACTTTAATATGGCGTAGAAAAAATCATCCCTTAAATATTCATCCCTTAGTTACAATCACTAACTTCAAACTTTTTAATAGCATACTGTAGATTTTTTTATAATTTTGGATGTGGTCTTCCATCGTCTATTCAACAAATTTTCCAAAAATAAAATGGGTTCGTAAATAATCAGATCAAGAAAATATCAGTTTATTATTTACATTCGATGTTCGAATTGTAGTCCACCTGCTGCAACACATATTTCGAATAAATAATATTAATTTGTTATGTTTGTTCATGTACTTTTTATTTCATTTATCAACAGATGTCGAAAGGAATAATTATAAATATTCAAAACACTCTATGAATTTTTTTGAAAAATAATATTTTTCAAAAACAGTGGCCGTTCAACTAAGGAGCAACAACTACTTCCCGTGCATATGCACCGCGGGATATTGAATTACACCCCAAAGTCAAACGGGGTTGGTATATCTACAAGATATTTTAAAACCAACCTTTCTGGTTTGCAATTTAATTTTTGAAAATTTTTTTGAATAGACGATGGAAGACCACATCCAAAATTATAAAGAAATGTACAGGGTGCTATTGAAAAGTTTGAAGTTAGGAGCTGTAACTAAGGGATAGATATTTAGGAGATGATTTTTTCTACGCCATATAAAAGTGTATTAGAAATGGAACAGATCAGTTGTTGTTCCATTCAAAATCTTTATTCGTTTAAGAGATATAGCCTGGATAAATTAGTCTGGGACACCCGGTATATATATTTATATATTTCTATACTATACAGTATACAGTGCTTTAGTTTTGTACGCAAGGCACGTTTTCAATTGTACATTATTTATTAAGAATCTATTTGAATGTATGAAAAAACTTATATTTGAAAAAAAGATAAAATAGACCACAATCCTTCATTTCTAGTAGATCTTAATGTATTTAATGAAAAAAGGTATGATTTGGTCATACCTTACAATTTTTTTGGTCGGTGGGATGACTTTTTTGTCGTACAACGAGATTCTACAAATTTAACTTGAATCTCAACAAATAAAAGTTTAATAGAATCCGTCCTTAGTACATTTAGAAATAACAATTTATAATAAAAAAACTTAAAGGTAAATAAGGTTATTGATTATATGTACAAAAGAAAAATACCACGGATATACCTAATTAAAATCGTTAAAATTAAGTTCTCTCTCTGTTTGAGTACTGCTGAAATTTCAGACGAGCAGAACACCTATAACTTTCTATTCCCAAAGTGGGATACTTAGAGTGACCCGACTATAGATGTTTAATATGAATTAACTGAAGTTTCTTGGATGTAACAGTCTATATTAAAGAATATGTGTCTTTCAGCTTATTATTTCGGGTATGGAGTATGATTTTATGGCGAAATTTGAGATATTAAAGGAGGATTAAGCGGATGCATAAGCATAATATTTTCATTAACGCATAATCATAACTATTACAACAACTCTAACACATCGTGCTTAACAGATGGGTCATTTATCCATTCCTCAATTCATAAGCATAATCATAAGTGTTAGTGACAAGGGACAGTTCTATCTATCACGGAACATATAAAATTAGTGTGTTCTCTAACCTTCGTCATCATTCAACAACAATAACAGAGTTATAACCTCATTTATTGATATTTCTGAATTTCAATTTCATCAAAATAATAAAATATTCATCATGAAGACCAAAAAGTTCCTTGTATCGTTATTCTCACACAATATTAACGACAAGTGTCGCAGCTGTTGCATCAAATATGAGAAAAGAAACACGTTGGGGTGTGAGGCCTATCAACCGCAACTGGAACACTGAAGGTCTATATCATTGAAAATGAATAATGCCCTACCTGTACACTCTGCCAAAACAGACAACGTCTCCAAGGCATTCTCCAGTACCACTTTCTTGTTGTGTTCTTTATTTTTGAGATCCCATATACCTACATGGAAATTTTTCAATCTCCTCAATGAAAAGCCCCTCTTCCAAACTCATACCGACAGGTTAATTTTAACAAAAATGATGATAGTGTACTTATTACTTATTTATATTTTTATTTATATCTTGATTCTGGACAAACTTTTGAGGTTAACAAGTATGACAGTGATATTTGGGAATAAAAATACGGCGCAATGAAATCCACGCGGGCCCACTTTCTATTTCGACACATCATTATCCATCCAAAAGTTAAAAATTGGGAACTACAAGGTTATGAGTTATGGAATGTGCATTACAATTAACTGTCTCATTTGCAACTACAGTGTTCAAATTTTATGAGTTATGCATTAAATAAATTGATAGTTCCAACCCTTACCCTGTGAAATTCATACATGTCAACTAAAGTTATGCTAACACAAAAAATTATGCTTATGCATCCGCTAAATCCGCCTTAAAATATAATAAGACATTTACCTTATCTAAGAGAGATTCTGGATATCCAGGTGAATAATATCGAACTATTTCTTCCGGGAAGCAAGAGTTGATAACAGTAATATATTCATAAAGTGTTGTACCAGGCTTAGCATCCAGCATTTGAACTTTTTTCAATCCACCTGTTGTAACGAATAATCGCCTAGCTTTAGAATCTTGAGGTAGTAGCTTAAATCATGAAATTTTTACATTTAACAAGTTATAATGGTCGCGCTCATCACAACGTAGCGCTACCGGAGCGATAATCAATTTCCTGCTGAACACGTATTTTGTTAACTGATCCGATGTGAGCGCTTTGGTAGCAGTCGCCATGTTTTTCAATATTACATACTTAGGGCAACATATACTTTTGTACACGTAAGCGTAGTGGCACGACGTACACCAAATACGTTTACGTATTTCATTAAATCTTAAAAGGAGTTAAGGCAAGTGACGCCGGCTTTGTCGTTTGTTTACATTTTTATCCATTGAGAGTTCACCTAACCTAACTTTATTGTGTTATTTCTATTTGGGTTTTTCTTTATTTTGTGCGTGATTTTTTACTTTTTTGTAGAGTATTTTCTGTATTTTAAGTTAAATATGGATTTTGGAGCGTTAATAGATGAAGAAAATTATAACGATATGGATAAGGCCTTGGTTTTACACATTCTTCATGATGACAAGAACTTGGGCAACAGTAGGTACACACTACTTATCAAAAAAAATAAACAAGTGAAATGACGTGAAGTAAATTGTTTATTTTCGAATGTTAATTAATTTTAATTATCGAATTTCTATTATGTTTTTCATAATTTGTTTACACGTATTTCCATTATGGAAAGCAAATGTACCGGGCCTTCTCGAGATTCTCTATAGGTGACTTTAGACCATTAGCTGAGCTAATAGCCTTGTCACCACTTCGATAATCTGTGGTCGTCTTCTTGTTGCTTGGGCGTAGCTGACTCCTGGCTTTGCTACTTTTGATGGTGGTTTCCTCGTCATCCTGTTATTTGGGGCCTGTGGGCATCCCTTATAGTTTGCTGGATGTTGGTGGCACTTTGCGACAGTGGCTGGCTTCTCCCTTGGTCTTGCGCACTCACTGGAGCGGTGTGGTCCTCCGCACTTGACACACTTCGAGTTCACTCTGCATGTCGTCTGTCCATGGTGGTATCCCTGGCGGTTACAGCACTGCGTCGGTTCATGTCCTCTCTTCTTATATTATCCTAAGTTGTTGAATGTGTTGGATTTTTCTTACTTTTGCCTTTTCTTCCACATCTGTCTCTATCATATAGATAGGCAGTGGTCTTCTTATCTTCTTATTTTCCCGATACGGACTCCTTAATTTTCAATTTCTTCTTTTAGCTCGTTGACTTCTTCGCTGCTTGTCAGTCGTTTGATGACAATCCTTCCTTTTTTTTCTTCACATGGTGTGTAGGTGTACCATTCCACTTCCTTTTTCTCTTTTCATTCAGGTACCTTGTCAGGTTTTTATAGTCTTCGGGTCCTTCGCAGGGGATTTCACCCAGCCTTTCTCTTTAGGTAATGAACCTCGTTTTTTTCCTAGAAGGTATATTGTATTTCTTTACAGAGCTCCAATGGTGGTTGCTCCGTAGGATGACAGACGGTGGTCGGTGTGTCGTCTTTTTGTTTTCTTTGATGCTTTCGTCCATCATTTCTTCGTCGGCTTTCTTTCGGGCAGCGGTCTTCGTTCTTCTGCTGTTTTTTAACATTACAAACTTTGCAAGGATCCATTATGTAGAGCCGGAGTTAGGGGCGTTTTTTCTTAACAAAGTTCCAACTCTCCCCTACCTCTTATTTTAGAAGAACAAGAAGAACAAGAATACGACGATTGTTTTTGTCATGCTCCATAAAAGCTGATTTTGCAAAATTCGGATTTTCAAATTTTTGAAATTCACTACGCCCGCGCCGCACAGTGGCGCGGAGCGCCACTGTGCCACCCAAATTACTCTACGACTCACAGGATTGATACGTTTTAGACGTGCGTCACCTTAAAATGTTCGTCTTGAGTTTGCCTATCGACCCTTGTTACGGGATTTTTGATTTCGAATTTTATTTTTCTGTAATTTGTGTCCAAAAATTTACTTTCATGGAAAAATGGCGATTTGGGTGCAAAAGTCATCCTAGCGAACGCAACATTGAGTTTTTACAAAACTTTTTTGAAGGAAAACCCTTCCTCTTGACAACCCCTACAGCCCTGTGTACGTCAAATTGCTAGAGAAATTGGCCGTCATGCCTAATAACGACCATAGTGATCCAAAACTATTGATGCGAAAGGAAATTGTTCCTCAAAAATCTATTGGAACAAAAATCTAAATTTGTTTCAATAAAAAGTATTTGTAATCAATCCAGCAATACGTACAAATTTTCTCAGAATGTTTGAGGATATTTTTGGCCATTTAATTTGGACAGGAAATCGCCAAATTCCAAAATCTCGGAAAATTTCCAAAAATTCTGTAAAAATTCGGACATATTCCTTAGGTGATACTGAACACTTTTCGTTCAATACAAGTTTCTCATAAAGGTCGTCATTTCCGACAGGGGTTGTAGGGGTTCTTAAGAGGAAGAGCTTCCTTCAAAAAAGTTTTGTAAAAACTCAATGTTGCGTTCGCTAGGATGACTTTTGCACCCAAAATCGCCATTTTTCCATGAAAGTAAATTTTTGGACACAAATTACAGAAAAATAAAATTCGAAATCAAAAATCCCGGAACAAAGGTCGATAGGCAAACTCAAGACGAACATTTTAAGGTGACGCACGTCTAAAACGGATCAATCCTGTGCGTCGTCTAGCTGTGGATACACAGGTCGTGAGACCAGAGATAACCTATGGATCGACGTGTCCAAGCGTTTTTCCCAACACGCCCTTATTTATTCGTTATCGAATTTATTCCAGCTGGCTGTTCTACATTGTACACAGAGTTACATTACATAATATAAATCAAGACTGAAAGTATAAACTAATATGAATACGTGGTAATAGATACTGACAATCCGGCCGAGACTTACTTAAAAATACTCATTTTTCAATAGTACCTACCTAAAGTTACTATTAAATTATTGCAAAATATTTTGTCAATTTTGGGTACAAAACTGATAAACCCTTGTTATTTTGGGGATTATTGCATTCCAATACTCTATGTGCTTTGGAATAAGCTATAAAAATGACACATTTTAATATGGGTTGAATAGTAGATTGTGCCACAATAAAGGCAGAAATTGAGTCATTCGCGCGGAAGAAAGTGACATTTTTAAAGTTTGTTTGCGTTTAGTTTCAATTGGTCTTGCAAAGACATAAAAAGTAAGCATAAATAAATTTATTCTATTGAATAAAGGAACTCATAGGTGACCTTTTTACAACGATGAAAAACGGTGACAAGTTGAACAGTAAAGAACTTCCGCGTTACGCACCAGACCAACATTTAGTGATTAGCGATAAGATAGGAAAAAAGTATCAATATGCAATTTACTGTTTGGACCCTTACTTTGTGGAATCTACTCATATCACTGTTATAAATGAAACTAACTGTTTTTAATCCGACTGCAGCCCTGGAAGTAATACTAAACCTACCTATATGAAGAAATAAAGGCCGATCCAATACTGGGAATGCCAATGGATCAGATTGCCCCACAATATAGCTTCAAAAATGAATACATAGAGAGAAAGGACTGGGAAGCAGGTACACTGATGGCTCTAAAACAGACTCTGGAGTAGGAACCGGAATATATGGGGTACAAGAGAATATCTCGATCTCTCTAATAAGTCTAGTGAAACATGCCACTGTCTTTCAGGCAGAGGTAATGGCGGTGCAATGCTGTGCAGAAGAGTTGATGAGACGGGAGGTGGATAACCAAAGAATCGTCATCTACTCCGACAGCTAAGCTGCACTAAAGGCGATAAGCTCATATCGGACAACGTCAAATCTGGTGTGGAGTGTCGCAAGGCACTCAACAGACTAGGTAGTCATAATAGAGTGACCCTAGCCTGGGTGCCAGGCCACCAAGGAATAAAAGGCAATGAAAAGGTCGATGAACTGGCCCAGCAGGGAGCGACTGTCGTGATAGGGCCAGAAACTTCCTGTAGAATTGCAAAAAAGCTCTCTAAGGAGAGCATCCACCAATGGATAAACATCCAGGCGTTGCGCTGGTGGCATAAAACCCCAGGACAAAGGCACGCTAAGCTATTCCCTAAAAGCCCTTCGGCCAAACTGTCACGCGACCTACTATGTCAAAGTCGAGAAACGACGAAGATGATGGTGGGAATGCTGACCGGACATTATAGGCTGAGGAAGCATATGAACTCAATTGGCATAGCAGATGACAGCCTATGTAGGTTTTGCCAGGAAGAAGACGAAACCGCGGAGCACATACTCTGTGAGTGCGAAGGCCTAGTAAGGGCGCGGTTTCACCTTTTCGGAGAAGGAAAACCAAGGGCAGAGAGCTACGCAAGGGAGGCGGTATCCAGGCTAATAGGTCTAGCAAAAAGAATAAAGCTAGATATCGAGTTCTAAAAATAGGGATAACCACAATAGATCTGCGAAGTTCGCAGTGGGATAGGACAAAGAGCCACTCCATTTCTAATCTAATCTAGCTGTTGACTTAGAAGTTTATAAATAATTTCCAGGTTTTCCTCGGAGCCATTTTTGTTATAAAATTATTTTTCTAATGCTGTACAATCCGATCCTGTATTTTATTTATAAACTATTCTATTTCAAACGGTATTCAATTTACACAAAATAAGATGAAAAAGTTCATAGCCATTGAATGAAAAACAAAATTATTTTTACCATTAAAACTGCTATTATTATAAATCCATAAAAGCCCGACACCACTGATGAAGTCAACAAAAAACAGATTTAAGAAATGAAAGTCGATTTTCAGTTAATGTCTATTTTACTGTTGGGTTATTTCTTAACTAATATAAATATTTTGTATTCATTATACTCATGACATGAGGTCACTACTCTATCTATATTCTTAATACGTTTATGATGTATTAAATTTAAATTAGAAAACTAGGACAACAATTACCAGAATAATTTACAAGCTTAACTAGATCATAATGATTCATGATAAATCAATAGAAATTTTACTTTATTGAATGTAAAATATAAACTCCTGTTCAAAATATATTATAACTATTTATTTTGTAGATTTTTTTATGAATAATATAAATTAAGGTTATTTGATACGTGAATGTGCATTTGCTGACGATCTAGTTATAATGGCCAATACAGAGAAAGGTCTTTAACAAATTTATAGACATATGAAATATGACTCTAATATTGAATGAAATCAAAATAAATGCAAACAAAAGAAAAATAATGATTATAGCAAAAAATCAAGAAAAGATGAATATACGAATTAACGAAAGTATAATCGAACAAGTTACCTACTTTAAATACGTAGGAACAACAATTGGCAGCACTGGTAACCAGGAAAGGGATATTCAGTGGCGGATTTACCAGCAGGCTGAGTAGGCTAGAGCCTAGCGCGGCAAATTTTAGGGGCGGCAAATTTTATGTCCCACAAGATTAGAATAAACCATTTTTTGTATATAAACAGCTGAATATGTAGGGAGTCGTGGGGCATGGATGACTTCATAAATATGTTTTCGCTACTCCTATGATTTAATTCCATCATTAGAAATGCAGATGTATTCATTACGACATTCAATAATTTTGATAAATCGTAATTTGATTTGATTTATCAAAGGCATATGATTGTCGTGACCACCAACTTTTATCGATTAAATTAGACCAATACGGAGTAAGGGATAATTTCTTGAAGTGGATCCACTCCTACTTGTGCAATAGGCAACAAAGAGTGTTTATTCGTAATGGCCCTCAAAGTAGTAAATCTACTGTAATTACTACAAATATTGGAATACCGCATTATTGGCCCTTTGCTCTTTGTGATTTATATAAATGACTTATGCCTAATGAATTTCAATAATAATCAATATGACAGTATATGCTGATGATACTAACCTTTTGGTAGGAGGAGAAACATATCCGGAAGTAATAAAAAACTGACAATTTATTTAAAAAGACAAAGGATTGGTTCATAAAAAATAAACTGATATTAAATGAATCAAAAACCAACGTTATACTCTTCAACACTATACCAATAGAAGATGGACCTGAGGTTGTTGAATTGGAGAATAAAGTTAATTTTAAGGTATCGAAATATACAAAATTCTTAGGAGTATTTGTTGATGAACGTTTAACTAATTGGTCACAGCACATTGATGAGACTTCGAAGAAGCTGAGCAGTATTACTTATGGGTAACGGGTTGTTACCAAATATTTAAATAAAGAAACATCAAAGATCCTTTATTTCGCCAATTTTGAATCCATTTTAAGATACGGCATTATTTTCTGGGGTAGTTTTAGTTACTCGGACAAAATATTTGTAGTACAAAAAAGGGAAGTTCGCATAATAAATTGCATATGAAATTTAAGGATTCTTGCAGATCCATATTTAAAGCAAATTGAATACTCACCTTGTATGGATTATACATATTTGAATGTATAATGTACCTTTTTAAAAATAAAAATAAAGAAATATTTGAGGCATGCTGTGTGACACACAGCTATACCAGCAGGAGAAATAATTTTATGTATCCACATCACCGATTAACCATTACTGAAAAATCTCCAATATATATATGGCTATTAAATTTTACAATAAATTACCAATACGAATACAAACCTTAATATCCATCAATAAATTTAAGAAAGAAATTAAAAAACTTCTTGTTGACATTGAGCCATATTGCATTAATGATTATTTGCATGCAAATTTAAACTAGCTTTCCCTTAAATGTTAAAGTTGTGACGTCATTTCATTCTGTGTTAACAATTATGATTTTTTTGTAAATGCATTTTCTGAAATATATATTATTATTATTATTATTATAGGTGAAAAATGATTAAATAATAGTTTGAGTGAAAAATGTTATTCTTGATAAAAAGTTCTGCTTGTTCTGAAATCCCATAAAATGAAATAGTTTTTAAAAACCCGTCTCATTTTATTGCCAGTTTTATGAAAACCGTATGAATTTTTGCAAGTTCGAAAATTAATCTACTGTACCAAGTAACTGTCAACTTTTATAATTAATTTACGAATTGTCATTCTTTAATAAATATTTGAGTAAAGAACGTATAGACATAAGAGCGTTGTTGAAAACACTTGTAATTTTAAGAAATTTCCCTACACCGAAAGGTAGAAAGATTATTTCAAATGGATCCAATAATCTATAATAATTTCTTCAATGTTTATAGCTCCACTTTCTTTTTAATTTGTAAAGTGTCTGTTTTTAAAATAAGGTAAGAGCATTAAAATAATATATTAACACTTTTAGATTCGCCCTTTTAACGTGTCGGTACTGACTTGAAGCATCCAGACTTTGGATTGTATTTTACGATGAGTGCGTCACTCAAGGTAGTCGCAGTCATTTATTCATTAAAGAGTGATTATTACTCAATAAAAACGACTATAAGTGACAATTATACTTTAGAAATCAGATGACATTGGTATAGTACAGCATACGTAGGATTCATTATTTATTTTCAACATTTTCACACAAACTGCCGATTTATTTTTCTTTTGTCTTGCAACTCCTTTTCCAACCCATTTGATGGCAAAAACAAGTGTTTGCGTTGATAGTTGAGTTAATCAAAGAAAAAAAAACCTTTTCAAAATGACTGATATCAGTTTGGACGTCAAAATGAAATTTGAAATGTAAATATATTAAAATTTTTCATTGTTATCGGTAAATTTGTGTTTCTTGTTTATTTTAGCTTTTCATAATTCGGAATGTTTATCTCGAAACAATTTTTTATTTTTATATCATTGGGCGTGTTCAGTCGGGCTCAATGGTTTTAGCCATGGCTTAAACTAAGCACAAAACATGCTGAGTGCGCTGCAAGCAGTGTTACCAGACCTTTTTTTTTAATAGATAACTTTACGAACGCTGAACAGTGCACAACGTATTACTTACTAGGCTGTAATAGTTGTTTATGCAGCAGGTGCATAAAGTGGTGCTTTTTTCATAATTCCCTTAGCGAACTTTGGCACATGTTGCATACAATATTTTTTCTAATTTCATGCAAAAACCAAAAAATGTCCCATTTAGGTTGCTGTAAATGGTCTAAAAATGTAGAGTTGGGACGTAGACCTGCTGCACCAAAAACTTTTAGCAAAAAAAAGATTTTGTAAATTAGCCTAATTTGTAAATGTAGTAAATTGTAGTAGCAATATTAAAAATGTAGTAAATACTAAAAAATTGTAGTAGCGTACTAGAGCCTTAAAGTTGTAGTAGATCTACTACAATTGTAGTGACTCTGGCAGCACTGGCTGCAAGTTAACAGCTGAGTTCCGTCTGAAGCGCATTGCCAAGTTAGGGGTGCAAACATTTCATTATTTATTGCATAGGTACTACTCTATAATGCATAAGTTTATTTCTATTAAGGTGCGTTTACATTCAAATTTTAATTGGAATTATTGTAGGTACTTGAGATGAATGTCTGGTCATTTACCTACATTGAATTATTCATTTTGTGAATTTTCAAAACGGTTCCATTAAAATCAGGTGCAAAATCTTTAGTTTTCAATATATTATTCATATTGGATTTAACCTTCCATATGACCATAACATATTTATTTGTAGAGTTAACGCAAATAGAGAACAGTACAGGCCGTAATCACGGAAAACGTCTGGTGGCTTGGTAGCTGATCTCATGTTTAAGTCTAATGCCCGTTATTTGTACCGTTTACTTTGAGGCAGTCTTGAAATAAAGTAATCTTAAAAATACTAGTTGCGTTGCACTGATATTTAAGTATTCCTCAAACTAGTTAAGGAGGACTAAATAGTAAGTTCCCGATTGGGTCGTTTTAGTTTAAAATCGCGGTTGATATGAGATTTAATTTGAAAAACTTTTCTTCACTGATGACATTTTCGAAATTCATTCCTCGATAATATAAAAAAAAATTAAGTTTACAAGGCAGCTAGTAACAAAAAAAAAAAAAAATACACTATTCATCTGGTAAAGAGTTATAAAGCAACGCTGTTTACTGGTTACAGGATTGATAGGGGAAATTCTGAAATTTCAAAATGTTTTTCAAGTAAAATATTACCCTATAAGGAAACCAATAATACCAATTGATCAACTATTATTAAAGAGCGGAATCTCTTTGGTTTTATACATATGATGGTCATTGGATAACTATAGGGCATGTCCACCAACTAACATGTTGACTCTAATGACAGTCGTCCTGAGGAAAAATAATTATTTGGTTACATTTTATATTTGTAATTTGATTGTTTTGTATTGTTTTAATTATCCTTTTCATAATAAACAGTCAGATAAAGCTTTTCAAAATGCATATATCTTGTTCAGTAAAGTTGGTAGTTTGTTTTGGTTAGAATAATAATCCTTTCATCAATATTTTACAGCTATATTGGGAAAGAAGTATTGATGTTTTGGCCCAAAGAAGAAGGGAACATCAATTTTCAGGAGAGGGGAGAAGAGGAGAAGTCGAAGCAGAAAATCACGTTTTGGCTGAGACCACAAATCACGTTGGTACACTATTTATAAAAGCAAGGACTGCTTAAAGCAATTGAAACAATGTCGAAAAAGACAATAAATCAAAACCATCAATTAGACTGAAAATAACTATTAGAGCCCCGTGTTGTACAAATAACGCTTGTTTATCCTCAGGGCGACTGACATCCTCAAAAATGACTCACGTAATTAACGGACGCCCCCTTACATAAGCAAATTAAATATTTATCAAAATAATTTTCAACGGAAATTTCAAAGCAGCACGTCATGCAAAACTTTTTAAAAGGATAATAAATTATTTATTGCTGAAATTTTCTGAACTAGAAAACAACATGATTCTTTATACATATGTGCATGACGACGTATTGTTTGAAAATATGTCGGTTCTTTCAAAATAATATAATATATTCAGAACAAACTCTATTTTTATTCTTTAACCTTGAACTGCTTGACCAATTTAAATGTTTTTTTTTGCCTTATTTGCCACATACTGAGATAAAAAAATCCTTGGAACTGTACAAATATGGTAATTTTCAACAGATGCGTGAAAAATAGGAAACCAACAAATTATTATTTTACGTAGAATCTCGAGGAGTTGGAAAATAAAAAATGGAATTTATTAACATATAAAAGGAATTGGTGTGGTTTAGCAGTGATTAGATGGAAGTCGTAAGACGCAAGATCCATATTTTGTGCATAATTAAGAAAATAAAAAGCTTTTTAAAACTCTAATCAAATGTTTATTGGTCATTGTATAATTCCTTAATAAAAAATTGGAAATTAAACCACAATTTTTTTTAAATATTTTTCTTCTCAACGATACGGTAGCCTTCCATCTGCCGTTATCAAGCCTTATCCTATTTTTTTCCTAACTGACACTACTAAGAAGTAAGAAAAATCTTCCAAAACCTACATATATCATAATTATATTCTGTGCATGTAACAAATTTTACGTAGGTGAAACGTTTAGACCATTAAAAATGGTCTCAAAAGGTACATTAAAGATAAGGTAAAAGATCTGTCCAGCCGCAATCAGTATCTGTTTTTTAAAACAAATCCTATAAAATTTGTTCCTTGTAAATTTTGTACATAATTTTCAGCGCAGAGAAAAATATTTTTTCTCCGATTGGCAGCAAATATTAATTTTGCTGACACATATCAATCAGCAAAGTATTACTTTTCCTGTCTAGGCAGCAAAGTGATTATACTCAATTGGAATAAAACATTTGACGTAAACATTTATTAGCAATTATTACATAACACTTTTAACAAGAATTTCGGAGAATCGGAGAAAAAATTATATGTTCAACTCGGCCGCGTCCAGGTTGGGGCCCACTAGGTGTCCGTGGGGTGTTCGCCGATGGTATATTCGAATTCAGCGACCCAAAAAACCCCCGTGTGCCCAGTTTCTCTCCTCTCTCGCATAAAGTTCGGGATAGTCCCCGGAGATGACGTTCGTCGGCGTTCTTGAGCTCCAGGTGTTCAGGGGGTAAATTTGAATATCATAATCGTGATCAGCGACCTCGAAAACCCCCGCGTACCCGACTTGAGCCAATTCTGAGTCTCATTTACGAAGTTATTAAATTTGCCAAAATGCCTCTCAAAAGATGCATTTTTGGCTGCAGCAATGTAACTTATTCCGGTTTGTAATAGGTACAAAGTAGGTACAAATGATAATTTTTGCAAGCGAATGCAAAAAACCGCATTTCGATACGTCCTATCCTAAAAGATTTCCTATCTTTGGCCTTTTTAGTGCTTCATTGCCTCGACTAATAACTACATACAAGAAATGTTTAGAGACTTGTGCCCCTCGCCTACGGCTCGGGTCGCAAACGTCACCCTGCGTGAATAATGGCTATCATAAAATGCTCGTTTAATAATATACTATATTACACAAAATATTTCTTTATTCACAATAATTTTTATCAAAGATAGGTCCTTATAAGATTTTTTGCAGTGTAAATACCTGAATATTTTCATTAATTGTGATTTTTTAGTAGAATCAGTTGGGGAAAAATTTTTAAAAATAGAATAATTCTTTATAACGACAGATGAAACGCTAGCGAAACATTAAAAACATTTTCCAAAAACATCATTTAATTTCACCATACAGAAGGTACCTGTTCAATACCTGACTACGGGTAGGTTTATGGATGTTTATTGTATAATAATGTATATGCTGCTAACATTATTTCAAAAAAAACTTACTTATTATAATAAAACGTTTTTATTGAGCTTGTTATCATCACGTTTCTATATGTATTCAAATATTATATTTTTAAAGTGTCTGATCTAATTCAAATAGTAGGTGTAAATTACATCAAGTTAAAACGTACAAATTTTAATATACAAATTTTAAGAGTAAACATGTTGCTAAAAATAATAATTTTATGTGTTTTATAGATAATGCAAATTCAATGTTTTTCATCTGTATACATTTTGTACCAACGCACTTTTAAAACGCTAAAAGCAACAAAAGTCACTGACACGTTTTGTAAATTTATATTAGTTGGCAAAAATAATTAGGATAAAAGGTGAAGTTTGTCCAATCAATGGCAAAAACTAAAACACGTGTTCCTCGATTTTTTCCTTTGATCCGCATATAACTTCTAACAAAATAATAACAGTAAAAATATAAACCATGTCAGGTTAATAAAACGTCAAATAAATCGAGATTTTTGCGATTAAAATATAATGAAATACATTGTATAAAAATGATATGCAAAAATATGTGTAAGGTAATTAATTTTGTTTTAGTATTTGATAATTTGAGGGTTTGTGTAAGTGAAATGAAAGCGAGTTATATAACTTTTTAAACATTTTATTTCAATTTTTTTGCCCAACAGTAACTCCATATTATTTAAACTTTAAATCTGCACAATAATTATATCAGTCGTTGCGCCAATTTTAAATATAATCAAATATTGGCAAATATTAACTAATAACATACTTTTATTGTTAATACAAATTTTTATTCTTCGTGTATATTCATCAAGCAAAAAGAGGTATAAGGTGTACAAAAACTACACAATTATTTATAAATACATACTTAAAAAATGTTCATTATTTTTCATCCGATGTCACCTAACAAACTACAGTTTTTATTTTTACAACGATTACAGTGAAAAAAGTCCCTTAATTTAAGGATCACATGGTAAAAAAAATTACATACTTTTTTTTGAGTGAACCGTCTGATTTTTATTCAGACTCGCCGTCCTGTTTGATCACGTTGTAGTTGGATTTCTTAGTCTTAAGCATCCTGAGGAATGAGCCAAGGGCGAAAATCGACCTGCGATGTTTTTGGAAAATCTCCGAATACAATGTTTCTCTGAGAAGTTTTCTATCCAGTTCTCTGGTGGTGGATAACTGAGGGTTTACACTTGGAAGATTCTTACAATCCATTTTGAATAAACACCCTGTATTGTATCACAGTAAAACGATTTTTGCAAGCATCAAGGGTGGTGTTTTTGCGATTTAAGGCAAGAAGCTAAAAGGCATATTCTCGATACGTACATATATATATTTATATACCCATAATATTATTTCCAAAGCACTGAAAAACAAAACAGTCTATCGCTACAACACTTTACAACGACTACCGTCCATTAATAAAAGCGTATTAAACCAAATTGCAAATAAAAGCTTGTTTATTTATTAACAACTTATTAACTTGTTTGTAAAAACCATTACGTAGGCTTAACTCGTTTCTATTAAGTCATAAAGATGATTGTAGTACTGACCGAAAAATACGTCGTAAATATCATCAGCATCTATTTTTTTTAGGATCTGATCCACTTGATTCGGCACTAATTGTTGCGAGACATTACTTCTGTGCAAGTTGTTTAGAATCCTTTCAAAATCCTGTATTTCTACGGTTTCATAGATTTGTCTAAGTTGTTTACTACACACCTGAGAATTTTTATAATCTGTTACGTTGAGATTCAAAGGCTGTCTTCTCACTTTATTAATTTTAACGCATTCCTTCGTCTTATTTCTCTCCAAAGACTCTTCCTGTTCATCTGCGTCAGCATCCAATGTTATCTTAATGGTTTTGTTGATGTAACACTTGTTTGTTGGATTCAAAAGTTTTATACTGCTGCCACTAACACACAAACTGTTTATGTACAACTTTTCGTCCCCACCGCCGTATTTTCGCATATTTCACCGAAATATTGGTTCACCTTTTACGATTCTTGTGGGAGCAGCTTCCACCGTTTGTTATTCATGTTGTCAATTATTGTTCTGATACATCGTCTACTGTGTCTCTGCTAAAAGGTTACCTACTCACTAATCAATATCGTGGTTATTTCCTTATTTCTCTTTCTGCTCATATATACGCACAGAGACGGACTCCAAACATTCGGCGGTTATATTGATTCGCGCTACCAATATCATTTGTTTCGAAGTTGTTGCTCCAAATTATTACTCTTTTTTCTTCGATTTGTTATACTATTACATAAACACTAATAATTTGTTATTAGATTTAAAAGATATTCAACCTTATTAAAGTTCTAATAAAAATGATTTATTTAATCAACCATTATAGTAGTTATATTGATGGGAATTTTGTAACCATTAGAATATAAAGTTTGTTCAAAATCAATTGCAAACACGTGTGTTCCTTGCCCTTGTCGACTTTTTTCTTTGATCGACATAATATGCTTTTGTAACTGATTTCGGACCAAACTTTTTTCTCTTCTTTAGACACCGCGAACTTTACCTTTACTAAGAAATTTATAAATTACACTTCACCAAACAACTAAATATCCATAAACTCCCGGCACAATAGCTGAAACCCTACATTTCCGAAAAGAAACGTTTTCTGGAAGTATTGAAAATTACCAAAAATCTAGATCAGAGGAACTTGATAAACAAAACATTTTAGTAATTGTTTCAACGTCTTCTTCACTTTTATGGAATAGGTATGTAAACGTGTTCTATGAAACTCGTCTGATTCAGGAAATCCAATGACCTTGGCTGGAAAGCGATTTAAATTTAAAGTAGCTCGGTCGTTTAGTTCTGCTTCAACAAAAATGATAAAATTTTCTTAATACATTTCAAAACGATATAAAAATCATTGTTATTTGCATGGCTTATAGTCTCCAAGAACCCAGAAGTACCGTGCATAGGCAAGCCAGAAGCAATAATGACAAGTTAAAAGTCACGTGGTTTGCATTCCTTCGTTGTAAATGATATATTTATGGTGGAATTTTAGATTATATATAATTTTCGTAAGCAAATATCTATGAACTATCTTTTTATATATCGGTATAGTCGACATGAGATCACTTGGGCAACCAACAAAACTGCTTGTCGGTTCTTTTGTAAAACAAAGGCTTCCGACAAGCGGTCGTTTGAACTTTATTTGGTTGTCCACTTAAAATCATATAGATAGACTATAATAATATGACTATGCACTATAATAATTTCAATGTATAGTTGAAGCCATCGGTAGAGTGAGACAAACATCACGCCGCCAAAGGTTATTAAATGAGATAGGGTTGTACGTATACGCCCGGCTAAATCTTTTTCTCATTTTAAAGCACGTTAATAAATTAAAATACATTGGCATCCAAGGACAAGCACTAAATTAGATAATATAATATTTAACTGCACGTCGACAGTATGTTAGTTTTACCGAAAAAACTAAAACATCAAATAAGACTCATAAATCTAACTATCTCTATATCGACAAAGGTGTACCGCAAGGCTCAATTTTAAGTCCCATCTTATTACTTATCTACGTAAACAATGTTGTTTCAGTCAATTCAGATGGCTTTTTTACTATATTTGCAGATTATATAAATGCTTTAATCAATGGATCTGATATTTCTTTAGAGTGCAAAAAATGTAATCGTTTACTATCGGACTTTTATAGCTGGGTTTTGTTAAATATCCAAAAAACTCTTTCAATCAGGGCAGTCTTTACGCAAAGGCCTAATAGGCCCGGGACCCGGGCATGTTGGGGCCCCCCAATGACGAAAAAAAATCATTCTTTAGAAAAAATTTTATTATATAAATTATATAATATTATATTTCACAAATAATATAAGGTTATTTTTAAATAAATTTTGTCTGGTGTCATTTGAAATAAGCTTTTATAAAAGCGAATTACAACGATAGTGTTATGCTATGAAACTTCAGCTTTTGATATTCGAAAAGTTAGTTTTTCTACATTTACTGGGGGCCCCATCGATACCTTGGCCTAGTGCCTCATACCTTGTAAAGACGGCCCTGCTTTCAATGCCTTTCCATAATAGGCAACGATATGTTAGCCTAATTAATTTAAATATAAATAATAATCACATCGAAAATGTATCATCAGTAAAATTCCTAGGTCTACATATTGACGAGTGTCTTAATGGGAGAAAGCATTGTGATACGCTTTCCTCAAAATTAAACTGGCTAACTTTTTTGGTCCGAAATTTAACGGAAGAACAATTAATAATGCTTTATTATGCACAAGCTGAATCGCGCCTAATATAAGAGATTTGTTTTTGGGAAACAAGCAGCCATGTTAATGAAGTTTTTATTGCCCCAAAAAAGAATAATACAGTCTATTGCTGGTATGCCGACTCGTATTAAACAATATTTTCAAAATTTTAAAATACTTCCCTTGGCCTGTCTACAGTGGAGCTTTACCATCACGTGACTGTTGCGAATTATATAATCCTTTTTGCTTATTTTTAACTATTCTTGCTATTTCATATCATATCTTATCTTTTATTCCTAGAACCTGTAACTGTTGTTAAAGAAGATGCCTACTCGGCATCTCCCATAGAACCTTCTTTTGTACATTTTTATTCAGTCTTATTCTAATACTTGAACTTGTATGTTGTTTGACATTTAAATAAAAATAAAGTTTTTAAAAATAAAGTTTCGGAAGAAACTTATATTATTGGCGCAGTCAGTAGGATTGTCACGAAAGGCATCCAACGCGGAAAACTTTCAACTATCTCTATAGTGAAGTGACAAACGAATCGGTCGGTGTTTCTAAGAACTGTTCATTTTGGATTATCTTCAACCAAGGAAAGTTACCAAAATCTTTCGAGGAAAAAAGCTGTCCAAGGGCAAATGAAGACCGTACTGTAAGTCAAATTTTTTCAAGTATTTGTATATGTCAGACTCCTCTAGTGCTTCCCCTTCCTTTAGTGATAGCGAGAACGATCTAGAGTTAAATTTAAGTACCAAAATACATAAGAGCAATTCAGAACTAGATTTAATCACCAGAAATTTAAATATATTTTCTTTAAAAGATAATTTTAAAATGGCAGATTTACCTAATTTCACAAAAGTTCATGCTGAAACCATTCCAGATTTTGATGGTAATGAGAATGAGCTTCAATTTTTTTTGGAAAGTATAGACAGTATTGTAAATCATTTCTATGATAATACAAATATTGATAATTACCAAAATATAATTATTTTTAGAACTATCATTAGTAAATTGAAAGGAACTGCAAGAGAAGTCATTAACATTAGTGGTTGTAATACAATAAATCAAATAAAACAAGAGTTAATTAGAAATTTTAGTGACCCTAGAGATGAAACTTGCTTGTCTCTTGATTTGAATAACTTAAGGCAAGGGCTAAACGAATCTCCTTATCAGTTTTACGATAGAGTAAGAAAAGTTTTACATACTATTTCCAACTTTTTAGCTTTACATGAGAACGATATAAACATACGCGCATTTAAACAAAACATGTATAACAATCAAGCTTTACAAGTATTTTTGGCAGGTTTAAGGAATCCTTACGGCATTATGGTCCGAACAAAAGAGCCTCGAACCATGCTAGAAGCTATTAATTTTATAAAAAAGGAAGATAATATTAGATATTTACAAAATAATTCCAATTTTCAACCTAATTCAAGAAACCTGAATAACCAAAACAGGCCAAAATTTTTTCAATCAACACAAAATTTTCAATCTCCAAATACTTCTCGAAATTTCAATCAAAATGCCAATTCCAATAATAATCAAAGAATTTTCCAACAACAACCATCCGGTTCTCAAAGTAATAACCATCAAACTAATAATAATTTTCCACGTGGCCCAATTCATAATATACAACCTCGACAAAATAATAATCAAAGATATTTTACTAATGCACAAGTTTTTGGTCCTCCCAAAAATGTGTGGAAACCGAATCCTAATTACAATCAAAATAATTTGCCTAGACCTACACCAATGACTACTACTACTAGACAAACTGCAAACAATAATTACTTCAAAGCACAGTCACCTCAAAACCGTAGGTGGGTGTCCGAAGAATTATACAATGTAGAACAAGTTGATAATGATACAAATCATGATTTCCAAGAAAACGAGCAACTAGCTAACAATAACAGTGATTGTCAAAATGAATTCCAAAACAGTAACGATAATTTTGAAAATTTTCACGAGGCGAGGCGTCCCAACCAGAAACGATGATAGAATACAACAACTCTTGTGACAAAAGACAATTACCCTATATTACTATAAAAAATCCCCCTCTAAAACTATTAATTGATTCCGGCGCAACAAAATCTTTCTTATCTCCAGAAACAGTTGATAAATATTTCTATGAATATAAATTCCACGAACCTTTTGTTGTCTCCACGTCCTTCGGATCGTCACACCATAATATTTCTGTAACTATTCCTGCATTCGCAGAATTTAACGAAAATAAAAATATAACATTTTATGCATATAAATTCCATTGTATTTTTGATGGTTTAATTGGAGTAGATTTATTAAAATCACTAGGTATCAATATTGATTTTCCTAATTCACAGATTATATTAAAAAATGCTATATTGCCTATTATCTATTTTAAGGCTATTCCAAAAAAGGTTGTTTCTAAGATTATACCAGGTCAAACAGTTTCAAAAATCGATATTCCGGTCACAACGAGAACGGGAGAAATTTTAATTCCACAACAAACTCTTGCTAATTGCGTAATACCCGAATGTATTACAATTGCAAATAATGGCTGGGCAACTGTCGAAATTCGTAATAATTCTGACGATGACACAAATTTCACTATTTTATATCCTATTCAAAGTATTCCTGTAGAAAATAATTTCGAAATGTACCACTTAGATTTTATGGAAGTTAATGACAAATACAATAATGACGAAATTGACAATTTAATTAGAACTAACCATTTAAATGACGAAGAAAAAAAACACATTCTTAACATATGTCGAAAATATGCTGATATTTTTCACAAAGATGAAAATCAGTTAACCTTTACTAATGAAATCAAACATCAAATTCGAACAACGGACGAAATACCTGTATACACCAAAAGTTACCCGTACCCTTATGTTCATAAAGAAGAGGTAAAAGTTCAGATCGAGAAAATGCTAAAACAAAACATTATCAGGCCAAGTAATTCACCCTGGTCCTCACCTATTTGGGTGGTATCAAAAAAGGCCGATGCATCTGGAAAAAAGAAGTGGAGAATAGTTGTTGATTATAGGAAAATTAACGAAAAAACTATTCCAGATAAATATCCAATTCCTCGTATAGATTCAATTTTAGATAAATTAGGTAAGTGTAACTACTTTTCAACTTTAGATTTAGCATCAGGCTTTCATCAAATCGAGATGCACCCTGACGATATTCAAAAAACGGCATTCACCGTAGAAAACGGGCATTACGAGTATTTAAGAATGAGTTATGGCTTGAGAAATGCTCCAGCAACATTTCAGAGAGTTATGGACAATATACTTAGGGGTTTACAAGGGGAAATTTGTTTAGTATATCTCGACGATATAATTATTTATTCAACGTCATTACAAGAGCACATGGTCAACCTGAAAAAAGTTTTTCAACGACTACGTGAAACTAATTTTAAGGTCCAATTGGACAAATGTGAATTTTTAAAAAAAGAAACATCTTATCTAGGACACATTATTACTACCGAAGGTGTAAAACCAAATCCAGATAAGATCAAAGCTATTAAATTATACCCTATTCCAAAAACTACAAAAGAAATTAAAGGGTTTTTGGGTCTTTTAGGATATTATAGAAAATTTATACCAAATTTTGCACAAATAACTAAACCCTTGACTTCGTGCCTAAAAAAAGGTTCAAAAATAGAATTTACACCCGAATATATACAGTGTTTCGAAACATGTAAAGAACTTTTAAGTAACGATCCTATTTTAAAATATCCTGATTTTACTCAAGAGTTTACTTTAACTACAGACGCAAGTGGTTTTGCAATAGGGGCAGTATTGTCTCAAGGCTCTGTTGGCCAAGACAGACCTGTGGCTTATGCCTCAAGGACACTTAACCAATCGGAACAGAATTATAGTACAATTGAAAGAGAGTTACTTGCGATTGTATGGGCTACCAAATATTTTAGGCCATACTTATACGGCCGAAAATTTACTATATATTGTGACCATAAACCTTTGCATTGGTTGTTCTCCATAAAAGAACCAAATGCCCGTCTCACAAGGTGGAGACTTAAATTAGAAGAATTTGATTATCAAATCATATATAGAAAAGGATCACTAATTCAAAATGTAGACGCGCTCTCTCGGATTAAAATAAACGAAATCAATGCAAATGACATTTTTGAATACATGGACGACTTTAACAAAAATTTATCTAGTGACAATGATAACGAACAGACTAATCAACAAAACGCACTTCTCGACAACGAATCGATTATAGGACAAATTGACGAGACTCCTCAAATAACTGATGCTGACATAGAAAACGTAATTAACGAAATATGTCCAGACAACGATAACGAAACTATACACACTAGTCACGAAAACCCAATATTAGAAATACCGATATCCGAAACACCAATCAATAATTTTCAAAACCAAATATTCCTAAAAGTTGTATTCCATTCACCAGCAGCACCAAAAGTCACTAGACTTTATGACAATAAAACTAGAACTACCATTCAAATTTCAGAAACAAATTTTGAACCAGAAATCATTAAAATTTTTAAAGAATTCACCTCAACAAAAAAACGTTTTGCTATTAATATTGACCAGTTGAATTTAATTCCCAAATTGTGTGTAACACTGCAAAAAACATTTAAGAATTCTGCTTTCAAAGCTATTATTTGCAATACAGTTTTAGAAGATGTTGTACTACACGATTCACAGATCGAAATTGTACAAATGTATCACGAACGTAAAAATAATCACAGAGGTATCAATGAAACTGAAGCCGAAATTAAACGTAAATATTATTGGCCGAACATTAGAGGTACTGTAACTAAATATATAAACAACTGTGAGTTATGTCAAAAAATGAAATACGACAGAAACCCCCCAAAACAAAATTTCGAATTAACACCAACACCGAATAAACCTTTCGAAATAGTTCACGCAGATGTTTTTACAATAAAAGGTCAAAAATTTTTAACAATTATTGATAAATTTAGCAAATATGCACAAGCATATCACTTGGTAGGAGTAACTGCAATACATATAGCAAAAACTTTTATGAACTTTTTAACTCATCACGGTACACCGAAAATGTTGGTCGTTGATAGAGGAACCGAATTAAAAAATCATGTTATCGAAGACTTTGCAAAACTACATAAAATCGAACTTCATTATACTACGGCACTTAATCCAAACTCTAATAGCATTATTGAACGATTTCACTCAACTCTCATCGAACACATTCGAATTATCCAAGAAACACATAAAAATCTTAATATCCTAGACCAAATGCCTTATGCAATTTTAGGATATAATAACTCTATTCATAGTGTAACAAAACTACGTCCAATAGAAATAATTTCAGGCCATTTAGACACAAACAATCCTCTTAATATTGATCTCAACCAAAAGTTATATTCCAATTATATGACCAAACATAAAGAAACCACTGCCGAAATTTATAAAACATTAAACGAACAGATGGTAAATCAAAAATCAAAAAAGTTAGAGAAAATTAATGCAAATCGACACGAACCATTGACATACGATCCAGGTGCATTGATGTACCATAAAACAAACCCACGCAATAAAATTAGTCCCAGATTTAAAGCCAGACAAATAAAACGAAATGAAAAAATCAAAGTAAAAACTTACAAAATAAATTCCCCTCGTAACAAACAAAAATTAGTTACTACCACTTATCATAAAAACAATTTAAGAAGACCACTCGCTAATCAAAAAATTTTACCATTGCAGAATCCTAATGTCGCTGGTACTAGCCAGTCGGACACAAGAAATTAAAATTACAAGTTTGGAATCCAATCCAGGCATACTTCCTTACAAATTAGGAAATGCTAGATTACAATCTTCCCACCATTCTTTTATCCACTACTTTGATCTAAACCCCATTGAAAACGAATTACGTCAAATAACGGATCAATTCGAAAATACATTACAAGTATTTAATACCAAAGGTCAAATGTATGCAAATGAACTTAAATTCTTAATAAATTCAATATCTTATCAGATTAGGCAATGCAAAGAAAAATTAAATTTTGTACACAATAGTAAGAGAGTAAAAAGAGGAATCATAAACGGTTTAGGAACAATATTCAAAAGTATATCCGGCAATCTAGACGCAGATGACGGCAAACGTTACGACGATGCCATTGCCCTATTAAGTTCAAACCAAAAAGATATAGCAAACACACTCAATAAACAAATATCACTAACAAGCAAAATTATGGACGATTATAACAACAGTATTTCACTAATACAACAAAATGAAAAAGATATAACAAAAAAATTAAACGAGCTAAATTCCGAACTAGAAAAATTTGTTAATGACTTTGCCTCGTATTTCCTAACAAAAAATACTCTCGATCAAATACAAGCAGCACTCAAAATTTTAACAGAAATATTAAATAATATAGATAATTCTATTGCTTTTGCTAAATTAAAAACATTACATTATAGTGTTCTAAAATTCGAAGATTTAGAATTTATTGTAAATTCAATATTAAAATATTATCCAGTTAATACCTTAATTTTTGGAAATGATTCTCAAAATTTACATAAGTATTATGATATTTTAACAGTCGAATCCTACTATTCCAAAGGTAGAATCGTTTTTGTGATTCACTTTCCTTTAGCCAAACCCGAAACTTACACTTATTTCCACCTGTATTCCATACCTACGAAAAACAACACAGTCCTTATTCCACCCAAACCTTATCTGGCAATGCAAGATAACCAGTACGAGTATGAAGATGAAAAATGTCTAAACCTACATGAGCTATACTTTTGCCCCAACGAAAAATCCATGATAGCTGCCGAATCCGACAACTGCATACACCAATTGTTGCAACTAAAGAACAAGGAGCACCCAAAATGTATACCAGTGCCTATAATAGTTGAAAACGAAATTATCCAAACAATAAACTCAGCACATTATATAGCAATCTTCCCAGAAGAAACAAAAGTGAAAATTATTTGTTCAAAAACTGACTTCACGTCGCTGAAGGGTACCTACTTCATTGAACTACCGTTTAGCTGCAGTTTCCAAACACCAAGTAACAAATTTATCAACCACGAAGAAATCATATCAGGTCAACCCTTATTACTCCCAGAAATCAAGACAGAAAATACCGAACTACTCCACCGAAGAAAAATTAACATTAAAGAAATTCCTCTAGACAAAATTCATAAACTCCTTAAAGAAGAAAACAGAATTCAAGAAGTCAGCTTAAGAAATATTCCACACAACTACGCCTACATATGGTCTACGCCACTCTACGTAATACTTGCTATCATTATTTTTGTTGTAGTACTCAGATCAAAATCGAGATGCAGGCAACAACCTACAAGAGAAGTTATCAAAGAAATTACCCACAAACCAAAACCAAGAAAGAAAAATGTCCAAATAGAAGAAGACGAATAATCAATCCACACCCTGTATGGATCTCTCTGGGGATGGAGGAATTATATAATCCTTTTTGCTTATTTTTAACTATTCTTGCTATTTCATATCATATCTTATCTTTTATTCCTAGAACCTGTAACTGTTGTTAAAGAAGATGCCTACTCGGCATCTCCCATAGAACCTTCTTTTGTACATTTTTATTCAGTCTTATTCTAATACTTGAACTTGTATGTTGTTTGACATTTAAATAAAAATAAAGTTTTTAAAAATAAAGTTTCGGAAGAAACTTATATTATTTGCGTCAGCAAAAATATTCATATGAATCAAATCAAAACTTCTGTCAACTCAATACAAATAATCGTTATGACTAATATTCCAAAGGTCGGTCTTTTCCGAATTGGTAATTAAACAAGAAATTTAACTTTTTTAATTGTATTTATTTTATTTATATAGTTCACATCGACATATTTATTAAAACTATCGATATGCTGGGTGAATAAGTTACAAAGTCCAAAATTAGTATTAACCATGCTGGCTTATTGTAATATTCCCGTCTCACGGCATTTTAGGTGTTATGAATTGTCAAAATTTAACAAGTTGATAACGTCTTATATTCGTACTTACCAATGTCAAATGGAATAAAAAGCCAAATTAGTTCTTACAAGAACTGATTTTAACAATAAATACACTTTCAATCCAAAAATTCGCTAAAAACAAGACAATAAATAAACTCGCATAACCTCAAATGCGGTGGTGTCTAACTCAACTTTCAGTTTATACACGCAACGTCAATTATATCGTTGTCTTTTTTTACGATTACTTCGGCAAATGTTAAAAAAATATTACGTATGTCTTGTAGTTGGTCTTGTGAAGAAGACAGTCGATCGTACGTTATTATGTTTGATTTACATTGATAGAAGAAGATAGTATGTAGAAAATATGTGTTGGATAAATCGTAGATTGGGTCACGTGACGGTAAAGCTCCACCGTTTCTACTGTATATATTTTTGAAACTGGTGTATTTATATTCAATAATCTAGAAAATTTCAAAACTAATGGCAAAGTTCACAATATAAATACTAGATATAAAGATACCTTACATGCCCCATTGTACAGGGGAAATATTTACTTTAAATATAATAAACATAATTGGACAGAGACTTTTTAATTGGTCGTCAATGCAAATAAAAATGTGTAAAAGCATGGCATCATTTAAGATAAAATTAAAGGAATTCTTGACAGCACACACGTTTTATTCAGTTGAAGAGTTTTTTGAACTTTAAAAAAATGTTATGCTTTCTTTTATAGATTTGTTTTAGTGTGTTTGTTTCCACATGATGTTACAAATTATCGGCCTCTCTTGAGTGTTTTTCCTAAGCTGTTTGAAAAAATTATTGTCAATAGAATGTTACAGTTCTTAAATTTGAAAGTGTTGCGGATTGTCAGCACGGTTTTCTGCAAGGTCGATCAACACAAACAGCTACATGTAGCCTACTAGAGCAAGTTTTTGTATCAATTGATTCTGGCAAACATGTTGCCGGATTATTCTTTGACCTCTCACGAGCGTTTGATTGCTAGAATTTTGAATTTATTAAAAACAAACTATACAATTTAGGCTTTAGGGGTATATTTTTGGAGTGGATAATAAACTTTTTGACTGACTGAAAAATATTTGGAAAAAGTGGAAGAGGTCGCTTCCAATTTTCAGAATATAAATTGCGGGGTTCCTCAAGGATCTGTTCTGGGACCACTGATATTTTTAAATTTTATAAATGACTTACCTAAGCATATTACGAAAGCCAAAGTATTATCATTGTTTGAAGATGATACATCTTTGGTGATAGCACGAGAGACCTTTGAGGAACTTGTCTTGACACTAGAATCTTTATTGGAGTCCTTCGTCCTGTAGTGCCGTGCTAACTCTTTGATAGTAAACATTGGGAAAACTGAGTGTATTTATTACCGGGTTTAGAATGGTATCAATAGCAGAGAGCTTACAATTCAGTATGAAAATATATGTATAACGTCTAAAACGTCTGTAAAATTTTTAGGTATTTTTGCTGATCAAAATATTCGCAATATCCAGAACTAAAAACTCGCTACCATTCTATCTTGTATTAAATGTTTACTATAAATAATAGCCTTGTGTATAGTCATCTTTTATTTAATGTTGTGCTCTTCGGGAATACTCCAGAAGCTAATAGAATTTTTATAGCACAAAAAGGAATTATCCGAAATATATTTAATATTCCACGCAGGAACTCAGGTAAACCCATATTTTTTAAATATAGACCTTGTACATTAGAGAGACATTGTGATACACTAGAACGACAGTCGGACCACCATAGTGTTATAACACAAGATATTCAAATTTGTTAGCTAGTCCAAAGCACAGAACAAATAAATTTGAACTGTCGCTCTTATTTCAGGGCATTAAATTATACGGGGTTGGGATAATGTATGGAACCAAGTAAATATCTTTTAAACGAACAGAACGATATTTATGAAAATTTACAAGTGAGTGCAATGGAACAAAATGCATTTGATGTACATTTTTTTGTTAATAACATACTTCCGGTTTAACCGGAAATGCCATCAACTTCTTTAATTTAAGTGGGACACCATATATATTTTTACAGATTTTGAAAGAGCTTGTTATTTTGAATTCATACATACTGAGTTTAGTGTAAAGGAGGAATAATTCACTGTTAGTTGTACAATAGGTGTCCATTTCATTATTTTAGAATAATGCTGACAATATGCCATCCTATTCACAAATTGAGTCACTCTTTCCAAGACTTCTCCACGTATTAGTTCACATTCATCAATAATTGTTTGTCTCAATTCTTGTAAGTTTGTTGGTCGTCTAACGTAAACACGTGATTTTAGATAACCCCAAAGAAAAAATCTAACGGGCTAAGATCCGGAGAACGAGGTGCTCCATCTAGTTGAAACCAAAAATTTTGTTGTAATTGCCCATTCTGTTGAAGTGCAGGAATAATTTCGTTATTTAGTAGATCCAAATACTTGTCACCATTCAAGTTTCCGTCGATAAAAAATGGGCCTATAAGCCTATCTTCGACAATTCCCATCCAACCATTTAACTTCTGTGGATGCTGGGTATGTGCTTCAAGAATCCAATTCTCATTTGACCAATACCTTGAGTTATGGCCATTAACTGTTCCATTTAAACAAAAAGTTGCCTCATCGGAAAAAATTGTGTTGGAAGCAAAATTGTCGTCGACATTACAGATGTCCATTAGCCGTTCGCAAAATTCCAGCCGTCGGTCAAAATCATCGTCTGTCAATTCTTGAATCAACTGTACCTTATACGGATGATACTTTTCACTTTTTAATATCTTTCCTACAGAACGTCGACTGATGATACCATGGTTTAGTGCCAAATTTGTGGTGGAAGTTTGAGGTGATTCTTTTAAATCGATTGCAATATTTTGTTTAACAGTTTCCAGGTTTTAGCAAATTTTTTACCATCCCAGTTGTATTAAAACGTTGTAATGTTTTAGTTACTGTTGAGCGTGATATAGGATTTCTCTCCGGATGCAAATTATTAAAAATATGACGCTTCTTCATGAGTTCTAACCCGATCACCATAACCGATCGTCATTAAAATTTCAATACGCTCTTTTTCACTTAATTGAACCATTCTAAATTGTAAAATTTATTTCCGTCAATTAGAATTTGACACTTGAAGAACAAAAGACGTACTAAACAGTACTCGTTTATTTATTACTATGCATACAAACAACATCAATTAGTTTATCTAAATAGTTTTTTGCTCTAATGCAAAAAACTCAAAGGAGGTTGATTAAAGTGCTATATTCATCGTTTTTAAAAAAAATTTTACACTAAACTTAGTATGTATGAATTCAAAATAATAAGCTCTTTCAAAATCTGTAAAAATATGTAGGATGTCCCATTTAAATTAAAGAAGTTGATGGCATTTCCGGTTAAACCGGAAGTATATCATTAACCAACAAATGTACATCAGATGCATTTTTTCCATTGCACTTACCTGCAAATTTTCATAAATATCGTTCTTTTCGTTTAAAAGATATTTACTTGTTTCCATACTTTATCCCATTCCCGTATAACCATTTACCCATAAAGTATAAATATGGTATCTATAGGTTATTTGAAAGAAAAGTGAAAAATGTGTTTATAGAGAGAGCTTATTACAATTACTTTGTGGCAATACTCTAATTTTATGTCTTTGTTTGTAATTACATTTACTGACATGTCCTATACATTTGTATATTATGTCTTTAAAAGGATGAATGAAGTTTACTTACTTACTTTAAATCTGACAGACTGTATGTTTGTCAAAAAGAAAATAATGTATTTATTTATTTATATTAATAACAGAATGAAGATTTTAATGTTCTTTGCTTATTGCTGCAACTAAATGTACGAATAAGCTACTTTCATTAATACATTCCTGCTTGTCCAAAATAAGTAGGTACGTCCCTCGACATTCTGTAAAATCTAAAAATACTTTTGCAAAATATTTTGAAGATGTAGGTATCTGTTTTACGATGAAGCCAAATGTAAAAAAAAAGTTAATTCGATTTATATTTATTTTTACTACGAGGCAATAAAAAGTCGGGTGATTACACAAATTTTCATTTGACCTTAGGTACATATTGAGAATGCTAATAAAATTTCACAAATATTGAATATTTGAGGAAGGTAAACTTAAAAATGGATTTATTGTTATTCCGTGTATCTTTTATACCTTATGTAGCGATTTTATGAAAATGGGTAATTAACGTTTATTACTAAATTTTCACAGGACGGAAAGTAATGTTTAGCAGCCCAAGGGCGAGAAATTAATAATGCCACGATTTATGAAGTTTTTCACCATCTGTCACTGATTACTTTGACGTTAGACGTGAGTTTTTTAATAAAACGTGCGAGAATCGTTTGAACGGTAATTTTACTGGTCCGCAAATGTGATGGAATAGAGAACTGATAGTAATTGAGAATTCTGAACTAGTAATTTCCTGGGCTATAGTTTCCCGAAACAAAGTTTCCTGGAGCTCAATTTCCAGGAGCTCGATTTCCGAGAGCACAGCGGAGCACCAGTTTCTTTCAGAAGAGGGTGTGCTTGTTTAAAAACTTACACAATTGGTTTTTATAAATCAAAAGGTAGAAAAACCAGTTCTATCCATTCAACGCATCAAGACAAGAAAAAAAAGAGGTTGTATCATTATCCATCTTTCCGTTTGTAACTAAATTTTGACATTTTTGTATAATCTTAGGCGTTACTAACCTTTTTTAGTTTTAGTTATTTTTTTGTACACATTCGTTCTATTTATATCAATATATTTGTCCATATTAATTTCTTTTGTGAAAGTTTTATTTATTAAACCTCCACCAACAGTTTTCATTTCCATGAACTTAATTATTTTCGAGTAGATTGCAACAGTTGAAAGTTAGCTGATTTTTGTATTTGATTTTTTTTCTAATTTTGTTTTAGGAAACAAAATTAGTGGCGCCCTTAAATTTCTTTTCTTAACTATTCTCGTTTCTTAATTTCCGTTTGATAACAAAGCCCTGAGAACTGGTTTTTCTATCTCCAAATATAAAATCAGTTTGGTGAGAACCTACATTATATTTTCCATCATTTTATTTTGTTTCATTGGCAATCAATTATATTGTTTCATTGTCGCTCAACAAAATTTTTGTTTCATGTTATAATTTCAACTAAAAATCGTTAATACAGTAGAAACGGTGGAGCTTTACCATCACGTGACTGTTACTATACGTATATACGTATAGTAACGTATAGTACGTATAGTAACGTATAGTACGTATAGTAACGTATAGTACGTATAGTAACGTATAGTACGTATAGTAACGTATAGTACGTATAGTAACGTATAGTACGTATAGTATGTAACGTATAGTACGTATAGTAACGTATAGTACGTATAGTAACGTATATATGTATATGTATGTAGGTTTCTTTTCGTTCGTCTAGGGGAAAATTAAATAATACTCCCAGTGAACCAAACAGTTTTATTTTCGTAATTATTCTCACAAATTTTTACAGTTCAAAGTTGACCGTCTTTCAGTTCTAACGTCATCATCGTCGTTCTCCCGGAAACCAAACCCAAAGGTCATAAGGTGATTCTCATCCAAAATATGAATGCAATGTTCAATAAAACTTCTAATAAAACATTTAAAGAAAATCATAACAATAAAACTAATTGAATCATTAAAAACTAAGATATCTACACTCGGCCATCCTATTGTGAATCCGACCCGGATTCACTTTGGTTATCAACCCAAGGTTTCATGAATTCGGCACATGTAGAAGTACGCACTGGTCCCTCGTGATGACCCACTTTAATTACGTCATATCTGTCATTGGGTTTGACCTTTGTAACTTCGTACGGTCCTAGGAATTTCCTATGAATTTTAATTCCTACTCCAAATTGGGTTCTTTTAATAGCTACCAAATCTCCTTTTTTATATAACCTCGATTTTTTTCTTCTTGAATTATAAGTTTTTCTATTTTCTTCCTGTACTTTTAAAATTCGTTTTTTGCATTCTGCTCTGAGGTCTTTCCTCTCCTCATCAAACTTTTGTATTGTAGCTTCTTCCAATAATTCCTTGATTAGTATTTCTTCTTTATTCCTCATTTTTACTCCAGTTAAAATTTCAAAAGGTGTAGTCCCTATGCTTCTCTGAATAGTAGAATTCAATGCTCTTTGTACGCGCTCAACATATTTAAACCATTTTTTAGGTTCGTTCAAACTGATTTTTGTAAGAACTGAAATGATAGTACGATTCATTCTCTCAATCTGACCATTTCCTCTTGGAACTCCAGTGGTTATCATTAAACTCTGTATACCCTCATCAGTACAATAACTTTTAAATTCTTCAGCAGTAAAAGCAGTTCCTCGATCTGTTATAATTCTAGCTGGGTTTCCAAAAACTTGTTTTTGTTGTTCCAAGTAACTAATAACCTCGTTAGTTGTTGTAGATTTACATGCATATAGCCAGATAAATTTAGAGAAATCATCAACAATCGCCAATATGTAACGATAATTTTTATTAGTTGGCGGCATTGGGCCTAAATGATCGATGTGATATGTGTGCAGTGGTCCTTCCTGCTTAGGTATTGGATGTAACATCCCTTCCTTCTTTCCTTCTTTTCTGTTACCTAATATACAATATACACAATTTTCTAAACATTTTTTAATTTTTTCTTTCAACTTTGGAATATAAAATTCTCTTCTTACCACTTCTTCTGTCTTCGGGAGTGCAAAATGTCCAATTTCGTGTGTTCTTTTTATTATATCCATATGCATTGCTTTTGGAGCTACTACTAACTCTTTTCCATTATCAACTTTATAAAGAATATCATTCTTAAGCACAAAATTTTCATAATCTCCTGTACTCAATATCTTCTTTATCGCCAATATGTATTCGTCCATTTCTTGTGCTCGTCTAAGTCGTTATCCAGTTGTTATGGAAATTACGAAGACGTTGATTGAAGAAGATGGTGTTATAGAACGACGATGATGACGTTAGAACTGAAAGACGATCAACTTTGAACTTTAAAAATTTGTGAGAATAATTTGGAAAATAAAACTGTTTGGTTAACTGGGAGTATTATTTAATTTTCCCCTAGACGAACGAAAAGAAACCTACATGTATATACGTATAGTAATGTATAGTACGTATAGTAACGTATATACGTATGGTAACAGTCACGTGATGGTAAACCTCCACCGTTTCTACTGTAGTTATTTAACCAACAAGAGTATCAATGAGGGCCATTAACAATCGAGATAATTTAACGTGCGAGCAAAGCGAGCGCGTTAATGTTCGAGATTGTTAATTGCCCTTTTAATACTAGTGTTGGTTACAAAGCTTTTCCGTCGACTGTACAAGTTGTATTCGTGTTTCTCAATATTTAAAAACTAAAAATATTTATTTGTTTCATAGAGGTAAGTATAAATTTATTTAATATTATAATTTCAACTAAAAATCGTTAATAGTTATTTAATAAACTAGTTTGTTAATGAAGGCGATTAATAAACTAGTTTGTTAATGAAGGCGATTAATAAACGAAACTGTTCAAAGCACGAACGAGCGATAGCGAGTGAATGCCTTTAATAGATAGACAATGGTTTGACTGAACTATAACTATTTTTGAGAGATGATTGCAGGTGTTCTCTTTAGTCGGTGGTCTGACATCAAGAAAGTGTCTGTGTTTTTGTGTGGAAATTGTAAGTAAATATACATATATTTATTAGCAATTATCTATTTGGACGAAACTCGGTATGATACACACGATACGGTTAAGAAAGGATGGACTGATGGGTCAAAATACAAATACAATATAGAATTATGTTTGGTAAGTAGACCAAAATAATCTGAATACCTTTCAGAGTTTAGCTCCGCAACATAACTTAAAGGAGATATACGATTAGATAGCTGGCACTATATCTTTTACGTCAACTATACCTACTGATACCGATGAACATGTCGATATGGGAATAAGTATCAATATTATATCTCTCTCTTCTTCTCCGAATAGGTGAAACCGCACCATTACTAGGCATTCGCACTCCCAGAGTATGATGTGCCCCGCGGTTTCGTCTTCTTCCTGGCACAACCTACATAGGCTGTCATCTGCTAGGCCAATGGCTAATTGTGTGCATATGCTTCCTCAGCCTACAATGTCCGGTCAGCATTCCCACCATCATCCTCGTCGTTTCTCGACTTTGACATAGTATTTTCTTTGGCCAGCGCAGCGCCTGGTTGTTTATCCTTTGGTGGATGCTCTCCTAGGTTTTTTGCAATTCCACAGGAAGGTTCTGGCCCTATCATGACCTCAATCACTCCCTGCTTGGCTAATTCATCGGCCTTTTCATTGCCTTTTATTCCTTGGTGACCTGGCACCTAGGGTAGGGTCAGTCTATTATGCCTACCTAGCCTGTTGAGGGGCTTGCGACACTCCCACACCAGATTTGACGTTGTCCGATATGAGCTTATCGCCTTTAATGCTGCTTGGCTGTCCACCTTCCGTCTCATCAACTATTCTGCACATTATTGCACCGCCATTAAAAAGACAGTGGCATGTTTCCCTACACTGATAAAAATGGGTGTCTTGAACCAAAGTAGTCAACTCTCTTGACAAGAAATTATTAGCGACAAGAGAAATTATTTCAGCATAAGAGAATATCTTTTGCCTATAAAAAAAAGTTCTTAGCTAAAGTAAGATGGTTCTCTTGAAGAAATCTCTTGAATATGTTTCCCTTCAACCAAGTATAGTTTGTTTTGCTTCAAGAGCTACGAAAATTATAAATATCACGGCATTCATTCAAGAGACATTTCAATTCTCCCAAGTACCTACCTGGTGGAAATCCTTTCAATGTCTATGTCTAATGTATTTGCTCTTGGACCAAGAAAGATTTCCTTTCAAAGCATGTTCTAAGGTTCTCATGTCAAGAGAGCTGTTTTTTTTTGTTAAAAATCTAGGCCTTGCCCCTAGAAAGATTTGCTTTCAAAGCAAGTTCTAAGGTTCTTATGTCAAGAGAGTTGTTTTTTTTGTTATAGTTCTACGGCATTGTCCCAAGAAGTGGATTCCTTGAAACAAAATATTTAAGTTTTGTATCAAGAAATATCTTACATACTAGTTTGAAGCTAAGACTGTAAGGACTTTGAACAAATAGATTAAGTTCTTCCGTGAAGGAATTTTAAAAACTTATGAAAATACAATTAATCCTTTGGCTGAAGAAACCTCGCTCTTGGACCTATTCAAAAGCGCCAATTCTTTGGGCCAAAGGTATAATCTTTTCTTCCGAGAGTTCCTTTTTTCAGTGTAGGCTTAGAGAGATCGTGATCTTCTCTTGTACCCCAAATATTCCGGCTCCTACTCCAGAGTCTGTTTTAGAGCCGTCAGTGTACCAGTTGAGATTCGCTGCTATAGGAGGCCCTGCTTCCCAGTCCTTTCTCTCTGTGTATTCATTTTTGAAGCTATATTGTGGGGCAATCTGATCCATTGGCATTCCCAGTATTGGATCGGCCTTTATTTCTTCATATAGGTAGGTTTAGTATTACTTCCAGGACTGCAGTCGGATTATAAACAGTTAGTTTCATTTATAACAGTGATATGAGTAGATTCCACAAAGTAAGGGTCCAAACAGTAAATTGCATATTGATACATTTTTCCTATCTTATCGCTCATCACTAAATGTTGGTCTGGTGCGTAACGCGGAAGTTCTTTACTGTTCAACTTGTCACCGTTTTTCATCGTTGTAAAAAGGTCACCTATGAGTTCCATTATTCAATAGAATATATTTATTTATGCTTACTTTTTATGTCTTTGCAAGACCAATTGAAACTAAACGCAAACAAACGTCAAACACTTTAAAAATGTCACTTTCTTCCGCGCGAATGACTCATTTTCTGCCTTTATTGTGGTACAATCTACTATTCAACCACCCATATTAAAAAGTGTCGTTTTTAAAGCTTATTCCAAAGCACATAGAGTATTGGAATGCAATAATCCCCAAAATAACAAGAGTTTATAAGATATTACAGAGTTGTACTCAAAAATGACAAAAATTTTTGCAATAATTTAATAGTAACTTTAGGTGGGTTCTATTGAAAAATTAGTAATTTTAAGTAAGTCTCGGCGTGATTGTCAGTATCTATTACCACGTAAAGGTTGATATATTAAATACAAACTACAAAGACACCCTAAATAGGGCAAATCAAGTTCGCAAAGTGATCCTAGAAGACCAACCTATAAACAAAATTGAATGTAATAAAAACCTAATTTAGTAAATAACTTCTATGATATCATGTAATCCCATATTCATATTAGTTTATACTTTCAGTCTTGATTTATATTATGTAATGTAACTCTGTGTACAATGTAGAACAGCCAGCTGGAATAAATTCGATAACGAATAAATAAGGGCGTGTTGGGAAAAACGCTTGGACACGTCGATTTGTATTTTTAAATGCGCATTTTTTTTTCAAAAAATAAAATTATATAGGATGTGTCATGAGACAGTGGCCAATACCAACTTTCTTATTTTAAATTCTACCCAATGTATATTATTTATTCAGAAAATTAAATTTACATTAAATGGTATTGGATACATTATCCACCCCGAATTGGATTGTACTATTTGTAATACTCATGAAAAGGAAACTATTTTCCACATACTGTTTGATTGTCCGATTTACACAACAATGAAACGAAATATCCCTTGCCTTGAAAATGTGAACTCACTCCTGCATGCCTTGAATAAAATCACAATTTTTGAAGCTAGGAAAATTGCGGAATATATTTGGAATATATTGAAATTACGCCAATTTGTCATAAATGAATAGTGTTTTGTGTGTAGTAGGTATTTAAGATTCACTCAACCTTTTCAATTTAAAAATTTATTTTATATATAGAATTATATTTGTACCTTGCTGTAACATTGTTCCAGAAGCAATAAAATTATTATTATTATTATTATTATTATTATTATTATTATTATTATAATTATTATTATTATTATTATTATTATTATTATTATTCAGAAAATTCTAGACATAATTCATGTACAATGCCCTTCTAACTGTTTCGGAAATATTAAGATTTCTGATTTATTACAAAATTAACATAAAAAAAAACTATTTTATTCCATAAATTCGCTACATTACACTAAAAACCTAATAAGTAATACCGATTATTTCTTAATAATGTGAAAAAAAACATTCATGTCAATGCATGAAATGTTCAAAAATGTTCGCCGCGAACGTCTTAGTAACATGCTAATCTAGTTACTGATCTAATCGCAAGCGTGATTCGTATTTTTAAGCCATCTAAGTTTAGGGGTTTAGTTTTGTATATTATACTTTTGACGTAACCCCACAAAAAATAGTGTAATGGCGTCAGATCAGGAGATCGTGCTGGCTATTCTATCGATCCGCGCCTCCCTATCCACCGATTTGAAAGAATTTGAATTTTACTTTCCTTTAATATTAGAAAAATTAATGTGTGGCTAACGTTGAACAGCTTTTCGACCAGATTTATTTGGGTTTTCTTGAACCTCAAGCATTATATCCAATTTCGTATCATCACTTACTGCATTGGCAGCTACTTTTTTTATCTGTCTTACATGACCAAGCTCGCGAAATTGATTTTCTATTTTGCGAATTGTTCCTTAGGATACAAGCGGCCAGTTTGTAATTTTTTTTTTCTTATGGGATTATATTTCGTGAATTTTTAGTACAGCTCTGTAATATCCGATAAACAACTGTTAGTTAGGGGATTATTGCATTCCAATACGCTATGTACTTGTTGAAATAAACTATAGTTCGGAAATTTTATAGTGGCACTACGAAAATCAGTGGCGTAGTGTTTAGGGGGCAGCAAAAAAAATAACTCCCTATCGCTCCCGCAATGTTATTTGCCATGCAAAACCGCCATGGTGTGAAAGAGAGGAGGCGAGATGAAGTCGTCTTGCCGAAGTGCGGTGACATCGAGTTTTAAACTTCAAACTAATAATTAAAATAAGGGGGGACGAATTTTCGGAGAAAACCTACGCTACGCCACTGACTGAAACGTTCATTGATGATATCGTAAAAAAATATGGCATTGATATAATTGAAAATTCTAGATTCTCAGTTAGTTAAAAATAATAATCGTTTGGCAATAAGTTAATTTTGTTCCTTTTGGTATTTGTTATCACATTGTTTATTTTTTCATTCCTACATTAATTTTGTTTTGAATAATTATTCTCGAACCATTCTTTTCACACCTACATCCGTTTTAATAAACCCATAAAAATTTTGTGTCAAAAGCGAAAATATTAGGCAAAATATTTCTCTTTGAACTAAACTCATTATCACACGGTAGATACATTAGGTATTTATCAGTTAATTGTTTATTCCTTCTGTTAATTAAATTTGTTGAAAGACTCTTGCATGTAGAAACGAATGTAATGAAAACATGGATCAATCCTCAAACTACGAATTAATGATTGTTTACCTAAAATTATGAGTGAATAGATGCATAAATAATTCAATTTTTATTAACCTCCAGAGCTGGCAGACAGACAATGGACAAATTTGTTAACATTTTCATTATTTTTCTAGCAGGAAATTGCCAATTATTTTCAAACGCGACGTAGTTAAATAAGTACTCGAATAAAAGCAGTTGGAATTATATAATTTATCTAAAATTATACAGAGCGCACTATAAAGTCGCATCCACATTATGCCGCGATTTGCCGTTGGCAAAGCCAGTGACTTTAAAAACGTCAACATGTGTGTTGACGTTCATTTAGTTTAGTCGTATAGTTTGTCTCAAAGTATATCGTCTTCACTTTTGCAGGCAATCATCTAAATACGACCATTTACGACCTTCTTAAAATAATTTTACCTGAAATGAAATCCAACAACAGTCGAGTGACAAGGCAAGGGCGGGCCATCAGTTATAAATGAGTTTGGTGTCGGATGTATGATGGCTGCATTGAATTCTTTTGGCAGTATTAAATATTCCGTTTTAGCCTGCGTTTTCAAAGAGCATTCTATACGAGTATTACAAGTTATCATTAATTTTTTTCGCAATGTTGTGTCGAAAACTTGTCATTAGATGCAAAGTAAATTTTGAAAAATGTGTATGATTGTTTTGTATGTAGACGATTCATTAAGCTAGAAACTTTAAAAGAAACCTGCTTATTTACAAAGACACCAATATCCTCTATAAAGGATGTTATTAACAGTGAAAAATTAAGTGGAAGAAAAAAACGTTGTAATTTTCAATCTCATCGTCCGGACAATGGCCAACAGGATATAATAAGAAGAAAAATATAATATTCCCTCTATGAAAGCCAGATTGTTCCTACTTTGGACAATCTAAAAAGAAAGCTAGAAGAAGATGACACCGATATAAATATTAGCCGGGCCACCCTCCATAGAGTTATTGGTAAAATGGGATTCACATATCTTAAAATTGACAAAAAAAACAAGTAATGGAATCGCAAAGATTGCGTACTTGGAGATTCAATTTTCTTCAGGACACTAAGAAGTACCGATCCGAATTAATACCGATTAAAAATTTACCTGGACAAAACATGGTTTGATACACACGATACAGGATCTAAAGGACTGGTTGATTCCAGTAAAAACTGTAACACTAAGGCACCTTCAAATAAAGGAAAGCGCATAACTATTATTGACGCTGAATCAGAAAACGGATTTGTTCCAAATTGTCTGCTGCTGTCTGCAAAGAATATTAAGGATTCAAGCTAGGATTATCATGAAGATACAACTGCAGAACTTTTTGAAAACTGGTTTCAAAATCATCTAATGAAAAATATTCCCGTAATTGTAATGGATAACGCAAGATACCACAGCCGGCTATTACAAAAAGTATGTAGAAAGACTGAAATTCAAGAATATTTGTTACAAAATGATATTTATTTTGAATCTGATTACAAGAAGAAGCAACTTTTGGAGGTGTTAAAATCATATGCTGTTAAAAAACAATATGCATGTGACAGTTTAGCTGAGGAACAGGGACATACTGTGCTACGTCTTGCCCCATACCATTGTAAGTATATTCAACCCCATATAGCATTTGTGGCATCCAGGACTTCGGGTCCCAGTGTTATAGAATTAATTAAAAATGTAGTTAATAATATAACCATTCAAAGCTGTAAAAATTCTGTACAGCATGCACGTTATAAAAATTGAAGATTCATACATTCATTTTCAAAATAATATAGAGCCTATTGTAATTAATCTTAATGATAAGTCTGACAGTGAAACAGGATTAGATTTAGAACAATATTATACCATACCAATAAAGTTGGATATTGTTTTTTTTTACCTGGTTATAGTTTATTTAACTTAATAGTATTTAATAATCTCTCATTAAGGGTGCGTTGTATCAAATATCTAAACTCGGTTTAATGATAACTGATGTTTAGACTGTGGCAGGTTGATGTACCTATTTATTATCAATCAACTGCATCAGTCTAAACATCAGTTATCATTAAACCGAGTTTAGGTGTTTGATACAACGCGCCCTTAGGAGGAAAAGGAAAAAAAGTTTAGAGAAATGGTCTTCACATATTAAATAAAAAACAAAGGATGTATGAAAAAAATACAAAAAGACAGATATTTGTGAATTTGATTTTAAAATAATTTTAAATATTCCGCCGTGTGATTTATTGCAATTGGCCCATTAATTTTATGATTTCCGGCAAAAGCGTAGACGATATACTTTGGGACCAACTATACAATGTTCACTGATAAGGGTTTACTAGTTGCTTTAGCTGCGCTTATCGTACTCGTGAATGAAAAAAAAAGACGGCGCAAACTACGATTTTGGGTACGTCGAAGCCTTCAAAGTAGAGCACAATATGGATCTCAGGACTTAATGAAGGATTCACTACTGGACGATATGGTCGAATTGAATTTTGAGTACAGATCTGTATGTGGTTTCAGAAACATTTTCGAATGAGAAGTAGTGATTTTGAAACTCTTCTAAATTTGATTGCCCCACATATCAAGAAGGAAGATACCTCATTCAGAAGAGCTATTTCCGCTGATGAACGCCTAGCAGTTACTTTGTGATATCTAGCGACGGGAGATTGCTATCATTCATTAAGTTACATATTCAAGATATCGAACAGGACGATCCCGGTATAGATTTATCAAATTAATAACTGTCTCGTTCGTCCACTCCATTTGAAAGCAAGTGTTCTCTGGTTTATTGGCACGTGCCAACGGTCGCGTCTACATTGCATCGGCTTTGCCAATTGCCATAGTATGGACACTTGCGTCTCAGGACAAGAGCCAGGGAGCCTGAAACGGGTGGCGCCGGCAGTTGTCGATAACTGTCGGCTCAGATCTGTCTGGCTCCGGTGCGCATGCGTCCATAAAGCTTTTAACCACCTATACGATATCATTGATGTGTGCAGAGATTAGCCCAACGTAAGCGTGCTGGGCTCCTAACACAGAGGTTCCAGGTTCGAGTCGTGTCCGAGTCAAGATATTTTTTTTTTTTTTTTCTTATTGTTTTTTTCAAAAATTGACTAAAAATACGAAGAAGGTTTGGTGGGGGTAGGATTGGTTGGGTTATTATTGAAAATTATTATAATAATCTGTCAATTACACAATTCAATTTTTCGATTCGGATTAGGGTAGGGGGTAAGGTAGGGTGGTTTTGGTTGGGTTATTATTGAAAATTATTATAATAATCTGTCAATTACACAATTCAATTTTTCGATTCGGATTAGGGTAGGGGGTAAGGTAGGGTGGTTTTGGTTGGGTTATTATTGAAAATTATTATAATAATAATAAATAATTTTCAACTCAAAAAGTTTTCAAATCACCTGTACGCAGACAACCAGCATTCCCTCCTTTGATTCGAGAGCCGACAGATACCGACAACTGCCGGCGCCACCCGATTCAGGCTCCCTGGCTCTTGTCCCGAGACGCAAGTAGTATGGACGCGTCTTAATATAGAGTTCCTAGCCGTTAGTCAAATGGAAAGTTTATAAGCGATCTCAGTCAGTGGCGATCATATACACTTTGAGAGGGGAGGGGGCACGGGCGATTGTGTGATACGACTGAACCACGGTAAAAAAACACGGTATGCTGACTTAAATTGTGCACGTTCTGCGCATGACGTCACCTTGGAATCAGAATCAGAAATTGTTGGATAGAGTTGTACGTGTTTAGTTAGTTTTTCCTGAGGTTTTTCGATTTTTCTGCGTTAATCGATATTGTTTTATGCTAAAGCCCATGTTTAAAATTATTATAGGGTTGATCCAAGTGTTTAACTTTATTTTACTTTGATTATAAGACCATAATGCCGGGCTGTGCCGTGGCTACATGCAAAAATACCAATCGCAATACGAAAGAAACGGTATAAAATACTATGGATTTCCAAAAAATGAAGACTTGGATAAGCAGTGGGTAAGTGTTTGTCGTCGTTAATTGCGAAAGATGTGAGTTGTATAATGTATGGTTTTCTACCTGCTTTGTCCAAGTGCCAAAGTTTAGAATTACTCTATAAGAAGAGAAAAGTATTTTCGACTTATTTTATTTGAAAGTGTTTTTTAATTGTTAATTACACGAGAATGTTATTCTTTTTAATTTCTGAACAACTGCGGTTGAGCTAGGGGGGGCCGTGCCCCCCCCCTATTACCACCACTGATCTCAGTTAAACAACCAAAAAAAATGTCTTTGTGGCCATCTTGTCAATACTGTTGTAAAACATGTTCGGCCAACAAACGGTCGTAACGAATGTTTTGTGGTTGTTAAAATGTAACTTTAATTTAAATGTTAACATTTTAGCGCTTTATTAAACTTTAATAGGCTAACTTGCTTTGGTAAATTTCAACCCGGTTATAAATTGACAGTGATCTTGAGATTGGACGATAGAAGGTAAACGTGCTTGTTTCAAACAAAAACAGGAAATTAAACGCTTATATTATTCACAAGTTTACATACCAATATGAATGATCGATATGTCGAAAATACAGAGATGGACTTAAAATTCTATAGTTACATGCGTCTGCGTCGAACGGTTCTGGTTTAATGATTTTAATGTCAAAAAACAATGGTTTTATAAAGGGGACGGAAATTGTATGTATTCACTAAACCGTTATTGTGGAAGCGACTTTCATCACACAATTTCATTTAAAATTAAAGGATTGTCGACAATCGTAACTTCGATTAAAGATACTCATTCTAAACTTCGGTAGAAATCAGTCTTTGAACTCCTCTGAAGTATGTTGCTCTTGCTTATTCCGACAAAAAATCAGGTGGCAGCTATGGTTAGGTACGCACTGGGGAATTAAACTTCTTTATTTCAGACAGAGATTAGCAATCTAGCAATGCGCGATAAAAACGACAGGACAAGACTAGACAAGTGTGGGATTGCATCGAAAAAAGTGAAAACGTTGGACGAACGGAATAACGTCAAGCTGACATAACTTCCAGGTCACCAACGATCGAGGGCAATTAAAAAACTGACGAATCTGTACCAAGACAGATTCTTGGTATACCAAAACCCATAGTACGAGAATATGTGAAGAACTGGATCAGAGAACAAAATAAAAATTACTGGGTAAACATGCCAATACAAATACTTGGGAAAATCTGCATAAAAGAGGATCATGCCTGAAACCTACTGCTTATATGGAGCAGGAATCAGCTGATAATTATTATTATAGGTAATAGTTTTCGTGAGTGGTCATCCACCAGTGACAGTGAAACATATACAGAAGATTGTGAACGTAGAATTTGTAGTGCATGCAGTTCTCTCCCTGCAGCAATGATTAAGCGTGCAACAAACGAAGGTGTGATAAACTAAATGCCTGGAGGTTCAAGGACGAAATTTTGTAATCTTGTAATTTATGTAGGTATGTTGTATTAAATTGAAAAAACACGACCTAATTATAATAAGCCACAGTACGACAAAAATACTAAAATTGTAAAATTGGCATTCGACTTCAAATCAATAACGTTTTCACATTTTGTAGGTTGACACAAACTAGAATCTGTTGGTCTTGGCTGTGGATAATGTTTCCTTTAACACCAACAAGTTGTTCGAGAGGCGTGGTTTTAGATCAAATAAAGTAACAACAGTCACAGATAAACTAGCTAAACATCTTAAGATATTCAAAAAGGAAAAATATTCGAAGTGATTGCTTCAAACACAACCTAAAATGTCAATAATAAAATTGCTGTCGGCATGAAATAGTATATTACACTCCAAGGGCCGAAAGTTGAATTTTCGGCCCTGCGCGTCATGATGCTCCGAAGCGAATTTCGGCCCTGCGCGTCATGATGCTCCGAGGCGAAGCCGAGGGCATCATGACGCGCAGGACCGAGATTTCAACTTTCGGCCCGTGGAGTGTATACTATTTTTCTTCATAGCCGGTCGGAAGCGAGTGCCGCTGGTCGTAGTTACGAGTATAAATACGCATGAGAAACTCTTTCCTCCCGCTGTTATAGAGGAAACGCGTGTACTTTTCACAAGGAGTAAATGTTGAACTTTCGTCCCTGCTATGAGGGACGAAAGTGCGTACTTTCGACCGAGGTATGAAGAAAAATCTTTTTGGTTAGGTTAGCGTTAGCCAATTAGGCAATCCAAACCACGAGACTTTTTAGCTGTCAATATGGCCGCGACGGTCAAACATTGGATTCAGTACCTAGAAAGTTTTATAGTTATCAAACGGTTTACTTTGTAGGTATTTTGTAGGGTTTTAAGGTGTTTTGTAGTGTTCGAGAAGGACAATTAGGCAATTCTAAGATGGAGAGTGCTTATTTTAAATCGTTATTAGTGGAAAATCCCGATGTTGACAAAAGGTATGCTGGATATCCCATGATTTATTTTCTGTACTTAAATGTATTCTGACAGTTTTTCGATTCAGTAAGATAACATTTTAAATTTCTTCCAGACATGGCAGAACATTAGGTGCACAAATTTATATCCACTTAAAATATGAAAAGGGTCAATAGGATTGAAACGATTATGTTGAATAATTGGTTTATCTTCAAGTTTTTCCAAATTTGCAATATATGGCAAATCATCCATTTCGTACAAAAATTTGATACAGTAATTTTGATACCTAAATAAAAGTCAAAGAATACACACAACTAAATATAACCTATAAATTCTTGAAAACGCATACGCAAGCCGTTTGCGATCAACAAATACCACTCGTTGTAAAACACGCATGCTCGCTGGTGTTTATGAGATGCGCACGACCTTGAGAAGTACGAACGGTCAAGAATAGCGCTCACGGTCGTTAGATTTTGATTTCTGCGCAAGTCGGTTGGCAAACTTCACGTGGTTTCTTCTTATGTGAAACTGGAGTCTTTACTTCCTTAAGTTTTGCTTGAAAACAGCCAAATTGTGTTAAATTGTCTTTACTGTTTGACGGCTATATTCGGGTCGATCCGGATATCTTGGTGGAGGCCAAAAAATCGAATGCTACTTGATGTCACTAAGGAGAAGTGCGTGATGTCACGTTCAAAGCGCGCGTTTGCTTTCTGCGCTTTTAATAATTTCTTTTCGAAAGAAATTCTGCCAAAAAAACATACCTACCGGGAATTTTTTTCACAAAATTCTCTAAATTACGGCAATAAAAAACTTACCGAAAAGGTCCATTGTTCCCGCCGCCAATAGTTATAACAGCGCTAATTACATCGGATCAGCCTTACGAGGGCAATTCGGAACGATTATTGTGATGGAAAGGAAAAACTGGATCACTCTAAAAAATTATCGCTTACCTTACTGTACTGCCCTAAAACATACTTTAAGATTTGGGACGGTGCGCTGTACAACAAAGGTTCCAGAGCGTCGACCAACAAACATTTTTGAAGACACAACTTTAAGGTGCTTTTGCACTTGTACTTTAAATCATCCGAAGATCTATCACTTTCATGAAGCGCGATAAGCCTGGGGAAGATATTTGCTGCTGCAACAGCTTGCGAATGATCAGCACTATGTTTGCCGATTTGACCTATCGCCCACGTGGTAGCAGCCAACAGAGAATCATCGGTGGAGGTTTCAAGAATCTCCGCTAACAGTATGATAACTTTGCAACCTAATACGGACATTGCCAAATGTTCCGAATGCGCTGAAACAATTTAGACACAGTTGAAAACAATATTTGTTCACTCCGACAGAACGCAAAAGTCTAGGGATCTTTTTGTAAAATCCTAAAACTAATGAAAGAAAATGAAAATTTTTTGGTAACAAAATTCAACGCAAAAACGTAATAGAATGCTAATAAAGGTGACAGATTTTTATTTTTCTTCTTCTTTTTATATACAATATAGAGAGGTTTATTCAGTGATGCCAACTCCTTGGAAGTTAAATAGCTAGAATTTTTTTCGGTGTTTTTTATTCTTATTACAGAATATTATAATAATTACTTCTCTTTCAAACGTAAGGGATGCTTTTAGTTTTATTTGTACGATAGATTGCCAACTGCTCAATCAAAAATTTAATTGACAAATCAGACAAAATGACAATATGCGACATGACAATTGACAGCTGACACACATATTAATTTTACCACCATTACACCATTCTAATTTCTTCTTCTCCTTATAAATTGCAATGGCCTCCCATCCTATAGGTCATCATTTAGTATTCTTCTCTTCTTTCAATCTTGGCCCTTACCTGTTCTGATCCTGTGCGCAAATGACATTGCCAAATAATTCACGAAAAGGTAATAGATTGCTATCAAAACGTAATAGGATAATAGATATGGTTAAAAGGTAATAGATCAATCACGAACGTAATAGCAGGAACAACACTGCACTGGGAGTCCAGCCGAGTAACATCCAGGAAGTGGTCGTTCTACAACCACCGCTCAAGACCGGTATTCAGTTTAACCGCTAGAAGGCAACCGACAAACACAGCACCCGAGTTGGTTAATGAATTACAGCGTGCACATAATATGTGACAATTGGCAGTAATACGGTGAGGAATCGTCTCCATGAAGCCAATATTCGTAGTCGGCAACCACTGAGATGTCCACCTCTGTCTAGAGGCCATCGCGCATCACGATTAACCTGGTGTCAATAGTTTCTGAATTGGGCGGATAATAACTGGGCTACAGTTTTATTTACCGACTAGTCTAGATTTGGATTTCATCCAGATTCCCGTCGGACAAGAGTGTGGAGACAGCCCGGAAATTTGGAACGCTTGCTACATGTGCAGGAAGTGTACACGAACAGAGGTGGCACATTAATGGTATGGGGCGGAATCATTATTGACGGAAGATCTAAGCTCATTTTCCCACACGGCTTTCTCACAAGTCAGCAGTATTTGTATACTATTCTCCAACCTGTCGTTCGTTCATTTGCTGGTGCTGTTCGAGATAACTTTCACTCAATGCATGATAACGCTCGACCACATGTTAAAGTTGAATAACGAGGGTATTATTGATGTATTGCCATGGCCAACACAGTCACCGGACTTGAATAACGAGGGTGTTATTGATGTATTGCCATGGCCAACACAGTCACCGGACTTGAATCCCATTGAGCATGTATGGGACATGCTCCAACGACGAATTCCTCCACTTATGGGCAACATTCACAATGAGTTTCAATTTCGAGAGCTTCTGAGAGTACAATGGACACAAATACCTCAAGCAGACATTAACAATGTAATTTTGAGCATGAATGCTAGATGTAGAGCTGTGTTAAATCAACGTGGTGAGTTTATTTTTTGTGTTTTTTTACGTTGGAAAAAACAGTGGTTTTTAGAATATCTTTTTTGTTCAGTTTTCTGTTATTTTTTGCAAAAAAAGTTGATGTTTTTGACATAGATATTAAACAACAATCTAAACCAGGGATCTCCAAACTACGGCCCGCGTAGTGGTTTTGTACGGCCCGCGTTGACATGAGCGGTGTTTGCCGAGATGACTCCCATTTCCCCTGCTCAGTCGCGGTGTGGTCACATCCCTCAGGGGTGAGTCATAGCCCGGCCCACCCGCCGTCAGTCGTCAATCTCGCTCAGTCTGAGAAACGTATAGCGTGTGGTATAGCTTGAGCCAAAATGGACTGGCATATGGTTGGACAAAAACAACTCCATAGAAGTCATATGTACATATGTCAGGCAGTCAAAACATGACAATCAAGAAGCTAAGCTAATTGAAGCTTGATAAGTTTTTTTTCACCTACATGAAAATAAGAAAAAAACGGACTAGGACCTTCTTATCCTTCCAAATCTTGTTGGCTCGCCTGGCCTTCCAGAGTTTACAATTTGAACCCTTAGGTAAAAAAGTTTGGAGACTCCTGATCTAAACTATATATTTTGTTTTACTTTTTCAAATTGATTACAGATTAAAACACGACTACTTATAAAAATATCCCTAGACTTTTGCGTTGTGTGTATTTTCAAAAGCAAGTGAAATAATGTACCTACCTGATATAAATCCCAAGGCTATAATGGTCGGCATCTTTGCACCTCCACTATCGTTTTGGTATAAGACTTCCATTAAGGCTCCAATTCCTCCAGTATTAACAACCAATTGGGTTAATTCTAAAGATTGCTTAACGATGTCTCGTACTAAACAAGCAGCATTCCGACGAACTCCGGGACAAGGATGTGCCAAATGAAGCAGGACAGTGGGAAATATTTCTGCTTCAACTACAGCTTCGGCTATGTCTAAACTATGTTTGGCGCATGAACCTTTAATTACACAAAAATTAAAATATATAAATATCCAATTTCACTAATTTTATGCTCCTCTCTAAATGAAAATTTATTGAAAACCTTTTAAAATATTTCGTATTATTTGATGTTGTGTAGATATTAATAAATTCATGACGTTTATTCTGTAAGGCTGTTAGTTTCTGCTTTCATTAATGTGTGTACTTTATGACAGAAATAGACTGCAGTTAATTAATTTACATTGAACAAAAGTGTACAAGGTATACCGCCGAGAAATGAAATGAACTTAAGAAATCAAAATACTCGTAGTACACTGGTTGTCCCGTTTAGACAGAAACTACGCTGGAGATTACATCTAAAAGTTAAAGATAAATAAATATACTTACTTAAAGCAGCAAGAATTTGTTTCTTGAGTTTCTCGTCTGTGTTACTTAAGTTTTTCACTAAGTAAGGAATTGCCCCTGCATCTACTACGCTCTGAGCCAATTCAATACCGTGCTTGGCGATATCTGCCAAAGCACTCGTTGTTATTTGCTTCAACGAAATTTCGGGTTCTTGTAGACATAATAATAATAGAGGTACTGCCCCGGAATCCACGCAAGTTTGAGCTAACGTTTTTGAATGTCTAGCAATATAACCAATTCCCCAAGCTGCTGCTTCCTTAACCTAAATCTCAACCACAATTTCAATATAATATTCAAGGTGGCTGAGGAATTTTAGTGAAGAAAGTTTTAATGACACTAAAGATTATTCATCTTTGTGTATCAATAGGTCTAACAAAATGTTTGGCAAGTTTATCTAAAGTCGTGAAAGGAATGCAGTCGAAGACATTCGATATTGCCACGTTTAACTATGAAAAAGCTAAAGTGCTAAGTATGTAGTGATAATAATTAGAAAATGGACTTTTTATTATTAACAATATTAACAATATGATTAAACGTTAATTCTTTAATGTGCTTGTTTCATTGGATTTTGTCTATTAACATTATTTTTTCAATTTATGAATATTAAAAGATGAACACTTTTCCAAATTTGTTATGGGCTTCTTCAAGCTCTGGCAGCGTTGTGCGAAAACCATAATTTTCACGCCCTCCGAACTAACTCAATTGGTGAAATTTATCGAAAGGCCTTCGTTGCTTAGCGACTAGCTGACTTCCTATTGGCAAGCGCGTGCGTGTGCTCTTCCCTCTCAGTTTGTCAATTGACTGACATTGATTATCCAGTGGCGTTGGTATTGTCAGTGTTAGATTTTGAATTATTTCGCTACAGTAACAGTTTCCCATACATACCAAAAACATTGAGAGCAATCAATGTCTTCATCATGTGTCGTATTCCCAAACCTGGAAGAGCTGCGCAGGAGAAAGGCACTGAGGTCGATAAGTCTTAAGTCAATCCTACTTAAGACACAGGACAAACCGTTGGACAGCCACATCACAGATAAGGTGTTGGTATACCCACCCCAACACAAGAATCTAAACTCCTATATAACAAGCAAATCACAACCAGCTCGAAAAGTAAGTGGAAACTGCACTGAGACACAAAGAGGTCTCGCTGAGTGGATTCCTAGATATCTAGTGATATTTCAACAACACATCTCTTGACTAAATCTCAAAGGCATCGATAAGACTTACTGTAAAGTGGATATCCTGCATGCTATTAGGAGAAACGATAATCTACTGTGCTCTAGTGGGAGAAACATTGGCAGCCAAAGTCACTAGGGGTGTCTTGTCCGCTTGTCCCCATTGCTATGAAACTTGGTGGTAGAGGACCTGTTAATCACACTAGAAAGGAGTGGACATAAAACACTTGAGTACAAAGACGATGTGGACATTATGGTCTAAGGAAAATTAAATACCACGGCTAAAGGGATAATGCAAATGGCTTTTAAGCTGGTCGGTACATAGATATAAGATGGTGGTTTCAATATCGGTCCCTCCAAAACAACCATTGTAGCTTTTACCCGAAGCAGGAACTTAGACGTCTTAGGACTTCTGACCCTTCAAGAAACCCAGATCCAGCCTGTCGGGAAGAATTAAATATCTTGGGGTGATGTCTCGAAACTTTTCTAGAACTGACAACTGGCCAAAGTCAAGAAGGAAGCCGAGGCTACATTAATGATATTGACAGAAAAGCATATAGGAGCTAAGTTCCAAACTGGTGCATTGGACACATTGTGGCTAAACCCAAGATCACATAGGTATCTTTTTTATGGTGGACGAAGATAACCCAAAAAATAGCCAGTAAGGTACAAAGACGTTGCCAACCTTAACATAACGGAGGCTGTGAAACAACACCAGCATCAACCCATGGAAGTAGTGCTGGACTACCCTCTGATTGATATACAAATCATCATGGGGAAGATTACAATGGAACTTCTGAGGTAACAAATCAGTAGTCGCTAATAACTTATATGTACTAAAATGAGCCGGGCGAGTATGTCTCCGCCAGACCGATAATCATTCGTCAGACGAATAAATTATGAGACAGTGGCGTCGATTCAAGTCGTTCATTAATTATTATACAAACAAAATAAATGTACAGAATAAGATTTCTTTTGCTAGCGTACTGAGATCCATCTACAAAATAGTGCCTAGTTTGCATATTTAGGAGAAACAGTTAAATTATTTTCAGGTAACTTTGGTATAAGATTTTCTTCTACCCATTTCCTGTAATTTTGAGAATTCATCTCGTCGTGGTAATCTCCATACTTGCTTCCTGATTCAAATAATAATAGACTGTCCTTAATAAACGCATTTCACCTCCAGCATGGACTGTTAATAGCCGATTGTCTTTAGTCGTGATTAAAAATAGTACCTATCTATTATCCGCCTTAACGTAATTTAAATAAACATAAATATTGGGAAAAAACATTAAATAGAAGTTTTGACGAAAGTTTACAATAAAATTTGAAGAAATATGTTTGGTGTGGAAATATGTTTTTTAACCTGGTGTCCCTGGATTAATAGGTATGTTGTTTACAATAAATATAATCATATGAATTAGTTAATTTATAATTGATATTTTGAATAACTGAAAACACGTATAGGTCTAAAAAACATATATATCTATGACGTACGTCAATTCTTCTCTTTTTATTAAAAAGTCCAATTAATAGAGACGTTCTCGAACACAACCTTACACTCAAATACCTTTTCAACATATTTTCAAATTCAACTCTACATCAAAATTAGAAGCAGAGTTTTGCTACAAAAAAATAGAGCTACAGTTCACAGAAAAAATCATAAAAATCAAATAATTACTTCAAGAGATAATCTCTTTTGAAAATGTGTCAAATTTGGTGTCGGGGTTTTTTTTTACAGTTAGTGCGTAAAGAAAAGAAAATTTTTAGGTAGGGATTAAGTGATAACCCTAATAAAAATATATACTCACACTGCATTCAAAGTCTTCTAAACATCCTATTAAAGCCTGCAAACCACCGGAATTTATAACTTGATAGGCGCAATTGAGATTGTGTTTACAAATTGATCTAATAACAAACAGTCCCGCTTTTTTCTGATATTTCTGAAATATAAAAAGTGTCTTGTAGTTTTCAATTAGTAAAATGTTTGCAGTAGGATCATTATACATTTCCATTAAATATCGATGTAAGTAGAATCGGAATAAAGCCTTGATTAATAATTTGTTCTGCTAAGGCAGCATCATGATGAACGAGTCTTCCTAAAGCTACAGCAGCACACTGTTGGATTTGAACACATGGATCACTCAAAAGTGGTTTAAGAAGTTCTAAAATAAAAATTCCATTAAGAAGATAACCGATTGATATTTCCAAAATCGTACCTAATACACCTCCTTTTGTCAAAAGTTCTATATTTTGTTGTCTTACAGCTAAATCTGAAACAGCTTGTACAAATCCCAATCTGGAACGCTGATATTGATCAAATATTATAACAAGGTTCCGATTTGACATATTTCTAAAATTTCTTCATAATATATTCGTTTTTAACTGTTTGACATTTATTACCAATATCATTACCTAAATAGTTCCTTTGTCAACCAATGGAAATATTTATTTGATGTGTAAAGTTATACAAATTGCCATTTAATCAACTTGTTTAATTAGATTTATTATGATATATCTCCGTTTTGAAAAGTTGTAATAGTAAGTAAATCCGACTCTGGATAGTTGGAATATTTATCCATAGAGCTGCTCAGCTTTTATAGTAAGAGACAAAGCAGAAATAAAAAAGAAGATTTATTTTGACCTAAAATCTAAAAAATTTTATTTGACAGATAGTAATAAATTAATTAATAATGGAAGAAAATGTTGTTAAAATAGAAAACACTACTGTTTATTGTAATAAAATGAAAGTAAAGCAAGAAGTAGATGAAGAAGTGCATACCCTAACTGTTCAAGATTATTCAGTTCGTGGCTTGAATAGTGCAAGTCTCATTAAACAAGAGCTACAAACAGAGTTAAGTCCTGCTATAAAATTCGAAGAATATACATCTTGGGTTAAAAAAGGAAGTAACATTTATGATAACATTAATCTACATAAAGTTAGAAGAAAATTGAAACATTCAAAAGGTAAAAGGAGAAGGCGAGGTAAATTACAAAGTTAGTAAAATTTAATTATTACTATATATCAAGCACAATAATCTTTAACATAGATTATAAACTGATCTGACTTCTCACTACGTGTAGGCTACCTTGATAAATGTTATAATCTTGCCTAGTCTTGAAGTTGTTTTAAATTGTTCCAAAACATTTGTTTTAGCTCTTCAACAAACCTGAAATTTAATATGTCCAATATAATCTTTATTTACAGGGAAAATTATGGAGGGCCAGGATCGTTTCACTAGGATTATTGTTTGTACTATTTGTGGGAATGTATATAGGAAGAAAGATGAATTTTTTTTTCACTTTTCAATGAAACATTTTATAAAGCAAAAGAAATTATATAAAACACTATTGAAAGAGAGAGTTATCAAAAATATTAACTCTACTTTTAAAACTAATCTAAATAAAAATGCTGAGCATGACATTAAAATAGTGGAAGGTGGACTGGAAGAAAAGTTACAGGAAAACAAAAATTGTGATCAGTTAAATACTATTGATAATATCAAACCAAGTCCAAAAAAAAATGCCAAAATAAATGACAACTCAAATACTGATACAAGGCAATTTAGTTGTGAAATATGTTTGAAATCATTTTCACAGAAATGTCATCTAAATGGACATATTAGAAGTCATACTGGTGAAAAACCATTCAAGTGTGACATTTGTTTAAAAGCATTTTCAAATAAAAGTGATTTAAATAAACATTTGCGTTGTCACACTGGTGAAAAACCGTTTAGTTGTGATGTTTGTTTAAAATCATTTTCACAAAAATATTATTTAAAAATACACATCAGAAGTCATACCGGAGAAAAACCATACAAATGTGATGTTTGTTTGAAAATGTTTTCAAACAAAGGCGTTTTAAATAATCATATGCATTGCCATGCAGCAGAAAAACCATTTAATTGCGAAATTTGTCAAAAAGGTTTTCCACAAAAAAGTTATTTAACTAATCATATTAGAAGTCACACTGGTGAAAAACCATTTAAGTGTGACCTTTGTTTGAAATCGTTTTCTCAGAAAGGTGATTTAAATAATCATTTGCGTCGTCACACTGGTGAAAAACCATTCAAGTGTGACGTTTGTTCAAAAGCCTTTTTACAAAAAGGTGATTTAAACAAACACATGCGTAGTCACACTGGAGAAAAACCGTTCAGTTGTGACGTTTGTTTAAAATCATTTTCACAAAAATGTTATTTAAATGTACATATTAGAAGTCACACTGGTCAAAAACCATTTAACTGTGATATTTGTTTGAAAGCGTTTTCACAAAAAAGTGATTTAACTGTACATTTGCGACGTCACACTGGTGAAAAACCATTTAAGTGTGACATTTGCTTAAAAGCGTTTTTACAAAATGGTGATTTAAGAAAACATTTGCTTTGTCACACAGGGGAAAAACCGTTTAGTTGTGACGTTTGCTTAAAATCATTTTCACAGAAATGCTATTTAAAAGAGCATGCTAGAAGTCACACTGGAGAAAAACCATTTAAGTGCGACGTTTGTTTGAAATATTTTTCGTGGAGAAAACAGTTTGATACACATTTGTGTCATGCAAGAGAAAAATTATTGCAATCAAAATTTGATTAAAATTCCTTTCAGTAAAAATAGTTCCATTTACATTTGCGCAGTCACCATGAAAAAAAGTCATTTAAATGTGACATTTGTTTTAAATTTTTTTCATTTAAATAATCTGTTATGGGCTTTGCTGCTGAACAGCCATGAAATTTTACAATTTTCATTGTTGGCGAATGTCAGTTTATGCAAGAAAGACGCTAAGTTGGTTCGTTGGTTGGCAGGCACTCCCAGTAGGTTCTTTGGTTGGCAGGCTCCCAGTAGGATCGTTGGTTGGCAGGCACTCCCAGTAGGTTAAGCACATGTACCAGTATGTATGCTTGAAGTTTAATAAAAGGCCTGAAACTAGTTACATTTTATTTATTCAATAATAAAGAACTCACAAATGTGTGTAGATATTAGTAGTTCCTTTACACCTATATCCCGAGGAATTTTAGGATATCTAGAAGCTTTAGTTTGGATAAGTGCCCCTTTTCTATCTAATAGTCTCCTAGGTGTTTTGCCTAGGATTCTGTATTGTTATACAATTTACAAGTATTTGAATGGAGGTTTCTTATACATTATTCCCCTATGGTTTCTTCTCTCATATTCCACAGAACCTAGATTCAGCTTACTCTACTAGTTTGACCATTTTCAAAGTGCCCGTTCAGAAGACAGTATTCTGTTAGGAAGTAAGTAAGTGTGACGATGCTGTTCTCGTCTAGTTAATTCAGGTTTATTCATACCATTTTAGACCTGATTACAAAAGAACTCAGTGCTTTAAGGGCCTCATTACTATCCTGTCCATGGTATAGACCTGTCGCTTTGATATCAGCTATCTATGGTATAGACAACCACTTATACGTTGAATTCACAGATCACCCAGAGTCCCAAAAATACCTATGGTTCGTATATTTATGTTTTGTGCCTACAGTAGAACAGAACTAACCGGTGACTATGGTTCGTATATTTATGTTTTGTGCCTACAGTAGAACAGAACCACAGAATACACCGTGTATTCTTTGACAGAACTAACCGGTGAAAGTCATTTAATCAAATTCACTTATTTCTCTATGGTTCACTCTGCTAAAAGAAGATAGCTTGAACCCTAGTTTTTCGTAGGTTATATTTATTTCTTTCCAAAAAGTGGATTTATATTTAATTAATCATTTGAAACATTTATACTATGATTCTATTGAGAGTAACAAGATCACGATTAATTAATTTGTCAAAGGTATGAAATCAATATTCTGAACTGTGTCTGTTCTTCCATTTTTGTGAGACATTTTGCCACCACGAAGGAAACCTGTGACCAATAAATATTTTAAAAATAAATTGCTGCAAGGTACAACAAAAATTGCTAAATAGCTAGTTAATAATAGTATTGGTAGCAAAGATAACAAAATGCTTAGTTAAGAAAGGTACCATAAAGATGAATTACGAAGTATCAAATATGAAGAATATTTAAAGTTTTCAATCACAAACCTAACAACATATAAAATTACAAAGATAATTAAAAAAATAGTAGTTTTCCTGCTTGGTTTTGTAAAGTTCAATGTATATACATTATATTGATATATACAATATAAGAAGGAACTGTTCTTTCCATTGAATGATAAGTGAGTTTATAATAAAATTTAATTTTAGGTTTGTTATTCAAGTGTGCCTGACCAAATACCAAAAAATATTGCTGTTACATCTGCTAATGCTCAACCAACTAATGGAATAGTTTATGATAAAAAACCATTGAAAATAAACTTGCAAGCAGGTAATTAAAAAACTTATTAAGAAAGTAATTTTATTTACAACTATATAAATGTAAATATGTCATTATTGACTGGTCTCAAAGTTGGAAAATATTCAATTGTTGACTTTTACTTACAAAAGGGTAGAAAGGTTGCAGTACTTTGGCCATGTCTAAGGCAGTGGTTAGTTGATTATTGCACTTGACATTTGATATGCCTTATTGGTATACTTTTTTCATCTGCGTATGCAACCTACTATTATTTTGTAGAATATTATATAAGTATTAATACATTCACACAAAACAAAAAATATGTTTTTAGGTAAAAAATACTCTTGGTGTTTATGTGGAAGAAGTAAAGCCCAACCATTTTGTGATGGAACACATAGAATTGCTCAACTTAAAATTACTCACAAGTAAGCATTATAATCATGAATGCTATTGTTTATAACAAAAAGAATAATGAATACACCACAAAAAACATACAGAAGCTATTTATTAATGCTATGCCCTCATGAATCTGATGATAAACAAGTATTCTTTGCAAAACATGTGGTAGTTAATAGATTTTTGATTTAGTTCTTGTTTCAACACTGTTTTAATTGCTTAGTTATTTTAATAGCTATATATGACTTTTTAGAATAAAATGGATCATTAAGTCAATATAAAACAACCACATGACAAATATAAAATCTATCCAAATAATTGTTTATCCTCAGGGCAACTGTCATTAGTGTCAACTTGTCAGTTGGTGGACATACCCTATAGTTTTGAATGGAATACAGTGGTATTAGTAAACTGCCTAATATCTATATATCATTATAACTTTTTATAACTATATAAATCTGATATTGCTACATATTACATGTGGAATAATCCTTAATTTTTAACAGATATTGTATTTTCCCAGTTTGTTTTGGTAACTTATGCTTATAATTCTGTTAAAATTGATAGAATATGTTTATAAGTAAGAGTATACATTGAGAAAGTATTTGCATAAATCTTAACTAATAATAATTTATGATATCTTTTTAATCCTGGTCATGTAAACCTGTTTTAAGAAACAATTGTTGATAATTCACTAAACTATCTGTTATGCATAAACAAGAATATATTTTCAGTATTCCACTATTTAATTTTAAAATTATGGGAGGATATTGATCATTATTTCGATATTGACAGAAGTTACATTTGATATGATTGTGGGTTTCTTAAGTCAACAATGAACAGATAAATCTAGGGAGCTCTCCACGATTAAACTGTCTTCTTGAAATTGTAAAGATCGGCAGACATAGTTTTCCTTACCTTTCCATATCATTTCATAGTAATACTGATCTTAAATGGGAAAAATGATATCCAGGATATCCCCATAGGGCTAAGCTTCAATATCTATAATATCATATTTTCCTCTTTTTTCTATTCATATTATCTAAGTCAATCAACAGGTTACTATTTGGTCTAGATAAAATATAAGCATCAGGTAGTCACCACATTAAATGTAACTTCTGTCATGTTGACGATGATATGTCAACATCTAAAATAAGTATCAATAATATCTTGGAATTTTTATAATTTTTTGGTTAAATAGTGGAATTAATTAGAAACAGTTAGTTTCGTAATGTGAGTAGATTCCACAAAGTAAGGGTTGAAACAGTAAATTCAATTATATATATTTTTATTCAATATTTTCTAGACCTGTGAGGTTGGTAGTAGAAGAATCCAAAGAATATTGGCTATGTAACTGTAAACACTCAAGTCATCGTCCATTTTGTGATGGAACACACAAATCTAAAGAAATACAAGATGGTCCCTCAACTATCAGGCAATAAAAATAAGTTAGTGTGTAGATAATGTAGGTATGTTAATAAATTTATTTGTAATATATATGTTTACAACTAATAGTATTGTCTTTTGTAATTACTATACCTATTCTTACTGCATAAAATGACATGAAGCATATTATTTTCACTTAACATAAATAGTATATTGTATACCTAGGCGGTAAAGTGGCATTTTTCAGGTCGAAAGAAGATATGGACAGGTGACAAATAATTGTTACATTATTTCATCTGATTCAGGCTCCATAATTGACAAGTTAACATCAAACAAATATCAAAATACAACAACTTATGATTGAATTTGCAGATATTGACAATTGCTAACAATTTTATTTTTATACTGACGTTTAATGGTGTTGTTTATTTTAAGAGATCCTTTTTTGTTTCTTCTGAATATGATGTGATTGAAATCGCTTATGCTATTTTAAGTGGGATATCAATCAAATTAGCAATGTTTATTTAATTTATCAATTGGGGCGCCAGCTAGCGTGGAAACGTAAAATTTATTTTCTCGGCTAGCCGTAGAAAGGGTTACTTTCTCGCCTACCTAAAAGCTGGTAAAATTCAACTTTCTCATAGTGTAGGATAACAATGAATTTTCTCAGAATCTTCAAAGCATTTTAAGGAGAGTTAATAATGGTAAGGATACTTTGACTCAATCATGAAATGATTTCAACTAAGGTAAAATTTGATATTATATTAAGTATATAAGGTACCCACCTTTAGAGAAAAACAACATAATCATTATCTTCGCAACTATGAACCTAAAAACAAAACATTATCTAAGTTCAGCTCTTGTCAACACTTTTTTGTTTAATACGAATAGTTTGAAATTATATAGTTAATTCATGTTTAATTACCTGTTTTATTTTTACCTCCTCGTAGAAAAAATATTGTTCCTAACACAATAAGTGTTTTTTCCGCACTCGAACGAATGCGATCGTGTGAGGAAAAGTATTACTTTCCGTTATCTTTAGGAAAATAATTGTTTTAACAATCATATTGGTAATTAATTGTATTTAGTACAAAACCCATTACAATCGTTGTCAAGACTGATAATTAGGTGATTCTTAAATTTCCTAGTATAAGACATCAAGAATATTGAAAATACCGCTAAACTACTCAAATATTGGGAAGTCTGTGTACTTTTTATTACCTATCTTTATTAGTGTTTATTTTTAACAAAGTTTACTTACAAGAATAAGCTATTTTGTTGAATAACAGTAAAAATGAATATTTTTGTTAAATACATTAATTCGATTAAATACCTACTAACTGTGAATCTTTTAGTAGGTAGGTACAATAAAAAAAATTATTTGTGGCCACGGACCCCCTAGCCTACTCGACGGTGACGCTTATGTTCATCGTCGATAATTATTATATAACTTGCAATCGCATACTTATATGTAGCGATTCGCGAAATTCGTGATTCCAATTTTCAAAGCAACCTCTGTATATTTTGTTAGTAATGTTGCCGTCCTAAAGTAAAAAAATTCTGATATAAAGAGAATAATAAAAATATTGAATAGGCAAGAATAATGCGCCTGGAAAAGAACATTTCACAAAATATTTCGTTGACTCGACATCATGATAGAACATAACTTTAAAACGGCTGAAGATAACCCCATAACCATAACCATATAATTTTATATGAAGCAATTGGTGTTAATATTAAATGTGAAAGGGGTCTTGAACAGCTCATTTTAAACGGTTTTCATACTATTTTTTGATAACAGTATTATGGGCATTGGAGACATTCATGTTCGGCATGCATGTATTTGGTGTTGTCTACGTCTACGATTGTTTTTTTTTCAAGTTTCTTTATAGAGTCGGATCATTTTGAAATTTGGCAAACGCGTAAAACTTACTGCCGCAAATGGTCGGGCGCATAGTAGGTTATCTATGCTCGGGCGTAGTTATAGTTAATTATTAATTAGTCGGGCGGTTTTCTAAGGAGCGTCTAATTGTAGCTCTGCACCAACGTTGCCAAGTGTAGTCCTAAACTGAAAGGGCGCCATCGAGTATCTCCGGTGGCGCTCGGCTTTCATGCGACGGTTCTAAAGCTTTTAACCTTCTATACGATATCATTAATGTGTGCAGAGATTAGCCCAGCGTAAGTGTGCTGGGCTCCTAACACAGAGGTACCAGGTTCGAGTCGTGTCCGAGTCAAGATATTTTTATTTTTATTTTCTTATTGTTTTTTTCAAAAATTGACTAAAAATACGAAGAATTTTTCGATTCGGATTAGGGTAGGGGGTAAGGTAGGGTGGTTTTGGTTAGGTTATTATTGAAAATTATTATAATAATCTGTCAATTACACAATTCAATTTTTCGATTCGGATTAGGGTAGGGGGTAAGGTAGGGTGGTTTTGGTTAGGTTATTATTGAAAATTATTATAATAATCTGTCAATTACACAATTCAATTTTTCGATTAGGGAAAATGTATCTATGCATTCGTGAGTTTTCCTTTTTGTATGATAATTCTGTATTGTAAACTCGAACAATTTTCAGTACGTTTTGCTAAACATAATTTTAAAAATGACAAATATTGATTTCTTAACACATTGCTTTTTAATCAACTGTGATAAATATCATTATTAAAATATTTTTACTTTCCAAAACACAAACGTTTTAGTTTAGGACTACACTTGGCAACGTTGGTGCAGAGCTACATTTAGACGATCCTGGTTTTCTAGGAAGCAAGGACGTGGCCGGATTGAATTGTGATAGTGAAGTTGTTTATACCGTGTTTTATACACAGCTTAGTATCAGAGACAAAATAGTTGTTTGTTCAGTCACAGTATTCAGGGTTTTTCCTAATTGAGGTGAGGTACACAAAGCTCACTGCAACATTGTGAAATATATATTTTTCAAATCGCATACATTCTCTTTTCATTATCTAAGATCTTAAGCTTTTAAATAATATAAACATTTATATTTCATAAAACTGGAGTCCTAGTTGATATCCGGATTTAAATTATTGCAATTCGTGTATAACAATTTATCTAGTAGGTACAGCTATAGTGTTATTTGTACAAGCTATTCAGTAAATCGTGTTTTTATACAACCTACTACTTAATATAAAAAAATTATTTTAGGATGATGCTCTCGAGGGTAGCAAGAACTAGGTTCAGTACCATTCCTAAGGTAAGAAATGCCCCTCGATTCATATTCTGAATAAAATTTAATTTTTCTCTTAGGCGCTTTTTTGTACAGAAGCACCAGCACCACCTAGAAATGTACTTGAAGAAGAGACTGTTAAATCTCATGAAAAATATACCAATGGTGTTATTAATGACAAGAAACCAGTAAAGCTCGAACTGCAATCAGGTATTTATCAATTGTAATTTTTTATATAATTATTTCTGCAGTATTTGGCACGAAAAAAATTTTAATTATATTAGTCCATTAGTATTCATGTTTTTAGTTGGCTCTGACGATAATTGGTATTTGCCTATTATATTTAATTTCAAAAATGAAAAAAAAATCCAAAATCATAATGGCGGTCGGTGATGAGGTTTTTCTATCAAGGTTGAGGTAAACGTTATTTTTCCGCCGATTCAGTCTGCTGCTGCTGCACTATCAACCATGAAAGCAAAGTCCGAATTACGTCACTCACCTAAATATATACAAGCGACCCAGTGGCAGACTTGTGAATTTTCTGGGCGGAAGCAAACCATTTTTTCAAGGTTTGCATTTTTTTAATCCAACGTTGTCGTTACTTTTTAAATTCAATAATGAATAGGGATTTTTTTCATTTGTATAAAATTATATATTAGTTATTTCTTTTAAGCTATAGAATTTAGCTGGTTAGATATGAAGGTTGATTTGGATTCGAGTGGCTACTAAAAGGAGTACATCAATACTGCATTCCGTTTATTACATTGAACAAATTCAAATCAGTTATAAAATTATAATAACCTGATCACATCAATTCTAAAAACGAAATTTAAATAAAAACTTTGGTATACAAGTTCCTTACAATAAAGAATGATGAAAGATTCTTTGAAATTTGAAAAAACCATAAATTTTTTCTTATTTTACATTTTAACCTCCAACAGATGTTCACCTAGGTATTCCTCTCCTGATAAAAGGTCTCCTGAACATTTTTCTATAATAATTTCAATAATAAATATACAGATATAGCAGGAATCATAGACCAATCAAAAATTGACTGACTACTAAATATTTCACTTTCAAATGTGTCTGTGTATTGTAATTTATAAGCAATTTGTTGTTATATTTTAATAATATTATCCATCATATATTTTTAATTGCTGAATGATAATTGGTTTAAATATTTTTTGATTACCAGCCCAATAACAAGACATAACCGCTGTTGCCACTTTCAATGAACTCTTATAGCAGCAAAAGAAAAGGGAAAAGAAAAGAGTCCTCTCGCATTTGGGCTCCATGGAGCACAATTTGAGAAACACTGATGTAAAAATATGGGTCACTGGGTTTAAGCTTTAATATTATTAAACACGTAATTTTGATGGACTATCTTGTCTTCTGCACAAGAGTTGCTTTAAATTGGATCCCACTCATTGTGAAAACAGACCAAAATATAAATCATATTAATACTAGTTATTAATGTAGGTACCATTGATGATTATAATCGAGCTGCAAACTGATAGCCGAGGCTAGTAAGCATTCGAGACACTAGACAGTTCTTCAGCGAGGTGCATATTACATTTTTTCGTCGACCTTTACAAAACAGTTACTAATTTCTGAATGAAAAATGTACTATTTTTGAAGGCAAAAGATTAGTTTCATCTGGACCGCCACAAATAAATCTGTTTATTTTATCTCGACAAAGAAATAGTAATTATACTATATTTTGATTAAATTATATTGATTTCTATAATTCCCAATTAATAAAAGAGGGACCTTTGAGGTATTAGTCAGAGTGTTAATGCTACTGACACTGTCATATTAATTGTGTTCATATATCCTTAATAAAAAGAATAGTATTAAATTATGATTCATTTTTGTAGAGAAAGTATATTGGTGGTGTCTTTGTGGTCAAAGTAAAAATCAACCATTCTGTGATGGAACCCACTTGAATATCTTCAAATGGATCTGGCAAAGGTAAGTGTTTTAATCAAAAAGTGAACACTTAATTCCATTAAAATATAGAACTAATGCATCTGTTTAAAGTGCACAAAATAGGTAGTTAATACACTATAAGAAAGTTCGGAAAAGGGAATCACTTGTTCAATTTCCATTATATATTTCAAACACAAAGGGCGAGGGTTAAATAGAACTGCCATATATATGAAGTTTATTACACATGGTGAATCATGGAGGACCTGTAATACTCCCATGAGCATGACCATTAGTATAAACTTTTTTATTTTTCTTTGTTTCAAGTTATATTGCTTTATATATAAAATTGTAAATTTCCATGACAATAAAGCTTATCTCTTTCCTTTAAAAGTGTCTGCTCCCATTGTTTACCAATATACAGGGTGAAATGTTAAGTTTGACTGAAATTTCTTTTGAATGCATCAGTTAGGTCTGAAATCTGAAATACATCACTGAAGAAATTTTATAGAAGGGGATGTTGTAGTATTATTAAAAACAGCTTCTACTTTTTGAATTACAAAACAATTAAATATCAATTTAACCACAGAAATATAAACTGATATTTTATTTCAATCAGTTAAAGATTAGATGATAATATCAAAATGCAAATGAACATTCTACTGTTTGATCATTTCAATTAAACACACTTTATTTGTATGATGAAGGTTATTATTAGAACGTATCGTGAAAAAGGTTTTAAAATACTTGTTTTGTATTACCTATAATTTTCTTTGTTATTGCTGTAATAATTCCAACATTCCATAACCATACTATGCTGTTTTTGTAAGATTTTTAGCATTTTAAATTTGATAACATAATGTTATAGGGAGTAATGTCGAGCAAGTTCGATTTTTCAAGGTCATCAATAACCCAAACATTTTTTATCAACTTTTTAAACAAAACGATAATTATTAGGTTACACAATTACTTTGATTCCATAGATTAACTTCCTGTGAAGACTAAAGTTGGCGTTTGATTACATTCTGAATTCAGACAGAACAGCTTAAAAATTGGTATATTTAAATTTTTCCAGTTCATTGTTATTCAACGGAAAATGTAAAATATTAAGGACTTATAAAAATGTAGAATTCATAAAAAATTTTTTACAAATATCAGGAAACATTAACCTATTATCACACTCAACGTATTCGCATTATAACGTTATCAGCAGAATTAAAATGATATGCGATAAAGTTATGTTAACTTTTATCAATTTGAATTTGCAGGAAATTCAAAGCTTCGTGCGTATGGTCTTGAAAATAGCAAAATTTATTATACTTTTCTCGAAGCAATTCATGACATTTTCGACCGTCCCACCCTTTGTAACTTCATTGCACAAGAGGAAATAATACTCATCGATAATCAAATTTAGAGGGTACCTACTTCTAGCAGCCACGCACGCATAACATTTTGAACACAATTATTGTTTAACCCATAAAGCAAAGAAAACCTAAACCATACTGCAATTTCAGTCCAGATTTCTAGATATACAGAGTATCCCAGACTAATTTCATTAGGCTTTAACTCAAAAACGAATAGAAATATTTTAATGGCGAATGATAGAATTTTTAAAGACAGATAATTTTTTGGAAGAAATTTCATTTGCCATAGGATTAATTTATTTGTGAAAATTTCCATTTGCCATGGGCGTACTATGAAATTTTTGAAGAGGATTAAGCGCTCTCATTTCTTTGTCATTATTATAGCCTACTTAACAATTATAAACAATCGGTAAAATCATAATTTTATTTTAAAAAGAGTTTTATTTTTTTTTCGGTTTGCTTTTAATTGTTCTGTATATCGGTTTGCACATGAATTTAGATTTTTAGTAAAATGCTGTTAATGAATTCTTATTGAAAAAATATGCATTATTGTCACAGCAACGAATTCTATGATTCAACATTATTTTTTGGCAGATAAACATTCATTATTATTATCAATGCCAATCAATGTACGAGCAAGCGCTAATTATCTTATTCCCATTAATGATTAATCATCGTAAAATTGCATGGTTTTAGCTAATTATAAATATCAAACAATTTTTTAATTCTTACTTTAGATGCCTAGAGTTCGTTAACTAGGAGAAGGCACATATTTTATATCAATTACTATCATTATTTTTAGTTCCTCTATCATCTTCCAAGGTTTTATTACGAACTCCTGGAACATCCTGTATTCAAAATATATTTCTCTTGGCGTGAACAACTTAAACTTTAAAATGAAAAAATGGTTCAAAATTATATTTTTTTCATAGGTAGTGAGCATAGTTATTATTATTATAGTTGGGTAACAATTTCTGATAAAGTTGTTGAATAGATATTCTTTTTCAAGGTATGTTTTTGAAGAAATTTAAATGATTATACAGTGCTATTCAATAGTCCCCCCCCTCGTATCTGTTTAACGGCTACATTTACATTAATAAAATTTGGAGTGTGAAAATAAAGTGTTGTAAACTTCTCTACGAATGGTAACAGGTGACGTAATAGTAATAGATGACGCCACAGTGCCACTCTGGCCAATAATTTTAAATAGGTCCTTATGGCAAGTGATATCTCGTTTGAAAGGCATTGAGATTTGCTACATAGCCATATTAATTTTGTTAGGGTTTAAACTAATTTTGACGGATAAATTAAATAAATACCAAATTTTTAAATTTAATGAATCAAATATCAACAATGGATTCTTATAGCAAGTGTTCGAAATGTGCTCCGTCTACTTCCTGACAGTAATACATCCTATTAGTGAACTCTTGTTGTACTCGTTCGAATGTGTCAGCTGAAATTGCATTGCATTCTTCAATAATTCTTTCTTTCAAATCGCCAATGCTATTTGGTGCCGTAGTATAAACCTTGGATTTCAAGTACCCCCATAGAAAAATATCTAATGGTGTCAGATCTGGTGACCGAGGTGGCCATTCTATAGGACCTCGCCGGATCCATCTTCCTCGATATTCTTCATCCAGGTAACGTCTTACTGCACCATAATAATGTACAGGAGCACCATCTTGTTGAAATGTTATTTCCAGATGGCTGAATTCATCTGGATTATCTTCCAGAATTTCAAGAATTAACGACTCAATTGCATTTTGTAACATCTCCAGATACACTTCACCGCTTAAATTTGAATTTAGGAAAACAGGACCAACTATGTGGTTTCCCAAAATACCTGCCCAAACATTGACTTTTTCTGGAAATTGGGTATGTTGTACACGAAAGATGTGAGGATTTGTGTCACTCCAATACCTTACATTTTGTGTATTCACATTTCCATTGAAGCAAAAAGTACTTTCGTCACTAAAACAAATTTTTTTTGTGTAATGTGGGTTTTGACTAATTTTATTTGTCATACATTCACAGAATTCGAGTCTTCTGTCGGGGTCGTCATCCGAAAAGTGGTGCACCATTTTTAACTTGTATGGATGAAATTTATTTTTAGCCAACACTCTCTGTACTGTACTTTTACTTACTTCACAGATAGACGCAACTTTAGTTAAAGAGGAAGTAGGGTTTACTACCATTTCAGCAACTATATCAATTTTTTTATCATCACTAAATATTGGTCGGCCAGATCGTTTGGCATCTTGAAACTTGTGAAGAAGCTCCCTCAAATAAGCTCTCGAGATAGGGCGATCTGGGTATCTCTCATTAAATAAACGTTCCGCTTCATGGAGATTCTTTCCAGATTCACCAATTATTAAGATAGCTGCTACTTTGTCGGCTTGAGTATGCCTATGTAAACTCTTAAACGTCTCGTTAAACAATAATAAAATTAAATATTTAAGCTATTTAGAAAAACTTTGCAAAGCAGCAAATACTATTAAATTAAAAACGTCAACTTTTTTGACAACTAACCAGAGGCGGACTGAAAAATCTTCAATATTTAAATGTGAAATAATAATTTTGGTATTTATTTAATTTATCCGTCAAAATTAGTTTAAACCCAAACAAAATTAATATGGCTATGTAGCCAATGTCAATGCCTTTCAAACGAGATATCACTTGCCATAAGGTCCTATTTAAAATTATTGGCCAGGGTGGCACTGTGACGTCATCTATTACTATTACGTCACCTGTTACCATTCGTAGAGAAGTTTACAACACTTTATTTTCAAATTTTATTAATGTAAGTGTAGCCGTTCAAAAGATACAAGGGGGGGTGGGGACTTTTGAATAGCACTGTATGTTATAGTTTGTCAATTTAAGCAATAAAAGTAATGAATTAAAATTGTATTGTTATACATTTTTTAAGTATGATTTAGACATATTTACCAAAAGTAAATTGAAGATAACCTCCTTTTTCTACAAGTTAAATAAGTAGGTACTTTTCTCTTTTAAAATAAAATAATTTATTTCTTCATTGATATGAGGTACATGAATGTTTTTTTTATCGATCTGATAACTTAGCGATTATTTGTTAAACGTTCTTTGAATGTGTTACATATACGTACGATATCGACACATTTATCACAATGAAAAGATTGCTTTGACTGATATAAACTCGAAATAACTCGTACATAAATGGAAATTATATCAAAACCTGCTCAATGAATTAATTTTATTTAGTTAAAGGTACGTGCTATAAGTACCAACCAAATTTTACAAGGTATTTTAGTCATCACAGAAAATAACAAAGAACGTTTGAAGTAAGGCAAGCAGTAGAGAATGCTGACACCCTCATTATCAACACTACCATTCAAGTATCAGATAACTTTGCGATGGTTATCATAATCGGAGAGAACACTGATCTATTGATCCTATTAACCGTCAAAGCATCAACTTCCTCATACATTTAAATAATAAAACCTGGAAAGGGGATCTTTTTGAAGACCTTCTAATGTCCCAGGTACTTCATATTTTCTTCTGTTCCTACTTTCATTCAGTGGATAATACAATATCTGCATTCTATCGCCAAGGAAATTGTAATTACAACACAGAACGCTGTTAAGATTTACCAACATGCAGAGGCGGATCCTGAGGACCTCATTTCTGCAGGTCAATTGCTCTAACAGCCCTCTACTCACCTTAGCCCTTCTTAGATAAAATCCTCCAAGAGATATTTTCAAAATCACACAATGTCAACCTTTAATTTAGCCTCTCTACTCCCAACATATTCTAAGAGTCTATCCAGAGTTGGTATGATATACCAAAGGGCCCTTTTAACTGTTAGAAGTACAGTTGCCGGAAGGTATGCATGAAATGTTCAACAGTTTCATTGAACGTCGAAAAAACCATTTAGTATCTCAAAATTAATGGTTTTAAAAATTGAGGTGTCTGTTTAGCTTTAATTAGAGTATCTGTTCCAAAATTTGGTCTTGGAAACTTACAAAATGTAAGTTTGCATCAAATTAAGAGATTTTTCAGTTTTCTAACTTTTGATTTCGGCTATAACACTGAAACAGCTTGTATATTATTTTTTATATTTTCAATATTGAATGGGATGACATATATTCCAATATTACAAATAAAAAGTGCAAATATTTCAAGCTTTTTTTGGCTCTCAAAAGTTATGCTCACATGGGAACGTGCAAACTCATTTATGACCAGATGGAGGTATTAAAACGATTTCCAGCGTACTGGACATTAATTCTTCGAGAAATTCTATTTGATTGACCTAAAAGAACTTTAACATTTTTCAAATTAAGGTAAAAATCTGAAGGTAGTAGGAATGTGGAAGGAGGCAATGAGAGAGTTTGAATGTAATTGAATCTATTTTAACACTTAGTTATCTAATCTACATTTTTTTCCAGGCCCGTTAAGTTCATGGTAGCAGAAACTAAAGAATATTCGCTGTGTGTTTGTAAGCAAACTAAGAACCGTCCATTCTGTGATGGAACCCACAGGAAACCAGAAGTAACAGAAGCTAAGTCTCTCGTCGAGTTAAGAGCTTAAATGATGTTATTGTAAACAAACTTAGTATATAACTCGTTTTTGAATAGATGTCTAGAGAGTAACATTGATTATTTCGGAAATATTTTTCTTCACACTTACAGCTATTTTAATATGAATACATCTAGTGATTATCTTAAGTGCCTATTCTAATAACATGTGAAGACATTTTTATTTAGATTTAGCCAATATTTTAATATAAAACGTTTTCGGAATAATCAATTTTTGTTAATTCGTCAAAACGGGTATTAAATGTTTCTGTCATTGTACGGCTTTTTGCCATTTAAGCATTTCAAATATAATAAGCTTGTTAACTTTATATAAAATTAATAAACATATTTTAAACGCACCGTTTTGGTTATTATTACATATACATCCGTAACATTGAAGACGGCATAAACGATAATCCCAATTTGTTTTGGAATTTTGTGAAAAGTAACAAAAAATATAATAAAGCAGATTACAGTTTCAAGAATCCTGATAACAATCGTATTAATATATTACAGATAAATCAATAATATCAGCCGAATTTGGGAACTATTTAAAGTCGGTGTATGAACACAGCAGTTTTTTGAATTCTGTAGATAATTATAGTTCAAATTTCAATTGTTTACAATTTACTAGGATCACTGTTCAAGATATTCACATTGCATTTAAACCAAAGTTCTCAGCCTGACCAGATGGCATTCCGGGATATATATTTAACATTATTATCTTACATACACCCTCATAATTTTGTTACAAAAATCAAACTACTTTCCAAAGGCGTTTAGGATCACAAAGGTTACTCCGATACATAAAAAAAGGCCCTAGGGACGAGTTCAGTAATTACAGGCCGATTGCAATAGCAAACTGTAGCGCTAAAATTTTTGAATATATATTATATGATAAATTATATTCGCATTTTCAAACTATGTTATGTTATGAACAACATGGCTTCTGTAATAAGAGGTCTATTGAAACAAATCTGCTAACGTTATCCAATTATGTAGTTGAATCACAGGATAAAGGGGAACAGGTTGATGTGGTATATACAGATTTCGCCAAAGCTTTTGATAATACTTTTAAGAAAGTTAAATTCACTGGGAATGAGCTATCCTTTACTAAAACTCTATGCAACTTATCTTAGTGATAGGTGGCAATATGTATCTTTCATGGGTGAGAAGTCTGAGGCTTTTATGGTGGAATCTGGTATACCACAGGGATCTAATCTACGACCGTTACTTTTTTTGATTTCTATAAACGAAGTGCCTTCCTTAATTACATCTGAGTGTTTATTGTTTGCGGACGATTTAAAAATTTATACCAAAGTGAATAACTTAAATGATCATCTTCAATTACAGTACGATATAGGTAAAATATACAATTGGTCGCTAACTAATAAATTATCTTTTAACACTAGATATTTTTATCATGCAATGGGGGATGCTCAATTAATGAAAGTAAATGAGATAACAGACCTAGGTTTTTTATTCACTGGTAAGTTTAGCTTTAAATCACATATACTTAACATTGTTTCTCAATTATATATATTACTTGGATTTATAAAACGTACTGCCTATGCTTTTACTAATATTAAGTCAATTACAAGTATTTTTAACTCGCTTGTAAGAAGCAAGTTGGAGTTTGGTAGCATCATCTGGAGTTCACTTATTAATTGAAGCCCTACAAAATAAGTTTGTGAAATATATCTATTTTAAAAAACACAAGAAGTCTCCTAAATATGAGTCTTATGATCCATTAAGGTCCAGAGTTTAGTAATGATAAATTAGTGTGCAGGAGAAAAAGTCGACGATTAATTTTTCTTTACAAGTTGTGCAACAATTTAATAGGAACAGCTGATTTTCTCAGTCAATTAAATTTCTAAGTACCCTATCATCGAACCCGTCCTAGGAACTATTTATTCTTAACATCTTCGATAAACTCACATTTTCGCAATATTTACCATTTATCTCTTGTCTCACATTTTATACAAGTGTCGAGTCATATGTTTTTGATTGATTGAATAGTAATGTCTCCATATACAAAGAGCCACAAGAAAAAAATAACTTGTTGATTTACCCTATTGAACTGTTCAATTTTGACATTTTAGCAGGTGACTAGAACAGATTAATTGATTTTCATAGGAATGAAGTAAAAAATAAGAGCTATTAAAAATTTCATTTTCAGTATTTTTTTGACTCGCACTGTATCAATCAATATTTTGGGTCAAAAATTTTTCTAAAATCCTGCCTCATGGGTAAGGATTAACAGTCCCAAAAAGTATTTATAATAAAAAGGTTTTCATAAACATAATATTAGAAACTTTTGTTTCCATCCCAAATTCAGACATACAATTTGAAGATGAAGACAAAAAAGCATCTCTCAGATGCATAAAATATTTGCAAATGTAGTACCAGTAAAAATAACAGAATACATTGAGAGATGTGAGAAAACATGCAAAATTAAAGAATTGAGAACACAAATATATTTATGAATCAAATTCTTTCAGATAAAAAAATAAGATTTTAGAAATATTTTGGATTCTGTCAAAAATCATACTTGTTTGTAAACAATTACTTTAACAAATGTATTGTAGGCAATGAAACGGCAGACACCCTAGCATAACTAAGGTCTAAAACTGCATTCACTGATCCTGAACCCGAATTTGGAATATCAAAAACTATTGCAAGTGGTTGTATATCTTGGTGGATTCAAACTAAGCATCAGACATACCAAAACAGGAACACATCAAACTCCTAGTCAAAAAACCCTCTGTTGTTGACTAATGAAATATTAAACCTTAGCAGGGGCTAAATAGGGAAAGTGACATAATTACTCACCAATCACTGTACCCTAAGGAAGCATGTGCATACAATTAGCATATATAGGGAGGAATCTATCTGTTGGTTGTGCATAGAAGACGAGAAAACAGCCACACACATTCTCTTTGAATGTGAAGCACCATCTCATTGGAGATATAGACTCCGAGGACTAAAGTACCCAAGAAAGACCTAGTGAAAAGACTGTTGAGCCTGATAAGGGCTAGTGGTATCTTCACATAAATGGTGCAAACAAAAACACAAAAAGGCTGAGGTGCCAAGGTATCAAAGATTCCAACTGAGCCAATCAAACAATTACTAAATAAAAAACTACTTTGAGTCTGCTAACTGGACATTGTAAGCTCAATGGGTGATGGGATTGACAGCCAAAGCCATGTGCAGATTCTGTCAATCAGAGGAGAAACGGCAGAACACATTCTATGCCAGCAAGATGTGAGATTCTTTGCACCAAGTGACCAGTAATCTAGATAAAAAGAACCAGACTATATCTGAAAAGGTTGTTGTGGAATAGGGCAGTAACCACCTCATCAGATCTATATGCAGAATACTCACCTTTAATGAAGTAATTCACAAAAACACAAATACTGTGACATTAATTAAAAATGTAGCAATCTTCTTAAACTTTTAATTAACTTTCAACATACAACTAAATTTTAAGTATAACCTATAGTGAATTACTGTTACGTTTTACTACCGGCTTGGTCGGACTGCTTACTTTCATTGGGTTCTGCTGTTGATAATTCATGGTCTAGTCTTTCTTTCGCTCTGACAAGTTTGGACTGTAAATATAAGGATGTTTTCTCATTTGCTTTAAAAAGGTTTTGATATTTCTCTTCAACTTCTGTTTTTGTTAATTCACTTATATTCAATATTTGTTTAGCTTCCTCAAGGGATAATCCTAATTTTTGATTTGCTACTCGTTCAGTTCTTGTTTTAGTGTTTCCTAATCTTTGAGCTGCTTGTTGGGATGCTTCTATCTCTTGTTTCACAGCTCTTGCAAAAGCTCTCGCTACAACCTGTGAGCCTGCCATTATCAATTGCGCTATATACCTTGCCATTATTCTAGAACTTGACTAGTTATGTTTTTCTTTATAAAATATTTAAATAGATTCAGGTCATAACCTTCAAATTTTGATAATAGAAAAGTTTAACATAACCTCACATTTTATCAGGATAACCAGCCTCCCAAACTAAAAAAAGCCATTTTTCTTCGAACTTAACCACGTAAACCAGATTAACAATTGCATGACGTAACGGTTTGTGGAAACTCTGAAATAAACAAACACCTAACCTTCAATAAGGTAACTAGCATGGAGACTGTGTGGTTGGTTAACTGTCATGGTTTGGAATACAAGTCGAGGAATATTGACTGGTTAACTTTTAGTTAACCCAGTATGTGTGGTTAAGCTCAAAGAAAAATGGCTAAAGTTTACTGTTACCAAATGCAACGCCAGTTCTAATCAAATATGTAATAATGACCAAAGCAAAGAATACACCGGCTGGTGTATTCTGTGACCAAAGATGATAATTACCATAGATAACCTACTTAAATCACCATAGGCAAAATAAAATATTTCTGTAAATGACCATAAACTTCCAGAAATGTAAATCATAGGATATGATAAAGTAAAGAGGTCAGTCAATACAAATAATGTTCGATGCTGCTGCCATCTACTAGAAACTTACCTCTCTAATAGGTATGCAACTAAACATGCACGTTCATTTCAGTTGACTCCTTGTTTCTTATAGTTATAATACATAATGTCCAAAGGAAATTATATCTTTATTCCAGTAGTCTATGGTTTATCCGTTTGTTTATGCTAAAAGAGGAGAGTAATTTAAAAAACATGCGGGGCAGTCTTTGGGGACTGCTGATAGAAGTGAAAACTAAGTAGCTTGTAAATTGTATCATCGAGCTATTAGTTTATTATTTTTGGTTTATAAAGAAGTGTTTATGGTCAAGGATTAAAATACAAACATTTAAATTAAACGAAAAAGGTTATAAAATTATTTAGTTCACTTTCCTGTAAGGCCTGTTGCATAATCATCAACTGCAATGCTAGTTGCATAACTAGAAGGATACTTCGTTTAATGACGATGACGGGAGTCTCACGCTTTTTGTTCTCTCAAAAAGTAAAAGTACACATATACATTAGCTCATGGATGGATAGCGTTTGGTGACGATGACGCCAGTTTCACTTCAAAAAATGGACCTAAATCTCTTTGTGGACGAGAAATTTAACTATTCTGTGGAATGACAGATTTTATGTCGTGAGGCCCGGGCCTAGGGCGACCCGAAAAAATGTAACGTAAAAAATTGGTTCTGATGGGAGAAGATAGACTTAGCATTACTGTATTTTGAAGCTCAGCTAGTTCAAGAAATTGATTACGACATGGACATAGTTGATGATGTTTTTGCACAGACGAAAGCAAGAAAGAAGGAGATTGACGAATACGAATTGAGTTTGAGCAATATTGATTATGATTTATTTCGTTACAGTTTATTAAATATTCATTTGTACCTATTGTTTAATAATTATATTTCAATGAAATGGAAATTATATATATTTAAATAATAATATTAATGCAAAAGTATTCGAATTTTGTCCGCCACTGCATAAGAATGATACACTTGTTTTATTTATTTAGTATACCTAATAACTTTTATCCCGTTTCTTGCAGGATCGTACAAAAACTGTAGTGCAACAAGTAGAGATACCTATCACTTATTTCTCTCTCGGGCGGTAAAATCTCACTGAGACAAAGATTATGGTGTGAGATTTTTTATTCCTGCAATAGGTACTATTTTATATTGCGCACTTAACACACTACTTTTGAAATAAAATTTCATGCATCAAGTAATTAAACAGTTTTAGAAATGAGACAATTTTGAAAAAGTAATAACCATACGTGGTAAATATCTAAAGAGAACTGCTGGTATGAATGTACCTAGTAGGATTTGAGAGATTACAAAATAACGCAAGTCATATTCGTTATATCCACTATCTCTGGTATAATTCAAAGTCATTGCATGCGCGTGACACAATCTCTGATTTTTAATATATACAAACCCTATAACTATACTGAAGAATAACTTACATTTCAGAATAGATTGTAGGTAATTTGTAATTTGTAGGTAGGTATATACATAGAAAACTTATTACTCTACCTCTATATATCAACGTTTTAGTGCAAACTATTTTGAAATACAGGTAATATACAGGCGATAAGCGAAATGCAAATAAATATATAGGTATTATAGAGGTACAGGGCGTATTTGGTTTGTCACAGGTTTATGTTCAAACAAAACTGTAAGAGAGATTAACAATAGATATTTTATAGGTACCTACGAGCAAATCCAGGCGTTAACCTTCTCGCTGTTTTAATATAGGTACACGTGTACTTCTTCGTAAACAGATCACTTCAAAAGCTTATTACTTTTATAACTACCTACCTACGTCTAATCAGACAAAAATGGAGTTTTAGCGTACCTATATTTAGTTATCTATATCAAAAAAATCATTCATTAATACATGTCATAAATTACTGAAAAATGTTTTATTCCTAATATGTTTTATTTTAAATATTTTCTTAACGCTTTGTGCTCTTTAACATTGAATATGTAGGTAAATTACCTACGTATAGGTACTTTACATTTTGAAGATAAATAATATACAGCTAGACCTGAAGCAAATATTTATTATAGGTACCTACCTACATATTTTTAAACTCGTATTTTATTTAACGTTACGTCAATGTTTAATTTATATTATAGGATTACCATCTGATTTTAACTCTATTGTAATTTATATGCCTAGCCTTTTTCTTCTATAAGTTATTTAAATATTAGGACGCATATTCCTAACGATCGTTATAATAGACAGGAAGTCTCGTGTTTAATATAATTTTGTTGAGTAGGAGCAGTAATAAAAGTAAATTTCCATTGGTTAATTTGTTCTCTTCTTCTCTATCCAGCCAACCTTACCCTTCACTCTATAAATTAAACTCCTGCACATGGGCATTGAACATTGAATAGAGTTATCAGTCATAACAGTCATTATATCCGTGTCCCTGATCTCTAGTTCAAGTTATTCAGCTAAGTAAGAGTTTATCTCGTAGATAATAGCTTTAGAAAATAAACTGTGATTAAATTGTGTCTTTTTCTCTTAGATTGTTAAAAGAAACACAACGGGTATTTTAACATGGAGCAACTAGGAGATGGGTGGTTTAGTGAAATTTCTGATCTATGGCCAGGACAATGTTTTTCTTTGAAAGTAAAAGAAGTTTTGTATAAGGATAAGTCTGATTATCAAGATATTCTGATATTTGAATCGTAAGTATTTAAAAAGAATCTTCCTAGACTGTTTCATCATCACTAATTTATAAATTTTATTGTATATCCCTTATTGAGTAAAATGTAAAATAAAGTAATTAGTGATGGGATAAAAAAAGGGACAACTCAACTATTTTAGTTTTTTTCCTTGTATTGTCCATCACGTTCATACTGGTACCTCCCAACACATTAAAAAACAATTATCAGAAATATAGCTACCAAAGATCAGTTTGATCATAATATCAATGTTCAGAAAAAAAAAACAATTTTTTATAAGCTGCTAAAAACATCAAACATACAAAAAATTAACAATTTAACATTCTAGTTTGTACAAGGCCAACTTCATAACGATTCAATTTTTTTATACTTGGGCCCTTAGAATTTGGGGGTAAAGTTTCGGCAGCCTTTATAGCATGAATATCTTTTGAATCGGATTCCAGCCCACTGTACATTATGTTTACTTCCAAATTATACGCTTAAAAAATTCACTTGAAAGTTTTAGATGTTTTTGCAATATTAGTAAATATATATTTAACCTTTGTAATTTTTTCAAGGACAAACAATGGTACTGCTTTGGCTTTAGATGGAATCATACAATGTACACAGAAAGATGAATTCTCATACCAAGAGATGTTGACATTCCTGTCATTATGTGCTCATGAAAATCCCCAAAGGGTCCTTATTGTTGGAGGTGGAGATGGAGGAGTTGCTAGAGAGGTCCAAAAACACCCCCTAGTAAAGGAAATTGTACAGGTAAGTCAGAAAATGCCATAAATTGTATATATACCTACAATAAGTACCTATTTAATTATTATTAGGAATGTTTTTGAAACCATTTATATCTATTTTATCATAATATATTGAATTTTAAATAACCAAATTTAATTTAGGTCAGATCAACTTTGTTTATTATTTAGACTTTACTGGTTGTGCAACATTTATCTAAAAATTAATAAATTAAAATGAATATAAGTACCTAAATTTTAATTTAAGTAATTGAGTGAATGTCCCAAACATTTATAAGTTAAAATAAATTACATTTGTATTTGTAGTTTTAAATTGATAATACTTAATAAAAAATGAAAAATGCAGTTTTGATATAATTTTAGGTGGAAATTGATGGCAAAGTAGTTGAAGCCAGCAAAAAATACCTACCATTTATGGCCAAAGGATTTGATTCTCCCAAGTTAACATTGAAGATCTGTGATGGATTTGAATACATGAAGAACCACAAAAATGAATTTGATGTTATTATTACAGACTCTTCCGATCCTATTGGACCTGCTGTGAATCTCTTCACTGAATCTTACTACAAACTTCTGAAGGAAGCTCTTAAACCAAATGGTTTGTTAACATATTTATTATTATTGTGCATTAAGGTGTCAAAAAATTCAATATTTTGGTATAGGTAAACTTATTAAGGACATTATGATACTATTACTATTAAAATTTTAAGTAGATTTTCCATTTCAAACTTGATGAATTTAATTTTAAAGTTCGGAATATTAAGATGGAAAGCAATGGAGAGTTTTGTTTTTTAACCAGTTTTTCAATTGTAGAAAAACACAAGTTGATGTTTTTTGCAGCATTAAAAAACATTATAATTTCATTGCTAAGACTAAAAAATGGGTACAGTCTATGATGAAAATAATGGGATATTATGCTACAAGCCCTTATATTACTTCTACCATGGACATTTACCAAAACTTTTTGACAATATTGTAAAATGTCAACTAACTTGGAGCTGGTTTTAGATAGTATCCTATATAAAAGTTGATAATTTTACATGCATGTTTGGAATGGTCTTTGAAAACTGGCATTGTATTGTATCGATTAATTCTTTTTTGTATGTAGGTGTTATTAGTTGCCAAGCTGGAACTGTCTGGTCCGATCTTCCACACGTTAAGAAAACTGTTGCCAACTGCAAACAGCACTTTTCTACTGTCAAATACGCTTATTCTAGCGTACCCAGCTATCCGGATGGACAAATAGGTTACCTAGTTGCAACATCTGATAAGAACAATGAACTGAAAACTCCAAAGTTTAAGTTCACCAAACAACAGCTTGATGAATTGAATTTCAATTTTTATAATGATGAAATCCACACTGCAGCTTTCGTTTTGCCCAATTTTGTAAAAAGAGAATTAGAATAAAATAAATTTGTTCCATTTGTCCAATTGTTTTTGTACATACCTACTTCCTATCCTCAGGTTTCATCGACAGGTATGTATACTGGGGAGATATTATCTGAGACCTAAAAGATCAATTATACCCCTTCTTCTACTTAGTTTCTGAGAAAAGCCTGAGACTAGCAGTTTCCTTAGATTTATTTTCCGAAGGAATTTTAGGAATTAATCCACAGGCTTCAGTTTAGGTAAGTGTCCCTCTTCTATCCATTAGTCACCTAGGTGTTGAGCACAAGGATTCTGTATTGCTATGATGCATTCTGCAACCATGTGAATGGAGGTTTCATATTCCATTCCAGAGAATCTACATTCTTCATGCTTCACTAGTTTGAGATTTTGGAGATGCCCACTCAGGCAGTAGTGTCCTGTTCTTTGATTGTCTTAGCCCTTATAGATATTTCCAATGGTTTCTTTCAATATTACATTGGTGCTGATACTGCAAAAGAGTTCAGGTTCCCAAGCAGGTGTTTCAACCCCTATCTTTGATAGGACATCTACTATTCATTACCTTCTATTCCAGTGTCCGGGAACCCATAGTAAGATGATGTTGCTCTCGCCCAGTTCATTTAGTTTTCCGAGGCAGTATCGTACCATTTTAGAACTAAATTACTTGAGGACGCAGTGCTTCAATGGTTGTAATGCCGCTTAATATGTCGCTGGCCTAGCTCAGTTTGGTGATGCCCCGCCTAAAGACTCCGTTCATTCAAAGAATACACCCAGTTGTGTGTATTCTTTGGTTCATTGGATATCTTGATGATACACTATGAATGAAATGCAAGTTAATTCGGTTGATTTAAAACAAAATGGAAAACTTTATTACAGGTAACCACACAATTTTTCATTAAAATTTGAAATATTTTGTTTCTAGATAAAAGAGTAAATGAGACTAATTACGTTCGCTTTTTATTTTATTCAACTGTGTGCGTAGGTCTGTTATTTATAATTACGAACCTAGTGGTTAGGTACCTTTTCATGCCTTGGAAACTCCGACACTGTTTTCTGTATAATCGATTTATAATGGGAAATTCCACATTTAGTTTTAATCGATGACGCATGTTATTTCAGAATTTTCAAGGGAAAAGCCAATAGAATCGATTTATTACCCTAGTCAACGATATGTATTATTATAGCAGGTATTAGTTTATTTTTTTAGACAAAGGTATTAGTAATTTCAAACTATTCTCAATGTTCCTTTAAAATAAAAAAAACATGAATCGATTGAAGTTCTTTAGATGGGTTTGATAATTTTGGTGAATTTGTATGAAAATATTTGAAATTAAATTTTTAAAATCGAGATATCGGCCTTATTGTAATCGAGTGAAGAATTTTCTGACAGCGTAAAGCGTAACCATAATCATAGATAACATATTGTTATCTGTGGATAACATACCATAATTTCGATTTGTTACGTTGCCATTCGTTTTTAATATTTAACCACAAATTAAACAGTCCGAGATAAAATTTTTGGGAGTGTTAGGTGAGTATTTGATATTTTTTATATTAGTAAAGTAATAATAATTCATGTGTTATTAGTCTTGCTACCTGATAAAGTGGGTGTTGCAGATTACGGTGTTTTTGAGCGCCACAGATTAATTTATACCTACAATGTAAAAATTTTAGATTCACGATTTTTTTACATAAAAATTACAATAAATTTAGAAATTTTAACTTTTAGAAATAAATAATTCAATAGGACGCATTTTTGGGGCAGTAAATATCACGTAACATCCATAATACCTATTTACAAAGTATTTACTTAAAATTCATGGCCAAGCATTAAAGTTAACCTCCATCACCGAATATTAATAAACAAGAAGGGTCACTCTCAGCTCCGCCTTCTTTTATGATATTTCCAAAACGTCGTTCTGTCGCATCGTCGCAACTCTTTTTTCGGAGTAAATCGGAGTCAGATCCTCACTCGAATTATACCGGTCGGAATTAATACTACGCTGCAGTGAGAATATTCATATTATACGGGTTGTCTTCACCAGCGGGCCAGATAAAATTATTGTGTGTGTAGTTGAAGTTTAGTTCTAGGTTACGAGTATAATTATTACAATTATTTAAAATTTAAATATAAAAAAATGCCGAGATTTTGTTGTGTAGAGGCCTGTAATAGCAGACAAGGACCTGGGGGGAGAATATGTTTTCGTTGTCCGAGAGATGAAATAAGGTAATAAACGTGTTTATATTTTTTACGTAGCCTTGTGCTGCATTTATGCGATAGGTATTTTATTCAGTAACATTTTAAAAAAGTAATATTTATGAATTCTGCATCTTTACAGATGCCAAAGTTAGAAAGACGTTTTAAGGTTTGTTGGAACGCATAAATATGCTAACCTCACTGTAGACCAGTGTTATGACAGATTGGCAGTATGCGATTTACATTTTACAAATCATGATATTCTAGAAAATAGCGTCAGACCTCGTCTAAAATGTAATGCGATTCCCTCTTTAAACTTGGGATATCAAACAAATATGGATGCCTGCATGCAAACCGATTGCATAAGCCTAGAAGACGCATGTCTTCAAACAGATTTTTACTTTGATCATGAGAAATGTAACGACGCATCTTCGCAAACCCATACATCTACATTAAACAGCAGATCTACACAAACAACAACCATACTTTCAGCAAACACTCCGAGAAAAGCTAAACTAAATACATTTATTCAAATACATGTTGACCAGACCTTGTACAATTTATGTTTTAATGTGTATGTCACAATTTTTATGAGGAAGCCTCGTATTCGTACACTCGCACGTGCTCTCTAACAGATAATTTATTGACGCCGGCTAGCCTTTATCTACACCACATTAAAGAAAAAAAGCCGAGTGACCCTTCTTGTTTATTAATATTCGGTGCCTCCATCTAGGTAAAAAAGTACGTGATTCAAACCAGTTTTAACGAATTTATTGTTTTAAACAAAAAAGTCAAGATTTTTTTGGAGCAAATAAATTTTTCTATTGTATTTTGAAATTGTTAATTTTTTTATATCACCTACTGCATAATATCTATTAATTTTCGGCCCGATGGTGATGTCGTAACCTCGTTTAAAAAAGTAAGTAGGTATGTATACAAAAATGGACAAATTTTACTTTTTTTATCTCTTGAATTTGTCTGGATTCTGAAACCTGCTCTTTATACAGGTATTTGCTCTAAGCCTTCAAATTTTGTCTTTGGTTAAAAAATAACTACTTTATTAATTAATAAGGTAGAATAGGTAGGTACCTATGCTTATCAAGAAATATGGCTTTAAACTGGAAATATAACTATACCTAATGAATTGAATGGTCAAAAATAAAATTTGTTTTATCATTTTGATGTACGCAACCAACCTTTCCAATTATGTTGCATGTTTTCTTTGAAATATGTTTTCCTACAAACAATCTACAATTTTATTATTCATGGAAAGTGTATTCATATACAAACTTCTTTAAATTGATATAAATAATTTAGAGGCACACCTCTGAGTTTATAATCATATACTTAATAATTGAAAACAATTTGATAATAATTAAAATTTAATCACATTAAGATAAATTAAACATCCTATATGTGAATATACTTGAAGATTACTGTTCTCTAGGTAAAGTGAGTATGAAAAACCATATTCACAATTGCTGTATAATTTTGAAATCTGTATTAAAGGACACCTTTTTTTAATAAACCATCCTTGTATTTTGTTATTTTTTTAAAGAAGCAGTTGCCAAATTTATAATGAATTTAGATTCAAGAATGCTATAGATATTTGAAAAATATATTTTGGCAGTCCTTATCCCAGCCATTCATTTCAATCAAAAAGAAATATACGATACTGAAATTTATTTTAAATTTTAGCTTGTCACTGATTATTTACTGTACCTTAGTATGATTGAAAGTTGTTGACAAATTGAAGAAAACATAAAATGATTGGTTTGAAGTATAAAAATAATAAATGTGTTCTGGAAATATGCAATATTGTAAATATTTGAACACTGATACTATAAAATAGACTAAAGTTTCTATTATAATTAGCTATTTTTTTTTATGAAAGTCTGGTGGTAAGGTACCTTTAAAAAAATGTTTTTCCATATGAATATATATATATAGATTATTAAAAACCCATAATTAGAGTCACAATGTCAAAAGCAATTTTGATAACAAAGGGTATCAACAAGTTATATTGACAGCAACATTCACGTAAATAATCAAACCCAATATACTGAAGCTAATTTACTCATACAAGAAATATACCTACCAGTTATATTGGAAAAAGTTGGTTCTTTTTTTAATAAAATAAAAATTTGATGAGGTGGCTAATTGGCACATTCCACAATTGACACAATCTAGATTACATTCTTGAACCCGACTCTATATGTAGCCACTCAGTATCGAGACTGAACATTTCATATAGTTTCTTGCCAATGGCTTTTCATCACCTAGTACAAGACTCCATAACTACTACAGACTACTATTCTCTGACACGATCCTCAGGATCTAAGTAGAAGAAAGGGAGTGCAATAGATCTTTTAGGTCTCACCGGCTCCCCAGTATACATACATACTTCATCCAGCACTTGATTCATTGATTGATATGAATATTGACAATTACTTAGGAGTTTATCCTTTACACTTCATCTCTTATGCATCAATAATAAACAAATATTTTATTTTTTAATCAATAATTCAAAGGAGTATTTTGCTGTGAATGGAATGATCACTTTAGATATACCTGGTAGACAACAAATTCTCACAATGGTGGAGTGTGATTGCTATAACTGTCTCTTTTTAATAACTATAGGTAAATTAATAAGTATTCTTTTTTTCAGAACTTTTTAAAAGGATGATGTTATCAAGGGTAGCAAGAAGTACTCTGAGTAATCTGCCAAAGGTAAATTAATGCATTTTTTTCAATATGGTTAGATAGATAATTTATTAGTCTTTACCATCATATACATGACATAAGACAAGTCAGACACAGTATAAAACTAAAGTTAAATCAATTAAAATTATAATTAAAATGTATACAGGCAACAGCATAGAACAAACATTTGCTGTAAACAAGATTGTAAGAAAATGAAATGAAAAGTTACATTTTTAAAGTCTGAAATACAAAAAGATCTAAAATTAGGTAAGGGATTAAGAGATGTTATGCCTCCTAATCAATTCATCTAGCGAGTAAAAACAATATTGTATTAAAAATGTTTTAAGACTAGATTTAAATTTTTTGAGATGGTTTATTTGTTTGATATCATCTGGTAACCGATTAAAAAATTCACCCCCGGCATATGTTGGAGACTTTTTTAATTGAGAACGATTAAATTTGTTTAAGTGAATATCACTCTTAGATCTCGTATCATGATTATGTATGTCATTATTTTTCTGAAGGTTGTTTTTGTTAATAAAGCTATAAACTAGAAGTTTGTAGAGATATATGCCTGTGAATGTCAGGATGTTATTACTTTTAAAGGTGCTCCTACAGGACTCCTTGTAGTCTAAGTCAAAGATCAAACGAATAAATCTTTTTTGGAGAATAAATACTCACCCAATTTCGCTTGCTCTGCCCCACACAATTACATTGCAGCTGATCGCAGAATATATGAGTGCATAATACAAATTCAGTAAATAATCTTGATATAAATTTGATTTTAAACTATTAAAAGCAAAATATAATTTGTTCAACTTTTTATGTGATTTTTAAAATTTAATTTGCAATCTAATTCCATTCCTAGAAATGTTGTATATTCAGAAGTATGAACGTGCAATTATTAAAATCAAAATCAAGGGCATTACCTTCCTTGAGTGGGGATGTAAATTGAACAAAAACGGTTTTGCTCTCATTTATAATAAGGTGATTTCTTTGACATCAAGAGGTGAACTCTTTCATGATTTTCCTAATTTGTTTAAGTAACTCATCTAAGCTATCTGCTGCAATTATAATTGAGGTGTCATCTGCATATATAAAAACACGTCCGTGGGAGATGTATAAGGGTAGGTCGTTTATATAAAGAAGAAACAAAAGTGGTCCTAGGACACCACCTTGGGGGGTACCAATAGAGGTGCTAAATTCATCTTCGATCTGCACCCTGAGTGTTTTGTATAGGTAGGTACTATGTTTTTTTTTCTCTCTTCCAGGTATGTTACTCTACTGAACCTGTAGGCCCACCTAAGAATGTTCTTATAGAACAAACTATAAAATCCCATGAGAAGTATACCAATGGAATTGTTCATGATAAAAAACCAATAAAGGTGCTATTAAAAGCAGGTATTTATAATTTTAAATAATTACTTGAAAAATCTTAATAGTTACAACATAAATTACTTAAAATACCATTTTTGGCTGCAACACAATTAGAGAATTGATTTTTGCATTGTTAATAACATAACATTTCTCAGTAATATCCATCAATAATGATGTAATGGGACTAGATTAAAAAAATGAGAAAGTTTTTAGGAATCTCAAATAAAATCAATTCTCTAAATAATAATTTTTTTTGGGGTAGCCACTTTAGTTTTTCTCTCCAAATTGATTAAGTGAAACATAGTTGATCTACTGTAATCAATAAATAATTATAAGGAAAAAATATTATACTTGTATTATTTTTAAAATGACAGTTATAATCTGTTCAGATTTCATTTACGCTTGATTCAAACATTGCAGTAAAAAGTGGGGATTTAAATTGAGCAGAGACACATTTTATTTTATAGTTTTGCAAATATACATATTATAATATCAAATCCTATTAAAGATTTAGTAAATTATAAATTCACAATGAATATAAGTATTATGTCATTAGGTTTTTATTCAGTTCCAAAATTTGAGCTATTTATATTAATCAATAGATGCTTTTGTTGTTTTATTTGGTTTTGCATATGAATAAAGACATTCGGACGCCAGATTTTTATTTGACTTATCAGATACAGAAGAGATAAAAATATATTACTTTAAGAATAGAATAAATCAAGTTATGGAATAGTAAGGAGTTGTTTCATTGTTTTATTATAGCTTATAATTATAACCCCCACAATTTAGCTAGACAAGGAACTCTAGCATAACATGAGGGAGATTCTTAAGCCGGTCCCAGACAGTACGTGTATTTGGCGAATAGGCCAATATTTATCATTTGCACGAATGTTTGCTTGATCTCCCACACGGTGCCGTAGTATAGCAAAGGTACACGTAGTTTACTTCGCCGAACTACGACGTCCTTTACTTCGTGCTAGTTTCCGACCAGCGCCGGGAAAATGACGAAGGACGAATATTTGCCAAAGTTAACTTCCCACACGCTACGCGAATAATTCCGAATATCAAATGTTTGCTAAATACACGTAGTGTCTGGGACCGGCTTTAAAAGCAGATTAATATTAATCTTATGATAACGATAAGAGTAAAAAATATTTTAAATAAAACGCCGGTTGAAATTTTTTCAAACCATGAAATTTTACAGCAAATGCCACTAAAGCTGTTGTCGGTTGGGGATATTGTTTTGATATAAATTTCTATAGAGTATAGTCCTCTTGAAAGCCTTTTTGTTTGTCCATTCCAAATCGTTCCAAATTACTTGGAATTAATGGGAAATACATCTTTATCATCGTACGAGTAATATAGAAAATATCATATTGGTTTTAATTTATGTACTAGAAAGTTTCATTGACTAAAAAACTGAATGAAGTCACAAAATCTTAATTTTTGAACTTTTTATAAAAGAAATATTTTTCTTAAAATCCGTTTTTTGATAATTTTTTAGATAAGAACTACTGGTGGTGTCTCTGTGGGCACAGTAGCAACCAACCCTATTGTAATGGAAGCCATTTGAATATCTTCAAATGGATCAAACAAAGGTGAGTTTTAAGTAGTTTTAAAGGTGTTTCTACCCCCGTATTTTATGTAAAGCTTTAATACCTTATATTCTGTTTAGGAACACTCGTAACTATTAATAACATTGGTAATTATTCTCAAAATGTCTTATTTTACTTATTTTCATTTTTTTTTTCTATAAAAGTAGGTTAGTTAATTTGGTATTATTAGGAGAATCCTTTATTTTATAGTGCCTTCGAAAAAGTTGGTTATTAGCTGAAGGTCAGACAAAAATAAACACCGTCGCCGCTTCGACGGCTAAGCAAGCATTCAAACTATATTATTGTAATTTTCCCAGAATCGACATGATTCAAATGGTTTCTGACAGCGGCGTCTGCTTCTTATAAAATGAGAACTTTTTATAAACGAGACAAATTGAAAAAATGTTTCGAGTGATAACTTCGCTGTTGAATTAAAACGAACGTGAACAATGAATCTGTAAACTATTGACGAACGAATGAAAAGTATTTTTAATTCTGGTCAGCTGTTGTGGTATTTTTAGGAAACCACAGATTATTGAAGTAGGTCGGGAATTTACCAATATTAAGTACTTGATAACGGTGTGGACATGGTGGCCTTTTTTTTAAACGAAAAATTAAAAAATATTTGTTTGCAATTAATAATTGTTTATATTTGTTAGACTGTTTTGAATTAATAAAGGTATTACACTCATTACCGTACCCATGATTTTTTATGAATTTTTGAAAATTAAAAATCATCGAAAATCGTGATTTTTTTTTAATTAAATATTACACCTGAAAAAGGATTTATATTTTTTTTATCAAATATTTAAACCATAATAAACAATATCGTGTAATCAAATTTCAAATATTTTATTAATTATTATGTTTGTCCACGACCACTTAATAATAAGTCAATATTTTACCTCCTAATAAAAGGTATATGGTACCCATATATCTACTAGGGTGAATTATGGTTCATAATTCACGCTTCTGCATTTAAATAACATGCCATGACAACTCAACAATCACAAAATTTCGGTACATAGAGGTGACTAGAGATGGGGTACAATATGAAATAAACTATTAACATAACGGTATTTTTTAATATTGATATTTTTAAAACAATATATTATTTATAACGGTACGGTGTATTGATACTTTACACAGTATCGCCCATCTCTATATGTCACATATGACGTACTCCTGAAATTTATTAATTTTGACGTTAGAATTGTGTCAATAATACCAAATTATTACTTTCCGCTCTACACTCGCCTTATTTAATGAAGCAATCAAGGGTCGTGGACAAAGTATAGTATTCAACTCGCAATTTATGGCCATTATTCACTCAGGTGACTTGCGCCCCTCGCCTACGGCTCGGGACGCTATCATACATTTCTCGTTTAATAATATACTATTGTTATTCTTAATAAAATAACAATATGCTCTTTACGCGCATGCACTTTAAGTTGCACTCCAGTTCTATGTATGAGAGAGGCAGAAGGTGTGCTTCAACAATTTTTTGCTGCTTTTTTGCAGAAAATCGATGACATTTTTTTCACAATTCATTGTTTCATTCTAATAATTTTTCTTCTTAGTACTTAGTTTCGTAATTCATCATTTTTATTCACCTATTTTTATTCATCTATTGAAGTTAACAAAAACCTTTTGTCTGTATGTATTAAAAAATCATTTTCAGGTGCCAAATGAAAAATAAAATTTTCTAAAACCTTATTTTTCAATAATATAAAAAAAGACAAACACACCTGTCGTGATTCGTGAAAAATATCTACCTGTTACGATCAATTTTCTGCACTACCCTTTGAAAATCCCGGCTCCATTTCTTCCAATAACATACACAAACAACTCAAAAATACATAACAACAAAAATATGTTTTTCTACTATCACTATCGAAAGTCGTCATCGGTGTCTTGAAAAGCAACTGCAAAGTTGATGTTTTCTGCGAGCTGTCATCATTTGACATTATTGGCGCTCTTAAGCAGAAAGTAACTTTGAAGCACGCCTAATTTTCCGCGAGCTGTCATAATTTGACATTATTGGCGCTCTAAAGCAGAAAGTAACTTTGGCGCACGCCTAATTTTATTTATAGATAAAAGAGAGCTAGTAGTTAATTTTGGTGTGATAGTAGAAAAAATCTTGTGTGTATTTAGAGCAGAAAGTCTTTTGGTAGTTTCGACAGATTGCAACTTTCTGTCTCGACTACCAAACTACTACTTTTTGCTCTTGATACACAAATAGCTATTATTTGAAAATTACTGATAATTTTTCACTCTGTGCAACTTTGTTGCGAATATGAATGTCACAAAGTTTAATGAAAAAAGTTAAACAAATATATTGGGGTAATTTGATGTAATATCGTCTGGAACTATATTGGCAGTATTTGTCAAAGTGGCTGGCCAATTGGTGCTACGGCCGAGGTCAAAACATCCAACGAATAAGATCCTCGGCTGGCAATTTTGTTTGTTTTGAGATTTGCATCTAGAGAAAAGTCCCATTGTTGGAATAAATAACAAACATGGTTAGGAATATCTCTGGGCCCTTATTAGTCGAACTGCAAACAGAGTTTTCTACTCTCTCATTATCTCTTCTAGCAGTTTGTCCCACTTTTTGTTGAAAATATTTGCTAAAGGTGACTAGAAGAAATAGCCAATGTTTTTCACCCAAAATGTTTTCTGTCGAACATACTATTTAAAAGATAATTGGAATGAAATTGTGATGTCATAAATATTTTCGATATTAATTGACAGTAAAAATATATTCCTAAAAATAATTTTTTTATTACCAGAAAACAAAATCAGGAAAGTTTGAAATATTTCCTACTCGGCTAATGTTGGCAACAGACTGGAAATAATTTCAAGTTTTTATGGTGTGATTGTAAACATTACATTGTGTGTTGAAAAAAAAACAACTTCTCAGTATTGTGTTTAAATTTTACAGATGTATTGAAAGTCACGTTTAATCACTTTGATAAAAACCCAAATCGCATGTCTGTGGATTTTCCTGAGTCAACAAATTCACATGAATTTAGTGCAGCTTTAGTAGATCCCTCAATTATATTGATGGGTGCGAATAGAACATTTCACCAGTTCGATATTGATCAGTAAATTTAAAATGTTCCGTGGTTATTGTTGTTTTCATACAATTAATAGTAATTTTGTTTTATTTCAGGCCCCTAAAATTCAGGGTAGCTGAAACTAAAGAATATTCCCTGTGTGTTTGCAAGCAAACAAATAATCGTCCATTCTGCGATGGAGCTCACAGAAAACCAGAAGTACAACAAGCTAAATCCGTCGTTGAACAAAAAGAAGAAAAAAATAAATAATGTTTTTAAAGCATTTCAAAGTTTAGAAGTCGTCTTTGTCGTTTAATGTTTTTTATTTTCTATGTCTAGAAGACGTTTGTAGTGGTGCTGTTTTAACATATTTTACAGTGAATTTTTTAAAAATAAATAAAGTGCCTAACCAAGTCACCAATAAGTAATCTAAATAAATAACTTTATATATCTATGAATTTTTAATAAAACGGGTATTTTTGTTTTCGTAATAACTTGTGGTGTTGAGTTTAAAACTTCCTCAAAACAAGTATTGAAGTTTCCATAAAATATTTGCTTCTAGACACTGATTTTTAGATGAGCTTGTTATATTTGTATAAGATTAATAAAACGATTTAAATTTTATATTTTATGTTTCAATAGTTGATGAAAGTTCCTACTGTGAAAATTTACTTTATTGCAGATGAAACTGAAAATATTGATATAATATACAATACGAGGAATATTCTTTGGTTACATGAAGTATTACACGGAGCCCATAAGCGACAATTTGTTAGAAACAAACATGTATAAATTGAGTGTATTACTCTTTTTCTCTAACAGGAACATAAGAAATGAAATATAATATGGCCAGATGTCGAAGAATAATTATTTATATTCACACTTCATGCATTTTTGAAAAATAATATTTTCCAAAAACAGTGACCTTGCAACTAAGGAGTAACAACTACTTCCCGTGCAATATGCACCGCCGGATATTGAATTTCACCCCAAAGTCAAACGGGGTTGGTATATCTACAAGATATTTTAAAACCAACCATTCTGGTTTGCGATTGGAAGTGAAGATGTCGCTATTGTCACAATCTTTACATTTCCGTTACTGGAAGACATGTATTGATTGTGATTGAAGTGTACTCTTCAGTCCGGGATTAGAGATTCTCGGACGGACACCACATACCTTGTACTGATGAGGCGCAAATACGCCGAAACCGGTCTACAAGTTGTGTTGTCTGTTATGTTAGACATATAGATATAGTTCATAGTGGGGTTAGTTAGAGAAAAATGTCAGGGATTGATATTTTTGACGTTCTGATTCAATAGCTTTGAATAAAGTTATAACAGTTTTAAGAGTTTGTTATTCGTAACTAAACATGGTGGCAGCGGTTTAACGAAAGCCCAGGTGTAGAAAGAACCATCCCTGATTAAAAGCATCCAAATGAGTGATTCAGACGATATTCCAACCTTTAACGTTAGTAATAATAACATCCCCATTCAGGTGCCCTCACCAGACAAATTCAATTTTAATTCGCCACAATCATGGCCCCAGTGGCGTAAGCGCTTTGAGAGGTTCATGTCGGTCTCAGGACAAGATAAGAAGTCAGATGAAGAAAAAATAAATATCTTAATATATGTAATGGGAGAACAAGCAGAAGAAATAATGGTCCAATTCCGTAATGCTCCAAATACATATAAGGAAATCCTTGACAGCTTTGAAGCACACTTTATTCCTCGTAGAAATACTATATTCGAAAGATTCAAATTCAACTCACGAACACAACAGCCTGGGGAGTCCATCGAATCCTTTATTACTAGCCTGCACAGCCTAGCTGAACATAGTAATTATGGTCCATTAAAAGATGAACTCATAAGAGACAGAATTGTAGTTGGGATGTCAGATAAAAAAACCAGTGAAAGACTTCAACTTCAAGCTAATTTAACGTTAGCAGACTGTGTCCTCGCAGTTAAACAAGCTGAAATGCAAGCTTCACAAAATAAAGAAATTTATGGTAGCCCTACACCCATTCAAGCGGTTTCAGTAGCATCCAGAAGCTTTAATAATCCTAATATTCATGGCCATAGCTTAAAAGCAGTTTCTAAACCTCAACACTATCAAAGGGAGGGGAAGAGAACTGAAATAAGAAAGTGTCTATTTTGCTTTTTAGAAAGCCACCCCAGAGAGAGATGTCCAGCAAATAAATCAATATGTAAGGCATGTAACAAGCTAGGTCATTGGGCTGTAGCTCATCAAAAATAAGACAACTAAACATCGAAGAAGAAGAAACAGGTGAAGTAGAAAATTCTGAATTATTTTTAGGCTCTATACAAGTAAACCAAGTGGGTACCGTTAAAGCATGGACTGTGTCTATATATATCAGTAGTCTAAGTAAAAAGTTTGATTTTCTTATAGACTCTGGTGCAGATGTTACTTGTTTTCCTGCGCATCTTCTAAATACATCAAATTTGACTACTTGTAATAAAAATGTTACTGGCCCATCAGGTGAAACTTTAAAAGTTAAAGGTACTTTTAAATCTGATTTAATATGTAGCAATAGGAATCATTATTCTGAAATAATTGTTATTGAAGGTTTAAATAAACCTATATTAGGTAGGGGAGCAATCCTAGGGCTAAAACTCCTTGAGCTTGGAAGTGAGGTATGTATCAATAATATACGTATTATTAATCAGTCATATATTTTGAGTAAATTCCCAAACTCATTCAATACCGTAGGATCCTTCAAAAATGAATTAGAAATTAAAGTAAGAGAGGATATCGAACCTTATGTACAGACAGTTCCCAGAACTGTACCAATTCCTCTACTTAAACCCTTAAAAGAAGAGCTTGATCGTTTGCTGACCTTAAATATCATTGAGCCTGTAAACTACCCTACTGCTTGGGTCAGCCCAATAGTAGTGGTTAGGAAGGGAAATAAAATAAGGTTGTGTGTCGACTATACTAAATTAAATAAGGCTGTATTGAGGTCACATTTTCCTATAAGTAAGGTAGAGACAACATTGTCTAAAATAAAAAATTCTAAATATTTCACCAAGCTAGACGCGATATCAGGGTTTTATCAAATTCGTTTGAAAAAGGAAAGCTATAATTATACTTGCTTTATAACCCCTTTCGGCAGATTTATTTTCAAAAGACTACCTTTTGGTATAAACTGTGCGCCAGAATACTTTCAATGCGAACTATATAATATATTAGGGGATATTGAAGGGGTAGAAATTCATATTGATGATGTACTGGTGCATGCTGAAAGTATCGAAACTCATAATAAAATATTGACCCTAGTGCTTGAACGACTTCAAGCTCAGGGTATTACCCTAAACAAAGACAAGTGTGTTTTTGGTGCGACTACACTAACTTATTTAGGACACATTCTTTCAGGTGAGGGTGTTTCTGTTGATTCTGAGCGGATTATTGCTATAGAAAAATTTCCTGAGCCATCTAATAAAACTGAGCTCCTACGCTTTTTAGGCATGGTCAACTTCTCTTCTCGGTTTGTTCCTAATCGCTCTCAAATCCTAGAACCTCTTACGTCACTTCTAAAGAAAAATGTCCCATTCTTTTGGGACGTTTCCCAGGCGGAATCTTTCAAAGAAATAAAGAATATTCTTAAAACAAGTCCTTGTTTAGCCTACTTTGACCCCAATAAGAAAATAGCTATTTCGGCTGATGCTAGCTCCTTTGGGCTAGGAGCTTGTCTTTTCCAATACAATTCACTGGGCGCCAAGGAGGTAGTCAGTTACGCGTCACGACTGCTCTCAACTACAGAGCAACGTTATGCTCAAATAGAACGAGAGGCTCTGGCTCTCGCTTGGGCATGTGATAAATTCAATGAATATATTACAGGTGTAGAGGTATTTCTGGAGACCGATCACAAGCCACTTATTCAGGTTCTACAGACCAAACCTATCGACGAATTGACTCCTAGACTACAGAGATTTCGACTCCGCCTCATGAGGTATGACTATCAAATTTACTATTCTCCTGGTAAAGAATTACTGGTCGCTGACGCTTTATCCAGACATTTTTCTCAAAATGAGCCCCCTCCTCAAGAGCAGGAGCTTTCTAATGAGGCTGAGGCACATGTCAATCTCATAACCAATCACTTTGAAGCAAAACCGGATTTTCTTGAAATAATCAAACAAGAACAAAGTAAAGATCCCGTTTGTCAACTGCTTAAAGAATATTATTTTACAGGTTGGCCAAATAAGAACAAAATACCTAACCTTGTCATCCCTTATTATCAATACCGTCTTGATATTTCTTTTGGTGATGGTTATCTTCTTCGAGGTTTGAGAATTATTATACCCTTTTCCCTGCAAGAAAAATGTTTAAATTTTGTCCATCAAGGTCATTTGGGAATTGTGAAATGTAGAGCGCGTGCAAAAAGTAGTATATGGTGGCTAGGACTCTCCACCCAAATTGAAAACCTTACCCGAAATTGTCCTAAATGCGTAGAGCACAAAATCAATTTTAAAGAACCGATTATTATAGACAAACTTCCGGACCGCCCTTGGCAAAAGATCGCGGTAGACCTCTTTAAGTATGACCATTGGTATTTAATAGTGACCGATTATTATTCACGTTTTTTTGAAATATTTAAATTGACTAGCCTCACTGAAAACGCCGTTATATCCAGACTCAAGGAGTTATTCTCTAGGTATGGTATTCCTGAAATAGTGAGATCAGACAATGGACCTCAATTCCAGTCTTTTTTCAATAAATTTGCCATGGACTATGATTTCAAACATATAACTAGCAGTCCTTATTTTCCTCAGTCTAATGGATGTGTCGAAGCGGCAGTCAAAACTGCCAAGAGCTTGCTTAAAAAGAATGAAGATATGTATGAAGCACTTTTAGCATATCGCACTACTCCATTAGATTGCGGATTTAGTCCATCTGAGCTGCTTATGAATCGTAAGCTGCGTTCTAATTTACCTGTTCTTCCCAGCTTGTTGAATAATTCAGTGAACACTGAAACGTTTTTTAAAAGAGAAGTTAAATCCAAAGAGAAATCCGCAATTACTTACAACAAAAGACATGGCGTGAAAAAGTTGTCAGATCTAGAGATAGGTGATAGTGTTTGGATAATTGATCTCAGGCAATATGGAAAAGTAATTGAAATACTTCCCCAACCTCGTTCATTTTTAATTGAAACCGAAAACGGGATTTTCCGTAGAAATAGGTGGCATCTTGTCCCCGCTCCGTATCATTGTTTACCTAAATTTCAACCGATATTAACTCCACTACCTGAGAGCAATTTTCAAACTCCCGCCCATAGTGAAGAAGTGGTGACCTCCTTTGGAGCCACAGTGCCTCTTGAGAGCTCCCTTAATTCTCACACAAGTGCAAATAGACAAGATGTGCGCGAGGATGTCGCTAGCAAAGAAGCTGTGAGCGAGCGCATCTGTGATTCGCCAGTGTCCACCTTTAATGCGATAGCTAAGAATAGACCTTCTAGAAATGTGAAACGTCCGTCCTATTTGAAGGATTATATTACTTAACTTATATTTTTTTCATTCAAGATTACCTTCAAAAAAGGGGAGATGTTATGTTAGACATATAGATATAGTTCATAGTGGGGTTAGTTAGAGAAAAATGTCAGGGATTGATATTTTTGACGTTCTGATTCAATAGCTTTGAATAAAGTTATAACAGTTTTAAGAGTTTGTTATTCGTAACTAAACATTGTCCCTTCTAATTGCAAACCAGAAAGGTTGGTTTTAAAATATCTTGTAGATATACCAACCCCGTTTGACTTTGGGGTGTAATTCAATATCCGGCGGTGCATATTGCACGGGAAGTAGTTACTCCTTAGTTGAACGGTCACTGTTTTTGAAAAATATTATATTTTTCAAAAATGTATGAAGTGTGTATATAAATAATTATTCTTTGACATCTGTTGATAGATCACTTTATTAAATACGACAATATTACAGGAAACTGTAATAAGCTTTATAACATATGGACTATAAGCGACAATGCGTTCGAAATAAAAAGTATAAATCATTAGTATGCACTTAGATCGAATCCAGACTGGTCTGGGACTGCCTACAAAAACTCTTATGTTGGGATTCGGAGAATATACCTATAAGCTACAGAATCTGCAAGATATAAGATCTGTAACTTGAACCTATACAGATTTGTAAAATTTGCTATTGGAACCAAATCTGTAAGAGTCATAGTTACAGATCTTTACCTTATAGGATTCAACTTCACTTCTGTTTATAATGTCAAAATTCTAACCCCAAAACCATTAAAAGTATTTAAAAGCTGTGTGTGTACTTGTGAAACGGCGTTCTGAAATGAGCCCGCGATGGCCAGAAAGTATAGAGTAGCAAAAACCTAAAAAAATATTTAAATGCATTGTAAAAAGACTGAATCAATTATTATTACTCTCACTACAAAGGGAATTCTTAAATTATTCTCCATAACATGAGGTCTTAAATTATGAATTAAGAATTGAACACTATTTTTGTCCAACCGAAACATTTGTCTAAAATGCCTGTCTGGTATATCAAACGGATTTGGATTCTCATATGATTTCTGGAAAAATGGAAAGTGTATTTTATAATAATACCATAAAAAATATGTACAAATCGATTCTCATCCTCTTCCAACGGAATACCGGTGAAAATATTTAATTGTCCGTTCATATTAATGTCAATAATGTTCACTTAATTATCACTTAAAAATCACAAAAAAACTAAAAACTCTACAGCTCTACAAACCACAATAGGGTAGTACAAGGCGTAGGCAATGGAATGGCAATCACAATAGCGAAGAAATAGTACGGTTTTCACTGGACAAGGGCTAGTATTTGGTTAGATTTGGTAAGATCAAAAACAGCACCACAGGGTTGTAAATCTCGGCGTATTCAAGGACCTACTGCAAACTCTTCGTAAAAAACAATATTAAACCCAAGTAATGGTCAAATGAAGAAAGTGACAGAATTAGTCACCGGTCGCTGCCTCCTAAAGAAGCACATGCATATCATTAGCATATTTAGGGATGATCTTATTTGTCGGTTCTGCATGGAAAAGGAAGTGCATCTACACAATAGTCTCGGGCTGCTAAAGCTTATTTTCTGATCTTAATTGGGACACAATGTACTATATACTATTCGTACTTTACACTACACTTAAAACTTTCAAAGTCGTAGGTACTACTGATTACCATTGTCGTAGTTCAATTTCATTCGGAAATTAGTATTCTAGTAAAGAAAATAAGAAATATTATTTGATTGAATGACTGTCCGCTTGTTAGTTCGTTCGCGTTCATGGCCGGTGCCGATTGCTAGGCAGTTGTCACTCGTCACTAGCAGTTCGGCAGCACAATTTCATCTCGACTGCTCACTTTCGTACCCTTGCGGCTTCGCTTGGCACATAACATTGCGAGCGCGGTTTGGTGGTAATTTTTTTTATCTCCAATTGAAAAAATCGTGCCGCTCGGGCACATGGTTCGTGCTTCCCCTCTACGCTATACCACTGCATAGCAAGTCATATACATAGACTCCGTCACATAACAAGAAGCCACGTGCAGTTTGCCAACTGTCTTGCGCAGAAATCATAATCGGTCTTGTTTATCTATGTCGTCTCGTAATGACAGTTTCATGCCATTGGCGTTACAAACGAACCTCGCCAATCGTTGGATTATTGAAAGTGAATATTTTAATGATGCCAAGTATTTTCATATACCAGTATTTATTGTATATGAAACTATCTCCAAAAGCATAAAATAATTCCCAATTACGTTTTATTTAAACTATACATACGATTAATACATTTTTAATATTGTTATTTTGTGTTAACCTACAAAATGTGAAAACGTGTTACGCTACTGATTTGAAGTCGAATGTCAACTTTACAATATGGCGCTGATTTTGACAACAAGTTAGCGCATACGACTGCAACTTCAAGTGGCTTCTTCTTACGTGAAAGGGAGTCTACAGCTACCATCTTCTGGCCTTGGCTAAATAAGATTTACAGTTGTTATAGTCATACATTGTTTTGAAACTAGAGGAGACATTTGAATTTAAGTTGGGATTTCTACTGCCTAGCTAGTGAATGGTCAGATTGCCTCACCACACAGCTCTTTTGATACAACTGACAACGACATTTGTCTGTTTTGTGTTTTTTTTTTAAAAATGCTCATTAGTTCAATCTTTATTACCACTTTTTGCATGTGTTTTTTATTGTTTTATTTTTAACAAAGTATATATTACAACCAAGTTAATTGCCATATTTATTATTTATTCAGTTTGATAAACCAAATCTATGGTCCATGCTTGTTTTCGTACCAGTCTGCAATTGATAATTGCAAAAAGTGCTGCTACCTATTCCATTGCTTTCATACAAATGAGTTAAAATGAATTGGAGTTTAGATTTAACACCTTGTATAAACGTTAAACTCGTGGCAATGGTAACTAATTAGTCGGAGGTCGGCATCTACAACATATCGGAATTTCAAAACAACAAACCGACCTCAAGGAAAGACATTTGCCAGACGAATAAACCTTTTGAATCTATCGCAATTGCTTCTATTTTCCTATATTTTAATTGCTATCTGCTAGCATAACAAAAAATGTACTGAGATCTACTTGGAAAAACACATTACGCTGGAGTTCAATATGCTAAAAAAATTTATTTATCAAGTTGAGCAAAAGGTTAGTAAAGTCTGTTCATACTTATGGTGACGTGACTAAAACCGATTATTCAAGGCTAGTTATAAACAAACAATGAAACACTATTTTATTTATTCCCCTCCTAACAAACCCATAATCTTTCCCTTGTTAACCCAAGGTTTTTGTATGAGGGCCACATCGTATTCCCTCATTACTTTCGTAAGGACTGCCGATGCAGCCTTACTGTGCTGGAGTTTAGCTCTTGTATTATTCCTCAGAATGGATTCCTCCCTTATAAATCGTGGAACGTGCCCGAGGACCTGGTGTCTTCTGGGAGAGTCTCCTGATCTAACAACTGTTAAATCAGCATCTTCTCAGAGCTTACACTATTCCCACAGGTCATCCAGAGGGCCCCTGAGTGGAATGAGGTACGTTGGACTTTCCCCAGGTGTGTCAAATACGGGTCCCTCCAAACGGTTTTGAATCATACCTGCCTGTTCCTGTTTTGGAATATTTTCGAAATGGCGTCTGTTGATCACCGCCATCCAAGATTTGCTGTTGCCTCCTTGTAAAAAACAGTCTGCACTTTCGTACTCCTGTTCCTTTTTTTGCCGCATGCAATTTAGGTGGAGTTGAATTGTCACATCGAGGTCTTTTACCTTTAGCTGACCCTTCTTTTCCACCTATACTGGAGTATCCCGACATTGTTGGTCCTGAGCATGTCTTCATCAGGGCTTTTCCTGATTTCAACAAACTACTTCCTGTTTTCGACGGACCTGAATCCTTTGTTTTGCCGGCCATATGTGGATCCTTCTCCATCCATGTACCGGTTACTATATTCTCTGTTCCCTGACAAGTTTCTTTCTTTGGGTACCAGATAACTTTTTGAGCAAGGACACCTCAGTGGCTGCACCCTTTTCCAAGGAGCCCTTCCCTGCTTGCTCATTTGCCTCTGGAGCACTGTCTTCAGCTACTATCTCCTGACAACCTGCGTCGTTACAGTCCATTCCTGTAACGATTTGAATTTCTTCAGAAAGTCCTTGTCCTCCCCTGGTCTTGTTTTGCTGTTTTGGTTAATATTTTTCTCACGAGCAGCTGGGAAATCTAGGTCCGCCCAGTCAGAGCCCTGCATGACAGGAATGCTATATACAACGGGGTGCGCCAGTTGCCCCGAGGCTTGCTGGATGTCGATCAAATACCCTTCGACCTTTCATCCCATAAGCACCAACCAGACCGTAGTATTGGGGTGGTTTTTATAGTGGTCTATCTCATCCACATCGTTCGGTCGATTAAGTCTAGACCCCCATTCCCCCTAATGGTACATACCTCTCACCTGAATGAAAGGATCTTTGCGCAACGTCAGTAGTTTTACGGTATAGTAGTCCTTTTGATTGGCGAACGATTATTCGGGCTTACATCCAAACCTTATTCGCATCGATTATCCCGAGAGTTGGTCGGTCATGAGGCTCTTACAACTCTTGAAGAGCACGAGTCCCATGACAGATCACACCTCCTGGAGACACCCTATGAGCCATTGGGACGCGCCGTGTCGGATAGGACAAAAACCCATCCTCAAGAACTTGCATGAAGGTTTAGGGGTGCATCACTTCTAGCTTCGTTCATCCAACCCCCCAAGGCATGAATTGTGGGTGGATGTTGGTTCCTTCGGGCCAATTCCTATTGTATTCCAGCCTGTCTGCAGTCATTCTCGCTTCCGCAAGGGGCGGAAGATTTAGAATGGCTTCTATATATTGCCGAAGTGGGGCTGGTTCTCATCGCACCCGTTATGCACAGACAGGCAGGCCTCAGAAGTTTTGAATGATCCAGTTGGCCTTTCATCTGATCTATTTTGGCCACCAAACTAAGGCTCCAAGGGTCTCACCACAGTGTGTATAGCTAGCTTACGATCGGTGGATTTAGTTCCCTTGTGTTTTTTAGCCATTTTCCCTTTATTGGTTTTGTCAAGTAGATGTGAATTTCAGGTTAGTTTTATATCTAGAATTACACCCAGATACTCTGGTGCGCAGTTTTTACAGGATTCATCTTTAGGAATTCCCTCCTACACCATTTCTCCACCGTTTCCAGAGTTTGTTGCATCAGCTCCGATATAACGTTAGGGTGTAGTTATAGTCAATTCACTGAGAATGGTTGAATGACAAGTTTCAATTTATTGTAAAATTCTTGGTACCGCAAATAACAAATAATAGTAGGTATGCTTCAGAATTTATAATTTTTTTTTATTTTTGGAAACACTCCTTAATAATTAAATGTACATAATATTAATTTTTAAATCATAATTATCTCGGGTATAGGTACATAGATATCTTTTCACTATTACACTTACATTTAATAGTCCTGTATTAGTTAGTTTGAAACCAAAAAAGGTTTTCAATCATTAGAAATTAGAATGTACCTATCTAATGATTGTATATAGTAAACAAAATGTCTATGCCCCACCGTTGATTGACTAAAAATGGTGTTCCACTAAACTTTTAACCACACCTACCTTGCTTTATTATTACAGCCATTCAGCTTGTTTAGAAACCCAGCTTTGAAATGGCGTTGAAAATCGCTATACATTTGTGAATATCATTTTCTTTGTAGTTTATCACATTACAACAATAACAGCTGATCAACTCGCGCTCGTCTTACTCGATATTTAGTACATAGATAACATGATTTAGTAGTGCTTAGTAGGTTTCGAGATTTCGAGGTAAGCGGTTGATCGTATTTGTGTTATTAGTTTATTTGTGTACAAATGGAATCGTTACTCTAATCGGAGTAGGAAGTGAGTAGAGATATTTTTGAATAAAAAGATCTATTCCAGAACTTGAACTACATATTATGCAAGTGGTCAGTTATTATTTCAAGATGTGTAGTATATTTACTAATACACAGAGTGAAACTTGATGTTTAGCAATTAATATTATGAAAAATTTTAATTCAATTTCAAAATAAGGTACGTTTTTTTCGGATATGGAAATGGATCGCATCCATAACTCATATATGTCAACCCCTTCTTTTCAGTAGCGCCTCTAAACTTACCCTTACAACGAGCGTGAGTGTCAAATCATCTTCCCTTCGCATTCTATAGTTCAATTTTTATAATAAAATACTGTAGTGAGACTCTGCACACTCTAGAATTCTACCGATTGCTTTCTACTGTAGATATCTATTATTCCAGTTCTGTACAATGTAGACGTTTATTTTATCTCTGACATAATACTATCTATTTAGGAAGCATTGATCTGAAAATCCCATATTTCTCATTGAGGATATACAGAATTTTTTGGGTAAATTAATTTTTGGCGCGAATAATCGTTAATTTAATTTATTTATTGTACAAGATCAGGGGTCTCCAAACTTTTTTACCTTATGGCCAAATTGTATACTCTTGAAGGCCAGGCGTGCCAACAAGATTTGGAAGGATACGAAGGTCCGTTATTTTTTTATTTTTATGTAGGCCAAAAAAAACTTATGAATCTTCAATTAGGTTTTTCTTCATTGGCATGTTTTGACTGTCTGACATATGTATGACTTGTATGGGGTTGTTTTTGTCCCACTATATCAGTCCATTTTGGCTCAAGCTATAGCAGACGCTATACGTTTCTCAGACTGAGCGAGACTCACCCCAGGAGGATGTGACCACGCTGCGACAGCGCAGGGGGAATGAGAGTCATCTCGGCAAACATCGCTCATGTCAACCCGGGCCGTATAAAAATACTACGAGGGCAGGATGTGGCCCGCGGGCCGTAGCTTGGAGATCCCTGTACAAGACGATAAAATTGTATTTTATCTTTGAGAGTGTTTTTTAGCGTCGAGACGCTAATTACGCCCAAAGAGATAATGCGATCATATCGTCGTGTGTAATTCAACATTTTTTCTATAGCAAGACTTCATAGACTTATTAAGTCTATGCAAGACTTCAAGTTCAGATGAAAAATAGAATTTCAAACAAAATTGTAATTTTTGGCAAAAAAATCGCAACTGTGCTGCTGTGCATGTCGCAGTGAATAGTATAATAAGTTGTTTGATTGTTGTATGTATAAAACATGAATATATAATTGTTGAAATTTTTTACCAAAGGTTTTGAAATTTCCGAAAGTGGAGAGTAGGGATTCGAGACAGAAAGAAATTTGGTATGCTCTAGTCACTATCTACGCAAAAAATGATACAAAATATGTAAAGGCAACTGAAACAAGAAAATAATTGGCCAAAGCATGGAGCTGCTAAAAGAATACATACCTAATTGATAAAAGTTTCAAAAAAATCCATTATCACAGTTTTCGGTAAAACAAGACTGCTATTCATCGGAAAAAGAGAGTACAGAAATCGCTAGGGCGTCGGGATCCAGCAATAATGAAAAATTTGTCTGAGTCCGGTTCTGCTTCTGCTTACAGATTTCTTTATCTCTACGACAAATTGTGAAAAGGTGCAAATTAATTTTACTCACAACTATATACATAAAAGAAAAAACATTAAATTTATAACATATAAAAACTTAGTGACCAAAGAACGTAATTTACTAACACACTATCTCCGAATTTATTAACCTCTTTCACTTTAGAGTTAAGTTTATTTAAGTAAAAAGTATATTCGTTAATGGAATAAAACGTATTTTTATAATTGAGGTAATTTGTTAGTTAATCACAGCTATTGAATTTTATTAACTACTTGATAATTTTAATTACTTAGTTACGTTTCGGGAACATATACCTATGTATTAATATTTGATAAAAGTGTTTTAAGGAAATACCAGAACTACAATTTTCAATTGATTTCGATACTTATCTAAAATGATAAACTCTTCATTTCCATAATTTTGTTCAGCTTCCGAGTCACGGTTTAACAATATTATAATGATCTATAATTCTCCAAGAGTTATACTTAGTTATAGTTTATAAAATGGTTGACGTATCTTTCAAAATGCCCATTACTCTGTAATTCTTCATAGCCTTCAGAAATCAATCTTTCATTTTCGTTTGGTTAGAAACTTGAGTTCTTAGAGAACACGTACCGTTTCAATTCACTCTAGGTAATTGAATCTTTATTAATCGTAAGTTACAATGTTATAATATGCACTTATATAAAAAACATTTAGTATCTATGTGGTCATAGATACCGCGAGTTCTCTCGCTGATCGCCGATGTTCTGGTTCCATTTTTTTTATATTGGCATTTGTCATCTCCCTCTTTTCCACGGCTCTTTGCCCAGCAGCATCACCCGTTAACCTTTAAAGAAAATAATCTCTAATAGATCCGTTCGCACCTAATTCATTAAACATTCCCCAGGAATTTGTGTAGTAATATCCCTGAAAAGTCAGTAAAAAACAGGGTCACATATTAAAGGCTTTACGCAAATACTAATTAAGTTAAAAGTATGGGAATAAAATCTATGTACACTCATTCATTCGTCTCTCATTCCTATTTACATCCATGCACTCTCTCCCATTCACTCCCGGTTGTAGTTGTAGTGATTTATGTACATATGTACAAAATCAGAGGTATTATTTAAGTTGTATTACGTTTGATTAACTTGGTCTGAGTTCCATCTGAAGGTTGGCGTGCAAGAGGCTATAACCATTTATGCGACTTGCGCGTGAGTTTACTATTTGATTGAGTAAGCTCTCTGGGAGACAGTACTTGTAGTACCTCTCTGCCAGAGCGGTTACATAATCGGTATAATGGTTGACATATCTGTCTTTCTGTGGATCCATATTATTATGTTGTTTGGGAGTCGGTTCTCGATTAGACCTACACCAGCTGCCATTCCTAGGCATTTATTCTGCACAACTTGCATGCTTTTAAATAGAGCTTTAGTGGTTGAACAGAACACTGGGTAGCCATACGTCATCGTCGGTCGCACCACCTGACTGTAGAGAAGTTTATTCCTCTTTGACAGTCGGCTGTTGCGACAGATCAATGGGTATAGCTGAGCCATTGCAGCTTTTGCTTTCTGAGCTTGTGATGTTATGTGCAAGTTGTGCAGAGTATTCGGCTGAATAATGTAGCCAAGGTATTTAACGCTTTCTACAGGTGTGATGACGTTATTATCTATGTTTAGCCTATTGAATAGATATGTTTTGGCTCTAAATTTGCCCCTCAGAACCATGTACTGCGTTTTCAGGGCATTCAGCATCAGCTTGTTGTTGGATAAATAGGGAACGATTTTATTATTGAGATGTTTTCCCACTTTTTTCAAGGCAAGGTCTGGTGTACTCGCTGTCTGAACCAGACAGACGTCGTCTGCATATAGCGCTGTCAGTAATCTGCTGTAAACAGCGAGTACAGAGTCGGAGAAAGTACCGAGCCTTGCGGTACCCCTGTTTCCATAGTATATGGTCCTGCCTCAGCATTTCCAATTTTCATAAAAATTTTTCTATCTTTTAGATAAGAGTTTAAAAGTAATTCACTCTAGGTACATCATTTCTATCGAGTTCAGTTGACATTGATAAATCCAAATTCTTAAGATTTGTTCTTCACTCTGATCTTTGTCATACAGCAGCTCCTAACTTTGACGTGTCACCCAATATTGTTTGGGTAAACTTAGTTTTCTAGTCACATAATTTGATACATTGTTCATTGTATTTTATATTAGAACAGTCCACATAATATGCACCAATCGATTTATAAAATTGAAAAGAATGAATTATAACTACAAAAAAAAATAATTAGTTGTGTAAGATATTCATATAATATGTTACACAAGTAAAGATAGAACTAAAAGATATCAGAACAACCATTGAAGAGTTTTGTTACTCAATGACAAAACCTAAATTTTTTAATAGCCCAGTTAGTTTATACTAAAAAATAAGGTGTTATTTCCAAAAAATTAGGATCAAGTTACACCTTCGTTTTGACGTTCTAAGTAACGTGTGAAAAGTCCCCCCTGATATTATTGTGACCACTAACAAAGTCATATGGGGTAAAAGGTCACCTACAAAAGTTTCTCGCTTATATATAGCTATAGCTATAAAAATGGTTCGGGTCCGATGAATACAGACTCTGATCCCTTTTTTGCGAGAGTGTCGGCCTTCTCGTTGCCCTCCACTCCTCGATGCCCAGGAACCCAGGTCAAAATGACTCTGTTCTCCTTGCCTAGTATTTAGCCCTACTAAGATCTTTCAGATCTCTTTTTTCGTCATCTTGTATTTCTTTCAATACTACCTTTGTGCTGGTACCTCAAAAGGTTCCGATCCCCAAAAGAGTATTCCAGACTTTGCTTGTCGTAACTATCTCTTCCTTACTCTACGCTACAGCCCGTTTTCTATATGCAAAATCAGCGCATTTATATCTACAGGATAAGCTCAATTCAAGCATCAATACGGAAGAAGTGACATTCAAGTTTACTGGTGGATTTTTACAATTCGACGTTTCAATAAATTCAACCTACAAGTAATAGAGCAATCGTTGTTGACATCTATGAAGACCGAAGGAGAAACGAGTAAGGAAGAAATCATTTTGAGCAAATGAATCTATGATATTTTCGTCTTGAATGAGGATGACAACGATAAGAGAGATAATATCGTCAAAGACCTAAATCACTAGAACAGAGAAGGATTACAATAGAATCTATAGCTAATAATAACTTTAATAATGGATCACTATTTTCTCTAGAAGTGTTTGAAAATGAAAGCATCCACTATTTACATCGTGATTTGATAATATTGACACATTGTGAGCTGTCTAGTCTGAAAACAAGGTCATACGTAAAAAATGTAGGCTACGTATCTTTTTGATAGATAAATTTTTGATTTGGTAAAAATTTTGCTTACAGCCATAACTTTGTTAGCGATCACCATATCGATGAGGACTTTCTAGACGTTATTTATAAGTCAAAATGAAGGTGTACGCAATAATCCAGCTTGGTCCTATTTTTTTAAAGTTAAACCCTAAATTTACTGAGCTATAATGATTCTTCAACAGTTTTTAACCACGTTCAGGTTACGAAAGATTAGTTAACTACTTCCACACTACCAGATAATTTGTTATTCTATGTAATCACACCATTACTCAATGGTAATGGTCAATTTAGAAAATGGTTAGTATCCTATGATTAATAGGGAGTGTAGAATTTGATAGAACTTTTAATTTGAGTGTTGTCCTAGAGTTTGTGAAAGCTTGTACTGATATGTTTTATATCTTCGGTGCCAGATTGAATTGATAAAATGTGAAACGGCGTGTTCTAGTACGAGAAAAATATGTTTATTGCAGGGATGCAGAAAACATTAGCGAAAAGTATTTGTGGATAGTATTTGCGGTATACCAATCTTTCATTATTGAAATGAAACACCATATATTACAGTTCATTATTCCTATAACTCTTTGGCTTTAGCTTTTGTAAATTAGGGAGTAAACCTTCCCATGTACATTTCGGGTTTCTCTAACCCTATCATATTCTTTTTTTTCACTAGTTACTTTTTTTTTATTACTCATTTTTTAATGGACACAATGAACAAACAACAAAACCAAAAACACAACTAAAAATACCGCGAAGCAAAGAAGGTTAGGTTAAAGTTGAAAACATCTTCGTATTTGGTTAAAATCCATGGCAAAAACAGCACTTCTTACTTATACTGTCAAAATTGGTAGTAACTACATTTTTGAGAACTTAGACAACACTGTTTCCTTTTTTCCTCACTCATTTCTATTCCCTGATTTCAAGAATACTGCTTTTTTGAAATCGAGTGAAATTTTGTGAGAATAGAAACGCCAACACTTCCCTGGGGAGTAAAAATTTCAGGAAATTTCAAGAATAGCGATCATGGAGTGGAACACCTCTGATGCGATAATTAAGGCGCGTTCTCATGAGTCAAGTTTAGTTTGTTGATCAACAAAAGTTGATTGTAAATTATGGTGGGAATCTTTCATTCAGTAGAGTTGATCAACTTTTTAGTTGATCAAGAAAAGCTTGATTCATTCAAACTTTTGTTGTTTAAGTGATCATAGTCATCACGAATCACTTTCAAGTTGAAACCTGACTTGTAACTTGACTACACACAGTGCTTTTGTTTTGACATACGATATCGTTGAAAACAAATGAGTTTCAAGTGGTCTGAAAGTTTATGATAAAATTTTTGGAGCTATATCAACAGCATATTACTGTCTTTGAAATCACCGTTTGGATAAGTATAAAAATAAAGATGCTCGAGAAAATGCTTTGGGTTCTATTGTCAAGGACATGGAAATTTTTGGTCTTACTACTACTGATTTGAATAACAAAATCAAGGTTATTAGAACAATATATTAAAAAGAACATTCATTGATTTGCAAGTCCATAAAAAGTGGAATGGAAACAGGAGAATTTTACGTACCTACCAAAATTGTTTTGGTATAAAAAAGCGGATACCTATATTTCTAAATGGTGTTACAAATACAAGGGAAACTTCATCAAATTTTAGCTATTAATTGTCGTGTATCATACTCAGTAGCCATAATACAGAGTTCCTTGTCCAACAAAATATTCGGCATGTTCTTCAAGTATATTAGATGCTAATGTAATGTAATTGCGACTTCCCAAACTAACCTGCAAATTAACTAAACCATTCGTTTTGGTACATTGTGTTCTCCAAGAACTTGATATAATGCGGCTTCTTCAACCTCAAAAGAGCCTGGTGGTCAATATTTTTCAACTCATTTTTAACCAGTTATGTAATGCTAAAGCTGCTTTAAGAATTCTGTATCCCCTTTATCATTCAACTCCATCATCAGAATTTCCACCCTCTGCGAGTATCGGCAAACTCTATTATCAGCGTTGTCAACTTCTAGGTGTAATTCATCTCCATTACCGGAGCATTCAAACAACATGGACGGAGAATACTGGTGTTCGTCGGTTTCAAATCAATCATGTATTACAACAATTTTTTTTTTTCGAGCCGAGACGGGAAAACTTATGTTCGCATGGGCCATATCCATGACCCAGACAGTGTTGGACTCATCCCAAAGGGTTGTCTACCAACCAAACCCACCTCAAAACTCGCCGTTTCTCCCGCCTCGGAATCACTACCTCCGTCATCTTCTCCCTTCTATCACTCCTACCTCTCATGTCATATCAATTCCTTCTCTCCCCCTAATCATTCTCTCCACTAAGCCACTTACCTCCATCCATTCCTCCTCACCCCTCAACCTTATCTCCACCATGTTCTCCCAATACACCGCCTCCCCTAGTTTCTTCTCCAATTTCTTCAGCATCTAAACACATGCCCCACATCATCCTCCACTTCACACCTCTCACTCACTCCATTCTCTCTTTTCCCAATCTTGTGGAGGTACCCTACTCTCGACCCATGCCCAGTGAGCACCTGTGTCAAGAAGTAGTTCACCTCTCCGAATTTCCGGTCCTTCCAATCTCCTACTCCCAATTGCTCCTTTTAGCGCGCCCTCAATACAACAACAATGCGAAAACGATTCGTCTTATATACTTACCGCAGCTCTCACAGGTATCTTAAGCTAAATTTTATATTTTGTTGTTAAACTTTTGTACTTACTTTAATAAAATCTTGTAAAACATCATAAAATTTGAAATGGTATTCTTAGGTACTCGGTATACAAAGACTAGCGTTGAAAATGAATCTCCTGTAGCTAAATATCTTAAAGTTATTTGCAGTTTTAATGTTGGTAAGATTGCTTGTCGCATCACTGTGTCCTGTTTTTTAAGCGGTCCTGAACTTTCGTTTCGTTAAATTTTTCTTTAGCCATTCAGATGATTTCTATATCCTCTAATGCTAGCTCATTCAGCAAGGTTTTTGATGCTACCAATTTATTTCTTCTTAAAACCCATTGCCTCACCCAAAAACGACTCCAAACATTTGTAAACATTTACGCACAATTTCATTCAACCGACATTTTTAAAATAAAACTACTGATCACTTTATATTGGATGGTGAGAACAAAAACCGATTCAAGCTGTATTCAATTTTAGTTGGTAAACAAATGTTGATAAACTAAACTTGACTCATGAGAACGAGTTTTTATGGTGAAGCAGTGTCGAGCGCGGTTAGTACTTGGATGGTGACAAGTGGGGAAACACGGTCGTAGGCCCTTACAGCCTACAGCGAAACATTTGAGACTCGTTCGCTCGCAGGCATTATACCAATGAGCACGAGGTATAATGAAGATATGCCGTCTTTCGGAGGAGACGTAAAACCGAGGGCCTGAGTCCATGGATGTTGGGCGATAAAGATCTCTACTACTGGTTGGAACACTAGTAGGCAAAATTCCGTCGGTGTTTAGCCTCAGTCACAGAAATAGACGACGTTAAATAACAAAAGGAAAAAAGCTTTGGCTTCAAAAGCACTTTCTCTAAACAGTTTTTATCAGCTAGAAAACAAAAAATATTTGGGTTTTTGGAATCCATGACGGACAATTCGTAACACCGATCGAAACTTCGTAACATCGACAGTTTGTTTATCCTTACTGGTTAAGTACCTATGCATTTTGCATACTTTATATACTTCCCTACACTAAAAACAGTGGTATTATTATCGAAGATTTAAATTTTTTTCATTATTATTCAGAAAAGTTTAATCGCTTTAAAGTGACAATTCGGGATAAAAAATTTAGTTGTCATATTAATAGGAATATTAAAAAAATGGTCTTGAAAAAAAAATACCAATAGTGTATTTGCTTGAACAAACACACTATGGGATATCAGACAATTTTCCCTGTCAATATGTATTACATTAGATAGTAACCAAAAGTTTATCGCTATCCAGCGAGATTTGCATTTTCAACAATTGAGTTCAGAATGTAACCTTCCTAATAATGAAAAAGTTGCATCTGAGGTCACCAACGGTCGAATTTTGGCTTAAGTATTTTAATATTAGGTTTAAGTAAGGTAGCCAATAACAACAGCAGTAAACAGCATGATGTCAAACAACATGCAAGATTCATCATTTGCAATACAGGGTGGACCGGATTTAATTGACGTATACAGAGATCTCGTGAACCACAATAGATACAATATTGATTGAATGGAGAAAAAGTTTGGTATATTAATGGGAAATTAGATGGTTCAAAAAAATTTAAAATATCTCCACTAGTTCCGGAGATATTTAACAAAATCCGAAAATGGTCCTTTTCGTTTTTTAAATTGACCGTCGTTATTATTAAAGATATCAAAAAAATGATTATCAACTTTTTTTAATAAACGAGGTTTTCTATAAATTACCATACCAAGAATTTCATTACGACGTTTCGTCTTTAAAGGGTCACCATCAGTTTCATTTTTTTAAATACGGACCTGGATTTGTTATTCCAATATTTTTTACGTTTTGTATAGATGCATACAATGACATAGCATACTTCATATCATCTTTTTTAAGTCCAGTCTTCTTTACTAAAGTCAAATTAATAATTTTAAATATTGGGCATTAAATAAGAATTTTGAAAGAAAATGATTAAATTCAACAATTTATTTTGAAACCTAATGACAATGAATAAATAATGATGGTTTTACAAATGACACTCTAGGTAATAATAAAATAAAAATAAATTAAAAAATTCAATAAAAAATCAGTTATAAAAGTTGTTCAAACTGTCGTCCGTTCTGTGCAATACATAATTCGATCCTCCTTGGCATATGAGACGCATGTCTACTATATTATTCGGCATATTTTTGCTGGAAACTCCAATTTTTATGAAGCCCTATACAAAATAATCTATGGGGTTGAGACATGGGGATCGAGGGGGCCATCTTGTCGGCCCGTTGGTACCAATCCAATTATCTTCAAAGTATTCATATACTGTACAACTCTTCTCAAATTTTCAGAAGTTAGGTACCACTATGAAGTTATAAAACGATTTTATTTAGTTCGGCACGCAACACCTAGTTCTTGTTAACCGATTTTCATACATTTCCCGTTAATCAATATAACAGATTTTTGGACACAGTGCATTCATTTTCTTTCAAAATTCTTATTTAATGCCCAATATTTGAAATTATTAATTTTACTTAAAAAAGATGATGATTTTTGAAAGACGAAACGTGGTAGAATCGTCAAGTATGCTATATCATGGTATGTATCTATACAAAACGTAAAAAATATTGCAATAAAAAATCCAGGTCCGTACTTAAAAAAATGAAGTTGATGGTGACCCTGTAAAGACTAAACGTCGTAATGAAGTTTTTGGTATAGTAATTTATAGAAAACTACGTTTATTGAAAAAAGTTGGGAATACTTTTTTTTAATATCTTTCATAATAACGACGGCAAATTTAAAAAACGAAGAGGACTATTTTTGGATTTTGTCAAATATCTCGGCAACTAGTCGAGATATTTAAAAATTTTTTTAAACATCTAATTTCCTATTAATATACCAAACTTTTTCTCCATTTAATCGATACTGTATCTATTGCGGTATACGTCAATTAAATCCGGTCCACCCTGTATACTGACCTTGCAAGAAATTGCTGCAATTTCTTGCACGTTGTATTGCACCATGACAAGCAGCCTTTAGAAATATTATATCAGTTGCTTGACTTTTGGTTCTCGTTTGATTTGTGATCGTTCAAGCTCCTTCAAGTATCTAAAAATGTTAGAATATTGTCCTGCTATAGTATTCAGTCATACGGGACTAAATATAATTTAGACGATGTTTCGTTACACTTTTGACGATACGTCAATCATAATTACGTCTGTGACCTACTATAATATAATAAATAAAATAATTTCGTTTTTATTTGGTCACGTTGTACATATATTCACAATTCTCAGTATTTCATTTATTACAATTAAACTCGCAGTAAGGTGTAAATATGTGTATTAATTAGTTGACCACCTTGAGTCGCAATAATCGGAATTTTCTACCAAGACCAAGACCAAGAAAACTATGAGGTAGGTCATGGTTGTGTACGTTCTATTAACTCCTCGCAAGAAATTGTTTACTTAGACTTTAACAGGAAGTTAAACTCTTAACTGTTAGATTGAATTTGAGTTATCCTTCGCTACAGAGTTATTAGCATAATACCTTCTACACTACACGTGTTGCACAGATAAAGAATATTTCACAATATTTCGTTGACTCGGCATCAGTAACAGATCCATAGTCGGTGCAATTCAGATACTGAAACATAAACTAGATTTATTATTTGGTCGTGGTAGACAATTGAACGATTTTCACATCTATATATTTGAATATCTTGTAAAAATTCGTTGAGTTGCGAAGAGTCAAAATAGGGATTAGCAAACCTGATTTTGCTATCCTGGATTTACGAGATCGAAAAATTGAATCCCGGGATTTTATTTTACAAAATAAAATTCTTTTTTATTTTGATAAATTCAATCTAGAAAGCAAAAACAAAATAAGTCTGGTTTCTCAACTTATAGCAAAACAACAAAAAACATTATTTTATATTAATACAACATAAGTATAATTATAATAGTATAATGTAATAAACCAACTCCGTTTATTTTCTAAAGTAATGTTACAAAAACATCAATTTGTACTGTAATCTCATGTAGATCTAATTTTCGAACAAATTTACCCAGCTGAGGAAAAACCTCTTTCAGATTCGACGCTTGTCGGCGGAATGGTTTTTAAGTAGTCAGAGGCTAATTGAAGGTGTTTGCTAAGATTGCTATCTTCATTCAACAAGCCTTTTTTTCAATAATAATATTAGAAAGTTTGAAACCCCCATCAATTTTTCAGGAAGAATGATTATTGATTTTATAGTGAGGTTTCAATGACAAACCCATAGAGCAGCTGGAATTAGCAGACACGATGACGTGTTCCCGAGCATTTTAATCGAGCTTCTGATGGGTTGAAAGTTAGTAGAGGCAACCTATGTACTTTAGAGACCTTGCACGCCAGCATATTAGGTGCTTTTTTTCTACCACCAATCTAAGCTAACCTAAGAAGTTAAACTTAGCTAAGTTAGCGTTCGTTTTGCCAATGTTGCCAAGTTAGACTTACTAAGATCAACTGACCTCCCCCCTTGCCTCTGCCAAGTAAGCCGGATTTTTAACTAAGTTTAATCGCGAATGCAAGAAAAGTCACTCATTTTTGACAACTGATAAAGATTCTAACCTTATTAATAATAAATTTAGATTATTCTAACATGACGTTAAAATCAAACTAGTGAAAAAACATATTAATAAATACATTTAACATTATTTTAACATGCTATAAGTACCCTCTTAGTAACCATTAGTTAGTTAGTTGTTATCGTCTTTATTATTAATAAGCCTGAAATTATTTATTTATAAATAGGTATTTTGTCCACGACCACTTAATAATAAGTCGATATTTTACTTCCTAAAAAAAGGTATATGGTACCCATATATGTATTAGAGAGAATTATGGTTCATTCACTAGAGTTATGGTTCCATAATTCACTCTTTTGCGTTTAAATAACATGCCATGACAACTCAATACTCACAACGTTTCGGTACATAGGTGACTAGAGATGGGGGTACAATATGAAATAAACTATTAAATCTGCGTATTTTGTTTAGGAAATTTGTTTCTGAAATATATCGTATCCATAAAATATCGAAATTTTTAGTATTGACACTTTTCATAACGATATTTTCTAATATTGATATTTTTAAAACAATATATTTATAATGGTACGGTGTATCCATACTTTACACATTATCGCCCTTCTCTATATGTCACATTATTTGACGTACTCCAGAAATTAATTAATTTTGACGTTAGAATTGTCAATAATACCCAATACCAAATTATTACTTTCCGTTCTACACTCGCATTATTTACTTGCATTTAAAAAAGAAATCAAGGGTCATGGACAACGTATAGTATTCTACTCGCAGTTTATGGCCAATATTCACTCGGGTGACTTGCGCCCCTCGCCTACTGCTATCATAAATTGCTCGTTTAATAATATACTATTAAAATAAAAAATGCATGAAAAATACACTTAGATATTAATTACTTTATTATTCACGTAGTTATTGAAATAATCGATTTTAAATTAAAATTCATAAAGGTTTACCTTCTTCGAGACCTACTGACAAATATGTGTTGTTCCAAACGTGGATCCACTGAATCCATTTTCTGAGCTACTAGTTTCCTGATTTTATTGGTAATTTTAATTTCAATTAACCTTCGAAATTGACATTTCTAATTCAATAAATTTTTGAATTATTAATTTGCTTACCTTTTCATCTTTGTTTGTATGCAAATGCGCTTGCGTCGATATTGTCGACTGTGCAGCGTTTGAAAGTTGCGTTCGAACTACAATTCGGTAGTTAGCTAAGTTAAGCCGGGGGATAGAAAAAAAACATCTACTATAAAGCCGGTCCCAGACACTACGTGTATTTGGCAAACATTTGGTATTCGGGCTTATTCGCGTAGCGTGTGGGAAGTTAACATTGGCAAATATTCGTCTTTCGTCATTTTCTCGGCGCTGGTCGGAAACTAGCACGAAGTAAAGGATGCCGTAGTTCGGCGAAGTAAACTACGTGTACAGCGGACAGATAGAGAAGTGAACGGTAGGAGAACTTCGAGCTGCGTGAAGTCAGAGTCAGTGTTAGACAGAGAAAGTATTCGGAAAACAGAAAGGCAAACTGTTTTTACGAGTCGGGTGATAATGCGGACTAAGGGGTAAACATCGAATTTCGTGAGCATTTCGTGGGCGGTACTTCTGATCGTTCACGTCTCGATCTGTCCGCTGTACCTTTGCTATACTACGGCACCGTGTGGGAGATCAAGCAAACATTCGTGCAAATGATAAATATTGGCCTATTCGCCAAATACACGTAGTGTCTGGGACCGGCTTTACGCAGCACAGAGTAGGTCACGAATGAGTCAAACAGGCCATGCCGAGCGCAGTGTTCGAGACACATAATACGTGCTTTGCCTCAAAAGGATTATCATCTGCTCAGGAAGTAAACAAATAATGTGCACTGGGTCGTTTGTGCAGCCCTGCGTGGGTAACATCGCATGTATTTTAATGTGCGCCTTGCCTAATACACATTGCGTAATAGCCACAAGCTATGCGGAAAATACAGCCTGATTGATCAAGCAGTAAAACATTAGAGAGAGATATATACAATGACTAACGCTATTTATGCAGCTTTATCAAAGTAAATTTAACACACAGATAAAAAAGGTATCATTGTATTTAATAGTACATTATACCATTGTATAGGTCTACTTAAACAATGATTATACTATAAGGGAGAGAAATGCGTTATTTTGGCAGAGGTGCAATTGTACAATGCACCGAGGACAAAATAGCATCTCTCCCGAATGGTATATACTATTTTTTCCACGGTCGGGAGTAGAAATCAGTTTCTATGACATCAAAATTAAAACAGAAGTAGTCGATTATTCCCAAGGGAGTATAATGAAAAACGTTCTCCATAATGTAAACTCCCTTAGGAATAATCGACTACTTCTGTTTTAATTTTGATGTCATAGAAACTGATTTCTACTCCCGACCATCGAAAAAGTAATTAATTATTCCACTGTGTTTTTTGTTTCAGATCAGGTATAAGCAGTGCCGTTTCAATTCTGTGATATTATACAATAATTATATATTTATATGGATCCAATAAGGTAAATATTACTTGTGTAGATAATTCTTATACAAGGTCTAGAATCTTTCATAGTTATTAACAGCTTAAATTTTCTAGCAAGATTGTCACAATTTTAAAGTCGTCAGTTTTTTTGTTTGTGCACGGGACAGTATTGGTATATATAAATCTTTGGAATGAACTTGTGGAAAGATATCTTATCTACATCCTGAACGTAGTCTAGAATGCTTAATCCTATTAAATCACTTCGATAAGGAGAGTAGACCTGCAAAATTGTATCCGTCATTTTTGGAATTTTTAGTAAGTTTTAAGTATGGAAGGCTTCAATTATCTCGGAAATGGATCGCATGATGTTTATAGATTTTGGTATGCAAGTATCTTGTGATAGGGCCGATATTATGGTGGTATTTACATTGTCAGATTTTTTCGGAATAATAATGATTTTTGTTATTTAAAATAGATCACCATGTGTATTTTTTGCCTTTTGAAAGCCTTGAGAAATACTGAATATTTTTAATATAAGGTTCCGGGTACCTAAATGCCATAATTTTGGAGTTATAGCTACATTTACATTATCTTTTCGCATAAAACTTACAGCAACTGAAGACGAATTTTTAAATGTTTGTTTCATGTTAGAGTAGTAGAAAAATTAGGAATTTAAAAAAACATACATTAAAGGCGATTGCAGCAGATGCTCAAAATGTTGTGCCTGAATCCTCAATTCTTGTTATCTCTAATAATATCTTTTAATTCCTAAATATTGGTAGGTTTTGATTTATAAACGATGTTTTTAAGTGACCCGACAGGAAATAGTTTAAAGGATTCATTCGATAAAACCACGCCTTCAAATCCATCTTCTGAGATACACATGAAGTATGTGTAGTGGATCTGCAGCCTCGTCACCCGCGAAGTAGGCAGAGTAACCAACCAGTACCTATATTACTTTTTTAAAAGTTAGTTTCATTTGAAAAAGTAATATGAGTAGATTTCACAAAGTAAGGATCCACACAGTAAATTCAACCAGTATATTATCTTCTTCTTCCGTGGGTATTGTTAGAATAGCTGTAACAACATCACCAGTATCAGTATACAATTTTGTGGCCTTTGCTATACAAATTCGGCAAAAAATTATCTTCTGTGAATGAAAGAGAATATAGAATAACAGCGAGACAATGTCTAGAGAAGTTGATGTTTCGTGGAAGGGAAGATAAATATTTGCCGTTCCTGGATATAATACTTGTTAAGTGGAAAGGCCAGCAATATTCTCACTCATCCGCCAAGGCTCCTCCACGAGGGTCACGTGAATACCTTCTTGCTCCAATCTCCTATAAAGCGTTGACGAGGCGGCTTTTGCATGATGAATATTGTCCTGCAGGACCCTTATATTACTTTTCACTGGGTGGGGAGTCAATTCGCTCTTGCTCCGAGGACTCTACAACCTCCTTGTACAAGTGTTCCATTGAGTATGCCGGTTCCACTTTCGGAAGGTTCATGTTGAGCTGTGGGTGTTTGGGCACTTCCCTCCAGTAAGTACTTTGGATGTAGCTGTAGGCTTTGTTTTCGAAGTTTTGGGTTTTCCTTTTTTTGACGGAAGGTAAATCTCCCTTTTCCAAAGAAGAGCGCTAATTTTAATTTTAGGCGCTCCTCTTTGTCTGTGGGTATTTTGCCGCATTGTCCATAGTCGTCTTGAGCCTGCGATTATTTATCCTTAGGAATCAAGGTGCTCCCAAGTTGAGTTTTTTCAAAGGGCTTTCTCACAGTTATAACCCCTCAATGATGGAAAATCAAATTTCATCCTTCCTTGTTCATCCGCATAATATAATTTTAACTTATCCCAAGCGAAATATGTTCTAATGAATGCCTCTATTTTTCAGCGTCAGCTGCTTGTCATTAAAGTAAGTACGATAATATTTAACAATTTTATAAATAGGGTCATTATAAATATTAATCAGAAAAAATATCATTATTTGGTATTCATACAGTTATTGCATAAGCCAAGGTACTTCCTGTAGCTTCATCGCTGAAATAGAATAAAAATAAGTTGAATTTCAATATACAATAACAATATAATTATATATTTTTCTCGACTTCCAGTGCAGAAGGGAACAAAAAATCCATCGAAGAAGAACAAAAGCGGGATGCAAAATTCGAAGAAATTATTGGTAGCTGTAAATCTCTTAGTAAATATGAAGGAAAATCATTTAAAACTATATTACCACAGGTGAGTATTTTATTTTGTAAAAATGACTTTTTTCAATATTTCATGCATTATTTACTATTCACACACCTTTATCTCCTTTGACAGTCAAGTTAAATTGAGTAGACGCTGGTTGTTCCTAGACTTTTTTCGACAGCTATTCTTCCTCAGAGAAACCTAGTTTTGACCCTCTACGATTGTCAAAATCTGCGGAAGTGCGATAACCTCATTTTGCAATTTATAGTCCGTTCATATTACCACTCGGAGGAGACTGGTAGCAGGCGGCAGATGCTGGCTTCTACTGCAGTGGAAGCACGTGTATGAGGAGTATACCATTTACACAGAATAACCATCTCACACATTAGAGACCCCTTTTGACATTTCCATGAGATAATCTATGGTTGATAGAGTAAACGATTTTGATAAGACATTGATAACAGTAGCGGCACCTATGACTCACTGAAAAAAACTGCCACAAAAGAGTTCAGCGGCTTAAATAACTAATATTAAAAGAATGTAAATGCTGGTAATTTTTCTTCAGTTTTTAAACCTGGGATGAGTCCATTTACAAAAGCCTATCGCTGTTTTTTTATTGCTACATCTTGCCATACCTCTCCAGTATTGACCTACAATTCGTTCATATAAATAATATGGCTCCTTGATTTCCCAGTTTTTTATTTTCCAAAGTAATTGACGCCTCTATTTCTTGTGTTTCCATTACTACTGAATTTTTTCCCTGCTTGCTTGCCGATGTCCTTTTAGAAAAATTCGAAAGATGTTACTTTAATTGTTTCTTGTTCTATGTCAAAGATTGAAGGAATGTTGTCCATAAAAAAAACGATTTCCTTCATCGTTTCCCACGGGTTCTTTTTTCAAGGGAGTTACAAGTTTCCCATTTTCACTTTCTTACTTTACTTCAATTTCAAATTATTCTTCAATATCTGCAATTGTGAATAAACAGTTTGGTGTCATTGAAAGGACATTTAGTTCAAAAGGGATTTATACAAATTTTCATTTTATTTTTACGAGCTGTGAGTAATTTTGAACAATTTTGTAGCACCTTTAGTAGATCAGCGAAGCCACTCCCAGACAGAAGTGAGCGTTCGTCAAAAGGGGCTACGGAAATTAACTATTAATATTCTGCTGTGAGGTGTAACGTAAGCGCGAGAGGTCGTACGTCGGAAAGAGGATATATATTGAATATACAGGGTATATAGTATGAAACACACTATCTCACAGACTTGTGTATATTGTCTGAATTTTTAAGAACTTTGGATTTTGTAAAATATTTTGCATGGGTAGGTGAGTGGATGTCACATTTGGTATTGTTACTGCGCATGATTTTTCCATGTGTCGTTAATCTACGTTATACGACCATCACAGTGCCGTTTGTCCCACTCTAATCCGACCAATAATAACAAAGTAAGATTCCAATGTCCTTTTTACATTGAGCATATTTACGACCATCCCCGTATATTCAATATATATCCTTTTCTCGAGGACGACCACTCGCGCTTAGTTCACAGCCCTCTTTTGACGAACGCTCACTTCCGTCTTGGGAGCGGCTTTGCTAATCTACTATAATTTCGAAAAAGCACCACAAAAATTATATTAATCAAAAAGTGAAATATTTTATTAATTCACATTTACGTAATATTGACCTGTTCGTAGGAGTCGGGCTATAACGTACGATTCAAAACTTTTGGTTACATTGCTAGTTATTCTCGCATATAGAAAGCATCGCTAAGATAGTACAGTATAAAAGTCACGAATGTTACTCGTTACGTCATAACTCATAAACAGCCGAACCAAATCAATAAGGTAGCAGCGGCGCATCATTGCTAGAGGGTTTGGCATGTATTACTGGTGATCTAATTATGAGAGGAAATAAATAGTCGAAATGCCCCTGTTGCGGGATTGAAAAATTAGGTTTGGGAGTCTATTCTACATCTTTAAAGATAAAGTTTGCCGCCAACCGGACCTACCTAGACCCCTCCTACGCCATTATATAGCTGAAAAACGGTTGATATCGTTTTTATTTTTTTTCTCCTCAACTAAAAAAGCTAGCGATACGTGGTTGGTGGCATTTTTTTCTGTATAGAGCCTACTTTTCTGTGAATTTTTTTCAAGGTCATATATATAGTTCTAGTATAAAAGTCAATTTTTATTTTTTAAATCACTATATCTTTTTTCAGAAGGGGGCTTCAGGGCTGGAATTTTTTTTCAAATCTTTGTTTTCTCTTGAACAATGAAAAAAATGTTATCCGAACCGTATTTTCATTGGCGCCATGCTCAAAAATTCAAAAAACGGCAGAAGTGGTCCGCCATTAGCCAATTCCTTTTGGAAATATTCATTTAACTTTCTAATACACTCACGTTTACTTTAGTCCAAACGTTTACCAGTCATTTTGTCGAAAAATATCACATTCAATGTAAATGAATTTTACCTATTCAAAGTAATGACAATGACGACGAACTTCAATGGTGACAGAATGATTTCCGCATAAAGTGACGTTTCTCTTTTTAAATACAATCGTTGTCACAACACAAGACAGAGTGACAAACCGATAAAGACGTAATGGCCTAGCTTAATTCAGGCACAAAAGACATAATGTACCTTTCAATTTGTTTTAATTGGACATATGCGGTCAGTGATATCCACATAAAATTAAAATGTCTTTAATACATTCATGGAAGTATGACGTATGTATGTATGTATGTATGTATTTTGGGGTAACATTCACTGAGACCTAAAAGATCTATTGTGCCCCCTTTCTTCTACTTAGTTTCTGAGGAGAGTCTCAGATACTAGTAGCTCCTTTAGTCCTATTTCCCGGAGGAGAAGTATGACGTAACGAGAAACATTCGTGACATTTACTGTAGCTTGTTTTTGAGGATAACTTTTTAGTCGATAGAAATTTTTATTACCCAACTAATTAGATACATTTTCCTAGATTACTGCAACACTTATGGCTGTATCTTTACACGTTGCAGTAGGGCTATCTATGTCATTTTCAGGAATTTTGATACCAGCGTTGGACAAAGTTCGACAAAATGGCACGGACGACGATGGAAATATTTATGCGACTCAAGCAGAGTCTGCGTGGATAGGTATTTTCTTTAAAATATTTTTATTGAAAAAAGTACATTCGAGTTAATCATTTCGATTGTTAATAATTATGTTCTTCATTTTTATTATTTCTTTAGCTAGTTTAGTAGTAATCGCTGTTCCTTTCGGCTCCATGACATCAGGATTCATCGCAGATATTTGGGGTCGATTGTGGACAGTAAAAGTTTCTGTGATACCATTTTCATTAGGTTGGTGTTTAATAGCAACTGCTCAGAGCATTCCACAAATATTGGTTGGACGGTTTTTAACAGGATTTGCTACACGTAAGTCATTATATTAATGTTGCATTTTAAAAGGTTTTTCAATTTCAGTACAACAATCTTTTTCTGTTTTAGCTTGGTCGAGTATACCAGCTACGGTGTATGTATCTGAAATTGCGAGAGCAGATTTGAGAGGATCCTTAATAGTAACAGCTCCTACTTTAGCATCTGCTGGTAAGTTCCATTTTCAATTAGTTGAATTTAAAAAATTTAAGACAAAATTCAGGGTTAACGTGACATCCAGCGGTAGAAAAAAATTATCTTGGGTGCGAAATATCAGGAATTGAATTTCGAAGATGTTATTAGAGAAGCAGAAGACAAAGAAGAATTTGCTACTGTAATCGCCAACCTCTATTGATGGAGAAGCTACTTAAAAAAGAAGAAGGATTATAGACTGTACCTCGAAGCAATAAATAAAAATACACAAGAGGTTTGTTTGATGTTCGTTGGACGGAATTTGTAATATGATAAAACTGTATAAGTAAAAGGGCTGAAACGTACTCTAATTCAGATGTTATTAGTAATATTCGTTGGATGAAGACAGGTCAATGTGGGGACATAAACTGACTTATGATTCACCTCTTAACAAGTGAAAAGAGGTATTACAAAAATTTATATTGATGAGAGGCAATAAGTCACAAACTGACCTAGTTAAAATGAAAGTTCAGTTGAATAATAAATATACTTAGGTATATATGCTTTATCGTAAGAAGCACAACAATTATCACTAAACACTAAAATTTAACTAAATTCTTATAAAATTACTCAAAAGCCTTTCAACGGTACCTACATCCAGAACGTATCTCTAAATATATATGTACTCGAAATTAAAAATTACTATGCTTAAGGCAAAGATGACCGATCCGTGTTGTATGGATTATATGACTGTGAGTTTGTTGCTTGCGCCTTGAAGCAGGCTGGTGCCGTGAAGTAGTGAAAGAAAGAAAGAACTGGAGTATATTCCTTAAAATAAAAAGAGAAAAGGAATTTTCTAGCAATTACAACACATCGTATGCCACCTGACTGATGTCTGGGATTCACAACTAATAAGTTGGGGTTGAAACAGCCGATTAGTTTATTTGGTGAATGATATTTCGGGTTTGAGGACGAGACAGAGCCCCTGTCAAACTTCAGATGCCTGATTTGGGGCAGGCACAAATAATATGCTCTGCTGTTTCATCATAATAATCATCTTCAGACAAAGAAGACAAGTCGGATCTTCCGACAGTCCAAGTCTTAGCATATGATGATTCAGATGACAGTGGCCTGTTGAACAACGTAGGTCGTGCCTGCTATAGTCTTTGTTTAGAGATATTCTTAGATGTATGAAAGCCTTTGAATTAACCAATCCTGGTATGTTATGCCAGATGTCTAAAGCTCTTCTTGTGCAGGTATTTAGTGTTTGTTTGGCAAAACCTATTGCAATGCCAATTGTAGGTTCTGGTCCGTTAAAACCACGTGCGGCACTCTCATTGCCATCCATGCTAGAATGGCCATGGATTTATACCAGCGATACTCCATTGAGTAGAGTATTTTTTGGCAAACTAATACGACGTAACACGGTTAGAGCTAAGTGCTTTCAAAGCAATCCAATACAATCTCTCCACACATGAAGCAATGGCGTAAATTTTTGCTTGAAATAGGATCCTAGGGAGGTTGAAATTTCTGGCCTCTAAGTGCTGGATCAAAGATTTCAATTTGCCGAGGGATTCGAATTATGCTTCATTGGTCTCTTCTTTCCGTACAGTTTGTTCGATTTGTGGGACTTATATTAAGACCTTTCTCTTCCGTCCATTTTGCTTCTATGTTCAGAGCCTGTTGCATGAGCTGACAATGGTATTGAATTTCCCTGTGATATGATAACCAGATCGTTCGCATATCCAAAGACAATGTGTTGGTCCTCTTTGAGTCCATTACGTCAAGTTCCATATTAGAGGAGATACGACTCCTCCCTAAGGACATCCTCATGAGACTCGGACTCATAATGTTTCTTGTGTTAATGTATCAATGTGTGCACCTAGTGAGCAAGTCTAGGTATTTAAAGTAGAAAGAACGAGAGATGGCCAAATCGAAACCTGATTTCTGAGAAATAATAATTTTTTAACGTAACTGCTGATCGTCTATTGCTATTATCTCTAAACAATTCTAAATGAGGAACGGCTTCAAATTAGGTGAACCTTCTTATATTTCCCAGTAGTAAAAGTAGGTAATGTATTTTTTTCTTTTCAAGGTATGCTTATAGTTTTTTTAAAGGGTTGGTTTTTGCATTGGAGAACTGTAGCTTGGTTATGTAATGCTTACGTTCTACTTCCTGTATTGTTAGTCTTCTTAATACCCGAAAGTCCGCCATGGTTAGTTTCGAGAGGAAGAATAGAGGAAGCAGCTAAAAGTTTACAATGGTTCAATCGATACCAGCCTCAACCGTATAATAAAGTAAGTTTACTGAACTATTTTTAATTATTTGACGATTTAACGAATAAAGCAACCATAAGAATTTGATGCTAAATGTATGAATTGCAAAATTTACCGGGGCATAGATCCACTTTACGTTGTCTGACAAGTTTACTTAAAAATGGCTGTAGTATTTAACAAAACTTGAAATCTCGGATGATCCCATTCTTCAAGCCTCCTCATAGCGCCTCGAATCAGATGTTTGGCCTCGTCCTCATACCTGAAAAAGCATTCACCAAATAAACTAATTTGCTTAGTTGAAATTTCTCATTTGGTGAAATATTAATTTGTGTATGTCGAAATAAATTTACGCAGGATGTAGTGTAGTTCCGGACAGACCCGTTTACTTTTAACCTATGTAAAAAGTCAAAAACTATGTCCGAGTTTCTACAAAGTTCATTGTTTGTGAAAATTGAAAATGCAAGAAAATCTAATTGGGATCTGAGAACAATGCAATTCAAAATGCTGTAGATCCGGAACAAGAAGCTGCTTCATCTAGACTTCAGATTGAGGTATTTACTAGCTATAAAAAACGATATAATATGCTTAAAGATAATTTATCTGGAGTGTTGTATGTATGTATGACATTCACTGAGACCTAAAAGATCTATTGCCCCCCTTACTTCTACTTAGTTCCTGAGAACGTCACAGACACCAGTAGCTCCTTTAGTCCTATTTTCACGAGGAATTTTAGGATATCTGCAGGTTCAACTTAGGTAAATGTCCCGCTTCTATCCAATAATCTCCTAGGTGCTGTGCCCTAGGATTCTGATTTGCTGTGAATGGAGGTTTCTTCTTCCATGTCACAGAATCTACAATCTTCTTCCTCCACTATTTTGAGCTTTTTCAGGTGCCCGTTCAGGCGGCAATGTCCCGTTAGGATCCCTGTTAAATAGAGAAAAATAACTTGAAAAAACATATGGGGTATAGTGAAAAATGCTATGCAATACGGGGGCCTTTTTATTAATAGCTTTTTGAGAAAAAATGGGTTTTAATAAACTTTAAGAAAAAACAATAAAATGTTTTATTGCACAAAAAAATATTTGTTACATAAAATAAGCCAAATCCTGACAACAAATTCCAAAACGTATCAAAACTTGTTTGGTATAAAAAAAATTAAAGGTCTTTAAGACAACAGAATACAACAAAAATAATATGCAGATTGGTAGATGTCTATATCTATATACTTGAGAATAATGCAACTATTTAAACTGTATTTTCCCGTACCGCAAATGAACGTATCTTGATAGCTTGCCCTTGCATTCTTCATGCTCTCTTCACTCCATTCATGCTATTTCGACTTTCTTTGATAGTTTCTGACCATTTGTTCAGTCTCTTCTGAAAAAGAAATAAAATATTCACTTTACCCCAAAAATTTCAAATATGGGGCAAAGTGGAATGCACTTCACATTGCCCCCAAGTATACGAAAGCAAAAAATGTTATAAAAAAACAGAACAAAACTTTAGAATTATAACTACGTCACAAAAGAACAAAATACTTAGGATATCATATGAAATAATGGAAATCTATTAACAAATTGAAGTCACTTGAAGAATCTTAGGTTTCTTACCTTACAATATTACACTAGAAAAGAGTACACATTTGTTTGACTTCACAGAGCGCGAGATACGTACACCCCGGCGTTCAGACTGAAGGTAAAGAGTTAAGAGATACCAGCTGGATTTAATATAGCGGCCTCTATGGATATCTATTAGTATTTTTTTCTAGATTGTCATTATTCACTTTGCCCGGCATTTTCACTTTACTCCGACTACCCCTACTAATTTTATTATCGATTTTTTTTGGTACACTACTGAATAATTTTTTCGTTTTTAGGACGAATCCATAGCTGAGCTACAACTGAAATTACTTCAAGAAGAACACCAAAAAAAGTTAGAGACTCAAGCGAGAGTCAGTAATTTAGGAGTAATAGGAATACTCAAACAATTTTTCAAACCCACAGGATACAAACCTCTTATCCTTCTCACTGGTCTTTTTATATTTCAAATGTTCTCCGGTATCTACATCACTCTTTTCTATTCTGTAACATTTTTTGAAGTAAGTACGTAGTATTTCATTTTTTGGACACAATTTACACTTCCGTTATACCATGTTACGCGAACTACGATATCCAAGTCATCTTCGTCAGAGACTGAAGGTGAACTATTACCTAAAGAAAGCAATTGAGTAAGTGACTTATAAAAGAAAGAACATCTATATTTTGACTCTCTAACAGAAACTTGGACAAGTAAATTCTTACTTGGCAAATCACACATCTCTGCTAACATTCTTAACCGAAATTGTAAGTGGCTTAGAGATAGAGAGGATTCTATCTCTATGATTCTAGTTTAATAACTTTACCGCTTTATTTAAAATTTACTCATCTGCTAAGGTAGCGCCATCGTGATTAAACGCCTTTTGACGAACACTACTTTATATACAAAGGTTTAGAGGAAAATCCCCTATGCAGGGGTTGCGGCATGGCTGACGAAACGTCGGAACATGTTCTCCTCGTTTGTCCACATTGGGCTGTGCTACGCAGGCGAATCTTCGGATTCCCTGTTATGGCCTCTGGGGACATAAGCAGGCATCCACTGAAGAGGATTGAGTCCTTCATCGAGGGACTCTGCTTCATGAATGCATAAGTAGCAGGAATGGCACAATAGGCCCGCCAGTGGCCTCAGTGCCAGAACCTTGGCCTGAGTTTGTCTTGGCCAAGGTTCGCCTGACTAAATTAGTAGTAGCATATACAACGCAGATGCCCTCCATAGTTCAATATGTGACAAAATATTACAGTCATAACTGACAGGTAACTTGGTTTAAGACATATTTTTGCGATCTAGCGCCTTTAAGCGGATTAACAGTGTAGCTTAAGCGTGACGTCATAATTGTGACGTCACGCTTAACCTCGCAAAAATGGAAATATCTAGCGATATTCTGACATATGATAATGAAATAAACAGGAAGACTGGTTGAAATTTATACAAAAGGTGTACGTACTAATAAGGATACTACACACAAAGGGAAAATCGCTTCGGTGCCGTCGAAGGGGTAGAAATGCTACCGTCAATATTTAAACCTAACCTAACAAAATACACAAAGCATTATATTTATAAACAAATATAACTAAAATTGTGGCTGGAGCTGCTCCTAGTAGATGAACGCTTGTCCTCCATGGTTGGAAGATATCACTAGCCAGTAGAAAATATAATCAATCGGTCAAAAAATCTACAACCGACGGAAAATATTCCCCACCGGCTTACAGGATGTTTTCTACCGGCTGCACCCTGCCAGAAGTTTGTCTTTACTGACAAAGTGCAGTAATAAAAATATACAATCAGGAACAAATACATTCTAAATCAACAATTATAAAAAATCGAATATCAACAAAATATTATAACATCTATAAAATACATTTGTTACAATGTTTTAAACAAAAATATCAAACATAAATTACACAGTAAAAAGATATTTTAAAATTAACATCACCAACCCCTACTACACTCAAGCTTGAGCATGCAAATATTGAACCCATGCAGTTAAGAAAATAAACATGCAATGAATACTTTACCAAATATAATATAATGAATCAGAATAGAAATTTTGAATTATTAATAGTGCTGGAAAAAAAATCGGTAGCTCCAAATTGAAAAAGTCAAAAATAAGTATTAACTTTTGTAACCTAAAAAATCGTTTCCTGAAAAAAAATTCTGGAACAAAAAATTAAATTGATACAAAAAAAGTATCCAAAATTTTAATTATATATAAGATAGGCCTATCAGCAAGTTTAAATATATCGATATATTCCAAATAAATTCTGAAGAGTATATATCCATCGCTGGTAAAATATCTAGAACAGAAAATCAAACAAAATTAAAAAATTCAACAAAAATCCGATGGAATCTTGAAGCCTGTAACAGAGTGTTAGTGTGCTGAAAAGGAAGCGCTGAAAAAAAATTAAATTAATTTATATTAATGAATGAAAAATTATCTAAAAATTTTTGATTATTTCTGAGATAGGCCTATCAGCAAGTATTCCAAATAAATTCTGAAGAGCGTATCCATCATCCCTGGTAAAATATCTAGAACAGAAAATCAAACAGAATTAAAAAATTCAACAAAAATCCGATGGAATCTTGAAGCCTGTAAGAGAGTGTTAGTATGCTGAAAAGGAAGCGCTGAAAAAAATTGTTAGTAGTTAGTCAGAACCTTCCAAATAGCCATTTTGCATGTAACTGCTTTGGCTTCTACGATATTTTGATAGCCCATACTGGGCAACAATTTCCCCAACTTGTTAACCCATATCCATTCAACAAACGGAAAACACTTAAGCGCACTCGCCCCATCGGGATGACCGCCCGCTTTGCAAACGAGACTGACCGACAACCTAGTGAACGAGCACTTTCCCACAGTGTGGTACTGCGTGCATCCGTGAAGGAAAAAGTCAATCGTAAGCACACAAGCGGTTACATGTGGCGTCCTTGACAAGTAAAATAAAATGCTTAGCAATATCTGCTGAGAAAAGAACCAACTTGTGAAAGAAAGGCAGGGCAATATTTAGAAAAATAAGGAACGACATAGCTTATCTATGTGTTTTGAAAAAATAACCACCTTGTAGAAGAAAGAGAGGACAATACTTAGGAATATGAGGAACGACATAGCTTACCTATGTGTTTTGAAAAAAATAAGCAGCTTGTAGAAGAAAGCTAGGACAATATTTAAAAATAGGTATTTTTAAAAAACTGTCAAATAGCCATGTATCACCTTTGGCTTCTACGATATTTTGATAGCCCATACTGGACAACAATTTCCCCAACTTGTTAATCCATACCCATTCAACAAACGGAAAACACTTAAGCGCACTCGTCCCATCTGGATGACCGCCCGCTTTGCAAACGAGACTGACCGACATCCTAGGAACGAGAACTTTCCCACAGTGTGGTACTGCGTGCATCCGTGAAGGAAAAAGTCAATCGTAGGCAACCATGTGTTACATGTGGCGTCCTTGACAGGTAAAATAAAAAGCTTACCGATGTCTGTTAAAAAAAGAAAGGCATGACAATATTTAGGAAAATGGGGAACGACATAGCTTACCTATGTCTTTGATAAAAATAACCACCTTGTAAAAGAAATGGGGGACAATATTTAGAAAAATGAGGTACGACATCGGTTACTTAGGTATGTCTTTTGAAAAGTTAAGGAATTAAGGCTGAAAGTTACCTTGCGTAGATGGAAGTTTGTCCCCCATGGCTGGAAGATGACCCCAGCCAGTAGAAAATATAATCAATCGGTCAAAAAATCTACAACCGACAGAAAATATTCCCCACCGGCTCAGGATGTTTTCTATCAGCTGCACCCTACCAGAAGTTTGTCTTTAATGGCAAAGTGTTTGAATTCATTTGTTCATGTTTGTACATTTTCATTCCAAGTCAGGAATTATAAAAACGGAATATCAAATAGACGCCAAAATAATAGTGTAATACTATTAAAACGTTTTACAAATTAGAAAATTAATTTCCAAAGGATATAGCGTTCACCAGGAAGCAACATCTACTTCTCGGGCAATATGCCCCGCCAGACAATAATGAATTACACTTTCAAGATAAACGGGGTTGGTATATGAAAATATAGAACCAACCATTCTGGTTTATAAATTAGAAGGAATAATATCACTTGCGGCGTATTTGCGCCTCTCATCAGTACAAGGTGGATATTATTCGTCCAGAAGCTCTAAGAGCATAATCCTGGACTGAAGACAACGCTGAAATCAAATTAATATATTAAACCCAGTGAAGGGAATGCCAAGAATGTGATAATAGCCACATCTCCACAACTAAATATATAAACTAACATTCCGTCCACCCTGTATACAAAAAAGAAAATAATCAAAATTTAATAAAATACGGAGATATTGCATATATTACGAAACTAAATAAAAATTTTTCCTCCAACGTTCAACAAGCTACAGAGCGTTGATGATTTACCTACGATTTTCACCTAAACGTGTTCATAGCTTTTGAAGGACTTTGTATAACGTAGCAAAACCTTATATCAAAAGCTTCAAAAAATGTGAGCAATCCGAATTCGGTATAATAAACGGGGGTTCTCATTTAAAAAATCATGTTTGGTTTGTAACGGAGTTATGCAGCACTCTGTATAGTTCGATATAATGTCAAAATATGGACCTTAAAGACATCTACTATTTTTGTTGATAACATTTTTTGAAATCTCTTAAAATAACCCACATATTGAAGTTTGTTGTAAGATTGGTACACCCTGTATGTTAATAATCAGCAGTAGGCAATTATTTACATGCAGTATATAACTTACTCTATCGAAGAGTGTTCTAAACTATTGCAAAATCAAATAAGTACTCATATATCAGTTTGTTGATAAATTATAAATCGGTTAAACTTATTATATGAAAATTATTTGTAAAAGATCCATAATATTTTAAATACGGTGTATTTATTTATTGCTAGTAGTAGTGAGAAATAAAGAGAGGATAATATTTTTAGGAAACAACATCTTAAAAATATTTGGGAAATAAATCAATACAGAATGGATTTTATAAAATATGTAACCAACTGTACAATAACTGAAAAGATTTGAAAAGTATATAAGTAATTTACTGTATCAAAGAGTATTCTAAACTATTTCAAAATCAAATAAGAAAGTACTCAATAATTGGGAAAATATAGAAAACAATATAGAGCTTTTATACTCATGTCTTTTGAAAATTAAGTGTATAAACTGTTTTAATTTCTAATACATCATTTGTAAAAATATTCCAAGTTTATATATGTCAATAATTAGCAGTAAGCAATTATTTGCATGCAGTATATAATAATAAGTACTCAGATAAATTATGAATCGGTTAAACTATTTTTTTTAAATCCAAAATATATTGGAGGAACACTGTATTTATTTATTGCTAGTAGTTGTATAGTGGGAAATAAAGAGAGGATATTGTGAAAATATAGTTAAAAGCATAGCTACCCTATTTCTTTCGGGAAATAAATAAATACAGAAAAATTTTTATAATATCAATACCTGACGGAACAGTAACTAAATAGATTTGAAAAGTATATAACTTATTCTATTGATGAATGTTTTTAACTATTTTAAAATGAAATAAGTACTTACTTACTAAATTTGTTGATAAATTTTTAATCGGTTAAACTTTTTGTATAAAAATTATTCGTAAAAGATCCAAAATATTTCAAATACAGTGTAGTTATTTATTGCTAGTACTAGTAGAAATGAAAAATAAAGAGAGGATAATATATTGGGAAAATATAAGAAACAACAAAAGCTATACCCTATAAGTTTTTGGAAAATAGATAAATAAAGAAAAAATTTTATGAAATATATGCTCAACTGTACAATAACTAAAATGATTCGAAAATTATATAACTTACTCTATTGATATGAATAATGTTCTAAACTATTTCAAAAGTAATAGGTATTCAATTTGTTGATAAATTATGAATCGGTATAAAAATTATTCATAAAAGATCCAAAATATTATAAAAACTTGTTAAATAAACTGTTTTCATTTATTTTGCTACTAGAGAAAGGATAATATATTGGTAAAGTAAAGAAATCAACATAGTTTACCTATGTCTTATTTTGAAAAAAATTTATTGAAAATAATGAAGAAATACAGTATTTATTTAGTGCTAGTATATAATAAGTAAGTACCATTTAATAAAATAAAGACTTACCTTATATATAGAATTATTATAATCCTTGGAAATCACCACCAAAAATTCGAACTATACACTTATAGGTACACTATCGAAAATTCCGAAGACACACACAGTTTCACTACCGAAAATAATTTCGAATAAAGGTACACTCCCGAAAATTCGAAAACACAGTTAAATTCCCGTAAATTACGAATATACACTCCCGACACGACCGTCCGATTCAACAATTAATTCGTTACTGAAAGCGAGCGATTTAAAATTTATTCATTAGTCACACCGTTCGTCATAAACAAGTGTTTGTCATCCAGAGATAATATACACATCTATGTGAATTCAATATACACTGTCCGCCCTATTTAAAAATATAAGTATAGATTATTTTAAGAAACGTTTTTCTATTCTTTTTGATATTTTCTGTACACAGGGAAAGTAGAAAAGCTCTAGAAAGTATTCATAAATTCAATTTTTTAGGATATTCTAAGAATTTACAAGAAAATTGTTATTGTGAATTCTATTTTCAGTATCGTTTTGGCGAGCACAATTCGACACAATTAACATGTATTAGAAGGGATATTTTACCTTTATATATTTCTGCGATTCACGGAAAGAAGAAGTGACTTAGGAATATCTGTTAACTTCTTCTTTTTCTTTAACAGGGAATAATTTACCCGGCTTATACAGGAGAAATATTTTATTGTATATAGTACCTATTCATTTATGTGTTCGAGGATTGAAATTTCTCTCATGACACATATACTGTACTTGTTTATTTTTTTCTTTCTGAAATTCTTAATCTCTAATAAGCAAAATAATATTATACCTAAATAAAACTTTCCATCAACTATCAAATAAAATATTGGAGTTTAAGCAGTACTTCCTTTTTAATAATAAAAAGGTTTCCTGGTCTACTTCCAACATTATACCATTAAGGTCAACTTTATACATTCCTTCAGACAATCCAAAATCGTTCTTTGATACCTCGCAACGACCCCGCAGAGATATAAATGTTTGGAAAAAAAATTTCAAATAAAATTTTTTGTTATCTATGAGTTTGTTGATAAATTCATGATATTATTGCCAAACAAAAAATAGCTACACCATTGGTCCACTCTCTATCAATTTATTCTCTCAATGCTGTCAATTACCGCTTCAAAGTTTTCTGGCGCACTCCCGACCACGCCAGTTTCCGCCTCAAGCGTTTTTAAGCGTGACGTCATTACTTATTCGCGAAAATGAATCGCTTTAAGACGCTAGATCGCAAAAATATGGCTTTAATCTGTTTATTAAAAAACGTGACATATGGGTATATTTAAATATCATTTATCTAATTTTGACATATGAAGTGACATTTTTCAAAACTGACTTCCGTTAGCAAACGTCACATTTTTCATAACCAGTTACATAATGAAAAATATTATGTAACTGGTGATGAAAAATTAATTTTATCACCAGTTAATAAAAACAAGAGAGAAAAGAAGAAAGTTTAATGTCATATTATAGAAAAATAACAACAACTAGAACTGAAGAGAACTACTAACAATAAGAACAACTAGAATTATTTACTTTTTATTTTATGCATTATTAGCTATTTTCGATTTTAATTTAATATTAATGGTAAAATAATAAAGAAAAGTCTGAAATTAATGTTTAAAATAAAAGTATTCTCTTGTGTAATATTGGTTGCATAACTTGTAGGAATCAAAAAGTCTGTTTGCAAATCAGAAAAATTAATTAAAAATTGTTAAAAAACACACAAAATAAATGAAATTTTCTTTTTGTCAAAATTAGATAAAATCTTGTATGAAACGTATGAAATGCTTTATTGATAGGTAAATTAAATTTTCTTTTTGTCAAAATTAGATAAAATCTTGTATGAAACACGTTATGAAATGCTTTTTTGTGTAACTCGTGTCATTTTACCGGACCTCGCTCGCCCCGCAAAAATTTCACTCGTTACACAAAATGATGCATTTCTTAACTGGTTACATAAGTAGCTATTAAAACAGTATTTCGAATCTAATTCGTAGTTTTTAAATCGTTTTAGGAAGTGGGTACTACTATTAACCCATATTTAGCATCAACATTAATTTGTTTAATACGAATGTTGATGGCTTTTTCAAATTCCTACTTATTGAAGACCTTCAATAGACGTTCCCTTTTGATCGTTAGTGGACTTGGGATGTCGGTCTTTATGGTCCTTTCTGGACTGTCAACACATTGGATAAAGTCTGGTAAATATTAATGAGCTGATAAAAAATATATATCCAATTTACAGTTTTTATATTTGTAGGAGTTTTTATCGTTGTCTATGGTATTGATGGTGTAGATACTAGTTCATACATTTATTAACACTCCAACCATGGACCTATTAGGTCCATGACTCCAACATACAAAACGGTACAAATACAATGAGGTTAATTACATAAAATATAGCGAAGCTGCCAGGATAAAAGGTGTCGTCTTACGTCTTTGTACTGAGTTCAAACTCTAGAACTGAACTGGCTTCCTCTCTATTTCGGCGGTAGCCGGTAGAGGGGCATGCGTGGAGCGCTGAAAGGCACTTGTTACTCCAGCGGCGCGCTTATAGGGGTTTGGGTACAAAAATGCCTACACTCGGCCATCCTGCTCTGAATACGACTCGGATTCTTCGTTAACCCATGGCTTCATATATTCCGCACAAGTCGACGTTTTGATTGGACCTTCGTGGATTCCAGCACGTGCTACATCGTATCTTTCGTTTCTTTTTTCTTTTGTTACTTCGTAGGGTCCCAAGTATTTTCTTTTCAACTTTAAACCTGGTCCAAATTGTGTCCGTTTAATGGCTACTAGGGATCCTTCTTTATATTTTCTAGGTTTCTTTCTCTTTAAATTGTAGCTTCTCTTATTTTCTTCTTGGATTTTCTTGATTTGTTGTCTTGCACTATCCCATAACTGCTGTCTGGTTTTATTAAACTCTTCTAGAATCTCTTCTTCTATCAGCTCCTTGATTTTTACTTCCTCCTTTGTTCTCATTTTAACTCCAAATAGTACTTCGAAAGGTGTCTGGTTTATACTTCTTTGGTATGTGGCATTAAGGGAAGTTTGTACTTGATCTACATGTTTATACCATTTCGTGGGATCGTCTAATGCCAGCTTAGTTAAAATAGGGATTATTATCCGGTTGACTCTTTCAACCTGCCCGTTACCTCTTGGAACGCCTGTGGTTTTGGTAAGGTGCTGGATGCTCCCCTCTTGGCAGTACTCTGAAAATTCAGAAGAAGTAAAGGCCGTTCCTCTGTCCGTAATAATCCTTTTTGGCGAGCAAAAGACTGTCTGTTGCTTACGTAGACAATTTATTACTTTACTTGTTGTAGACTTAGTTGGATACAGCCAAACAAATTTTGAAAAGTCCTCTATGATAACCAAAATGTGTTTGTAGTTTTTATTGGTTGACGTCATTGGTCCAACATGGTCTGCGTGATATGTATGGAGGGGTCCCTCTTTTGGTAGAGAATGCAGGAATCCTTCCTTCTTCCCGTCTTTGGTGTTTCCTAAAATACAAGATATGCAGTTTCTAATAATCACCCCTATCTTCTCTTTCAATTTCTCTATGAAAAATTCTCTTTTGGCTACTTCTTCCGTCTTTGATATGGCAAAATGGCCTATTTCATGTGCTCTTTTGATTATTTCATTTTGCATGGCGTCTGGTACTACTAATAGCTCTTTTCCGCCTGCATGTCTATACAAGATGTTCTTGTTCAAAAAATAATTATTATAGTCTTTTCCAGACTCCAATATTGTCCTTATGGCTTGAATGTGTTCATCACCTTGTTGGGCTGATTCAATTCTTTTTAGTAAACCATCGTCTACCGCGTCTTCAACTGTCATGATATTATGATATCGGCTCAAAGCGTCCACGTGTGGTATTCTACTACCTCTTCTATGTTCAATCTTATAGTTATATTCTTCCAACAAAAGAGCCCATATAGCTACTCTTGGCGTTAAGTCTCGTTTGTCCATGGCAAAGGAGTGTTAATAAATGTATTAACTAGTATCTACACCATCAATACCCTAGACAACGATAAAAACTCCTACATATTTAAAATTTGGGTAAAAAATATACATTTGCAAAGAAAGGACACATAAAACAGGGCGTACAATTGAAAAGTAGAATTATACTAATCTGCAAACAAAAGACGAGCATACTGTATTAGCCCGTTTCCTCTAGAGATTCAAAAATAATCCACCAGATGCCGCACAATTGGGGGTTTATATCTTTTGATTTTCCATTTAACGCCAACGTTGAACGTACCTAATAAAAATGGACTTGACCGAAGATGGTGTACCCCCACTAGTGCAGCCTCTGGTGGTTTACTTTTGAATCTTCAGAGGAAACAGAGGTTAATCAATGAAACGTGACAGCGGCGTTATTACAGTTAGTTTGTCAGAATAATAAGTTTATACATGATTATAATTTTATTATAAAGATAGGCAGATTTATTATTCTAATATGAAAAAGATAAAAACGGTATATGTATAGAAGTAAGCTTTAACTTCTCAACAATCACTTTGTAACTGTAACCCCTGTAACAGTCTGTACAGGTTCTTCACCGGTTAGCTGTTGTAATCTTCGCTAGCCTAGGCTGTCCGAATATTGCCTGTCTTTGCTGTCTAATATCTCACATTCACAGTGTATGTTTTTCCATTCCTGACTCTTTACCATATTTTTTCCGGGAAAGTTGTATAGCTCTATTTTGTGTAGGTGTCCTCTCATTGTAGGACTGTGACCAGTGGGAAGATCCGTTACTGTTCTGATTTAATTTAGTTTAATGTTTCCAAATGGTTCTTTGAAAAATGTTTTTCCGTGATGCACCTCTCTTTTTGTTTTCGTTCGAGCCAGTTCCGTATGCATCCTCGGATGACAGAGTACGGGTTCTGTGCCAATATATTGAGTTGATTAGCCCTATCTGGCTAGTTCATCAGTTTTTTCATTGCCATCGATGCCACATAGTGTCCTGTAATCCACATCAAAGTTATTTTCTTGTGTTTTGAGAGGACACTGCTCTTCATCTCAGCATACCCATTCCAGACTTGATTTCACTTTTGGGTTCAAAAGAGCCTTCAGCAACGCCTGGCTACCTGTGTTTGTTCCTGTTGAGATTATTATTCGTTAGTTTCTCCGCTCACTGTATATTCCAGCACCAGTTTCTTCTTTCTCCTGTATTCCAGATCCTCTCAATAGATTTGCCGTAATGTTAATCTGTCCATCTTACATAATCACTTCGAAGTTCATGGTGAAGAATTATACAGGGTGGTCCTTGAGTAATTGTACATAGAAGTACAGTAGAAAAAAATATTGCGATTTAAACCAACTAGCTTCAATAAAATGTTGATATTAAGAGAGAGATACAGGGTGTTAAACATGAAATTTTGATTTTTATTTTTTACAATAATTTTAACGCTTTTTGACGTGTATATGCACAAAAATTTGACGGTGGAGGTTTGTGGATATGAGAAATCATAATTTTGTACCTATTTCGATGTATTCTGTAGATGGCACCCCATTGGACAGGTATGCGGCATTAATGTACGCTAAACTTTTTTGATGTTTAATTAGCGCTACTTTTGTTAAAAAATTTTAAAGCCACTTCAATTTAACAAAAAAAAATATTTGTTAGTATCCCCAAATCTTTACGGTTTTAGAGATAATAACATTTTCTGTTGATCGTGTTTTGTTACCGTAGAAGTATCATTCTTGCTGTCCCCCCATGATTTTTATGTCAATCGAAAGGACGTTGTTTTCATAGGCCTCATTATACTGAGGTGAGCATATCTTTGTACTTTGCTCAACTGAGCCACGGCTATTTTTTGTGTTATCTTTCTCCACTATGCCAAATAAAGTATGTATGTGATCGTAGCTTAAAGTGGGTCTCTTGAAGGGTCAGAGCTATGGTTGATTCGGAGAGACTGATACTCAAACGCTTTTCTACCATTATAAACTAACCAATTTAAGGCTTCTTTCTAATTGTGGTATTGAACTTTTCTTGGAACATAATGACTATATCGTTTAAGTCCGTCCATTTTGTGTCCTCCACCACCAGGTTCCATAGCAATAGGGACAATCCACCCCCTTGACCTCACTTTGGCTGCCACTAAAGAAGAGTAGATTCTTTTTTGTCTCAGCATGCAATCTATTCATCCGCAGCGGAATGTATCGGTGACTTTTTGTTCCAACGCCCTTGAGATTGAGTCTAGAGATATGTCGTTGAATGTTGACTCGATATCCAGGAATGCACCCAGCAAGATATCTTTATTTCTCATTGCACTGTCCCTGATGCGCCTGTCTAACAGTTTTCCTGACTCGAGTATGAATGACGTAAGATTTAACGGCCTCAGTGCCTTAACTCCCACGTGTAGAGTTCTTCCAGGTTTGGGAATGAAGACAACTGTGACTACTCTCCATGTTCTCGGTATGTATCCCCGTTGATTGAGGATATTCAACGGTATGCCATAGTTCGTGTGTTAGTGAGTCTTTATCTTCTTGCAGCATAATGGAATATATGCCCTTCGTTCCTGGCGTTAATTGCCGATTTCGTTTTTCCCACATTTATCCAGTACCCCCAGCCTTGCTAATATGTAAAGGTGGGCATTGTCATTGAATGCTAAGGTGATTGCGTCCTACAATAGTATAATAACTCTGTGGCTTTGTTAGACAACGACATAAGAGAGACCGCCGCAAAAAGAGTTTTGGATAATATTTTTGCTGTTTCAAGTGAATTTAAATAAACTCGTCAATCGTTTCCCCGTTTGATACATTGGTTTGAAGATGTATGATTCCCGTTGTAAGTAAATAAGCTATTTTTGCCTGTAATTTAATTTGGTTTTATTTAGCCATAATATTTCATGTTATTATGTTTATATTTGATACGCCAGCGAAAAAATTAAATAAAATGTGTACCAAATAATGGGATCCCGTAGCACATTTGGTCTAGGTACTTGCACTTTTATCCAGTAACAAAAATATTTCGTTCATATATTTGTCGATAAAAACCATGAAATTTATTATGACATTCAATAATGTTCTAAATATTATGTATGTGTTATACATAATGGTATATCAGAGTGACGACGATCCTGGGAAGGGGGGTAATTATCCCCATTACCCCCCCTTGTATACGCGCCTGTTGAAAGGTTAATTATTAACTTCTCAATATTTTGTCTTGACAATTCAGAGATTAAAAAAGGAAAACGATGCTCCTAATAATCCCACCATCCTCTCCCATACCTGGATACTTACTTCTTACTTACTTACGTTCGAGTGAATACAATGACGGTATATTATAACTAGCGACATCTATTCAAAACCTCTCGAACTATTTACTTCTCTTTATTTAGTCTTGACAATTCAGAAATTCAAAAAAAACTCTAATAATACATGCACAAATTTTTATTTCAGGTACTTCTGATCAAACGTATCTACCAGTGGCATTTATAATACTGTATGTTTTTGCGTCCATGATTGGTATGCTGTGCATTCCTTGGACGTTGATGTGCGAGTTGTTTCCTCTTGAAATACGTGGAGTAGCAAACAGTCTTGCCTACAGCATAGGCAACATAATAATCTTCGCTTCTATACAAAGTTTTTATGGATTACTTTCAATTTTCCATGGTTATGCAGGGATTCAATGGTTCTTTGCTGTTATTTCGATACTGGGAAGCGTATACACTTATATATTTTTGCCAGAAACACACAATAAGACGTTAAATGAAATTTCCGAATATTTTGAGGACAATTTTATTTATATTTTGTCGAAAAGTAAGAAGCCAAAGCAAATTAAAGTTTCTACTAAGGAAATATTTGGTCAAAAAGAAATTGTGGAAAACGGTCAAGACGAAAAGCTACTCGAAAAACCATGAAATTAATTGAATATTTTCGATTCTAGAACGTGGATTATTAATAAATATTTCTTGTTAAATAAGCAGTTTTAATTTGAATTTTATTCACTGTATGTTTACCTAATCAATGATTATATAGGCAGGATCTGTGCGATTATAATTTGTTATACAAAAAAACTACTTTCATTTCAATTATGTGATTTAAATTTTTTTTGAAAGGACTCAAATGTCAAAAAAAATAGTGTTTGTTAACTTCAATTACGAATTAATGAAGTAATCGTACTTCTGTCATAAAGTTTAACCAAACGAAAAAATAAAAAAATCTTTTATGTGTCTCATAATGTTCGTTTACTTCAATACAACAAGCAATACGATTTTTAAACCTTTGCAATACATTTTGCAGCATCCCTTACTGCTCCAATTCTTCTTAATCATATCTTCTAATTCTTGAATTATGGCAGGTTTTGTTGTATAATAGTTGTTTATGCAACAAGTGTGTAAAGTAACCCTTTTTTGACTAATGTGAATATTGTCGATCGACGATCACATGAGTCAAAAAAGGGACTTTACAAACGAATTGCATACAATATTTTTTCTACTATCGAAAATTTTATCAAAATACAGAAGTTTAATCAATTTTCCAATATATTTGCGAAATAATCTTCTGATAGATTGTCAGAAGGATCCATCTTTATAATTATATGTAGGAAAAATCTCGAAAAAGAGTCCAGCGGTAAGGTAGAAATAGTAGATGGCGCGAGAGTAGCTAGCGATTAAAATTACAGAGTGAAGTTTGCTGAACAAGTTAACCTAATGAAAAAATAGTGTTTATTTTTATAGAAGTTTTTATGAAAATTTACAATGTGAAAAACGTGTGTCGTGAAAAGTTGTCCAGCTAGAAGTAAAGTTAAAAATAAAAAAAATTACACACCCCAGCCCCTGTCTTATTTTCGAGCAACAGTAATAAGTGGTTGATGTAGGACTCTCGGGTTAGGTTTATTGTTTTCATTACTATTTTGCAACACAATTGCCTATATACTGATATTGAAGAAACTTATGGGTCTATTCTGTGCACGTCTGTAAGATAATCTGTAACTTTACAGGGGAATTGCTATTCTGCGTACAACTGTATCTTACAGGAGTCTTTAAAATAGTTACAGATTTGGTAAATATTTACGCGTGTATTGACAGTTGTCGTTGGAAATGGAATATTTTTGTACAGTTTGAGGTTGTCTCTGGTTATTTGGTTAAAGTTATAGGTTAGAAGTATCGAAATTTGACGTACAGTAGTTCAAATGTCTATCTGTAATTCAGTGAGTTACAGACAACATCACAGAATCGCAAAGTTACAGATTCTGTAAAACTTTCGTTAGCTACAGATTCGTAAGCTATTACGAAAAACACAGAATCGACCTATTACCTTTAACCAAACATAGCACCAGCTACGGGAAATACTTATTTTTTCCTTGAAATTTGCTAAAACCAAGCATAAAAGGTAACCGAATGAAAATAAACAAACCCTCCATTTACATAACCTAAAATTTAACACGTCAAACATGATTTTAATCGCTAGCCTCCCCAGCGCCACCACAATTTTCCTAATTTCGACGGACACTTTTTATATACAGAGTTTGTGCTCCTTATATCTAGTCTCCATGCATCATATAGTTTCCTAAAAATGTTCAATACTTTAATATAAATACTTTTTCTTACCCTAGGTATAGTCGGAAGATCTCAATTTAAATTTCAAATGTCAGATTCAATGCACGAAGAACTGTCAGTCACTCACAGCCAACTTATAGGTACATACCTACCTATGCACCCTATTCTATTATTTTCCTACGATCACTACCCAAAGTAGACTTTTGCACACTCAAATCTAACCGCAAAGTTGATGTTTTCCGCGATCTGTCATAATTGACATTATTTACGCTCTAGAGCGTACTTTTCCGCTCGCCTGTTTTCATTTACAATAAACTAAAGAAAGGTAGTAAATAATAGATATATTAAAACAAAATGTAAAGCAGTCCGAATATTTTAGTTGAAATATTAATATTTGAAGATATTTCGAACGAAATTAAACCTTATTTTATAAAATTTACCTACTAAAAATATAACAGTCAGAAGGTAGGTAATACATTATGCACCTAATGTCAAAATAAAAGTATATAATAACATTATCCAGCGCTTATTTTTACGATACTCCAAAGGTAAATGCTTCAATCAGGTGATTGGTATGAATACTGTGGGCAAAGTACCAAGCGAAATAGCCAGTTTCTTAAAATTGCCCGATAAACATTTATTTACTGGTCATTGCTTTTGACGAACGTCGGCGACATTATTAGTAAATGGTGGAGGCGACTTAATTCAGCTTAAAAAACATGGTGGGTGGAAGAGCAGTAATGTGGCTGAAGGATATATCGCCGAATCCATTAGCAATAAAATAGATACCTTCCAAAAAATTTCTGGGAACGCAGCAGTACCAACTAGCCAAGAACTTTCGATTCCTTCTATATCTGATATTGCAGAAAAAGATTCAGAAGATATTACGCTACCTTCGACTTCTTCAGGTCCTGGGATAAATATTAAAAATTGCCAAAACTGTACATTCAACTTTAATATTCTGGGCAATAAATAAAAATAATAAGTAATTGTTAGATGTTTTCAACATCACATTCTAATAAAGTGTACTTTTCATGTTTTTTTTAATTATTTGTTTAAAAATAAGGTGATCGTAGAAAAAATCTTGTGTGCAATTCGAGCGGAAAGTGCGTTGCCGCTTTCGGCAGATTGCCCGTGCTCCGCTACGCGTCGCGCGGGCAACTCTCTGCCTCAAGCGGCAAAGTATCACTTTCCGCTCTTAATACACAAATAGCTATTTCCAGTACCCAATAATTATTTACTAATAATTATTATGTATGTACTTTACTGAATTCTATATCTTTCAATCACTGATTTAAAAAAAAACTCAGATTTCATATCCGTTTATTCTATCTACCTGTATTTTTATAAGACTAGGTATAACTACATACAAATTGGAACTTTTTACGCACTAGTGCGTAAAGTAAAGTTTTACGCACTCGAAAGTGTGTCTAAAGTACGTACTTTACGCACGGTAGTAGAAAAACTATAGCCATTTTTCTTTGAACTTGACCACACAAACCGGGTTAGCTATAAGTCAACCATTCAATATTCCTCGACTTGTATTCCAAACCATGACGTAACAGTTAACCAACCACACAAACCAGCTCACTGAGATAGTTTGACAGAGTAGTTATCTTATTTCAGGTTAGGTGTTTGTTTATTTCAGGGTTTCCACAAACCGTTACGTCATAAAAGTTAACCGTGACGTCATAGTATTGTTAACCCGGTTTGCGTGGTTAAGTTCAAAGAAAAATGGTTTATGTTTTCAAGTGACCCCACAGAAAATAGTTTAGAGGTTTTATGTCGGGTGATCGAGGGAGCCATTCGATAAAACCACGTCTTTCAATCCATCTTTTTGAATACACATTATTTAGGCGTTGCCTCACCACTCGCGTATAGTGAGGTGGATCACCAAATTGTTGTAGCCAAATATTGTTGTTTGGGATATTGTTTTTGCCTGAAAGTTTAGAATAATAAAATTTCTACATTAAAATGTGATTGAAAATACTTAATTGGTTTTGGAAATAACCGAGTCGAGCTTATTCTTGTACACCTTGTATAGTGAATGACTGAGAACCATATAATCGTACACCTATACACTTTTTTTTTATTTCGCCTTCGTATCTTATTTTAACAACTTCTAATAAAGCATGCCTTCATTTGATTAGATTATTTTTAGTACCCTACAAACGATAATATTTATATAATAATGATTTTAGTGTGATTAATTACACATCATCTTCAATTAGATGGTACGACTTGTCCTTGTAGAAGATAAATTAATCATAACTATGCTATCACTTGTGATTAATATTTATGAAATTTGTAATTTCATGTATCTGTCGCAGAAACAATGAATTAATTAAGAAATGAAAGGGGGCGTGTGTTCTACACTGTGTCCGTAAAGTATGGAACAAATTCATTTTTAGCTAAACAGGCCATTTTAAGAAATAATCCTGAAACACGTCGGTTTTTTATTTTAATTTACCGTATTTTAAAATAATAATCTAATATACAGGGTGAATTACTTTCGAGTAATGACGTCACCGTAATTTTTTTTTAAATGGAACACCCCCATTTTGTCTCAATTTTCGGATTACTCTAGCTGAGCTGATTCCAAAAATGTATCACATGTTGATTCCAATTGGTACAAGGTGGACAAAAATACAATAGTTTTGTGTGTGCTCATAAAGTAACGCGTAACATTCTTTATTAGTTAAATTAACAATATTATCAAAAATACTTATTGTCTAGCGGAAAGAATATGATGGAATACATGACTTTATAAATGTTCGAACTGCAGCCCTTGCTGTATTTGACAGTAAACCCAAACGGTGTACGAATTTTTGTTGAACCTTGTTTATTGTGTCTTGAGATATATTGTTTATTGCTGTCCTTATTCTCTCTTTTAATTCTTGAATATTTGCTGGTTTCGTTTGATACACAACATTATTCTGATGGCCCCACATAAAATAATCCAAAGGATTGAAATCTGGTGACCTCGCTGGCCATTCAATAGGTCCACGTCTACCAATCCACCTGTTCGGAAAAATTTCATCTAGGTACCTTCTAATATCTACAGCATAATGTGGAGGTGCACCATCCTGCTGAAACCATAAACTGTCATCAAAACCTCCAGGATTCTGCTGGGAAAGAAATTACGTAAAGTAGGTACGAGATACCTCCTTAAAAACTCAAGGTACGTTGCCCCGTTTAAATTACCTTCGATAAAGTAGGGTCTAATGATTCGATTTCTTACAATTCCAGGCCATACATTCACCTTTTGCGGGTATTGTGTATGATGCTCACGCATCCAGTGGGGGTTTTCTTTTGCCCAGTATCTACAATTCTGACGGTTAACCTCGCCATTTAACGTGAAAGTGGCCTCATCAGAAAAAATAATGTTTTGTATCAAGAGAGGGTCTCGGTGACATTTATCCATCATTTTTTCGCAAAATTGGATTCTTATATCGGGATCATCTTCGTTTAATTCCTGCACAAGTTTGATTTTATAAGGATGCCATTTTTCAAGCTTTAATAGTTTTTGTACCGTTGTTTTGCTAACACCGATATCGCGACTAACTTTACGCACAGAAGTGTGCGCATCTTTTTCAAAACTAAGTAAAACATCTAATGCTGTATCAGCATTTGCAGAGGGACCACCTGATTTTCGTGCATTTTCAACCGTATCAGTTTCTCGAAATTTCTTTTCAATCTTACTGACTGTTGAACGCGTTATAGGTCTTCTAGATATTTATCATTAAACAAATTGCACACTTCCATCTGAGTTCGCGATCTCTCGCCATACCCAATCATCATAAGTATTTCAATTATTTGTTTTTACACTTAACTCCATTTCTACTTCAAATTTAATCTAAGCAATAATTAAAACATTCACGAATACCAAAAATATTGTAGTACTAAACTGTCACTGAATATCAATAAATTACTAAACAAATAATGATACTTCACAAAAAACTAGACGACTATGTTTTTTTTTTAAATTAATAAGGAATAATTTCTTCCATAATCTGTCTACTAGACCACAAGTACCAAACATGTTTGGTAACAGCTCATTTTTATTAATCTAAAAATGTAACAAACTACAGGGTGTTACATTTAAACCAATTTCCGCTAGACAATAACTATTTTTAATACTATTGTTAATTTAGCTAATAAATGTTACGCTTTACTTTATGAGTTATGAGTCAATAAAACAATATTTCAATCACAGCAACATATCTAAGAACACAATATCTCGTAAATAACAGAAATGAACTAAAATCACCCTCGGACGTTAACAGTCCATGTGGACTAACAATACAAGTAAATTTTTCATAGTCCAATTGGAAGCTACATTGCACCAATGAGAATCAATTGTGGGTAGGTCAAGACTTTTATATTTTCGTCTTTTTAATCCTCAAAGAGACCTTGCCGCATACTGTTATTTTATTGTGAAACAGTGCAAACTAATTCTATTCACAACTATACTGACTTCGAAGTGAGCCAAGATTTCTCCTCCCCCTTCACCAATGCTGCAGATGCTATACGGGGGTGTAAGTTAGACTTGAGACGGAAATAAAGTGGAGGGGATGAAGAAATATTTGATTTGTTTGAGTTTTAAACAACATATTCTAATTTTCTTTGGTTGTGGGTGAATGTTATTGGGATTAGATTAGGGAAAAATCAACTTCATAGATGCTGATAGGAATCAGTCTTATATTTCAAATCCAGTCACCTCTTCAACAAACATGCAAACTCATCTGAACCAATTGAATGTCTGGTATAGAAAATGGAGAATTAAAAGCAACCAATCTAAATCTGCTCAGATGACTTTAACTACCTGGACCTGCCACAACAATTGCCCACCAGTTACCATTGATGGTGTCCCAGTACCAATAAAAAGTAATGTGAAATACCTGGCCTGCACCTAGATCGGAGATTAACTTGGAAGAAACATGTACAAACAAAAAGAAGGCAGCTAGAAATTAAATCCAAACAAATGTACTGGCTATTGGGCCGAAAATCCAAACTATCAACCAAAAACAAGCTGCTGCTTATAAAGTAACGCTAAAACCTATCAGGACATATGGTGTGAAACTGTGGGGCTGTGCAAAACTTACCAGAATAAAAATAATCCAAAGATTCCAGCCGAAAACGCTGCGGTCAATAATTGTTAATGTTCCCTGGTACATTAGCAATCAAAGTCTCCATGAAGATCTGCAAATCCCGTATGTCACAGAAGTAATTAGAACAGTTTCCACCAATTACCAAATGAGACTGACTGGCCACCCAAACGACCGAATAATACAACGATGGACTAACCAACCGAAGGTTAAATAAAAACTGGTCCGAAGATCTTCTCCAGCAACACTAATAGTGATTAGTGCTGTATATAAGTGAAAATGTCAATGGACATTTCACTTCCAAGCTCGATAACATACAACCCTTTTACTAAATACTCTTGTGATGAAGTAGATTGTAAAATGACAGTAAATGTTGAAAAAAAACATTTCAAATCTTTTTTAAATTGAATTTTGATACGTTAGCAAATCACGGGTTTCAATTGAGTGTGTCCTTTTTGGTGCTCACTCGCATCACTTGTAATTAGTTATTAGAGATGGATTTGAACTTAGTCTCCTAAAATAATTGATTTTTATTACAAATTTTCTTATGAACATATGACCATGTTTTTTAAAATTCAAATTTTTATCAATAATAACACCAAATTACATGTACCCATTGTCACTGATAATTCTTATACAATGTTATGTTGTCAAAGATTTGCATATTTATGTCAATTTTGTTATTAAATATTTTTTGAACATCACAAAAAAACAGTAATAGCCGCATTCAAAAAAATATTCAATTCTTTCACAAATAACATCTTTCTACAAGTATATTTTTATTACCTGAAACAGGTTTAGGTATCGTTTTAAATCCCGCACAAAATGGTATTTGCAAATTAATTTCGCTCCAGGTAAAATACTTCAGCTTCCCTGACATTGTTGCATGTGACTTTCTTGACTGAGTTTTACTAGGAACAAAGACCAAAACTCTCTTGTTATGTCACACTTATCACAATAATAAGGTATTTTATAATATTACAAAAATCTAACACATTTTCAAAATTTTAACCATAATTTTCAGTTTAAGAAAAATCGGTGTTCGTCCTGGTTGAACACATGCATTCAAAAGTGCATTTATCGTCTTAATAGACCGAAATAAACCTGTAAAACTAAAATCAGACTAGTCGACGCCAGGGTGCAGGGGTTATGATATATATAACAATCGATACTTAGTCCAGACGATTTATACTCCATTCCAAGATATTTCGTTTTGACTTGATTATTCAACACCGAAACCTACAGCAGGTAATCGTTAATCCCGTAACAATAGCACAGTATCGTTTCTTCGAAAAACAAAAAGCCTAATATTATGATTATTTAACAACTGAAATATTTGATTTGATCATTTTCTAATTTATTTAATTATTCTATTATTCATTTGTGCTTCGGAAGATATAATGGAGTCATATCGTTTACGAATGTTGCGTTATGATTACTTATAAGATTTTCAAAAATATAGATGTGAAAATCGTTTTAGTCAGCATCTACCTCGACGAGATAATAAATTTAATTTATGTTCTAGTATCTAAATTTTACCGACTACGTTTACTGTACAACGAGGGATTTATACACTTTTACTATTAAATCCTCAAGGCCAGATGCCGAGTGAACGAAATATTGTGAAATATTCTTTACCAAGGTACTTAAAACATTGCTTATAATATAAATAATAAGTTGAATCTGCTGAAATATTTACTTGGATGTTTCGTTGACTGAACTAACCTATATTTTTGTGTTTTGTTTGTATAATACAAATTGTAGTATCGTTTGTAATGTGTGAATTGAAACAAAAAAGATGAGCAAGAGTTGTTGGTATTTGGAAATATTCGTTTTATTTGATAGGAAAACTTCGAATTTATCTGGAGTATTTATTTGTTGCATTCATAGTTATTTGTTTGCTACAGTGCCAAACACTTAAACTGGCAAAAAATTGGAGTGGTAGGGCAAAATGGGAAAGGTAATGTTAAGGATATAGGGAAAAATGCATAGTCTATAGTTGACAACATAAAAAATGTCTTATTTCTTGTAATAGTTCCTAAAAATAAGCCTCAGCCTAGCATCCTAAAAATACGCGGGAGGACTCTAAAACCAGTTCTTCTATTTATGTAATAAGGATCATAAAGGCTATCATTATGGTTCAAGTCGTGAATGCTTTTGGGCGAGGCGCAGCTTTCGATGAACTTTTGTGGCTAAGTGGCAGTTTTCGGTGCTCTTTTTTGGGTTTGTCAGTTTTCTATACACTTCTTTTCACTTTCGGCGCTTTTCTCCGGTTAACGATCTTTTGTAGACTGGTCATTTATGTGCCATCTCTATCGAATCGATAGAGATGAAGTGTCCAGGAAGTCTTGATTGTCGGGAGGGAGCTCGTCGAATAGAATTGTATGAAGAATTCGTGAAGGTGGGTGAAGAAGTTTGTTTTTGAGGTATTTGTTTGGCGATTGTGTTTTTTGAAGTGAATGTACGAGTGATGCTTGGAGATTTCGTAGTCTGTCTGAGATTGGTATAATATTTGTGCTAGTGTAAACCTCGTTACAAGGTGAGCAGAAGTCTTTGTATTGACACAGTCTCAGAATACGCCTCTCGCAAGCGGAAGATGTCTCATCAACCGTGGATGTAGTGTTGAGTAGACGAGGTGTTTGTAGTCGATTACAGGCCGAATGAATGTTTTATGTTTTGTACGTCTACAGAACAGTTTTGGATGTGTTCTGCCGAAGTTGTAGTTGTAGCAAGGGTGTCAGACACCCAGTTAAGGGTGTGACTAAATCTTACCCCCAAATAGGTGACCTGCATTATAAATCGAGTCTCTCACCCCAGAGTGAAATACGGATTTTTGTTGGAGTAGGTGTTAGGTCGGATTCGTTGGTATGAATGCTATCAGTTGTGTTTTGTGTGGGTTTAGTGTGATTCTTCACTTGCAACACCAAACGGAATATCGATTAAGCAAGTTTGGAGTGTATGCATGTCTTTGGAGGAGTTCATGATGGCGGTGTCGTCTGGGTACAGGTGAATGAACGAAGTCTTTTTACTTTTATTCTGCTTCCGAGTTCATTCTCTTTTAGAATGTCGATCCTAAGGTTCATTAAAGAACTCAGTACTTTTATGGCTGATTGACTATTTGACATGATTATAATCCCTTCCTTTTTTTATCTTTTGTCAATATTGAACTGGGCACACTTTCCTATGACGTGAATTCCCGCTTGAAGATCCTTGTGGTTTTTCTCAAGCTTTCGGAATATTTGGTTCCTGGCCCGTACACTCCTATCCCGTTCTATTGCTTTTGAACGATTTGTATACCATTAAATGGTATTCTTTCCAAGTCTGATAATGATGTTGGAATCCCATTCCTTCTAGTTACTTAATGCCGTATTGAATTTCTTTGAAAAGTTTTATTTTTCCATCATACTATCTTGTGGCATGTCCCAGGTTTTCTGATTTCTAGAATGTGAGGAGATGGTTTTATTTATTTGTATAAGGCCGTAGAAAAATATTGTAAGCACTATTATGATCAAATTTTTTATACCTTGGATTACATTTTTGTAATTTTGGTAAAAGTATCCAATTTTTTTGGAAATATTCCTAATTGATAATGTAGGTTTCTAAAAGTGAAAGAATTTTTAAAATCGGTTGTTATTTTAAGTTCATCTCGTTCAGATCGACAGCAACGTAGCGGGGGACTTAAATTTTATTTATTATTTAAATGATGGTGGATTTTGCAGAGGACTGTATAAAAAATTCGATACCGCTAGAAAAAAATCCAAGGATTTAATATGTTATCTGTTTTTTAGAAAGTGCAATAAATAATATTATGATTGTATTTGCGTAAACATCGATTTATTTATTATTTAATTCGTATCACGACATAACAGTCGAGGGATAGTAATGGCATTTCATATTTTTACAAAATACTTAGTATATATTTAACATGGTTCAGTGATAAAGTAGAAAAAAAAGGGTAAGTGAAAAGATGCCGACAGGATAAGCTGATAATATATAAGACAATAATTAATGTTATATATTATATAATTAGTAAATATTATTATATTAGTAAAGTAATATCCCCAAACATTGAAAAATAGACATTATGAATTACCTACATCATTTTGAACATTTTTTTATTTTAAAGTTTTAAGAGGAAATATGGTAATCTCTTTTTTGTGCCTGGAAGAAGCCTCAATCAAGAACGGCACTGGCTGGCAAGTTCTATTGTGTCTTTTCACAGAGCTTTGCCCTTTTCAAAACATTGGACAGAGTAATCGAGTCCCTATGGAAAATACCCACCAGAACAGGATCGTAACTTCTAAACTGTGCTCTATGTAATGTACCGTGAGGTGCATATTCCTATGATATTTTTGGGATTGTGTTATAAACTCACTGACTCTTCTTGAACAGCTGATTGTCTCGACGACGTAGGGAAGTCGAGTCGATAGCGGAGAACATTCATGTTCTCGTTTGGTTTAGTCGTCACTCGATTGTTTGTCGTGGATATGTGTGGATGGTAATACTCATGTGTGCGATCAAATGATTTTTTAACCTGAATGAAAAGTGGGTGAACTAGTAGGGTGAGTAATTTTATGATTATTAAAAATATGGACAATCTACTATATACGTTGTACAACCATTTTGATTCATTGTATAGATGTATTTTTCAAGTTTTGGTTTTCAAAATGCGTTTGTGCGTGTGAAAATTTTTATGATTTAATTTAAAATTTGCGGAAAAAATATTTTCGGTTAGTTAAACCAACTGATGAAGGTATGAAGTTAATTTTTCAAATTAGCAATTATAGGTATTATTCAATATTTTACGATTATTTTGAAATATTTCTTTATCAGAGGCTCAAGAACTTTGAGTTGCTTTGATTATAATTGTTTTAATACAGTGCTTTTCAGATAAAAGTATCCACCTTTAATAACTTTTGTAATACTGGTATTTAGAAAAAATCCAAAAACACGTCAATTTATGTTGGAAGGGGCAAGCATTATGGCTTATTTAAACTTACTGGAAAAGCCACCCCCTCACCCCTAGCAGCATCCCCTTTATTTTTTTAAATTACTTTTCATATTTTTTATGTAAAATTTGGATACTCCTCTTTAAGCTGATTTCAAAAATGTATAATACTTGTAGGTTAAAGTGGTTAGTTTATGAGATAAACAATTTTTCTTTTAAGAGCACAAATTTTACTTATTATTTACTTTCACCCTATTTGCCTGTACTAAAGTGGGTTGTACAACAGTTCAAACTCTTTAATCTTTTTAACTGTGCTATTTATTATGAAGTTACAATAAGTGTTCAAAATGAGTACCATTCACTTCCATACAATGGTATAATCTATTTTGAAATGCCTCTCTGACATTGCTTAATACGACTGGATTCAATTGTCGACATTCATTTTCTATCCTCTCTCGTAAACCATCCAGAGATTCTGGTTGGGTAGCATAAACTTTTGTTTTTAAATACCCCCATAAAAAGAAGTCTAGGGGTGTTAAATCCGGTGACCTAGGTGGCCACTCCATCATCTGCCCCCTTCTACCTATCCAACGAGCGGGGAATGTTTCGTTTAAAAATTGTCGGACAGGCATAGCATAGTGTGGGGGAGCTCCGTCTTGTTGAAATACCAGTAAATCTTCGGAAAGGTTATCATCATTTTCTATTATTGTTGTAATACGTGGGTCAACCCCTTCCCTGAGTAACTCAAGATATGATTCACCATTCAAATTTCCGTTGATGAAGAAAGGTCCGACAATGTGGTCACCTAGGATACCACACCAAACGTTTAACTTTTGGGGATGTTGTGTATGGAATTCACGCATAATATGTGGATCACTTTCAGCCCAATATCTACAATTATGCCTACTTACTAAGCCATTTAATGAAAATGAGCATTCATCAGAAAAGCAAATATTGTTTAACAATTGTGGATTGTTATTGATAATTTGCGTCATTGATTCGCAAAACTCTAGACGACGATCAAAATCATCTTTATTCAACTCCTGCACCAACTTAACTTTGTATGGGTGGTACTTGAGTTTATGTAGAACTCGGAAAACTGTAGAAGATGAAACACCGATCGCTCTACTTATTGTTGACAACGATTGGGGTTGTTGAGCCTCTAAGCTGACTTGCCCTAAAATTGCCACTTGGATTGCTTCGTTATTTACGAGTCCCTCTCGCTTATGCACTTTATTGCAAACAGACTCTGTTGTGGTAAATTTCTCCATCAAATGAATTACATACTTATGAGGTCTTCCGTCATCTAATTCGTTAAATATTCTAGCAGCAGCTCTTGCACAATTATTATTTTGGTAGTATAAACCTACAATTTCAATTCTTTCTTGCAAAGAGTAAACCATTTCAGAGAAACAAAATAAATAATGTATCAAATTACACTATCAATAGTGACTAAAAATTCTAGTTGACAGTGTCAAACTTTAATAAAAAGTAGAGTTTTTTGTTGTTTGGATTTTTTAAGTAGAATAAATAGCAGAGTTAAAAAGATTAAAGAGTTTGAACTGTTGTACAACCCATTTTAGTACAGGCAAATAAGGTGAAAGTAAATAATAAGTAAAATTTGTGCTCTTAAAAGAAAAATTGTTTATCTCATAAACTAACCACTTTAACCCACAAGTATTATACAGTTTTGAAATCAGCTCAAAGAGGAGTATCCAAATTTTACATAAAAAATATGAAAAGTAATTTAAAACAATAAAGGGGATGCTGCTAGGGGTGAGGGGGTGGCTTTTCCAGTAAGTTTAAATAAGCCATAATGCTTGCCCCTTCCAACATAAATTGACGTGTTTTTGGATTTTTTCTAAATACCAGTATTACAAAAAGTTATTAAAGGTGGATACTTTTATCTGAAAAGCACTGTATATTCAATACCTAGAATTTTTACATATAAACGTTAACCGGCTTATCCTTAACAATTCTGAAAAAATGATTATATTATGATATAAAATATCATATAGGTATAGTATAAAAACAACAATTATTATCCAAAGGTTCTTCCTATGGGAGGTAGCGCCCTTTGGAGATGCTGCTGAATTTTTGGAAGCCTCATCAGAAAAGGTGAACAATAAATACCAAATAATATAAGTACAGATGAGAGATCTAATTAATTAAGGGGCCAGTGGCGTATCCTTTTTTTTATTATTGGTGATTTATGATTTATTAGTATCCATAACCAAAGTGTTATCATTTGAATGGTATCAGATGAGTGTTTAATACCTCCAAACTTGAATAACTTCTTTCCGTAGTAGGTAGGCTACAGTAAATGAAAGAACTTACAGGATTTGAAGTAAACCTAGAGCACATAATTTATGTTTATTTGTGTAAGACCTCACCCTGTTATTTTGAAAATATTTTTCGATTCAAGTATAATACCATAATATTTGCCTAGGCAAATGAACTAGGCGAGAACAATATAGTAACCTTACTGTGGATTCCAGGGCACACTGGAATAGAAGGAAATAAAATAGTAGATGGACTAGCAAAGAGGGGGGCTGAAAGACCCTCTCGGGGGCCGGAACCCTTTTGGGGTATTAGCTCCTATGTAACATTGGAAGAAATAGACAAAGCCGAAGAAAAGAAAAGATCTGACCATTGGAAAGATCTAGTAGGGCTTAGACAGGCAAATATTCTGATGGGTGACTACAACCCGTTGAGATCAAATGAATGCATAAGTCAAAGTAAAACTGCACTAAGAGTTTTAACAGGAGTCCTAACGGGACATTGTTCAATGTTCAAGAGGGAAATAGTTAGCAGAATCAATGGTTCTCAGTTTTATGCTTATAAAATTTTTACTTTCATCTATAAATTATATTATTTTAAGCTAAACAGCCAAGCATTTAAAATAGGAACTTATTACGTGACATGAATTTCGCATTCTTACATGTTTTTATATCTCCGTTTAATGAAAGCATATAGGTTTGTTTTTGGAACCAAAAAAAAGTAACTACCTACAATAACAGAGCCTTGAAAATGAAAGAAACACAAGGTTGCTGTCTATTTTTTTTAAGGTAACACTTTCAAATGTTTATTATGGCAGCTGACATCAAAACTTCTCGTTAATATGGCTACGATTACATCTCAGCTCAGAGAAATAATGTAGTAAAAAAATGAAACTGTAACTATAGAAGATGGAATGGCAAATTTATAAATATCGAATTCAAATTCTACCTAAGAGCAATGAGGCAGACTAAGGAAAATAATAGCTAAATCAATTTAAAGAATATGTGGATCCGATTTCAAAAGCTTAAATAGTATAAGCTAGGAAAAAACGTATCAAATAAATGCCAGAGATAAGTGTCTCGATTACTAGAAAAACCTTTTAAATGATTTCCTATCTTATTTATTTAATGCGTATGGACGTAACCTTGAAAATAATTGCATAAGTTTTGAGCTTCTGTCTATAAAAATCTAACGAAAAACTCCCCATGTGAGTAGAATTCGTATTATATCGAGAAGATACTGGCTATTAATACTCTACTAGTTGAAAAATCCCAAATAACGTATTCATAGACGAATTAAGCAGCATGCTCAAGCTAGTCACGTTTTATAGTATATTAAAATATAAGGGCCGGAAGTGAAGCTTACCAAACCCGAAAGCTGTAAGGGAACATCCGACTCGTATATCTTACGCTATTTTTTGCAGGATCGGTTGTTTTTTTCCGCTTCAAGTAGTTCCATAACAAGTGAGCTCCGGTGATTTCCAATAATATAGATCGAGAAGTAGGTACATCACCAACAAAGTAAAAAGCGTTTCACTTTTTAATAATTATGCTTCAATCTGTTCTATTAATTTTAATATGTATTAATTTAAAGTTAAATTGATTTGTTTATTTTGGTATTTTGCTATATGGTTTTACGTTATGTCAAAGTTTTTTGTTATATTTTCCTGTTTTTTGGTTTATCGGTAGGCGAAAAACAGTTCTGTGTCACGCTCGCTCGTGCATTTAATAGTCTTGGGCTGCTAAAGCTCATTTTCTGCCCTTATGACACTATATACTATTGCTATTATATTCCTATTAAATTGACGGTAAGCATAAAGGATATTGAATAAGTGGTTATCTGTCGATAAAAGTAGCACACCGTTATTAACTTCTATTGATTTTACTGATAATATTTTATCGCTCACCACATTTTGATTAATCAATGAAATAATTTTATCTAAATATTTATCTGGTGATTGTATTATGATTACTGTGATTTTTAAATTCATATCTCAGCTTATATTGTTATAATAAATTCATATTAAGTAAAAATATATTTTTGATTGTAAATACGAATAAGGTGAGACGGGTAAATATTATCAAAATTCATTTGCAAAAGCTTAAGCAACTGTTCGTCTCTCTTGACGACTTTTAGCTTTGATCTGCATACGCCAATAAGACCTGAGGCATTTTAACGGAGTTGGGAAGTGTGAAGATTAAGAAAATTATGAAGACACCAATTTTAGTCCAATTTATACCGTGACTATTATTCAGTAAGAGGATTTATTTATTTTTAGATGAGTAAGAAAACTGTATGAAGTATTTCAATAATTTACAAAAAATATCATTTGTCACAGGTTCTTGGTACAATTTTACAAAGTCAATCAAATCTGAATACCAGTTTTTTATTGTATAGTAGTGTGTGTCTTGCAATCCGCATCAACCTTTCTTCCTATTGTAGCCAATTGTTTTTGGAGACCACAAATTCTGTACGTTTCGCCTCTGTACTTTTTCTTTATAATCAATTATGTCTCAACTTCCGTTTTATTGAACTAACAACTTCCGAAATTCGAGCAATATGTCTGGATTACTTTCCTTTAATCTCAAAAGTCAGTATTAACCATCCGTTTCCTGAAATTTATTTAATTCGCTTCTTTCAGTTAATTAATTGAAATGCCAATTATCTAACTTCCGTTGTAATTTAGCAAAGAGAAATTGGGTTTTTTTTATCTAAACTTAAACACAAAAAGGTTTCATGTGTAAAATACGCCATTGGAAATATTCTTGTTGATACAGTCGACAGAAGCAAACCAGAGCTTTGGATGGGCATGTCGCAGTAGTTGAATTTTTGTAGACTCCGTTTCACATAAGAAGCACATGAAGTTTGCCAACTGTCTTGCGCAGAAATCAAAATAGGTCTTGTTTATCTATGTTGCCTCGTAACGATCATTTCATGCAATTGGCGTTACAAAATAACATTGTCAATCGTTAATTGAAAGTATAAACATTTTAACGATACCAAGTATTTTCATATACCAGTGTCTATTTTATGTAAATATATCTCGATAAGCTTCAAAGAATTCCCAAATATGTTTCATTTAAACTATACATATGGTAAATACATTTTTAATATTAATACTTTTGTGTTAACTTACAAAAGTCAAATTTGATTTGAATTCGAATGTCAATTTTACAATATGGCGCTGGTTTTGACTAGTGCGCGCATACGACTGTAACTTCAAGTGGCTTCTTACGTGCTGTATTTCTTTCGCATTCCAACTGTTTATAGTATAGTTCTTGGGACTGTATACAAACTGTACCTTCTGGAAAGGATGATAAAGTTGATGTGTCCATCCCAAATTCGAGTTTGCGCACTGTACAGTACTTGAAACAACGATTACAGAACGGTTCATAAATTCCAGCTGAAAAGGTTAAAGTCCGTATCAAAGCGGTTGTGTATGTGGGTCGTTGCTGTGGCATCTCAGGCAGAGACAACCATCTCAGGTTCGAATCTTGAGGAGGTTTCGCTATCTCAATAATTATTTAGTTTATCTATCCTTTCAGCTGGATTCAAAATTCTTACACAATTAAAGTGTAATACGTAAACGACAATTTGCTAAAATACATATCATTACGCGCCAAGTACCGAAATATGTAATTCAAGATACGACGCATGAGATAAAGAAGTTCCAAGTATAACACACTACATGATTCAGTTTTAAGTTATTTGTGTATTGTATTCGTGAACTGAATATTATCAATTGATATCCACAGTGTGTCTGTTAATAAAATTACAACTTACTGATAATGCATAATTTAATTAATTTAATCGGTCACTCGTTGATAAAAAAGCATTACAACGTCATCCTCGTGCCATTCTGGAATTTATTTGAATAAATTCTATTGTATTTGCTACTAATATTAAACTGTTGATCCTGAATTTGTAATTGGGAGATTGCATAACCTTTAGACTACCTACTACATTTTTAAGGTTAACCATATTTCTTCCGTCTTTTTTTTCCTAATCAAAATGTAGCCATATTTATACAAAATATGACTGAATATTTGTTATATTTTTGAAGAATGACAAATAGTATACTGTGTCACAAGGACAGAAAACGAGTCTTAGCAGCCTAATACTATCAGATGCACGAGCGAGCCTTTCCTGCATGTGTGACACACGCTGTTTTTCGCCTACCGAATAAACCAAAAATAGGAAAATATAACAAAAAACTTAGACATACACTGACGTTTAATTTGAAAATGCACGTGAAAAACTTCAAAAATCCGGCTGCTAAACAATACTTTCCGCCCTATTTACGTTCATATTATTTTTTTTTTCGGTAAGATAGGCGAAAATAGTAGTTTACCCATCAAGTGCGGAAAGTGTTACTTTTCCGCACGCGATAGCAGATGGCCGAACGACGCGTAAGCGGAGTTTGGCCAGCAATCGTGAGTGGAAATCTACTAGCATGCGGATAAAACCCAAAATTAACATAAAGAAACATTTATTATTAAATACATATCAACAAATTAATTATTATTAATATTAATATTGAACGTGCAATTTGTAGCATTCTGCAAATTAATTACGGATGTTAAAATGTTTTCCAAAGAAGTCAGATTTCGGTTTGCCACTGCTTTGTCATCAGCACTAATTGTTGCAACAGTGGCGATGGGAACTTGGCTGGAAGAGGTCATTTTGGAAGCCTTTACTGGCAAATTTACTTTTCCGCACTAAGAGACTAGAGCAGAAAAGTGACTCTTTCAATACTAAAATGAGTGCGGAAAAGTGGACTTTTCCGCACGCTAGTAGGAAAAATGTATTTCACAATTCTTCATTCTGATGAATAATTATTCACGACGTTGACAGAAAGTATAATAAGTATTATCGTTTTCTGGCTTATGGTACCATGACATTTTGTGGTGACATTTCTCAAACTTGTACTACAAAGAACTAGAAAACTCGAGCTTTGATCGAAGTAATGATTAGACTGTGGTTGAAAGCTTATAGTCATTGAACCGTTGTGCAGTTTGTGGAAACCAGCATCGTTTATTCCCGGACTCAACGTTTCTTTCTTATTATAACAGTAGAAAAGCAGAAATTCATTTTAAAGAAACATACAAAAAACAGGATCCTTAGAAGTATAAATTCGACTCTGTAACCATTTATAGCTTTTTAAAAATTATTGTACTAGACAGTGTGTGATAGGTTATTTTTGGTAGTAGGTCATATATTTTGAACTATACTATACATAATAGATATATGTGTCTAATTAATTCCACTACATAATGAAAAAATTACGGTTATGATAGGATATTGATATTTATTCCGATATTAACATATTATCGTCAGAATGACAATACATATTTACGTTACTAGTCCGGTAAGTAAACTTTTACAGTACGAGTGAGATGTTTACGGACGAGGCGAGAGCGGAATTTCGAAACGAGTACTGTAAAAAATTTGGGCAACGGTCAGTAGCGCGCAGCGGTCAGAAATGTTTTCAGGTAGTTGAAATTCTAAGGGTCAATAGCGCGCGGTATACAATCGGTAAACCGGTCAATTGCGCGAACGGTTCCTTTATAGAAATATGCTCGTTTCGGCGTTTCCCAACTCGTGCCCGTTATTACCTGGCCCCGAAAATCACTGACCAACTCGTGCCCGTTCAAAAACCAGGTAGAAAATTAATACACCAACTCGTACCCGGGTGCATCGGAACTGCGGTTTTTAATTCTTATTTATTATAATTAAATATTCAAGACCTACATACACAGTTGTCATTTATTTGAAATAAAACTACTATAAAACGTATTAATTAAATATATTGCACATAAAAAACTTAGAACTACCTACATATTATTAATACTATTATACCATGATACTGTTTTAACGAAAGTAAATGTTGATATCTTTTTATTTTTAAAATTATCTATAGTCTTTTTTAGGAAATCATGTTTTTTCCTTGTTGCATTTCTCACGATTTTAGTATTATCTACACTGCGACATTTAATGTAAGTCTCTTCCTGAATTCTTAGCAATACCTCAACGAAAACAAATAATGAGGGATGTGCATTATAAAATGAACTATTTAAATGGCTGTGAAATGATTCACATGCATTCGTGGTTCTGTGTATACTAGCTGATGCTTCTGCCCATATATTAGGAGGAAAACGAGCCTCTTTCGATATATAGTTTTCCACTAAATAATCAGCAAAGGCACACAATCTTTCGTCGTTGGGTTGGGTTGGGTTGGGTTGGGTTGGTAATTTGAATAGGTAAATTTTTCAATCGAGCACGAGTTAGGTATACAGATTATTGAGACCTTTACTCTTGTACCTTTTAAGGGATTAGTGGGCACGAGTTGGGATGCGTCCGCTCGTTTATACACTAATATATTATAAACAATTTTTTTAAGACGTAACCTGCCATAGGAAAACACCCTACCCTATTTTTTTCCGCACTCACTTAACATGGTCTCCATTTCGGTATACTTTACACGTAAACTTCTTCTGAATAATGTAAGTGAGTAAATGTAATTTAATGTGTACAATTATGAGACTGAAAAACCCCCTGCTATTAGGGACAGGTATTAATATCATGTATTTTTGAAATTTGCCTGCAGTTGGTACCCATAGAAAAATAATATTTTTTTTAAATAATATGATACTGTCAGCGATTGTCATTATCCGATTTTCACAAAATGGCTTAAAATCAATTCATTCCTGAGGACATTTTGCGCAAATCTCATGAAGCCACGGGGCTGGGATACCCAACAAATCGTTTTGTTCATTGTTTTACTGTTGAATTTCAATAAATATATATTCATAATTTTGAAGCATAACTCAGTTTTTATTAGTTTTTAATATGTAAAAGCCTGTAAAATTTCATTACGGGAATATTTCATTACGTGCTACTATCCCGTAAAAGTCTATTTTCCGGATTGAAATCAAGTACGCAAAGGTATGTTTTAGGGTACAGTATGAAATACAAGTTACATTCGATGTGATGCCTACCTGATGTTTAATATTTTGGTTAAACCAAATAGTAACCTATCTTGTGATTGAATTAATATATGTGAATAAAAATAAGAGTAAGATATTTATGATATTTCTAATATTGAAGCTTAGGCATATTAGTTTTATGGGGATATCCTGGATCCTTTCCCATTCAAGATCGATATAACTGTGCAATGATATAGGAAACCAAAGAAAACTATATCTGCTGATCTTTACAATTGTTACTTGAGAAGACAGTTTAATAGTGGAAAGCTCCCTAGATTTATGACGACGGTATTCACATATTCACTTGGAGATTCAATTGTCGTCAGGACATTAAGAAGTACCGATTGTTTGATACACACGATACAGTATCCAAAGGATGGGTTGATTCCAGTAAAAACTGTAAGACTAAGGCACCTTCAAACAAAGGGAAGCGCATAACTATTATTCACGCTGGATCAGAAAACGGATTTGCTCTCTGCAAAGAATATTAACGATTCAAGCTTGGATTATCATGAAGATACAACTGCAGAACTTTTTGAAAACTGGTTTCAAAATCATCTTATGAAAAATATTCCAGACCACAGTGTAATTGTATTGGATAACGCAAGCTACCACAGCCAGCCGCTTACTACAAAAAGTACCAAACTCATCAAGTAGAAAGACTATTACAAAATGATATTTATTTTGAACCTGATTACAAAGAAGGAGCAACTTTTGGAGGTGTTAACATCAAATGCTATTAAAAAACAATATGCATGTGACAGTTTAGCTGAGGAACAGGGACATACTGTGCTACGTCTTCCTCCATACCATTGTATATTCAACCCCATAGAGCATTTGTGGCATCCGGTAAAATCAAAGTTGAGAGCAGAAAATGTTACTCCTACTTTGGGTCCCGTGTTATAGAATTAATTAAAAATGTAGTCAATAATATACCCATTCAAAGCTGGAAAAACTCTGTACAGCACGTTATAAAAATTGAAGATTCATACATTCATATTCAAAATAATATAGAGCCTATTGTAATTAATCTTAATGATAAGTCTGACAGTGAAACAAAATTAGATTTAGAAAAATTTAAACCATACCAATAAAGTTAGATATTGTTTTTTTTACCTGGTTATAGTTTATTTAACTTAATAGTATTTAATAATATTCCATTTAGGAGGAAAAAGAGACATATTTAATAAAAAACAAAGGATGTATGATAGAAACATAAAAATATAGATATTTGTGAATTTGATCCTTTTTAAAATAATTTTAAATAGTCCGCCACTGGTGATCTCTTCTACAGCAGTTATTGGCCATATGATTTATTGCAATTGGCCCATTAATTTTATGATTGCCGGCAAAAGCCTAGATGATATACTTTGAGACAGACTATAACTTCTGTCATTCTGACGATGATATAGCAATATCGAAATAATTATTATAAATATCCTCCCATAATTTTCATAATTTTTTCGTTATATATTGGAATTAATTAGAAACAGTTAGTTTCAATAGTAAGATTGATATGAGTAGATTCCACAAAGTGAGGGTCCAAATAGTAAATTCATGCATAATTCTTTTGGTATCATTACGCAAAGAATGCCACGTTTCATCTTTTTATTAGCCAATGATTGTTAAAAGTGAATGATCATAGAGAAGTCTGAAAGCGTTACCAAATTTTGTTATCAGTAATTTTTAGACTGAAATCAACATAGGTACTTGTGACATTTAACTTTTCACCCCTTCAAAAAGTGTTTGGGTAAATTGTGTTTAGATTAAACTATTTAAATTCAAGACAATTTGAAGATGTTAATAGACCAAATATTTGATTTCAAATAATGACCGAAATGTTCAAAATGTTGATAGGTTTTAGTTTGTTTAAATTCTAATCGAAGGCCTTCAAGATGATGAAATAATCATAAAATAAGGATTGAATTTTTAGCAATAAAAGGTGATAACCCGATAACAATGTGATGTAATAAGATTCAATCTGTCCTTAGTCCATAATATATGTTACGTAAAATTGAATATTTATTAAACTTTAATGCAAACTGCATTTTTCATTCAACATATTTTATGTTTTAAAGGTTATTGCGACAGAGATTGAATGATGAATAGCTTGTTACTTGCAATTTAACGACTTCTTTGCAGTTCAATAAAATATTTATTGTGGTTACAACAAAACAAAAATTCTTATCTAACTTGTTGTATACAATGTGAAGGTGTAAAATGCATAACAGGGTGTTCAACTTCAAATTTTGAACCCATGTTTTATTAGGTAATATTAATAAGTGACAAATGGGATATTTTAAATAATTACTAACATAATCACATTAATACAAGTACAACAACGATTAAATTTAATATCAAGTTTCAGAAACACATTACTTGTTGCAGTTGAAACAAGTCACATGGTTTAGTAAAAATAACAATTCAAATAACATACGAGACGTTAACTTTACACGAGGTCAAAAGTGCCAATAAGTATTACCCATATTAATTGTGTCAGATCTACTTTCAATTACTAGGTTTTTATGTTTATAGGCGCACATCTAGTAAAATGTCTAGTTTAAAAAGTATGTCAAATCTCACCTGTCGAATATGAAACAAAAATATTCAATCAATACCATTTAAAATAATAATTAAATCTAAACTCAACAACGTCAATTCATTTTGAAACATTCTGGTATCCCTTGCCGACTTTTTCGTTCAATCTGCGTATGACTGAGTAGGTATATTGAATTTAGAGTGAGATATTCAGTGGTATGAATAAAAATGGAGCATTTACTCGAAGTAGGTGCTTAGTAGTAAAAGCATCTACTCCTAACAAAAGGTATATGGTACCCATATAATCTACTAGAGTGCATTTACATAACATGCCATGACAACTCAACACTCACAACATTTTGGTACATAGGTGACTAGAGATGTGGGTACAATATGAAATAAACTATTAAATCTGCGTATTTTGTTTAGGAAATTTGTTTCTGAAATATATTGTATCGATAAAATATCAAAATTTTTAGTATTGATACTTTTCATAACGATATTTTCTAATATTGATATTTTTAAAACAATATATTTATAACTTGCATTATTTATTCAACTTTTATTTAATAAAGAAATCAAGAGCCGTGGACAAAGTATAGTATTCTACTCGAACTTTTTGGCAATTATTCACTCGGGTGACAAACGTCACCCTGATTGATTAATGGCTATAATAAATTGCTCGTTTAATAATATACTATATTTAGGTTGCTCTAAATGTATTAAAAATGGCGTTGATTTAAATGTTTATTTTTGTCATGATGACAAAACGCTGTAGAAAAATGTCAGATCTCGGGGACAAAAATTTTCATAAAAAGTGATATTTTGTTACCTGACAACAATGATAAAATGTCGAACTTTTTTCCCGTCACAGAAATTCTTTTTTTTTCCAAATGAAAAACCATTGTGGAATATTTTTAAAGATCTAACAATATTTTATAGTGTTTTTTTTTTCATTTTTTTCATTTGGTTATTTAACGTCGGTCTATTTTTGCGACTGTGGCTAATCACCGACTCCGGGAGCACTCTACCACTAACCGAAAATTCTGCCACTGGTGATCCAACCAGTGGTAGGGTTCTTTATTGAGCCCAACATCCGTGGACTCGGGTTTTATGTCTGCCTGCGAGCTGTGATATGCTACTCCGCTGCAGGTTGTACGGGCTTTATCTACGAAGGTCTTCTCCAGTGGTTACCCATCCAAGTATTAACCGCGCTCGACACTGATGCGTTCCACTACAGTGCTGGGCCGATGCCCAATAATAGCGTTCTATAGAGAAAAAAATTACCTCCCAAATGATGTTACTTAACCACATTTGTAAGAAATAAGTATAGAATTTTTATCAACTTTGGAGTTTTAAAATTGTCAAGAACTCCTTTGTTTCTGGGTTGCCAAGTTTCTATTGGCACACCTTATATTACCCACAAGTACAATGTAAAAGGAAAAGGTGCGGTTCTCAACTATATAATGACAATTATAATAATAATTTTCTTACCTACCCAAGCTGAATATTAACAAACCTATTTCGTTAACGCCGTAATAATAAATGTTTAGTATAAAATTACATTTAAAAAAGTGCGTTACATAATATTTGAACATACTACTTGTAATTGACCATAAAAAAAACCTTGAAAAACGATTCTTCTTCATTATTAAATTGTAATTTTTTATATTGTTAGTTACCATTTGAATTAATACATGCCTTCATTTCGTAACATGCTATTAACATGATTTGCGGTATCTTGACACATAATTAATCGTGTAAGTAATTCTGGTAAATCCAAGTGTGTTTGGAAATTGTAGCACTGATTTTATGACTAGATGTATAAACTGCTTTCATATCGGAGAACATGTGAATATTAATACGTTCTTACCACAGTTTTTGTGTGACTTATTTTCTGTACATATAATATAATTGTATGGTACGGTTATAACTCGGGGATCAATAATATTTTAAAGTGCCAATAAAAATATTTGTTTTCAGTTTAAATATATGTACCGGGTGTCTGATTAAGAGAGGTAACCCGTTGTATCTCAGAAACTATTTATTGTATATAGTCCGGGGAAGTAAGGATATAAAATGGAAAAGATTTCCACCAGAAATTTGACTTTTTTGAACGAATGTGTATGTAGTATAGACTACTTTCCTAGATTTGTGTCAAGATTCCGCTCGAGCTTGCGATGCAGATTGCAAGCATAGCTTGGAGCACGTGAGATGCAACAGTTTTTCGTCCATAGCTTTTTTAGATTTGGTTGTACAAAAAAAATTGTAGGCATCAAAATTGTAGGGAATTTTATACTCTATAAGATGACGTAATGCAATGTTGATGCCTACAATTTTTTTGTACAATCAAATCTAAAGAAGTTATGGACGAAAAACTGTTGCATTTCACGTGCTCCAAACTATGCTTGCAATCTGCATCGCAAATCTAGGAAAGTAGTGTATACTACATATACTTTTTGTTTAAAAAAGTCAAATCTCTGGTGGAAATCTTTTCAATTTCACAACAACTTTCGGCCTAACTTCCCCGGACTATAGTTCTTTTCACGATCTAAGAAACTGACCTGATCCCGAGATAATGACATGCAATAGAGCCATAAAAGTATTAGCCATGCCAGGGTCCTATTTATTTTGTTGTTGGAGAATAATAAATTATTACCTAAAAACTCTATAAGACTTTTTCTTTTTCATCAGGTATAGTGCGGCCCTGCACGGTAAATCCGAAAAGTTTTATGGTTTTATTCCATCTCAAGCATAAGTCAAGTCAGTTTCTTAGAACGTGAAAAGAACTATACAGCTTAGAGAAAAAATCTGTATTACAAACTCTCATACGCGAATCTGCTGGAAATTAATTTCAAGTTTCCCACTCCACCGGTAGAGGGCGTAGTTCACAATAATATCATAAAACATCATTTTTCTATAATAAATGTACCGTTATAGTACCACAAAATTTGAATATTCGTAATCATTGGATCATTTTACGTAAGTTTGCTCCAGTACTTTTTCCTCTGTCTTGTAAAATAATTGTTACGGTATAAAACTGTTATAACTTTTGTTCCACTTTGTCGATTTTGACAAACTTAGTATCATTTGAAAAGGAATTCAATGCCTAATAAATATTAAATCTTCGTTTCATTCTACCCCATCTTAAAATCCATTTTATAGGCGAAGAAAGAAAAAAAATAGGTATACAGTACATTTATGGTAGAAAAATAAAGTTTTTGTATTATTAGTGTGAACTACGCCCTCTAGCAGTGGAGTAGAAAACTTGAAAATAATTTCCAGCAGTTTTTCTTATGCAAGTTTGTTATACAAATTTTTTCTCTAATATACGATAAATAGTTTCCGAGATACAGCGGGTTACCTATCTTCATCCGTACATTATAGTATGAAGATTTAAATGTTTTAAAGCTCTTTTTTGACAATATGCAACTAGAATTTTATTAGACAGTTAGAAAAGATAAAAGTTAACTGGTACCTCCTCTGAGTTCTGTTAAACGTTTAAATATGCCCGAAAAGTTTATTTTCTACGATCCCTATCCAAAGTAGGCTTTTACACATCCAAATCTAACAGGAAAGTTGACGTTTTCCGCGATCTTCCATAATCTGACAATTTTACGTTTGCTTGTTTTCATTTACAATAACTTGGAGCACCAACTCTCTGTATACAGTGCATCCAAGAGCTAACGCAAGTTTTTTAAACTTCTTTTTCAATTTGCGATATTCCTTGCTGCCCTAATTCAAAAAATTTATCAGTTGATTCAAAACGGTGCAGGTTGGATAAAAATTCAAAAGCTGTTTGCTTTTTTAACATCATATCTATCCTGTAATTGTAGCCGCTCGACTAAACAGAAAAAATTTGGGAGTATTTTATTCATTCATTCGGTTGGGCTGTGCTCAACAGCCCAGGCACTTGAACTGAATCTTTGTACCATTTCCCATGTTATCTACTTCCATTCCAGAAGCTTTGTGTCTTCTATGTAGGCCACTAGTTTGATTGGAGGAATTTTCAATAGTTGTAATGGTTGTATTATTTCCTCTCCAAAGTGCTTCCGTCTGAGTCCATGTAAGTTCTCGCAGAAGAAGAGTATGTGACTAGGTGTTTCATCAAAGAGTTCACATTTCCTGCACATAGTTTCACTAACTTTACCCATTTTGTACAGATGTTTCCTCAGGGTGCAGTGTTCAGTCACCAGGTTGGAAAATGTCTTCAAATGTCTCTTACTCAGTTTCAATAGCCTGGTTGAGAGTTTCTTGTCTACCTTGTTCAGTAAACTCTTTGTATGGAGGTGCCCTTGTGTCGACCTCCATTTGAGTGGGTGTTTCCGATCTAGTCAGTTCCCGATTTCTCCTCTTATGCAATCTTTAGTGATTCCAAAAATTGGTTCCAGACCTATGAAGTCTCCTTTAGAACCTTCTTTAGCTAACTGGTCAGCCATTTCATTACCTGCAATCCCCTCATATGCCGGCACCCATATTAGAGACACTTTGTTGTCTCTTACCAGCTTGTTGAGGGGAAGTATTAATTCTTGCCATGAGTTTTTTCAGTTGATGTTAAAAACTGTCATGAATATTCAAGTAAAATTCTGTATTGCTGAACTAATTTATAGAAGGCATTTAACTGAAAGTGAGAGACTTTAAATTTTGATGATGACTGGTGTTGGCAATAGGAGCAGGGCTTACGAAAAAAAGTATTACAGGGTGACCCTCATATAATTTTTTCCTCATTACGATTGAACAGAAAAAGAAAAGTTAAGGTAAGGACGCACGTAAGCTGTTTTCCCAAATATTCAGTTGTCAAAAAAGGAGCTAAAGTTGAAAAAATGTCACTTTTAATACTCTGTAACTCTATAAGTATTCACTTAAAACCCTAGGAGTGTAGTATTTCCGAAATCAGCTCTTCAAGAAAAGTTCACCCTGTGTTATTTTAAAAACAGTAAATTGGTTTGAAAAATCGATCTATATATCAGAATTTGCTCACAATTCAATAGATACTGTCAAATAACAGGGTGTGTTAAATGGCCCACTCTGTATATGTTAATAATAATATGGATGACAATGGAAACAAAACTATTCTTTTTGTTTGTGATTCGACTAAACTTGATTTTTTATTGCTCATACAATTTTATTTACTTTTGTACTTAATCTTATGATATTGATAAAATGTTAATATATAAATATTGCCCCATTGCTTATTTATAATTATTTTAAAAGAAAAACTTCCAGTATACACCATATGAATTTGATTATCATATAAATGTTTTGTTTTGTGTTCTTAAATTAACACCATATCAATAGGTTTTGTTTAAAAAGAGTTGTTTATTATATCTATACTCAGCATATTTTCTGAACGAAATCTTTCATCTTATCACGTCATACGTCGTTATTATTCGGAGCTTATTACTTTGTTTAGGTGACTGTGTGTGTGTCCGTTGGAGCAAAAATCCTTTTGAAGATATAGAAAAAGGGATTCTAGTGCGTTCAGTTGGGCCAAGCACTTATTGGTTTGAATATTGGTAGGTACATATAATCTAAATTGTTTAAATTTTTCAATATAACCAGGTATCAGAAAATTTCCTACAGACTTAAAAATGAATAATTGAAAATCTTCAATCGCACGGAAATATCCGAAAAAATTGCATGTGCCAATCTTATTGAAGACATTTTTCAATAACTAGCTATCTGACAATTTCCTACAGGCTTAAAAATAAATAAAATCCACATTAAAACCTTCAATCACACGCCAAAAATTGCATGTGCCAATCTATATGCAGATATCTTCAGCAACTTTTCATATGGTGTTTCACCGATTCTCCATTACAATTTTTTTCAGTTTTAATTAGTTGTTGACGTGCTGGTGTAACTAGGGTAAGCATCATCACTGACACCTCGACCTACTGTTAACAGTTTTGTAAAATATAGTTCATACGTTTTCAGTTAAAGAGATAAAAAAAATGAAAGAACCGCTTGTTGACCGCTAAAAAAACTTTATTCTTTATAAAAAGTTTTCTGCATGGTCTAAAACCTAAAATGTGCAAAACTTCATTTTTTTAAGAACAAACTTTCTTTCATAAAAATTGAATAGGTATAATTCTTTTCACGATCTAAGAAACTGACTTGACTAGACTTAGGCTTGATATGGAATACAATTATAAAATTTTTCGGATTTATACCTAGTTCTTTTCACGATCTAAGTAACTGGCTTGAGTTGAATTATGCTTGAGATGCAATAAAACTATAAAACTTTTCGGATTTACCGTAAAAGTTAATTTACTTACTTGTACTTTTTTTTCATCGGGTAGGTATAGTGCGGCCCTACACGCTATAGTTCTCTTCACGATCTAAAGCCGGTCCCAGACACTACGTGTATTTGGCGAATAGGCCAATATTTATCATTTGCACGAATGTTTGCTTGATCTCCCACACGGTGCCGTAGTATAGCAAAGATACACGTAGTTTACTTCGCCGAACTACGGCGTTCTTTACTTCGTGCTAGTTTCCGACCAGCGCCGGGAAAATGACGAAGTTAACTTCCCACACGCTACGCGAATAAGTCCGAATACCAAATGTTTGCCAAATACACGTAGTGTCTGGGACCGGCTTAAGAAACTGACCTGACCTGCCTGAGATAATAACATGCAGTAAAGCCATAAAAGTATTAGCCGTGACAGGGCCGTATTTATTTTGTTGTTGGCTAATAAAACATTATTACCTGAAAACTCTATAAGACTCTTGGGTCATTCCTATTTTAAATACTTTATGGCTATCCGAGGATGATTGTGAGATCAGCTGTTCTACTACAACCTTGTGGCGGACTCTACGTCGTTTGGGGTTTTTATTTAAAGAAATAGACAAAAGGCAAGTTATAATGGAATCACACCAATTGCAACAACTAGATGAGACATGGTATGACACCCATGACACACCAAGTAAAGGATGGACTGATAAATCGGAAAAATGTCACACTAAACCTCCGTCAAATAAAGGTAAAAGAATAACAATCCTACATGCGGGGTCAGAAGACGGCTGGGTACCAAACTGTTTATTTTTTGGCAGCCAAAAACATTTCTGATTCCAGCTTAGATTACCACTGCGAGACAACTGCTGAAGTTTTTGAGGACTGGTTTCAAAACAAATTATTACCGAATATACCACCAAAGAGCAGTATTGTGATGAATACTGCATCCTACCGTAGTCGCCAGTTGAATAAAGTGCCAAGCTCCACCAGCAGAAAAAAGGAAATACAATACTTTTCGTGCAACCGGACGCGAAGTCAGTATTTCGCGTTCTCAACACAGTCCGCGAAATTCAATTTCGCGGCCGTTACCCATAGCAACGCCTGCGAAACCAAACGTCACTTCCAAATTTGAATATCACTTCCAAATTTGACATTTCTAAAATACTACAAAGACAAGGATTATTTTTTATTGAATACCAACAAATACATAAGTACTTATATTATTTAGGATGGATATTAACATTAATTGTACAGCTTGTATTATTACTTATACTTACTCCAGAAGTTAAAGCAAGAACTGTCAAAATATTTTGTATATTGAAACATATCATTTCCGTAGCACCCATTGTTAGATAAATTAAACTGCTGTTGATTTTAGAGCAATGATATATTTATTTACAAATATCTAGTTTAATAATTTTAACGATTGTACGAAAAATAGTGTGTATGCCATGGCCGCAAAACTTTTTAACGACCTCAAGATTATCTTGCCTCGGCCGCAAACGGCCTCGGCGATAACTGTTCTTTCGGTACGTTAAAAAGGTATTTCGCGGCCTAAGCATACAAATAACTATTTTGTCTGACCGTGTCTGATAAAAACAGTCACATTTTCGACCGTTGAAAACTGGAGAAACTGTACTGAACACGTTAAAAAAATTGAAAACTCTTATCGCTCTATGTATATAAATAGCCTAGAACCTGTAAAAACAATTATTATTAATTTGGAATATAGTAGAGATAGCGAATATTATAATAATAATAATAATTGTATTTAAAGGTTACGGTGTGTTTTATTTTGTTCTTAAATGTAAGTATTATATACTGTTAAAATTTAGTATTACTGCAAATTTTTGTTTGTTTATTTAATTCCCAACCAACTTTACACATTAGGACACCTCGACCAAATTAATTTCAACTCTGAGATGCGCAAACAAAGAAGCGAGAGGGGGATATGTCAGTCCCGCGGAATAAACGCATGTACACTCGGCGGAAAAAGTTTACTTAGTTCCTAAATAAAATCCTGAGAATTTGGCAATAAATTCCATTTTAGTTATTAACTGTGCACTATTTCACGACGTTGTGCACACAAAATCTTTTGTTTTAGCGACTTAAATGCCATATTAAAATTCCTACGCGGACTGTACCACTATCAGTTCAAATGAATCTTTACAATGCAACGTCTGCCCAGGACTGGTAGGTGCCGACATTGTCGTACGCGTGATCTACGCGCATCCGAATCTCACGGTTGAAATGAATAGGCATGATGACTGATTTTGAAAAACTGCTTCACGATGTTTTCACATAATATATACTTTATCTACAATAAATGTTATTTCTCTGAGAAAAAAAGTTTTAAAAGGAGAAATTTACCTTTTAAAAATGCATTTTAAATTCTGCTCCAAAACGCAAGAATAGTAATGGCGTCTATCTGTGACATCATCAATTCGTAAATACCATTCATAGGTGATCTGTGTCATTCTTAGAACATAAAACCGACTGTTTTATGTCATTGGTAAAATCGTCAAACTTCAAACACTTGACAGCTTGCGGGTTATAAGTTTATTATATAGGTATATACATAATTTGAATCACACAAAGGAATTTCAAAACAGAACAGATGTTCGGACCCTAGTTAGTTCGGACTTATCTATGGTTCGGACGAAAGACAAAATATCAAGGTCAAATTTGCGAAAGTACGACGTCACTCTCTTCTGATTGGCGTTTGAGCTAAGATGGCGGATTGTTAAATGTGCTTATATTTTTACTAAAATATTGGTCATATGCCTATTTGGTAGAGTTGTGAGGAGAATTAAAAAAAAAATTAATTAATTGTAAATATTAATTTACTTTTTCTTTCTCATCAGGTATTATAGTGCGGCCCTGCTCGGTAAATCCGAAAAGTTTTATGGTTTTATTGCATCTCAAGTAAAGTCAGTTTCTTAGATCGTGAAAAGAACCATACCATCAGGTATAAATTGCCATTATTGCCGGTATTTTTTGACCACCTGCAAATAATAGAATATTGCAATAGAATATTTAGAATAAGAATGATCCAAAAGTCTTATACAATTTTCAGATAATAATTATTCGCCAACAACAAAATAAATACGTGAAAAGAACTATACCAGATTCTGAAGAGAAATATAAATCACAAGACAGACTAAACAAAAAAGGGTCAGCTATTAGAATTTGTTTATGTTGACACAATATCTGTATTGATTCGCATCAGCGTTGTGAATGTGATTTTGTTTTATTAAAAATTGGTGCCTAGGTGATTTGTAATAATAATTGTGAATTTTGTGGTTGTGCTTGCTACCTTACATATTAGGAGACTTTACTCACGGACAAACCGAATTTACCTTTGCACATGCATTTTATTTAATTATTTCTCAATAGATTCTTACTGAGTTTTTATTAAACAATAAATTACTGATTACAATACTTAGACCTTTATATCTGTCGTTCGTGTCAAAACGCTGTCGTTCAGGGTCGTATTATTCCCATCGTTCTGAATTCTGAATATTTTAGGCATTGTCGACATTATCGTTCATGCCGCATAAGTACTGTCGTTTAGTATTTTTGGTCCGTTGCAATAGTAATCACTAAAATATTAAAAAAATACCACGTTATACCAGAATAAGTCAAATTCATTTGTTCAAATTCTTTTGCTCAGATATTGTTTTTAAAAAAATTTACAGATAAATATATCATCGGGCCAGCTTGGTTATAATCAGAAAAATATTTAAAATAGCTGTTTTTGGAAGTAGTACATACCCAGCAAACACAAAAACATATTTAATACATTTATGTTATGTAATTTGTGAAATATAAAAGTCACAGTTATATAAAACTGAAGTCACAACTAGATAATATTTATGTATTGAATACTGACAAAGGCCGTCACAGCTAGAGAACAATAATGATATAAAAGATACATATTCATATTACGTATCTATTATGTAAATTATATTACATCTCAAATATGTCCAAATCACTATGTAATATATATGTAAAAATGAGATAATATCTAGAGTATATTTATGTATTAAATATTACATAATATAGATGTAACAAAAGTTACCTATTTTTACTTTTGTCTCACCCCTTACCTAAAATATTTTATTTCATTGGATCTATGAAAAAATTATTTGAGAAAAATCTGTTAAAACATTATTTTCTATAGATGAAATGAAATACAATATTTTTAAGATGGATGAGGGTCAAAAGAAAAAAGGAATTATTGTAACTATACCTATTATTCAATACCTACCTTATGAATTTTTCAAACATAATAAAGCCACTGAATATTTATATATTGTAAATGGTATCTATCTTTATTTGGAATATTTAGTAGCTGGTGGATGTTTTCTTAGTTACTAAAAAAACTGCAAATGAATGCATATAAGTACATTTATTTTATTAACATAATTAACATTGACAATACAATACTGTAACAAAAATATTGCAAAACAAAATCTAAAATTATTCAAAAACTAAATGATAACAAAATATAAAAAATAATAGAAAACTAATACTATCCCTTGTTTTGAAGGGTTACTGTTTCACCCTTCTTTTCCCTCTGGAGTCTCTGCTTACTCAGCCTTATCCACGTGCGTGCCTGTTCAAAATAGTAAGAGACATATCTCTGATAATAATAATATAATAGTACTTACATAATGTATTCCTCAATTCTCTAAACACAAGCACACAGACAAAAAAGTTATTATACTCACAGATCAACTTTTCAATCATTAATAGTTGTGGTGCGTGGCTGTTACAATTTAAAGATTATGATTTTCTTCTTCTTTTTCAAGACAAGACGAAGTAGGTACGTGTATGGCGATAGCAAATGTTACGTAATAAATATATATAATTTTTTACATATATTTATGTAGCAGAATTTACATCTTGAATACATATGAAATTAGATATATCCAATGTATAAAATATTTTATAATATAAATATTGAGAATACCTATGTAAAACAATTTATAAAGATTTTGTTACATGAATACTACGTAAAAAATATATAATTTTTAAAAATATATTTATGTAACAGAATTTACATCTTGAATACATATAAAATTAGATATATCCAATATATAAAACATTTTATAATGTAAATATTGAGAATATATAACAAAATTTACAAAGATTTTGTTACATAAATACTACGTAAAAAGTATATAAATGGTTTATATAAAAATCGTTCCTCCTCTGTTATGTATTTTTATGTAATATATACATTTGTGTTTGCTGGGTAAGCTCGCCCCTTTTATTTGATTTAATTGGACATTTATTTAATAAATTATATTTTTATTTTATTAAGAGACCTCGTATAGTTTTGTTATAGTATGTTTTTTATGAGGTCTCACAAATGCAACCATCAAGTGTTCGCTTTTTCAATGTTCAGAATATTCAGCTTATAAAAGTGTCGAATTTTCCAAGGCATATACGGGGTAAGTATATCAGAAAATATACATGCTAGTTTTTATTTATTGTTTTAAATTATTTAACAAAAATAATACACGAGCTTAACCAGAAACACGATTTATTATACTCTAACTATTGTCAGTGTAATGACCATAAAATAAAGCAATGTTGTCAGATATATTTTCTTAAATTGTTAGGCTCGCTACTCAATTGTTCCCCTCACTTCAGTAAACTGTTAGTTCGTGATATTATAAGAAAGCTAGTTTGGAAATATTTAAAAAAAATACATAATATAAATTTTTCAGTAAACATTAAAATAAGTCGCTTGAAATTGCCGAAAAAAGAAAAATTAATTAAAACCACTTTATATATGTTCCTATATTAAAGAAAATTTTGAAGAGTTGGCAACGTAGATGCAGGTGGCTGAAGACTTCCGAACAATCCAATCATCAACTACAGTATTTATCGTAACATAACGAAATAACCGAAGAATACTCACTTGACCATTTTATCATAAAAAATTATTTGGTCTTGAAGGGTGTTCGGCTAATAATCCACTAGTTGCATTCAGTGTCGGGTGTGAATTTTGTTTTAAAGAAATATTTAATATAATATCTATTTCTTGGTTGAGTGAGTTTAGTGAATTGTTATAGGTATAGAAAAGTGTAGCTGATCTAGAGTAGAAAAGTATCATTCATATAATACCTATTTGACGGTATAGTGGTTAAGTGGCGTCAGTGAGTTGATATTAATATAATATTTATTTGTTCGTAGACGTTAGGGTAAGTTTTATTATATAATTAATTAGAATGGCATTTTGGAGACCATTTGAAACGACAGTACAAGATGATGCACGGGAATCTAGTAATTTGGCGCCACACACAAATGACTTAGCAATAAATGATACCGATGATAGGGCCGAATTTAAAGATAAAGATTTACATGTTCAGTGTCAACCCGTTGTTTTAAATATTAATAATAATACGCGTGTTTGAAAAAAGAAAATTCTGAAATTTCTGATAATGCGGTTATCGCGAGGATTCACGAATTAACGTTAATCGGGTTTACAACTATTTATAAAGTAATTAATAAAACTAGGTACTGTTACGGATCATTCTTTAAAGCTCATACTTCCTCGTGGTTCTTGCTGGGCAGACAATTTTTTCAGATTGACTGGCTAAATGAGCATTATTTACAGAAAATTGTATCACAATTTTTATGAATTTAGTATGCAGGTTATTTTTTGTCATTCGAATTGATATAGTAGATTAACATTATTTCACAATATTCGAATTTATAAAAAAAATATATGCACGCCATTGGGCGGCTTTTTCCTTCAAAGGGATTAAGAATATGGGTCACTACACTGACAATAGTTAGACTATACTCATAATTCCTCACAACTACAAGTTAATCATCCGAAAATTAATTACCAACTACTGCTCTTCACTAACAATTGTTTCAATTGCCGTGTTAGTATATTCTTTCCAATTCGAGCTTAGTTTGTTTATTTAAGAAGACCTCGAATTATGTGGTTTAGAATTAAGCAAGCAAACATACATTTTACATAATAGTGGAATATTCTTATTTTTGTTCGAGTCGAAAATTTTTATTAAGAAAACGATGATTTCGTATATTTTCCCATTCTCTATGCGCCACTGTAGCTTTCGACATTTTTATCATTAATCTTGACAACGGTAGCAGGAACGCTACCGAAACGTCGAAATAATAAAATAAAAAACATTATTGTGGTTTGATTCCCAAAAAAAAATAAGAGAAAAAAAGACATTTTTATCGTTTCGATCAAATTGTCGAAAGGATGTTGGTATATTCAATAAATTGAGAAAGAAATTGGTTCTATTGGTGTCCAAAATAGGGGGCTAGAAGTGCGGTCAACCCTTATAGCACCTCACTTGCAATTAAAAAAAAATCAGAATGGTCGAAAAATTTCCTTAGTAAGGAGGACAAAATTGAAAAAAACATATATAGAACTGTTTTTTCAATTTAAAACTCTTAATACCGTTTCTCGGCAACTTGGCCCATTAAGGGTTCATGTTCCTATATCGAAATACATCAATTAAGTAGCTCTCTGTGGTGGGACGTTATTAGAAGAGCGGAACACCCCCAAATAGTCGTCTAGAAAATGAAAAACCCACCAACCTCGTTCTAGTCGCTAAGTCCATCTTTATATTTTCGAGGGTGCTGAACACGAATATAACATTTATTTTTTTATAAAATTGGGGGAACATGGTCAAAATTAATTTTTTAACCGAAAATGAGAAAAAAACGATTTTACGATTTTCGACGATCAATTAGACAATTAAACTAGTCCGAAATCCCCAAAGCACTTTACATTCGAGTAATAAATTGAAGAAAAAGGGGACTTCGAACTAGTTTCATTATCTCTAGAATTGGTTGGAGAATACGTCATTAAATTTTCGTTAAAAAAATATTAATTATTCGCCGAGAAACCGCGAGATGATCGTCGAAAATCGTAAAATCGTTTTTTTCGCATTTTCGGTTAATTTTGACCATGTTCCTCCAATTTTATAAAAAAATAAATGTCATATTCGTGTTCAGCACCCTCGAAAATATAAAGATATACGGTTTTTAGCGACTAGAACGAGGTTGGTCGGTATGGGAAAAAAGGGGGGTGTTCCTCTCCTCTATATCGATCGAATATAGAAATATCCTGTATACAAACAATTAATACCAATAATGAGAAAGACCACCTACGCAGCCGATCATATTATTATTTTCATTAGGAAGTGATGAATAAAACTACTTAAGAGAATCGACGAGACTAACTGGCGAATATCCGGATGTTTCTATAAACACTCTAATAACTCGTATACAAGACGGGAAGTTATGGGCCTGTTTGAATTTTGAATTTAAAAAATATCTATTAAGATTTCAAGCCGTTTTTGTCACGTGGTCTTTGTTGTGAATCGAGAACTCTCACGAAAGACTGCGTAGAATATAAAAAATATATATTATACTTGTGAGTAAAATTAATTTGCACATAATTTGTCGACAAGATCAATGAGATAATGTGTGAGCAGAAGCAGAACCGGTTTCAGACAAAGTTTTCATTATTGCGGGATCCCGACGGGCTAGTGATTTCTGAACTCTCTTTTCCGATGAATAGCAGTTTTACTGATAACTGTATTAATGGATTTTCTTAAAGCTTTTGTCAATTATGTATTCTTCCAGCAGCTCCATGCTTTGACCCATTATTTTCTTGTTTCAGTGGCTTTGCATCATTTTTTGCGTAGATAGCGACTAGAACATACCAAATTTCTTTCTGTCTATTGTCTGAAATACCTACTTTCCACTTTCAGAAATTTCAAAACCTTTGGTAAAAAATTTTAACAATAAAATATTTATGTTTTATACATACAACAATCAAACAACTTATTATAGTCACTGCGACATGGAATCAAGCAGAATAAATAAATAAACTTTGACATTGTTTATGTTGGCATAGAATAATACGTCTGTTTACTCTTCTAGTATATTCCTTGATTGGAGCCAAGAAGCTATAATTTTAATTATTACCAACAAAATGTTTTAGTCAATAAAACAAAATTTCAATCACAGCAACATCTAAGAACATAATATCTCGTAAATAACAGAAATGAACTAAACCCAACCTGGGACGTTAATAGTCCATGTGGACTAACAATTCAAGTACATTTTTCATAGACCAATCGGAAGCGACATTGCACCAATAATATTCAATTGTTCGCTCGTGGGTAGCTCAAGACTAGAAATAATTTATTGCTTTTTTATATTTTCGGCTTTTTAATCCTCAAAGAGACCTTGCCGCATTCTGTTATTTTATTGTGAAACAGTGCAAACTAATTTTACTCACAACTATACCTTAGCTCTCTTTTGAACGGGTTGATCATTACTTTCCTTTCTAAAATAATAATTAAAATACAGTTGTTCAAAGTTCAATGTTCGTTTTTAATAATTAAAGAGATTTATTAAATGATTGTTTACAATAATTATTTCAATATTGAAATTATCATGTTATATTTTATTTTTGCGACTTGTACTCTATTGGAGATAAGACCCATTAACAAAGATCACTTTACTTTTGAACCGAGTTTTGTTTATCTCATTTCTCCACGTGCAAATGGTTGAGGTTAAAAAAGCAGAAAGGACAAGTTCAGGGTTCTAAAAAACCTTTTTAGATTGTTTAGTACATACAGTAAAATTCACGAATGTTTCAAAGACACTCTAATTTTTTTGTGGATATCACTGACCGCGTGTGTCCAATTAGAACAAATGGAAAGTTACATATATGTCTTTTGTGCCAGAATTAAGCTACGCCATTACGTCTTTATCGGTTTGTTACTCTGTCTTGTGTTGTAACAACGATTGTACTTAAAAAGCGAAACGTCATTTTATGCGGAAATCATTCTGTCACCATTGAAGTTCGTCGTCATTGTCATTACTTTAAATAGGTAAAGTTCATTTACATTTATTGTTATATTTTTCGACAAAATGACCGGTAAACGTTTGGACGAAAGTAAACGTGAGTGTATTATTAGAAAGTTACCAGAATATTTCCAAAAGGAATTGGCTAATGGCGAACCACTTGGGCCGTTAAATGCCATTCAAGAGGTACCTAAGTGTTTTGACAATTTATTTGTAGAGTTTCAAATTGTAGTCTAACTATGATATGTTAAATTTGGTTTTTATTTATTTCCTCTCATAATTAGATCACCAGAAATACACGCCAAACCTTCCAACAATGATGCGCCGCTGGTGAAAACTGTCTTATTGATTTGATTCGGGTTTTTATGAGTAATGAAGTAACGGAAAACGTTCGTGACTTTTACTGTACGTAGTCGTGGTATTGAAAAAAGTAAATTCAGATAGTTGTATTAGTACCGACTTGTATTTTAACTTTGAAATTTTTTAATCTTACAATCGACTTACAATATATAAAAACTCTTTTTAATACTTATTCTGCTATTCTGAAATTTTAATTAACTGGAAATAAACTACACAAATTGTAGAAACTCCAATAAAATAAAGTATTCATTAAATTAATAACTTCTTAGGGTTTCTTCTATATTTGCAGAATGTCAGACATTAGCTTCGCTTGTTTTTATTACTGACAAATATAAATACAGCACTGTACTCTTAGTTCCAGAATAAAAAGAAGGTCAATAACCTCCAATATAAGGGGAATAAACAGGAGAACTATAAGAAGCAGAAATGACCCATATGCCGGTAGTTTTTGAAACTAAGTCTAAAATTATATTTCATAGTAAATGTTGAAATTCTGTTGTGGATATTTGGTAGATGAATATTGATTATTTAGACTAAGAAGTAGATTTTGTATCATTACGTATTGAACTTATGGACTTTTAAATTTGTTTCGTCGAATATTATTTGGTGGAGACATTTAACTTAACAAATGTGAGCCTAATTTTTACTTTGTGTGTGTGTGTGTGTGTGTGTGACAGAGATGGTCTCTGACGGTGTCCATTAACCACAGGCAGTATAGAAGGTCTAGATATTAATCTGAAGGAAAAGTCTATATTTCCAATTTAGCATCATTAATAAACCGTATAAGTAGGTCAAAAATAGCTTTTTCGTTTTTTGCCAGAACTGAACATAAATTAACATGCTTGGGAAAATTGTAGGATATGAGAGAATTATAAAGTTCTGTTATTTCTATCAATCGATCCTCACATGCAAAAAAATATGGTTAAGATCACCTATTGGTATATTATCGCAAGTACAAAAAGGTGTATTGAAAATACCTATTTTGTGTAGATGAGCTCGAAAACGTCCATGATTTACTTTTAAACGTGTGAGTATTCCCTGATGTCTTTTGCTATAATCTAAATTTAAGAGGTTACTTTTACTGGGGAGTTGACGATATAAATGGAAAATACTGATTGCTGTTTGTTTTTGCGATATTTTGATAATAATTTTGACAACGCGTGCGGGCTAATTATTTGTGGCTATTTCTTAAGTCTGAAAATGATTGGGTTTTAGTTAACTTAGATATTCTACATGCCGCTTTTGCTTCGTGGTCCACTCTTTAATTTCCATCTATACCGCAATGTCCTTTCGCCCAGATAAGATGAATGTTCTTCCCACTATTTTTTAAGTCGTATAGCAACCGCTTAATTTCAAAAATAAGATGTTGCCCGAAACATTTTGATGGAGAACTCTCTATTGCTTGCAATACAGATTTAGAATCCGTCATGATTGCCACGTTTTGGAATGAATTCAAACTACACCAGTATAAAGCTTCTCTCACAGTTAGTGCTTCAGCTGTATATACTGAAAAAATGTCTGAAATTTTAAATCGTTTAACTAAGTCCAATTCAGAAACAAAAATAGCTGCTCCGGTCCCGTGATCATTTTTTGACCCATCTGTATAAATTTGTATTACATCCTGATTTATGACAGCCAATGTGGTTTTCAAGATCAACTTATTTAAATTAGGTACCTCCGAATATGATGGGTAGGTATATGACTGTTGGTCGGAATATCAATGAACCATAATTATACTGGTAAATTGGAAAAATCGATTGGAATTTTTACTTTATATGCGTTATTTACTTTTATGTTAAGAAAATAGTAAACAAAACAAAAAATGAGATACGCAGGATTTACCAATATTAATCAATAATATTTATGCGATCGTACTTACTATAATTGGTTTATTTAAAAGAAATCGGCAAACAATAATTATAAGGTAACCTATTATGCCTGAGATGCGTGACGTGTGACCATGACATACCTGAAAATAAAATATCAACCTGAGCATTCAAATTCCCTTTAGTGTGTATTTATTCATTAAATCAGCTGTAAGTACTGAGTTTGTGTTGAGTTAAAAGATATAATAATTTAATTGATAATGCAATTTAATTTAAACATAAATCTGTCTGTCACCCACAAGAAGTGCTAAAATGTGCTAAGCTTGTCAAAACACTCCCTCATAAAGGATTTAAAACAATGAAAAAGGAACGGTTGCGTATCACGTGGCTCAAACACCCCACTTTAGTGATACAGGATTCGTGAATCAACTGGTACGGCTCAAGCACTCTGCAAGTCATATTATTCACAATACACGCTAAGCGTATACTAAAAAAATGATTCTTACACAAAATCGACAGTTATATTTCATATTTCTAATAATTATTAGACAAGACCCATTAACAAAAAATATGTCACACTTGTGAACCGGGTTTGTTTAGCACATGCTGGTGCTCAGGATTGAAGGGGCAGAGGGGACAAGTTGGGGGTACTGAAAAGTGAAGCGGGCTGTTTGGAAATGGGATGATGCAGTTAGTCTATGTATAACCGTGGGATTGAAAGAGTAAAGTTAGATAGCTATAATATTATGGAGTTTTATTTAAGTAAATCCATTTTATTTTTATTATTTACCAATAAATTATGCGTTGTCCGCGTGAACGCACACTCGCTTACCGTGCGGGTTACAAATAGAAGGAAATAGGTTTAGGTTAGGAATGTACGGACGAGGAACCAACCCCTATGGAAGTTTGTCACCCTACATTGGGCTCCAGGATACATTGGACTAAAAGGAAACGAAATAGCAAATTAACTAACAAAGAGAGGGACTAAAACACCTTTTCGAACACCGAAATATTTCCGCGGTATCAGCAGCGATACTATTTCACGCATTCCAATTTGTGTACAACGCTATGGAACTTACAGTGCGCTGCAATCTGGTTTCCACAATAATAAAAAAAGTCACAATCTAATATAGTTATAGCCGTTCACATATTAACAAATCTCTTCTATTAATAATGTCCTGCTGGATAACAGGGAAGAATTTTATCGACTAAAAGATCAGCTTAAATGTATTGAGATGCGAACAATCTTTTTTTTCTTTTTCCGACAGCATGAAATAAAAACAAACCCACCTGCTGCACACTTGTCTCTCTGTCGTCAGAAGTGAACTGTGCAGTGACAAACCGGTACCAGTTACGAACGTAGCTCCTCTGTGTGAGTTAAAATGTTTCTATGGGGTTTAAAATTGATCCACAGTTCGAATTTACTTTTAAATGCGAACTCCTGTAAAACTACTCCAAGTGAGATCAAGAAAAAAATACATAAGCCAGAGTTTTGACAGAGATCTTAGCAGGGCACACCCGCTTGAATGAATCCATTCAAAATACTCAAGCTAATGAAGAAGAAAGAATGTAGATTCTGTGGAAATTCGATGAAAAATCCATTCACATATTTGAGGAATGCATAACATTACAGAATCCTATGGAACAACTAAACTGTACCTGCAGACTTCCTAAAATTCCTGCAAGGAATAGGACTGCAGGAACTACTAGTCTCTGACTTCTTCCTTACAAACTGAGAAAAAAAAGAAGGAAAACTAGATCTTTAATGCATACATAAGTACTAATGCCTGTGTAATTTAACATATATTTGATAAAATTACAATTGAGGCGATAAGTGGTGAGTGAGAATTAAATACTTTGCCTGAGAGGCAGGCTTTGTTTAGTATAAGCTTTAATATTATCTGATTAAAAAACGTGAAAATATTTACTGATGTCTGTTATTTCGAAACATACTATTTCTTTACCGTTCCCCCTTCCAAATTCATTATTTTCTTTTATAAATAAGTTATTTTTCGTGCAATTGCCTTCGAAGTCAGTATTTCGCGTTCTCAGCACAGTCCGTGAAAATTAATTTCGCGGCCGTTACCCATAGCAACGGCTGCGAAACCAAACGTTACTTCCAAATTTAATAATCACTTCCAAATTTAACATTTCTAAAATAATACAAAGACAAGAATTATTTTTTATTGAATATCAACAAATACGTAAGTACTTATATTATTTAGGATGAATATTAACATTAATTGTACAGTTTGTATTATTACACATATTTACTCCATCAGAAGTTGAAGCAAGAACTGTCAAAATATTTTTTATATATTGAAACATATCATTTCCATAGCACACGGTGACATTGTCAAATAAATTGAACTGATGTTGATTTTAGAGCAATAATATATTTATTTACAATTATCCAGTTTAATAATTTTAACGATTCCACGAAAAATAGTGTGTATGCCATGGCCGCGAAACTTTTTAACGACCTCAAGATTATCGTGCCAGTTCCTTCGGTACGTTAAAAAGGTATTTCGCGGCCTAAGCATGCAAATAACTATTTTTAATTCCTAAATAATGCTTTCCCGGCAAAAGTACATTTTCCATTGGAATTTGTTTTCCCATTTTCTTCTTCTAGGTAGTTCCTACCCACATTTCCATCCGATTTCATGTCGCTGTTACCTACAAAATATTTTACTTTTCTCTTTCCACTGAACTTTTTTTTTCTTTTTGGGAGCCGTCCTCAAAACAATTTGATATACGAAACTTGAAAAATTATAATAATAATAATTGAAAATTCGCAAAAAATTGTGGAAAAAATACGGTTTTTCTCAATTTTAAGCGGTTTTTTCAGATAAAAAATTTTAAAATAATATTAAAAATGAAAAAATAATCAGATACCTACCTATATCTACAGTTTAGCTTAAAAACCAGATTTAAAAAATGTATACTAACTTGTTGAATGTGAAAAAAATATGAATTTCCAATTTCTTTAAAAAATTTGCGGATATATTGAAAAAAATGTCTCATAAATTTGATAGTATAAACATCTCTCGTGTAGAAAATGTCCTATTAGGAAGTTACGGTTCACAGAAAATCTCAAAACAGCCCACATTCAACCCCTACGCAACTATCCCATTCCACTTTTGCACGTTTTCTCGTGTTTGATTTTTGTGTTTTCTTATTTTCAAATTTAACTAAATCTTAGACTATTACTAATTTTTTTTTTACAAATCTACCAAAAGTATATTATTAGATCATTGTGTCAAACCATGTCTAAATCATACTGTCTTACAATCTTGGAATATCAGTTTGCTTAAGGATTTGATGTTTCAACAATCCATTTTAGACTATTTTTATACCTACTGTAAGATGTTCAACGTCAAATTTTGACCCCATGTTTTATTAGGTAATATTAATAAGTAACAAATGGTATATTCAAAAATAAAATTATTCCAAATTTAGTCTGAAAAATGAAAAATGAAAAAAATTTAAAAAATATTACTAAAATTATGCAACTCATAATGCAGATACGTCTCTGGTTAAAATGTGAAGTTGTCGATAGTCTTCCTTTGATGTTCCATGTTTCAGCTTCTTCATCTTTTTCCTTCATGTGGATGTTTGAGGAAGGCATAAACGCAGGAACCCGTGCCTCGTTTCGGTTCTTCGTTCGTTCATATATGTAGCATGGTTACCAGTTGTCAATACTTTGTATCGTGCATTTCAAGATTCAAGAAGGGGAAGGGTGAATCGAATGATTGTATTCCCTTTCCCTTCTTGAATAACTTAATGAGGAATGTCATGATTCTTACGTAACCGATTACAACTGGCAACCATGCTACATATATGAACGAGCGAAGAACCGAAACGAGGCACGGGTTCCTGCGTTTATGCCTTCCTGGATGTTTGAGCTTGTTCTGGACAAAAATGTTAACATCTGTCATCTATCACTCTGTTTACTCACTATCACTCTAACCTAAACTAACTCATCTTTCTTATGATTATTTTATTCCATGAGAAAATATGTGACTATCTTCAGCTTATGACGTCAAAATCTTAAAGGTGGATTTTTTAAAATAGAATTATTTAAATGGGGATAAAAACAAAACACCACTATTAAATTTGATAATATATGGTGCGACGTAATTTGTTACCTTAGAATTAACGATATTCTATTCATTAACAAGAATCTATTTTTAGTTGAACACCCTATTAGTAAAAGTCTCTAGGTTAAATCAATGTAAATTCGTTAATATTCAATCTTGCAGTTTCAGTTGACACACTTATCGGGGGATTTTTTCAAATTACTCTTTAAATGATACATTTTAAATAATTATATTTACATAAAATAGTACACGCTATTATTTGTTTACTTTATAACTTTAATTGCTCCATTACACAAATACGTGATTTTTATAAAAATAAAATCCATCACAAAATAGCATGTGATTTTACTGGCGTTTAGCATGATTATTATCCTAATGCAAAAGATTACAACAACCATACAGAGTATTTGCTAAATTAGTAACCATTATAAATTATATAATAAAAAATAAAATAATTATTTGACTGTTTAAAAGTCTTTTGTAAGCATCAATATGGTTTGTACATCACATTCTAAGGTAACTTGCCGACCTTTTGTCGGATGTCTTACTTTTCCTTTGAAGTTCGACAACTGAATTATAGGACACGATAGAAACGTACGAAATAAAAATGTACTTTTAAGAAATTACATAAAAACGGCTTTAAAATAGTTATTCTAAGTAGTTTATGGAATAAAAATATATTTTTGTTTGAAACTTTTGAGGTTTAAACGAAACAAATGTTGTTAATAATTTTGTCTGTCTGAAATATGGCAACACCGAGAAAAGGGCGGAAACCATTTTACTATCAATTTTACCTGATTTTACTTCGAAGTTTCAACGTTCCTAGTTTATTGAAGCTCTTGATTTCGTCTTTTCAACTGATATTTGTGTGTGTGCGTACAGATATAATTAAAAACAATATTTTTTGTGAAAATCATGGTTCGTCAGTGCCAAATTTGCAAAAAAACCAGTCGGAATTTTCCTAACTTCTCTTTTTACCTGTAAGTAAATAGTTCTATTGGCCAGTGGCACTGTCCGACTAGTCCGACAGTTTCTCCCCACTCCTTGAAAGTCATTGATGAACACATATTTATGGCGCTAGAATGTTAGCCGCCTTTTCGGATAGTTTTATGAATGACTTGCGGACTCTATTTGTAGTATTAGTCTAAGGTTTGTGCGAAGTTTTATTTACATCCAGAGTAATCATCCATGTTTACATACAAGTTTCACCTTTTTTACTCTGATGCTGTTCCTATTGCATACACCTAGTCTCTTAGGCTTTTTGTGTGTTTCCAGGTACTCCGCAACTTTAATCCCCTGTACCAGTCTGTACAGATTCTTCAACGGCCAGATGTTTTTATTAATCGGGAGTTTGCCTAGGCTGTCCAAATATTGCTAGTTTCTTAAGATTTAATGCCTCTCATTCTGACAGTACCAATATGTTTGTTCGTTTCTATCCCTTCACCACATTGTCTCCGTTGTACAGCTACATTTTGTGCAGGTGTCCTCTCATTAGACTGTGACCAGTAAGAAGACCCTTTATTATTCTGATTTGATTCATCTTGGGTAGTTCTTCAGGTTTGTGTTACAACAGCTCTTTAATGAATGTTTTCCCATTGTGTATGAGAGGTACTTCATTAGTGGAGAAATCGCTACTGATAGAAAAATACCTATAATATAATACATTTGATAAAACACAACTTTATGCTAAAATACTTTTTCTCAGTGTGATTCGAGTAAAGCTGTAAGCATTTATTATGATTCTCAGTGTTCGCCAGAGTTAGCTGTCACCTTCAAGGATATTTATTTTCGCCGGGATTCACTTCTTGTTGTGCATTCTTTGGTATAGCACACTCCTTAACTATGAATACCTAAAGGTCATTTTAGATTAGACAATTTCTTGTGCAATATTTAGTTCAAGTTTTGGAACAATATTTGGAATAGATTTCTTGTGTGAAATATTGGCCAACTATTTTAAGCTATTTTAGACTATTCCAATTTATTGAACAATATTTAGTTCAAGATTCTGCGCAGTGATTTGATCTGATGATAAAATAAACATAACCTGACATTGTTGAAATTAATTTGAAATAATTTAATTAGCTTTGACCCAATAAGTTAGTTGATAGAAGTTAAGTTAGTGTGTGCAAGTTTCAGTATATTATAATAAATCTCACACAGTTTTTTGCCTAAACTTTCGTCTTTTTACCATAAAACCTACAAGTTTTACAATAGGTTATGGGCCTAGACGTTCCAAACGCTTCTGAAGTCTCAGAATCATTTTGGCCAGAGGTACCACTTTGAACGAACTTTAATTTTTTCTTCACTGCACGATGTCAGGATATCAGTTGCCGCCGATGTAAAAGCTTCGAGGAAGAGAAAACTACGATACTTGGAAGTTCGCAGTTCAAACTTACCTGGAGCATCAAGAGTTATGGGATTCGGTAACAGGTACTGCAGTAGATGCAAAGAAATACGTAAAGATACGATCCAAAGTTATTCTTTTGGTTGATCCATTGAATTATGTTCATGTTCAGTCTCCCAAAATTGCAAAGGAAGCATGGGAAAGCCTTGCTTTCCAGGACAGTGGTTTAACCAGACATGTCGGACTTTTGCGTATCTTAATCACAACTTCGCTAGAGAACAGTGATTCAGTAGAAGATTACGTTAACACGATTATTACCACTGCTCACAAGCTATCAAAGATTGGTCTAAAAGTAAGTGACGAATGGATAGGTACCATATTGTTGGCAGGCCTACCAGAAAGCTAGAAACCTATGATTATGGTAATAGAAAGCTCAGGTACCCCAGTCACCGCTGATTGTCTCTTCATATTGTAAAATAGTTTGTAATAAGGAGGGGAGAATTGTTGTGACCTTTTATTAGACTTGTTGATATTAATAATAAAATAACATATAAAAAGAAATAAATGTCTATTTTCTACAAGATGGAAATAATTCAGTTCCAATCATTAGTTTAGATCCTTCTCAGAATCATAATAATCATAATATTCTTCAACCATTTTAATACATAACCACAAATTATCCACATTAATAACATTTTCATCATGAAACACAAACAATACAATCAAATTGTTAAGAAAATAGAACCTGTTACAATTTGACAGGGTAGACAATCTTTAATACAATTTTTAATTTAAGACTAAACAATTTGAGTTGTTCCAAAACTTGAACAAAATATTGCACAAGAAATTGTCTAATCTAAAATGACCTTAACACGTTCATTTGAGATTCCTTTTTTCTCTACCGATATTTGGCCGTTGGCAAAAACCAGCGACCTAGATCAGTATTGTGATACCCCGGATGTCATCCATAGAAATATTAGGATTAGTTGACAGAACTTTATTATGTATTCTATACGATTGCTGTTTAATATTTTCATTTAAAAATGGGTATAAACGTGGAGAATTCCCTTTACTAGAATCACGAAATAATCTGCAAATATAATATAAGAGATCAGCGTTATTGGATAAGTTAAAACAGTATAAAATGTGATAAGTACATATATGTCGGTTAGTAGATAACGAAACGTGTTCCTGTAGCAGCTAGATAAATGAATTGTTTTGAGTGCGAGAATTATAATTTTCTTTGATTTGAAAGAAATACTCAACAAATTTAAATACAGTACGATTGATTGCACTAAACTAGCATCTTAATCCTCACTCGAATGTAAGTAAATTTTACATATAATTTTACCACGTCGGTAATTATCGAGGCAGTAATAAATTGTAGAATGTATTAAATATTGTGTGGAAGTAATGGAGCTGACTTATGTCGTTCAAAATATTGTTTGTTGTTTAGGAGAAAACTGGTATACATATTCCATTTTAAAAGATGACACATGACACACAATGCAACTGCATAAATAATATAATTGCCTTGAGCTAAAAATATTTCTTTTTGTATTAAGGTTGTTCAGTGGATACTGGGAGATGAAAAATTCAAAACAATTTTTACTGATTGACTTCAAAGCAAATACAATTTCAGGAAGGTTTCTTCCCTCTGAATATACAGCGTGTCCACGGATGGGGTATCATATAGCTGAACAATGTTTAAATATTAGTTTTAATGAAAAATATCATTCGTGATAAAACGTTTTACTTGTTCTGAAACCCCATAAAATGAAATAAAATTCAAGGTTTTCAATACCCGTCTCATTTTATAGCCAGTTTTAAGAAAACCATATGAATTTTTGCACTAAGTTCGAAAATAATGTATTAATCTAGTGAGTGACGTTTACGATGTACCAAGTAACTTTTATAAATAATTTTCAAATTGTCATTCTTTGATAAATATTTGACAACAATGTTAACTATTCAACAAAGAGGATATCTTATTAAGTGTTATGGTATTGGGAAAGTTTCGTACCAGTATGAATTTGCAAAATTTCACGAAAAATATCCACTACGCGGTGTGGATTAAACAAAGTTTGATGAGACAGGATCTGTTCAAGACAAAAAGAAAATGAAAAAGTCGTACGTTGAGGAGGATGATGCAGCTAGTGAACTAGCTATAGGCATTCGTTAAGGGAAAATCCCAAGTTTAGTCTACGAAAAAGAGCAGTGGTGGTTGGTTTTTACAAGAGTCACTTACAGAAAATATTTAAGCAAAACAAAATTCATCCATTCAAACCGAAATTTATTCATACCTTACAAGATTATGATTATGACACAAGGTTTTAGACTTTTGTGCGATGATTGGTGAAAAACTTATGCATGACCGACTCTTTTACAATAATATTTTGTTTTCTGTTGATGGAACGTTTACAACAAACGGAGTCGTTTCTTCCCAAAATTGTCGATATTGGGTTGGTGAAAACCCGAGCTACAGGATTAACTATAATAGTCAATTTGCTAAAAAAGTTACTGTTTGGTGTGCGGTTTTACCGGATCAAATAATCGGACCGTATTTTCTGGAAGATACATTAAATCAGGAAGTATGTTTGTATTTGCTGGACAACTTCTTAATACCTGAATTTGAAAATATTCCCTTGGAGCAAAGGCGTAAAATGTACTTTCAACATGATGGATGTTCGTCATATTCGACTTTGCTAATTAGAGGCTGGCTGGAAGAATATTTTCCTGGGCGATGGTTATAGACCAATATTTTTCCCGCCCCGATCCCCCGTTTCAACTATTTTAGATTTTTTATTTATGGGGCCCCTTAAAACAAAAAGTTAACGCAAATTATTTAAACCATAATATTGAAGACTTGAAACGAGCTATCATTGATGCCGTCAACGAAATTACCCCAAAAATGCTTGCGAAATACTTACAAAGGATTTGGAAAGAGAATTGAGAGATGTTTTGAAGCTGGGGGAGGATATATTGAATAGATGTTTTTGATAGTGATTATAATTCTTGAATAGTTAACAAATATTTATTAAAGAATGACATTTGAAAATTATTTATGAAAGTTGACAGTTACTTCGTAAACGTCACTCACTGGATTAATACACTATTTTACAACTTATTGCAAAAATTCATACGGTTTTCATAAAACTTGGCTATAAAATGAATGAGACGGGTTTTGAAAAACATGAATTTTATTTCATTTTATGGGGTTTCAAAACAAGCAAAACTTTTTATCAAGATTGTCATTTTTCATTAAAACTAATATTTAAACATTTTCCACCTATAGGGTACCCCATCCGTGGACACGCTGTAGATGGCATATTCAACCAATCCGATATAAAACATTTTTGGAAGTAGAACTGTTGAAAAGTCTTCCAACTTTTTAAGCTTGTACAAGTTGGTACAGTTATACACCAAGAGCTGGCAGCAGAAAAGATACTATGATAGTAATTCCTGCTCAAATTTTAAGGAGTGGGTGCTGGGTACATCAGGAAGTGCCTCCTGCATAGATTTTGCTCAAACTCCCTGCAAAAGACATGTCCGACGACGCAAGGATGAAACAAAAATTGCCAAGAAAATGTTTATATCTCCGACAGACAATGTGCACACTACTTGTTTGAACTTGGACTGTCGGAAGATCCGACCTGTCTGGAAGATGATGAAACAGCAGAGCATATAATTTGTGCCTGTCCCGCCGCGGCTCGAATCAGGTATCTGATGTTTGGCAGAGATGTTAATCGGCTTTGTTAAGAAGCTGAATTTGTTTGGTGAAATCTGAATAGGTGTGAGCCACAATAGACTTGCGAGTCGCAGTGGAAGGCCTTATAGACCCACTCACCTTAAACCTAACCTAACCTACTTGTTTGAAGGTTAAGTTCGGTGTATCACACCTGGGCAATCATGTGCGTGTCACAAACTAAAGCTCGGACGAGTAAACTCAATAATGAAACCAGGTTGATATTATTTTTACCAAAATCGTCACTATTTTTTTCTGTCACAAGGTTCAATGATCTAGCTATCTTTTACGGAACTTAACTGTTCATTGTTAATATTAAAAAGATAATTATAGTAAATAAGGCAATTGAAATTTATCTTGAAATTAGTTTGCGCATAGATTCCGCAAAGTAGCAGTTTTAAATATTACCTATATAGATAACATCACAAATTGCGAATGAAACATAAAATAATTACCGAACGATAAAAACAACAGTTTGTCAAAATGTATTTTAAAACTGATATTTAATACATTAACCTATACTAATTCGAGTATTTTTATTTCAGCTTCCCTTTATAACCTCTACAACTACAAGTTTTGTGATAATAGACTAATTCTAGTTCAACATGGATCCCATAAGGTGAGTACCAATAAGTATACTTGTATTAGTTAACTTTTATCAATAGAAAGTCTTTTTTCCTGTGGTAGGCTCTAATATCTAGTGGATTTCTAAAATTGACTGAAATAAAGTTGGCCGAGGACATCATGAAAATTTTTTTCTTATAAATGTTCGTCTTTTCTAGCTGAACCTTATAATTTTTCCGCATCTGATTATTCGTGGATGTCGCTCTTAGTTTTTCTTTTTATATAGGATATTCAGGTGTGAAAACACAACTGGCAATTATTATTGTTTTAAATACATGATTGGGATTTAATCGGAAATCGGAAATTTTTATATAAATGGGACACCCTGTTTGTTTTTTTGCAGCTTTCGATAGACTCTCTATTATTTCGAATTCATACATACCGCGTTTAGTGGAAATAATCTGTGAAAATGGGAAGTGAAAAACTCCACATTTACTGAATAATTAATATTATTCATTAGATTGATGACGATGACTAATAATAATTCAATTAAATTTATTTCTAATATTCAGTATGATTCTCCACGAATCAGTTGACATTTATTAATGATTATTTGCCTCAATTTCTGCAAGGTAGTTGGCCGTCTAACGTAAACATGTGATGTCAGATAGCTCCGATGAGAAATATCTATCGGGCTAAGGCATGGAGAAAGAGGGTCTCTGTATCTCTGTATCTGTAGAGTAGGGAGGGTGAGTGTAGGCTCACAGCACTTAGGCCACATGTGACCCATTGTACATCCTCCCGAGGAGTTGTCTTCCTAGGTCATTGTCCATCCTGTCCTTCTCAGGAAGGTGGACAGGTCACTAGGAGACATCTCCTTTATATCGGCAGGTGTAGGCCAAGACTCACCGAACACACACTCTCTTATTGACGATAACTCCGGACACTCGCATAAGACATGCCTGACAGTTTCATCTTCCTGTTCACACATCCTGCATAGAGGTGTGTCCACTAGCCCCATAGTATGGAGGTGTTTCCCTAGTTGACAGTGACCAGTCAGAAATCCTACTGTTAAACGTAGGTTTCTCCTGGTCATCGCCAAATATTTCTTCGGCTCCAGCTTCCCAGGGTCGCCCAGGGTGATCCTGGCAAGACTGCATCCTTTGATTCCATCCCATCTCTTAAGGGATTGAGTATGGGTGTAGCGTTTGGCTAGTTCCGCAATTGTCGAAGTCGTTAGGCCGTAGGTGTCACTGGGTCCTAGAATTTTTAGTCCAGCGGCTTCCCTGGCTAAAGAATCAGCAATGCGATTTCCTTTACTCCTGTCGTGCCCTTTAACCCACCTCAGGATAATATTGTTATCTGCCGAGGCGTCAGCTAAATCTTGGTGGCACTCTAGTACTAGCCTCGATATAACACGTTGTCTGTTTAAGGCTAATAGGGCTTGTCTACTATCAGTGCAGATTATTATGTTTTTGCCAGAAATTCCTCTTCTGGTTAGTTCTTTTGTGGCAATTGAGATACCAGCCAGTTCTGTTTGAACTACGCTGGTATTGTTTCCCATTCCCCACTTCATCTTTAGGCTTAGTGCTCTTGAGTAAACTCCACATCCTGAGCCTGAGAAAGAGGGTCATTTAACTAAGTTGAAGCCTGCAGGTATCCTAAAATTCCTCCGGGAAATAGAAGAAGTGACAACATGCTGGCCACAATTAACGACACTCAATCATACCATATCCAGCTAAACTGGGATGGGTTTGGAGCATGCAGTTAGGAAGGAACGTTGGTGTGGTAGACAGACAGATCTAAGACTGACATTGGAACAGGAACCGGAACAGTCTATGGTGCAATGTCCACGCATCGTTGGGGAATCTTGCTTCTGCATTCCAGGCAGAAATCTATGCTATCTACATGTGTTTGCAACTGAATATCGAAAGTGGGTATAGACGTCAAAAGATCCTTATACTGTCTGATAGTCAGGCTGCACTAAAATCTTTAGCACGTCCTCAGATCAGATCTAGACTGGTCTGGGACTGTCTACAAAAACTAATAACCCTGGCTAACCATAATAGAGTTACTCTTAAGTGGGTCCCGGGGCACAAGGGCATTGTAGGAAGTGAAAAGGCAGACATCCTAGCAAAGCTATGGTCTGAGACTGCATTCACTGGTCATGAACCAGTGTTTGGGATATATAAAACTGCTGCACTTGGTTGTATATCTCGGTGGACTCAAATTAAACATCAGTCGTACTGGAGACACGTGCCAAAACAGGAACACAGCAAACTCCTAGTCAAAAAAACCCTCGGAGACGCTGACTAATGAAATACTAAACCTTAGCCGGGGCCAGATAATATATATAGGTATATAGTGTGGAACCCATCTGTCAGTTGTGCATGGAAGAGGAGGAAACAGCCTCTCACATTGTCTTCGATTGTGAAGCATTATCTCATTGCAGATATAGACTCCTAGGACTAGAACATCCAAGGGAGGATTTCTCCAAGAAAGACCTAGTGAAAAGACTGTTGAGCCTGATAAGGGCTACTGGTGTCTTCAAATGAACGGCACAACCAAGAGCACAAAAAGCCTGAAGGCTGAGGTGCCGAAGAATCTAAGCCTTTGGCTGGTGTGCTGAACCAATCAATCAATCAATCAAGGGGGCACAATAGATCTTTTAGGTTTCAGTGGATGTCACACCAATATACAAACATACAAGGCATAGAGAACAGGCCAGCGGTTTGCATGTAACGCGCGATGGGCCCGATCTCCGCCCCTCCCCCTTCCATCAACTGGGATTCACGGGCATTGCCGATGTCACCCGAACGAACTCCCCATTCATACTGCCGCTGTCATTCGTCAGTTTATTTTATTCTCAGTCACGTGTAAAGACAATGACAAGTTTTTAAAAGTAAAATGGGTTTATATGTGAAAAAACTTCAAATTCAATCAAATTTAGCTTTTATTTCAGGTGAAACTACAAACATAAATACACTTTACATGATTGGAGAGGGTTGGCGCGTAATTTTAAAATATGGCGCGCGATCCATTTGCGCGTGATTTTAAAGTATTTTCTCTTGCTTGCGCCCCCCTCAATCTTGCGCCCTGGGCCCGGGGCAACCGGGTCCATTTACAAAAGAGGTCTTGATAGAGAAATAATAATTATTTATCTCTCCATTGGCTAAAGTGTAAAGAACGATCGGACCACTTTATGAATAATCTACCTCTGTACAGATTTAATTTTCGCTCCAAGTAAAAAAAGCATGTGAACAGTTAAATAAAGCTGGGCCGTATTTTATTTTACGTTCTTCCAAACAATGTGTAACGCTAAATCCTATTTAAGTTTTATTAAATAATAAGTTAGTGTTAGTTGATAATAAATCAACAAAGAATAAAAGTATTATGTTAATTTATTATATTATTAGATTTATCAGCAGTTCCTAAGTTTCAGATGTTTATATTACTCAGTAGATAATTTTTTTGTTCCATTTTGTTCAGTCTGCATAAACAGTATTAATTCCTTATGAATGAAAGCATCCCAACCATATTTAATTTGATGTAAGTATCTGGAATACGGAAGATGAACATTTATTTCAGGAATAGAAGCAATCGAGTTTTGAAACAGTGAAAGCAGTTTTTAAATCTTTATAACGCATCGGTCCATAATAATAAGAAGAAAAATCTTTTATTATTTAATTAGCTCTAAATTTCTTTTTATTATGTTATTTTTAAATAATATAAAATAATAACTGTATATTGCATTTTGCAAATACAAAATATGTCCTAAAAATTTATTTCAAATATAATAGAAAATGCTTTTCTAAAAAATACAAAATGAAAATAGGTATTTTGTATTTTGCATTTCAAATACTGTTATTTTTAAAATTTCTCATCTCTGTTGTAATAAAAATGGTAAAATACACAAAAAAAGTACATGTATTGGATAAACACCAATAATATACGGGGTTGGGATAAAGTATGGAACCAAGTAAATATGTTTTAAATGAAAAAAACGATATTTATGAAAATTTGCAGATAAGTGCAACGGAACAAAATGCATCTGAAGTACATTTTTTTGTTAATAATATACTTCCGGTTTAACCGGAAATGCCATCAACTTCTTTAATTTAAATGGGACACCCTATATATTTTTACAGATTTTGAAAGAGCTTGTTATTTTGATTTCATACATACTGAGTTTAGTGTAAAAAATTTGTAAAAACGACGAATAACTCACTGTTAGTTGTACAATAGGTGTACATTTCATTATTTTAGAATAATGAGAAACAAAATTACTTCAAATGTTCAAAATGCTCGCCGTTTACTTGCTGACAATATGCCATCCTATTAACAAATTCTTGAGTCACTCTTTCCAAGACTTCTCCACGTATTAGTTCACACTCATCAATGATTCTTTGTCTCAATTCCTGTAAGTTCGTTGGTCGTCTAACGTAAACACGTGATTTTAGATAACCCCCCAAAAAAAAATCTGACGGGCTAAGATCCGGAGAACGAACAGGCCACTCTATGAATCCTCTACGTCCAATCCTTCGATTTGGAAAATTCGCATCCAGGAAATCCCTAACCCGGCTATCATAGTGGGGAGGTGCTCCATCTTGTTGAAACCAAACATTTTGTGGTAATTGCCCATTCTGTTGAAGTGCAGGATTAATTTCGTTATATAGTAGATCCAAATACTTGTCACCATTCAAGTTTCCGTAGGCGTATAAGCCTATTTTCGACAATTCCCATCCAAACATTTAACTTCTGTGGATGCTGGGTATGTGCTTCATGAATCCAATGAGGATTCTCATTTGACCAATACCTTGATTTATGGCGATTAACTGTTCCATTTAAACAAAAAGTTGCCTCATCGGAAAAAACTATGTTAGAAGCAAAATTGTCGTCGACATTACAGATGTCCATTAGCCGTTCGCAAAACTCCAGCCGTCGGTCAAAATCATCGTCTGACAATTCTTGAACCAAATGTACCTTTCACTTTTTAATATCTTACCTACAGAACGTCGACTGATACCATGGTTTAGTGCCAAATTTGTGATGGAAGTTTGAGGTGATTCTTCTAAATCGATTGCAATATTTTGTTTAACAGTTTCGTTCGTTGCAGTCCGCGGTCTTCTAGGTTTTAGCGAATTTTTTACCATCCCAGTTGTATTAAAACGTTGTAATCTTTTAGTTCCTGTTGAGCGTGATATAGGATCTCTCTCCGGATGCAAATTATTAAAAATATGACACACTTCTTCATAAGTTCTAACACGATCACCATAATCGATCATCATTAAAATTTCAATACGCTCTTTTTCACTTAATTGAACCATTCTATATTGTAAAATTTATTTCCGTCAATTAGAATTTGACACTTGGAGAACAAAATACGTACTAAACAGTACTCGTTTATTTATTACTATGCATACAAACAACATCAATTAGTTTATCTAAATAGTTTTTTGCTCTAATGCAAAAAACTCAAAGGAGGTTGATTAAAGTGCTATATTCCTCGTTTTTACAAATTTTTTCACACTAAACTCAGTATGTATGAATTCAAAATAACAAGCTCTTTCAAAATCTGTAAAAATATATAGGGTGTCCCATTTAAATTAAAGAAGTTGACGGCATTTCCGGTTAAATCGGAAGTTATTATTAACAAGAAAATGCATTTTGTTCCATTGCACTTACCAGCAAATTTTCATAAATATCGTTCTTTTCGTTTAAAAGATAATTTACTTGGTTCCATACTTTATCCCAACCTCGTATAGTACAAAACTGTGACAATATATGACAATTACATCAGTTACATTTATGTTTAGTTGAGTAAGATATTTCTTGAATTGATTAATGGAGTTACTGAAAATCTTTAAATGATTAAGAGAATCTGCTAGTCTCATGTTTCTAGGCAGGAACAAGTGGAAGGCATAATTGTATCATTGCTAAGGCACATGTTTTCACCTTCCTAGTTGAGCGAGATGGTACAAACAAGCAATTCTTATTAAGAAGCTGTGGAAAGTTACAAAAAATACCATTTAAGATGTTAAATGCAATAAAAGGTCTTTTTGTTTTCTGTGGCTCTTAGGAGAAGATATTAATCACAATTTTTTTTATACCAAATTAACGTAGCTCACCAGTAATGATGTTACATTAGATGATAATTAATAATTAAGTAGGTACTAAATAATAATTCGATTTAATACATTTTTTTACTGTCTGTAGACAGTATTCATTTGAAATCGTTATTTCCATGTAAGTAGTTTTAATGGAATTCGGGATACAGAAAAAAATAATTTTACTAAAATTATAAATACATGGTAAATTTTACAATACTTAACAGTGCCAACATGTTATTATTTTTAACTTGGTCCAAATTATATGGCGTGCTAAAAAATAACAGTTCGCACACCTGCATACCCTGAAGCTACATAGCTGAAATGTGATGTAATTCGTATTAATTATTTCATACTTTTGGTTGATTGACCTGGCAAAGGTACATTTTTTTTATCTGAAATACTTCTTCTGGAATCTCTGGTTTGTGATATCAATGTATTATGCCCGATTTCACCAACCATTTCCTAAAATTAGGTAATACCTAAATCGGATTTAGGAGTTCTTAAATGCAATGTACGTTTCACCACGCGCTAATAAGTAATACCTAATAATGATAATATGTCATTCTTAAGTATTAATTAGAGCATGGTGAAACGTATTTAGGAAGTCCTAATTCCGATTTAGGTATTTAGGAAATACAAAAAATACAAAAAACTTGAAAATTCAAGATTGGGTATTTAAAAGGGTGGTGTTTAACATGAGAAAAAGTTTACGATGTTAGGCATGCAATTTTCCGGAAAATCATCGAGTGAAAATTTTTGTTTGTTCGCTCTAATTGTTTAAATAATAATTATACAGAAAAACTTCCAAATCAAAATGTGAAGCTGATGCATTTGTCCACAAATTTTGTCTAAAAAGTTTTTCTGTGAATTAAAAAGTTTACGAGATAAAATTAATTTCCATGGTATTCAATTCGTGGTTACGCGCGAACGGCCCGTCAGCCAAATTTATTAACCGCTCGACTTAAAAGGTTATAATTTTGGGCTTATAACATTCTTAAAAAATAAATGCAAAATGTAAAGATCTCAACTTTTAGATAGAAATACTTTCAAATTTGAAAAACTAGATTTTCTGACTGTAATATCAGTTTATTATAATTCCTATTTAATTAATACTTATCCCAGCAAAAATTCCTTTTGGATTTAGCATTGCAAATGAGCCTAAAACATTATTATTATAAAAGCAAAGCCATCAATATTTAGAATTTTAAACGAATGCTTCTTAAAAATCTGTATTTTTTGCATGCTTAATTTTACTTGTTTTTTTTAGACTTTATTCAATTATATCTTTTTTCGAAATTAATATAATTCAATGAAACTTTACTACTAAACACTTTGAAGCATCTCCTTTGGAAACTACTATACAGTTTTTCTATCAATATCAAATATTTTAAATAATAGACAATTATTTAAAATAAATACTTAAATCAGAGGTCTGTCAGCAAACCTTCTATAACTTTTTATACCGTTTATGATATTATCTAAAAATTTGTGAACTTTATAATGCACCTATTTAGAAGTGATCGCGATACAAAAGAACACACCTACGGCTCAGGTAAGAAAGAGAAGGGAGCACAAATAAAGGTGAAAAAGCAGTTGAGAGAGCGTGGAAAATCGATAATAATACATTAAAAAATTAAAAATTTTTTTTTTTCAATGTATTTGTAGATACCCCATTTTTTCTAAATGTCATTGTTTATTTACTATCATAAAATTAAAAACATGAAAATTGATGATGTTCAAAAATACTACTATGGAAATTTCGTATATATTTCAAAAACTAATGCAGATACAAAAAAATGTTCAGACAAATTTTGTAGATAAATATATTAGCTACAATTTTTGATTTGAACATTTTTCTGTGTTCTCATTATTTAAACAATTAGAGCGAAAAAACAAAAACAAAAATTTTCACTCGACGATTTTCCGGAAAATCGCATGCCTAGCATTGTAAAGTTTTTCTCATGTTAATCACAACCCTTTTAAATACTCAATTTTGAATTTTCAAGTCTTTTGTGTTTTTTGCGGCATTTTACGGATATTTTGTGTACTTTTACTACGCTATTCGAGCATTATAGCCATTTATATTTAGAAAAATCACTTATTGTTTTTTAAAAAATTATTTACAAAGATAAATAATTTGGCGCGTGCATTTGAACCAATTTTGTAAGCAGTTTTTCGCCAGCTATTAGGAACCGCGTAGTTCTTGAAGAATTTACGCCTAGGCTCACTTTTCTACACCAATCTTTCCACAGTTCTTAGATCTTTCTTTATCTTTAAAGATAAGGTGTAACGACCATTCCAACTGAATCAATTAAAAGAAGGTAGTAACGTTAGAGTAATACTACAAATAGAGTTCGCAAAACATTCATAAAACTATCCGAAAAGACGGTTAACATTCTATCGCCATACAATGACTTTCAAAGAGTGGGGAGAAACTGTCGGACTAGTCGGACAGTGCCACTGCCTTACAGGTGAAAACAGAGATTACGAATATTCCGACTGTTTTTTTTGCAAATTTGGCACTGACAAACCATGATTTTCACAAAAAATATTGTTTTTAATTATATCTGTACGTACACACATAAATAGACGAAAACAATAGCTTCAATAAACTAGGAACGTTGAAATTTCGTAGTAAAATGGTTTCCCCCTTTTCTCTTCTTTTATTTTGTACGTTTCTATCGGGTCCTATAATTCAGTTGTCGCAATTCAAAGGAAAAGTAAGACATGTAGCAAACTATCGGCAAGTTACCTTAGAATGTGATGTAATGTTGGCTTCCCTTTTTAATGTAAACCAATGTATCTTTTTAATGTATTAATCTGAGGTAGTAACATACATTTTGGTGCTTTTAACACTGGAAAAATAAATGTCATGCTGCCCAATTTACATGTTTTCACGCTTTGTCTTATATGCGTCTACTATTAATTTACTAACACATCTCGTATTTTTTGTTTCAGTGCCAGTTGCTTCAGTTTAAAGTAAGTACATATTGTTTTTTTTGAACTCATCTAAGCTATATAGAAAAAAACGTCATATGACCCCGATACATATGAAAATAATACTAATACAATTGCATTTAATGACAGTACAATGAAAGTGGTTACAATAAAACTGTTACTGTCGTAGATATATAGCTAGTTGTTATTTGTGTTATTGTGTTATTTTGTTTGAATATATTCATAGACTTGAGTACAAAAAAAAAATCTCGAAAGATGAATTTTAGTATTGTCTCATGTATAACCATATGGAAGTTTATTTTATATTTTAGTTTGGAACAGAAGATGAAATTGTTTTAATAATTTTGTTCACCTAGGTACACTTATCTTATAAATGAAAGTTCTACACTAAGAAACTAATAAACTATTCAAGCACCAAGAAGCAGCATAGACATGAATTAAATAAAAAAAATTTCTTATATTAATTAATTCATTTGGATTGTGCTCAACAGCCCAGGCACTTGAAATGAATCTTTGTACCATTTCCCATGTTATCGACTTCCATTGCAGAAGCCTGGTGTCTATTATATAGAGCATGTCAATGAAAACTATCCATCCCAGATAATTCTGAAGGGATCACTTTTATAAGAAAACTCAAAAACACGTCAAAAATCTTATAAAAAGTGACGTCTTTTCTCTCATAAGTAGACTTTTTTAAATGGAGCACCCGTATACAGTATTGGAGTCTCCTCTACAAGAGGATTACAAAAATGTATAATACATAAGTGAAAAGTCTATCAATCAGTTGGAAGTTACGGATAATTCCAATGTAAACTATTCCTTTACTGCGGCACTAACTCTACTCAAACAAGTAAACAACCTTTTGCTTGAGGACATAAACATAGCGACCGAAAAACTAATGCTTGACGTTTTTAAAGTAAATTCTCAAGTTGGTAGCTTAGTTTTCATGAAAATGATGTATACCCTGCAAGATAGGATTGAAATTGTAGGATTATACTACGAAAACAATAAATCTGCAAGAGCCACAGCTAGACAGCTGCCACACATAAAAGTAGGTACCTATCTGAATTGTTGCAAACATTTTTTGAAACAGTATCAGTTGTCAATAAAAAATACCAACCACAATGATTAGTTAACAACGAGGCTATGTAAGTTGCCGTTACAGGACAATTTATGTCAATATCATAATTTTTTAGTGCAGTGGGTGTTTGGTCCCACTATGGCCGTGTAGACTCACCTCAGGATCTTTGAGCTACAACCCCAATTTTAACGAGTCAGATTGGTGAACTCTATCAGAGTTTATGTGCTATCTGGTTATTCCACAGATGTTTACTAGCCAGGTCTGGATACTTGACTTCTTGTTTATTCAACCCATTTTCCAATATTTCTAACTTTTTTAAGCCTAATTTTATTTTATCATTGAAGAGGGAAGGTGGTTTTGGTGTGGTCGATGTTTAGTCTCACCTGACTACACCATGCAGCTATTCGTGAAGTTAAAGCTCCTTTGTATAAGGTGACAAATGGTATTCTCAATTTTTTCCTTGGTGCCTTAAGAAAGAAGAATTTAATAAAACTGTTAGGTTTTGCTACTGTTTAATAGTTTCGCGATAAATGATATATTTTTATATACTGGCATCGATTTATTCCACATTATATCACATGTGTCGAATCCTTGAAGACGCAATAAATACTGCCAATCTTCAAATAATTTAACGGGTAAGATACTTTCATCTACTTTAATAATCACCTCTAAAAGCTATGAAACCCTCTATTTAGACTAATTCTCAAATTCTTAAATGCCCATTGAAAACTCTCGCTTTAACACAAACATTTTGTTTGACTAGAATATTAGATCAATATTAAAATTATGTACACAACACTGCAGCTATTACAATGGGATAGGTTATTTGAAAACTCATCCATTTCTGAAAACAAACGTCTTCAATTTTCAATTGAACCCAACGAAAATCCATTATTCTCAAGGATTCATTTTAGCTGTTCTACTTTTAGATGGAATCTAGAGCACGTTGTAGTGAAAGATTGATTGATTGGGAATGAAACAACTTCTAAATGAAGTTGATTTTATAAATAAAAATACCGATATTACAGAATTCATCGCTAAAGAGTAGATTGAATCTAATGGAAACATGATTAACGGCATTCCTCTAATGAATCGCCAAATTGATGGTTCATGCATTATGATTGACCTGCTCAGTTAAGTTAATATCTTGAGACTACGTATGGAAATCAATGGATTGGACGAGGAGGGTTAATTTGCCTGCAAGATCGACCGATTTCAATCCATTCGATTTTTGTTTATGGGGATAGTTCAAACCATTAGTTCCTGCTGTTGTAACACAAAATCGTATTCAGATGTGGGAAAAAATAGAGGGAGCATGTAATGAAATTCAAAATGATCCCAGAATTTTTGGAGAGTTAAACAATCCTTATAGAAACGATTGGATTTAGGCAGTATGGTGCAAACGAAAAGAATAAATTCGTTATTTCGTAAGCCGGCGACTTTAAGGAAAAATCCCGAAACCCGTCGATTTTTATTTTTAAACAGGCTATTCGTGAGGATACCTTTTTATTTTTGTCTTCATCTATATATGAGCGTGAGTGTTGTAATACATTATTTGAAAGGTCTTTTAAATACCTATTCAGCCATATCAATATGTACAGTAATTGATTTGCGTATTGTCACAAATATTATTGATGAAATTTCAACAGATTTCTTAATAAAATGTATTAAGTATTGGTATGATGTATTTATTGACACCCAAAAATAAATTTTCTGAAGGCAGTCACTGGTTATAAAATGTCTTATCTACCTACTTTTTACCTTTTTTTTAAAATCTAGTTACCTTATCAACATCAACATTGACACTTGGACAAAATTAACTTTCTGTCAAGTGATTAATAGTATTAGACAAATTCAAAAAGGCTTTGTATCTATCAACATGAAGCTGACTGAAACGCAAAGAATTGAAATTCTAATAATGATTGGTTGTGGAGATAAAGCACGTACACAGAAAGAAGTATGTACGTTATTTTATAATAAATACCCCTACCGAGAACCAATTTCACAATCCACTATAAGCAAAATTGAGAAGAAATTCAGAGAAACGGGTCATGTCGAAGACCTCCCTAAAGGTAGTAGAAAACCAATATCAGAAAACAAACAACTAAATGTTCTGTTAGCCTTTCAAGATAATCCCCATACCAGTTCACGGCAAGTAGCATTAGATAATGACATAGACCATTCAACAGTTCTTAGAAAGCTAAAGAAGGAAAAGTGGCATCACTACAAAGTAAGTTTGGTACAAGAGCTTATGGAAGATGATTTTGATAGACGAATTGAGTTTTGTGATGGAAGTTAATATGTAGTTTGAGTTTGACACTGAGTTTCATGTAAGGTTTTTCCACTCACTTCCCTCGTGCTCCATTCTCTCCACCCATCTTTTGTAGGAACCGTACGTAGCGCAGGTATTACGAAATGGCTAAGTAGCTCACATATTTTTCACGCTATCTACCTCTTGGTCTTTCCAATTCGTTACAGTCTCAGCTTTTAATTATCACGACACGTACCTGTCAACATTACTATAATGTTTTCTCCTCTTCTTAGTCTCAAAAGATCACAAAAGTAATCTTTGTTAGTATTCGCTTTCATCTGAAAATCTCAAGATTTCTTTTCTTATCGATAACATACATCACTTTTGCAATATTGTAGTTTTTGTGAACACTCTCGTCGAAAGTCAAATCCATCACTTTTGTTACAAATAAACCCTCCCTTTAATGTTTTTGCATCTTTTACATTTTTAAACTTCTATGGTTACTTATATATGGCCATTTCTATTACAGTCAGTGGAAGCGGAAATTTATAATCAATTACAATACAATTTATCATCATCGCTTGTCTATGAGACAATGGTTTTAGTAATGAGCAAAGCAAGAACCAAAATCAATATCAAGACAGTCTTGGTCTTGCTCAAAGAATCTGTTACTGCTTATATCGTTCTGGAAAATTTCCAGCCATTTGATAGGTATAAAATTGATCAACAACTTATATTAAAGTTAAGACAAATATTCTCATACATCCTATTTGATATGAAAGTTGTAATTTTTAGTTTAGTCTTGCATTTTGGTCTTGGTCCTGCATTCTTGTTCTTGTTCAGTCGGTCTTGGTCTTGCTAGTGTAAGTATATGATCTTGGTCTTGCAAAATCTCAATATTAAGACGGATTTTGTTGTTTTTCGTAATGTTCAGGTCTGTACAAACCTATGTAAACATTATCAAATAATCGTGTACAAACTGTTTTATTTTTATATACACAAATTATTATGTGAATCGCTAGGCGAAATTAATAGTTGCCAATCCTATAGTTGATGTAGAGAATCAAAATAAATCGAAGTTCAAGGTCTAAACGATTGTTCTCTGAATGTATTCCAGTTTTATTGATCAAACAATTTAATGCAAAATAATTAACAATATTTTAGTGGAAAATCACTGTAGTCGTGAATTAACGCAGATAGAAGTTAACAAACATTATGAGAGAACTTATTATATTAAACTAGCTAAAACACGGTCACGCACTGTCGTGGTTAAGTTTTATGATATATGCATTATTGAGGTTGGATTTGTCGTCAGATAGAAAAATTAATGTTTGTATTGGAAAATTTCTATATAAACTACCTTTATCGGCATCGATAATAATAATTCTATACTTTCTTGACATGTTGTGTAGAAGTATATACTTTTTTCTCTTATTTTTTTGGGAATCAAACCACAATAATGTTTTTTATTTTTCATTTGTCAAGATTAACTAGTAAAGAAATAATTTTTGGTCCCTATCTAACACAACGAAAAAATTTGGCAACTAGACAATCAATAATATTTTGAAGTTTAAGACTACAAAACTTTGTTGTCAAATTTTATTAAGGTCCATTCATAGTAGATCACACCTCTGGTAAAATGTGAAATAAAATATTTTATTTTGTGATATGTAGTCCACTAGAAATGGAATCCAGTGAAGTGCACGTTCCAGGAACGGTTTTTTTTTATATTGGGATAGCGCTTTTTTTCGCTTATTTTGGAAATTTTGTTAATAAAAACGCGTTTGTTGTTACTTTTATTGTGTATGAATATTTTTGTTTTCAAAATATGTATAACTCAGTTTGGTGATTTTGAGTATTGAAGTGTGTATCGATTAACAACCATTCCAAAGATAAATCATAAGAAAACCTGGATAAAAACTTATGATGCTATCCTGATAACAGAGGTAATTGATTATTGGAAATTTCTCTTTCTAACATTGGTAACCAAATTTGACTACATTCGGCTGAAATCAGCTACACATTTATCTGCATTTAGTTGTATTAAAGCACTTTCTTTGATTTTTCGTCTTTTATTATTGGGCTCTTTCAATATTATTTCTGTCGAATCCCATTGAATTTTATGCCCCTCTTCCCAAGCATGTTTGCAAATACCTGACAAAGAACTCCCTATCTTTGATATACTTTTTATGTTCATTTATTCGGATTTTCAATGGTCTAGATGTTTCACCTAAATAGAATTTGTCGCATTCACAAGATATCTGATATATGCAGTTTTTTGAAGATTGTTCTTCATTTTTTGCTTTCGTTTTTGTTAGTATAGATTTCAACGTATTGTTAGATTTGAAGCTAGTTCGAATATTAAATTGATTACCAATTTTCTTAATTATTTCTGATAAACCCTTAACATACGGTATTGTCAAGTTTAAAAAAATTATGTTAGCTGAATTTTTAATATTATTGTTACTATTATGGGGTATTAACAATGAGCCCTTCTCTATATTCTTAATTTCTTTATTTACAAGTTCTGCCGGGTAATTATTGGCATTTAAAATATTTTTCAGCAAAGTTTTCTCCTTTGTGAATTGATTATCATTAGAACAAATAATTCTGGCCCTATCGTATAAAGATTTTACTATTCCTTTTTTAACGCTTATAGAATGATTTGATTCAAAATTCAAGCATCTATTAGTGTGTGTTGGCTTACGGTAAACACTTGTTTCATACCCTGTAGGTGTTTTATTGATAAGAACATCTAAAAATGGCAAAAAATTGTTATTTTCAATTTCAAATTTTATAGATTTTTCTCCTTCATTTATATTTGTTAAAAAATCATTCAGAGACACTAAATCATAAGGCCATATTACAAAAATGTTGTCTACATATCTCCACCAGACAATTGGTTTTAATTTTTGATTATTTACTATTTTGGCTTCAAAATGTTCCATGTAAATATTCGATAGAATTGGTGAGAGGCAAGAGCCCATGGCAAGACCAAAATGCTGTTCATATTAATCATTATTGAATTGAAAATATGTTTTTGTTATACAAATTATTTTCGGATCGATAGCAAGAGCTTTTTTAAAAACCGTTTATTTATAAAAAGTACAATTTGAGTTTATGTGTGTTACTTTTGAAACTACTACAACAACTAACTATTTTAATTCTAATTTTTAATATAAGAAAAAGAAATGATAATTAATAAAACTGCAGTGTCCACATAATTCTTGGAAGGCCATGAACACAACGCATCTGCAATTCTTATCTTCTTATATGTGCATGTATCGTGGGAATACATAACTTACATAATTTTAATAATTCTATTATTTCTGTTACATCATCCAACTTTCAATGCAGCACATACAACCTCTGCAGTTTGTCAAATTTATTATTTAATTCTTTGAACCGATATCGTTACCACTTTGTTTACATATTTTCATTTTAGTCACGTCCTGATTAAGATATTTTTGCTTTTTGTAACTAATTGATTTCTTGATTTGATTCAGAATTATGTACTCGCACTTTAAATTTCAAACTGCGAACATCAAAGATGAACTTAGCAAAAACTTCACTTAGATGACTATTCATTAACGAAAAGAAAAAAATTGGTCTTGCACTAAGATTGATTTGAATCGATAATAATAATTTTATGTTTTTGGTATTATGTGAGATTAACTTCCAATGACATGTTCCGTTTACTGCTATGCCAATTGCCATAGAATTACTGGTTGTCTGGTCAATTATTAATTATTATAGAATTACTGTTTATCTTGTCAAAAAATAGGGATAAATCATAGAAACGTCACTCGCTTTCCTGTGGTTCTGGAACTGTTTATGCATTAATGTGGCTAGATTTTCTCGAAATGATAAACAAACTCATTAAAATTATAATACTACTGATGGTTTATTATTGTTAAGTTGTGGTTACAATGACTAAAAATAGAATAAAATACAATTACATAATACAATCATATTTGCTGCCTCACTTTCATCCAAAAGTCAAGTAATTAGCATACGTTCAATTACAAATGTTTGATAACTCAACAACGGTTTAAGCTGGAGGTATCGTGCGGTGAAAGTTGTTCAAAATCAATTGCAGAATCGACGATCAAGTGTACCGACTTTTTCCCTTGATCTGCATATGCCTAATATACAGGCTGATCATTTTAAATGATACCAGCATTGCAATGCTGTAAGCCATAAAAGTTACAAGATAGGTTGAGTAAGAGTACTTGAAGCTGCTTTTTCAGGGGACCAATGTAATGGTACTAAAACATGTTTGTAATGCGAAGAAGGAAACAAAAAATGTTATTGGCTGCAGCAAGTTTATTTTAGACAAATCACCTTTGCTGCATCGTTGTATTCAACTTGAAAATGCTAGCATCGCAGAAATAGTGCAGATCCTTATTGAAAAAAAAACTAAATTTTAATGAGAACATTTTGTTACTCATGACTTTTATTGAAGATGGAAGCCATAGAGGGTCAATAATGTTACATCGTTTCATTGGTATTCGGAATACTGCACAAAATTCAGATAAATACAAGTCCGTATTTGAAAAATAGTTGATTTCCTTGGAGACACGAAACATCGTAAAAAAGACACTGTTTACTAAGCTTGTCAATGTTAAACCAAACAAAATTTTCCCTTACCTTTTTAATATTTTTAAAAATAAACGTGTTACAGCCAATGATAAAAAATTTACATTTTTGGTTTTCCTCGTATAACTCCGAAATTAGCAGACATTTCAGAAAAATTCAATATACTTCATCTTCCTACAATAATAATTAAACGAGTTGAAAAAAGACAAAAAGATAAAACCAAAAAAAACGTAATTGAACAGTCTTTATATTCTTTCAATTATTTTTTTTCTGGACATTACATTTCACTGGTACTTTTAGGCACTCTTGCGGTTTGGTTAATAAGTGTGTAACAATAATTTTCCAGACTTAAATCAACCATGAAATCCATAGAAATTTTATTGATTCGAGAGATGCGTAACAGACACGTGAGTAAACATCCATGTAAACGTTACAAAAGAAATGATATAAATTAACTATTACACATGATTGACTTACAGTCAGAGACGTACTCGTTAAAAACTTAAGAAACATCTTGTTTGTGGCGGTGATGCCGATAATTACTTTTAAAAAGTTGATAATGTGGTATGAGTTGTGAAAAGAGTTAGAACATCGGCATCTGCGAGTTTAACTCGCGGTATTTATTTAAGCATGGAAATATTTTTTGTTAATTGTACAAGGCATGTTTTATAAAAGAAAATTTATGATAAGGATTATATAGATTTTTTGAAAAGTTTGCGGCACGAAATTTTTTGATTGAGAATTTATATTGTAGAACCAATGTTTAAGAGTGGAACTATATCCAGTTAGCAAGTCTGAAAATGTAAATTAACAGTTAGACAAAAAGCAATATCTACTCAGTCTCCATTCTATATTCAAAGCAATTATGAAAAGTTTGCCGCACGAAATTTTTTGATTAAGTATTTATATTGTAGAACGAATGTTTAAGAGTGAAACTGTATCCAGTTAGCAAGTCTAGAAATGTAAATTAACAGTTAGACAAAAAGCAATATCTACTCAATTTCCATTCTATATTCAAAGCAATTGTGGAAAGTTTGCGGCACGAAATTTTTTGATTGAGTATTTATATTGTAGAACCAATGTTTAAGAGTGGAACTATATCCAATTAGCAAGTCTGAAAATGTAAATTAACAGTTAGACAAAAAGCAATATCTACTCAGTTTCCATTCTATATTCAAAGCAATTGTGAAAAGTTTGCCGCACGAAATTTTTTGATTAAGTATTTATATTATAGAACCAATGTATAAGAGTGGAACTTCATCTAGTTAGCAAGTCTAGAAATGTAGATAAACAGTTAGACAAAAAGCAATATCTACTCAATTTCCATTCTATATACAAAGCAATTGTGAAAAGTTTGCAGCACGAAATTTTTTGATTAAGTATTTGCATTGAAGAACCAATGTTTAAGAGTGGAACTTCATCCAGTTAGCAAGTCTAGAAATGTAGATAAACAGTTAGACAAAAAGCAATATCTACTCAATCTCCATTCTATATTCAAAGCAATTGTGAAAAGTTTGCAGCACGAAATTTTTTGATTAAGTATTTACATTGTAGAACCAATGTTTAAGAGTGGAACTATACCTATCCAATTAGCAAGTCTGAAAATGTAAATTAACAGTTAGACAAAAAGCAATATCTACTCAATTTCCATTCTATACTCAAAGCAATTGTGAAAAGTTTGCGGCACGAAATTTTTTGATTGAGTATTTATATTGTAGAACCAATGTATAAGAGTGGAACTATATCCAGTTAGCTAGTCTAGAAATGTAGATAAACTGTTAGACAAAAAGCAATATCTACTCAGTTTCCATTCTATATACAAAGCAATTGTGAAAAGTTTTCAGCACGAAATTTTTTGATTGAGTATTTATATTGTAGAACCAATGTATAAGAGTGGAACTATATCCAGTTAGCTAGTCTAGAAATGTAGTGAAACAATTAGACAAAAAGCAATATCTACTCAATTTCCATCCTATATTCAAAGCAATTGTGAAAAGTTTGCAGCACGAGATTTTTGATTAAGTATTTATATTGTAGAACCAATGTATAAGAGTGGAACTATATCCAGTTAGCAAGTCTAGTAATGTAGTGAAAATATAGAGGATCAGTTAGACAAAAAGCAAAATCTACTTAATTACATATTCTAAGATGATATATGATTTTATATAAAATCGTAAAGATCTGATAACCTTATTTAATGAAACAAACTTATAACGACTTAGGTGATTTTTTTTATCAACCGATAACTGGAATATACATTAAAATTACAGTAATTATTTTCACTAGTTCCTAAAGATTGAAATTTGTCTTCTGTCTTATGAAACTTTGAGTACTCCTAGCAGAAATAGTTTCTGATAAAGTATCACAAATAGCAACTGAAAGTTCATGTAGTTTACTCGGACATAATAAATGTTGTTTTTTCTAGTATTCAAGAAAATCGAAAAGCCATAAAAGAAGAGAAGAAACAATATGCTAAGTTCCAAGAAATTATTGTTAGTTGTAAATCTCTTAGCAAATATGAAGGAAAGACATACAAGACAATTCTCCCACAGGTAACGCTTCTAATTTTTGTTTTCATTTAAAAAGAGTCATCTGTTTGTTGCCATATTATTTTGCTCGTCGACTGCCGAATTGTAGATGAGAGTCCAAACTAAAATTTAAAACATTACAGCTCGGTGAAAAAAAAATAAAAAAACTAAGAAACATAATGGAAGTAGACTAGAACTTTGATGCAAAATGAAATAATAAAGATTTTAAAACATTTAGGTCGACTGATATCCAATATGCATGCTTCTTAGCTTCTCACCGGCTGAATTGATTTGGGTTGAATAGTTAATTGTAAATAATATATAATTTGTTCATTAGTCGTAAGTAGGTGATGTAATAACGTACATAATATAAGTATATTTCTTGTTTTATTTACATTTATTGATATCATGTACAACTCACTTTTCTTCTTTTCGATTTTATTCCAATTTCATATCATACCTTCCACTGTTTTGCAGATACCCTGTATAATACAAAATATTTTTAAAATGTTGCCATTATTAAACTAGATATTTTTTATTTTAAACATTTTTTGATAATATCTGCCAATTAAATGTAATAAATCCAAGCGTATACGGTAGGCCACCCTGTATGTTACAACAGTTTAATTTGTTCAATTCCAATTACCTAATAAATGAAAGTTGGATTTGTTTTTGAAAAATTTAGTGATTTAGTAAATTTTTCCGATTACGGATCTGTTACTAAATCCTCAAGGTCAGTTGCCGAGTCAACGAAATATTGTGAAACGTTCTTTACATTGCGCTATTCTTCCACCTACTGATGATCAACACTCAACTCGGAAATATCCGTAGAAAAAGTCAATTCTCAATAAATAGGAAGGTTTTCTATAATAAAAATAAAGTAGAAGCAGTAGTAATTTAGTTATATATTTAAGTTCTATTTTTCATAACAAATTTATTTAACAATATAGTAAAAGATCCGAATCCCAGATAGAATACGACCCGCTACGATATTTTTAATAGCATATAAATATAGATATAATGCTGTCATTTCTATAGCAGCGATTTACTAGACGGATGTAGGTAAACTTGTAAAATCCCTTTCTAGTGATAATTGATAACGCAATCTTTACAGATGATGTCGTAGTATTGTGTATCAATACATTTAAATTATTATCTTGAGTGACCTATAATTATAATAATAATAATAATTTAATTTAATTTAATTATAATTTAAATGATCTTTTTAGCTTTACCAATATATTTGATTTGGGGGTGTATTAAATCTATAAACAAGTAGAATCTTATTTTTGGATCTTTACCAAAGGAAAATATTTTAGTGCCAAATGCCTTGAAAAAATGGAAATACTTTTATTTTTTTTTTCTCCATTCAATTACATTCAATTAATGTTATACATTTTTTTAGATTATTGCTGCCATGATGGCTGCTTCTCTGCACATAGCAGTAGGACTTTCGTTATCTTTCTCTGGAATATTGGTGCCCGCATTAGACAAAACCCTCCAGAATGGTACAGATGATGACGGACAACTTTATGCGACAAAAGATGAATCTGCTTGGATAGGTATTTTAAATCTTATTACAGTTTCCTGTAATATTGTCGTATTTAATAGAGTGAATGTATCAACAGATGTCGAAATGAATAATTATAAATATTCAACACTCTATGAATTTTTTGAAAAATAATATTTTTCAAAAACAGTGGCCGTTCAACTAAGGGGCAACAACTACTTCCCGTGCAATATGCACCGCCTGATATTGAACTACACCCCTAAGACAAGGTTCAAGGTTTTTGGTTTGCGATTGGAAGTGAAGAGGGCGCTACCGTCACAATCTTTACATTTCCGTTACTGGAAGACATGTATTGATTGTGATTGAAGTGTACTCTTCAGTCCGGGATTAGAGATTCTCGGACGGACACCACATACCTTGTACTGATGAGGCGCAAATACGCCGAAACCGGTCTACAAGTTATGTTGTCCCTTCTAATTGCAAACCAGAAAGGTTGGTTTTAAAATATCTTGTAGATATACCAACCCCGTTTGACTTTGGGGTGTAATTCAATATCCGGCGGCGCATATGCACGGGAAGTAGTTGTTGCTCCTTAGTTGAACGGCCACTGTTTTTGAAAAATATTATTTTTCAAAAAATTCATAGAGTGTTGAATATTTATAATTATTCCTTTTGACATCTTTTAATTTTGTTATTTATCTTTAGCTAGCGTTGTTGTAATAATTGTACCAGTTGGATCAATCACTGCTGGTTTGGCTATGGATGCATGGGGTCGATTATGGGCTGTGAGACTTGCTATTATACCGACGGTTTTAGGTTGGTGCTTAATCGCTAGTGCTAATTCTATTGGTATGATCATAGCTGGAAGACTTTTAACTGGATTCGCTACAGGTAATATATTTCTTCAATCCAAATGTGTTAAAACAACAAAAATGAAACATTTAATGTTTCAACAATGTCGTCAATAAAAACGTTAAAGAGCAGTTGGCTCTAAAGGTCGAACTGATACATGGTCATGTTTGTTCATACTCACTCGAAACGTATGTATGTATGACGGGGTGACATTCATTGAGACATAAAAGATCTATTGTGCCCCTTTACTTCTACTTAGTTCCTGAGGAACGTCTGAGACTAGTAGCTCCTTTAGTCCTATTTCCCTGAGGAATTTTAGTATATCTGCAGGTTTCAACTTAGGTAAATGTCCCTCTTCTATCCAATAATCTTCTAGGTGCTGTGCCCTAGGATTCTCGTTTCGGTGTAATTTGCAAGTATGTGGATGGAGGTTTCTTCTTCCATGCCACAGAATCTACATTCTTCTTCCTCCCCTATTTTGAGCTTTTTCAGGTGCCCGTTAAAACCCTGTTAAAACTCTTAGTATAGTTTTACTTTGACTTATGCATTCATTTGATCTCAACGGGCTGTAGCCACCCATCAGAATCTTTGATTGTCTAAGCCCTACAAGATCTTTCCAATGTTCAGATCTTCTCTTTTTTTCGGCTTTGCCCATTTCTGCCAATATTACATTGGGGCTGATACCGCAATAGTGTTCCGGCCCCAAAATGGTCTTTCAGTCCCCCTCTTTGCTAGTCCATCTGCTATTTCATTTCCTGGAATCAACAGTAAGGTTACTATATTGTTCTCACCTAGTTCATTGAGTTTGCCTAAGCATTCCCACACCATTTGAATTGATTACCCGAGAACTCAGTGCTGCTGCTGCTTGACTATCCGACATTATGATAATTATGATAATCTTTTGCCTTCTATATCCTTTGTCAATATTGAACTGGGCACACTTTCTTATGGCGTGAATTTCCGCTTGAATGATACTTGTGGTTTTTCCCAAGCTTTCAGAGTATTTGGTTCCTGGCCCGTACACTCCTATCCCAGTTCCTTCTATTGCTTTTGAGCCGTCTGTGTAACATTGAATGGCATTTTTTCCAAGTCTGGTAGTGGTATGTGTTTAGATCCCATTCCTTCTTGTTGCTTAATTCCGTAACGAATACCTTACCTTTTCATCACACCATCTTGTGGCATGTCCGAGGTTTTTTGGTTTATAAGAAGTAAGGAGGTGGTTTTTTTTAATGATTCCCTCTCTACTTAGTCTGTATCTCGTTCTTTCTGCAACATCTTCCACCACCATATGTAGTGGTGAGGTAGAAACGTACTTCGTAAAACTGCTCATTCTGTTAGATGACACACTTCTAGGACGATAAATTGGCAATAATTTATGAGTGATATTTTTTAGGCGAAGTGTGTGCTTCAGCGCCGAATCTGTAATGAGACGGGACAGATGTGTTTTATTCGACCCTGTCTTAAGTAATTCATGAATATTCAACATATTTAAAAAAATTCAAAGTAACAAACTGTTTTCTTTTATTTAAATATAAAGTAAATGTTGTTTGAGTAATTTATCTAAGACACCGTATTTGTTCAACTTTGTTAAACGTTTTTGCAAAATCTTTGTAAATAGCGATTGTTTTCACGTGAATATCAATATTTTTCGAGTCTGGGAGAACGTGTTTCCATAAATCCATACTACTCATGAAATGTTTTCCTAGAGATAATATGGTTAAGTCTATTAGGAACTAGTATTTAAAATACTTTGTTGTAAATAGTTTTTGTTTTAAGATCAGATATATTGGCCAAAATTAGGAGATTTTCCTTAACTAATCTGTAGCAGATGATCTAAAATAGATATTCCATAATATTGTTAAATGTAGTGCCAAAATACATGCACAGTCTTTTAAAATAAAAACTGGAATGTGATTAGAACCAACAGTCATATTAAAGTTTGCACTATATACGCAGTCATTTTTTTTGTTATTTGTTAGGAAATTAAACCACAATACTTTTTGTATTTTTATTTCAACGTTTCGGTATCGTTCCAGCTACCGTTATCAAGATTAATTTCCCAACAAATACAAAAAGAATAATGAATACACCACAAGGAACATACATATTATTTATAGTCAATTCGTTAAATTTAACGTTCGATGAAAACAAATAAAACAGTCAGCAAAACTATCCATAATTAACTGTAAGAGTGTTTGATTCGAGTGGTTGCCCCGTATTTACCGTTAATAAACATCAATAATTATGAAAGATTATTTATATTAGATCTTTTCCGTTTAACGGTGTTCACTTTTAGTTGTACGTAAATGATTAAACATTTGGCCCTGTGTTACGGCAGTGCCCTGTACCCCCGCTAAGACTACTAAAAACAAACAAAATTATCACCGTACCATTCTTTTCTCGAAGTAATTCAATATATTTTTAACCCTCCAGAAACTTCGTTGTGGATAATAATAAAAGCTACAATTATTATCTATAACCAACAGGGGTGGATGGAGTGACCTAAACCGGCCTGGGAAATTAGAGGAAGCGGTCTAGAGAATATGTCTTTACAGGCGAACATTTTTACAAGTAATAGTAATAATGTTGATAGTAATAAGTATTTTTCATCAATATTAATCACCACAAAGAAAAAAAATACTTAAGGAAGATAGCTATTTGTGTATCAAGAGCAGAAAGTAGTACTTTGGTAGTCGAGACACAAACTACCAAAAGACTTTTTGCTCTAAATACACACAAGATTTTTTCTACTATCACACCAAAATTAACTACTAGCTCTCTTTTATCTATCAATAAAATTAGGCGTGCGCCAAAGTTACTTTCTGCTTAAGAGCGCCAATAATGTCAAATTATGACAGCTCGCGGAAAACATCAACTTTGCAGTTGCTTTTCAAAGCACAAAAGACGACTTTCGATAGTGATAGTAGAAAAAAGCATTTTATTCTGGCAAGGACATCAATCAAACAAAGAATAAAATGAAGAATTAAACTGAAAAATAAACTAGACAAACTAAAAATGGTTCATAAAAATAAAACTCTAAAACATCAACAACTTTTTCATAAGTGGAGACGTTTCAGCGAAAGCAATAATGATACTTCCGTTGTCAATTAGCTTTTTCTGTGCTCATCAACGTGAATGCTTCCAAATTATCATTGAACAATCTATTTCGCAGTCTGTTATTTTATAAATTTCAACAATTAGAAGGAACGCACACACTCCACTGGAGAAATTGGTAACGTCAGAAGAAACTGGTATGCTGCTGCCAAAGCAGGATAAGCTTCTTGATATAAATTATATTTAATAATAGTTTTGTAGCACAATTTCGACAATTTTGCAGAAAATATTCTTTTCCTCAGAATCATCCAAATTAGGGATAGATTCATAAGATTCTTCTAATGTCAATTTTAATTTTTCCCAGTTCTTTGCGAAGGTCAAAATCTCTTCTTGTAATTGCTCAGGTGTTGCTGAATCTTTGAATGGTATCGTTTTTTGCGAAAGACCTTCCAGAAGATTGTTTGAGATCTTATTATTTTTTATTACATCGGCTCTCTCACTCACACGCTTTATACTGTGCTAATTTCAAAAATGCCGTAAATGTGGAGTGTTGGTATTATTTTAACAATGATATATTTTACAATTACAATTTTTCTGTCGTGTAAATATTAATTCTACTTGTGCTATATATTTTTTACTTTACTGGCTCACATCTTTTTATTAAATTCTATTTTAAAATAAAAGTATTGGTTTTAATCCTACCGTTCAAAATTTTACAAATCTTACCGGACCATGAGGGAAAATTCCTTTTTCCCCCTGAGGGGAATTTGAATCTGCAGTTTAAGAACTATTGGCAGCTGCAAATTAACAAAGTAAACTTCTTTAATTTTTTTATATATTCGCTCACCGATCCTCAAAATTCTATGGTACATCTTGTAGACATAACGGGCGATTCTATAAGCAAATGTTAAATTTTAACGCATTGTTAAAAGTTAGACAATCTGCTAATTATATTTTTACTATTCTGTGTGCATAATAAGCTTTAAAATATTAACGGAAAACTCTTAATTGGACACAATTAATACCTGTTAAAATTTAAATAATAATCTTGACTATTTATAGATTAAAACATTTCCAATAGCGAAAAATCTATCAAATATAACGGCGTGCCGTAAATTTTTAACGACTTATTATAGAATTGACAATATAAGGAACTATTCTGTTGGCAAATGTTGAATTCTAACGAATTGTTAAAAATTAGACAATCTGCAAACTCCATTTCACTTCTCTATATGCCTGATAAGTTTTAAAATATATAAATTAATTGGACACCATACCTGTTGAAATTTAAATCCTAATCTTTACTATGTATAGACTAAAACATTGCTAATAGCGGAAACTGGTCGGTTCACTATTTACCTGTCAATAACGGGAGACATCTCGAACCTTTTCCGGATACTTTGTCAAATATAACGGCGACCTTCGTATAGAGTTGACCCTATACAAAACATGAACTCATTAGTGTTCACCTATAAAGTAAACAAAAACTAAATATACCGAAATTTCAATTTAGGTTTTCCAGATACCTCTCAGACTAAAGCAGGACACGCACTGAATCGACTAGGCTCCGGTCGGTATGGCACAGTATTAGGTTTGTTCAAGCAAAGAAGTGATTCTGTCTATACAAAACTTGAACTCATTAGTGTTCACCTATAAAGTAAACAAAAACTAAATATACCGAAATTTCAATTCAGGTTTTCCAGATACCTCTCAGACTAAAGCAGGACACGCACTGAATCGACTAGACTCCGGTCGGTATGGCACACTATTAGGTTTGTTCAAGCAAAGAAGTGATTCTGTCACCTAGAGAAGTAAACTGTAGAGTACATCCTATGCCTGTGCGAGAGCCTGGCGAATGTTCGGTTTCTTGTACTAGGCGATGAAAAGCCACCGGAAAGAAATTACATAAAAGGTTCAGGCAGATTGGCTATGTAATATATATTCAGATCAGTGATGGATTTAGGACTAGGCCCGTGAGGCCCGGGGCTAGGGCGGCATTTTAAAAATTGGTTCAGATTACTTTTTATACAAAAAATTTCTATAGAATAAATAATTCAATACCCATTCGTTACATTTAGTAAAATCACGTGCAGTTGAATCTGTAACATAAGCAGTCGACTATTTTCTACTTTGCAAGTACTAATTTCCTCTCACATCGTTGGGAGTTCTCGGTGCAGCGTACAAATTTGGGAGTTACGATTCTTTCTCAGACTCGTTGGTCTGCTCGACATGATGCATGTAACGCATTAGAAAAGCCGTCTGGAATAATTTATGCACTGGAATTCATTCCCGAGAGCAGAAATGAGAAACCGACTACGCGATCTAAAGTTACAGGATTGCAGCGAAAATTACAGGGTTTAGAAACAGCAATTCTAGTAATTGTTTGGAATGTAATTTTAGATCGTTTCGATACTGATAGTAAGTAGCTTCCAATAAAAGGGTGGCGCATCAAACCGGGCTAAGGGCGGCACAATAGATCTGAAAAAGTCGCACTGGAGTAGGCCACCTCATCAAATGTAATCTAATAAAGCAACTAAATCACTGATAGCTTAAGGCATTTATGTACTGCGCATGCTTAGACCAAAAACTGGTTCTATGTATTTCTGATTTGTTTTTTTTATGAACGTTTCATAATATAAACATGAGCACGGAAATAAAAATTATTCAGATAATTCAGAAAAAAACTTAATCTTATTACCTACATTTGAATTCAGCTTGCTATGTGTGAAAGAAAAAACTAATATATTCAGGGCCGTGCGGTGATATTTTTCAGGCTGATGCATGCCTCCCAACTGCTGCCCCTTATTTTGAATATTTTAAAATTGAAATAAAAAACATGAAAAAATCCGCATATTTTTGAAGTAATAGTCTAAATTCTAAGTCTATTTAAAAAAGGATATTATTAGCAATAGGTATATAAATGTTTTTATTGTTTTACACCCATTTGCACCGACTTTTTAAACTGTTATTTAACAAATGAACCTTTAATTTTAATTGCTACTTAAGTTTCAAATGATTTGCACCGAAACATTTTATCAAAACTTTAACTAAGGGCTCTTTATCTTCGGTACATTATGGCAACGTCTCAAGAATCCAGTGGCTTTTGTGTTAGTTCTGTTGGAACACTGCTTTTTTGTTGTTTTTAACAATAATGTTTGCCAGAGACAGAGCAGATTCTTTTTTAGTTACATTTTGCACATCAATAAAACTTTCTGAATGTTTAGTTTTCCTTATTATCTATATGTTAATAGTCGTAGTGATTTTATAAAAGATCGATTTTTCTAACATGTCCGCAGAAGCAAAAAGAATTAGGGGGCTGAATTTTAGCCCCAGGGAAGTAAGTCATCTTTTCACTATAGCCCTCCAATATAAAAATATATTGGCTATTGTTACCTGATTTATTTAGAATGTAGTTTGTTGAGTTATGTAAGAGTTTTTGTTTTATTTCAAAGAGCTTTGCAATAAATTAGATTTGAAATTTACTCGTTCATTAAACATTGTTTTACCCAGTTCTTTTCTCTATTTTTATTATTTACCTCCGTTTTCAATTTATTTAAATTAATAAGTTACACCTTAATTCCTAAAGTGTAAAAAAGGGTTATAGAAGGGTACACATATATAAAAGACACTGCATGTATATACAATTTTTTATTGAAATTAATATGAAAGATAAAATATTTACAGTAAAGCAAATCATCTGGCTATACTCCAATTGATTCTCAATTTAAGTTAAAAGTGTCATAACTGTAGGTTTTGTCCATTTGGGACATCTCTTCATAATAATTGGGCCTAAGAAAAATGCGCCTTGGGTAGCCCATATCGATAAAATCAAGGACTTCTAAATCATCTTCTAGAAAATCTTCCACCAGGACCTCTTCAAAATTTTCCATTTTCACAAATCTCCAGACTCTTATATTAATCAAAAAATTTGTTTATATGTATTTAAGTTAAAGAGCAGTTAAATATGTTTAAGGGAAGAAACTTGGTCAGTTAGCTAATACTGCTTTAATGGACGATTTAACAGTCTCTTAAAGTTGGCGCAAAACACAAAAGTTGTTAATGGTACTTTAAAGGACACTTAGCCTAACGGTCAAAGAAGTCGGTGCAAACGGCCGTTACTCTTCTAACTTTAAGTTTGGCAAAATCTTCGATTAATGATGTATAATCTAAATCGGCAGCTAATGTAGATTCAATGGAAACTAATGATACATTTTCCAGTTTTGTCTGTCCTAATGATCTCGGTTAATAGTTTTTTATTAATTTTTACTTGGAGAAGCTTCTTTCGCCACTGGCTACCGATACATAGAGCTATAATTGTATTTGGCTACAAAGTATTTAATTTGTTTTCGGACAAATAATTTAAAACATCAATAGAGTTTATAGATATAGGAATCATTCTAGATACATCACGAATTTCTTGTAAATCACCTGCACTCAAATCTGAATCATTTTCAACAGTAAGTACTGATTAGAGGTTTGTGCAATAATTTGTTAAAGTTCCGTCATCTATATTTTTTAATTTTGCAATGTCATATAAAAATTGAAAATTGTTGCTGTGGGTTTCCAAAAGAGCAAATCGTTCATTTAAAGAGTTGTAATGTCAAAAACATAAAGCAATTCTTTAAAAATTATGTTTCCTATTATAATAAGATAATTCTTTTCTGATAGAATAACTTTGTTTGCGCTTACACATATCGGAAAAAGTTGAAGTTTTAAATAAAAAACAGACGCATAAATATCGCTCTATCCAAATGCCGCCCTTTTAAAATGCCGCCTGATGCCAGTCGCCTCCCTGCTTCATAGTACCGCACGGCACTGAACATATTTACTTTATTCCCACTCTTGAAACTATCTTAGAGAAATAATAAATAATAATTACCATCTACCATTCAAGATAATAGGTCGAAATAATAATTTTTAATGGAAAATTTCAATATTTACTATTATATGAGTGTATGTATCCATTATTTCTTATGTTCTAGCTTGGGGTAGTATACCTGCAACAGTTTACATAACGGAAATCGCTAGAGCCGATATGAGAGGATCACTTGTCGTAACAGCTCCAACCTTTGCTTCGTTAGGTAAGCTACATTTTTTTTGTGTTACCTTCAGCAAATCATGTTAGCTTTTACCAATTTCAATTTACACGACATCAATGCAAAAAATAAAAATAAAATATTTCGATTTACCATTTATTACAGTAAGTAATGTTTTTATTTCAGGTATGTTAATATGTTTTCTGAAAGGATGGTTTTTATATTGGAGAACCGTAGCTTGGTTATGCAATATATACGCAATACTTCCTGTCCTATTTCTCTTCCTAATTCCCGAAAGTCCTCCATGGTTGGTTTCAAAAGGAAGAATAGACGAAGCCGCTAAAAGTTTACAATGGCTCAATAAATATCAACCTCAACCAGAAAACAGAGTAAGTTGAAAATTTAATTTAAATCTCACAATATAGTAGGGGAGCCCAGGCGGGGATTTCGGGATTTACTAAAGCGTGGCAGATTCATATATAGGGGGATACCTTGTACCGCGTTATGTACCTTCACCATATATCCATATATATGGCCGCCCGTCAAGGATAAAGGATCAGATTAGTGAAAAAAAATTGATCGTCAGAAATTCTCGAGCGCATCAGATTAAGTTAATTACATCATAAAAAGTGTATGTTCCACTAATCTGACAATTTGGGAGTGACGTAAAGAAAGAGAAGAGCGACAAAGTTGTTAAAAAAAACGTCATCTCGACATTCTCGAGCGTGGTTGATTTTTTTTATTTTAAAGGAAAGAATTCAAGATTTCCACAAGTCGCAGTAACAAAAATTCTTCGATAACGTTTAATGGGTGCAAAAATTTCGAAGGCGCCTCCAGCTTTGCATGCGTTCACTGGTTGCGATTTCAATCCGGCATTGTACCGACGAGGGAAAAAGAAACCTTTACAATTTCTAATAAATTTAGAAATTTTCCAGAAAGCATTTCTGGATTTGGGATCAAAGGAGCATAATGTACAGGATTCTTTTAACATCATACAGACTTTAACTTGCCACTTCTATGGGTTAGATGATGTCAGTGAAGCCAGGATTGCCATCTTCAATAAGACCTACAAGGTAAAAGACAAATCACAACCCTTTTCATTGAGTATCCGGATTTACGATGCGTGCAACTTGCCACCCTGTCAATCAGAGTTACTCCATTAAGTGTTACGCACAAGGTTTATTGCATGCTTATGGAGTAATGCCCATAATGCAAAAGTTACTGATCTTTCACCAACGGACTATGGAGGGAAAGTTGTCGACGGAAAGTTCGAAATGATCTGGTTTGCAGGTGATCAATTGCCGAAAGCTTGTGAAGGTGTAGTCATAACACCTGATATTCTTGAGGATACTCCGGAATCAGGTAAATCTTTTCTCCAATAATTAAAAAATATGTTATTCATGAAAAACAATATTTTAATGATTTGCTGTAACAGAAACGCAACCTGAGGATGGAATCGGGTCAGAAGAGGAAGATCTACTGATAAAGTTGATGATTAATTGATTAATTAATTAATTATATAAAATGATGTTTCATTAGCATTTTCTTCAAAATTATTTTATAATAAATACATGTTTTCTTCTTGAACAACAACCACTTTTTTATTTGCATGCCATTTCCTGAGCTTCTCAATTAATTAAGTTCAAGGTTTAAAAAAATCAAAATTTGTTTTTTTTTCAACCATTAGATTAGGCCAATCCCTACAGATAATCGTAAGATTATGAGACAGCACGTCTAGGACATAAATATAAGCCATATATATCTTAATCTGACGCGCCGGAGTATTTCAAAATGACGAATTTTTTTGCCATATTCTATTAACGGCCGCGAGTTTGCGTCACATCCAAATCGTCAGTTTATCACATGAGAGCTTTGTCTTAGGTTCACTTAACATCCCCTTATAAAATCTGACGCGCTCGATTAAATTTTTTTTCTTTCTCATTTTCAACCCTTACGTACGACCACCCCCATCATGAAAACGATCAGATTAACGTACGCTCGAGTATGTCCATGAATCAGGTTTTTTTTACATTTTTGAAAATCTGTAGCCACTCCCGCCACCGATGAAAAGGTATACATTATCTAACATTTTTTTCATTTTATTTTCTAAGCTTCGCAACTTAATAAGTTTCTATGACGCTCGAATAAATCCCCATTTAGCATCGTGTGCTCTCCTACTAATAGTTGTGAAGTACCGGAACCACCCTATCGCTTCTGAGGCAAACAGTTCTGAAACCCCCGGTATAATTGTTTAATTTCTCACATTTTGTGTTAAGGCTTAGAATTTAGTGAAATTGTATTTCTCTCCTCCCTACACTGCAAACAACGCATTTTGACACTGTTTTGAAGGACATAAGTAACAATTACCAAAAAGGTATGGATTGCCTTTGACGACGGGTTGTAAGTCAACTTACCACCCTTGGGTGTATCTTATTTATTTAGTTGAACATTAATAGTAACTGTCACTCTTGAAGTACTGCAGGAGAGCTCTGGCTTCGTTATATTATATAAAATTTTATTTGCACCTTCCTTTTTATTGTTGTTGCTCTTCGCTACATAACTTTCCGCAATAGTTGCAGATTTCCATCCGCCATGTCGCTTGAGAGACATCAACAGTATTCGCTGTTCTTCGTTTTTCTAAGGGAGTGTCCATTATACTCCTTGAAGTTCTCAAAGTTCAGAAATTTTGCAATTTTACTTGGAATTAAAGAAATCGAGTTTTCCCGTCAGACTGGTTTAAGCACTTTCCATTTTCGTCATATGGAATCTTATAACCATGTAATTGTGATTATATTTTGAAATAACAAACATTCTCATCGTCACTTTCAGTCACTGTAAATTTACGTGCCATTCCATTTTTGGAATCAGGAATAGTAGCAATTATGAATTCATGCCTTAATTGAACATTGTCCATTTTCATTACACAGCGTTCACTAGAACGGCACGCTCCAGCAACTCCCATTATCATTACAACCTTAATCATTAAATTAATATCATTCAAAAATAAATTCTGCGGGGAGGAGAAAAAATCTTTACACTTCACGGGATGTAAGTATATTTTTCTCCGATCGTGGGAAAATTGACACTATTTTGACCTGTTTTCTATGCGCAAAGCTCAACATTCCAGAATAGTGGGCAGTTGCTAAGCAATTAGAAAATAACAGTGCGGTAATATTCTTACCGCATTGATGTAGCGTGCGGTAATGTTACAAATGGATTATTACAGTAAAATGAAACAATGTTTGGTTTTAATTTTTATATTGATAGAGTTGTTATAAAAGGAATAAAAGAAACATCTAATTTATAACGATATTCTTGAACACAAATGAATTGTTATTAATATTCCTTATAAAATACAACGAATCAAACAAAACGATTTGTTTTATATACGTTATTAGAGATCGTTGTTCAATTATATATATTTTTTATTTTTTAGCATGAATCCCTTGCAGAGCTTCAGCTGGACGCTCTTCAAAAAGAAAATCAAGCAAAACTTGAAGAGCAAGCTAAAAGAGGAGACTCGGGAGCCATGGGAAAACTTAAAGAATTTTTCAAACCTACTGGTTACAAGCCTCTCCTTATTCTTACTGGACTTTTCTTTTTCCAACAATTTGCCGGAATTTACATCACATTGTTCTACTCTGTTACCTTCTTCCACGTAAGTACTATTATTAATTTTTATTTCCGTACTGTATGTATCTATTTGTCAATTTTTAGTGAGAACATTAGCTATGTTTTGTTTTGTTTTTAGGAAGTTGGTAGTACCCTTAATCCTTATCTTGCATCAACGTTTTTATGCCTCATTCGAATGTTAATGGCTTGCTTCAATTCATATTTACTGAAGACTTTCAACAGACGATCTTTGTTAATAACTAGCGGATTTGGCATGGCGCTTTGTACCGGATTGTCAGGATTATTTACGTATTTAATAAAACAAGGTAAATGAATATCTTCTGTAAGTTCCTTGTGGCATTACTTATTATTTTTTCTCTTATTTTTTTGGGAATTTTGGGAATTTTTTGTTTCGACGTTTCGGTAGCGTTCCAGCTACCGTTGTCAAGGTTAACTATAGTAAAGAAATAATTTTTGGTCCCTATCTGACACAACGAAAAAATTTGACAACTAGACAATTAATAATATTTTGAAGTTTAAGACTACAAAACTTTGTTGTCAAATTTTATTAAGTTCCATTCATAGTAGATCACACCCCTGGTAAAATGTGAAATAAAATATTTTATTTTATGACATTCTAACGATATGTAGTCCACTAGAAATGGAATCCAGTGAAGTGCACGTTCCAGGAACGGTTTTTATTGGGATAGCGCTTTTTTTCGCTTATTTTGGAAATTTTGTTAATAAAAACGCGTTTGTTGTTACCTTTTTGTGTATGATTATTTTTGTTTTCAAAATATGTATGTATAACTCAGTTTGGTGATTTTGTGTATTGAAGTGTGTATCGATTAACAACTATTCCAAAGATAAATCATAAGAAAACCTGGATAAATACGCAGGTAATTGATTATTGGAAATTTCTCTTTCTAACATTGGTAACCAAATTTGACTACATTCGGCTGAAATACTAGCTACACATTTATCTGCATTTAGTTGTATTAAAGCACTTTCTTTGATTTTTCGTCTTTTATTATTGGGCTGATTCAATATTATTTTTGCTTGGGAAGAGGGGCATAAAATTCAATGGGATTCGACAAAAATAATATTGAAAGAGCCCAATAATAAAAGTGGAAAAATCAAAGAAAGTGCTTTAATACAACTAAATGCAGATAAATGTGTAGCTAGTATTTCAGCCGAATGTAGTCAAATTTTGTTACCAATGTTAGAAACAGAAATTTCCAATAATCAATTACCTGTGTTATCAGGATAGCATCATAAGTTTTTATCCAGGTTTTCTCATGATTTATCTGTGGAATAGTTGTTAATCGATACACACTTCAATACACAAAATCACCAAACTGAGTTATACATATTTTGAAAACAAAAATAATCATACACAAAAAAGTAACAACAAACGCGTTTTTATTAACAAAATTTCCAAAATAAGCGAAAAAAGCGCTATCCCAATAAAAACCGTTCCTGGAACGTGCACTTCACTGGATTCCATTTCTAGTGGACTACATATCGTTAGAATGTCATAAAATAAAATATTTTATTTCACATTTTACCAGAGGTGTGATCAACTATGAATGGAACTTAATAAAATTTGACAACAAAGTTTTGTAGTCTTAAACTTCAAAATATTATTGATTGTCTAGTTGTCAAATTTTTTCGTTGTGTCAGATAGGGACCAAAAATTATTTCTTTACTATAGTTAATCTTGAGAACGGTAGCTGGAACGCTACCGAAACGTAGAAATAAAAAAATAAAAAAAACATTATTGTGGTTTGATTCCCAAAAAAATAAGAGAAAAAATAATAAGGTAAATGAATTACCTTTTTACACATTAGAAAGTGTTACAGTTTTATTAATACATTTAAATACTTTGTGTTCCAGGCTCTTTAACCATAACTTGGTTACCTCTGGCAGCTCTTCTTCTTTTCGTCGTAGCATCTATGATCGGTTTCCTACCAATTCCTTGGACAATGATGGCCGAACTTTTCCCACTAGAAATAAGAGGTGTTGCCAATAGCATTGCTTACAGTATTGGCAACTTACTAATGTTTGCTTCTATACAAAGTTTCTGGGGCTTGGTAACTGTTTTCCAGGGTTTTGCTGGGGTGCAGTGGTTCTTTGCAGTTATTTCTATTTTAGCGTCAGGTTACACTTACATATTTGTACCAGAAACTCACAGAAAAAAGTTGAACGAAATTACAGAATATTTCGTTGATAACAGCATTTATATTTTGTCGAAAAAAAAAGTACCAAAAGATTCTACAAAAGTAGTTAACGGTACTAGAGTTGGCAAAAAAGATATTATTAAGGCTAACAATGGACAAAAAGACAAACTCATGGAAAATGTTTAGTAGGTATTAGTATTTAAAATCGTATTTGTAGTTGTTACGGGTAAGATTTATTTATTTTGTGTTTCGTTAATCGTCGAAATGTCTATTTAAAAGGATTTGGATACTTAATTAAATTCGAAGTATTTGCCAGGTTTTAGATCGATTGTCAGAACAGGCTTAATTTTTATGTTCGATAATCGATTTAGATTTATCGATTCACACTCACTTTACACATTTTAACTTGTATCCTGATTGTATCAAATAAAATATAGTGATTTGATTGGAAAGTATAATTAGTTCTATCTGTATAAAAATTGATATATTTATAAACGTGGTACTGACAAACCCAATATAATATTTTCATTTTGAAAATATTGTTCCCAAAAACTGTACATACTAATTATATTCCTATTTTTATAATTTTTAATAATTTGTCTACAATATTTATATATTGAATTTATTAAATACAATACTAACGGCCTAAAACACAACTACCTTATTTTTATTATCATTTTAACACTTAAAAACGTAGAAAGTACCTATTTACGTATACTTACTGTAAAACTTGTAAACGCACCATGAAATGGTCCAAAAATGCCATTTCATTTTTGCTTGCGTGTGTTGTTGTAGGATAAAAATTGTTATTACTGCTATTGCAATTTTCCTGAAAGATTGTTTCCCATTTAGGCAGGATGTCGAGTTTTGTCCCTGAGTAAATTGACTGTTTTGGTACTTTATCCGCAGGTCTGTTTCCTGGAATATTCCAATTAGCATTAACCTACCCACAATATTTTGATATATGTATTTATGAGTGACATTCACTGAGAACTGTTGTGTCTCGTTTCTACTTAGTTTCTGAGAAAAATCTCGGAGACTAGTAGTTTCTGTAGACCTATTTCCCGAAGTGTTCTTCTCCTATCCAGTAGTCTCTTAGGTGTTTTGCACTAGGATTCTGTATTGCTCCACTAGTGTGAGCTTTTCGAGGTTCTCATTCAGACGGCAGTGTCCTGTTCTAAGGCATTTATTTATTCTCACCTGATCGTAGCTTCCCGGGAGTATCTTTGATTGTCAGCCCCACTAATTCTAATGGTCAAATCTTTTATTTTCAGTGGTGCCTAATTCTTCCAATATTAAATTGGAACTGACACTGTTTCAGCTCCTGTCTTTTCTAGTTCATCTTCTATTTAATTTCCTTCTATTCCAGTAGTGCACAGTATGGTGACGATGCTGTTATCGCCTAGTTCATCGAGTTTTCCTAGGCATTCCCATACTCGGTGCTTTAATTGCTGTTTGACTAGTTGACAAGATGAGTCACCATAAAATAATAAGTTGTAAATTTTACAAAGGAATTGTAATGCAGTTTCAAGTCAAAAACCAACATCAAGCGATTAACCCATCAATACCAGGAGAATACCTTTTGGGTGTTACTTCTAAGTACCTAATACAAATCAAATTTACAACAAATATATTTGTTGGGTCAGTTTTGAAAGCAGCGGAAACTAAATTTGCTTATAGGTAGACTATAATCATTGTCTTTACTGTGTCCATATAAGAATTGGTAATATTTACCTTCGTTAACTGAAATAATACTTAATTCTTAAAACTTTACATGCACGTACTTGTAATAATATCCTTTCAACATAAAGAGCATCACTTATGTATCCTTTGTAATAGTTCAAGTCTAAGTTGATTGTAGTGCATTTGTGATAATTTTATAAGTAGATATGCTTAAAAAGACTAAATTATTGTGAAATTGAAAGGAATGACATATGCTGTAACAATATTCTTTTGAAAAAATGAGTCCAAATTTAGTTAAGTATTTTAGATTCATTTACTAAACTATTTTTTTCAATTTCTGACTACGCCGGGAAATGTATATGTATGTCTTCGGATATTCTGGTCGCTGTTTAATGAGTGTCTTATATTAAGGAATTATGAGTGTTCGTCTAGATGTATTAGTCTGCCTTTCGATCTTTCTGCGCTTTTAAAAGCATCAACAATAAAGAAACTTCTTACTATATGAACAAAATTGTTGTAACCAACAAAAACTGAAAAATATACGTTCAGAATATTTGATTGCTGGAAGTTACAAATTAGAATCAACTAATTCATGAATCAATGCTCACCAGATGACCAAACTATAATAGTCTGTTAATGAAATTATAGTTTAAATAAAACGAAGTATGTCTCATCAATTACCAATTTTAATGAGATAAATACGCTCCCGAAACAACTTTGTGTTTATGCTACAGGTCTAAAATATACTCGTATTATAAATGTACTGAATTTTAAAGACATGTTTCATCGTCTGCTGAAAAAGTAATTTTGAACTACATTTATTGTTATTGTTATCTATATACATATTTACCCAAAGTATTTTAATGTTTAATGTTTAAAATGTTCCATAAAATCTGCGTTCGCGATGACATTATTCTAGGTGAAATTATTTCAACAACAGATTTTAGAGGGATCTGATTGTAATCGATACTGTATCCTCTTAGACTGGAAGAAATTCCAACACAATTCACTCTCCTTCCTTCAATTACACATTATAAACGAAAGGGGAACACAATAACAACAAAAACACTGCCAATAAATGGGATTTTAGAATCTTTGACTCAACAACAAAAACAGTGTTTTATTTTGTTAAGCTACCAAATTTCTTCGGAAGGTTTAAAATTAAGTCATAAATTCACACATAGATTGGAAATTTAACTTTTATATCTTGTAGGTATACCTACTTGATTATTTAATTTACAGTTCACTAAATTTTTGGTGTGCTTTACGTACAATTGTTGACTTCAATTGAACTCTCAGTAATTCTTTGAACTCACATAATTTAATTTATCATTAGCAAATATGCAGAAACTGTACCCGTTGTATCAGTTAAAAGGTACAGATTTTCCAGTAAGATACAAGTTACGTCCAATGCGAGTTCCATTATTCGCTCAATGTACGATGTTTTTTCTATTTGTACATAAGTATATAGTAATGATCAAATTGAAGTAAGGAAGTAGAGAAAATGGTGTATGCAACTCGTATTTTATGACTATTAAAACACTCGTATTCACTACGTAAAAGCTCAACGCATAATATAATAATAATGTGCTGTACTTTTAGAGCGTAAAGTGACCTTACTTTGACGATTGTGGATTGATTATTGGAATTTTTAGGAAACTTTGCTAATAGCATTTTACATTATAAATAAAAATTACTAATTTGTGTATATATTAAAATATTACTGTGAGAAGTAGGAGTGTCATTTTAATTCAATCATTAACAATATTTTATAACGTCCTGAACATTTGTTTTGTGCGTAAAAATAAATTTTATAAATTGCACAGCGTACCTAAGATGTTTAAAAACGATTTTAGTTGATTAAAAAGTTCGTTTTTTCAAGTACCTAGATATTTTTTATTTATAATGATCAGTTGTTTGAATTCATTACTGAAGTGACATCTTTTAAAGACCAAGCAAAAAGACTAATATACCGACAATTCGTTGTATTTTATTGTATACATACTTTTAGTTTTTGGTGTGTGTTGAGTATTTTTAGAATTATTGAGGTATATATAATAATTTTTGGAATCAGTATTTTACTACTTAGCTACTTTTATTGTATATGACATGATTATGATAACAATGTTTGTGATAAATTCATACAAAATAAATTTTAAAATGCAACTATTCTTGTTTTATTCATTTGCAGAGTGAAATTAAACATACTTACCCCACAGTAATGATGTAAATGGATGCAGAAATTCAAGTGTAAATATGCATTTTTTAAAACTTTTTACTGAAGATTTACATTTACAGAAACTTAAGAGAAAACATCGTATATTTCACAACCAAAATTTCTTTCTTCGCATGACTTGTAGATCCGTAATCAAGTACAAAATTTTTAGACTGAAGGTCAAGAAAATGGAACGATGATTTGGACAGTAACATCAATTCAAACTAGGTCTCGAGTATTGTATTCTGAAAGACAAACATAATTAATATTGTTCGTTATCTTAATACAAGTTCTTGTCACAAACTGTTTCAGTAGCTTGACATAGTAATCATTCTACCTGGTGATTATATTGACCCAAAGGTTCTTATACCAAACACATCTCCATTGGTCCTTGGTAAACACTTGTCGAATCTTCTTTGGCATGGCGTTTAACCCCGTCATCTTGTTAGCCGTCTGTCCCCCTTTGTCAGGTTAACGAATATAGACAGATATAGAAGAGCAGGCCAATGTGTAAGATCGAGACGCTTCGAACTGATTGAGGGATGGCGCTTAGATGGATGAGCAAGACCTTTTGTAGTCGGGGGAGTTTCCATCATGCCTTGCTTTTCAATGGTTACTTGTATGCCGAGTTCAGCGTTTAGCTATAACCAACTAATATAGACAATGCACTATAGCTTTGTTAGTCAGCGACGGTGGCTAGCTAACAGAACTAAAGGATCTTTTAGTCAGCCCCTCAATTGACCTCTCATAAGACCTACGCTTCTATAAGCGTCTATATCCGTTGGTCAGGCTGATAATAACAATTATCCTGATACCCCCGTCTATAAAAGTGCAGGCAAATCGAAGCATAATAATGTCAAAGCTTAACATGCCACTATCTTTATTCTTAGTACTTACAGGTTGTATTTTAAATGTCAAATATTGATAGAAAACAATACAATAACCTTCTTCAACTAGCTTCATAACTTTGAAAATAAATAATAACCTAAACTAACTACAAGAAATGAAACAAAACGGGAAATTAAATTAAGAAAACAATCTAAAGAAATTAGGTACGTAAGGTAAATTGTAATAGTAACATGAACCTTCTAGAAACACAATTAATTAGATAACAAAAATATAAATTCATACTATTAGATTGGAAAATAATTTTGTCCACGACCATTTAATAATAAGTCAATATTTTACCTCCTAACAAAAGGTATATGGAACCCATATATCTACTAGAGTGATAATTACGAGTTCATAATTGTCTCTAGTGAATTATGAACTCATAATTCACGCTTTTGTATTTAAATAACATGCCATGACAACTCAACACTCACAAAATTTCGGTACATAGGTGACTAGAGATGGGGGTACAATATGAAACAAACTATTAAATCTACGTATTTTGTTTAGGAAATTTGTTTCTGAAATATATCGTATCAATAAAATATCGAAATTTTTAGTATTGATACTTTTCATAACGGTATATTTATATGTGTATATTATAATATATTTATAACGGTACGGTGTATCGACACTTTACACAGTATCGCCCATCTCTATATGTCACATTTGACGTACTCCAGAAATTCATTAATTTTGACGTTAGAATTGTCAATAATAACAAATTATTACTTTCCGTTCTACACTCGCGTTATTTAATAAAGAAATCAGGGCCGTGGATAAAGTATAGTATTCTACTCGCAATTTATGGCAATTATTCACTCGGGTGACTTGCGCCCCTCGCCTAGGCTCGGGGCGCAAACGTCACCCTGCGTGAATAATGGCTATCATAAATTGCTCGTTTAATAATATACTATATGAGAGGTGTAGTGGACACAATTATTTATTAACACTATTATCATGTCCACGAAGAAAAAACAATAAAAATGTTTTTACTTTGAACAGCTGCTGCAGAAATGAGTAAAAACCTCAGTACTGCAAAAGTATCGCATTACTTTTGTGTAGTAACGCTCTTTTGTTAACGTAATGAAATTACTAGTAACGCGTTACTGAAAAGCTGTCAATTTCACAGCTAGTAGTGGAAAAAATAATTTTTTGATAAAAGTTTGTTTTTTATGTTTGACGGGTTTTTTATATCCCATACAAAATGTCGGATGAGTCTTATAATATGTCCCAGACAAAATATTGGACTATCAGGAAAATTTTGGTGACAATCTTTTTTATCAGTTTTGTGAGGAGAAATGAAAAAATAAAGAAATAACTTGATGACACACGCAAAAAATCCGGCTCGAAAGGGGAAAAAAGCTAGTTTTAATGTCTGAAGCCAACTCGAAATAAACAAAAAATAACCTGAGAAGATCGAAAGTACAGCTGCAACTTCATCGTGCGGGAACAAAATGATCAATTCCTGCCATGGGGAAGAAAATGATCGAATGTCGCATTGGTCTGAAATTGACTAGTTTCGGTTGCCTCAACAGGCGTTGAAACTCGCATTTCCATTGCAGGTTATGTGAAAAATACTTTCCTTCTCATTTCTTGGTCTCCGATAGTAATTATCAAATATTTTTATTTAAATTGATCATAAAGCTAAAGCTAAATTTTAGAGAACTATAAATTTCACCAAATTATACCTATACCTTGGGTACATTTATGTTATAATTAAGTTTATCGTTTTTTAAAGGTGAGGAGATCATCCTTGCAAACAAAAATGATGTCAACATGTTTTTATTACTAGGCTATTTGTTCATTGATTACGACTTGATTTAAAGTTAGGTACTATAACAATATCGAGCAAATGTTTAAATTATTGGTGAAAAAAAATTTATCCGAAATTAAAAAAAAATTTATATATCTTGTCCTTCGTTTAATTATATAAATAACAACTCATTAGACGTTGTAAAACTCAATTTTTTTAATTAGTGTAGGTCAGGAATATATGCACCTTTGACACTGTGCTTTTAAAAATGATGTCTAGACAATCAATGTTCGATCTGCCAATTTTGAATGCACCGAAAATATCTCGTAGTCCAGTCTACAAAAATAAAAAAAATGGAACACGAATTATTCTAACACTAAACAAACTTTGGAACATACATTAAACATGTGAGTGAATCTATTCGACTTTACACTTCGACCGGTGAGGGTCAATTATGTCCCACATGAATTCATTTTCCACCAAACAAATACATTTTTCTAATTACTTACATTAGATTTCGTCAGATGGCTTATTGGCACCCGCCAGATTTATTGTGGTCCTTTGTATCTCAATTACATTTTCCAGTCGGCCACAGTACTGAACCTTTCATGTAGATTCTTGCCGGTGGCTTATCATCGTCTTGTATAAGAAAACAGGCAGGCACTGGCATAGAATCTTTTCTGAAGTTTCCTCCTCTAGATAATAGAATATACATAGCTTCGCCTGTCACTCCCATCAGCTATGCGTGTCTATTAAGCTTACAGTGCTCTGGTAGCTTACCTATTACGGCATTGTCTCTGTCTTGGTGAGATTACTTTATACTTTTACCGAAGATGAGTTTTTGGGAGCATATGTGACAGATCGGGACCAACAAGAACAGCAGGCTCACTCCTCAACATCCTCTTCTCGACAACCCGAACTCGAACCTGAACAACCCGAACTCGAACCGGAACAAGCATCACCCTTAGCAGCAATCTTCCCAGCAACCAAGGAAACTGAATTTACTCCAGAAAAAATTATGCCATTCCCAAAAGCAGCTCGACGTATCAAAAAAAAGTGGTGGCATAAAAACTGGGAAATCCGGAGTTATAACACATACCCCTGTACAAAAAGGGGATTGAAGAACAACAGTTATGCAGAAGAAAGATAGAGCTACAAACGAAGAAAGCTGCAATAAGGAAGCTAAATATGAAAGTGACGAAGGAAAGCTCTTCTTCCGATGATGAAAACCTTGACGAGAAGAATCTGTGTAAAGATAGTAGTGATGATTTAGAATTCATTAGCGATGAATAATATGACACTATTGAGGTAAAATACCTGCGTAAGAGCGAAAAAATGAATAAGTTCTATTTTCCAAATGAAGAGGACATCGATGAAATTTCTCAAAACCAAGTTGTGGGGAAATTGAAGGAACCAAAAAACAACGCATCGAGTAAAAGATTGTGTAAATTTATATACTTCGCGCAGAATCTAGAAGTGTACGAAAACTTACGTTAATTTTTTACCTGTCCCAAACCACCTACCTGCCTAGTGCAAACATCCCTCGATCCCAAGGGGAGGTTTGGGGCACTAATTTTTTTTGGAAATGTCAATTACAATTTTTTTATATAATGTTTCAACAATAAAGATTCTGTTTAATTTCGAAACTGTATTTTCTTTATTTTGGTGAGTTTTTGGGGTGTTCTTAGTAGTATTAACAGAGAAGCTATGCGTTTTATGAAAATCGTCCCAAAACTCCCGCCATTCCCCTACATACTGCGTTCTCGTTCCTGTCAAATGCTGCATGTACGTCTACGTATTAATTATTGTCTAATAATTGTCTAGGTAGAATTCTTACAGTGATTAAAATTTGAAATTCGCACAAAGGATGAAAATATGATGACCGTAGAATTATTTGACATGTCAACTTTAATTTTTTTTCAGCTGCCTTAACGGATTGGTCTAAATTAATTTGAACAAAATAAATAATTTATTTGTGATTCACCAATAGTTAATCAAGTTTTAATAAACAAATTATAAATAATATCTAAATTATTGTTCTGTTGCGACTAGAAACAAAACTTTGACAGCAACATTTAAGTGCTAATGAATATGATAATTTCAATCACCTTTTGTTCGTGAATTTTTCGTTCAACAATTCAAAACAATTCTATACTAGTTTTGGAACCGAACTATCATTTGAAATAGTATGAGTTTCTAGTAAATGTCATATGAAGTTTATCAAATATTCTTCTTTTATTTGGTTATAGGTTAGTTTTAACATTGTCTAACAATGGTTTTAGTTATTGTTTGAAATAGAATATTACATACCAGCGGGGAAGTAGATCATTACATCCCAGGCTTTGTTAGAGACCTGAGGCGCGTAATGCTGAGGGTCGCTAAAAGCCATGACTGAAATGATCCTTCCCGCGTGGTAGGTACGTACCTATGTACCAATACTATTTTATTTACACTGCGGTTGACGTAATAATTCCGTAGAAAAGCAAAGAAAGGTATTAACTTTTTTTAAAACCAGCTTAACACAATATTGTCGTACTTCAGAAAAGTGACACATGCTTCTAGTCGGAAAAGTACTTTTCCGGCTATAGCGTGGAAGTGAAAGTAAGTAATGAGTCACTTCCCGTTTTAAAGGTAAGAAATGTCTATATTACTGACTGATTGTAAATAAACCAACTTAAGTGCTGCTGCTACAGAAGTTGAAGGTACCTAGCAATGAACCATTGTTATCACGTTCTTGTTCAAAATAATTGATTAAAGAATACACAAGTTCTTTGCAGCGGGTGGTTAATTGTTTCGGCATGTTTGCTCTAATAAGAACATTTTATAACGCAAAAATACGAAAAATTAAATGAACGAAATAAAATACATAATGGACGTAACCACTAAAGTTGCAGAAACCAGCAGAAAAATGTCCAAATTTCACCTGACGAACCAATTTTAAATGCTTTTGCCAAGATATAAAATTTTATTAATGTTAAACTGAGACTGCCCGTTAGCTTGAATGGCGAATGACAGAATACAAAGGAACGTCTTTGTATCGGCACTTTGTCACGTGGAAAACGGTTTTTCTAATGGATGAGTAGTTATAGGTAGCAGTTTGAATGATAGATTGCACTTATTATAGTAGTAGTACATGGTTTTACAACTTTTAAATTAATGTTTCTGAAGGATCAGTTAAGCATCACCTATAGTAATGATTGAAATATTCAGGTCAATAAATAAAAATAAGAACATATGAATACGGAATAATAAATGAGATGTGATAAAAAAAATAATCGGTTGCTAGTGAGAATTTCATGAAAATAAAGTTATTGTTATGTCGTAACGATATTAATTTGGATATAAAAATGAGAGAGATGGTTTTTCAAAACCTGGGGAATACGGTCTGATGTGGTTGACTGGCTTTACACAACTGTGATAAAGCCAACGATCATCTATGGAACAATGGAGTGGAGGAAAACAGAAGTGTCCTCCGCTGTGAACATTAACTGAAATCCAAAGACAAGCCCTTCTTGATATTACCGGGGCAATGAACAGCACGGGGACGGCATCAATGAAAGCTCTTTTTGGACTTCCTACTTTGGAATTTTTTGTAAGGGCGGAGGCGATGATGGCAAATCTTAGGCTGAAATCGGGAGATTATGGTTCCCAACAATGTTCGAGGACACACTGATACAACTGGGACAATACTAGATGAACCCATATTTCTCATGAGTTTTCATAGCAAGACACCGGAGAACATATTCACTGAGCATCATCCCAAAATTAATTAAAGTGTGCAGAGATCCTAAACTGGAAAAATGACGGAAGCACTTTGGAGAGAAAATAATACAACCACTACAACTACTGGAAATCCCTCCAGTCAACCTAGTGGCCTACATAGACGACACGAAACTTCTGGAATGGAAGTAGATGTCATGGGAAATGCTACAAAGATTCGGTTCAAGTGCCTGTGCTATAGAGTGCAACCCAAACGAATGAATTAATGAATGAATGAGAGAGATAGTACTAAAACGAATACTTGCAATTTTCACAGCGCGGTCTCCTGATGTTGACAAATTGTGAGCTCCCAATTTGAAGACGAAACGCTCTACGTTAAAAGCGTATCTTTTCGCTTTACATTTTTGTACCATAAATAACAAGCGAAATAAATGCGGAAAATTTCGATGATCTTTGACACACTATAACTTTGTAAGCGGTCACGATGTCGATGGGGACTTTTCACACGTCATTTATAACGTCAAAATGAAATTGTATGCAAAAATCCTGCTTGTTCCTAATTTTTTGGAAATCATCTTATTTTCGGTTAAGGTTTCTGAGGAATTAGAAGAATATGAATATAAACAAAGAATATTTTTTGTATTTTCTCACTTAGGTACTCTGCACCACTTCATTGTAACGTATATTTTTTAAAACATTCACTCACAATCATACAATAACTATTCAATATTTTTATTTGTGAATGATAAGTTTTATACGAATTTAAAAAAATTCTGCTTATTTGATTTCCGACCATTTTTTTTTCAACTTGTCAACGGTTCTCGATACTATCAACTTGAAACGTAAACATTTTTAACAAATCGGTGGATGTCATAAATGTTGTTCGGTCTTTAATGCGTTGTTTTTCCCTCCTTTTATTTTTAATGATATGAAATTCCCATTTATTTATTCATTTTATTATTCAAACTATAAATAAAACATTTACAGTATTAGTGGATGTATGTATGTCAATTGTCATATGTTTTTAAAACGAGTTCAAACCATTACTGTGCGTAAAAGATGCAACAATGTCGCATCTGTACAAAAAGCTCGGTGTATAGCATAGAGCGGCATTAAAGAATTGCAACTATTTTAAACTCTTTTCAGGAATTACATTTTCTCACATATTTTGTAACGATGAAAAACACGTTAGATTTGCCGTTTACCAGAGGCGCAGACAGTTTCAATTGTACTTTCGTCCTTCTATTAATGATTCAATGTTATGTTAAATGATATACAATTTTTTACAAATTTTTTTTAATATTTTCATATCTAAATACCACAAGAAACAAAATTTTGTAGGCAGAATTTTAGAAAAGTACGAAAGTTTGTTGCTTGGCAAGGATTTCATTAGTGAAATTGCCGAAAAGCAACAAATTTTAATAAAACCTTGAGAACAAATTTTCCTACACTATCTCTTCTCGAGTGATATTTGAAATGAAAAAGATAAGAAACAATAAAATAAGAGAATTTTTATTTAACAATGGAGCACAAACAAAAAAATAACTTTGGAAAATTTACTTGATCTGGTACTAGTTTTCAATTAATTTCAAATGATGTTTAGAGTTAAATTGTGAATAAGATTTCAAATGCAAGACTAGGTATCCATAGACTGGAAAACACGATGCAGCCTAAACGCTAGATCATCAGGGCACATGAATATTGTAAAAGTTGTGTCGAGGGACGTGCTAAGCATGACACAACTGTGCGATATTCCTTTGATAGCCCATTCGAAGTACCGATTTCACTCAGAAATTAATGGGCTGACGAAGAACTCAGTACCATTAGTCAGGGACAGACATGGTACACCGATGGGTCTAAAACTATAAATGGCACTGGGGCGGGAGTATACTCCAAAAAACCAAGCAACAGCTATAGCAACGCACTGGGAAACTACACCTTTGTATTTCAGGCAAAGGTATATGCAATCTTGCAATGCGCGAGAGAAAACAACAGGAGAGCTCCCGAAGGCAAGCAGATCCATATCATGTTAGATAGTCAGGCGACACTTAAGGCAATCACAAGCCAGAAAGTGACCTCAAGACTAGTATGGAATTGCATCGAAGAACTGAAGACGTTATTCAAACGGAATAACGTCGAACTGACCTGCGTATGTATGTATGTATGTATGTATGTATTTTGGGGTAACATTCACTGAGACCTAAAAGATCTATTGTGCCCCCTTACTTCTACTTAGTTTCTGAGGAGAGTCTCAGATACTAGTAGCTCCTTTAGTCCTATTTCCCGGAGGAATTTTAGGATATCTGCAGGCCTCAACTTAGGTAATTGTCCCTCTTCTATCCAGTAGTCTCCCAGGTACTGTGCCCTAGGATTCTGAAATACTGTGCAGTTCGCAAGTATGTGGATGGAGGTTTCTTCTTCCATTCCACAAAATCTACAATCTTCTTCCTCCACTATTTTGAGCTTTTTAAGGTGTCCATTCAGGCGACAATGTCCCGTTAGGATTCCTGTTAAAACTCTTAGTGCAGTTTTGCTTTGACTTATGCATTCATTTGATCTCAACAGGTTGTAGTCACCCAGAAGAATCTTTGATTGCCTAAGCCCTACTAGATCTTTCCAATTGTCAGATCTTCTCTTTTCTTCGGCTTTACCTATTTCTTCCAATATTACATTGGAGCTGATTCCGCAAAAAGGTTCCGGCCCCCAAAAGGGTATTTCACTCCCCCTCTTTGCTAGTTCATCTGCTATTTCGTTTCCTTCTATTCCAGTGTGTCCTGGAATCCACAGTAAGGTGACTATATTGTTCTCGCCTAGTTCATTAAGTTTGCCTAGGCATTCCCACACCATTTTGGAACTGATTACACAGGAACTCAGCGCTTTAATGGCTGCTTGACTATCAGACATTATGATAATCCTTTGCCTTCTATATCCTTTGTCAATATTGAACTGGGCACACTTTCTTATTGCGTGAATTTCCGCTTGAAAGATACTTGGGGTTTTTCCCAAGCTTTCAGAGTGTTTGGTTCCTGGCCCGTACACTCCTATCCCAGTTCCTTCTATTGCTTTTGAGCCGTCTGTGTACCATTGAATGGCATTCTTTCCAAGTCTGGTAATGGTATTTGGATCCCATTCCTTCTTGTTGCTTAATTCCGTAACGAATTTCTTTGAAAAGTTATACTTTTTCATCATACCATCTTGTGGCATGTCCCAGGTTGTCTGATTTCTAAGAAGTGAAGAACTGACCTGGGTATCGAGGGCAATAAAAAAGCTGACGAACTTGCAAAAAGAGGGTCAGAGGATAAGCAGCCTGAACCAGGACAGATTCTCGGTATACCGAAAAGTATAGTACGAGAATCTGTAAAGACCTGGATCAGAGAACAGCATAAAAATTTCTGGGTAAACATCCCAAGGCAAATGCATGAGAACACCTTTATAAAAGAACCATGTCTGAATCGTATACAGCGGAACTGCTAACACTGTGCAGAAATCAGCTGAGAATCATAACAGGTTTCATGACTGGTCATGATTCTTGTATTGTAATGGATTTCGAATTTTCTTTTTTTTCTTTTGGTTACCTTGAAGCTGCTTTCGTTTTAGTCCTTTGCAAACGGTCTGGTTTGAAAACTATGTCATTAAATGGGTCTATATAGTACTTTTCTAGTAGCATCTGTGCCGTGGTGTTCCATATGCTCTTGATACTAATCATCCATACACAAAATATATAATATGCATCACTCTACTAAGGAAATAATAATAGGTACATTAAATATAATGAAAATAACAAAAACACTTGCTATTCGCTTCCATACTTATTCTTCAAAATATCATTCTTGAGTGATCTCTGCTACGGTACTCGCTTGGTAGTGTTCGTTATGCAGAATGCGTATTTTTTGTGATATTGCGATTATAGAAAAAGCTTTGACATTGTAATTGTGTTTGAGAAATCGAATTGTAGATTCAATGAAATATTTGACGCAATATTTTGGAAGCGTTCACGAGAAATTTGGTCTCTAGAAGCATTTGGTAAATAATTTTAATAGATGCACAATCCAGACCAATTGACATGGATAAAAGTAAAGTTATTTATAAATTTACCAATAATTGTTTATTATTGGTAATTATTATTTCAAATATTTAACCATCATTTTTATCCATCTCCGTTTTTAGCTCAACAACCGAGTAATTATTTATTTTAGTGCATTTCATACTCATGTTTTAAATAGACATATAAAACATATCCATACATTTGGAATAATTTTACCACATCAAAATGTTGCTGCCAAATTTTTAATATCGCGAATGCGCAAAATTTAGAGCGCTCAAGAATAATATTTTCAGAATTCGTTAAGAAGCGAATAACCCTGAGTGTTGCGAACGATCGAGGATTATCATATTATTTTTTTCTTGACTGCAGCTCAACAAAAAAGGCCGCTACAGGTATTTGGAAAACTCTGGATAATAAAGTCAGCTCAACGTGATTTACACTAAATATGTTGAAGAGAAGTTGATAACAACGTTGTGCTGTGCCATCAGTTTTTCATTTTCTATAGACCATATACCACCTAGTCCTTTTTTCTAATTCTCTTGTTATTTCCAACATTTACAGGATTTTGGGTTATTATTACATTTATTGCTTTTTGGAATAGAGTGAGTTAATGCCCCCAGAACGTAGATCTCTAGTTTGTTGATTTGACCGATATATCGAAGGTGAAAGAGCATAATGTCCTATCTAAATTAATTGAACTTTACAGAAGAGACCAAGAACTATTTAGTTTCTAGGATTTTGCATAAGACTTTGAAAAAAAAAACGTCAACTTTAATTTTTCCCTGCCCTGCCTTGGCAGAAAAGCACCAGAGGTGTTTGTAGAGCGAACGACTTGAGAGTCTATTAGATGCAGCAGAGATGGATATCGGGAATTTGAAGGACTTTGTAGGGGGATGAAAGTACAAAATGTCCTATCCATTAAGAAAACAAATTTTACATGATTTCAAAAGTTGTGGCTGGAAACCTTCCCCAAGAAGTATATTTAACTGTTTATACTAAGACAAGGAATAAAAGGAAACATATAAAGAACTAAGGATAGGTGGAAACAGAATAGCTCAACACCATGAGCCAAAGGATATGCCTAGTGCCTCTGAGTGGACCGGTGCCGGAACGGACCTGGTCGCCCATATAACCTAACCTATAACCTACACTGTAATGTTATGACAGCATAATTTAGTTTTACCATATAATACATTTACATGCATGTATATGTATTTGATTAGGATTTCTCTGTACAACATCTAGAAAATTCGGAATTTTTGGCGACAAATCTGTAATGGATTTTCTCCGTTATTCAAATGATATTGTAACAGTAGGGTGGTAGGTTTTGAATCTCGATTTATCGTATTATGTCTTTGTTCCCAAGCTATCTTCCATAAATGTTCGAGAATTCTACTTCTTATGTTTTCTACAGAAAAATAAATTAAAAAAATCAAAAATTTGAAAAAGAAATTAAATGTTTTTCTAGCTTTATCGCAGAAAAATCAATAATAATAGGTTTGTTCGTAGAAAGGAGTTACCAATCGATTGGAAATTTCCCAAACTCTCTCGTTTGTGATTCGTTGTGAATCGATTGGCAATTTTTAGAGCGCTGTAGACATGGGTATTCTCGTCAGCCATTTTGGTGCCTTGTTGTACGTTGACGTTGGTTCGATATCAAAAATTTTTCAACACAATATGTCAACTTGACACATCACAAAACAATAGGTTTGTTCCAACACATCAAGAAACCGTTCTTGGAACGATGACGCGCATGTGAAATAGCAAAAATGCGTTCCAACCACGAGAGAACCGTTTGGCGAACGATAATTTTTTTGTTCCAACCCGATTTGGTATCGTTATGGAACCGGTTCAAGAACGATGATTTCGATACTTCACTGAAAGCAGGTATCAAGGGAACTGACTTGCGCAGTACATATATCCATATCTAGTTAGGTTAGTTGCCTTGATTTGTTGTTTTTGTATTTGTTGAATTTTGTGGGAGCGACAGTTTTTTACTTATTTTCTTGATATAAACATAAAAGTAGGGTTATGTTTGATACGTTCCAGTGATTTATGTCGAGTCAGTAACCAAACCGTTCCAACCATGATTTATTTTGGAATCGTTATTAGAACGGTAAACACTTGGCGTCTGCGTAACAAATCCCTAAGAACGATACCGATAACGATTCAGGAACGATTACAATTTGTGTGTTGGAACAAACCTAATAAAATTCAGGCACCAAAATGGCGGATGAGAATACTCATCTCTTTAGTGCCTTACAATTTTTGTTCTACGAACGGGTGGAAAATTTTGACAGTAGAGAGCATGACGCATGACATTTAATCATTAATATCTACTTCTATTCATCTGATTGAATAACTGTGAATTGAATTTATAGTCGACATTCAAGGTATGTTTGTACTTTTCAAACCTAAACTATATTTTAGAAGGAAGAACCAAAAATATGTCACTTTCAACAGCATTACTCTAGCTGAAAATTTGATTCCGGTCAGCGAATTATTCTGATAGTTGGCAACTGGTCCAAAACTGCAAATTTCTGTCTTCGAACAATGTATTTTCGAATCATCAACTGCCAAATTGTTTCTCGAACGCTTTTTTTTACTGCGCATGCATCTGACGGTTTCTTATAGTTTCTGACTGTTCTACGAAGAAACCTAATACTCAAAAAGTGAAAAGTCCTAACTTTCATACAATCTTATAAGTAATTAAATGTTATAATTTATAATTTCATGAAAGTACAAAATGTCCTATCCATTAAGAAAACAAATTTTACTTGATTTTAAAAGGTGTGGCTGGAAACCTTCCCCAAGAATTAGTTATATCTATCTGTATCTGTATCTGTAGAGTAGGGAGGGTGGGTTAGGCCACATGTGACCCATTGTAAATCCTCCCGAGGAGTTGTCTTCCTGGGTCATCGTCCATCCTGTCCTTTCCAGGAAGGTGGACAGGTCACTAGAAGACATCTCCTTTATATCGGCAGGTGTAGGCCAAGACTCACCGAACACACACTCTCTTATTGACGATAACTCCGGGCACTCGCATAAGATATGCCTGACACATTCATCTTCCCGTTCACACATCCTGCATAGAGGTGTGTCCACTAGCCCCATTATATTGAGGTGTTTCCTTAATTGACAGTGGCCAGTCAGAAATCCTACTGTTAAACGTAGGTTTTTCCTGGTCATCGCCCAATATTTTTTCGACTCCAGCTTCCCAGGGTGATCCTGGCAAGACTGCATCCCTTGATTTCATCCCATCTCTTTAGAGATTGAGCATGGGTGTAACGTTTAACTAGTTCCGCAATTGTCGAATTCGTCAGGCCGTAGGTGTCGCCGGGTCCAGTTATATCTAATTGTTTATACTAATTTTAACTGACTCACCTTTATACATAATAAAACACTATTTTTCTATAAAAAACTATAAATTCTTCAGCACAATTTTATTTTACGCCTGCTAAATAATAACACTAATCACATTGGACAACTTACTGACATCTCAGATGTTGCAGATAGTACAAATTCAAATAATATTCTAGAGAACGGCGATTTTTGCTCATGAAACTGCGTTCCATGATAGACAATAGTATTTTGAAACTGTTGCCAACACATGTCATTTTAATAAAAAATCAGATAGAACGTAATATTACATCTTCACCTTCGATATTTTGAAGTTTGATTGTTTTAAATTTTATAGAAACGATCGCTTTAAACTGTTTCGAACCAAATTTCTTAAAAACCTCTTCATACTATGTTGACACCGTCTAACAAGAAAGAACGTATTGGTGCACAATCAGTTAGGGTAATTAATCCTTTTAACATTTTCTCACGCACCGCCAGTGCTATTTATATTCAGGAATCATGTAGTTGATGCTAAAAATGGAAATAGTGCTTAAGAGTCATATGAGTTTTTTCATTTGTAAAATGGATATTGTTCTGTTATAGGATTAGGTGCAGTTGACCATGGAAGTGTCATAACGGGAACTCGATTGGCACTTGTTCCACTTTACTGGTAAAAAAGTACATCAGATGAAACTATTTTTAGTTTATCGTTTATCGTATCACTTATATCAATAGCGTTTTTCAATTTACTACTCATCTTATATTGTTTATAGATAAGTATTAATATTGAGAATAGTTTGTCTTACTAAAAAGTGATTTGAAATATTTCACAAAATTTCAATCTGAGCTTGAAGGTCTTCTCGTGGCCTCAGCATTATTAAACTCATTTTCTCATGTTTACAACACCCAAACAAATTTTGATATTTTCCAAAACTACTTATTGTGTTGTGCATACCTTAGAGAAGGGGCTCCCAACCTTTTTGGACTATAGAGCACATTCTAAACAAAAAACACAAATACAAAGAAAACATTAAAAAAATATATATAATATCAATATGTCAATGTGATCTTTGGCATTGCGTATCATATTGGCCAGTGCCTCATAATTAGGAAAGTATGACGATAATCCTGTTAGCAAACAATCATAAAGATGCTCATCGGTGAGCCGAGATCTATATCTTGATTTTCTTAAGTTCATGTATGAAAACAATGATTCGCATAAATATGTCGAACCGAAAAATGCTTTAATTTTATATGCCGCTTTTTTCAAAAATGGGAACTTTTCTTTGTCCACTATATTCCAAAAGTCCTCTGATATTAAGGATTTTAGCAAAATATCATTCTTAAGGTCCAAAATTTCTAACTCTTCTTCTTCTGTCTTACCTTGAACAAAATCTGCAATAGATGCTGCCATTTCTATTACATTTATTTGGCAAGTAAAAGGATTGAAACAGAAGGAAACAATTGGCTCGGTATGTGTAAACAGCAAAAATATCTATTCAAAATGATTTTTTAACACTTGAAGATGCTTAATAATTAATGACTCGTTTAATTCATGAAGTCAGGAAAGAAACCAGTCAAACATACAATATAGCGAACGTATTTAATAAACCAAGGCACTCAAAAAAATTAACAAATAAATAAAAATAATTCACATTTTTCATTAATGTTTATGAAAAAATTCTGTCTGTCGAATAGTGGCAGGCACGAGGTTGGGAACCACTGCCTTAGAGTAATACTACAAATAGAGTCCGCAAGTCTGGTCTCCATGGTTTGAGTCGTGAAAATTTACTTAATTGTGGCAACCTTAAAGGGAATCTAAATTAAGTAGGTACCTTTGAATTTTAAAGCAATCCTTCGTGCTAATGATTCCTCAAAGAAGTTAGTGAAAATAAATCTATTATTTTAATAACAGTAGTAAACTGTTTACTGTATTCCGGTTGAGTGAATATTGTTAGCTCTTCTTTATTCTTTAAATCTCTTCAATGCACAATACTTAAGCGTTCTTACGTAATATTCAGTGATAACTATGGCTTCAAATTAAATAATCTTTAATTCGGCCACAGCGTGTGAAAGTATTTAATACACTTTCTTGCACTGTGCAAGTAAGGAGTGCATTTTTTATTAGCCAATTGCGAATGCGTGATTATTTAATTCTGAATATAGGCCATACGTCTGGAGTTCAAATGAAAAATTCTGTTAAGAAATTAACACTTTCAAATCCTCATTGAAGCACTCAAAAGCGGTTCACTTTTATTCAGTTGATTATAATTTGGTAATGAAGGCACTGATCTGCCCAACATATTTTCATCCGAACGATTATCAAAAAATTGCAAGACGGAAAGACCATGATAACTAATAATGCAGAAAAGTGCATGACAATTTTTATAAATGTAAATATTTTGTAACTTCTATCTGAACTATTCGAAACGAGATCAGTGTAGTAGAGGTAATGGATTGTCCGGTGATATACTTTATTGTTCACCAAGAGGCACTATGTATGATAAGGTGACATTCACTGATACCTAAAAGATCTATTGTGCCCCTTACTTCTACTTAGCTCTTAAGGAACTTCTCAGAGACTAGTAGCTCCTTTAGTCTTATTTCCATGGGGAATTTTAGGATATCTGCAGGCTTCAGCTTAGGTAAATATCCCTCTTCTATCCAATAATCTCCTAGGTGCTGAATTGCTGTGCAATTCGCAAGTATGTAGATGGAGGTTTTTTCTTCCATGCCACATAATCTACATTCTTCTTCCTCCACTATTTTGAGATTTTTCAGGTGCCCGTTCAGGCGGCAATATCCCGTTAGGATTTCTGTTAAAACTCTTAGTGCAGTTTTACTTTGACTTATGCATTCATTTGATCCCAACGGGTTGTAATCTTTGATTGTCGAAGCCCTACTAGATATTTCCAATGGTCAGATCTTCTCTTTTCTTCGGCTTTGCCTATTTCTTCCAATATTACATTGGGGCTGATACCGCAAAAGGGTTCCGGCCCCCAAAAGAGTCTTTCAGTCCTCCTCTTTGCTAGTCCATCTGCTATTTCATTTCCTTCTCTGTTTAATTATAACTGATGTAATTGATGATAATAAATAAATCAATATGTCACAGTCTAAACATCAGTTATAATCGATACGACGCGCCCTCACTGTGAATGCCACTATGTGGAATGTGAAAAATCTTTCCGTCAAATGAAAGCCGTGGAGACGCGCTCAACGGTTAAGCTGCTAACTTAGCGGTTGCGTTCAGGTCGGCTGTTGCAGAGACAACCCTGAGACGCACAAGTGCATAGGAAAATAGTTCGGTGAGAACATGAGAAGAATTCTTTGTCTGATACATAAGAACTGTATAAATACGTCTTTGTTCAATTGCCCACAAGGTAGAGGCAGGTGGCGGTAGTAGCGATGTGATTCACGAACATTTTTGGCGAATTCGACTGGGGAGCACGATCCGAGTGCATGGCCTACCCCAGTTCCATTCGCATTATCTCAGTGCCACGTAAAAGTTGCTCCAACTCGGATCCGGTGGAGTTACCAAGTGGCACTAAAGAAATGCGAGCCACACCAGTGCAGTTCTTAAACCGACGATGATTCGACTGGGATTGATCCTTTAGAACTGTTCTAAAGTTCTAAAATTTTGCACTGAGTACTAAAAAACCGCATCGAGTGAAAGCCAGCCGAATTCTCACCAGGACTGCACTAAATTGGTGCGAGTCGAGACGAACATAAATATTTTCAAAACCAGGTGCAGAACTTTGTCAGAGTCGAACAACCAGCACCAAGAGAGAGCTGCTTAGTGCGCACTAGTGCCGCCAGTCGAATTCGCTATTTGTTTGCTTTGTGGAATTAGTGAAGATGAGGTCAAGAGTTAATTTACAAGAAAATCTATTTTTCTAATTTAAAAACACTGTAGTTTAATTATTATGATATAACGGTAATATGTTTACTCATTTTCATATTTGTAGCTAAATTTATCAATAAACAATTGTGTGATTTGTCTTATTACATTTTCAAACAACCATGTAGTACGTTCTTTTTTAAACAGTTCAGAGATCGAGGACGGAACCATCCCTACCTCTGTATCAACATGCGCGCCACCTACTCGCATCTTACAACAAAATGGAACTGTGAAGTACGCGAACTGAAGTTTTGCATGTACTTGAAAGTTTCAGGGTCGTCTGAGGCTGTTGTCGCTCTGCTGACTGTGCTGCTGACTTTCAGCTGTGAGCATCAGAAGTAGTAGCAGCTATTCACGCTTTCTTCTTTGCTTACTAAGCGCTGTCAAAGAGTTGGGGTGATTGATTGATTGATTCAGCACCACCAGTAAGAGGCTTAGAGTCCTCGGCACCTCAGCGTTTAGGCTTTTTTTGCTCCTGGTTGTGCCGTTTATGTGAAGAGATCAGTAGTCCTTATCAGGCTCAACAGTATTTTCACTAGGTCCTTTTTGGAGGATTCCTTCCTTGGATGTTCTAGTCCTAGGTGTCTATATCTCCAATGAGATAATGTGAGAGGCTGTTTCCTCCTCTTCCATGCACAACAGACAGCTTCCTTAGGGTACAGTGACCGGTGAAAGTGTTGGGGTAGATTACATGGTGTGTTTTGGTTGTTAACTACAATAATGTAAATAAACTTGACAGATCATAGAGTTGTAATGGATAATAAAATGTTTGTGTCCAGTGAAACTGGAACCCTTCATCTGCTGGATTACTAACATCTTGTCCAAAGATTGGAGAGGACCAAACTTCATTAGCTTGTGTAGTCTTTTATGGAAAGTAGAGTAGTACTAGATACGTTTAATCTATATGCTAGTATACAAATCCAAGATCAGAAAACAAGTTTATTTTTCTCCGAATAAAAAAATATATAAAATTTAGTATTAATATAAGGAATTTGAAGATAAATAGATAGATAAAAGTTGTTTTTTAACTATTAACAAACAATGCTATCTATTCTTATAAAAATCTACTACCTCCCCACCAAAAAAGATCACTGTATTCGAATTTTTGCAATCGGCTTGTCAACAAAAATATCAGCTACACTTTATGAACAATTTACTTTTTATCTCAAATAGTAATTCTTAATTATAATTCGCTTATAACAAGTAAGGTATCAACCACGAGACATGTTTCTACTAAACATGCATCTTAAATGTGTATGAACCAGATAGGAGGATTTAAACTCTTAAAATTTTGATAACCTATCTGTGGGTCTCTAAGTATTGTCTTTTTTAAATATTTTGTTTACAATAGATGATAAAAAATGATATAATAATTTCAATGTCCTTGACATTGGCACCATGACCGTCTTAACAATACCCGAATAAAAAAAACCAAACGACAATCGAACAGAGCTGGGAATCTGTGTAGCTTATAAGTTATTTTCTAGCGGAGGAAAGATATTTAAATAGTACACCTAGAGACTCATTTAATACTATGAATGGAACTTAACCCGAGGGCGACAAACATTCAAAGTATTGAGGTACTTTATCTCAGTGGATACATATTATATTTTTTCACTACCTCGAAAGTACGTGGTTTCAGATGCGATTATACGGATGAAAGTCTAACTTCCATGCATTGACAACGCTGTATGCAGACATTTCTTCTAAGGCTATTCGGAGATTTTCGAGAAGTTTCGTGTGATTATTCGGCAGATAGAAATGGAAACGGCTGAAAGGGTCTTTCTATACATCACGGAGTGTGCACTAAGTATGTTATCTGTGGTGTGCACTGCTAGTTGTAACTTTGGGTCCGTTCCGAATTACGCATGTAACGCATAAGCTGAATTACTGTTGCACGGCGCTTCGAAATCGTTCCGTTTTAATAATGTGCATGAAGCGCTATAGTTATTCGGAACGGTTGTATACGCATTCTGCCATCGTTGTCACTTAATACTACCTTCATTTGCTCTTTCCATTTCATTTTTACTTAAAAATAAGGTTATTATTTCATTACTCTCATCTATTAAAACTGGAAACTCATACAATGTTGTTTCTGTCAAGCCCTCCATAGTCAAGTTGGTATCCATTAGGGTTGTGATCAGAGATAATGTTGTGATTAGGGGTTGTCTCTGTGGTCTCTGCCATTACCTGTGTTCAGTTGTGTTTCGAATTACGCATAAGACGCATAGATTGCATAAACGCATCAACTGCCTCATGTCAAGAGAAGAAGCAGTCAGTGCGCTGGAAGGAGCGTAAAAATTCAGTACGGTTAGTACAACATTGCAGAAGTCTCAGCGCTATCAATGCGCGCATTGATTAAATCGGAACAATTTTCTATGCAGTCAACGCGCTTTATGCGTAAATCGGAATGCACCCTTTAGTCCCAAGTTGACGATAGTTCCGATATATGACGTTGTGAGACGTTCTTTTTTCTCTAATCTTATGTTCTGTGTCTCTAACCTTCATCGCTGATCTGATGCATCTGTTAGCTGTCTTAGTGGTGTCTTGACTGTGTATATTGTATTGTGTGATATTGGGGTTTACTAGATACCTACATTGTGAACATTTGAAATCAAAATGACTAAAAGAATACAAACGTGTTGTTTACCGAGGTTGGTGGTAAAACATCCAGAGGGTAATTGCCTTTTACGAGATTATCTTTGTTCTGGATACTTTTGTTCCGATCAATGAGTTCCAATAACCATTAATTCAATTTTTCCGAGTAAAGATACTTGAAAATGTACTGTCTTACCAGATACAATTTATTTGAGATGTTCTAATAGATGGCGCTCAGCATGCAATTCTTTTTGTTTGCTGCGCCATCGTTCTCCTGCTCTACACATTCAGTCATGTCTAAATTCATTTTTTACGTTACTCGAGAACTAAACTGAATAAACTCTCAGAATATTGATCAGATACTGGTACAAACGACAGAAGATCTTCACGAATAACAGGTTTTTTTATCTGCCCATGACTGGTAAAAAACTGTAAAGAAGAAGAAACAGGCTGGCAAGAGACAACAAAGTGTCTCTAATATGGATGCCGGCACATAAGGGGATTGCAGGTAATGAAATGGCTGACCAGTTAGCTAAAGAAGGCTCTAAACGAGACTTCATAGGTCAAATGGAGGTCGACACAAGGGCACCTCCATACAAAGAGTTTACTGAACCAGGTAGACAAGGAACTCTCAACCAGGCTATTGAAACTGGGTAAGAGATATTTGAAGACAGTTACCGACCTGGTGACTGGACACTGCACCCTGAGGAAATATCTGCACAAAATGGGCAAAGTTAGTGAACCTTTGTGCAGGAAATGTGAACTCTATAATGAAACATCTACTCACATACTCTGCTTCTGCGAGAACTCACATGGATTCAGACGAAAGCACTTTGGAGAGGAAACTATACAACCATTACAACTACTGAAAATCCCTCCAGTCAAACTAGTGGCCTACATAGAAGACACAAAGCTTCTGGAATGGAAGTAGATAACATGGGAAATGGTACAAAGATTCAGTTTAAGAGCCTGGGCTGATGAGCACAGCCCAACCGAATGAATGAATGAATGAATATCTGCCTCCGATTCCGGGATCTTACACAAAAATACATTTGCTCGACACCAAGTACATCCATAGTTTCATCCACTAATATAGAAATACACCCGGCTTCATTAACTTTTTGGATTACTTATTCTCTAACAAGGGAAGCCGCTATGTCTAATACTTCGTTTTGAATGAGCGGAATCACATAGGTAGCGTTTTTAGAACTTGAAGCTAGATAGAACTTCATCTTTGCTATATTTACTTATCCCGTAGCCCTTATAAAACACTTGTTGGTTAAGTAACTATTACTGTACCATAGAAAAGGTGTTATGATTTGAAAGATATATATCTATGCAGTGATAAATACCGATTTCGGTTGTTTTATAATAACTATTCCAGCTCTTATAGTGACGTTAAGTAAAGCGTTCATACTAGACCACTTATCTATTTTGGTGGTATGAACTCTAAATGGACATAATAACATATAGGATAGGCCATGGTCAGTTGAAAAAGCTTACATCCGGGATGAAATTGACACAGGTCAATTTTTTTTCTACATTAGATATTAACGAAAATTGTACTCATTTATTATGTCCTGACCTCACACAAACAAAATTTTTATCGGATTATTTTTTTTTTATGTTGGTTGACAAATATAATAATAGAAATCGTTCGAAGTGGAGCTGATCGTATGTCGCGTAAAGCTAAGTGAAATAATTTAACATTAAAAGCCAACAAAATAATTCTTACAATAATATATATATAATCCATATACCCTTCTACCTAAGATAGGTGTAGGGTGTGAGGTTTCCATTATTTTTCCTCATGGACGAACTTCCTCCATTTATTTTTATCTCTTGCCAATTTGTATGCTTTCTTTTATCGATCCCCCTTCTTTCAAATATTTTATTGATGATGTTATCCCATGTTGTAACTGGTTTGCCCTTTTCCTTTTTGTGGGTCGTTTTGCCTCCCATATCTGCTTTACCGGTCTCTCGTTGCTCATCCTTATTAGGTGTCCGAACCATCTTAACAGATTGTTTTCGATTGTTTTTAAATTGGTTTTACACCTAATTTTTCTCTAATATGGTCGTTCCCCATTCTATCTTTCCTCGTCACTCCTAAGATTCTTCGCAGGTACTTCATTTCCATGGTTTGTATTCTTGATTTTAGCTGTTTTGTCAGTACCCAGCTTTCTGATCCATAAGTAAGTATTGGAACAAATATTTAATTTTATACATTTATTTTTGTCTTCCGTGATATTTCTTTTTTCCCGATGAAACTTTTAATGGAGTGGTACAATTTTGAGGCGTTTTCAACTAGTTTGTTTATTTCTATTTCCTGTGATCCGTTGTCGTTTATGTAAACTCCTAGATATTTAAAATTTCCCACTTTTTCTATCTTTTTATTATCTATTTCTATATCTATATTATTTTTGTTTTCTCTTTATTGATTTTTAAGTTTCTGGATTTTAGTTTTTCTTCCAATAACTGCAAATTGTTTCTTATTTCTGTTTCGTTCTTTGCACATATAACTAGATCGTCGGCGAATAGGCACTCTTGTAAATATATCGGTTTTAATTCTCTATGCCCAATGTCCAATAATATATGAGTCAATTATTGAAAAAATTGTTGTTACAACTAACTTTAAAACCTCAATACAGTAAGCTCACTTAAGAATACCTGTACAAATTGTCAGAAGCCAATATCGAAGTCCAGGCTCATATTTTCCACATCAATACTTCATATAATACATCATATAATTTAAATAGGTTTCTCTAAACCATTTCAGTCAATCTACAGCTCCTTATTTTTACGTATGTGGAAGTTTTATCAAACTGCGCCTATCCAACTTATATCAAAGTCTCGAAGGAGGCTAAGGAGGCTCAGCCTCCTCAACGATTTATCCAGCAAATAGCACCAGAAATATTTTGTTGATTATTCTCCATTTTATTTCCTGTTTATCTAATAAATTTCAAATTTTACAATTAATTCCCTGGTTTTACTAGTTATTTTTGAATCTGACAACAGTGCCTTGAGGCTAGATTCTACAAACATCTCAATACCGAAGCACGTGTTGCTCAACACAGTTGCCGTTTTTTTGACCAGTCCAATTGCTAATACCATTAAAAATAGAGGAAATGGCAACAGTCTCAGGAGGCTTGCCTCTAGCGGTCGCGATGATACACGAACTGCCGAATACAGAATACGAGTGGCAAGGCACATCGTGTTGCGTGTTGCATTTAATTTGGTAGACAAGAAAGTACATTATAAACAACTTTTTATGAAATTTTAGATACTTTTAAAGGTAATATTGAGATAAGTTTTTCGACTTGACGAATAAAAGTTTATTCGAACGTTTTTCAAAAGAGTTTCCCAATACACTTTTAGATAACTTAGTTTTAAAATATAAATTTTTTTATAAAATAGCACTGCACAATTAATTATGCTTTGTATACTCGGATAAAAATATATTTTAGGTCAGTACGACAGTCACGCTGATATGATAAAATTTATGATAAATAATGATTTGCAACAAGTTTTACCTCAGTTTTATAAACCATTCCTGTCACGTCGGCATCGGTGGAGAGATCATTTTCTACTCTAAAACGAACCTGCGAAATACAATGGGCCAAAATCGTTTATACAATGTTAGTTTAATATCTATTGAAAAAGATTTAGTAAAACGCTAAAAACAAAATGATACATTTTATAATAATATTATTGATAATTTTTCGCAAACTAAAGACCGTAGGATTATAAAAAAAAATATATGAAAGATTCCAAAAATAAAATTAAAAACTCAAAAAAAAAATAAGAATACAAAAAACGAACAAAAAAATTTTTTTGGCAAGATAAACTTTAATATACAGGGTGTAACAAAAAGGCAGGTCATATATCATATCACATATTCTGGGGCTAAAAATAACTCGATCCAACCCAAGTTACCCTAGTACAAATGTGCATGCGAAAAAAGTTACAACCCTTCGAACTTACCAAATGAAAATTGATTTTTTCAAATATTTCGACAGTTGTTCGACATATTATAATGAAAGTTGACAAGTTGGTTTCTTATGGTCAGAGCATAAAAAAAAATTAAGGAATTATTGCACCCCGTTAAAAATTTGTGGGAGTAGAGATCTCCCAAAATTTTTGTGTACGTTACAATGTAATGCTTATTGTGGCACCATTATTCAAACACACTATTTATGAAACTTTTTTGCCCCCTAGTACTTTTTACAATATTGAGTTTTTATCGAGATCGAGATTTTGCTTCAAAAATTTCGAGTAACAAAAATTAAAGTCAATGAATTTTTAAGTTTTTCGAGGGTCTAAAATGTTTTATTGAATCTTATTTATTTACAAATGTGTAGTTTTATTAGATGTTCGAAATAAATAAGATTCAATAAAAAATTTGGGACCCTCGAAAAACTTAAAAATTCATTGACTTTAATTTTCGTTACCTACTCGAAATTTTTGAAAAGCAACTGTAAAGTTGATGTTTCCCGCGAGCTGTCATAATTTGACATTATTGGCGCTCTTAAACAGGAAGTAACTTTGAAGCACGCCTAATTTTCCGCGAGCTGTCATAATTTGAAATTATTGGCGCTCTTAAGCAGAAAGTAACTACACACACGCACGCCTAATTTTATTTATAGATAAAAGAAAGCTAGTAGTTAATTTTGGTGTGGTAGTAGAAAAAATCTTGTGTGTATTTAGAGCAGAAAGTCTTTTGGTAGTTTCGACAGATTGCCGCAACTTTCTGTCTCGACTACCAAAGTACTACTTTCTGCTCTTGATACACAAATAGCTATTGTCACTGAAGTAGCTGGTAAGGTCGATGCGCAAAGGTTAAGTTAATTGGCTGAGTAGAGTGTATTTTTACAAAAACGTTTTCTGTCCAGCCTCCTCTCTTAAAAAGTTCACGAGCCGCCACTGATGTCTACCAAACCTATCTAAATAATATACTATAAGGGATGTAAGTAACATTTACTAGTCAAGAACGATTTTGAGCTCGAGCGATAGCGAGGTCTGGTAATAAAGTTCGAGTCTAGTCAATATACTAACATCCCTTGAAGTACCTATACCAGATTTTTTCGCCTCCCCGTAGAATTTATTCTTGAATTTTTATAAATTTAATTTAATCGTGAGGCATACATTGAAGGTGTTTATTAATAAATAAAAGGCTTGTACGATATTCTCAGATTTATTTAATATAACGTGTGAATAAAATACAAAACAGCAATCAATAATTTTATACCATTATTGATTATTTTTCATAGAGAATTGAATGATAAACTCTAGAACCGTCTTCAAGAACACTGGAAGGAAAAAGTCAAAGCATCAATCATCTCGAGAAAATTGAAGTAAGAGGGAATTCAGGAGCACCAGAAAAACTTGTAAAGACGATGATCGATGTCAATAAACAATAAAAGACATACTAAACCTAACCTCAATTGTGTTTGTGTCAAAACTGGCAGAATTTTTCCAATTGATCTGACAACGTCTTGAAGTTTTGCCAACCCGTAAGCTGAAACTGCCTCATTAAGTATAAATTGTATTCACGGATGGTTAATTTATATTTACTCTGATAAGCAGGATAGTTACTAAAAATGACATCATCGTCTTTTTATCGTAAATGAACCATATTTAAACACATTTAGGATAAAAAAGCAACTGGATATTAATTGGACAATAATAAGAGAGTAATTTTGTATTATTTCTAGCGATGAAGATTTGTTGTATGAAAAAATTATTGATTACATTAAATGTGGTGAATTTGTAATTAATGTTAATTTGAAACAGTACAATTTCTTTCAAAGCAGTAAACATCAAGGTGTTTAATCACAAAAACACGTTTACTGCTTTCTATAACAGCATTTACAAAATCTAAATGTCTTTCAATGAGTGTTGATATAATTTATAACATAAGTCCGGAAATAAATCGCTCACAGAACAATTACCAGTTCGAGGAACATCTAAAATGAAATCTAAGTAACTGCCGAGAGTTTTCATAGTGCGACGGATGTACATCATTTGCATTACTGAAGAATGTACCTAACACCATCACATGTCACTCAAATTCTTATAAACTTTTACGGCAGACCTAATAAAGATAGGAAAACTGTCAAAACCGTAGTAGGTATGGGCACTGTAAGCTTAACAGGCACTCAAAACTGATTCGCTCAGTACTTAAACAGATTCACCATCATCGACAAACGTGGTGGTGTTGACCTTGATTTGGGTAATTACGCGGTTCATTAGGAAATGTAATGATGATTGTGAGATCAATAAATGAGCTATTGCTTGGTGGCCAAACATTTTGAAACCAACGCCCCAACCAAATATATCTACAAAGATAAATAATCTTGTCTGATGATTAGTGGTTACATTGGCACCAAACTATAATTAGCTATGCAGATCCTTCTAGACCTTTTCATATTTTTCTGAATAGAGATGTTTCGGATATTTCCAAATGCACACAACTGGCTTATACGAAATGGAGCAAAATGCTGGCGAACACTAAAACTCACAGTATTTTGGAAATGATCTCCAACAGTAAACTACGACCATTTTATACCCTTCTAAATTCGTATAGAGATTGCTGTATCCTCCGAATGATAGAACTACTAAGAGCAGATAGCTGTTGGTATACAGATGGTTCAAAAAAATCGTCAGGCTTTGATGCAGGTGTATACGATTTCAGAGCAGATACAGAAATATCAACCTGCCTAGTATCCCCAGCAACTTTTTTTCCATGTTGAGGTTTACGCCTTTTATATATGTGTGAAGAGATTGGAAGTAAACTACCTATCAAATGTAACAATTAAAGGTTTTTCGAGTAGCCAAGCGTCTTTAAAAGTTCATTGATTTCACCGTTCAACGTCAAAGATGGTATCAAGCTGGCCAAAAAAAAATTCTCTTTCCTATGGAATGAATCAATAAATTGTCTCTTGTATGGCCAGAATATCATTGCAAAAAGACAAACTACTTGGCAAGGGGGAGTTGCGCAGGTGGTTTTATAGCACTAGAACCTGACATTGGCATCTAATTAAGCTTTGCAGAATAAACATTAGATACCTAACAAGCAAGGAGAGATTTTAATATATTTAGTATGTTCCTTGTGGTGTATTCTTTATTCTTTTGATTAATTATTTCGGGAAGTCACAACACAATCTTAAACCCGATATAATTAACAAAAAGAATAGAAGTATTTTAACATCTGGCCAAATTCACAAGATGTTCTACCAAACAAGAATTAGACTATAACCTACATTGTCTAACAAGAATACTAACAGGTCACTTTTGTTATCATATAGTAATATAATGTCGTGCCGTCTTTGTATGGAAAACTATGGAATAGCGAACATAATTAGACTCAGTTTTCTGATATTATGGAAAATCTCTCTCGCCTTCAGACCTGGAATAACATTCCCAAAATACAGTTTTCGGTTTTGTTAAGAAGCTGAATCTGTTTGGTGAAATATGAGTAGGCTTAAGTGAGGGGGCCGAATAGACCCACTCTCCTCAAAATTACCCTAGCACTGGAGCAGTTAATTCATTGTCTGTTCACTTTCAATAAGGATGAACTGAAACGGATACGATGTAAAATGTGCTCTAGCACATGGGCTGAAAAGTCTCGGGCCTAACAAAGAAAACATGTTTTTTTGTTCAAAATTAGTTTTATTCATCAACGAAGTTTCCATCAAGAACAACGCAATCATTCAATCGTCGCTCTAACATTTCAATACCACTTTTGTAGAACGATTTATCGTTTGCCTCAAAATTGGCCTCAGTGTCAGCGATAACCTCTTCATTCGAGCGAAATTTCTTACTAGATGTGGGAGCAATTTGAAGTTCAATTCATGTAGTTTTGCCATTGTGACACGGAGCGTTGTCTTGATGAAACAAAATTGTTTCTTTACCATATGCGAACGTTTCTTTACAATTTCGGCCTTCAAACGCTCCAATAACGCTATATAATATTCACTGTTGATGGTATTGCCCTTTTCGAGATAGTTGATTAAAAAATATTACACCACGTACATTCCTTTCATAACCTTTCCAGCTGATTGTTGAGCTTTCGGGCGCTTTGGACGAGGTTCTTGTTAGAATATATCTTAGTAATCTAATGTCAAATAATATATTTTTAAAGTTAGTTATTGTGTCAATGTTTTAAGATGATTATGTTAATGTCATAAAATATAAAGTAAAATAAAACAGAGATTTTTCTACTATATTATTGTACAATTTCACCACTGGAACAACAGTTCTCCAGTTGCTGTCCACTCAGAAGACGATCGTTTTCATTTCGGAGTGAAGTGATGGATCCATGCTTCATCTATTGTCACATATCGACGCAAACATTCCGGTTTGTTACGTTTAAACATGGTCAAACAATGCTCAGAAGCATCAACACGTTCTTGTTTTTTGTCAACAGTGATCAAACGCGGCACTCTCTTTGAACACAGCTTTCTCATAGGCAATTGCTCATGCAATATACAGTCAACACGCTCTTTTGATATCTATACGACGTCAGCTAACTCACACAACTTCACTTTTCGATCATTCGAAACGATTTTGTGGATTTTTTGATGTTTTCTGGTGTCTCATTTGGACGTCCACTACGTTCCGCATCATCAGTGTCTCTACGACCGCGTTTGAAGTCTGCAAACCATCGTATTTTATTGTTGTTTCTAATTTAGCAGAGTCCCCATAACACTTTTCAAGTGATTGCTTCGCTTGAATGGTATTTTTTCCCATCAAGAAGCAGTGTAAAATTAAAACACGAAATTGTTTTTAAACCATTGTTTTGAAAATATTAAAAGTAGCGACACTTCGCACAATAACTCAAGAAATTAATAGAATAACATGAAATTTTGACAGCTGTCTTTTTAAGGTTGGTACTAACTGAAAAACAAGCGATTGCAATGAAACTAGAGCCATCTATGTGTCAGGCCCGGGACTTTTCAGCCCATGTTTTATATAACATTGTTTAGGTCTGAGCTGGAAACAAAATTTGAATATTTCCGCTAGTGCCTCTTAACGAATTTGAGATGCAATTGGAAATTATGAAGCAAAGATCTATCTTATCTTTAATTAGTTTTTTTTTACTTACTCAGGCATTTTCGATAAAAGTAATATGCTAAAAATAAAATGGTCATAAACACATAGTATCAACAAAAAACAAAATTAATCTTTGTTTATGTATTATTGTATTGAAAGTTATTTTTATTTTGAGATATTTTTTGCATGCACATTTTTAATAAGTTGATACAACAAAAAAGTTTAAGGTTATTGTTCAAATAGATAGCGTGCCTACAACGCAGTACCTACACATTTTTTTATTTAAAATCGAAATTTGAATTTATAATTCTTTTAAGTTCCCATTTGCGACTAATCTGTATTAGCTGAGATCCTAGATTCCAACAATGAGCAAAAGGAGTGACGGCTAGTTATTTCCAGCGATATGGAAACGGTCACTTTTCGCTATTAGTTCAACCATCAATTCCAGCTTATTAAATGTACTCTTTAGACCCTTACTTTGTAGAATCTACTCCTACTCATATTAGGTACACACATAAATGATACTTATTCTTATTAATTCCATTATTTAATAAAAAAAAATGAAAATTCCAAAATACTTATTCATAATTATTTCGATATTGATAAATCATCGTTAGAATGGCAGAAGTTACATAAAAATGGAGCGGAGAACCTGGCCTGGCACAAATAAACAACTGCCACATAACCTCAAATACAATTCCGCGCATCATAGTTACATGGGGAGGTAGGCGACATTTGCTTGTAGTCTTTGCTGGTACATAATGTGTACCGACCGGGGCTGGTAAATTGCGCACAGCGGTCAGTTTGTAGCCAGGTATACCCAAAATGTTTCTTTTTCATAGGTAAATTGCGCACAAGTGACCCTAAAAAGGGTCTAGGTAAATTGTATACAACTTTCTACCGATTCTACGAATTTTAAAAGTCACCAGAGATTCAAAGGATTATCCCCTAATGACTTTACGATAACAATTTGAGGCGTAGGTACATAGATCAGTTTAGTTCGTCCGATTTCTAAAATGGAACAAATGCTGAGTGAAAAGAACAAAACTCTAATAATGCTAGAAGGAGCTAAATTTCGCAAAGAAAAATCCTTGTTTCTGGCAAAACTCATTGGCGTTGCACAAATGAAAATTGCAAAGCCAAATTATATACCATTGATGAGAAGGATATCATCGACAGGGATCTCATCAATAATCATGATATAGATTCCGCAAAACTGTGTCGTGAAAAAATCAGTAACAGCCTAAAAAGGGAAGGTGAAGCAGAAATATCAGTTACACCATTGAAAGTGATACATAAGGAGATAAAAGGTAAGAAATGTCAATGTGCTTTGGCATAATTGAGGTTAATATATTCAGAAACCCCCGAAGTTCTTCAAGAACTTAGATTAGTGGACATAGGATACATACGGAAGAACTTATACAATGCGCGTCGAGCATATTTGCCTCCGTTGTCGAAAAGCGTGCAGGACGATCAAGAAGCATTAGACTCGATGTCTATTAAAACGATACAAGAAGAAAGTTTTTTAATAACAAACGAAAATAACATTGTAATATTTTCATGCCTCACAAATTTTAATTTTTTGTGTTCTGTAGAAGTGATTTACGTAGACGGCACATTTCAATATTGCCCAAAGTTTTTTTACCAATTGTTCACTCTACACGGATTTAAAAATGGACAGTATGTACCAGCGGTTTTTGCATTACTTCCATCTAAAGCCACTTCTACTAATGTCAAACTGTTTTCAACAATTCAGATGGAATGTTCAAAATTTGAATTAACGTTAATCCAATGTACAACTGTATAAGATCTTTGGAGTTTCGAAATTTCAGTAAAATCACCAATTTTGATTAAATATTATGGTGACTTCAAAATTTTTCTTTGGTTATGTATATTTGGATATTATCCAGTTTGGGCCTTGTGGAATAGGCTTATTCTACTTGTTTTTCACATGAAACTTCTATGGTGAAAATGGCTTCCATTCGAAATAATGAAGCCTAAACATGTGTCATTGGCTACTGGTCTATAAATAATGTAAACCTAAATATGATAAATTCTTTCTGAAATTTGCCTTGCCCGGTGGTAGAAAGTTTTTAAAAAATTTTGGATTGGCAATTGGGCTTGAAGTCTCCCATTACATAGACATACGCCCGACGTCCGTTCCATATGCCTTGTAGTAGCAGTTATTTCAGCTTAAGTCTACGCTGAAATGTGAGAGTGCAAGTTTGTTAGGATGTTCTTGATGCCAGTGAATGCTAGTCATAAATATATGATTTCAAAGCTAGTGATATGAAAATTACACATTTTTAGAATATGGTAAAAATAATTATTGTGAAAGCATCTATCTTTTAAGTTGAATCCTGCAGATATCCTATAATTCCTCCGGGAAATAGGAGTAAAGTCTCTAAGATTTTCCTCAGAAACTAAGTAGAAGTAACGGGGCACAATAGATCTTTTAGGTCTCAGAGAATGTTACCCCAATATTCATACATACATACATCTACCTTTTAACGTTGCAGGTGGAAATAATGATGTACTTATAATAATAATTTAGCAATCATTTAATTTTGACTATGACGCAAATATCTCATAAACATGTTTTAATTCCTTTGACCGTAAATTTTTTGCGAAAGTATAAATCATCTTATATTACTAACATTTCTGTCGTATTCCTATAGTAGGTATTATTATAACAATTTATGTGATTCAGACTATAACCATCGATCACATTTGTGTTTTGCGTTTCCAGAACCAGTTTGACGTTCGACGATTGTTCAATTTAAATATATATTTCTAGTTATGATATGTTTTGAAAAATATGTGCCCAAAAGTAGTTTTCAAAATATTAAGAACAATAGATGCTAAATTACTCATAGCAATTGTTTCAACCCTTACATATGGTGAATTTGCATAGAAACATAAGTTATAAATTCAAAAACTTTATAATAATGTCTTACGTTATACGTAGATCAGCATTAATTGCTTTTGAGTCACAATTTATGACAAAGTCTGTGACGTAATTCGGCAGTTGATATTCTATATTTTTCCAATCCAGTCTTTTGATGTGAAAATCTCACCAATTGTTAACATTAGTTTGTTATATTAAAACCAGGAAAAAATAGTAATCAAAGTTTTGACTCTCGTTTATAGAGTATGGCGAACTAGGTATATGGAACCACGTGTTTTTGTCTGATTTTGCAAGAAATCAATAGTTCTTATTTTGAAGATTAAGCTACAAACATCTTAATTTTAACTTCTTTAAATCATTAGTTATACTGAAATACTCGTATATTATATACCAGGACCTAAGAGTTTAATCAATTTAAATTTATAGGTCGAGGCTTCGATCAAGAGAGTAGATGAATAACTGAAACTGCAGTAGCAGTCTTTGTTTGGCACCATTTATTGAAGTATTGATACGTTGCTTTATACGTCTTCTTTTTTCGGCAGCAGTGACAGACAAGCGATATTTGCTGATTATTTTTTATCCATTTGGCAGGCTTCAACTTAGGTAAATGTCCCTCTTCTATCCAATAATCTCCCAGATGCTGTGCCCTAGGATTCTGAATTGCTGTGCGATTCGCAAGTATGTGGATGGAGATTTTCTCTTCCATGCCACAGAATCTACATTCTTCTTTCTCCACTATTACGAGCTTTTTCAGGTGCCCGTTCAGGCGGAAATGTCCCGTTAGGATCCCTGTTAAAACTCTTAGTGCAGTTTTACTTTGACTAATGCATTCATTTGATCTCAACTGGTTGTAGCCACCCATCAGAATCTTTGTTTGTCTAGGCCCTACTAGATCTTTCCAATGATCAGATCTTCTCTTTGCCTATTTCTTCCAATATTACATTGAGGCTGATACCGCAGAAAGGGTTCGGTCTACAAAAAGGTCTTTCAGTCCCCTCTTTGCTAGTCCATCTGCTATTTCATTTCCTTCTATTCTAGTGTATCCTGGAATCCACAGTAAGGTTACTATATTGTTCTCGCCTAATTCATTGAGTTCAGTGCTTTAATGGCTGCTTGACTATCCGACATTATGAAGATCCTTTGTCAATATTGAACTGGGCACATTTTCTTATGGCGTGAATTTCCGCTTGAAAGATACTTGTGGTTTTTCTCAAGCTTTCAGAGTGATTGGTTCCTGGCCCGTATGCTCGAATACCAGTTCCTTCTATTGCTTTTGAGCCGTCTGTGTACCACGTGATGTAAGTATATTTACTAGTCTCGAACTTTATTGCCAGCCCTCGCTGTCACTCGGTCGCAAAATCGTTTTCGACTAGTAAACGTTAATTACATCCCTTATAGTATAAATAAGTATTATATGAAAGACATAACTGACGAATTTGGAAATTATTAACTCAAGAAAAAAGATACCAGTATTCAGACGTCGAAACTATTTGGAAGAATGGATAGAATCAGAAGTTTGTAGGAACATGTAGGTTCCGGTTGACAAATAATTCACTCGTAATCATGAGAATTACTGATAAATGTGTTGCCAACAATAATGATGAGTTGAATAATCTTTGATCAATTTTTATTTGTAAAATACACAATGCTCTGACCCATATTTAAATATTGAGCCGAGTCTACTTTATCAGGTCTAAGTTGTAAAATCTATTAAAAACTGCATACCTACTTGAAGTTGCGACGCTGATCCGTTTTCTTGAGCGCTGATACAACAATAAACCATCTTTTTGTTTTCTTTCTTATTTCCAGACCATCACGTATTATTTGCATTGTTTATTCCCGATTGTACGATATGGCATGTTTCTAAGATTAAGTTGTTCTTAAAAAGTAGTGAATAAATAAACATTTGAGCGGCATGAAGAGGTAATTTAGTCGTGAAGAGTTAAATTTACTGCGAGACCGGTAAAATATAGTTTCAGATTTATATATGTGTATTGGTTGAAGCTCATACCAACAAAGTGGTTGTTACTTTGAATGTCTGATCGACACTCGATATATATAATTTGTATAAATCATCACCGTCTATCCTTGTCTAGTTGAAAGTGGTAAAAGGTGAAGCAGTGTGTAATAAGAATTGTTTGATGGAGAGAGGTACGTTAATAGAGAGATATAGTTTGGGCGCCAACAAGTTTATGATTTAGGCTTGGTTGAAAAGTAGAAAGAGTTTCAATGAATGATAATATTGACGAGAGGCAATATGTCATAACAAGTTATGTAAGACGCAAGCGCGGTTAAATGGTAGCTTATACTACCGAACAAAACATTGTTGAGCAGGAACCGTCGTAGCGCAGGGCTTAGCGTAAGGCTAGTAGCTGAGGGGCCCCGAGTTCGAGTCCCCCGATGGTTTCGTTTTTTCAATTTTCAGAATATTTAGCTTAAATATCAGAAGTGGGATTAGGCTCTGTATCTGTAGAGTAGGGAGGGTGAGTTAGGTCCACAGCACTTGGGCCACATGTGACGCTTTGTACATCCTCTCGAGGAGTTGTCCTAGGTCACCGTCCATCCTGTCATTTCCACCTCAGGATAATATTGTTATCTACCGAGGCGTTAGCTAAATCTCGATGGCACTCTAATACTAGCCCTGATGTAACACGTTGTCTGTTCAAGGCCAGTAGAGCTTGTCTGCTATCAGTGCAGATTATTATGTTTTTGCCAGAAATTCTTTTCTGGTTAGTTCCTTTGTGGCAATTGAGATACCAGCCAATTCTATTTGAACCACGCTGGTCTCCCATTCCCCACTTAATCCTCAGGCTTAGTGATCTGGAGTAAACTCCACATCCTAAGCCTTCTTTGGTTTTTGAGCCGTCTGTATATATGCGTATTGCATCTGAAGCATCTGACTCTTTGTTCTGTTTTATTTATATTTTCTAGGGTTTATTAAACACAGACCTGGGTGCCTGCAGCAGAGGAAGCGCAGTCAGCGCTTCCCGCCACAATCGCAGTCTCAATTGACCCATTCCTACTTCGGGGTTTACACCAGCCGTGCGTAATCGTATCATGGCCATTAACGCAATCTCTTGAACGTACAAGTCCAGAGGGGTCAGACCGGTAATTAATTCCATAGACGCGGTTGGTGTTGTTCTCATGGATTCTGTAATGTTTAAACAAGCCATTCACTGTATTTAACATAATTTTTAGATGGCCGTTGCTTGTAGAACCTTTGGTCCCCATGCAATGGCTCCGTACGTTAACATAGGCCTTATGATTGCAGAGTAGATCCAGGTGACCACCCGGGGTGAAAGTCTCCATGTGGTTCCCACTGTCGTCCGACATTGCTCTTGAGCTACATATGCTCTTTCTGCTCTGCTTTGTAGGTGAGAGTTCCATGCTAGCTTCCTGTCAAGGTATTTCACTTCATCAGAGAAGTTTAATTTGATTTGGAAGATTTCGGGGTGTTTCAAGCCCGATAATCTTCTTTTCCTGGTGAAAAGGACCATCTCAGCCTTCTTGGGATTGATAGACAATGAGTGTTCCTTGCACCATGTTTCTATTAATTTGAGCCCATCCTGCGCTCTATCGCATAGTCTGTTCTCAAATTTCCCGGTCTGCAAGATAACTATATGTCATCTGCGTATGCAATTGTGTAGAATCCACATGAGGCTATAATGTGATGTGATAGTGAGAGGGGGTGACTGGAATGAACGTGCAGGCGTCAGGCTTGTCAGTAGAGCGAGAAAGGCGTAGGCAGGCAACGCATCAGGCTCACGAACGAGTAGGCGAGATAGGTGTACGCACAAACGTCAGGTCCAGCACTCTAGGTACCTCGAGGACGAGGAACGCAGCAGGATGGCCGAATGTAAGACGCAGCTTATGTTACCGAACAGAACATTGATGGATAGGAACCGTTGTAGCGCAGGGCTTAGCCTAAGGGCTTGTTAGGGGTTCCGGTTTCCCCCGATGATTTCGCTTTTTCAAATTTCAGAATATTTAGCTTATAGTTATTGTTTTAGTTGGTAAGAATAATCAAAATTCGTTTAGACATAAGTAAGTAACATATCCAATCAAAAACATTTAAATGTGAAATGAGAGCCAAGTTCAATATGATGAATTATGCTTTGGTTGTTGACTTCAACGACAAAAGAAGTGATATCTAAATGAGCGCCAAGTTCAATGGTCAGTCCTGAAATTTATTGAAGCCTAAGGTCTGACTTGGCTAGTTCGAATGTACAAATGATTATTTTAAGTTAGTACTTAAACAGTCATGGTGTATGGCTATTTTCTACCTCCAGGCTAAAGGTTCGGAAAAATAAAATAAGAACTTACAGCTATAGAAATTGCGAGGGCTATAATATAATTCGTATATTCGAACTAGCCAAGAAAGTCCTTAAGTTTCAATATATTATCCCAAGTTATAAGAAGAAATGATGTTTTAGGTTGTAATAAAATATTTTATGCTGTTATAAATAATATACTTCAGGACTGACCATTGAACTTGGCACCCATTTAGATCTCACTTCTTTTGTCGTTGGAGTCAACAACCAAGGCATATATAATATCATTCCTTTTTGTACAGAAATTATTTGTAGGCACCTATTAATGTTCAAATTAATACTAAATAATGTATTTTCCCACGTTTACTGCGTATAATTGTATTTTTTGTGTTATTTTATATATTTTCTTGTACCTTTAAAATGTTCCAGTAGATTGTTCATTTTTACGCGTTTTTTTGTTTATACTGAATTTGGCGAAGTCGAGGCGGCTAACTATTATAACTTTACTAAAAAGATTATTAGCTTTCAATTTAAACTATTGCCTAAACCATACCTACTTACTTAAATAATTGTAATTATAAAATAACCACAAATATTCCAAGTATTTGTTAAGAATGCTTATCTATGAATTTCAAAGCATAAATCGAAACCTTATAGGTCAGGTATCGAGAGGCAACCGGACAGCAAGACGACTCTCGCGCTTATGAGCGTGACTGCCGCTTGCTCGAGTTCGTTGGCGTCGTTTTATCGCACCGTGATCCGAAATACCCATTATTTGATTATTTATAAGTAATGATCTTACACTATTGATGTGCGCTAAATATTTAATTAAAAATTAATACTAAATCCCAGTTAATAAAATGATAATCACGAAAAATCCAGCCAAAGAGTTCATCAAAAATCCCTCGCCAAAATGCATGGAGTGCCTACGGAACCATCTGAACCGTCAGGAGTCCTGGTTGGGCACCTGACGGGATATTGTGGACTTAATAAACACAAGAACAACCTCGGATTGGCAGACACAACCATATGCAGGTTTTGCCAAGAAGATGAGGAGGTTTTCGACGATAGGGAAGGAAAAACCACATCTCTCCTAATATATGGCATTCGAAGTCTAGTGATAAGAACGGGTCCAGTCTAACAGGAGAGCATACACAATATATCTGCAAAGGTCGTAGTGGAGAGGCTCTTAGAAGCACATAAGCCCCATATTCGTCTTATCTTAATATGGTCGTTATGCGTCTTTGGAGTGATGGATAATGACTACTCAAAAGAATACAATTATAAAACTAAGCAAAGTGCAAAGGCTTGCTTGTCTCAGAGATGCATTACTAGGCCTCCCTCATTACACCGCGTGATGATGGGAGAAGCAAAGATGCAGAGAGTCAAGATGCAAATCAACGTAGACAAAAAATAGTAACAGCAGGACACACATCCACTAAGGACATCGAGAATGAGGTCATTGCATATATGAAAATAGACTATATAGCTATTAAACTTTTCACTGGTCCAGATATAAGGTGGAGATACCTCACAGTAAGGACTAGGAAGACCCAAGAGGACGGGTGGATTAAATGTGGGAGTAGAGTACAATAAGCCAACACACTGCAGTGCTCCCGACTGGGAGAAAAAAATGGCCATTATAGATCTGGTTATAGATCTATAGATAGAATCAAGAGATTTAAAGCCTTGTTGGAATCATCTCTTTAGTCTTTCATTTTTGGGTATAATTGATTTATAAAAACAAAAACAACTAATATCTTCAAGACTTTTATTTAGCAAAAACTAGTTAAGATACAAAAAGCAAAAACACATAGAAAAATTGACAATATTCTCTAAATGAAAACAATCATAAATGAAACTAAATATTAGTTAAATTGATTTTCTGAACATTGCCATTTTTATTTACAAAAACTAACTGTACAAGTATTGGATACACCACAAAATTCACAAGGTACTATCTTTGCTCTCAGAAACCAGTATTTTAAAATCTATATAAGTAAATAAAAAAGTTCTGCATTATTCACATTTTCCTTTTATTGCTCATTAGCAAACACTAATGACAAAATTATTGAAAATTATTGTCATTGGAATAAATGTTGATGTTTTCGATTAGTAACAAAGTATTGAGTTGATATTTATAGCAGCATTTAACAATTATGGTGTTCAAGTCTTTTCACATCAATCATATCTTTCCCAATTGGCGGAGAGGTAAATACTTTAGATATTTTGTATTTAGCTTGTTCCGTACAACCACCCCGGTTCAAAATTGAATGTTTGATACTTGATGGATTGATTGGTTCGGCACCACCAGTCAGAGGCGTCGAGACCTCTACACCTCAGCCGTTAGGCTTTTTGTGCTCTTGGTTGTATCGTTTATGTGAAATGTTTAATACTGAACATCTTTAAATTTATGTTAATAGAATACGAATGTATAAAATTGGAAATAAACATGAATTGATCAATCTGAAAGGCTATTACCCTTGAAAGTAATAGTGTATTATATTACCAAGGAAAAGGTTTATTGTGTGTTAAGTTCAGTAATTTACAGCCGAAGTAGTGTAATCTGAATTAAACACAAATAATTAAGCCATATTTTTCGAGTAAAAGGGTAAAAACATAGTTCAGCGACGATACTAAATTCGTAAGAGTCACTCACATATCACATAGTAAAGCGACACAATCTTAAATATCAGTTGCCAAAAAGGTTGTCGAACAGTGAAGATGAAATTATTGTCTTTGGTGCGTCACAGCGAATTTTAATTCTTTCAAAAAGACAAAGATGCTGTGCTTCCTATTTATAAACGAAGGAGAAAATATGGAGCCCTCTACACTTTGTTCAGAGAACTAAAAATCTATACTGAAAGGTTTAGTAATTCTGTGAATGGATATTAACTACTCTCATTTTTTTGCCACATATTGTCGCTTCTTGTCGCGAAGTAAAGAAATAAAAATTTTAATGTAGCCTTTGCCTCTATGCTATAACGAGACACTCATGAGCGCATCCACATGAATATCATCTCGTCGCTAATCTCGAATCTCGTGTCTCCACTATGTTTTTACCCTAAAGCCGCGTATAGACTTGAGCACGAAGGCGAATGAGACATGAGCATGCAAGTATGGATGTCGGTGCGGTGAATTGCCTCGAGCTGTTCCGCGCACTGTCTCGGATCGAGCCAAATATTGTAGGTCAATCAGGTGCTCAGTCTGGACGTGTTTGTATACGCCCCAGCCATTTTGGTTAGGTCCGAATAAACAGGAGCACTTTCGAACAATGGTCTCAGTTTGTCGCGTAAGTCCTCGCGCAAAGTTATTACTTTTCAGTGCGAAACGTTCGGTGTGGCTTCAGCAGCCTCATATGCATTCGTGCTAAGGTCTGTACACGGCTTAATATATACTATTTTTTCTTCAAGCGACTAATTCCTGAGACATTTTTGACAATCAATTTTTGAAAACCGAAAATTAATAAGTAATAATAGTATATTACATACCTAGCGGGGAAGTAGATCAGTACAGTCCAGGCTTTGTTAGAGACCCGAAGCGCGTAACGCTGAGGGTCGCTAAAAGCCGTGACTGAAATGATCCTTCCCATGTGGTATGTACCTATACTATTTTATTCACACTGCGGTTGACGGAATAATTCCGTAGAAAAACAAAGAAAAGTTTTAACTTTTTTTAAAACTAGCCTAACACAATATTGTCGTACTTCGGAAAAGTGACACATGCTTCTAGCCGGAAAAGTTCTTCTCCGGCTATAGCGTGGAAGTGAAAGTAAGTAATGAGTCACTTCCTTACCGTTTTAAAGGTAAGAAATGTCTATATTACTGACCGATTGTGAATAAACCAACTTAAGTGCTGCTGCTACAGAAGTTGAAGGTAGCAATGAACCATTGCTATCACGTTCTTGTTCAAAATAATTGATTAAAGAATACACAAGTTCTTTGCAGCGGGTGGTTAATTGTTTCGGCATATTTGCTCTAATTGCGCTAAAAGCCGATTGAAGAAAAATGTAAATTTTGTACAGAAAACTTAAAAATTTAATTGTTTTGGGATGTTTTACTAAATCAGTAATTATATGGAATAGGAATTTATATGATACTTAGCAGCCTTGTGTAGAAAAAATTCCAGACTTTTTGGCCAATTTTTATCCTAAAATATTTTGACTGGTTTCTTAAGTATATCAAAAAAGTGCCATAATAGTTACGCGAATTTGAAGATGTAATTTTTAAGGATAATAGTTTTCGAGCAATATTACAATAAAAACACAAGTAGATGTAATATCAATACATTACATTTCACTATGAAAATTTATCGAATTTACAGGTTGGCAAATTAATTTTGGCAGTTGACGATGCGCGAGAAAGTCATACAACTTGACAGCGTTGTAAACGCAGTTATCGGGAAGATCAGGCGACGTACATTCCACATGCAAAGTTTTAAAGGTTGTGAAGCTTACGAATTCTGCCAGCGAAGTGAGCTCTTGCAATCCGCATACGTCTTTGCTACGGCGCATCGGACGTTGCCGAACTTCCGACTACCAAAATGAATTTGCCAACTTGTACGTATTAGAAATAGGAGGTGTTTATTTAGTAAGTAAGAAAACAAAGCAGTACCGATAAAATTCCTGTGAACAGAAAAAAATACCAGAAATCGAATACTAGCACTTTGATATTAACTTTTGTTTAAAATATTTGAAGACATACATTTTTTTTATCTTCTGTATGTTCCTTGTGGTGTATTCATTATTTTTTTTGTTAATTGTTTGGGAAATCAAAACACAATTTTTTTATATTTTCAATTCAACGATTCGGTAGCGTTCCAGCTACCGTTATCAAAAATAATTAAGTTTTTATAAAACTCCGGTCCCTATCTGACACAACGAAAAAATTCAACAACTAGACAATCAATAGTATTTTGAAGTGCAGAACTGCAACAAATTTGTTGTCAAGTGATAACTTATGTGACGTTTCTCAAAGACATTAAGCGAGTCACCCGAGAGAATAATGGCTATAAATTGCGAGTTGAATACTATACTTTGTCCACGACCCTTGATTTCTTTATTAAATAAAAGTTAAGTAAATAATGCGAGTGTAGAACGGAAAGTAATAGTTTGGTATTTGGTATTATTGACAATTCTAACGTCAAAATTAATAAATTTCTGGAGTACGTCTAATAATGTGACATATAGAGATGGGCGATACTGTGTAAAGTATCGATACACCGTACCGTTATAAATATATTGTTTTAAAACTATTATATTAGAAAATATCGTTATGAAAAGTATGGATACTAAAAATTTCGATATTTAATCGATTCTATAAATTTCAGAAACAAATTTCCTACAGAAAAATACGCATATTTAATAGTTTATTTCATATTGTATCCCCATCATAGCAACATATATGCTATTTAAATGCAAAAACGTGAATTATGAATCATAATTCACTCTAGTGGCTTATGAACTATAATTCACTCTAGTAGATATATGGGTAGGTACCATATCCCTTTTGTTAGGAGGTAGAATATAAAATATTATTAAGTGGTCGTGGACAAAGATACTTTATGTGCTTCGCATGGATTGTCTGACTCACTACGTTCATCACTTTCCACATATATTATAAAGTACCTACCTATCACTTATTCTCCTAATATCACAATATACTATTTTCTGATGACATGTCATAATGCCAACGTCATGTCACTCAATTTTTATGATATTAGGACGCTCATTGTGGTACTTGGTCCCATAATAAAATTATTTTGAGTTTTTCACAGTCTTAAACTTCAAAATATTATTGATTGTCTAGATCGTTCGTATTGTCAGATCGGAACCAGCATTTTATAAAAACTCAATTATTCTTGAAAACTGTAGCTGGAACGCTACTGAAATGTTCAATTAAAAAAATATAAAAAAGATTGAGGTTTGATTTCCCAAAAAATTAACAAAAATATTACATTTTTTTTGTACTTAAATACATATTGTAACCACATGTTCAGAAGACAAAAATTATAATATTTTACTGAATAATAATAAAGGATCCTAAAGTGAACTTAAGGCTTGGAAAATTGAATAAATTGAATTAAATATATTTGAAGTTACGCCACTCACATCTTAAAATAGAACAAACCAACTATAATTTTTTTCTCACTTAAAAATTTATAAGTTAAATATTCAATTTAGAAAGACTTCTCTTCCGTTCAAAATCAAGAAGGCACTGGAATGGGTGTGGACAGTCCAGGAACCAAACACTTTGAAAGCTTGTGAAAAACCACACAAGTATCTTTCAAGCGGAAATTCATAAGAAAGTGTGCTTAGTTCAATATTGACAAAGGATATAGAAGACAAAGGATTATTATTATGTCGGATAGTCAAGCAGCACCGAGTTCTAAAATGGTATGGGAATGCCTAGATAAACTGATTGAACTAGGCGAGATCAACATCTTCAGCTTAATACGGATTCCAGGACACACTGGAATAGAAGGAAATCAAATAGCAGATGGACTAGAAAAGAGGGGGACTAAAAGACCCTTTTGGGGTTAGGCTAGGGACCCTTTTGCGGTATCAGCCACAATGTTATATTGGAAGAAATAGACAGAGCCGAAGGAAAGAGACTATCTGACCATTAGAAAGATCTAGTAGGGCTAAGACAATCAAAGATTCTGATGGGTGGCTACAACCCGTTGAGATCGAATGAAGGCATAAGTCAAAGTAATACTGCACTAAGAGTTTTAACAGGGATCCTAGCGGGACATTGTCGCCTGAACGGGCACCTGAATAAGCTCAAAATAGTGGAGGAAGAAGAATGTAGATTCTGTGGCATGCAAGAAGAAACTTCCATCCACATACTTGCGAATTGTACCGCAATTCCGAATCCTAGGGCACAGCACCCAGGAGATTTTTGGATAGAAGTGGGACATTTACTTAAGTTGAAGCCTGCAGATATCCTAAAATTACTCAGGGAAATGGGACTAGAGGAACTACTAGTCTCTGAGACGTTCCTCAGGAACTAAGTACAAGTAAGGGGGTACAATAGATCTTTGAGGTCTCAGTGAATGTCACCCCATCTTACATACATACATACATATTATTTTTTTCAATAAAAAAAGCGATTTCTCTTCCATTATCTGTATATTTTTACTTCAGAATATCAAAAGAGCTTTAAAAACTACTAAAATTCAGTCACCAATAGAGCTTAAAGATATGTTGGAGAACACACATCTAAAAGCACTGAGGATATCATTCAGTCCATAACGAAGGCAAAGGATTATTATTATGTCGGATAGTCAAGCATCACTGAGTTCTTACTTAATCAGTTCTAAAATAGTATGGGAATGCCTAGATAAACTGAATGAACTAGCCGAGATCAACATCTTCAGCTTAATATGGATTCCAGGACACACTGGAACCGAAGGAAATGAAATAGCTGGTGAACTACCAATGAAAGGGGCTATTTATTCTAATAGATATCGAAGAATAAATATACTTTTCTCACAATTTACAAAATTCTGATAAATATTTTTCATAAACTCACCGTTCAACTGAGAAGAAACAACTACTTCCCGGGCTATAGGTACCGACTGACATTGAATTAAACTGTAATAATTGTTCTAGTTAAATTTTTGTCCCATTCCGATTTCCTTTTCAAGTTAAATGAAAACCTGAACAAATGTATGATTGCTTTTTTAATTTACATTCAGTATTTTAGAATACCATTTGTAACCCAAGCCAAAATGTTTAAATATCGGGAAAAAGACGGTTAATATTTAGAAGTTCAGAAAAATATACCGTTTTCGTTTAAAAATGTTACGGATGTCAGAATTACATACTTGACTTGTAGATTTTCAAGTGAGAAAAAAATATATGGTGGACTTCTTCTATTCAATAAATCCACTATTTTATTCTTATTTGCTGTTACCAGTAATAGCCCTACCTAAATTTTTACGTTTGTATCTAGAAAAATGGCTAAATAATTAAATATATTTGATTTTTCAATTTTCAACACCTTGTATCTCAGTAAAATATTATTTTTATCTTCTGAATATACCGTTATTGTACATATGGACCATTACTTATGAATCATCCTCTATATGGATGAATTAAATACTTACAAATTCACGTATTTCATTATGTTAACGAGATCTATATTTCGTAATATTTAAGACATTTATACAGTCTATATACATAAATAATTTGAAAATTAAAACGTTTGAAAAATATTTAACTGTCCTGAATTTTAACAAATCATCCAAAAATATTTTTAAGGCAGTTTATCACAAAGAAGCAATTCGTTTTTTAAAAATAATTTACGAATTTGTGCAAAATTTTCCTAAAATAGATTTTTTACTCGTTTTTTTTTATATTTTTATTTAACTTACTTAAAAAAATAAATATAAGGATCCTTAAAACTAAACATATCACATAGATTTATACAAGTTATTTACACTAAGTCATAAAAATTTCCAAAAATTTAAAAAAAGTTTTCCTGTTCAATTTTCAGATCCACGGATCACAATACACTTCCTAAAAGATACATTTGTGTTTACACAGGGTGTAGGTGTAGGATTTAAGAAAATATATACACTATACTATCAGTTACCAGAGTTTGTACCTATTCAATAAACAAACAATTAGGTATTAATGTTTTATTAAGTAATATTTGATTTTAATACAATAAAAATTGTTGTTTATTAAGACTCATTTAAAATGCTTAAAAAAAGCTTTCTCAAGTATTATTTGTCTAACCAAGATTTCAAATTCGAATCAAACTTTCCAATATTTATATACAGTGGCCGTCAAAAAATCCAACCAATTGTAGGTCAATTCACATTTACGAACCCCTAACCTAACCAAGTTGTACGTTCTTCAACATTTTAAGCACAATATTGCTACAGAAATATTGACGGAATCACTTTAGGCCTGGCATTGGGGCAAGCGTTTGGAAAATCGTCGTAATTTTTTTCAAATGTCCAGAAGGCTCTCATGTTTATTAAAGGGTATGATGACACTTGATATCTTTTGTCATTTTTTTAAACGAAATTGAAAATGCTGCAAAAAAAAATGTTTTCTGCCATAAATGATTTTTTTAATACTCTTTAGACTGTTTTGAACCAAAAGAGTCCTTGCATTACTTACCATGAATTTTTATGAATTTTTGAAAATTAAAAATTGTCGAAAATCGCGATTTTCTTGAATTAAGTAAATAGTACCCGTGAAAAAAGGATACACCGTAATTTCTATTTTTTTATGTAATTTAAACTAAGACAATATCGTAATCAGATTTCAAATATTTTATTAATTATTTATTTGTTATTCTAAATAACAATATTATGCTCTTTACGCGCATGCAATTTAAGGAGAGTAGAATTGCCATCTCACTTTTAGTTCTATGTATGACATTAGTAGGATTCAACCATTTTTTGCTACTTTTCAGCAGAATCAAATAGAATTTTATTTCATAATTTATTATTACAATCTAATAATTTTTCTTCGTAGTTGTTTTGTAATTTTTATTCACCTTTTAGATACTTATAATAACTTTTTCATTTATTGGACTTAGCAGGAGCATTTCTTTCAAACAGTTTTTCCTATCTATGAAAAGTTATTGCAAAATTACTTTTATGTCAAACTTCCATGTAAATAAAGGTGACTATTTAAAATAAAAATAATAAAAGTAGACGTAGATCCGGCCCACTCTGGTTTTGAAGTCAATGAAGGGGCGGACGAGCTGGCTGTGGAAGGGGCGGCTACTCCATAGTAATGAAATCAAGGTAGATTGTATTATAAAAGAGCGATTGGAAAAATGAAAAATCAAGGACCGAAAAAAGCTTTTGCCGGTCCCTCACGTCCATTTTCCGGTCTTGATCGGCAAAACGTTATTTTCTGGACGAAAAATTGTCCAGAATGTGTATATTTTCTGGTTGGTCTTAAAAAAAATGATTTTGCAAAATATGCCCTGCACTACTTTTGAGAAAGTGTCAAATTTTTGTCGGCCTGATTTTTTGACGGATAGTTTATTTCCAAATTGTTAATTAATATGGAAAATAGAATTTTCAGTGAAAAAAAAGGTTTCATTAAATTATTTTTAAAATGTAGGCTCTCTCTCTTTAGGCTCTCAAACAGCACTTCAAAGTTTTTGAAAAAGATGAGATGTAGCATAAACATTCAATGAATATAAAAAATTATAGTAAATCAAGACATTATTTTCCTTTTTGATTTATATAAACTCAAACAGTATACCTAATAATAATTTACAATAATACTGTAAAAATTATAAATTAATTTAACGTCTTAAACTATTTAGACACCAGCAAACTCTGGCATCTGACGTTGATATTACTTACCTAATAAATTTGAATAATTGAATTTTGATGTATTTATTTACATTGTTCTAATAATTTTCACTAAAAGCTAACATTGTACAAGCATTCACTGGAATTGGTAGGCCCATGATATGAAAATAAATTACTGATTAGTTTTTTTTGCATGGTAGGGCGGATGGCACAACAGTTTTTTTAATGAAAAATGTACATTCTTTCTATGGAAAAGCTGATTGTTTTTCACACTCAAAATATAATAATAAATATTACAGCTACTCTGAGATTGCTTACCAACAACATTAATTGTTAAATATTATTTATCCACAATCACGTTATAGTAGAAGTTTTATCCACACTTATGAAGCATATGAAGTACCACATTTTTCCGCTAGTTAAATCATGAAAAATACAATCTTAAATCAATCATAACTTTCTCATTTATTGTTATTTCTTTCCACTCATTAAATTCGGAAATAGTTATTTATGCATCAAGGAAGAAAAACTGTTTACTATAATCGAATCTGCAAATTGATAGTCGAGGCATAGCCGAGACTAGCAAGCAGGCGGGACAAGTTATTCGCAGAGGTGCATTTTTTATTTTTTCGTCGATATTTACAAAAAAATCAATTATTTTAGAAGGCAAGATACTTTTCGTAAATAGTTAATTTGGCAATAGTAAAAGTACTTGACCTGAAATATAGACGATTTTTCATCCGGAAACTAGTACGTAAAATGTCATTTTTTGTAAAGGTCGACGAAAAATACCTTCTCATAATGTTCCCTGTACTTGGCAGGCAATAATTGGAGAGTTGTTTCTTCAACCTCCTGAACGAAGGAACAAAATCATTGATTTTTCACAAACTTCACAAATTTTCACAAATCGATTCGATAAACGCAACCAAATAGCAGCTCCTATTAAATACTTAAAGGTTACTTGCACTGTACCAGAATTTTTTTTAATGAAAGAAATAGTTCCATTAGAGCTTGGCAATTCTAGCAGGACCTTTGATCATAAACAAAAAGCCACAGTTACGTGAGAAAAAACTACAGATCGCGAATGTTCGGAAGTACAATCGGCGAACGAAGTATACATTATTACGAAGAAAAATGCAATTAAGTGGTTGAAAGAAAGTTGTTAAAACATTTTGGGAAAAACAATGGAAAGGGGAAATCTTTTTGAATGAATTATTGTGGGTATACCTTGAAGAAAAAATTCCATATTATCTTATTAGTTTATTTGATGAAAACGAATATTTTACAGATAACTCCCACTTCCTACAATCTTGTCAACAACTTAACATACCCACGCATAGCTTTTTCTATCATGAGTTTATTAACAAAATTTATATTTAATATTGCGGTAAAATTGTTTCAAATTTGAACTTACGAGTGAATTTTTGAAAAAATTCAATTCTGGAGAAGTTAATAATAGTAATAATGACGCAGAGAATGCAGTTCAAGAAGTCTCATGTTCCGTGAATTCCAGTAAATTTGATTGAAGGTAAAATAAGATGTATTGTTCTGTATAGAAATTGCCTATTTGGAGTTGGAAGTTTTCACGTTTCTAGTGATTTTTATCAGCCTAGATAATCAAATCTCATCCTTTATTTTGGGTAATCAGTTATTTCATACCTTAACCTTACATAATATGTATTCTGTAGCATAGAGAAGAAACCTCCATACCGCAATTCCGAATCCTAGGGCACAGCACCTAGGAGATTATTGGATAGAAGAGGGACATTTACATAAGTTAAGGCCGGCAGATATCCTAAAATTCCTCAGGAAAATAGGACTAAAGGAGCCACTAGTCCCTGAGACGTTCCTCAGGAACTAAGTAGAAGTAAGGGGGCACAATATTTCTTTGAGGTCTCAGTGAATGTCACCCCATCATACATACATAATATGGATATTTATGGAGAAGTATGTTTGTATTTAAAATCACTGTTCAATATATAATGTAGAAAACTGGCAATAAAATTGATACTCTATTATTAACCCGACTACACCATTTATTTTTGGGATACATTAAAAAAATATTGTCATCGGGTAAAAATGAAATTAATTTTGACAAAATTTCGAATTCGTAATATAACAACCTCCGCATGAAAGAGAAGCAAGAGAACTTTATCATGATGAAGGAATTCTCATTAAGCAGGCATTAGAGCTTCTTTTACGAATTAAAAGTAAAACTCCCAATCGTTATGTTAATAGGGCACTAATCCGCTCGATTAAACTACAGCAATCTGCTGTTGGAAATTTAAAATATAATTGGGCTGACCAACTCTGCAAGGCTTTGGTAAAGTATTGTGACATAAAACTTAATATAAATAATATTGACCTAAACACAAATAAAACTTTTGAACAAGATCAAAATAAAATAATACTTAGCACTCATCACGCTTCATATGAATTTCTTTTACAACAAAATGTACCTAATTAAAAAAAATTATTTAACTTGTACAATTCCCCTACATATCAAGAGACTTATAGCTGAACTCAGGAACACAAATTCAGAAAACTTGTACATATAAAATTGAAATGTCCAATATTTGTTCAATATGTAACTTCTTAAAGCCTGAAAATCTTGAACACATATTGCTGGTCTATCCCAGAGAAAATCTTATTCACGTTCCAGGATTTTCGGATGATCTAGACTCGCTACTATCCTCAATAGATCCACCTACACTAATGCAACTATATCGTTTCATTTGTGGAGCAATGAAAATTAGATCATTCATAATAAATGTTCTATGCTGATGTGAGCATCTACTTTCTCAGGAAATTGAAGAAAAGTATTTGTATATTATATTGTTACACATTATTTTTGTTCGATGTTTGAATATTTTCTTTTTTACTTTTTGTATGTATTTTGTATTTCTCAGTGTATTTATCCATAGCCTTTGTCGATATCCCTTTTCAGGTAACCGCTTTACGTGTGAACAATAGTTTATTAAAAAAATATATATCATGATGAAGGTAAACTCAATTTCAATTTAGACATGTCCAATAAAGTTAAATTCACGAAATGATTTCCAACCTGTAGCCAGACAAAACGGAATGGTGTGCTTATGAAGAAACGCCTGATAACTTTTGTAAAGTTATTGATAGAGGAGTTAATACACAGTTTACAAAATAAGCTAGTAGCTAATCCCACACGAGGATATTAATGTCTCATCTTCCGTCCGTTTCGAAGACATTTTTAAAACATAAGTATTCTCCCAACCAGACCACGAGATTTTATTTGAATTTGTAGTGAAATCAAGCTATGGAATCCTAACCAAAAATCGTGTCTGCATGCAGTCTGCCCCATAAAAGGGTTAAATCCATTTCATAATTAATGAATCAACACTCAAAATAGGAAAACTGTCAAAACCATAATAGGTATGTTAACAGGACACTGTAAACTCAACAGACACGCAAGGCTATGTGCAGAATTTGCAGAAAACTGCAGAGCACATCCTATGCTAGTGCGACTGTCTTGTACTAGGCGATGAGAAGCCACGAGGATAAAAAGAGTCGGACTGGAAGAAGCCGATTAGCAGCCTCATCAAATCTAATCCGATACCTCCTTAATGTTTCATCTCAATACTTCTAACAACTCAAGTTAAGATTACATTATTATCAATTGTAATGCACACAAATGCTTTATTGGTTCAAAATTATTCTATCTGGCACTGGTAAAGTTAATAAATTTGAATTTTTTGGCTTGATTTTGTTGAGCTTTTATGTTGATCATACTTATCATACACTGTGTCCGTAAAGTATGGAACAAATTCATTTTTAGCTAAACAGACCATTTTAAGAAATAATCCTGAAACACGTCGATTTTTGATTTTAATTTACCGTATTTTAAAATAATAATCTAATATACAGGGTGAATTACTTTCTAGTAATGACGTAACTGTCATTTTTTTTTAAATGGAACACCCCCATTTTGTCTCAATTTTCGGATTACTCTAGCTGAGCTGATTCCAAACATGTATCACATGTTGATTCCAATTGGTACAGGGTGGACAAAATTAAAATAGTTTTGTGTGTGCTCATAAAGTAATCCTGGAGGTTTTGATGGAAGTTTATGGTTTCAACAGGATGGTGCACCTCCACATTATGATGTAGATGTTAGAAGGTACCTAGATGAAATTTTTCCGAACAGGTGGATTGGTAGACGTGGACCTATTGAATGGACATCGAGGTCACCAGATTTCAAACCTTTGGATTATTTTATGAGGGGCAATCTGAAGAATGTTGTGTATCAAACGAAACCAACAAATATTCAAGAATTAAAAGAGAGAATTCGGACAGCAATAAACAATATTTCTCAAGACACAATAAACAAGGTTCAACAAGAATTTGTACACCGTTTGGGTTACTGTCAAATACAGCAAGGGCTGCAGTTCGAACATTAAAAGTCATGTATTTCATCATATTCTGTCCGCTAGACAATAAGTATTTTTGATAATATTGTTAATTTAACTAATAAAGAATGTTACGCGTTACTTTATGAGCACACACAAAACTATTGTATTTTTGTCCACCCTGTACCAATTGGAATCAACATGTGATACATTTTTGGAATCAGCTCAGCTAGAGTAATCCGAAAATTGAGACAAAATGGGGGTGTTCCATTTAAAAAAAAAATGACGTTGACGTCATTACTCGAAAGTAATTCACTCTGTATATTAGAATATTATTTTAAAATACGGTAAATCAAAATCAAAAATCGACCTGTTTCAGGATTATTTCTTAAAATGGCCTGTTTAGCTAAAAATGAATTTGTTCCATACTTTACGGACACAGTGTATAATTTTTTATAGTTTATATCTGAAAAACAAATAATACATGTTTGATAGACACATCGCGTTGTGATGGAATAAAATCTATCAATCAAATTGTTAGCTGCAAGATAATTTGTTCCACCTTCCATTTGAAAGGTTAAAATAATCAGCTTTTCCAAAATGTTCAATTATAATATTTCACAGCACAATTACATACACCCACATCTTTCCACTACCATGCCGGGTAATGAACCATACATAACGTTTAAATGTTGATCAAAATATAACATAGAAATACTTCCCAATTTCCGGGGAGTGCAACATGGAGGTGAACTCACTGGCTTCGTAATTTGCTTCAGGTGTGTATGGGGAAACTTCTGTAAGGTAACATAAGGACACTCTCCCGAACACATATAAGCGTCATAGCGTTTCGGAGCTATGATAAAGTCCAAGCCGATGGCTTCGAAATCAACCATAAGAGGGTAACGGCAGCATATGGTTTCGTTGGAGTCATCGTCACAATTTAGGCCCATATTTCGGCGGACTCTATGTTTTGCCTCTACAGTGGAGATCTCGATGAAAGGAGTCTGTAACAAGAGAGGTGGTGTTCAATAAATTGTTTTCTTCACAACTATATAATAATGCACACATTATTTTCCCACATTTAGCTGTATAATGATTCAAATTCTTCACGCCAGTGAAATAAAAATCACATCCTATGATTATCAGAATTCACGCTACAATAAACAAATCCAATCGTCTGTTTTAAAACGTTAAATATCTAACTAGGTAAGTCGCTTCTGACAGCGCTTCGTTTGAAGCGTCAAAATAATTATATAATCTTAATTTTATGTATAATATAAAGAACAAAATGGACAACAGTAGCGGTAGTGAAGATTTAATATGTTTTTTTACGTATATTTAAGTTATCTCTATTATTATTTTTAAAAATGTGATAATTTCGATTAAAAATGTAAATGTCAATATTCACTTTCTTTATATTTCAACAAATAAATCCGGTTGATAGCTCAGTGGTAGAGATGCTTGTATCTTACGCGGGCAATTGAGGTTAGATTCCTGATGTAAAATTTTTTTTAAACAGTCGTGGAGAAAGTATAGTCTTTTACTTGTGTAGAATGGCTATTATTCACTTGGATGATTCCAAAACTCACTCGCTGTGCTCGCTCGTTTTGGAAACTTCATCCGTGTGAATAATAGCATTCTACACTCGTTGAAGAATATACTATTATTTTTATTCAAATGTAATTGATGTATGTTGATGTATTGAATATAGGGGAAAGTGGGGGAAACGCGAACGCGTAATTCAGCTTTTACATAGTGGAATAATGACATATTAATCAGCTAAATGACAATGACGTAGTTGGCAAAATAAATATAACCTAATTTAAACGATAAAATGGAACAATTTAATTTGTTTAAATCTTCATAATATTTGAACTGAGTTCAATATACGTTCTAGACGCGTTTCGCTAACACAGTAGCTTTCTAAAATTTGTTTTTTGACATTTTATTATTTCCGCGCGGGGCATGTCGGGCAATCTCGAACATTTGGCATTACCCCACTCTCGTTTGTTGGCTCTCGGTTCAAATTTTTTTTATAATTGTTACAGATGCCTCGTACTTACAAAAGAAAGACCGAACCGAAGTACAGTTTAGAAGATCTCAAAAAGGCTATAGACGATGTTAAATCCAAAAATCACTTATAAAAGATCAGTTAGAGAAAAAGGAAAACAGAACAAGGACTGACGCAGAAGAAATCAAGAAGAACGGAAAGTATGCCAAAAAATGAAACCCAAATAAAAAGACTGAAACGTAGTAAGAAGAGAGAGGAGATTGGAAGAGTATTAAAGACTTTTAGTGATTCTTTTAGTGATTCTCTTAGTGAAAAACAAAATAAAGACTGTGTTTTGATTAAATAAAATACAATTTTCATTGAATAATTTTTTTCAAGGTTTGATTACACATCATCATTATGCGACTACTGTATTTTCATATACTGTATATTATTCAGTACTTCACGCATAAAACTTATACCCGCTGAGCGATTTTTTGTAGGGGCAAAAATTATGGGCTCGTGCCGTAACTGTCACGTCTCAGTATAATCGTCACCTGGTTTTAATAGCGATTTCTTGAAGTGAAACCTTCGTTAGTTGCGTTGTGATATTTGTGGTTGGATCAAAATTTGCGATAAAATTTGTGAAAGTTCATAATTTATTTGCAAAAATTTCATGGGCGTATGATGGAGTTTTTAAAGCGGATTAATTTGTAACAATTTCTATTTACCATATGCGTACAATAACAATTTTTAAAACGGGTTCATTTAGTTATGTTGTCACTTTTGTCGGCAGTCTCCATGACTACCTGTTCCTTTTTCATACTTCATTATCCTTTATGTGGCCTTTATGATTTTATTTTTGTGACTATAATACTATACAGAAATGTATTTTAAGAATTTCCCGATTTGTTGTGGGATTGAAAAATAAAACCCTTGTTGAGAAATAAAGAAAACAAACGGTATTATTGAGTGATCAATAGAATCAAAAACATACAGTGTTAAAGTGGAAACGATTTTTGGTATGGACGAGGCTTATGGGTTGGTGACAGCGACACCACGTAACTATCACCTGTCTTCGTCATCGTTGCAGCAATATCTGTCACCGTTGGGTGCCGGCGCATGAGGGGATTGCAGGTAATGAAATGGCTGATCAGTTAGCTAAAGGAGGTTCTAAAGGAGACCCGAACCGTTTTGTGGAATCACAATAGATTGCATAAAAGGGGAAATCGAGAACTGGCTAGATAGGGAACACCAACTCAAATGGAGGTCGACTCAAAGGCCCCTCCATACAAAGAATTTACTGAGCAAGGTAGACAAAGAACTCTCAACCACGCTATTGAAACTGAGTAAGAGACATTTGAAGACTGTTTCCGACCTGGTGACTGGACACTGCACCCTGAGGAACATCTGCACAAAATGGGCAAACATAGTGAACCTATGTGCAAGAAATGTTAACTCCATGATGAAACACGAACTCATATACTCAGCTTCTGCGAGAACTTACATGGACTCAGAAGGAAGCACTTTGAAGAGGAAATACTACAACCATTACAACTACTGAAAATACCTCCAGTCAAACTAGTGGCCTATATCGACGACACAAAGCTTCTGGAATGGAAGTAGATAACATCGGAAATGGCCTGGCTGTTGAGCACAACCTAATCGAATGAATGAATGTAGTAGTTTATTCACAAACATTCATTTTCAATAATACAGTAATGCAATACAATTCAATACAATAATAAACTAAGAATACCATGTGAATAAAGAAATCTTGATAAGTGATTGAACACTTGTTTCAAGTACAAAGAAGACATTTAAAGTAAAATAGATACAATAATATAATAATAATTCGATTACAAGTAAGATCAACTACAATAATGTAACACAATTGAGATAAAAGAATGGACAGGACAATGAACATGTAGGATTATCTTAAAGCTGAGTATATAAGTATTTACGGAAGGGATGGGGGAAAGGGAATTTATTCTTTTTCAAGAAGGTTATTGAAAAAGTTACGTGGATTTGAGATGACGTAACATTTTAATTTTTTTTTAAAGACATGAATGTTGACAATCTCCTTCAGTTCGTTGGGTATAACATTATAGAGTTTTGGGGCAACGAAATCATAAGACTTCTGTCCGAATGTTTTTGTCATGAACGGGACTACATAGTTGCCTTTTTGTCTTGTTTCGTATCTGTGAGAGGCAATTTGGTTTTTTGTTTTGTTTTGATGATAATGACAAATAATATTTTGTGCAAAAAGTTGGCTGACGTCTAGAACACCTGATTCTTCATAGAGGAGATCTGAAGGGTGAGTTCGTCTTTTTGAATAAATAATCTTCAGAAATCTTTTTTGTAGAACTGTCTGTCACCGTTACCCATAGAATTAGAGATTTTTATTGCCGTGCCGTCACTGCCAAACTTTGACCACGTGATAAGCTTAATTTTTGTATACCGTGCATGTGCATTGTTTAAATTGTGATTCTTTGAAGTAACAGCTTCTTTAGATGCGTTGGACGATTTTTGACAGGGGCAAAACTTTTGGGTTGGTTACGTTATCGTCACCTCGTAACCATTACCACTTATCATGGGCATACGCCAAAGTTTTTTAGGATACGATGTAATTTTTATGAGAAGTTTATTTATTTTTGAAAATATCCCGCTATTATGGGCGTACGATGAGTTATTCATAGAAGTATCTAATTTAAGTTCTGACGGTCCCCACGACTTATTTTTTTCGTCCTTTATTGAGTCATTGAAAGGAAGGGTAATTTTATAGGAATAAAGCGGGAATGGAAGTGAAAAAATTATGATTTTATATCAGAAGGAGGTTATAGAAAAGGTAAGAGAGAGGAGAGGAAATTTATTGTTCCAAAATGGAAAGTTTACTTTCAGCACCTGAAGAGTTTGTGTTGGTGTGAACAGTGTTCTCCTCATCAATCAATTAAATGTGTAAATTGTAAATTTATTGAAAACTTTTTATTGCCCATCGATTTCTCCCTTCAAGAGCATTATAATTAGAGGAAGGAATCGAAATACCCTAAAAAACATTTCTGTACACGAATAGAACCTGAAATACCCTTTTGGAGGCCGGGGCGCTTTAGAAGTATCAACAAGAATGTAATATTGCAACAGATAGGTAATATTGGAAAAATAAGAAGATGGAATCAATACAATAAAAAATCCTCCATTCACATAATTGCGGAATGTATGGCAATACATAATTTCAGAGCAGAATACATGGAAGTCTTGCCTAAACTGAAGTCTACGGACTTCTGGTAATTCTTCCAAGGAATGGGACTGACTACTACTTCGTAAGGTATTGTATAAAAGGAAAAAAACAATTATAGATCCTTTGGGCCTTATTGAATGTTTTTTTCACTCATGCATACGTATATATTACTGACCTTTTTTCCTTTATCCACATTAACATCAGTAACAACCGCCTTCTTCCCGTTGACTGTCGCGTTCACTACGAAACCATAGTTTTCTCTGGGACTTTTAAACCACTCCGATACAGTTTCTGTAAAATCGAGTTTCACCCATTCTCCTTTTCCCGTTGGTTGATGTATCTTCTTACCGTACACCAAATGGAAGGCTGCGGGATCTGAGTGATCAGTTATTTTGAAGACTTCCAAAATAACATCTTGTGGTGGCCGCCTTTCACTACCTTTGATAAAAACGGAGAGAGTAGAATTGCTGACTTGATATTTGGTAATACTGTCGCTAAATGAGAAATGTAGAATATCACGGCCTTTATGCCTCAGTCTTGGATCTGAAACAAATGAAAGCTTATTAGCAAAATATAACAAAACAATACTATTCTTACTCGCACCCACTAACCTGTTAACCAAGTTTGGCATTTTGTTGAATTAGTTGCTACTACATGTTCGCTGTATTATATCTATATTTTAGAAATACCATTTTTCAGTTGAGGTTAAAATGTGAAGTTATTTGTTTCTTCAGAATCAACTATCTATTATGCATGAACAAGAATCGATTTTTAGTTGAACACCCTATTGAAAAAGGCTGTATGGTAGATATTAATCTTTGGGTATTTGAAAATGAAATACTAAGTAGACAAAATAACTATTTATATAACCTGTTACGCTATGGAAATAACTAAATGAAAGAATAGAAGAGGCGGTTGAAGGAGAAAATATAATGAGAGGCATCAATGGACAGGACATGATACGAAAACCGAAACTATCAGAAATATAAGTCTGGATTCCAAGATAGAGAGGAAGACGATGGAAAGATGCTATGGAGGAAAACGCAAAGGCAATGAGAATGAAGGAGTATTAAGTTACATGTTGTAACATGCTGTTCAGCCTGTTACGTTTTTCGTTTTAAAAACTATTTTATTTAGTTAATTTTTGTGGCTGATTAGTCACTTCCTCCCAAATTTCTACTAAATTTCTAAACATGCCGTTTCTTTGTCGCATCAGTCACTCCAAAATAAAACAATAATTTTTATCAAATTCCCCTTCTATTTTTGTCTTTAGATATTCGAAATTTCAAGTTTCTTTTCTTTTCATCTAACTGCCACTAACAAGGCAACATTCACTATTTTTAATTTATTGTTAGTGAACAAATTTTTATCGTCTGATTGGTAAGTTAACGAAACGAATAGAATAAAACAGATCACTGTCAAATTGTTTTTAACACGTGGAGTTCGGGTTTTATATGCGTTATAGCATAAGCTCCTTTTTACCCGTTCCTTCCCTAATATTTTTTCCTAGTTCCTTATCCTTTTTTTTCTCTTTTTTCCGCAGCTCTGCAGCCGGCAAGTTTTAGGCTATTTACATTGAGGCAAGTCACGTTTTGAGGCAAGATTCAGCCAATCTCAGTTTTCCTGTTCCCGTGCACGAGGTACACCACCTGTTGAAACCATCGCCGTTATCGCGCTAAGAGCTGCAAAACATCCCAGCCCTCTAAGATAAGTTCCTTCGTCTTATCTTTAGCGTATGTAAGATTTGGATTTGGCGTGTTGCATTACAATTGGTATCCTCTTCGTTTGGTTTTTTTTAGTATTCGATTTATGTGAATAAGTAGTTTCATTTTGTAATCTTTCCGTCCCTTAACGTTAATTTTACGAGGTGTTTCCACCTTTCCACCTTTTGCTTCTGTTTTTCATTGCTTTTGTTCGATTAAAAAGCTGGTGGCGTCCAATTTAATATTAATTGTACACCCCATCCCAGTGATAGCGAATAACGAGTTTAGCCAAGACTGACAAAAGATTGTAAATCGGGAAAAGTACAAACAATGAATCAAATTTTCTTGTCATAAAATATAATCCACAAGGATGACATGGTTTGATAACGATACACTTTGTGAATCCTTTCACACGTATGCAAGTAATTATTTAACTCTTCACTTCTAATTTATCTAACCGTTTGGAAAAAGGCCCTAAATCCCATTAAAACCCGGACAGTACTAATTTAGGAATCCATGAACCATTAATTTTTCCTTATTAATTATACTGTATATTAGGGTAGCTGGTAGATTTGTAAATTTGTTTGTGAACTGGGTTTTTGTAACATTTATCATTAATTAATTGTATCATTAGTATATTTTGTTTGTTAAATTAAGAGCAAATATTCCGCATAGGCAATTCTCCAAAGAATAAATCGTCTAGACAAACATTCTCATTATTTTAATAATGATGGTTACTATAATTATCTAATTCTACTCGCTCCCGAAGCCAATTGAAATGTTTGTAACGAAGACATTAGGTATAATCTACAACTACTTCCTGTAACCTAGTTTATATGAATACACAACTATTTATCGTATCTTTCAGTTGTTGAAAATATTTTGTTTCTAAAATGTATAAGCACTCGCTCTAAAAACAAAATAATCTGTCATATTGTTGTGGTTCGAAGTACACAATACTTTGAAGAAGAAAATAAACTTTTTAGTGAAAAATTCAACACAAATGAGAATTGGAAGAAGACAACACAGTTGGGTGCTTCGCAGCTCGCGATGTTATACTATTACTCCAAAGAATATCGAAGTTTACTCTGTTACCTTCGCTCTTCACAGTAGTGAAGACCAAGACCAAGATCATATATATACTAGCAAGACCAAGACCAAGACCAAGACCGAATGAACAAGAGCAAGACCAAAACCAAGACCGATACTGCAAGAGCAACACTAAAAGTAAAAATTACAATTTTCATTTTAAATTGGATATAAATATGATTATTTATTGACGTTTCTTAAAACCAATGAAATGCTTCTTTATTTGTCACAAGGGTAAGTTTCAACCAATTATGTCATTATTATAGTGGGAATAAATTTCTTGTGATTATTCTCGGGAATAATCACTGTGGCTTTTATTTGCCTAGCAAGTGTTAGATAGTTGTCAAAATAATTACCTAATTGTGTCAACGCGATATATAAAATGGGTGAAAATTATCGGCTTAGTACCTTTTCTGATGCAGAAATAACAAAAAAGATTTTAGAAACTACTTCGAATCAAAAAATAATCTAGTCAAATATAACTCGCGAGTTCCATAAATTAGAAAATAATTTGACAGATTTTGTTCAAACTTGTTGCCATTTGGAAATAGCCACTCGAACCCTCACTCTCTTGTTATATTATTACTGAGAATATTTGTCTTAACTTCAATGTTGTTGATCATTTATAATTTATACCTATCAGAAGACTAAAAAATTTTGCAAAAAGACGTGAGCAGTAAGTAACAAACTGCTTGAGCAAGACAAAGGCCGAGACCAAGACTGAATTTGCAAGACCAGGGGGCCTATTCTCAAACGATGACATATTTTGTCGCATGCGAGATTTTTACTTTGTCGAACAAAAAACGTAATTCCTAATTCTCGAATGTCGCATTCGAAAATTTTCGATAGATAATTTGTAGAGTGGTTTGAAGCGGTCGACAATTTCATGTCGAACGCGACATGAAATATTCGACAGTAATTGACAGGATTATTTTAGGTTAATCATAACAAGAACAAAGCAGATTTAAAAGGTTAGCTTGATAGATTGGTTTGTTAGAGATTCGTTTTTGTAGAATGGCAGCTTTATTAATAGCAATTGAAAATTTGGTAAATCAAGAGAATTATCAACAGCCTCGAAATAGAAGAGGAATATTTCAAGATGTTTTCAGATTATTATCAGATAAGAAATTTATAAAAACATTTAGGTTAAGTAAAGAATTAGTGCGTGAATTAATTGTTATTTTGGAACCATCTGTGGTACAGGGACATCGCTCTTCTGCACTATCACTTGAAGAAAAGGTAAGCATGATACTTTTTTATGATAGTAACAAACCAGTCTATAGGAAGTCAATCCGAACAGTTAAATAAAATACCCATGTATCGGGTCTGATAATTTCTTTGTTAATACCATATTATAAAACTCCCCATATAAAATTGATTATTAGACCTAGTATGAATTTCACAAACAAAAATATAATGTTCAAGAAACCAAAACACTGGACGCCCACAACCATAGATAACACCCACAATACATGTCACAGTGGCATAGAACATATTTGATAAACGTTAAATCGGTGTTGCCAGCTCATGCTATTCGACAAAATATGTCGCAAGCGAATTGGAAGACGAAACCAATCGAGAATACCACAATTTCAAGTTGTGAGACAATTTTCATCGACAAATGTCGAATTCGACATAATTTGTTCGACATTCGAGAATAGACCCCCAGGACTACAAGAATTTGAGCAGGACCAAGAGCGGACAAGCAACACCTAGATCGTTACCAAAACTGTGTTGGTATTGGTCTTGGTTCTTGCTTTGCTCATCACTACTTCACAGAATAGAAATTTAACCCCGAGGTTCGTATACCATTTTATTTACAACTATAATTCATTTTTCATGAGTGCATATATGTAGCAATCCTTGAAATTATGACTAAATTATAATCGGTTGACAAGTAGGTTAATCATCAGTACTTAATTGTTGATCTCTTTTTATGAAAAAGTGACCCAGTGGTGAATTAATGGCCGCAATCAGAAAAGCTCATCGTTGACTAATCGATGAGAAATGTTGTGCTGAACGGTGTCAAACCGAACGATGAATAATCGGAAAATGATCAATCGGTAATGGTCTAGCAAGATTATCCACAATATTTCCCACTATGTTTAGGTTTAGTGCATCATCGTCAAAAAAAACTGATCAATTATATTATCCATTTTTATAATTCAAATTAGGAATACTGCACTTAATTTGAAACAAGAATTTAAAAATTATTTATAATCAACATAACCTCAAACCTCAAAACGTCACGCGTATATTATGTCTCTGATTATGTCAAAACTTTCTTTCAAAGTTCGATGGAATTCTCAGATGTATTCATAAAAAGTTATCGAGATTAGTTATCGTCACGTGACCGATTTCTCATCGTTTTTGCTTTCTGAATGCGGCCAATGTATTCTAAATTTATATATACAAAATATTTTGACAGTTCTTGCTTCAATTTCTGGAGTAAATATAAGTAGTAATAGAAACTGTACAATTAATGTTAATATTCATCCTGAATTATATAAGTACTTATGTATTTGTTGGTATTCAATAATAAATAATCCCTGTCTTTGTAGTATTTTAGAAATGTCAAATTTGGAAGTGATATTCAAATTTGGAAGTGACGTTTGGTTTCGCAGCCGTTGCTATGGGTAACGGCCGCGAAATTGAATTTCGCGGACTGTGTTGAGAACGCGAAATACTGACTTCGCGTCCGATTGCACGAAATAGTTATTTGTGTATTTAGAGCGTAAAGTAACAGATTGCCGAGGCAATTTTTTGAAAGCGGAAATTTTACTTTACGCTCGGAAAACACACAATTTTTTCTACAGTCGTGCGTAAAATGACTAATTAATATATTACTGGATTGTTACTGTACGCTCTAGAGCAAAAAAATGAATCTTTTTCGATCGCGTATTTCATCAAATTTTGTGGGATTAGCCATAATGACGAAAAAGAATAAATGAACGTCAAGTTACCAGATACTATCTACTTTATTAACCATTTTAATCGGCAATTTAATAAAATAAGCGAGCGAAAAAGTTTCCTCTTTTAGCTCTAGAGCGTAAAGTAACAGATAGCAGCGGCAATATTTTGAAAGTGGTAATTTTACTTCACGCTCGGAAAACACACATACTTTTTTCTACAGTCGTGCGTAAAATGACTAATTACTGGACAGTTACTTCACGCTCTACAGCAAAAAAATCAATCTTTTTCGCTCAGTTATTTCATAAAATTTTTTGGTATTAGCCATGACGTCGAAAAACAATAAATGAACGTCAAGTTACCAGATAATACTATACTATCTACTTTAATAACCATTTTAATCAGCAATTTGATGAAATAAGCGAGCGAAAAAGTTTCATTTTTTTGCTCTAGAGCGTAAAGTAACAATCCTCGGCATTTGTCGACTTTACGATTTCATTTGAATATAGTTATTATTCATTTTACGCGCGACTGTAGGAAAAAGTAATTTTTAAACCTGTAACTTATTCCACGGATCGGAAACTGTCTGTACACGATCGTAGTGATTACCTATGGAGCCTCAGTATGCATGCCAAATACAGATCAAAAGAAAGCTGAACTAGAGTTGTCAAAAACTTAAGAGTCTTGTATAACGGATGCAATGGAAGCCATTCTCAATCTCCTGTCTTTTGCTATGCACGTCAGAAAAAAGCGAGAATTGCTGCACAAATGGCTCGAAGCCGTTGGAAACTGGTGGGCACCTATAGCTACTTCATAATCATAGATGTTTTCACAAGCTCGCATCTTGAAATGTAAAGTGACAACATGGTGACTATAATTAATTCCAAACAACCGTAAAATATCCAGCCAAACTGGAATCTGCTGAACACATGCAGTTATAATGGAAGGTAGGTGTGTAACACTAACAGAAAAACTGATGGAAGAACAGGAGATGGTATCCATAGTGTTGATCAAGTAATTTTTACGCACCTTTGGGATACTTTGTATCCATATTCCAGGCGAAAAATACCATTGGTAGATGTCAATGCAGGAACAAACTACTGAAATATTAAATGTAACCAGGAATCAAATCAGAAAACTGAAGGGAAGAAGAGGACAGTCTCACACATTATTTTCGAATGCGAAGCTCTGACGCACTGGAGATATAAACTCCTGGGATCAGAGCACCTAAGGCACAGTATAATATGTTAGGTATACTGTGCCTAAGGTTGATGTTTCGAGGATTCAAAGCATATAGCTGGAAGTCAATCAGTTAATGGACATTCAATATTTTTTCAGTTTTTGTAGTATCGGTTATATACATACATACAACTTTAAGACTAATAAAGGTTAAGATAAAAAATGTATTATAATATTATTTTGCTTATTGATGTAATTTTCGTAAACAGTGACAAACATTGAAAATAATAGACTCCTAAGCACTGATTTTATTTTGGCTACGCTTATATCATTGAAAAAATTTTAAAAATAATGGTTGACATTCATTTTGCAGTTAATTTATAAATACAAAGTTAGTAACCGTAACATAAATAACATAAATAGTGCATTATGACCTCTATCGCTATTTTATTTATTGAATTGTTTTAATAATAACACTCGTAATTGTTATAAAATGATTAAATTGTATTTATAGTTAATTATAGTTTGAACTGTGATAATTATTTCTGATGATATCCTGCCACAAAATGCTTTTATTTGAATTTTATGAGTTTTTCCGTGAACTATAGGCCGATTCTTTTGTCGAAAACTCTGCTTAAAATTTTGATGTAAATTTTAATTTGAAAATTCACGAGGTGCTTGTATGTGAAAACTTGAACCACCCTATACCATGCAGCAAATACTATAAAAGACGTCAACATGCCTTATAAACATTTGGTTTTTTATTCTCGTAATTTCACGTTATTGAATAGGTTATTTATCTAGATCTTAGAGCCTTTATTATCAATGAATAGCAAGTATTTTTTCTTGTATATAATTATAATCAGATTTATGTATTATTTTCACACTTTCTATAAAATTTCAAAAATTTTAAAAGGAAATTATATATTGTATATATTAAATTGTATAAAATAAATTGTATATTAATATATAAAAGCCGGAAATGAAGCTTACTAAACCCGATAGCTGTAAGGGAACATCCGGCCCGTATATCTTACGCTATTTTTTATACGATCGGTTTTATTTTTTGCCCCAACTAGTTTCAAACGTTTGTTTCCCATAACATAGATCAAGAAGTACATCACCAACAAAGTAAAATACCTTTTATTTTTAATAATTATTTTCCAAACAGTTAATTTCAATATGCATTAATTTAAAGTTAAATTGATTTGTTCGTTCTGCTATATTTATTAATTTTGAATAAAGTTTTTGCAAAAATCCCAAATTTTTACTTCTTAAAAGCCCGGGGGCCGTGAGTAGCTTACTTACTCTCTACTTTGTCTGTATTTTGCTCTTTCTGCAACACTTTCCTCTATCTAATAATATCTACTTTAATATTGTTACCAAACTTTAAAAAATAAATGGGTCTTTATTTGTTAGATAAGAGCTTGGATTGAATTGAATGTGTAAACAGTCAATTCCTCCCTTGAAATAATGGAGTGTGCAACAAAAAATGAACATCATGTATTTTCTTTATCAACAGTTAGAATTAATCAAACCCAACCCATTGAGCTCAATTTTATACCGTAATTTGAGCTACATTTTAAAATATATTAATTTAAAAATTCAAATTTTTAACCATTTGAATAGCCCGCCGTTGCATTAGTGACGTCACCTGTGTGCAATGAAGTTATCGACAAGCCATTAACTACAAACGTTTAAAGAAAAGACATGCGAATGAAAACGATTAATCTACAGCTGTTAAATCTCACTTGTACAGACAAAGATAGAGAAAGTTATTATGTGAATATTAAATAAAGATGAAAACTTTTTCATGTTATATTAAAGACAAAAAACGATAAAATCGTTTTTCCATTAGAAGAAATTTATTTTTTATTCAAATAATTTAAAAAAAGGTGGGGTAAAATTTCAAGTTGAACTCCCAATTGTCAGTTTTATGTTGATTTTAGGATAATTTCAAGTTTTATGTCTAATTGGCCCACCATATTTCAATAACCTTCCCTATTCCTCAGTTGAACATGTGAAATGCGTATTTCAAAATAAACAACCACTATTGCATACGCATGTAATCAATCGCATGTAAAACATGCACGTTTCTAACATGCGAACCTACTTATTAACCATTTTATCTGATAATGTTAATTCAGTTAGAGACGTATCAACTTCCTACCACCGGAAATTTTGTTGTTTCAATGTTTCGCGTGGTTTGTCATCTTTACTTTTTTTTTTCTTGAGGTCGTCTTTGTCCAGGGGTTGTAATACTCGATAATTCTAAGGGTTGCAATGTGTTATTTATAGAGAAAGGAAGGGTTAACTGCAAAATTACGGTAGCACAATCGTGTTTATGTGTTTCTAGACGTTCTGATGAAATAGAAAGGGAATTTGTTGAGCGGTTGACAGGGAGAATTATTTTAAGTTTTACAACCTTAGTGGATAATAGTATTGACAGGGTGGTTTATGTTTATTTTTGATATGAATAAATTTAATAAATATATTTTTCCGCCAAAATAGGTCGTTAATGTTGAGGTTGCGTTAATGGTCATGTTACGATTGCGCACGGCTGGTGTAAACCCCGAAGTAAGAATAGGTCAATTAAGACTGCGACTGTGGTGGGAAGCGCTTACTGCTCTGCCTCTGCTGCAGGCGGCCAGTGATGCAATTGAACACAGGTTTGTGTTTAATAAACCCTACAAAATACAAATAAAACAGAACACAGAGTCAGATGCTGCAAATGCAATACGCGTATATACAGACGGCTGAAAAACCAAAGAAGGCACAGGATGTGGTATTTACTCCAGATCACTAAGCCTAAGTATTAAGTGGGGAATGGGAAATAACACCAGCGTGGTTCAAACAGAACTGGCTGGTATTTCAATTGCCACAAAGGAACTAACCAGAAAAGGAATTTCTGGCAAAAACATGATAATCTGCACTGATAGCAGAGAAGCTCTACTAGCCTTGAACAGACAACGTGTTACATCAGGGCAAGTGGTAGAGTGCCATCGAGATTTAGCTAACGCCTCGGTAGATAACAATATTATCCTGAGGTGGGATAAGGGGCACGACAGGAGCAAAGGTAACCGCATTGCTGACTCTTTAGCCAGGGAAGCGGCTGGACTAAGAATTCTTGGAGCCGGCGACACCTACGTCCTGACGAATTCGACAATTGCGGAACTAGCTAAACGTTACACCCATGCTCAATCTCTAAAAAGATGGGATGAAATCAAGGGATACAGTCTTGCCAGGATCACCCTGTGCGACCCTGGGAAGCTGGAGTCGAAAAAATATTTGGCGATGACCAGGAAAAACCTTCGTTTAACAGTAGGTTTTCTGACTGGCCACTGTCAATTAAGGAAACACCTCCATACAATGGGGCTAGTGGACACATCTCTAAGCAGGATGTATGAACAGGAAGATGAATCTGTCAGGCATGTCTTATGCGAGTGCCCGGAGTTATCGTCAATAAGAGAGTGTGTGTTCGGTGAGACTTGGCCTACACCTGCCGATATAAAGGAGATGTCTCCTAGTGACCTGTCCACCTTCCTGGTAAGGACATGATGGACGATGACCTAGGAAGACAACTCCTCGGGAGGATGTACAATGGGTCACATGTGGCCTAAGTGCTGTGGGCCTAACTCACCCTCCCTACTCTACAGATACAGATAGGTCGTTAATGACCCCTATTAATTACCAATTTTCTATTAATAACCGGTTATGGTATAGGCAACCAAACATACAATAATATTAACAAAAAAAGGTATAAAACTGACTTTTAGTATAGAATGCTTCTAGTTTTTAACTTACCTATCGTTTTTATTATATTATTCTACAAAACCATAATCATTGTTAATGTTAAAACAGTCTAAAAAGAATTTAAGAAAAACGAAAACGGTGTTATTTCAACCGGTGACCTCTGTGACATTTAAATCTCATGATTTATTTTTGACAGTACTCACCTATGAATCGAATAAATATTCTTAGTTCTTAAATATTGAAAAAAAGGATTCAAGTTGTATAGCCGACGGAAAAATCTCAACCATTAAAATAAATTAAAATATCTCGATTGTTAATAGCCCTTATTAATACTGTTGTACGTTAAATAACTAAAAATTATGTATTTTTAATATAACTTCATATAGTGTCAATTTAATCGATTAAACTTAGTTTAAAATTATCAACAAACGTCGACTTCCCTTCAGTGTTTGATAAAAACTGTGAAAACTGACAAATGAGTAGCATTTTTTGTGACCATTTGAGAAAATGATAATCCTTTAAAAACTTTTTATCTATTAGCTAATAACTTTCATTTGTGACATAAAACAGAAACACAGAAAAAATATATAACCAGGAAAGACTACAACTTTACACAGCGTGCTTTCTTTTCTGCGTAAGAATCTATCAGCTCATCAAAACCCATCGCATAGGCAGTTTTTATTTCAATGGCGATCACGAGACCAGATAGACGCTCCTGACTCATTGTTAAACGTAGTTTGCTGAAGCTTCGCTCACAGCTCGCAGATGTTGTTGGTAATGTGCAATACATTTTTAAAGCTATGGTACTAACATTGGGAAAGGCTTCTAGAACGTCATTCTTATACATAATATGCTGTAACATATCGAAAGCACTTGATTTTCCATTAACTCCATGTACTAGCACTTTAAATATGGCAAGTTTCTGGCAAAAACCCACTGCATTTAAGTCTTTTGAATATTTTAAAGCTAGGTCGTCTCCGTTTTTAGAAAAAAGAGGCTTCACTTGTTCAATATTTCGAATTCTTGACTCAAGAATTTTTTACAGTTTTTCATCTGCTAAAAACACAAATAAGGCTAAATAATATTCTCTTTCCAGGTCCATTTATACCAGCCCCAGTGCCATGGATTGTTTTGGAACCATCGGTGAACCAGATGATTTCTCCAGAATTACCTGGGTGCATCACCTGTTCCTCAGATGGGATAAAAATGTTCACTCACTCAGTGAATGTTATGCTCTCCAAACTCACGGCTTACTTTTTCTGATGTTTCCAAAGCTCACCCGATAAAAGATATAAAGGGAGTTCAAGGAAATTCCTGAGATTTCGTTTTAAAAATTCTTTGATGTTGGAATTTTTCATTGACGTAAGTGTAGGGGTCTACTTTGAAGGCAATAAAATAAATTTGGAGTATTTTATATAGTAAACCATGTGTACGTATTTGTATGAATTTTATATATATTATTTGGAAGTTGTTTGGTAATAAGAATTTTTTTTAGTGTACGATAACCACTTATTACATGTCCATGAACCTGCACGGTTCAATAAAAATTACAACCGCAAAAATAAACTCATTGTGTTGTGTTTTTCTAAACAGTACAAAACAACACTTAAAGAGCCATAAGGTCGGTGCAATGTGCTCAAACGAGTCTCTCTTATACAATGGGTGCATTACCCAAAATCCATTCACATCCTGCTGAAAGTATGTCCTTCTATAATTGCATAATAGTTTTATTTTTTTCGATTGGCGTTTATGACCTTTTTGCAATTGAAAGTGATACTGTATAAAACGGACGTAGATTTGACCTTTTTTATCAGGAAGGAATACTGTTACACTTTAAGAGAAAAACATAGTAGTATCTTCAAGAAAAGAATGTGTAAATACAATGTTACCATTTTTATAGGTCATTCAGGAGTTTGTTTTTATAATAAACAATAATTATATCAGCAGCAACTGATCTTTAGGTTTGTATTGATAAAGAATAATTTATAATATATGTATACGGCTTGTTTGGTCTATCAATCCAAAGTAAATTACCCCTTCCATTTTGATAATCTGTGAAAAGGTGAGTCTATGTACATCCTCATAGCTTTTGTAGTCTAAGTCGTTCAGCAGACACCCAATAACACTGATTGTGTTCCGCCAATTGATCGTCTTCTAGGCAGACACGACACTCGGTGTTTTCACCAGCCTTTTCTGCCCAGATAGTTTAGCATGTAGGGTTCAATAAGGATTTCAGTGTCCTTATCACATCTCAGTCAATATTAAGTAAGACTTCTGCTTCGAGTATTGAAGATCTTGGCTTGCTCTACGCCTGGCATCCCATTCCAGTATGCACTTGCTTTGCAGTCCATCTGATCCGAGACAGTTCTATCTGCCAGATTTAAAGGGATTCCCAGTCCGGGCCTGTGAACTAGGACATGACCTCCTCGCTTGCGCGTCACCAGACTTAAGATTGGATGAAATGCAATTTCACCTACCTATATGAATTACTTAAGGCGGGTCCGATTTGGTCATACGGTGCTGGAGCTGGAGCGTTTGGAGTGAGAAAGTCTATCTCGAACGCGTTGGAGCGGATTTGAGAGTGTTTAAAATTAATGTAACCTCACTTCTCTCACTTTTATAATTTATTTATTCTGTTGTTCCAGTCTTTTATCATTTTTAAGACCAAAGCTAAAAAAACTTAATATTGAGTTGCTTTGATTTAAGAGCTGCTTACTAAATATAACTTTTTTCTCTTATTGGTTTGGGAATCAAACCACAATAATGTTTTTTATTTTTTCATTTCGACGTTTCGGTAGAGTTCCAGCTACCGTTGTCAAGATTAACTAGTAATGAAATAATTTTTGGTCCCTATCTGACACAACCAAAAATAAGAGAAAAAAGAATAAGTAATACCACAAGGACATTACAGAAGATAAATATAACTATTTGCGAATAATATAATTATTGTTTGTTTTAATAATTTGCATAGTTTGTTGTTGGTAAGTAAAGCCTTATTATATCTTAAATGGTATATAATAAGTATTGTTCGAGTCCGTTTAGGACGTATTTACAATACCAGAAGAATTAACAGGAGAATTAAACATTGTTTTAATGTTTTGCTCCTGAATAATATGCCGATTATATAAAAAAAAATAACAAACCATAAAAATCAGCGGATCGCGGCAATCTGTCGAAACTACCAAAAGACTTTCTGCTCTAAATACACACAATATTTTTTCTACTATCACACCAAAATTAACTACTAGCTCTCTTTTATCTATAAATAAAATTGGGCGTGCTTCAAAGTTACTTTCTGCTTAAGAGCGCCAATAATGTCAAATTATGACAGCTCGCGGAAAACATCAACTTTGCAGTTGCTTTTCAAGGCACAAAAGACGAATTTAGATAGTGATAGTAGAAAAATAAATTTTTTTACTGCTGTATTTATATCCTATTATCGTGTTAGTTCAACTATTTCTCCACCTGTAGGATATCTTGTTAACAAAATTGCAGCGTGATCCAAAGAGATATACGCAGATAAATTCAAATATTTTGATAATAAAGCTCATCTCATCAATTTATTTTTTTCTAAATGAATAATTGGTTGTTAATATAATCTTGGTTGTAGTTCCTGATGTTAATTATCTTATAATAAAATAGTAGCAGATAAACAAAATTAGTCCATCACGGCCGCCATCATCGTTGGCGGCATTCAGTATGCCCATGTCCATCACAGATTCAAGTGCAATTGTTTGCAATTGCATGGAGGGGTCAGTGTTTGGGTCAGTACAGGGCGTCATCAAGGTCACCACTTTTCACATGGACGCCAGACAGTGGCGTAGCTATGAAACGGCAAAAGGGGTTCCTACTTGATTAGTGAATAACAAATATATATTACTTAAACTTTTCAGTGTTCAAAGAAATGATTTTTGGGAATTTATACGAAAAACGATTCAGACTAAAAGCAAAAAAGCACCAGTAATGTAATTCCAGTTATTTGAAGTAGGCTAAGACATAAATGCAAGGCTCTGAAAATTTTTTTTTTGATACAATGCTTTTCATATTCCATTAATAAGTTTAGGATTAATTATCGTCCAATTAGTATCGAACAGCGTTAGACTAAATCGACACTGTTATTTTGCCTTTATCTCTAAAAAGATTTCTTTTTCTCCTTTTTATAGTTACTTGAATCATGCAAAAATATTTTTTTTTATCTAAAATTTCTTTTTTCCGATAAATAGGAAAGACCACTAATTTTCCAAAACAGTATAATCGTTATCTCCGTGTCTAAAAACTACTATACAAGGAATTTATATATTTTTATTTATTTTATAATATAACTAATGCAATAAATTACATAAATTTTATTTCCAGCATACAATTTTACGCGCCATTTGTAAAGGCTGCTCTAATTGGTGTAATTCAGTGTGACGTACTAGCCACTACACGCCTTAAAAGTGAACCAATTATATAAATTCTATCATAGTAAACCCGTAGATATACCTGTGGTTCCGTGTATGACAAAACAAAATTCAATCAAATTTGAGGTTATGCTCCATTATATTTATTTTGTATGCCGTTTTTAAGTTTGGAAAACTATTGAAAATACATCACAAAAATGGACAAAACAAACAAGATGCATAGTCAAAGATCACAGAACAAAACGTCAATAACGCTGAGAGTGCTTCTGTGAGCAAATGTTATATTCCATCACCAACAGTGTTGCCGCACTAAAATGTCCAAACTTGTTCTTGACATAAAGAAGAATACAAATAAAATATAATCATTCCAAAAATTACTTTATTGTTAAATGACATTTTAAGCATCAGTTTTATACGTTGTATGGAAAAAACAGCTCAGATATACAAAAGCCAATGATGAGTAGCTTTGACAATACTGCACTATGGTGTCCAGAGGATAAACAGATTACAAAGTATTTTAATAGGCCATAAGATTTACACAAGTACATTTTATGCGACAACATTGTTAAATACCATTAATTATTGTTAAATTGAAAACAGTGTACAGATTAACAACAGAGTTGCTTTTTGCGAATAAAAGATAACGTCGCTTGATCATTCAATTTCAATAAAAGTTGTATTTTATTTATTTCAGAAGATTGTAATTTGTCCAAAGTTTTTTTTTAACCATATTGTGTTATTCTTATTTTCATTTGTGTTAATCTTACTCAGTTTTTAAAAGTAATGTTACCAATCTGACATTAAAAATTTTAAAACAATGATAGAAAGAAATTGGGAGTAACTTCCACAGAAAAGTACATTTTTTGGTAACACACTGTTTAAGGGTAAAAAGACACAGAGAACAATTCTTTTTACTCTTTTTGATCATATTATCTTTGTCGAACTTGTGTAAATGGTATGACTTATAAAATTTTTCGGAAACTATACTAGAAGAAGACAGAGACAGGTTATGCTAGGGGTTAGTACGTTAAAGCACCGCCTGTTTCGGACATTATTCTGTTTTGAATTGATATGTGGATTTCAAAACGCCAGGAGATCTATTAAATACGATTTTGACACCTGATATTGTCTGCACACTGAGCCAACATCATTATTCATTAATTGAAATATATTTTTAAGGATTTCATCTCTTACTGGTCTTCCCAATTGTCAATTTTCTCCAGAAATGATCAATAGATTTATGCATGTGTGTCATTATCAACCAACTTACAATGATAAGGTATTTCATATTGTCAGGGCAATGACATTGGTCTTTGTTAATACATAAAAAACCGGCCAAGTGCGAGTCGAATTAGCGCACGAAGGGTTCCGTACCATTATCTATAAAAACATACATACATACATACAAGTTAAGAAAATATAAATTATTTATCTGATTGATTTTACCTTTGTGACTCATATTCAAAAACGATCGAACTCGCGTTCTTTTGTTTACTAGACAGGCGCTTTAACCAACTAAGCCACGGCGCCAGCTACCTGTTGATATCAATATCGAGCAAAAAAATCAAGTTTGTTAAATATTTATTTTATTTTGTTTTTAGTATTTGTTGTTATAGCGGCAACAGAAACACATCATCTGTGAAAATTTCAACGGTCAAACTATTATGGTTCATGAGATAAAGCCTGGTGACAGACAGACTAAGGGACGGAGAGCAAAGTCTTAGTAATATGGTCCGTTTTTTACCCTCTGAGTAGGGATCCCTAAAAATGAAAACAATGGGATGGGTGGCTCAGTAGACAGAACCATGAACTTTGGAACAGTATATTTTTGTTCCATTTTTATTTCGTGTATAAAATATTTTCTGATTTTTTGGGTAATTACTCGACCAATAATATTGTTGTATACGCCACTGATATACCTATAAGACACACACAACTCTTTTTATTTCGAAATTGTTTTATTACCCGTTGGTCGTTTATTACTCGCTCGTTGAATTTTGTTACCGTCTTTGAAAGTTGCCGATGGTGTTAAAATTAAACGATATGGCAAACTGAATGTTTCCAATGAGAGAACTCCGCTCTCAGGGTCATTTTAGGAACGTAAAGAAAAGAGAAATGATTTTTCTTAACTTTCTGATAATCGATATTTTTTTGTTGTTGTTACTTGGTACGTTTTACATGGACAAAACGACATAGATGTTGTTTACAAGAATAGCATTCACAACATTTTATTAAAAGATATTATATAAATTGTATGAAACTGTGTTTTCTCGCTTTAGTCTATTTTCATTAAAAAATAGAGTACGGAATACAGTCCGGCAAATCTTTTGCGGGTATATCAGGCAAAATGCTTCAAAACTTTTATTGAGGCATACAAATTAAAATCAAATCTATGTGATTCCAAAACTAATAATTATAAAAACAGAAACATGAGGCACGATGCTCTTATGGAAATTGCTAATGAATATTCGTCAGACATGTTGATTCCATCATTTCTGCCAACTCTGGTGTGGACGGATGCAGTTTTGTCGACTTGTTGATCGACCATGTCGATCGATAGAGTCTCGGTGAGGACGTAGCTTAATAGTGAAGCCAAACGAGCGTAATTTTCGGTCACTTATTTTACGTTCAACTGAATTTCTGTTGAGCTGCCAGGCGAACGTAATTTATTCGGTTACTATTGAGCGTTGTTACGTGTTCGTGTTGTCGAATGCGATGGTAAATGGTAAATATTGTATATTTACGAAGCATATTCAGAAGATGAGGCCAGAAAAAGAAGCTGGGTAAACCCACTCAATAGTCAGAGGCTGATATGTGGACAGTTCTATACTTTATATGTGCAAATCCAGATATGTTTGAAAAGTACTACCATATACCACTACGTGTTTTTCTAGAATTATTACACCACGTAAAACCTTTTATTATTAAATCAGACACAAACATGAGAGTAGCTATCAGTTCAGGGCTGCGTTCACATTGAAACGTCCGACAAGGTAACTTACCGGATGAATGACGTCATGGACAAGTCGTCGGGCGGTCGTTTAACTGAACGCTTCTTTGTTGTTTGTTGATGTTGACATAACCTCACTCCACTATTATTATACATGAAAAGTGGAGAAAGTTGTTAAATCGCCCCTCGTTCTAAAATTTTCACTATTTTTATAAATCATGATGGAAGACAATAATAATAGTTTAGCTCTAATGATAATATCATCAGCAGCTCTCGTTTTACTAGAATCAGTCTTATTCGAGAGCGAATCTGAAGGCGAAGATGAAGAGATTCTAGAAGATACTCAACTTTAAAATCACATCTTTACGTAATATTTAGGTCAAATTATTGGGAAATATATAAATTTGGAATAATTTTACCATCGAATTAATTATTAATTCAATGAATTTTACCTATTTATTTTGTTATTCATAAACAGCTGATTGGCAACATTCTCAACGCGTAAGTGCGGCAACTTTCGTCCATGTGCTAGAGGTGGATGTGATGGCAAGTCGCCCGACGTTTATCTTTGTCAAACTGAACGCTGGCAAACTTCACTCGACGTCGAAAGTGAACGATATGAGACGCGTCCGACGTCGTTCGACGTTCAAAGTGAACGCACCCCTCACCCCGACCGAAAATCGGTCGAGTCTACGCGCGTTGAGTCGGCAGACAACTCATTTTGCGTCGTAGTGTGACACCAATTGCCACTCACGACTCAAAAAATTACGCTCGTTTGGCCTCATCCTAAATAACGTTACCGCCAAACTTAATTTACGAAGCCTAACGACAGGTGGTATTTGAAACAGCGCTTAATACCGGGCATGCGTAGAGTTTTTCTATGTTAAAGTTTGAGGTTATGTGAATGTTTGTTGTGTACTTACCATTTATTTGAACAATAATAATACAGAAAATACCGTATAAAGGCGGATTCTCATGCATACGATATCCGACGAACTTTTTATTGGTCAAAATGATTTGGCGCCTTTTTTCATCCGAAAATGTTATTATTCGTACGACGTCGGATGATTGTTAAAATTATTTCAACTTTTATCCGATATCGTATGTCTCCTAACCTCACTGTTGGTTTTTTGAGTAAAAGGTCGTTTGCCATTTCCGTGTTATTACATACTATGGAAATGAACGTTTATCAGCTCCAACAACGGAGAAAGCTAAATAATATATTACTTTTAACCATTTTACTGCTCAGAATTAAGGAGACAGAGATAACGAACAAGAAAAATTTTGGGTCCGGATGTTTATAAAAACCGAATAAAACAAGGGGTCTATCACAATTTGTTAAAGGAGATGAGATTATCGGATCCAGACAAATATTCTCTCGGATCGTAGTAGCTTCGGATATCGGATGTATGAGAAATAAAGCTAGGTTGAGTCATTTTCGAATAGACCATTCCAGAATGACAAGTCATACTCTCTCTATACTCATGTCATACTCTATTTAGTTTTCATTGTTTAGGCCCATTTGCACCATCTATTCCTAAAACTGATACTTAGTAAAATGTCACTTAACTATAAGGGTCACTTATATTTATGTTCTTTTGCACCATTCAGATTTTGACCTAGTTTAACTGAGTAACACTTAAAATAAAAAAGATGTGGCATCGTTGGAATTTTATAGCTACTTTTCCATTTTTGTATTGGCACTGGCCATGTTTTTTTTATTAGTGTCGTTTGTCGCATGAAGTATTTGTCAATCTAAATTTAAAGCTAGGTTAGTTTATAGTTTCCCGTATTTTTTTATCATTACAAATTATAAGTAGATTCTCTGAATTGCAATACGATTATAAATGGCACTAGAAACAACGAAACCTGCTTTCAAAAAAATAAACAAAAAATTATAAACATCAATGTGTAGTGGTTAGATTCTCCCAACTTACCGATCATAAGGATATTCTAATTGATGGTCTTCAATCAATATTAATAAATGTAAAACAGTAGGTTTCGTAAGACGGAGTCGTTTATAAAACGACAGATCATCAAATCAAGAAAATGATCAGGATAAATATATATTATATTGAGATTGTTCTACAAAGTCTGTCTGACAACCAACTAACTTACACCACATGACAAAACACATAAACTTCAACTCCAGCTGATCGGGGGACCCAGCCCAATATGGCTGACTTGTCAAAATCAGGTGTTCTGGAATGATTAATAGCGCGGGACGCGGGTAAAAGGTCCCTTGACGTAAAACCAACACCGCTGGACGTTAATTACGTTCACAGGCGCTGTTCATTTTAACCATATTTCTCTATTTACGATATGAGTGTCGTAAAGATTCATATTACGATATGAGATGGAACATTTGTTAAACGAGGCCTTTAGGCCGAGTTTGATGACCCATCGATTATCGTTATATGAATTTACGATACAAATATTGTACAATTTTCTACCTTCCATCAATAATTCTAAATATCTACTCAAATATAGTTAACAATCTTCGTCTACTAGAAACATGCAACAATCAATCTAGTAAGGCTTTGGTTACCACGGTCTTTATTGTTGTTATTATGCGAATTGTCAAAATAGAACGCGTCAATATCCGTTAAAGACCGGGGTCGCTATTCTTGACATCCTTCGCTATCGTACGAATGCGCATGGTTACGAATGGGCAATTTGCGAACACTTTCTGAAAATGGTATTCTTGACCTCTCTTCGTAGAGATGTGCGAATATTTTCATTCGCGTGGTAAAATGAATTTGACAAGATCGCAATTTCTAGATTATTTTTAGTAGTTCCGTGTCATCAAATTATGGTTAGATCGTAACTTGGGTTAAGTTTTAAGTTTCTATTATTTTGATACGATGAATACATCTCAGATGAATCCCCTAATTAAAAATAAAAGAACTACTAACTCGTCCATAGAACAAAAACAAATATTATTAGAATTCATGAAAAAACATCCAAACCTAGTTTCCGGGAAATTTTCAAATGAGTTCACCCAGAAAGGCGCACAAGGGCTTTGGCAAGAGATGACAAATATATTAAATAGTTGTGGTGCAAATAAGGAGTGGTAATCGTGGCGAAAAGTATTAAATGTATTCTGACAGTTTTTCTATTCAGTAAGATAACATTTTAAATTTCTTCCAGGCATGGCAGGACACAAATTGATATTCACTTAAAATATGAAAAGGGTCATTAGGATTGAAACGATTATGTTGAATAATTGGTTCATCTTCAAGATTTTTCAAATTTGCAATATATGGCGAATCATCCATTTCGTACAAAAATTTGATACAGTAATTTTGATACCTAAATAAAAGAAAGAATACACACAACTAAATAATATATAACCTATAAATTCTGGAAAACGCATACGCAAACCGTTTGCGATCAACAAATACCACTCGTTGTAAAATACGCTTGCTCGCTGATGTTTCGAATGGTCAAGAATACCAAATGCAAATGACATTCGCAAAATTATGAGATGCGCACAACCTTGAGAAGTACGAACGGTCAAGAATAGCGCTCCAGGGTAGAAGTCTTTAAAAATAATAAAAAGTGAAAAAAAAATAATAGTGGGATAAAACCCGTTGGAAAAGGAGGAGAATATTATAAAAATAAAAGGAAAAATAATTTACGGACGATCTGAGGTCGGGAAGAAGAGGGGGTTGAGTTTTTAAGGGTAAAAAACGGTTTATATCGATTTCCGGCAAAACCACAAGTCCTATGGAAAAAAGTCAAATGGCAAAGTTGTAGATAATAAAAAGATCTACAACTTTTGTATTCACACTTTTTTCACTTAGTATCAAAATTTATTTATTCGTGAATTGAATCTGACATTAAAAAAATTTAAACCGATATGGAGAGGAAGCAACTATATATAAATTAATCAAACTACGGAGATTTTTAGGAACTCAACAAATACAGAAATTACATACATAAACGTTAAAAAATGTAAGTGTTTGATTGGCTTGTGCGAATGAATGTCTCCATACTAATTATTGTACTAAAAACCTGAAATAAGAAAAATAGTTTCAAGTGATTCACTTAATTTTGTTTATTTTCATTCGTTAAATAGTTTTACCACGAAGTGTGTTAAAAGCAAAGTTACGTGTAATTCATAGATGACGAAGTGGCTGAATTTTTTGTATATTCTAATTTCATAAAGACTAACAGAAAAATTAATCCCATCGAAAACACGACATGAAAAAAAGTGCAAGTCTCGTAACGCAGTTTTAAAAGTTGTGAGATCTTGCATCTATCCAACAACTTTTGTCAGGAATTGGAACCTTATTAATTAACTAACAACATATTATAGTGACCGTATATAATTAACCGTAATTTTTTTATCTCCTACCTTATCGGGAAACCAATCATATGAACACCAAAAATAGGGCGGAAAGTAGGTATTGCTTAGCAGGCAACAGCCCAATTCTTGACATCACTCGCTATCGTGCGAATTCGTGGCATAACGAGCAGTAGTTAGCGAAGACTTTACTACTATGCAATTCTTAGGTGATTCGTTAAAGGGCGTCCTGAGAAATTTGGCAATACCGTAAATAAAGCGTTCGCTCATCTTGACGCTGTCAAATTATTCCAATTTTTTGGTTATGTTTTATTATATCCATTTAAAAATGTTTTATGAAATTGATCCAAACACTTTGAAAAATGAATTACGCGGACGCGGAGAAAAAAGGCTTCGGAAAAGCAAAGAAAAATGTTGGCGGAATATTTGCGAGGGAAGGGTGAAATGAGTGGTACATCCACAAAAAACTTTACTACTAAATGCTTCGAAAAACGAAATGTTTTAATAAAAGCCACTTCATTCATTGTCGTGAAGGGATTCGAAGAATTGCGCGGAACCCGGAAATTTTGAACTTCTATTTCCGCCAGCTCTAAATTATCGATTAACATTAAATTCACAAGCTCATCCATACTAGATTTCTCTAACAAAATTACAGTTTCAATTTTTTTCAGCAAAAATAATATCAACCTATACGCGCGCTGTCGCTTATCTATCACTTTCAGTATAAACATAAAGATTATCTGGTTATCACGTACAAAAATGTATCAAGCGAATGAGCAAAGCAGAGAGCGCTCAAGAATAGTATTTTAACGAATTAGTTAGGATGCGAGTAACCTTGAGTGTTGCGAACGGTCAAGAATTGGAGCTGTCACTTGATTACTTTGACGTTTCACGTGAATATTTTAATGGCTCTGTAGCAGAATAGCGCTGGACAAAACAGCGCTGGACATACATAGCGCTGGTCAAAAACTGCGCAGGACAAAAACAACGCTGGGCAAAAATAGCGCGAAACAAAATAGCGCTGGACAAAAACAGTGCAGGACAAAATAGCGCTGAACAAAAACAGCGCAGGACAAAATAGCGCTGGACAAAAACAGCGCTCCATAAAATAGCGCCGGTTGAAATATCCTTACAAAATCAACTATTACAGTAGGATGTGATTGAAAAATCAAGTTTCACCGCTAAGCATCAGCCTTCCTTTACAACAAACAATATTAGAATATAAGGAACGGAAAACAAGTAAGAGCAACAATCAATATTTTTAATCATACTTCAACACATATCGCTTCCTGACCAACTGACACAGATCAAAGTGTAAACAACTACTTGCCAGTGTCATATCTATTTAAAGTCTTAAAAATGCAATTTCACGTTGCTTGTCATTTCGGTAATTATATCCATCGTGGAATAATGTATCACCTCCTTTCTGAGACTTGCCAAATTGCATGTTTTTAGACTTTAAATAAATATGACACTGACAAGTAGTTGTTTACACTTTGCTCTGTGTCAGTTGGTCGGGAAGCGATATGTGTTGAAGTATGATGAAAAATATTGATTGTTGTTCTTACTTGTTTTCCGTTCCTTATATTCTGATATTGTTATATACAGTTACCAACACTTTGATCACTGTCAGCTGGTCGAGAAGCGATGTTGAATTAACGAATTGAATTAGGAAAACTATTGTTATGACTGTAATTTATGAAAAATGTGGTATTCCTTATTATGCTAATTCGGTATCATAGTTTATTTTTATGTATAAGATAGTAGTAAAATAAAGAAGCATAATTATCTTTTGGCGGCGCTATTTTATGGAGCGCTGTTTTTGTTTTGCGCTGCTTTTATCCAGCGCTATTTTGTCCTGCGCTGTTTTTGTGCAGCGCTATTTTGTCCAGCGCTTTTTTTGACCAGCGCGATTTTGACCAGCGCTATTCTGCTACAGAGCCTATTTCAATATATATGTATGTCAAAGTTTTTTGTTGAATTTTCCTATTTTTTGGTATATTTGGTAGGCGAAAAACAGTTGTGTATCACACACGCAGAAAACGCTTTAGCATCCCTTAACTATCAATTGTCCTCGCTTCGCTACGCTCGCTGGTACATCTAATAGTCTTGGGCTGCTAAAGTTCATTTTCTGCCCTTGTGACACAATAGCATACTCTAAGGTTGGTCTCACATAGGTTTAAAATCTTTACAAAATTTAGAGGAGAAATTTTACAAAATGTCTTAGACAGAAGGTAAAGTGAACTTTTAGCTTTCCTACAGATGTAATGAATTAATCATTCCAACGACCTGTCAAAATTTATTCAATATGGCGTTCGTGAGGCAAACAAACGTATTATCTCGCTGTAGGATTTAAAGCTTTTTAAAGTGCATTTTGTGATTGTTTTGTGACTAAACTCTATTTATTTTTTATTTTATTGACTTTATAAGTTTTATTTTGAATTGAAAATGCCACATACGTGTCTTGTAGTTGATTGGGGAAATCGTTCCAACAGGGATGATGTGAGATTTTTTCAGTGCCCACAATTTTAAACTTTCAATTTCTTACTGGAAAAAATGAATTATCCAGAGAACGAAGAGCACTCTGGTAAGCAACAATTGAGCGAGAAGATCTCACGGAGTCTAAACTAAAGAACCAGAAGGTCTGCAGCAGGCATTTTATTGCAGGTAAGCCTTCAAATAAGCTCCATTCTTAAGAAGAATTTTTCACGGTTAATTCAAAGAAGTTGTATCATGAGGCCATTAAATTATAGATGATATTTCATTATTTTTCACTCATTTCATTTCATTTGCTCCTTGCTGTAAAAACTGTGGGTCAAAACTAAATATGCAGCTGTATCCATGTATGTGACTGTCGGAGCTGCTTGAATCGAAGAGTTTCTATAATGCACATTTATTGTAAAAGGGTCAACGTTATTTATAAGCTTCAATTTTAGAAGATATCTGTTGAAGAGATAAAGATGAGAAATGTAAACAAATAGTAACTGAACATTTTTAAACATACCGTTCACCCACATCTCGATTTGATAATAAAATAAAGTGTAACGACAAGGGAAATATTTTAAATAAACTTAAAATAAACACAAAAACTTCCACAAACTTGATGCACACCTTCAACTTGTTTCAACAGTTATAATTTTTTTTAATATCCTTCAACCGAAACTTCATGTTCAAGATAGTTTCGGAAGAACGCTACTGAGTACGGATAAGGCGCCAGGTACAAGTTGAAGGAAGAAATGTTGAATATTAATTTAACTGATACAAATGAAAAAAACGGAACAAATTAATTGTTATATGCACCTGCAACCGAAATTTCAATAAAAAGGATGCAGAAGTTTTCAAAATAAAATTAGTCTTTGAACTATAAATTATAGTATAGTACATATATTATAGATATAACAAAAACCGTTTAAAATATTATATTTTCAACGAGTGAATATGATAAATATTTGGGATATGGCCAAATTGAATTGATTAAATGAACTTTGAGGATTTTATGCTGAAGTTTTTAGCATGTTTAAACATGCAAGTGGGTATTATTTACTGTTACTGAGTAAGTTTTCATCTATTCTTGCTTAACTCCAGTGCATTCGATCTCATCGAAGTTGAGGTTCCCGAGATATATTTTAGACTTGTCAAGTCCTGGAAGACCTTCCTAGAGATATGCTCTATTTTCTCCCTTCTTAGCTTCTATTTTTTATTTAGCTGGTATTCTATATTACTATTTTTGGGATTTACTCCTATTTTGACAATTTCATTTCAAATGTTTTTCTCTAAATCTTCTTAAGATTGATTTATGCATATTTCATATCTAACTCACAGTCATAATATACTTAATAGATTTGACAAAATCAAACAAGCTTTTGTCAAAAATTGCTGTGAGTTATTAAATTGAATGTGAGCTTATACAGAAAGGTCCTAAAGATACTATTGCGGGTTCAGCGACAAAATTATGTTATTAATTATTAATGCGTGGGAAGATATATTTTAGAAATTTTATTTTTTAACTTTTTTATGATAAATTCTTATCTAAAAATATTTTAATGATTGCGTAAATATAAAAAGAGCTTTCATTGCTTGATTTCCTTTGTCTGACCTTAACTGCTCTTCCAATTACATATAATGGGATTAAAATATTTATTGTTAAAATAGAAAGTGGGTATTTCGGGATAATCATTTTCAATGTTGATTTTAGTTTTTAATCGTTGGATATAGTGAGGTGAGAATTTAAAGAGACTTTAGAGCAGTTGTTAAAACTAGACTACTCACTCACTTTACAATATTCCAAGATATTACATAAATTTGTTTATTTTTCATGAAAAACAAAGAGTGGTTGAGAAGTTCACCCTCTAAACTACGCTACTGCGTATATATTTTAAATCTTCACTGATGCGTATCTTGTTATAAATACCAACAGCTGTTGACGCTAACTTTTGATACATCCTGATCCTTCCTCATGTCAAAAAATACCTAAAGTATGCTTTTATTCCCTCTAATAAAAAAAAACAGCTGAGAATTGAGGCGCCGCTAAAGGGTTAACCCTTAAAAAATCATCATCTGCTTCATACAGGGCGGTTTGAAGGAGAGACAATTCTATAAGAAGTGGTTGAAAATTGACGGCACGCCGTTATAATTGATAGTTTCCGCTATTTATATAGTCAAGATTAGGATTTAAATGGTGTCCAATTAAAAGTTTTCCGTTAATATTTTAATCATTTTATAATATTTAAATATTTCATGCATACAGAATAGTAAAATGGAGTAAGCAGGTTGTCCAATTTTTAACCATGCATTTAAATTTAACAATAGCTTACAGAATTGCTCCTATATAATGTTACAAGAAGTTTTTTCATAAAAAGATACTTAAATTTCTGTCATCGTTTATAATAATTATCTAGAATTTTAAATAGAATCGGCTATAGGAAATTTAAAAATAGAAATGGCAACAATTTAGATCTAGAAATTTAGTAGTTGAGAGTGAAAGTTCATTACAGATTTGTATGATAGCAGTAATAAATACATAGCACCAAAATTCACAATTCACTTCAGTAAATTGTGCAATCTTAAATTTCAAAATATTTCCAACGATTGTCTAGTTGTCGAATCTTTTGTAACTGCGGAATAGGGACAAATTTTTGAAAAAACTATAAAAAAATTGATAATGGCATAATGAACATATTTTTTTGTTGCTTCCTCTTCGTAATTTGTCCTGAGGGATGATATTAACCAATAATTTGGAAATTATCTGCTTTATTCAATCAATGGCCACAAAGGACCCCGCGCTTTTCTTATGACAAAGTGGCGTTCAGTCAAATGTTATAAATTTTGGATATGATGGTGTACTCGACTTCTTGACCAAAAGTGTCCATGGGACCAATTGATTCCTATTCTAGTTTCCGATATACAGGGTATTGAAGTTGAAAAACCCTTGTTTTTCGTGACCACGTAATTTTATTATTAACAAATAAATATGCATTTTTAGTTAATAGTACCATTGATATGTTCTAGTTTATCGTAAACTTACACATAGATAGTTCCAAATGTCAACATATACAGGATGGGACTCAATTATATAAGGGCGAATTTCTGAAATTCTAGGACTTTCTTATATTGAATGAAAACAAGGTGAGAAATAAAAAGCTACTTCATATTCGATGTTCTGGCATCAAATATACTAATTCTAGAGGTATTCCATACAGGGTGATTCTTAATGCAACCTGAAATTAGTTTTTTCTATATGAAATAAATAAGTTACTCCATGTATTTCAAAATTAGTTTTTGATGTTGAAAACGTATTGGTTATCTAGATATTAGTATTTTTCTTACAATACAGGGTGATTTGCACATACATCTTGTTATTAAACAGACAAAAATTAGAAAAAATACACTTTTTCTGAATCACCCTGTATTTTATAATTCGATCCGTCAAAATGATTAATTTATTTTGTTTTGTAATAAGCTTAAAATAGTGAAAGAGCTGAACAAATTTTATAATCTTACTATGACCACTTTTTCAGAAACAGGGTCCTGAGGGTAGAGCACTCAACAAAATAGGCATAGGGTGAACGAAATTATAATCACATATCTATGATACATACCGTACATAAGTGTACTAAAACATTGATAAAGTTCATTTACTATTTTAAGCTTATTACAAAACAAAATAAACTAATCATTTTGACGGATCGAATTATAAAATACAGGATGATTCAGAACAAGTGTATTTTTTCTAACTTTTTTCGGTTTAATATTAAGATATATGTGCAAATTATAAGAAAAGTACTAATATCTAGGTAACCAATACGTTTTCAACATCAAAAACTAATTTTGAAATACATGGTGTAACTTATTTATTTCATAAAGAAAAAAACTAATTTCAGGTTGCATTAAGAATCACCCTGCATGTAATACCTCTAGAATTAGTATATTTGATGCCAGAACATTAAATATGAAGTAACTTTTTATTTCTGACCTTGTTTTCATTCAATATAAGAATTTCCTAGAATTCCAAAAATTCGGCATTATATAATTGAGTCCCACCCTGTATATGTTAACATTTTGAACTACTTATGTGTAAGTTTACGATAAACTAGAACACATCAATGGTACTATCAACTTTTAATGTATATTTACTTGTTAATAATAAAATTACGTGGTCACGAAAAACAAGGATTTTTCAACTTTAATACCCTGTATATCGGAAACTAGTAGTAGGATTCAACTGGTCCCATGGACACTTTTCGTCAAGAAGTCGAGTACACCATCATATCCAAAATTTATAACATTTGACGGAACGCCACTTTGTCATAAGAAAAGCGCGGGGTCCTTTCATAATCGAATTTCCAAACGGTTATAAAAGAACCGGAACCGTCTTTATCTTGATCAATGTCTCGATTAAATTTAAACTGTTTTTAACTAATCTTCCATTCTAATCAGGAAAGAAGTTACGGCCCTTGGCCAATTAAATATAATCAGCTATAGGGTACCATTTTGTAGGAACTGAAAGTATACCTTTCAATACAAAAAGAGGAAAATAAAAACCAATTCAAACTCTTTTTAAAGAAATTTACGGTAGATTTTTTAAAAATAGCACGGTGGTCATTAACACGCAGTACACTTTAGTTCACTTTAATCGTAAATTTATAGTTATCTGCTTAATAATTTTACGGCAATAAACGTTTAGGTAAGGCATTAAATTCTTACGAGAATGTATATTAAAAGAATAAAGATCACTATCATGCTGGTCAGTTTAATTTAATGATACCCCTTATACGATATACAATGTCATAAATTGTTGCTTCGGCCCTCCCCTTAGATTTACTCTTAAAACTGTGAAATTACCAAACAATAACATATAAATTTTACAAAATTTCTTAGGTTCATTATTGTTTCGAGTATTCTAATTTTACTCATAACATTTGGAAAAAATACAAAAATTGCATTCAGGACTAATTTCCAAAATATTGTTGGATCGCCAATAACATTCTAAAGCAATTAATACAAATAATTACCAAGCATTTTCGAATATAGGATGTATTCAAGATTTATTATAGTGCCCAAAAATTTTTCATTAAATCTAGAATGTATCAAAAAATGATCAACAATGGTACTTTGAAGCTAATAGCAGACGAGCGAAGGAAACAAAAAAATCCGTACAGCCAATTAGAAGAGAATTGGAATAGGACGGAGCAAGAACAAGTGGCATAAAAAGTGAAAAGAATACGGAATAGTTAAGAAAATTAAAATTTCTTATGCTGAAAGATTTAAGCAAAAATGTGGGGGATAAAGAAAGAACGAGAGGGAAAGGAGAATTATCTAGTTTTTGGTAAGAACTGGAAAGTACTTTAGAGAATTGGAAATTAATTCCAAAAGTGTCAAGTGATTGTTAAAAAATGATCACACAATCACCAAAAGTCAAATAAAAAAATTGAAAGTGAATCAAGAACAGAAGGAGATAATAAAGAAGGACCTACAGCAGATTGTAAGGAAATGGGTCTGAACATAAAAAAAATAATGTGGGTCTAGCAGTCATTGAATCATTGAGCAGTTTTGAAGCAAAACAATACTCCCACCTCACAACAACTTAGCGGAAAACGTTTGGCGTTTCTAGTGGTGGAAAGGCCTTTAATCTCTGCACACTATTTGGAACAAGGTCGAACTTGTTTTTCATCAGTTTAACTGAGTTTACATCGTTTGCAACAAATTACAATCGATGTTTTACTCAAAGAATTTTTTATCGTTGTTTTGAATATATTTCTAGTTTACATTTGTTTGACTATTTCTTCAATAGTTCCTGGAGGTTAGCGACCCCTCGATTTTTGTTCCAGCCCAAATCAACAGCCAGCATCCATTTTCATATTTTTGACTTAACCTTCCAGATGTACTGTGAGCTACATCTTCCATTAGAGAGTAATTCGGGAGGAAATTTCATGAGAGATTCCTTTCTCGAGGCAATTTATAATAATACTTACTCTATTTTCCACATGTTCTTCATCATTTGAAGATTCCATTTTTCTAAGATTAAAAATAATCCTAGATTTACGAAATAGTCATAGATTAAAAATGCGGTGCAAATAAAAATTTTGAGTTAACTCATGATTATTGGTTAACTCAGGATTAAACCAAGATTAAACACTAGGTGCAATCGGCCATAAGACTAGTAAATTAAATCTCAGTCGTGATTTAATAGATTAAATCTTTCCGCTGATCCGACTAATTTGCAATAAGTTATTTAAAAAAAATGTACTCATGGGTCAACACCGATTGGTGGGGTCAACAGAAAGTAACTGACTGGCCGATATATAAATGACACGACAGACAACTACTAGACGTGTACTCTATTAGTTCGGCCTTAGACCATTCACAAACGGAGGTGTTTAAGGGTACAGAGGGTTTTTTTCAAATCCTCAACCAGATGTAACCAGAAAAACAATGTACAACGTGCTGTCATAATTTCTGATTCCTTCTCTCGCATACACTCGATAAATAACATATTTAAAGACAACTCCCTTGTACAAAACATTCATGATATCTATCAGCATCTAAATGCTCATAGGCATGTTTTTTTATTCACTGATAGATCCACCAACTGCGCTTTTATATTCATTGGTGGATTTTAGATTGAAGAAATGACGCGTTCATTTATTACTATTGCATCAACCAAAATTGCAAACTATTTCACCGCTGTTTCGAGGTGGTGGATAAATTTGGGGGCTTACAAAATGATAGCTTAATCTCAAAAAAGTAAAGATTTAAAGCGGTTAATTATTAAAGACATGGGCGAATAAATAGAAATCAATTTAGAATGTGATGATTAAGTATTGACTGCACTATTAACAGCGTTAGAAATTCAAAAAATTTCTAGTGGTATCGATTGTCAGTTATAATGATGAATGGTGTAAACAGCCACTGCGTTTTTTCATCTGTCACTGATGACTTTAACATGTCGTTTCAGCGGACACTGACGTCAGTCAACCTATGGTGAATAAAAAACGTTCCTCATGTGTCGTTGATTTGGCTACCTGTTACCATTGACCATATTCTTACTCACTTATCAATGCTGTCAACTAAAACCAATTAATTTGGAGTGCACGATACAACAAGTCCTCAGCCGCTCCGACCAGATCAACTTTATTAGAAGAAAATCATATTAAAATGAATTAAACAGTACATATAATACGTGAGACGTCAACTTTGTAGCTTCTGGAACACGAACTATAACATTTAGTTGACCTAAAATTATAAAAAAAAGGTTCAATGAAACTCAAAGTCAAGGTACAATATATATATTATATTTGTTCCTGTAGGAACACTCAACTTGCTACTAGCTTCGGTATTACAATACCATCTTCAGCCTATATGAAATATGTACAACGAGTAAGAAAGAATATCATCCCTAATAAACCCTAACAAACAAACTAACAACTGTCATAGTTGTACATATCTGGTGAAATAGAAAGTTTTTTAAAAATTGTGGTGTGGAAGAAAATTTAATTGAAAAGGGAAATTAACCTAACCTAAATACAATTGTTTTCTAAATCTAAATCAAACCTAGTTTCGTAGTACTTATGAATTAATGAGTGTGGATATAAATCCAAGAAGTTTTTAATTTCTCAATTGTAGGATATGAGAATTCTAGTCCACAATATGAAGTGGTAAAATTATTTTTTAATACTATTATAACATCTTACAAAGTTTTTGAAAATTACTTTTCAAAGAACAGAGACCGTTCACTGAGAGGCAATAAATTTCTTCTCGGGCTATGTGCCCCGACAGACATCGAATTACACTTCTAAGTTAAGCGGAGTTGGGATATCTGCGCGATATGACCAACAACTTTGTAGACCGGTTTAGGCGTATTTGCGCCTCATCAGTACAAGGTAGAAGCTCTGAGAGCATAATCCTGGACTGGAGAAAATGCTGAAATCACATCAATCAATTAACCTCACAAAAGGAAATGCTAAGAATGTGATAACAGCGACATCCCCACATCTAACCTCAAACCAAAAGCTTATGCTGAATTTTCAATCCATTTCCAGTTGGGATATTGTAAAGTGCAATTTTACCTTTCAATATTGCTAGGAATACATTTTCAGTAATTATTAACACTTGACGGGTGTGAATTTTTAAACATCCCTGTGTATATCCAAATTTACGTTTGATCGAATTCAAATTGGGTTTCTACCAGTATTAATTTTATCATCAAATATTTTCTTCTTGCACGCCTATGAAAACATATGTTAGCTAGTAATAAAGCAATGATGGAATACAATATCACCGTGACGGAGCAAACACGTGCTTTTTAATACCACACCGTCTTCAAAGGTGATGAAATAATAATGATAAAACCATTGACAGTCTTTAAACGATGTTTGCTATTTATTTATGATTATATAGTTACAAATTGATTGTGCATCAAAATTAGAAAGATACAAAAAATATTTTTTTCCAACGTAAATTTCAAATAGTTACTTTTCCAATATTGTGATAATTAAGGCCAAACTATTTGAAGTACTTCTTTATTGTTATTATTTTCTTTTTACATGTTTTATCATCAATAACATTACCATAATAAACACTAACCAAATTAGCAGATCCCTGAAATATCACTAAACAAAATTCTGGAGATATTATTGGAAGAAAGACAACAGTTATTTCACTTCTCGGCCCACTCCTGAGACCGCTTCTTCCGTCAACTTAACAAGGAGAAAAGCAGTGATAATTAGAAGACTTACAGTTGGTCACACTAAACCCATACATGGCTACCATATGATCTCGGAATTACAGATAACATTGAAAATCAGACACTTATTATTAACAGATATCGAAAATAGTTGGAAAGAAATAAAAAAAACGTCATATTGAAAGCGGTACATCAAGTAATATGGAAGAAGAGTGAAGAAAAGAAGAAAAAACAATGGTATGACCAGCAGTGTGAAGAAATAAAACAAAAAAACACAGCAAGTTTAAAGTGGAGAAATAAATACAAGGATTGGACAGGAGATCATACGAGATTTTCAGAAATAGGGCAAGTACAACAAATAAAAATAAACAAAAATGACTGGTCAAATGAAAAATTGAAAGAAATAGAGGAAGATAGGCGTAATAACAACCTAAAATAATTCTACAAAAAGATAAAAGCACCGACCAAATATTCCAATAAAACAAGGGAAATAAAAAATGAAAATGGTGTAACAGTATATAGTAGAGAATCCGAACTAAGGTCGTCCTTCACCGACGTATCAACCAGATGAAAATAATATTTTATTTAATGAAGTTTCTGAACATAATTTGATTAGGCAACCCTTTCAAAAATGGTCATGATTATTATGAATTAAATTTATAATTTCCTTTAGCAATTTGACTAGAAAAACTGTTGACCGTTTTTCTCGTCTAATTGGATGGCAACAATTTCTCATTAAACAATCCAAATTTACCCGATAAAATACAAACTTCTTGTGTCATTATAAGTGAGGAAATTTTGGAGCAGTCTAATGAGTAAACACGTGTATTGTGAAAATAAATTGAAAATTACCTTGTCTCTAATATGAGTATAAAACCTTAAAACTCAAGCAACCTTATACTACGTTATTGGTTATTAAAATATCTTTATTTTAAAAATAGTCTTATCTGGTTGGCATGAAAGTAAGGAAATGATAAAAATATGGGAAGAGTATTGTAGCAGAATGCTTCATGAAGATGATAATCCAAGGGTAGCAGATCCAGAAAAAGAAATCACGTTAAACTGTTCCTCTTAAAAAGAAATAGCGATAGAAATGAAAGGAACTGTCAACAGAAAAGCCACAGAAGAAGACAAAATAGCAGCAGAGATGTTGAAGTTTGGCGGAGAACCGCTTCAGAAGACAATATCGAAATTGATACAACGAATTTGGACGGGAAATAAAATGCCAAACGAATGGAACACTGAAATAATAACACCCCCATCCACAAAAAAGGAGAGGAGATAAGGAAGTCTGTAAAATTAGAGACCAATAACCCTACTTAATACCACCCACAAAAAACTTGCAAACATAATAAATCAAAAACTGAAAGCATACATAGAAAAAATAATAGGATACATAGGCTGCTATTTATATTTTGAGCCTAATAATGAAAAGACAGTAATTTATTATTAAAAATGGCTTTATTGTTTTTCGAAGTATTCTCCATGATGATCAATACACTTTTGCGTGCGCTCGAACCAATTTTCGTAACACTTTTTCCATTCCGATTGAGGTACCTCCAAAACATGGTTTTTGAATGCATCAACAGCTTCTTCAGGCGCCGAAAAACGTTGGCCACGTAATTTATTTGGTGCCAAATCAGGGCTGTACGGAGGATGACCCATCAATTCGACGTTTTGGCCAGTCAAATAGATGGTTGTTTTAGCCGATGTGTGAGAACTGGCATTGTCATGATGAAGAATGATCCTTCGTTGCCGGTTGTTTTTTCGTATTTCACGAAGCACTTCTGGCAAACAAATGGTTGTGTACCATCCATAATTCACCGTTCTACGTTGCTCTAACGGCACGACTGCCACATGTCCAGTTATTCCGAAGAAACAGGCGATCATTTGCTTCGAGGTGCTTCGCGCACGAACCACTTTTGTCGGATTGAGTTCGTCTCGGAAGACCCATACAGTGGATTGCTGTTTTGTTTCGGGCTCATATGCATAGATCCAAGATTCGTCACCTGTGTAGATGTTATACACAGCTTTTGATGCACCGCGATTGTATTTCTTGAGCATTTCTTTGCACCAATTGACACGAGCATCCTTTTGAGCTTTTGTCAAATTATGCGGGATCCAACACGAACAAATCTTTTTAACAGCTAAATGTTCATGCAATATCTTATTGATGCTTGTCATACTAATGCCCAAAGATGCCTCTATCTCGCGATATGTCACATGCCGATCTCGATTTATTAGTTCGTGCACAGCATCGATGTTTTGTGGCAGAACAACTGATTTTGGACGACCTTGGCCCCCGAGCGAACTGCGGCCACGATTAAATTCGTTATACCAGCGTTTAACAGTGGCCGAGGATGGGGCTTCATCGCCAAAAGTCGAAGTGAGTTGATCGATGCACTCTTGTCTTGATAAGCCACGTCGAAAGTCGTAAGAAATCATCGCACGAAAATGTTCACGAGTTAATTCCATTTTTTCGCTGAGACAAAATTTTCAAGTCGCTGTAGATAACACAAGTTATACTTAAATGACAAAAAGTTCTGAAGAATGTTATGGTTAAAAAGATCAAACTGTCAATTGGAAACATCAGATGGCGCCTGTAAACACTTGGTAAGCCAAGGCTCAAAATATAAATAGCAGCCCTCGACTACCAAAACGAGCTTAGACCGGGAAAATCAACAGTAACAGCTATACACACCATCGAACAAATACTTGAAAAATCTTTAATACAATAATGATCTGCACGTCATTTTTATAGCCTTCAGGAACGCATTACCATAATAGAGGAGTTTAGTCTAAGGTCATTGTGGCCAACGAAAAGTGGTTTTTCTGACAAGAATGACAGTTTAATGTCTACCGTTCAATACGTAAGATTTTTGAAGGTTTTTTTAACATTGCAAACATCTATATTGCTTTATTAAAATATTGAGTACATCCCCGAAGCGTGAATCTTCAAATTTAATATGTCAAATGTCAATTTTATTTGTTTTTGTTGATATTCATTGAATCATGTATGTTTAATTTATATTAAACTTTTATAATTTTATTTAGTTGTATCGCTTTTTTCTTCTGATTGCTTTTTCCACTGATTCATAACTAGTGACATTATGGTCGCGTTCATCCCAACAAAGTTCATCAGGTAGTAATTTTTAGAGTGATCCATCGTTTCTTAACTCTTCTGAACGTGCTTATCTTGTTATAACAGCATAACCTAATTTTATTTGATAAACGACTTCAATAATTATTCATACATGTTTGATTTCAATTCAGTTTAATAGTTCCTACTGGTGTTCATTCATTTTCAAGGTACATTTGTCTAAAATAACTTCAAACCAAAATATGTTGTCATTCATTTTTATATGTTTATTAACATTAACATTGATCGGTAGCGCAGCGCATTTCAAGTCTAATTTAAAAAATGGCGACTGCTACCACAGCGCTCACATCTGATCAGTTAACAAAACACGCGTTCAGCAGGAAATTGCTGATCGCTCCGGTAGCGCTACGTTGGGATGAACGCGACCAATGACAGAAATGATAAGGTTCCTAGAATTATTGGCCACCGATGCGTTGAGTATTCACCTAAAACGTCATTTTAAATTTTAAGATTTATGCTTCGGGGGTGTATTCATTGTTTTAATAAAGCAATATAGATGTTCGCAATGATAAAAAACCTGCAAAAATCTTATGTTTTGAATGGTGGATATTAAAAGTCATTCTTGTCAGTAAAACCACTTTTTGTTGGCAACACTGACCTTAGACTGAACTCCTCTATTACGATTTGATACTTTCAATACAAATCTAACGATAAATTTGTTCGAAATGGTTTTCACGCATGTTCAATGTTCATACTACTGGTTGTATTTCGTTCGCCAGTGTACCTAAGTATGTTATCTTTGAGTGTACCTACGCATTATACATTCGCTAACTCGAGCATAGAGTTGCACCTCTTTCGTGAAATTTTTTATTAAATGATTTTATTTGATAATTACTAAAATAGTATCTAATTTTGTACTTAGATGTTTTCTGTAAATAAAACAATATTTAAATTTATTAAAAAATATATTTTTGATAATATAATTTCCACCTACTGCGTAATTGTATAAACGCGATAGAAAGTTGAACAAATTATTTAATGTGCAGCACATAAATCGACTGTTTATTTAATATATGGCTATTTTTAGTCATAAATATCAAAAATAGGCAAAGCGCCGTCTAATCTTGTTAAGCTAAATATTATTTATTATATAAGACGTAATCGGTTATAGTTGTCGTAAATTGATAAATTGTGATTTCTACACCTATCAACCGTTTTTATGCTTTATTCCGTCAAATATTTATTGTTAATATTATAAATAAACTGCTTCTAGAAAAGTGCTAAAAATTTCCAGGTTATTTTGAAATACAACATGACTTACTTACAATTTGTAATTGTATTTTCCGACAATTGGAATGTTCTTCCATTGGTTTTGATTCTATTCAGTTTCGCTTTACTTTTCTAGATAGTTCAGTTAAACTGGAGGCAACTTATGATTTCAGTTCCCAACAATGGGAATGATGGAGTGGACTGATTTCAGTATCTACATTTTGAACACTTTCTCTTACAAAACAGCAGGAAACTATTTGGCATCTGTAGCTATTCCGAGTGTAAATAGGTCATTGGCTACCCCGGTAAATGTTCTGTTTTAATTAGGAACGAAAGAAGAAACTATGTATTATTGGTTACGAGCTATCTAAAATACCGAGTGGTTCATACAATCCCTTAAATTCAATCGTAAATACATTTCAAGAAAATGAACTATTTTAACAAATATTTCTAGGGCAAAATGTTCTAAAATGGAAATGGCGACATTTTTTGACATTTGTATCCAGTATGTCTGATGTTTTGTTTCAATCCACCCTGATATACACCTCCCGTACCGCTATATCAGACCTAACCTAGCAGGGGAATCTGCAATTTCATTTCCTACCATACCCATGTGTCCAGGAAGCCACTAATTGTGGTTGGCAAGGGTCCTACTCCTACACTAATCTCTCGACATGCTTAGGATCTTTGTGCTGTCTGACTAACAGAAAATATAAGGATTCACACGACAACTCAATTTTTGGATCTGTCGGAGTCCCACATCAGTGTTCCATCCCGAATAGTTTTCGTCCTATTCCAGTTTAGTTGTATCTTGTATGATTGGTTGCTTTTGATCTTGTTTGTCACTACGCCTCCTTGCGTGAAATTAGAAAGCTTCAAAAAATTAACAGCTGTTCCTTTTGGCTGATTTTCTCATCCTGAAGATACAGCCATTCAGCTCGCTTAATCAAACACCCGGTATATTACAAGTTTTATTTTATCCTGATTAAATGATTTTCTTTTAACTTGGAAATGGAAAGGGAGATCAGAAAAAAAATGCAAGGATAGAAGATTGAAGCCAGAAGATAGTTTGTTTTATTACTTCCGAGTAAATTAAAACAAAAAGAACAAACAATTTCAAAGTATTATTGAATTTTTTCATCATTAGTGTCAGATAGGGAACCAGAATTTGAAAAAACTCAATTGTTCTTGATAACGGTAGCAGCAACGTTACCGAAACGGTGAATTAAAAAATATAAAAATATTATGGTTTAATTTCCCAAGATAATTAACAAAAAGAAAAAGGAAGGGTATGGTCGTGCTATATACATGTCGAGGTAAATATTTTGTAATGACAAATATTTAATTAATTACAATTACTCAAAAACTACTATAGCGTAGTCAAAGTACACAAAATATCCGTAAAATGCCGCAAAAAACACAAATTTTAAAATTAAGTATTTAAAAGGGTTGTAATTAACATGAGAAAAACTTTACGATGCTAGGCATGTGATTTTCCGGAAAATCGTCGAGTGAAAATGTTTGTTTTTGTTTTTTCACTCTAATTGTTTAAATAATGAAAACACAGAAAAATGTTCGAATCAAAAATTATAGCTAATACATTTATCTACAAAGTTTGTCTGAACATTTTTTTTGTATCTGCATTAGTTTTTAAAATATATACGAAATTTCCATAGTAGTATTTTTGAACATCATCAATTTTCATATTTTTAATTTTACGATAGTAAATAAACAATGACATTTAGAAAAAAATGTTTTATATAAAAATGTGTTCTAAAATGAGGTACCTACAAATACTTTGGAACAAAAAAATTTTTTTAAATTTTTTAATTATTATCATCGATTTTCCACGCTCTCTCACCTGCTTTTTCACCTTTATTTGTGCTCCCTTCTCTTTCTTACCTGAGCCATAGGTGTGTTCTCTTGTATCGCGATAACTTCTAAATATCATTATAAAGTTTTACAAATTTTTAGATAATATTAAAAACGGTATAAAAAGTTATAGAAGGTTTGCTGACAGACCTCTGATTTAAGTATTTATTTTAAATAATTGTCTATTATTGAAAAAATTTTATATTTATAGAAAAACCTGTATTGTAGTTTCGAAAGTATATGCTTCGAAGTGTTTAGTAGTGAAGTTTCATTGAATTATATTAATTTCGGAAAAAGATATAATTGAATGAAGTCTAAAAAAAAACAAGTAAAATGAAGCATTCAAAAATACAGATTTTTAAGAAGCATTCGTTTGAAATTCTAAATATTGATGGCTTTGCTTTTATAATAATAATGTTTTATGCTCATTTGCAATGCTAAATCCTGAAGGAATTTTCGCTGGGATAAGTATTAATTAAATAGGAATTACAATAAACTGATATTACAGTCAGAAAATCTGCTTTTTCAAATTTGAAAGTATTTCTCTCTAAAAGTTGAGATCTTTCTTTACATTTTACATGAGTTTATTTATTTTTTCAGAGTGTTATAAGCCCAAAATTATTAACTTTTAAGTCGAGCGGTTAATAAATTTGGCTCACGGGCCGTTCGCGCGTAACCACGCGTTGAATACCACTGAAATTAATTTTATCTCGTAAACGTTTTATTATACAGAAAAAATTTTCAGACAAAGTTGTAGATAAATGCTTCAGCTACAAATTTTGATTTGGGAGGTTTTCTGTATATTTATTATTTAAACAATTAGCCAAACCAAAAGGTTTCACTCGACGATTTTCCGGAAAATCGCATGCCTAACATAGTAAAGTTTCTCTCAAGTTAAACACAACCCTTTTAAAAACCCAATTTTGAATTTTCAAGTTTTTTGTATTTTTTATGAGGTTTTATGTGTACTTTGACTAGGCTACTACTGAAACGTCTAATTTAAATACTGGACTTGCACATTTAATAAATGTTGTTGTTTGATGTTACGACAATGTTTATAATGGAAATTCAAATCTGTGTTTATTAAATGTAAATGAAGAGATTACATTTTAACCCATATTGGCGATATACTATGTACATTTCTGGTATTCGATAAAATGTTTATTTAATAAAGATAACTACAAATTTTAGAAGCACGTGTAACAAGATAAATCAATAACGCTATTCAAAAAGTAACAGTATCACATTTAAATTGACAAGTGGTTAAATAATACATTTGTTGACTACTGCAAAGAGCTAAAAAACGACATTTCTTATTAATGAGGTCAACTCACGTGTATTGTACTATATTTTGTCTACGTTCGACTTTAATCATATAGGTACACACGTTTTGGTTCAATATAATTTTCATTATTGTAAAAATTAGCTCCGGTTACTTTTGTCGAAGTGACCACTTCAGTATAAGCCCTCTAACAGCCACTTTCACAATATTAGGTTCAGTGGCGGCTCGTGAACTTTTTAAGAGAGGAGGCTGGAGATAAAACGTTTTTGTTAAAATATACTCTATTCAACCGTTGAGTGAAAAATACAAGTTTTCTCTCAACGATTCAACCAATTAATTTAACCTTTGCGCAGCGACCGTACCGGCTACTTCAGTGACAAAATTAATTGTTGCCCAGCAAAAGCCAACGTGGAGGTGTTTCACTTGGCAAAACATTTTTTTTGTTCGTTTTTATTTTTTTGGGTTTTGATTTTTTTTTGGAATTTTTCATATTTTGTTTTTTTTTTATTAACTTTTTTTCATATACTAACGGAATCCCACGGACTTTAGTTTGCGAAAAATGATCAATAATATTATCATAAAATGTATCATTTTGTTTTAAGCGTTTTACTAAATCTTTTTCAAGAGATATTAAACTAACATTGTATAAACGATTTTGGTCCATTGTAATTCGTAGGTAAGTTTTAATTCGTTTGAGAGTAGAAAATGATTTCTCCTCCAATGCCGACGTGACAGTAATGGTGACTGTCAAACAAAGTAGTTTATAGAATTTTTTGCAAATCATTATTTATCGTAAATTTTAGCATATCGGCGTGACTGAGGTACTCTGTATATTCTAGAACTAAGTTATCTAAAAGTGTATTGGGAAACTCTTTTGAAAAACATTCGAATAAGCTTTTATTCGTCAGGTCGAAAAACTTCAATTCATGTAAATCGGAAAATCGTATCTCAATTTGACCTTTAATAGTATCTAAAATTTCATAAAAACACGCAACACGATGTGCCCTGCCACTCGTAATTTGTATTTGGCAGTTCGTGTATTATCGCGATCGCTAGAGGCAAGCCTCCTGAGAGTCTTGCCATTTCCGCTATTTTTTACGGTATTAGCAATTGGACTGGTCGAAAAAACGGCAACTATGTTGAGCAGCACTTGTTTCGGTATTGAGATGTTTGAAGAATCTAGCCTCAGGGCACTGTTGTTAGTTTCATAAATAACTAGTGAAATCGGGGAATTGTTTGTAAAATTTGAAAATTATTAGATAAACAGGAAATAAAATGAAGAATAATCAACAAAATATTTCTGGTGCTATTTGCTGGATAAATTGTTGAGGAGGCTGAGCCTCGTTCGAGGAGCCGCCACTGATTAGTTTACCTCATGGTTAAGAAGTAACTATCAGTTACGACAAAATTTGGGTTAAACAATGGTATAAGTGTAGGCTAACTATATAAAAATATTTAACTTCAACCCAAAGTACGGGTAACTGTACTAACCAAGGAAATCTAATTTATGGTCAAATTTTAAAACTATACTATTGTTATTTTCAATTACAAACAATTAGAAATATGAACGGTTACGATGTTAATGTCTATAGCAGCGACGATGAAGCCAGACGGACAAAAATTATTCCTCCAAGAAGTAATTATTTCTAAGAATTCGACATTCACGATTTTTCCTGCAGATTTCGTTTGTTCAGGAGGACAGAAATTCTGTTGGAAGAAATTGAGGAATCTATTTCCCATCCAACAGTAAGATAAGTGTTATCAATTTATCAAGAGTTAAAAAATATTTTTTTATGGATTACAGTTATGATGCTCTTTCTTCACGTTGGAACTTTCAGTATAAAACTGTAAAACATAACCTCCAAATGTCTTATTTTTCTTTTCATTTGACATAGAACACCGTACAATCGATGGCTTTCATACCAACGCAACAATAGTTAATATAATTCCATTAGTTCTATGACCATTGGTTTAATGATGATTGTGAAACAAGTTCTATTGGTTAGTGTCTTGGTTAAGGTTACTTAACCCTAAGAGTTTACCACCGATTGCGAAACTGGCTCATCAGTTTGATTGTTAACAATTTTGTAAACTTTTTTGTGAAATTTCTACAATTATTGGTAACTTTTTTTTCTTCAAACGTCAGTAAATTTGTCATTTTTCGACTGTGTAGGCGATCGTAAAGTTTAATTTTTCCTCCGCCAGAGCTTTAGTTTTCACTTTCCCGCCAACGGAGGGAAAAGTGTTATCATAGCAACATAGATAGAAACAAGAAAACAAGCGTCAACAACTCAAGATTTATTAAACTAAAAACAAAACAAAAATTTTATTTGTCATTCAAATGAATATTGAATGTACAATGCGAAATTTTTGCATTTTGAAAATTAAACCCGCGCAATACCGTTGTAGCATCTTGTTGTGAATTTAGAGTAGCGTTTACAACACTGTTGATGTTACCGAGGATTTTAGTGATGAGGATTCAGTGCAACTAAAGCTCCGGCGGAGGAAAAATGAAACTTTACGGTCGCCTACACAGTCGAAAAATTATAGATTTACTGACGTTTGAAGAAAATAATTATTTTTGATTCGAGTGAGATGGTTGTTATCCTTAAACATGACCTGAATAAATACTGATTATAACATTTGAAGTTTTACAATAATTTTGTGAGTCCTCACAAAAAAATACTATAACTGTAATTATACGAGGTCTCTTGATAAAATAAAAATATAGGTAACTTATTCCATAAAAGTTTAATTTAAGGCATAGATAAAATGAAATAAAAGGGCCAGCGTATGTATTACTCACAATAACTGAATTATTTCAAAGAGATTTGTCTAAGTATTTATATCAGTAATTTATTGTTTAAAAAAAACTCTGTAAGATGTCTATTGAGAAATAATTAAATAAAATGCATGTGCAAAGGTAAATTCGGTTTGACCGTGAGTAAACTCACCTAATTTGTCAGCAAGCACAACCACAAAAGTCGCAATTATTGTAAATCACCTAGTTAACCAATTTTTAAACAGAACAAAATCACTTTTACTCGATAAAGCACTAGGTTAAAATGAAGACTGAATATTCTTTTCAACGCTGATGCAATCGATACAGATACTGCGTTAATATAAACAAATACTAAGAGCTGACCATTTTTCTTTGTTTAGTCTATCGTGCGATTCATATTTCCCTTCAGAATCGGGTATAGTTGTGAGTAAAATAAGTTTGCACTGCTTCACAATAAAATAACAAGGTGTCTTTGAGGATTAAAAAGCCGAAAAGATAAAAAAGCCATAAATCATATCTACCCACAAGCGAACGATTGATTCTCATTGGTGCAATGTAGCTTCCGATTGGTCTATGAAAAATTTACTTGAATTGTTAGTCCACATGGACTGTTAACGTCCCAGGGTGGGTTTAGTTCATTTCTGTTATTTACGAGATATTGTGTTCTTAGATAAATCTCCAGAGAGTTAGCTTCAGAATGAAGAAAAAAGTGAAAACATCTTTCCTATGCAAGGATGAATATCCTATATGCACAGTTAACATAGGAGGGACGAGAAGTTAGGCTTAGATTTTTTAGACGATAAACTGATTGAACCTTCGTCAAAAAAACGGCACCCAAAGAAAGAAAAATTTGTATTTGCTAGCCTTTATGTCATAATATTTCTTATTTTTCGTTCTATGAACTTTAATCGTACTATACCGAATCTCAAGCGTTTTTGAAATAAACATGTATTTGAAAATAATAGTATATTACACTCCAAGGGCCGAAATTCACCGAGGGCATCATGACGCGCAGGACCGAGATTTCAACTTTCGGCCCGTGGAGTGTATACTATTTTTCTTCATAGCCGGTCGGAAGCGAGTGCCGCTGGTCGTAGTTACGAGTATAAATACGCATGAGAAACTCTTTCCTCCCGCTGTTATAGAGGAAACGCGTGTACTTTTCCCAGGGAGTAAATGTTGAACTTTCGTCCCTGCTATGAGGGACGAAAGTGCGTACTTTCGACCGAGGTATGAAGAAATAGTATATTACACTCCAAGGGCCGAAAGTTGAATTTTCGGCCCTGCGCGTCATGATGCTCCGAGGCGAATTCAGCCTTATTATTGCACATTTGTAGGCCGTGTTATTTATTCTTTTATTTTAGAAGGCTGTGTATTTATCTGTCACAATTGAATAGTATTAATTGTCATTATTTGAAGTCAATTGCATCGTACCGTGATAGAAATGGCTCGTTTCTAATTAAACAATGAAGATTATCTAAATTTACTTTAATACATGGAATGTGACAGAGTTGTTACTAGAACACGTGTTTTATTTGCTATAAGATATCCAGATCGACCCCGACCCAGCCATTACACAGTGAAGAGAATATTAAACAATTTAACACAATTTGTTTGTTTTCAAACAAAAGTTAAGAAAGTGAAGCCTGTTATCAATGATGATAATAATAAAATTGAAATTTAAGTTATTTTAGCCGTATTGTTGCTTATTATAATTAGGTCGTGTTTTTTATATGTAATTTCACATACATTAATTACAAGAGCTCATAACAAAATTTTTGACAGGAGAGAAAAAATAGAGTAATCAAAATTAAAATAACCGATTGGAAATTAAAATATATTGGACTGAAAAGTATAAAGCAGATAACATTCAAATAATATAAAAATGGAAATAGAAATTGTACTACAAATGACATACTAGGAGATTGTGATAATTTGAATAATTGACATTATACAAACCAACGAAGTATTATTCAAATAATTAAAAATAAGTCAATTTCAAATAAATAAAATAATCACCATTTGGAAATGATGGAAGTAAAAAAGTTTGAAGACCGAAGAAGTATATAATGAGTAATGTAAAATTTTAATTTTCATGAATTATGAGTTTTGGTATTTTCTTCTTAAATTTATAGCATAAAGTCACTTCTTCAAACATTCATAGTTGGTTATTTGAAAGTTTGTACCTATTTATTATTTGATTATTCAATAAATTTTTGAAGTTAAATTGTATTATTTCCTCTCCAAAGTGCTTCCGTCTGAGTCCATGTAAGTTCTCGCAGAAGCAAAGTATGTGAGTAGGTGTTTCATCATAGAGTTCACATGTCTTGCACATAGGTTCACTAACTTTGCCCATTTTGTGCAAATGTTTCCTCAGGGTACAGTGTCCAGTCACCAGGCCGGAAACTGTCTTTAAATGTCTCTTACTCAGTTTCAATAGCCTAGTTGAGAGTTCCTTGTCTACCTTGTTCAGTAAACTCTTTGTATGGAGGTGCCGTTGTGTCGATCTTCATTTGAGTTGGTGTTCCCTATCTAGCCAGTTCCCGATTTCTCCTGTTATGCAATCTTTTGTGATCCCACAAAACGATTCCGGACCATTGAAGTCTCCTTTAGAACCTTCTTTAGCTAACTGGTCAGCCATTTCATTACCTGCAATCCCATCGTGTGCCAGCACCCATATTAGAGACATTTTGTTGTCTCTTGCCAGCCTGTTGAGGGATTCTTTACAGTTTTTTACCAGTCTAGACCGAGTTGTTGGAATACTGATAGCTTTAAGCAGAGCCTGGCTGTTAGTGAATATTTTTATTTTTTGTCCGGTATATTCTTCTGATGTTTTCATCAATACAAGCTATAGCGGCAATCGTCTCTGCTTGAAACACAGTCGTATATCGGCCAAGGCTAAAGATCTTTCTCTTTCTAGGTCCTTTTATACCAGCCCCAGTGCCATGGTTTGTTTTACATTTACAGTAAGGAAAACTAGTTTTTTCAGAATGTTCATAATATTGATGATCTGGTACACTACATTAATATTAATAATACACAAAATTGATTCTCTGAGCTTACTAAGTTAGCTTATAGTATTATTAGTATATTAAACCTACGATCATTTGCATTTGCAGCTTGAAGTAAACACATATTGTATACTTTAGTTTTTATCTTAACTTTTTCATTAATTAACAAAAATATCTGTGATCATAATTAGTTCTATGTCATAATTTTTCTCTAATTATGTTAACTTCTTTGTTGAAATTTTGTACCGAAACTTTGTGAAAAGATTTATCTTATCGAAATGGCTGTGGTACGTTCCAATATTTCTCGTATTGGTACAGCATTATACAACGATATTCGACATTCATTTTTTGGAAGAATTAGAGGAGATTTTTTCATAATAAAAAATAAACGAGAAGGCTGCTTATCTGATGAAAAACGTGGGAATATTAATGGCGGATAGTTATTTATATTATTTTCAAAGCAATACAAGTTTCAAAATTAAAAATTCGACAGTAAACAAATGTAAACATATATTCAGCTGAATAATAATCTCACACTGTATGTCTACCTACTTAATTTTTATGTGAAATTTAATAGGATTGAAAAGCAACGGTTTTTTTGCAGTATATTATAATAAATTAGAAATTCGCATAATGATCCTGAATTTTTGGTAATAACACGTGTGTGTTTTAAATATTTGAAATCGTTTCATTGTTATCTGATTATACCGACTATTAAGATATAGCTATCACCAGAGCTGTCACGAATCATGTTAAAAATGATTTAAATCATAAATCATTTAATTTGCGTCAAAATATTTAAATCATAAATTTTTTGATGATTTATATCATTTTGCAGATTTTAAATAATCTGAAAATGATTTAAATCTTTTAAAGTGATTAAGATATTCCCAAATTATTTAAATCATTTTCAGATGGTAGCAGTTTAGTCTTGGACTTTGGGGTTGGAGATATATTTGATTATTTTGAACACAACTCTATTTTACAAAACAAACAAAAAACCAACAAAAACAATATTCATTCCCATTGTAACATTTGTAACGTAGGTAACTAATTGTTCCATAATTTTAAATATTGAATAGATGAGGCTTTTACTTGATGAAGATCCATACTAAGCGATCAAATAATAGTATATTATTCAACAAACTTATAATGATGGCTATTATTCACAAATGGTGCGTTTATGTCGCGAGCCGCAGGCGAGTGACATAAACACCTGAGTGAATAATAGCCATTATATGCGAGTAGAATACTATATTTTGTCCACGACTATTAATTACTTACTTGTTATTACATTTTTTTTTCGATTTTTCTAGCAGTAAATTTTGTGCTGCTTCTCTTATGTTTGGCAGGGTAACATTCAATTCACTGTCTGATTCACTTTCCATATTAAATTTTTTAGTAATATAAATTAAACAACAATATAGTTATTGAAATTCTTGCAATTAGCAAAAAATTAATCACTTTTGCTTTTGACATTATATCATACAGACTAGATAAAAAATGCATACAAAACGATCTACTGGTATATAGTATACAACAGCTTGATAAAACATTATATATATCTTCATAGCCTGGTTTAAGGCTCTGACCTGGTGTAATGAGGTATTTTAGACATAGGATCGAATCCACGCCGTGGTGAAAATTTTTAAAAAATATAACGAGTCATTTGTATATGAATAATCTTCAATATAATTATGTGTCATGTGACCTTTTCATTATCCACACCTATTATTCACTGGTGCGTAATGTACGTCATTATACTTGAAGAAACACACGTAAAATGTAAAAATTATCAAATAGCATGCTATATAATATTTCTGTCCTAAATTCGAAAACCGGATGTATCTTTGAATTGAAGTCAAATTGTTAATATAAAAATCGTTAAATTAAAATAACAATTTACTGATTTCTACCATTTTGCAAAATACAGGGTGTTCTATGAATAAACGGTAAATTTATACTTATATAATATTAATTTTTAGTATAGGTCGTCAATGCCGTATAAGTTATTTCATTTATGACGTACCAAGACGTCACTTTTACGACTTTGCTCCCTACAATGAGGCCAGGAAATGTATACTTTGGATAGAGGTAGGCGGAAATAGCTATTTGTATGCTTAGGCCGCGAAATACCTTTTTGTACCGAAAGAACAGTTATCGCCGAGGAAGCTTGCGGCCGAGGCAAAATAATCTAGAGGTCGTTAAAAAGTTTCGCGGCCATGGCGTACGCACTATTTTTCGTGCAATCGTTAAAATTATTAAACTGGATAATTGTAAATAAATATATTATTGCTCTAAAATCAACAGCACTTCAATTTATTTAACAATGTCACCGAGTGCTATGGAAATGATATGTTTCAATATATACAAAATATTTTGACAGTTCTTGCTTCAACAAAATAATCCTTGTCTTTGTAGTATTTTAGAAATGTCAAATTTGAAAGTGATATTCAAATCTAGAAATGACGTTTGGTTTCGCAGCCGTTGCTATGGGTAACGGCCGCGAAATTAAATTTCGCGGACTGTGCTGAGAACCCGAAATACTGACGAAACCGTAGTGTTGAGTGTTCAGTTTTTAGACATCATATTGACAATCAAGGTATGATTTAAATATTTATAACGATTTAAATATTTTCAATGATTTAAGTCTTTCATAAATGATCTAAATTTTTTTGATTTAAATCTAAAATTATAAATCTAAAATCCTACTTCATTACATAAGAAAAGATTTAAAATCAAATGATTTAAATTAAAAAATGTATGTATGATAATATGATTCCAAACTTTTACAGCCAACTTTAATGATAAAACAGGAAAACAAACTCAAAATGAAATAATTTTTGGTAGTACCTACTGTTTTTTTTTCCAATTAAAAAACCAATTTCTCTTTCATTTTTTGTATAATTTCCACTTCGAAATATTAAAAGTTATGTTAAGTGCTTTAATTTTCTAAGAAAAAAATTCCAAAATTTATTCACCAATACAAATAAATTTGAAAACACGTATCTAAAAGCACGAAGCAGAACATTCAGTTCATAACGAAAGAATTGAAGTATCTTGCAAATATAGTATTGGTTGATTTATAAATAGTTTAATATTTTCATTTTCTGGTGCTATCTTTCCGTCAATTGAATATTTTTTGGTGCCAGTTCAAGTGCTAGACAAAGTTACAACCACACACATTTTGATTTGCTCTACTACTCATTGTCAATAAGGGGCTGTCCATAAATCACGTAGTCAATTTAGGGGGGTGTTCGATTTAAGACTACGCTGGGCCACATTGGGGGGGTCATAAACCGTGGTACGTAGCTTTTTTAATTTTCTGTCCATAAATCACGTGGTCAATTGGGGGGGGGGTTCGATTTAAGACTACGCTGGGTCACTTTGGGGGGATCATAAACCGTGGTACGTAGCTTTTTTAATTGTCTGTCCATAAATTACGTGGTCAATTGGGGGGGTTCGATTTAAGACTACGCTGGGTCACTTTTGGGGGGTCATGAACCGTGGTACATAGCTTACTTAATTTTAAAATTAATAAGTTTATCAAATAACGCGGGCATATTAACTGAGGTAAAGAAGTCACACAAAGAGATGACGCAAGCCCGCCGTCTCATGTTTTCTGCTACAGCGCACGGGTGGTTTTGAGGAAGAAGATCTTGATTTGAATTTCGTGAATATTCCAGTAGAGAGCGATGAGAATGCTGAGTCAAAATTGCCTGTAATTGATATCTTACATGATTGGCTTGTTTCACCATTTGTACTGAACGATATCTTCGAGCAATAAAGATGATATTGGAAGTCTACAATTATTTTTTTAAATGTAATATAAAAAATTTGATTTTGAAGATCTACGTAGAATCTGAGGGGAGGGGGTTGACCGAAAGTTACGATAAAGTACATGGGTGGAGGGGTGGTTAAAAATCGGCAAAAATGGAGCTACGTGATTTATGATTTAAGAACAAAAATATTAACTATTTAAAAACCGAAAATATCCTCTTTCAATAACTGGGTAGGTCAGATTTTGTGGAGTTTCTGGCTTCAACAGTACTTGGATTTTGGATTTTGAAAAATATTTTAAAAATTTAATCACCATGCAGTAAAAATATCAACTTTTGAATTAATCAGTGACATTAATTTGTCGACCTTACTTCTAGGTCGTCATTCTAATCAAAAATACTTTTTTATCAAATTACTTAATACCAATTTGTACGAATTTGTTCCTTAAAATGAATATTCTTTTCCAACTATTTGTCATTTAATCTAAATCACGGACAATCTTGATGCAATAATTGCATCTGGTTGTATATATATAAATTGTGAATTTTATTCCACTCCTGCTTAAATATTTGATATTCTCTACAGTTTTCAACTTTGTGTCATTACCTTTTCTTCAAAAATATTTGTAGATTCGAAACTGAGTAATCTTTCTACAACTGAAACCGTCCTTGATCGCATGTCACGTTGCCCTAAAGCTTATGATCGCTTACAATAGTTAAGAGTGTATAGATTATCTTAGGGTTATAATTCCGTGAATTCAGTTGCACTGGAAGTCCGACCGCAATAACTTTGGGACACCACGTGATTCAATGTAGGGCCGCATCGAATGCGATGCCAATTTTTGATTGGCTGCGGCTGTGAGCCAGCGGCGGAGCAACTGGCGCTTTATTTTATGTAGCTTCTTCGTTTTCATTTCAGCGTTGACAGCAGACCAGACAGTACTTTGCTTTCGGTCTTCTTGTGCGATTTTTTTGTTGCGAATAGTGAATTTTTTATGTCTTGTAACTTTTTGTGTCATGTCTCCCAAGAGAGTGAAACAAGGAAAGGGTTTCCATAGTCAAAAAAGGAAATTATAGATCGGGTTGCTGCATTTATGTCCACTTATGTACTGGATGAATTGAACCCTATTAAAAAATATGGGCATCAGTCACAAATTGGGTAGCAGCTCATAATATTACATTTGTTTTAAAGGATGTTGAAGCATTATCCCGGAAAAGATTCGACGGGTTGTCACTTAGTGAATGGACGAATATTTGGGGACACGTCAAAGAATATGAAAACTCACAAATAGAACGAGAACACATCCTGGATAATACGTTGGATCATTTCTTTTTTTCACGTTAATACTGGCTCTTCTGTTGAAAGTTTCTCAGATCTTGAAAGCGACAGTAGTACACCTGCACAACCATTACAATCAGCTGATGAGTCAGATTAGTAATAAGATTATATTTGTGTCCCAAATTTATTGTGGTAGGACTCTACCAACCACTATTGCAATAATTTTTAAACAACGCACATCCTGTCCATTTTTAATTTTAAACAATTTTAATATTTCTAGTTATTACTTGGAGTTTTTGTCATAAATAATGTTTACAATTTGAGTACTGACATTTATAGAAACTAAGGTTAAATGGTATTGGATTTGCAGGGTGAAAAAATGCTCAGATAGACGATTTTGTTATCTAGCTTCCATGGAACGGATGATCAAACATACATACCGAGAAACTTACTGTCCAAAATCATTATCCTACTTTTTCCTTCACGGATTTGAATTGGGTGAGCTATCATCATATTCAATTACAATTTGTGTTGTTATGTTTTGTTACGCCACCAATACCCACCAATACCTTTTCATGATTAATGAGTTTGATTTTTAATAAAAAAAATTGAAAATTTCAATGACCGATATGGGGTAATTTTTTTCTCAATATCATGTCCAGAATAAAATGACGATATAAGTAAGCAAATAAGAAAATGGTTTTTTTTGGGCTGATAAAATTTTTATTATCTTCTAACTAATTTTCTACTAAAAATGACTCGTGACATTTTTTCCAAAAAATCCATGTTTCTCAAGTTATGGCCATTTAAATAATTGAAAATGTGTAATTTACCATAACTTAAGCACGTGAAACACAACTTATAATATTAAAAGATATATTATTAATTTTTTTATGAAATCCTTAAAGTTTACCTGTTGAAATTTCCTTTTCAATAAAAATGTATATATTTTTTTAAATGTTATAATACTATAATAACTATAATCACGCTACATAAAATTTATTTATACTAAGAACTATTATTTAACGTTACAAACGAATAATATGACTATTGATTAAATTATCAAAATGTATTGTTTTTGGTTAACAATATCAGTATGAGTGCGAGAAGGATACACTTAATTGGGAAATAACGGGGGTACATGTAATTTGGTTCCCATATTAAGAAGGGTGAGAGAAAATGTGTAATTTGGTTCCAGATATTTACAAGATTATCAGGTCTCTATTAGCAATTTGGTTCCCGGAAGGCACTGAAACTCCATTTAGTTTTTATAATTGCTTACTACTGACAAAGTATTCACAACATAAAGTTTCTACAAAAAATATACTGAATTACAGAAAGAAATATGTTGATAGGGAGGGAGTGAAATAATTTGGTGGGTTGAAAAACAATTAAACATAAAAAATAACTGAAAAAAATTGCAAGCAATAATTAAACGTACCATCCAAATGAATTTTAGTGAATATTTCCAATACCTGGATATTAGATTCACACTATCTATTCACCTCTGCTGTTACTCAATAAAAATTGCTCACCTCTAGAGATTTGGATCCAGTCAAAATTCTCCTCGATGGTCTTAGGTATAACCTTGGCTTAATTTTTCTACAAACGTTATAAGTGTTTCTCCTGACACTTTCAACGTCATGTGTAGCAAATGTGAATGGTATATTCTAATGTAATATTCTGGAAATAATTTTCGCTAGTTTTTCGGGTAAGTGCTCTACATCTTTTCGTTTGCAGGAAGAATTAACGATTTGGCGAAAAGCTGCATCATTAAAATGTTAAACTTTCATTACATTCGCCCAAAGTAACAACAAATGATTTGCACTTTTTGTTTGCACAAGTCATTTGCTTCTGACCACTTTTCAGGACCTTTTGAAAACCATATTTGAAGTTACTAATTAATTATTAACTGTTTTCCTCGTCCACTCAAAATTATTTCTGGATTCATGGCGAGAATTAAACACAACTTTAAAGGAAAGTTAATGTCACTGAGGAAGTACAATTCAAAACACAATTGGAGGTCACAGAGGAAGTACAACTCTAACTGAGAAAAAAAACTTTTAAACCACCAAAATTTGTCAAATCAATTTCTCTGAGATTGTTTCAAAACATTCAAGGGCACCATAAAAACATTAATAATATGATTTTCTTTATATTTATAGTAGTTTTTCACTTGTTAAAGTTAGGGTAAACTGCACATTATCAACTAAGAAAAAACATGTTTCTTATTTGTTTAAACAATCGCGATTTAAACAATTTCTGACCATGGTACAGCCTGGTAACATATATCGTTGTAATCAGCATTTTATTCTGGACATAATTATGAGAAAAAATTCCATTCAAATAATTTCTAGTCTAATAAAGTAGATAATAAGTTGGGCGCTTTCAGATATACAAGCGGAGGCAAATGATAACAGCTATTGCTTTTTTTTGCTTTTTAGACATTCCAATATAGTTTCGGAGATTATTATTGGAAGATCCAGAATAAATTACGGAGCTACAACTAATATATTATCAAGGGGGCGTTAAGACAAATCGCTACATCTGCATCTGCATCTGTACGATTTTATTTGCACTGTTAAATGAATAATTCCACAGACGAAAAGTTAATTTTTTAACCCCTAACGTACAAAACCTAAAAAAGTCGACACCACACCAGGATTACGTGTTTACAATGGTCTTTAAATGTCAAAAATTATTTATGAATTAATTAAGTAGAAACTTGCCATGCTTTTTAACCAAACCATTCAAAAAGAACGGACAAAAAGAACAAAAAATGTCAGGTACCTATATATCTCTAAATGGGGTGTGGTTTTTTTGACAGGTAACTGCCATTTTGGGTTACTGAACCCGAAAGAGTTGTACAATTCTTGTTTCATCAATTGCAATATGGTAATTAACCAGAACCTTCCTAACAGTAACATAAAACAAAACACTTCTTATACTACCTTGCTGCAAGTACTGGTAACGTGGTATTTTATCAGTGAAAGATTAAATGAGGAAAACAAAAAATAAATAACAACGTTTATGATTTTTTGGGAAACCAAACCACAACGTTATTTCAACGTTTCGGTACCAGCTAACGCAGCGCGACCGAAGGGGGATAAATAATGGAATTGGAAAATGCAATTGTATATTTAAATTGTCCTTTTAATGTTGGGGGCATAGATACAACACAAACTAAAAGTAAACAAGTTTTTTTAACGAAAAATATCATAATATTGTACTGCGATGTATGTAAGACTTATGAAAAAATATTTACAAAAATAAGATTTTACTTGGAAACTTACATTATTAACAAGAAAAAAACAAGTATGAACTACACATTTTGTTTACTAAACGGAATAAATAATAAAAATACTAATTTACTTGGCTGGAATATAATATATTTTTTTAAAAATAAAACAATAGACAATAAACGCAAAAAATTGGTAGTAATGATTGAACTTATGAATTTTTTTAAATAAATAAACAGATGTGATTGTCAGTAGTATCAAAAGATCTGCGTGAAAAGGGCGGCAATCCGTCCAATTACTAGGCAGCAGAAATGCCAACTTAAAGTAAAGTTGTTTAGAAACAATGTATAGCTATTTGTCATACAGGTGAATGTTAAAAATTTCATTTAATCATGCTTAGAAACTAAAAGCAGTTTTAACGAATTTATTATACATTATGAGTAGTTGACCACAAGATCATTTAGTCACTAGTCTAACGTCTTACTAGTATTGTTAGCTTTGCTTGATCATGTACAAGCTGTTCTCGCAGCTTCCGTGGTTTATTTTGTTTATATCATATATAGAAAGAATTGTAATGTTTATTTAAAACTGTCCACCTCTGATTTATCAAAAAACTTCATCACACGTATATTGGGTCATTTTAGAGGGCACGTTCCGGACCCGGGTCATAATTTGTTGCTATTTTGTTGCTAATTTGTTACTTAATAATTGATTTTGTTGCTCCAGCCATTGACGAGAAACGCGTGGTCCCCTACCGTAATATTAACTTAGGGTGGCAAAGTGCAATATCTCGGTAACGGAGGAAGCTAGCGACACGAACCAGGCGGCATATTTTGTTGCTAATTTGTTGCTTTAAGGTGGCTTTACCGAAAAATTCCAAAAACCACCCCTACATGTCAAAGTCACCCTCGCGCAGTATTAAGTTACGGTGGCCAACTGCGATATCTCGGGAGCCAGACGAGCTAGCGACAGGAACCAGGCGGCATATTTTGTTGCTAATTTGTTGCTTTAAGGTGGCTTTACCCAAAAAATTCCAACAACCACCCCTACATGTCAAAGTCACCCTCGCGCAGTATTAAGTTACGGTGGCCAACTGCGATATCTCGTGTGCCTGACGAGCTAGCGACACGAAACAGGCGGCATATGTTGTTGCTAATTTGTTGCTTTAAGGTGGCTTTACCGAAAAATTCCAAAAACCACCCCTACATGTCAAAGTCACCCTCGCGCAGTATTAAGTTACGGTGGCCAACTGCGATATCTCGGGAGCCAGACGATCCAGCGACACGAAACAGGCGGCATATTTTGTTGCTTTAAGGTGGCTTAACGGAAAAATTCTTAAAACCACCCTTACATGTCAAACTCACCTCCGTAACAAATTAGCAACAAATTATGAGCCGGGTCTGGAACGTGCCCTCTAAAATGGCCCCCGTAACTTAATATACGTCTTCATCACTTCCAATCACAAAAACAAAAGACCAACGAAAGAATTTTACAATGTAACTTTTACTTACATTGTCATTAACTAAACTTTAATCATTTTTTACTATTTTATTTTATTGTATTTTAGTATATTTTGTTACTTTTTATGTATTCAGTATAAATATCAATTTTTTATTTCATTTCGTAGATCGTATTCTGTATCTTTCATCGCTATTATTATTTCGCATTGTTATTTTATCAATAACGTCTAGCTGATAGTTTATTATCAAAAATTGAGAGAAATTGAAATGATTGATTTGTGCAACTGCCAATTGGATATATAATAAGCAGCAAATATCGCATATCTGTCGCTGCTGCCAGAAAAATCAAGAAAGAGGTATGACGCAACGTAACAATACTTCAAGAAATGGTGCCAAACAAAGACTGCAGTTTCCGAAACTGTGCTTTTGGCGTACTTTCACGAAAAATCTGCTGTATCAAAGTCTCCATCAAGTTTATGGTGTGAATATTCCATGCTCATAGAGGAAAACATAGATATTCCCAAGTATCGCAAGCTTCGATCATTTCTAAAAAGAAGAAATGACGGATATAAACCCAAAAAATCTAATGTGTCTTACAGGGAAGACGTGAATAAATTCCTGTTTGAAACCCCCGATGATATTTATTTAATGATGAAGGTTGTAATGATAATGGAATTGCTGGAGCGTGCCGTTCTAGTGAACTTTCTGCAATGAAAATGGATCATGTTTCATGAAGTCATAATTGTTACTATTCCTTATTCCAAAAATGGAATGGCACGTAAATTTACAGTGACTAAAAGTGACGATGGGAAGATTTCTTAATTCAAAATAGTTCAATATCACATTGTTATAAGATACCACATGACATGACGAATTTTAATTTTCGCTTCTTCATGAGATGTCCAAGTGGAGAGTGCTTAAACCAGCCTGTCGGGAAAAACTCGACTTCTTCAATTCTAAGTAATATTGCTAAATTTCTGAACTTTGAGAACTTTAAGGAGTATACTGGACACTCCCTTAGAAGAACGTCGGCCATTTATTAATTAGCGAATACTGGAGTTGATGTCTTAGCAATATGGCGGATGGAAATCTGCAACTTTTGACGAAACTTACGTAGCGGATAGCGTCAACAATAAAAATGGAAGTAGCCAAAAAAATCCATACAATATAACGAAGCCAGAAATCTCCTGCAGTTCTTCAAGAGTAACAGAAAACTTGGATAGAGATGGAGAAATTATGGAGTCAGAACATTTTATACAAATTGATAAAAAACGAGAAAGCATTTCTCCACATTTGGTAAAAAATGTTGATAATTGTAATAAATAAATATTCACATTTTATATACCATAAATTATTACCACCCGTCGCACAGTGGGACATAACGGTACTGTTCCATTCAAATTACTCTACACCTTACCTAGTTCAACCGTTTGAGGTGATTTTTTTTTTAAATGTTCGTCTTGAATGTGGCTATCGATTCCTCTAGCGGGATTTTCGATTTTTAGCCACATTCTTTTTAAATTTAAGTCCAAGATGATGGTTTTTGAAACACCTATCAGCGGAAAATCTTTGCCTTGATAAAGACGCGTCGTCAATGGCAGTCGACACCTTTTTGGTAATCGTTACTTACGTCCTTAAAACAGTATCAAAATGCGTTGTTTGCAACATATGGGGAGGTGAAAAAGTAAAAACTAACAAATTTTCAGAAGTAATTAACGCAATATTTTCAATTTTTTATTGGAAAAGTTACTTTTTAGGACAGCGTGCGATAATAAATATTAAAGATATAAGTGTCGTAAAGATTCATATTACGAAATGAGATGGGAATTTGATAACCCATTGAATATCGTAATATGAATTTACGATAGGAATATAGTACATTATTTCACCTACTACCAATAATGTTAATTATTTACTCAAAATTAGTCAATATTCCTGAAATTAATGATATTAGAATCATGTAACAAGCAAGCGTTGCGCTCATTGTTGATTTATTTTGCAAACTGTCAATTTTGAGCCGTTCACTTCAGTGTGGTATAATTGTATCGACATGAGTTCCGACTATGAAAGTGTGGATTCTGATATAGAACTTGCTGCAAATAACGCAATACAAACCCTAGTACCCGCTAAATCCCGCAATAGATACGAAAAAGAATATAAGCGATTCGAAGACTGGTGCAGTTCAAAAAAAGTCCGTTCATTACAATTAATTTTACTTTACCACACTAGTGCTGTAAAGTATCTCATTACGAAACTCATATTAGTATCGCAATGTGTGATATTACATATTGGTAGTAGGTAAAGTAATATTTAGCGTGTGGAAATATTGTTGTTTATGCAACAGGTGCATAAAGTGGTACTTCTTCACACCAATGGAAAAAAATTGTCTATTCCATGAGTAAATAAAAGACACTGTATGCATTTGTTGCATACAATATTTTTTCTACGTAGATGTAGAAACCAAAAAATATCCTATTTAGGGTGTCCTAAATAGACTAAAAATGGCGTAGATTTGAATGTTTATGTTTGTTACTATGACAAAACACTGTAGTAAAATGACAGATGAGTGCAATAAAGAAGCAGTTTTTTTCACTGAATACAGTACAATAAAGTTTTGGTTTTTGCATGAATGTAGAACGCCGGCGCGAGGAATAGTAGAAACATGTAGAAAAGTGGAAAAATGTTTAATTCCTCTAGAAGCACTTGCCATTTCAAATATTAAGATATAAAAAACACATTTCACGTGACAACATCAACGTTGCCAATATCCAATGTCGTTTTATTTTCTATACCACTAGAATTAGTTAATTAAAATTAATAAACACTTAACTCACAGATATTTTCTTGTAAATACATCATCTACTAGTTTCATAATGCAAAGATCAGAGAGGATCAAGCCTCATGAGTTAGTGTGAAAATCAAAGCTAGTCCGAAACGAATAATTGGACAATCGGACACCACAGCAACTGAACGAATGAATGAACTATAATTTAATAAGTATCTAATTTCGCGAATGATAAAAGGTTAATCCATAAGATTATTTTATTATTTCTGTTATTAGCTGCACCTGTATATGTAATTTAATCTTCCAACATAGTTTTCATTGACTTAAGATTGTATTGAAAAGTTTTTTCCAATAACATGAGCGGGATTCAATTCCGGTATCTTCAATTCCGATCACGCTCGATATGATTTTTAAAATAACGATCACTACTGAATTTAAATTTGCTTCACAATCTAAAAATACAACAATAAAATAAATAATAGTTTAGGAAATTAAAAAGTATGCTTTTATAACAGATCGAATTAAAAGGGGAAAAACAATTTCCAATTCATTATAAAAAGTGTGGGGTGCAAAATATCAATTAGATATTCCCGAGGATATTCCATACATATTTATACATAATATCTGTTAGTATAAAGGTATATAATAAAGCCAGACTCAATTTTTATAAAACAGTTTTTGATAGCCGAGGCGCAGCCAAAGCTAGTAAGCAGGCGAAACACTAAACAGTTCTTCGCCGAGGTGCATATTACATTTTTTCGTCAACCTTTTCAAAAAATTACTAATTGCCGAAAGAAAAATCAACTATATTTGAAGGAAAGTCTTTTTTGTTCGCAAACACTAAACTGTAAGTTTCATCTGGGGCTTAATTTTTTTTAATACTCCAGATTTTTTCTCTTTGTTCCCAACACCTTGTTTTTTCAAAAATGCAATAAGTTTAGGTTATTTGGATGTTAACACTTTAGCGGATGAAAATCGCACGCGAAGTCAGCATTTCGTGTTCTCAGCACAATCCGCGAAATTTAATTTCGCGGCCGTTGCCCATAGCAACGGCAGCGAAACCAAACGTCATTTCCAAATTTGAATATCACTTCCATATTTGACATTTCTAAAATACTACAAAGACAAGGATTATTTTTTATTCAATACCAACAAATACATAAGTACTAATATTATTTAGGATGCATATTAACATATATTGTACAGTTTGTATTATTATTTATATATATTCCTGAAGTTGAAGCAAGAACTGTCAAAATATTTTGTATATATTGAAACATATCATTTCCATAGCACACGGTGACATTGTTAAATAAATTGAGCTGGTGTTGATTTTAGAGCAACAATATATTTATTTACAATTATCTAGTTTAATAATTTGAACGATTGCACGAAAAATAGTGTGTATGCGATGGCCGCGAAACTTTTTAACGACCTCAAGATTATCTTGCCTCGGCCGCAAGCGGCTTCGGCGATAACTGTTCTTTCGGTACCTACGTTAAAAAGGTATTTCGCGGCCTAAGCATACAAATAACTATTAAAAAACGTAGGTCAGTGCTTATATCTTATAAATAAAATATCAAGGGAGCACGCCAAGCTTCGTGAACTACCAAAAATATTGTTGCAATTTTAAGCGGTCATTATTTAAATCAGTTTTTTTGTATAGCATTATTTGGATGCTCAGCATAGATAGTTTCAATCAATTTAAAAACAATTTAAGTTACGCAAACCGTTTAAATAAAAGATGTACACTCCATCAATGCATTCATGCTACTATATTGAATTAATACGTTTCGTTATTACCTTGTGAATAATCAGTATCAATGATTATGGCATTTTAAATTGTTGATCTATTAAAATCAGATTTTAATTTAACTGTTTCATGATTTCGATTGAAATAATTTTTCTATAGTGATGGAAGGAGAATAGGGGAAATAAATATTCAAGGTTATTTAGTCCTTGGTAATAACATAAAAAAGAGTATAATGGGAAATGGGAAAATGTGGGTGAGCAGTTCTGGTTAGAGTCATTCTATAAGTTTTATTTCATAAAGTTATAGATTATATTTTATAGCATGCAATTGGAAGGTTTTTGTAAAATAATAAAAAAATGATGTATAATTTGCCATGATGTATATATATTATATTTGTTTGATAAGTGTAGAATTAGTTTATTGCCAATAAGAAAAATTAATATCGTATATGAATAAAAGACTCTTAATCTTTAAAAATAATAATTGGTAAAGTGTAACAGGTTCTATATTTATAACGAATTTTTTGATATTGGTTTTAAAAAATTATTGAATATGGAAAAATAAAATCGATAATATTGAAAATAAGGGTATTCAAATGAAATTTAATGAGAAAAAAAAATAAATAAAATGTATGAAATTACCAAAAAATTTTGTAATAATTTTCCAGTTATTAAAAATTCATTTAATCATAAACTTTCTGATAGATCTAAGCAATTTAAAAAAAACTTTTATAATAAAAAAAGTGTAAAAAAACTTACATGGTTGTGCGAAAGATAGAATTTTCTCGGTTTTCACATGATAGTCGTCTTCCTCTTCGGTAACAGTGTAGCTACTCCGAAATTGAGGCTGATCGCTTTGCATGCCCCCGTTTTCTTCTTCAATCCTCATCAGATACTCGGAAGGAACCTGAGGAAGAGCCTTTCCCGTAATATTGGGAGCTTGTTCAAAGCCTATCCGCCTCAAAATTTCATCTTTGATCACCATTAAGTTTCTTTGTTTGATTTCTTCTCTCATTCGGCAACTGTGACAGCCTGATGTGTGTCTAGGCTCATCAGGCTCAGGACTACGCCGTTTTTGTATACTGTTCGACCTATTATGTTTTTCTGTTATCGTGTATGGTATAAGTAACACTAGAACGAAATACGTTGAAAAAGTTCTTGTGTTGAACATTTTTCTAAAATTTGCTAGAGTGTTCGTGTTAAATTTGAATGTGCTTCCTAACATTTTTTTTTTAAATTATAGTCAGTCTGGTAATATCACAAATAAGTCGAAATTTATCACAAAAGTCCGGATTCATAAAATTTGATCACAATTCGAAAATAAAAATAATGTTCAAAAACAAAAACGCGTTATCACATTTTTCATTTTCACTTTTCTATCACTTAACATCGCTTTCGAAAAACAATACTGAAATTTTCTTTTAATTGATCGATTCTCATTCGATTTCTTTTAGATCACAAGGGCATCACAATCTCGTTGAATTTGTCACTCTAGGTTTTCTTCAGTCATGGGTATTTTTGAAATTTGTATTTCGCCGGTAGATGAATGTGTTACTGGCCCGCGCACCTTCTCTGGGCTTTGTAAGATGTGTGTTTAACATGCACTACACTTTGAAAGCATAAGACGGCCCTATATATGTGTGCCTCACTCAGTGCGTGAGGATCTTTTTATTGGCGGGCACCAGTTCGATAACGTAGTGGCGATGTCAGATTCTCATTATACAAATATATACAGGGTGTTTAAATTGGCTACGCGCGCTAAAATTTCAAACGTGGGATGTTTGCATTATTTATCTGTATGTACTTAAAAGAAAAATGTATATTTTATTGTAAATATAATTGAATTTATGTAATATTTACATTTGCACGTTCTACAAATAATTTCGTATCTGATAAATTTACGCTTGTATTTATCTATTTTTTTTGGAATTACAGAAAAAAATTGCTTTGATTTACTTTCACTGCTGGGTTGCTTTTGCATATCTTTTGCTATTTTCGTAACGATGCCCGACACTTAATTATATAGTCAAAATGTTAACAGATTTTGATCTTATAGGTATATCAAACTTTTTTATTTTTGATATGATAAAAAATTGAAGTAAATTTCTCCCAAGTTTGAATACATTCATCATATTTCCGAGTGAAACTGGATTTATACAAATTATACAAGGAAAAACCAAATAATGTTTTTATTATCCAAGCTTAAGACAATCTCTGGTGAAACACAGCTTTTGGATGTTATTGAAAACAATTCTAGACCTTTGCCAGCTTGGTTTATTTGATACGTACTGTTTTTTATTAATTCTGATATTTCAATTCATTTCAAAGTTATGATTTTTTAGAAAAGCATCCGGTTTTCATTCTTTCAAGAAAACCAAATAAGCTATTGCTAAAATATAATTATTGCTAGACATTATCAAGTGTTTGACAGCTGTTTCATTGTGTCGTTATGTCAGTGTGTGAATAATTATTTTGACAACTAGTGTGGATGGTCATACTTTTACAGTTCAATTGCGGAAAAGACACTTTCAGTAAGGAAAAATATTTTTTCTACAACTGCTATGAAAAGTGACGTATTTCTCATACCTTACTTAATTTCAAAACAAAATATTGCTCATACTGTGAGAAATATTATTTCTTATGGCACATTGCACACGCCACATACATTTATATGGAGAATCAAATAAAATCGACAAAAACTTAGTAAGCTACTGTCATCTTTAAATACCTACTAAGTTGTCACAAAACTGTCAGATTATATTAGGAGTTTTTAAATTCTAAGAGGTAGTTTCAATCGTGCTTTGATAAAAATCCCAATTTCCATTAAATATTAGTTTAACAAAAACATATACTTATTTATAATAAATAATATGGATACTGACAGTATATGAATCAACCCTCAACTTCTACTAACGGAAAATTTAATGAAAAGAAATGACGTTCCGGGTTTGACCAACATTCTCATCGCTCTTTACTGGAATATTTACGAAATTCAAATCAAGATCTTCTTCCTCAAAACCACTCGTGCGCTGCAGCAGAAAACATAAGACCGCGGGCTTGCGTCATCTGTTTTGTGTGACTTCTTTACCTCAGTTAATATGCCCGCGATATTTGAAAAACTTTTAAAATTAAAAAAGCTACGTACCACGGTTTATGACCCCCCCCCCAACGTGACCCAGCGTAGTCTTAAATTGAACCCCCCCCAAATTGACTACGTGATTTATGGACAGCCCCTTATTGACAACAAAATTGTACAAATTTCACCATCAACTTCAACAAGCTGAACTTTCCCCGCTTGTTGCACAATACACTATTCCGCTCCTATGTGGAAAGTATTTTGCACGCTTGTTGATTTAAGTCACTTTCCGTGGGACTGTACAGTGCGAAATACGTTACTTTTCTATGTGGTCTTAGGAAAAGTACGTTTTACATTTCTGTCTCCTGATCGCCTTTAACTTAAAACGCGTTGCCTACCATCCAGTGAATATACGAACGTTTTTTTTCGGTGGCTGACGAGCAAATTTCAATATTGCTTTATTGATACCTAGTGATATCTAAGCAACTTTGGGCCACTTGCTGGTCAGCAAACCCTCTAACCAGTTTCACTTCAAAGACGACATCTTATCGTCTCTTCATAGGCTTCAAGCAAGATAATGTGAAAATTTGGTTTGTTTTTGGGCTTGAGTGAAAGTTAGAAAGTTTTGGTTCCTATTTAGATTAACAGGTTATGACTAGAAATGATAATAACAGTCATCCTAATTATTTAAACAATGAATAAAGTGCGAGGCTGCTTTTTGTGAAAAAAATAGAAGTAGATAGTAGAATTAGATAGATACAAGTGCGAGTCGGTAACGAAGAAATTATCTAGTTTTACAATTTTTAATTTTTTCGGTCACACGGAATTCAAAGTCCACTACGGAGGAAGTGGAGATCGATTTATATTTTTATCGATTTTTTTTGTAGTAAAAACCTTATTTTACTTTACTTAATCGAGCTAAAATAGTGTATTGTGTAGCAAGTGCTCAAAAGTGCTAATTAGCATTATTAGAATTTGAGCACGAGCTGCACACTGTATTTTTCTTACGACCAACATCCAAAATTAGTAAATTAAAATAATGAATAATGAATGCAAAACGATTTAATTTTTGAAATTGTTGACAAGAATAATATAAAGAAATAACAATAAATTATGTATTTCACTTCCATTTCGCAATGTGAATATTGTAAACAACTACTAAACTACATGGAACCGAATTATTGATACTATCAGTGAACGTCATATCAGTTACAGTTTACGTGCTGTCAAAGGTGACTAGATTTTTTTTCGGTGAGTGTGTTAACTTATTGTACTGATCAACTTTCCAGCTCATTGCCACGCGCTTTTGTTTGTTTTGGTTTTCTTTTCTTTTTGACAATAATTGGTAAGAAGACCAATTGTACTTTTTTATTTTCCTTTTAAAACTAAATTAAATTTAGAGAATAGGCAAATTAGCAGAATTTATAGGCTCTGCTATAGTACAGAAAGCGTGAAATAACGCACGCGTTAGTTTGGTGGCAAAAAACAGATCAGAGGAAAGCCGAATTGGTTCTCTCAAAACTTTAGAGGCTTGCCTGTCTGTGCATAACGGGTTCTATGAGAAAAGATTCTTATACTCTTTGATAGTCAGGCAGCACTAAAATCTTTGGCATGTCCCCAGACCAGATCTAGACTGGTCTGGGACTGTCTACCAAAACTATTAACCCTTGCTAACCATAACAGAGTTACTCTTAAGTGGGTCCCGGGGCACAAGTGCATTGTAGGAAATGAAAAGGCAGCCATCCCAGCAAAGCTAGGTTCTGAGAATGCATTCACTGGTCCTGAACCAATTTTTGGGATATCTAAAACTGCTTCACGTGGTTGTACATCTCGGTGGACTGAAACTGAACATCAGTCGTACTGGAGACACGTGCCAAAACAGGAACACAGTAAACTCTTGGTAAAAAAACCCTCGGAGACGCTGACTAACGAAATACCAAGCATTGGCAGGGGCAAGATAAGGATAGTGACGGGTTTACTCACCGGTCACTGTACCCTAAGGGAGCACATGAATACAATCGGCATATATAGGGAGGAACCTATCTGTCGGTTATGCATGGAGGAGGAGGAAACAGCCTCTCACATTATTTTCGATTGTGAAGCATTATCTCGTTGGAGATATAGCTTCCTAGGACTAGAAAATCTAAGGCAGGATTTCTCCCAGAAGTACCTAGTGAAAAGACTGTTGAGCCTGATAAGGGCTACTGGTCTCTTCACATAAACGGCACAACCAAGAGCACAAAAATCCTAAAGGCTGAGGTGCCGAGGACTCTAAGCCTCTGACTGGTGGTGTTGAACCAATCAATCAAAGCGTGAAATAATGTTAACGTAATGCATTTGCCTATTTCATGACACCTAAAGTTTTCAGTTATTTCTATCAACTTAAAAATATTGCAGTTGTTTTATATTTGGAATTTGAAGATATCGAGGACCGCAGTCTGGTGAACAATGTATTCAATATTTATTTTGCTAAAAATAACCTTCTCTGATGCAGGTAAATCACTATTTACTTTTTGATAGTGGCTTGTTTGTTGTTGAATCTGGATAAATAATTTAATGATAATATATGAATATCAGTGGAGTGCACAACAGAATCATCAAAATTTACTGTTTACCTCTAAGTATAAAATTGACTAAGAACAACCCACGTGAAGGTGTAGTCATATGCGCGAACTTATTGTCAAAACCAGAGCCAAATTGTAAAATTGACATTCGACTTCAAATCAGTAGTGTAACATTTTCACATTTTCTCGTATTACACTATTAAAAATGTATTTATCATATGTATAGTTTAAATAAAACAATTTATTTGAGAATTCTTTGAAACTTTTCGAGATACTTTCACATACAATAGACACTGGTATATGAAAATACTTGGTATCGTTAAAATATTTATACTTTCAATTCACAACTTCAAATGCCAATAGTAAATAGGCTTTCGGATGAAACATCGTTTGAAACGCCATTGGCGTGAAACGGTCGTTACGAGGCGACATAGAGAAACAAGACCGATTTTGGTTTCTGCGCAAGACAGTTGGCAAACTTCACGTGGTTTCTTCTTATATGGAACGGAGTCTACCTACTTACATTAAGTATACATCATACACGTAGTAGGAGTGAAGCACAATTTAACGAGATAACGGTCCAGAACGGTCAAGGAAGCTCGAAATCAATAAAAAACCCTGCCATTATAATTCAATAACTTTTAGATGTAAGACTGCATGTGTACCAGGAGGGGTTTTGGTTTTAGTCATGGTTTGAACGAGTGGTCTGTTCAGAGCATTGCACTGATTACCCCTTTTAAGTTCAATCAAACATGCTACTGTGTACATTAATTTAGTATGATATTTTGAAAATATCCAATAATTAGGTAGGTACTTATAATCGGTCGGTATATTTGAGGGCAATCTGTATACATACCTTCTCATACTTATTTATATACAATAATTCTATCTGAATAGCTATTTATACTATAAGGGATGTAAGTAACATTTACTAGTCGAGAACGATTTTGCGCTCGAGCGATAGCAAGTGCTGGCAATAAATAGAATAGAATTTACTCTAAAGCTGCGTCCTCACCGAGTCGACACTGTCGATCGACTCTGTCAATTGACATGGTCGATCAACAAAACGACAAAACTGCATGCATCCACTCCTGAGTTGACAGAAATGTTGTCGATCAGTCTAATCAACATGTCTGACGAAGATTCATTAGCAATTTCCATAAGGGCATCGTGCCTCATGTTTCTGTTCTTATAGTTATTATTTTTGGAATCCCATAGATTTGATTTTAATTTGTATGCCTCACTAAAAGCTATGACTTTGTCTTGTTCTGATTCCATTTCCAACGAAAATACACGACTACGATGTCAACGTCAACGTCAAGACGTCACTGAGTACTCAATAAACACGTTCATATACTAACGTCGATCGACTGCTCTTTCATGTTTACCGACAGTCGATGGAAAACAATTCGACAAGTCGATCGATTTATTTTGTCGATCGACACCCTCGATTGCAACGTACACACCAAGTCAACACTGTCAATCGATGCACTCGGTGCTTTAGATTTTCATTAATTTAATTCGATACCTTTTTCATAAAATTATGGACAGCTTTGACCGATTTGTATAGCGTCATAAGCATTGTTATTTTTCAATAGCGTCAAGCTGACAGTTTATTATTAAAAATTGAGAGAGATTGAAATTAATGATTTGTATAACACCCAAATGGATATAGAAGAATCAGCAAATATCGCTTTTCTGTCGCTGCTGCCAGAAAAATTAAAGAAGAGGTATGAAGCAACGTATCAATACATCAAGAAATGGTGCCAAACAAAGACTGTTACTGAAGTCTCAGAAACCGTTCTTTTGGCACACTTTCACAAAAAATTTGCTGTATTAAAGTCTTCATCGAGGTTATGGTGTGCATATTCCATGCTGAAGACCACCCTTTTTATAAAGGAAAACATATTTAGTTTCACTTGCAAGTATCCTAAACTTCGAGTTTTTTTAAAAATAATAAATGACGGATATAAACAGGGCCGGATTTAGAGTTCCAGAGGCCTTGGGGCAACAAAGGAGCGGAGGCCCCCTCGCCCCAAATTATTTTCCAAATTAAGTGAACAGTTTTTTTCAGTCGAGTTACCAATTAGTCAATAATAATTGATTTGTTTAAGAATTGAAGAGCACCAATTATTGTTCACATACTACAATTAATTCATATGTATATATATACATAAAAAAAATTGTCGAGATACGGAATCGAATACCCAACCTCCGAGGTTGCGGACAGGTACCACCCCACTCAGCCATTAAGCGATTGGGGTACTCCCTCAAGATGGGTAGTAAATTGGAAGTGCTTATCAGAGCCATTATTTTGATATTTCACTGATTGCCTGATTGGAGTGAACAAATATAGATCAATGATTTCTGTTATTTAAAATTAATATAATCAAATAATCATGTATGTACAAAGTACTGTAGGCTGTAGGTAAAGGTAAAAGAGCAAAGAAAAAAAAATATCAAAGGAAAAGATGTTTACTAGTTGGAATTTGAAAGATTTTTCTTACGAAGTCTCTATTTGGGGGGGGGGTTGTGGAGGCCCCGGTTGCCCTTTCCTAAATCCGGCCCTGGATATAAACCCAATAAATCTAAAGTGTTTGAAAGGGAAGATGTAAATAAATTCCCGTTGGAAGCCCCCGATGATATTTATTTAATGAAGAAGGTTGCAATGATAATGGGAATTGTGCATTGAAAATGGATAATGTTGAATTAAGGCATAAAGTCATGATTTTTACTATTCCTGATTCCAGAAAATGGCACTTAAATTTACAGTTACTAAAAGTGATGATGACGAGGTTTCTTATTTCAAAATAGGTCGAAATTACATTGTTATAAGATCCCACATGACGAATTTTAATCTTCGCTACTTCATGCGATATCAAAATGGAAAGTGCTTAAATGGGCTTGTCGGGAAAAACTTGATTTCTTCAATTCCAAGTAAAACTGCTAAGTTTATCAACTTTGAGAACTTTAAGGAGTATACTGGACACTCCCTTGGAAGAATGTCGGCCACTTTATTGGCGAATACTGGAGTTGATGTTTCAAGAGACAAGGTGGATGGAAATCTGCAACTATTGCGGAAAGTTATGTAGCGCATAGCGTCAACAATAAAAAGGAAGCTGCAAATAAAATTGTATACAATATAACGAAGCCAGAAGTCTCCTGCAGTACTTCAAGAGTAACAGAAAAGTTGGTGAGAGATGGAGAAATTAGGAAGTCAGAACATTTCATACTAATTGAGAAAAATCGAGAAAACATTTATCCAAATTTTGTAAATTATGTTCACAATTGTACTATTAATATTCATATAAATGAATATGGCATAGATTATTACCATCTAAAGGTGGTCCTGTGGCAAATGGAGTTTTCCAATGCTAACACACCACACACCCAAGGGTGGTAGTTGAATTACAGCCCGTCGTCAAAGGCAATCGATACCTTTTTGGTAATTGTTACTTACGTCCTTCAAAACAGTGTCAAAATGCATTGTTTACAATATAGGGAGGAGAAAAATATATTTCCCATGCTAAATTCCACGGTAATAGCAGACGTTTTAAAATCATCGTTGCCTTCACTTTAAAACTGTATAATCTCAAAAACTGATTATAGTCTTGAAAATGGAACAATTTCGTAGAGTTTTAAACCTAATAACCGTAATTCACAAAATTTTACCGACGAAATTTTCAAATATAGGGTGAAAAAATTTCGCTCTTTTGCTTTATTTTTTATCTCACACTGTATATCAGTATCGAGTCATTATGTGTAAGGAATGGATCGTAGTGAAGTAAAGTTTGTTCGAAGTCAATTCAAAAAGTTAAAACACATGTTCGTCTTCCTTGCCGACTGTATCTCAAAAACTAGTTAGGTTAGGTTCCTCTTCCTCTCAGTTATTCTTAATTTTTCCTCTTCCTTTTTTGTTAACGTCATTGTTTCTGCTGAGTACATCATTATTGGTCTTATTGTCGTTTTATATATTTAATTTTGTGTGTTTTTTGTTAACATTTTGCTTTTAAGTAGTTTCTTATTAGCGTAGCGATTATCTTTTATTTAATTTCAGTGCTTCTATCTCCTGTGTTGTTAATCATGACCCCTAAATATTTATATTTCTCGGCTTCTTCAAATTTATAAGCGTTGATTTTTATTGTTTCGTTTTGGCTCACCCTCCCCAGTCTCATTAGCTTTGTTCGTAAGATTGAAATTTGCCCATGACACTTTTGTTCGGGACACCAAAAACTGGTTGGTGGCTAATATAAAGAGGGTGAAGCTTCTAAGTGGACCAATCTGTATATTGGTTAATGGCTATATTAGAAAGAAACTTTTATGTTGGTATCATAACTAAGGAGATATTTTAATGAATTTTTAATTTAGCGCAGGATTAGATTTGTTATAAGAAATCAATTTTATAAGCATAGTTTGGAGACTGTTACAGAGGCGTTTACAATAATTCAAATCAACCACACTGTATATGATGAGTACTTCCAAACACTTTTTTTATTGTGATTTCTAGAAATACAAACAAATTGCTGGTCATATTTGAAAGTTAAATAAACTCTTAGGTTTTCTCACTATAAAAACTTTTATATAATGATTGACATCTAATATGACATCAATGATTATCTAATAATTTTCAGAAGATCCGGTATCATGTTCTTTGAATTTTGAATTCATAAAAAAACTATAACTTTCATTTGGTACAGGTGTTATGTTTGCGAAATTGATTATTAAAAATGATTTTTTCAAATCATCAGAGTTATCGATTCTCCTCAAGAAATTAATTTTATCATTTATTAACTTGCCAAATTGTTTATTAACAATGATAGATTATATTATTAAGCTTCTTGAGTTTTGGTTGAAGAGTTGACTTCACTAGTTCATCGCTACCTTTTTGTTAAAAATATCTACACGTACGGGGTTGGGATAAAGTATGGAACCAAGTAAATATCGTTTAAACGAAAAGAACGATATTTATGAAAATTTGCAGGTAAGTGCAATGGAAAAAATGCATCTGATGTACATTTTTTGGTTAATGATATACTTCCGGTTTAACCGAAAATGCCATCAACTTCTTTAATTTAAATGGGATACCCTATATATTTTTACAGATTTTGAAAGAGCTTGTTATTTTGAATTCATACATACTAAGTTTAGTGTAAAAAAAATTGTAAAAACGAGGAATATAGCACTTTAATCAACGTCCTTTGAGTTTTTTGCATTGGAGCAAAAAACTATTTAGATAAACTAATTGATGTTGTTTGTATGGATATTAATTAATAAACGAGTACTGTTTAGTACGTCTTTTGTTCTCCAAGTGTCAAATTATAATTGACGGAAGTAAATTTTACAATTTAGAATGGTTCAATTAAGTGAAAAAGAGCGAATTGAAATTTTAATGATGATCGGTTATGGTGATCGTGTTAGAACTCATGAAGAAGTGTGTCATATTTTTAATAATTTGCATCCGGAGAGAAATCCTATATCACGATGAACAGTAAATAAAACATTACAACGTTTTAAAACCTGGAAGACCGCAGACTGTAACGAACGAAACTGTTGAACAAAATATAGCAATCGATTTAGAAGAATCACCTCAAACTTCCACCACAAATTTGGCTCTAAACTATGGTATCAGTCGATGTTCTGTAGGAAAGATATTAAAAAGTGAACAGTATCATACGTATAAGGTACAGTTGGTTCAAGAATCGTCAGACGATGATTTTGACCGACGGCTGGAATTTTGCGAACAGCTAATGGACATCTGTAATGTCGACGACAATTTTGCTTCTAACATAGTTTTTTCCGATGAGGCAACTTTTTGTTTAAATGGAACAGCTAATCGCCATAATTCAAGGTATTGGTCAAATGAGAATCCTTATTGGATTCATGAAGCACATACCCAGCATCCACAGAAGTTAAATGTTTGGATGGGAATTGTCGAAAATAGGCTTATAGGCCCATTTTTTATCGACGGAAACTTGAATGGTGACAAGTATTTGGATCTACTAAATAACGAAATTATTTCTACACTTCAACAGAATGGGCAATTACCACAAAATGTTTGGTTTCAATAAGATGGAGCACCTCCCCAATATGATAGACAGCTTAGCGATTTTCTGGATGCGAATTTTCCAAATCGATGGATTGGACGTAGAGGATTCATAGAGTGGCCTGCTCGTTCTCCGGATCTTAGCCCGTTAGATTTTTTTCTTTGGGGTTATCTAAAATCACGTGTTTACGTTAGACGACTAACAAACTTACAGGAATTGAGACAAAGAATTATTGATGAATGTGAACTAATACGTGGAGAAGTCCTGGAAAGAGTGACTCAAGAATTTGTTAATAGGATGGCATATTGTGAGCAAGTGAACGGCGATAATTTTGAACATTTGAAGTAATTTTGTTTCTCATTATTCTTAAACAATGAAATGTACAACTAACAGTGAGTTATTCCTCGTTTTCACAACTTTTTTTTACACTAAACTCAGTATGTATGAATTCAAAATAACTAGCTCTTTCAAAATCTGTGAAAATATATAGGGTGCCCCATTCAAATTGAAGAAGTTGATGGCATTTCTGGTTAAACCGGAAGTATATTATTAACAAAAAAAATGTACATCAGATGCATTTTCTTCCATTGCACTTACCTGCAAATTTTCATAAATATCGTACTTTTCGTTTAAAAGATATTTACTTGGTTCTATACTTTATCCCAACCCCGTATATTAAAGTATGAAGAGAATGAGGAAAAAAATTGACCACTTTAAAATAAACCTTCTTTGTAGCTTTTTAGTAATGTTGGTCTATTTCAATAAAATATATTAGTAATCATGTTTATGTTATTTGAATTATTGCTGTGTTAACATCGTAACTAGTTCATTTTACTAAAAAGTTTTCTTACTCACTAAAATGATATATCATGACTCAAAACTCAAATCATCAATAACACTATTGTTATCAGAGTGACAATTCTATGAATTAATTTTTAGGATATTATGTAGCTTAGAGATTTAGCGAATAAATTTTATTCATTTAAATTGAGGGAAGTACACAAAAGGAGATTATAGACGAAGCACAAATGATTCTAATGGTGTGCGGGAATCTGGCATGAAAAAATTGGGGTTGTAGCCCAAAATTACTGAGCTGGATGTACACTGCCAAAGTGAGACCAATCATCAATTATGGAGCCATTGCGTGGAGTAGCAGAACTAGTCTATGGACGACGAGAGAAAACCTCTTCAAAATTCGAAGACTAGCCTGTATATGCATAACAGAAGCAATGAGAAAATGCCCAACTGCGGATATGGAAGTGATTCTCAACCTCACACCATATTTGGTGAAGAAAAGTGCTGAAAGAAAAAGATAAAGTAGGGAGGGAATAAAAAACAACTCCGCGCTTCTTAAAAATCAGTACACAGACAACTCAAAAGTGATAAAAGGAGCTGGCATAGGAGGAACCAAAGAGTTCGAAAGCTGAGTTCTTGTGTAATCAGTTCAAAAATGGTATGGGAATGCCTAGACAAACCGAATGAACCAGGCGAGATTAACATCGTCACGTTACTGTGGATTCCAGGACACGCTGGAACAGAAGGAATGGAAATAGCAGATGAACTAGCAGAGGGGAACTTAAACACCCTTTTATGGTATAAGCTCCAATGTAATATTTTCCTTCCGCAGGAACTCAATAGGGGGCACAATATATTTCTTACGTTTGAGTCTCGGAAGGAACTGAAAGAGCGAAGAGAGGGGCTCAAACACCCTTTTGAGGACCGGAACTCTTTTGTGGTATCATATCCAATGTAATATTGGAAAAAATATGCAAAGCCGAAAAATAGAGAAAAGCTGAAAAATGGAAAGGTCTAGATGGGCTTATACAATCAAATATACTTCTGAATTACTACAGCCTGTGATATCAAATGAATGTCTAGGTTAGAGTAAACCTGTATTAAAAGTTTTAACAGGGATCCTATGAGAGAAGAAACCTCCATCGACACAATTGCGGATTGCACAGCAATTCAGAATCCTAGGAAACTACTGGATAGAAGAGGGATAGTTACCTAAACTAAAGTCTGCCGACATCCTAAAATTCTTCCGGGAAATAGGTCCAAAGTAGCTACTAGTCTCTAAGAATTTCCTCAGGAACAATAGATCTCTCAGGTCTTAGTGAATGTCACCTCAATACAATATACATACATACATTCAAGTGAAGGACCCTATACTGGAAAAGGAACATTACTGAAAATAGTACAAATTTGCAATCACGAGCTCTTAAAATGATAAAATGTTATATTACCCCTTTCAACAATCATGGGGATTGCCGGCAGAAGTGAAAGCACACATCAAATAAGTAAACTCCTTTCAAAGCATTCTTTGCATGCTCAAGATAAGGAACAAATAAATCAGTCCTCTGTGAAAATTTAAACGTATGTCGATGATATGAGAAAATTCATAGAAATAAATTTAACTATCAAAAAAATGTTATCGTACTCACAAATGGTAGCTGGAAGTTTTTGCAAATGAACTAATAATTTCCAAAAATTCAACCGTACACTCATGGTAAATAGAAATTTAGTAGGAAATCACTACTATAATAACCCTGAAAAAAAATTCTATCTTACGCACATGGTACGGTGGCAATTCGGCGGTGATGGTTACGCCACCAAGTCATCAACCAGTAAGCTCTTCTCCCACCAAAAATCTGTCAACGCGGATGTTTTCACTCCAAAAGCTGCTTTTCAAGGAATGACAGGTAACGTGATGTTGATGACAGGTAACGGTTACGCGGTGACAGAGGTATCAATATTAATATTTTTTTTTGTTTTGTTAACAAATTTTATACTTAAATCTATTTATTTTGGACTCCCTTAAAATTTTTTTCGTTTGTATTGACTAGTTGTGGTTGTCCTTAATAACAATCAGCAATAGCAGGTTTATATTAGAAAAAATGATGGTAGATATACAGCACAGGTGGCCGGAACAAAATCTATGGTTTTTCTAAGTCCGCTCTCAAAATTTTTGTGAATTCCACCTGTGTCGACCGGTATTATGGTAATTTAACAATGACCGACCCTTTTCTTAGTCCTCAATGGGGGTAGATTTATGCCCGATTGCACCGTTTTCTTTAAAAACAAAAAAATTAACCTACCAAACAATATTACCTAAAACAAACAATATTTACGTCTTAGTTGCATGAAAAATTATTTTTGACTTTTTATTTCGTTTTGAAAACGTGGTACATGGTACATTTAGTCGCAAGAAAAATGATTTTTTAATTTTTATGTCATTTTAAAAACGTTGTATATTGAAATTTTTTTTATTTCACTTATTTTTTAGCAAGCTACAAGAAAAAAACTATTTTATGTCAATAGTTTTAGAAATGGGAAGGGAGAATGGTGTTATTTCAATATACCCCTTTTTGAAAACGAACTATACAGTAAAAAATAATTTTTCTTCCAACTAAAGACCTGGAGCGCTTTTTTCATTCATTTTATCACCTATTATGTAAATGGTTTGATATATTTTTTTATTGATAGCTTCTTTCTACCTTTTTGATAGAACTGTCGCATGCGCCCCACGTTTTTAAATTATTATTATTAAATTTAAATTAATTATTCAATATTAATAATAAATTTAAATTAATTAATTGGTGTTAATAATTAATTTTTAAATTAATTAATTGATATTAATAATTATTTAAATTAATATTTAATTGAATTTTTCTTTTTTGTATTCTTAGTGTGAATACAGCAATTGATTTCAAGGGTTTTTTATGAGATAATGACATAGACGAGCGGTAAATTTCACATTCATTGTAAATCCCTCATATTTGGTTATACCCCAGGTATAAATTACTGTGTCCACGATTCGAACCAAACGCCTGGAATTCATAATTTTCGCAGCCGAACCTTTATACCACTCAGCTATGGAGATGGACCGAATGCGACAATCAAGATATCCAGCACCATAAATTAAATTACATAATGATAATATAAAATTTGGTCCACCATTTTTTATTGTCATTCTGAATTATGTCAAGAATTACAAGTCTCTAACCCATTTGAAAAGTTTAAAACCATGTACAAAGTTTGACCTACAACAAAGCAAGTTAACAGAAACTTGTTAATAATAATAATAATTTAAATACTAATTTTCGTTGTACTCTAAGTATTACTCAAACTAATTAAAGGGCCATTGATATTAGCTTCCAGATTGAGTCGACTTATAGGACAAGCAGCTCAGTAAAATTCACGAATGTTTCTCGTTACGTCATACTTCCCTACATGTATCAAAGACACTTTAATTTTATGTGGATATCACTGACCGCCTCTACGTCTCTACGTCTTTATCAGTTTGTCACTCTGTCTTGTGTTGTGACAACGATTGTACTTAAAAAGTGAAACGTCACTTTATGCGGAAATCATTCTGTCACCATTGAAGCTCGTCGTCATTGTCATTACTTCAAATGGGTAAAGTTCATTTACATTTATTGTGATATTTTTCGACAAAATGCCTGGTAAACGTTTGGACGAAAGTAAACGTGAGTGTATTAGAAAATTACATGAATATTTCCAAAAGGAATTGGCTAATCTAGTCGAAAATGGTGTTCACGAAATTGTTATAAACATTTAAAACTGTCTCATTGATTTGATTCGGGTGTTTATGAGTTTTGACGTAACGAGAAACATTCGAGACTTTTACTATAGGTAAATTATAATGATAAAAATCCTGGTAGAACAAGGACCGTGCCTTTATGTAAAAGACATTAAGTAGTATGAGTCTGATATATTTTCGACTCGAAAATGGTGTTCACGAAATTGTTATAAACATTTAAAACGAAGTTTTTTGTTCATAACACGAAAGATTCTTGAGTAATCGTAATGGTGTCAAAAGAGGAATTATAGATAATAAAAATACAAATACAATTGCTGATATCTGTTGTTTTCTTTGTATTTATAGGTTAACCGTCCACATTTTACGCGGGCGAAAGCTAACTGTCACTAGATACCAAATCAAATCTGAAAAGTCACTAATAAGTTACTAGATTTTCTCAGTGTTGCCATTTACGCAGTGCGTTAAGCGTTTATTTATTAAGGAATTCTTAAGCTGCAGCAATCAAGATAGTAATAAAGTGCTTCTTAAGGTTATGCACAACTTATGAAAGACGTGCCTAAATTCCAAATGGTGTAAACAGACCTATATTTTGTTGTTTGTGCTTTAAACGTAAAACAGCTGAATTTTAATAAATAATTCTGAATTAAAATTTTATAAAGTTCTTATATACAGGGTGTTTGTAAATTCATATATAATTCAGGAGGTAATTGCTCGTATGAAATTAAGATGGGTCTTTCCTAAAACAAAATTTCGTTAGCCCACCCCTATCCGAGATATCACCCTTAAAAGGTGGTGACTAAAATTGATTTTGAGTTAAATTTTGTTTCATAAAACTTCATCTCGAAAAAAAGTTGTGATATGAAATAAAGTAAGGGTTGCTAATTTCACCCCCGTTTAATATGACAGTATTCAAAAAATACCCGTGGTTATGCGTTTGCGAGTGCACGAAAATTACAGAATTTCCAGTTTCTAGCTTTACTGAAATTTTAGAAAAAAATAAAAACTCAATTTTAGTCGATTTTAGTCACCACCTTTTAAGGGTGATATTTCGGAAGGGGTGGGCTGAGGAAATTTTGTTATAGAAAAGACCCATCTTAATTGCATACGAGCAATCACCTCCTGAATTATATCGCATGAATTTAGAAACACCCTGTAAGTACGTGAAATTAAAATAAATAATGTGTATAATGTTTTTTCTACTATCACTATCGAAAGTCGTCTTTTGTGCCTTGAAAAGCAACTGCAAAGTTGATGTTTTCCGCGAGCTGTCATAATTTAACATTATTGGCGCTCTTAAGCAGAAAGTAACTTTGGCGCACGCCTAATTTTATTTATAGATAAAAGAGAGCTAGTAGTTGATTTTGGTGTGATAGTAGAAAAATCTTGTGTGTATTTAGAGCAGAAAGTCTTTTGGTAGTTTCGACAGATTGCCGCGCTCCGCTGTTCCTGTCTCAACTACCAAAGTGTACTACTTTCTGCTCTTGATACACAAATAGCTATTGTTTTTGTAGCAGGTAAAAAATAGTAAATATTCCTGAAATTACGAGCTCGTCCAGTTTTAATACTCCATCTTGATCACGGCTCTATTATAATCAGGCCGGACTTTATCTTATGATCGAAATTGGAACAAAGATACTCTATAAAAATTTGAAGAGACTTGGATATCATTTGTATCATCAAAAACATCACTTGCAAATCTCGGAATGTAGTTTAAGCGCAAAAAATTGTAATACCTATCACATACCTATTCCAAAGAATACACCAAACTGTATTCTTTGCCTATTCTAAAAGCAATTCGGTTAATTTATTCAGTACCTACCCGTCCTTGGGAGCATCTACATCTATCCGACTTCTTGGTCAGAAATAGTATGAAAAATAAAAATAAATAAATAGGTAGGAACTAATAATTCAGAAAATGGACATAATAATAAAAGAGTCATATTTAAAATTACACTCCAACCACATTTAAGTAATAAAAAGATAAATGTATTGAATAATAAACAATAATAAATTTCTATAAAGAAATAACGTTTTAAAAATGATCCTTATTTATTATACATTAAGCGGACAATCTGAATATTTATTTTGGGTATAAAAAACGACCATTCAAAACTTGATTTAGTTCAATAAACCAATGTTTATTTCAAAAAACGCACAAATAAAAAAAATTGGTTTCCCAACCAGTAATACCCATTGTTAAAAATAAATGATGACATATTGGTTATCTTCTCAATACTTCGTTATGTGAAGGATTAAACAAATAATTTTATGCAAAAAATCAATGCAAAAAATATTCAGGATCCGGTAAATCTTTGTCGAGACAATAGAGCTCCCAAAATAGTATTACGAAGAATTAAGCTTTCAAGTTATCTGTTGGAAAAACCAACAAAACATACTTTGCATCCACATTACAAAAAAAATAATGTCATAATATCAAACAAACTTCTACATCGACTCCATAGTGAATAGTGATATTATAGGCACATTAAAATTTCGTCTACTTTTTATTATTAAAGAAAATTATTCAAATAAAGTTTAGTAAAAAAGCAGGAAAAATTAATTCCATTTCCAGCGCCCGATCCTGGACATATTTTTTATAAATTTAATTTGCTCACGTCAAAAGAGAGAGAGTCTTTGTAGATATAAATTGAACATATGAAACTTTATGCTTTGATTTAAATGAATAGTATTAAAATAAAAAACACGTGCTATGCTGCATCATCCATTTCGAAATGTTATAGTTTCAAGTTTTTTGTGCGATTGTTCATCACAATTAATAAAGAAAAAGATTAACACTGATAAAAATAATTATGGAACTCGAATTAGGTCTAGTGTCCCAACAAAAACTTTAATCGTCAGAGTCAACCTTACGTACCGAGGGCAACCGACAGGAACCTATTAATTCATGGTTGGTTGTGACTGAGCAGCTAACACCAAAAGAAGTTTTCGAGGCATTACATAAGAGATTTACTACATCATATGGTGCTTTCTGCAATATTTCCAAGAATGCTTTCTTAATAACGACTCATGTTTATTGAATTTGGTGAGCGAGGTATTGAATAGAGGAAGTTGTTCAGTCCAAGGAGGGATATGAGGTTGAGGAAGTAGAGTGGTCATTGAAAGTAATGGGCAAATAAGTTGAGCGACAGATTTTATGCTACGTTTAGGAATAGCGTTATTATGATGATGTTGAGAATGAGATATTGAGTGGAACAATGGGTAAACTGAGATAAAAAAGTTAGAGGACGTTGAGGCAGCGTATGAAAGGAGGAGGCATTGACGTCTTTGGAAGATGGGAGGCTGATTTGTTTCATAGTATAGACTAGCAGCAGGACTAGAACGGAAAACACCGAGAGAAAATATATTGTGAACACAGTTTAGTTAATGAACGTTTTAAATTCCAACTTCACACCATAACTAATAAAAAAATTTTTTGGTAGCGGTCACTGTTACTTATTTATTATTATATTTATTATTTCACCCAGATTGAAAGGAGAATAAGACTTTAAAAATGCTTGAAGATGTGGAACTTTTTAAGTTTGCAAGTTGCAAGTTGTTACAGAATCGAGTAACGAAAGAGGGACCAGGATAGGTGTTTATTGAAAAATCGGATAGTGATATAAAATGAGGTCGAAAGGTAAATTTCGGAAGAAAAATATCATTGGCAACAACCTCTACGTATTTTTGTCACTAGTATCTCATCGTTTTTCACTGCTAAATTGTCAAATTCAGTCAAATCCAGTTAAAACCCTAATCTATATGGACCATTGTCATTAATGAATTTTTTATGAAAGTATTCAACCTAAAATATAGAATAGAATATAGAAAGGACTCAAATCAGAAGATTACGGAAGTGATCACTGACTGGACACTGCACAGTAGGGGCAAGACTCTGGAAAATCAAGGTAAAACTGGATGATCTGTGCAATGAATGCGAGGATGAGGAAGAGACGGTGGAACATCTCATGTGTCCATGCCCTGCCCTGGCCTCTATGGGCCTAGGGCCTCTGAGTGGATCGGGGCCGGAACGGACCTGGTCGCCCATATAACCTAACCTAACCTAACCATCAACGACGCGACGTTTATTGTTTGCAAAATATCTCTTTAAAAATCGAAAGATAAATCATCTTTCTAAACTAGATTATTTTATTTGGACCTCGTAATCTGTATTTAACTGTTCACTATTTTGCAAAAACAGTTAATAGCTGTAATTATTCTAAAAATTTGCCAACCAAATGCCATTTCATTTCAAATAGTGCAATTTAAATAATCCAGAAAACTACTTATAGCCACGTGCTGTACGAAATTCAAATGAAATGACATGAAAGTCAAATTGTGCATTCAAAATGAACTGCAATTGATTTTAAAAAAAATACATATTGAACGAAATTCATAAAACAAGTATGTAGTTTACTTATAAATAGTAATACAAAAAAGCCAAGTCATCCATTCTAGCAATTTTTTTCCATTTCAAAGAAAACTTCAGTCTTCGATATCATATTATCACTTAAGCTCTGGTGCTAGCAAGTTCACAGATTATTCGATTCTGTACCGATAACCAGCAAGTATTATAATGGGAACATTTTCCAAACTACTTTATAAAACTCAACAACAAGCTTACCCCTAGGAGTGCCCAGCTGGCGTTCAAATCTCTCCTAATACGGAGAGTCGGTTGTTATCTTCAAAATAATGAAACAACGAAGATCCTATAATTTCTTAGTTAAATATAACCATTACAAGAGACAATGACTTAGTGAGACAACAGGGAAGATGTTGCGGTTCAAATCTCAAATAAAGGCATTTGTATAAAAAAACACGAGACGGGAAAGGGTTTGTAATTGATATTGAAAGTAGGTCTTTGGGATGCGAGTATTTTCCACCAAATACAGACAGAAATGTACCAGATGCTGGTAGTGGCAGTGATTGATACTGACTCATATTATTATCGCTCTGACGCAAAATCGGGCTTCTGTAGAATACCTACGAAGGACGGATGACAAGGGCTGTTATCTAAAAAACTGAATGATAGAGCCAGAGGTACTTCGAGGACACTAGCTTCAAAAAGTAATTCACATACCTGTGTTTACTGTAAACCTACATATTCGATTCAATGTGAACTTCGATCACGAGAGAGAACTTCCTGGTGCAGTAACGAGATTTGTGAGAAAAGAGCAAGAAGGGTTTTCACTAGTCTGAGGCTAGGAAACTCCCAAGCAACTGAAGCAAACGAGAGAGCTGGAAGAAGCTGTGTGTGGAGCCGGAAGGTGTTATATAGAAAGCGGGGTACAAAATCGCTATGAGGTACGTGTCCGAAAAATGAAATGGTGTCGGTAGATGTTCCCTAGAGCAGAAGAGATATAGGAGGACATGGAATGACGAGGATATCCCAGAAATCACTGATGACGAACTTATAACAGTTTGTTGTTAATCGTATAAAAATAGAGAAGACAGAAGAAGGCCAAAACTGTATTTCTATCGAGGCAGTAAAATGGCTAGCCACTAAGACACTTGAAGCGGTATATTGTGTTCAATGCACACATTCGGAAGCAGAAGTTCCAACAATTATGGACCTTAAAAAAGCTTGACAACCACTATTAACAATATGTTATTTTTCTCTCTTTTCTCCAATTTAAGAAGGAATTATGGGCTTTCATGCATAATTTTTTCAACTTCTCTGGCAATAAAATTAAGGTTACTATTTATTCTGCTCCTCTTATTTTTAGCGTAGTGGCATTTATTTCAGTGTCTGATTCGCTTTTCATATTGTATTTTCTAGTGTTTTTAATTTATATTTAGTATAATAATCAAAATTCCTGCAATCGGCTATATATTATTCTTTTAGTTTTCACCATAACATACTCTCTATAATACAACAGATTGATAAATTATATTACGTTTTGGTAGCGTAATTGTTCAGAGGCCTGACTGCATAAAATGAAAAATTTTAGGCACAGGCTTCGAATCCTGGTCGCGTGGTGATTGTTATTTAAAATATTGTGACATTTGTATATAAATAACCTCCAATATAGGACCTATTTAACTGTGTCATGTGACCTGTTCATTATCCACATCTATTATTCACTGTTGAATGATATACGACATTATACTTGAAGGAGCACACGTAGGTTAGGTTATATTGGCGACCAGGTGCTTTCCGGCCTCGGTCCACTCAGAGGCCCTAGGCCCATAGTGATACCCTTTGGCTCATGGTGTTAAGCCATCCTGTTTTTACCTATCCTTAGTCTTTCCTTTAATTCCTTGTCTTAGGCATCTCCATCATCCTATAAAGCTCTTCTAGTTTCCAATGTCCATCTCTGCTGCCTCGACTAGACTCTCAAGTCGTTCACTCCCCAAATATCTCTGGCGCTTACCTGCCCGGGGAAGGTATAGACACATGGGATGTTTCACCATCTCTTCCTCGCACTCATTGCACAGATCATCCGGTTTTACCTTGATATTCCGGAGTCTTGCCCCTACTGTCCAGTGATCACTCCCGTGATCTTGTGAATTGAGTCCTTTCTATATACTAGGATCTCTCTTGTTCTTTCCTTGTTTATTCTTGGCCAGAGCTGTCGCGAAGTGAAGCAATCGCTACTCTCGCTCCATCTCTTCCCGTGTTCTGCCCCTGTTATATCTTCTATGATGTCCTTCAATAGTTGAATCTGTGGTCTTGGTCTGTCTAACGATTCTGCCCTGTCCTTCTCCGCTTCTTCCTTTGCGAGTCTATCTGCTTTTTGGTTCCCTTCCACACCACTGTGTGCAGGGACCCAGCATAGACTCACCCTTCTGTCGCGTATCCAGGACAGGGCTTCGCGACTGCTCGTTACCGATCTCGATCCCACCGTTGTGGACATCATCGCATTCAGAGCAGCCCGACTGTCGGTGAAAATAACGGCTGGTTTTGCCGTTTTATCCTTTTCCTGTAGTAGTATCGCTACCCTCTCTATCGCTGCTAGCTCTGCTTGCAGCACACTACATTCGTCCAAATCCAGAGGGAATATCCCTGCCCCTGTGCCATCTCCATCATTCCCCTGTTCTGCGCTTCTGATGATCTCTATTTTCTCTCCGAATATGGGTCTGGCAACCCTTACAGTCATTGCCTTGGTTTAGGACACCTCCTTTTTTCTTGCCACCCAGTTTCTGCATTGTTGATCCCAAGATCTCGGTGTGTCCATGTCCGAGCTGCTTCCACAGCCGGCTTTCCCTCAATCTACCAAACGTAAAATGTAAACATTATTAAATAGTCGAGAACAAAATGAGTCTATGACCTTTTTTGGCAAAATTACAAACATCCGGACGAACGTCGCATCTGCAATTAATTATGGTAAAAAACTTTATCCTTTATCAGTTAGTTTGTTTGAATTATAGGAATATTCATTGACTTCCCCTCGTACTGTTGAAATGCACAAAATAAAAATTTAGTTGCAAGTGACAAGTTCGTATAAATTGAATGTTTTTTTATTTACAAAATAAACTTTGCATAAGTGTTTGCACTTTTAACCGTGTTATTCACCTAGTACGTTGGTTTTAACATGAGGTTTATCCTTGATTGATATGAAAATTCTAATATTCGGCACGCGAACGGATGCACTGGAAGAACAGGTCCGTTTTAGAATTAATTTGCTTAGCATTGACGTCAGAATTTCAAATAAAAATTAATGGAAGATCTATATTTATCGAATTTTTCAAAAAAAGGTTATGTAATAAGGAGAACCGAATTGATGTTGATTTTCCATTGGAATAATTTGTGATAACGAAGTAGGTATATGTCCATAGGAGTATGAACAAAGGTTTATTGCTGATTATAATAACAATAATTATGGTTCAATGTGGTGGATCAGTTATCAGTTATATGGAAAAAATGACTGCTTCGTAAATTATCAGGATAAAGTACATAATCTAGAAGAATGACTGGAAAAGTTGTTGTGTAGGATAAACGAAGAAAAAGCAAGTTATCAAAAGCTGGAACTAATGCTCTAAGTAAAATATTGTATGATGGATTCACTGAGAACTAAAAGATCTATTGTGTCCCCTTACTTCTACTTAGTTCTTGAGGAACGTCTCAGAGACTAGTAGCTGCAGGCTTCAAATTAGGTCCTCTTCTATCCAGTAATCTCCTAGATGCTGTGACCTATGATTCTGAAATAAAATATTAGGGAATCGTAGAAAAAAACCACTTCCTTGCTTCTCCGAAAGATTGTGGAAAATCCCAAGTATATTTCAAGCGGAAACCCACGCCATAGGTGTGCCCAGTTCAATATTAAAAGATATAGTCAAGCAGCCATTAAAGCACTGAACTCTCGTGTAATCAGTTCCAAAATGGTGTGGGAATGCCTGGGCAAACTCAATGAACTAGGCGAGAACAATATACTCTATCCACCTAACTGTGAATTCCAGGGCACACTGAAATAGAAAGAAATGAAATAGCGAATGAGCTAGCAAAGAGGGGGTTACGTTAGGGGTTAAGTTTATGGTGAGTGGGTCTATAAGGCCCTTCACTGCAACTCGCGAGAGTCTATTGTGGCTCACACCTATTCAGATTTCACCAAACAAACTCAGCTTCTTAACAAAGCCGATTAGTTTATTTGGTGAATGATATTTCAGGTACGAGGGCGAGAGATAATCCTTGCCAAACACCAGATACCTGATTCGAGCAGCGGCGGGGCAGGCACAAATTATATGCTCTGCTGTTTCATCATCTTCCAGACAAAGACGGCAGGTCGGATCTTCCGACAGTCCAAGTTTTAGCATATGATGATTCAGATGACAGTGGCCTGTTAAAAGGCCTGTTAGACAACGTAGGTTATGCCTGCTATAGTCCAACATTTGTTTGGAGACATTCTTCGAAGGATGTATGAAAACCTTTGAATGAACCAATCCTGGTAAATTATGCCAGAAATCTAAAGCTCTTCTTGCCGTCCAGGTATTTAAAGTGTTTGTTTAGCAAAACTTATTGCGATGCCAATTGTAGGTTCTGGTCCGATAGAAACACGTGCGGCACCCTCCCTTGCAAGAGAGTCTGCCTTCTCGTTTTCTCCCATGCCAGAATGGCCAGGGATCCAGACCAGCAATACTTTATTGAGTTCTCCTACTGAGGAGAGTCTTTTTTGGCAGTCTAAAACCAATTTCGTCCTTACACGGTGAGAGCTAAGAGCTTTCAAAGCCGCTTGGCTGTCCAAGAAAATTTTTATTGTTTTATGTATGAGATTGGCCTCCTCCATTTACTCCACACATGAAACAATGGCGTAAATTTCCGCCTGAGATACGGTTGCATAGGATCCTAGAAAGGTTGAAATTTCTGTCCTAGGTCTGCGCCCGTATACACCTGCACCAGAGCCTGAGGGTGTTTTTGAACCGTCTGTGTACCAACAGCTGTCTGCTCTTAATAGTTCATCCTTACGGAGGACCCATTCATCTCTATTTGGAATTAGGACGGTATAAGGCAGGTCGTAGTTTACTGTTGGAGGCATTATGTCAGAGGTCATTCCCAGAATACTGTGACTTTCAGTGTCCACTAGCATTCTGCTTCTTTCTGTATAAGCCTGATTTGTGCATTTAGAAATATGCGCAATTCTGTATGTTGTCCATCTAGCCTCTCTCTCTCTGTTTGGAGAGGAAGTAGGTCCAGAAGGATTTCCATGGCTGCCGACGGTGTGGAACTTATAGCACCAGTAATTGCCAGGCAAGTTTGTCTCTGGGACTGAAACAGCATTTTGGGGGCTTAAACCCTTCTGTGATATCAGCTCCAATATGATATTTCCTCTCCGCAGGAACTAAGCAGAAGTAAGGGGACACAATAGATCTTTTAGGTCTCAGTAAATCTCACCCCAATATACAGGGTGTTTCTAAATTTATGCGAAAAAATTCAGGAAGTGATTGCTCGTATGAAATTAAGATGTGTATTTCCGATAACAAAATTTCCTCAGCCCACCCCTTTCTGAGATATCACCCTTGAAAAGTGGTGACTAAAATTGAGTTTTTATTTTTTTTTTAAATTTCAGTAGAGCTAGAAACTTGAAATTCTGTAATTTTCGTGCATTCGCAAAGGACAAATCACGGGTATTTTTTCAATATTCCTGTTACATTATACGCGGGTAAAATTAGCAGTCCTTACTTTATTTCATATCAAAGCTTTTTTTCGAGATGAAGTTTTATAAATTGTTATTGTTTCATTTAAAAAAAATTTGTTCCCAAAACCAATAGCTGCAGAGAAAAAAAAATATGAATCGTATTACATTTCACATCTTCACTGTTTTCCACTCAATTTATTAAGAAAACTATAAATTATGGTGTTTATTTTTTTCTCTGCCTATATTGTGATTTACTTTTGGAAATATTTGGCACAAAATAGTCATGACCAGTAAGAAATATAATATTTATAAAAAACGATTGAAAAAATTAATACGTTTTAGACAATAATTTATAAATATGGAATTAAAAAGTATCATATTGTTATCAATAAATAATGATAGCAGCATTTTTTGGACGCCATTCGAGCTGAAATCACTTAAAAGTGTTTTATTGAAACGCGAAACATAAGATCATGATTGCAAAGTCATTTTTTGTAATATTAAGCTCATCAAATATCGAGAAATCCGAGTCTAAAGGAAATACCGTATACGATCCATGCAATATCTCAATTTCAAATTCCAACACTATTATTGAGCGTAATTTTTAATTGCGACACATTATTGAAATCACATGATTATAAAATAGGTTTATATCATCAACCAGAAAAACATATATGTACAATATACCGAGTGACTCAATAAGGGTAACCAGGTACCATATCTCGGAAACTGTAAGTCCTAGAGCTTGGGGAAAATAGTTCCTATGAGAAAATCGGTCATAAAAACGATTAAAAATGTTTATCGCTTTTTGGTGTAATCTATCACAAAATATTATTGGATTTTTCACAAATACCAACTGTAGAAACTACTATGCTCATTCCACAACTTTTAAAATATGTCAAGGTAACAGATAATAAGATAATAATTAAATCTGCGTATTTTGTTTAGAAAATTTGTTTCTGAAATATATCGTATCGATAATATATCGAAATTTTTGATACTTTTCATTACATTATTTCATAATATTGATATTTTTAAAACAATATATTTATAACGGTACGGTGTATCTATACTTTACACAGTATAGCCCATCTCTATATGTCACATTTGACGTACTCCTGAAATTTATTAATTCTGACGTTAGAATTGTCAATAATACCAAATTATTACTTCCCGTTCTACACTCGCCTTATTTAATAAAGAAATCAAGGGTGACTTGCGCCCCTCGCCTACGGCTTGGGACGCAAACGCCACCCTGCGTGAATAATGGCTATCATAAATTGCTCGTTTAATAATATTGTATTGCTCACGACCACTTAATAATAAGTCAATATTTTACCTCCTTACAAAAGGTATATGGTACCCATATATCTACTAGAATGAATTATGGTTCATAATTCACGCTTTTGCATTTAAATAACATGTCATGACAACTCAACACTCACAACATTTCGGTACATAGGTGACTAGAGACGGGGGTACAAAATGAAATAAACTATTAAGGCCCAGTTGTACATTTGAAGCTTAAAATTGAGCTGAACTGAGCTGGGCTTAAAACATAAGCTTAGCTCAACCCTAAACCTGTTGTACAAACAAGGTTCAGTAGCAGCTCCACTAAACCTATATTTGCAAGTGTTGGTAGAACTTATTTCGAACTGACGCAAGCGTATGAAGTGAATTGTTCAAAATATGTTTGTCAAATGAAGGTGTCACCTAACTAATTTGGCATTTGGGGAGATTGTTCGTACCTATTAGTTTTGCAAGAAATTTCCTCTTATATACAATCTGTCACAAAGCGAACGGTTTTTTTAGAAAGACGAAATATTTGAATAATCTCATGATCCTCCAATATCCAAAGTGATTTATACGCTCTCTATACACCCGAGGTCTTCTCGGGTGTTGTATGATTTCAATAAGTTCCAAAAAATCCTCATCATCGGTTAAAATATCCATATTTAACTGTGATAATCTTTTCATTTGAAAATAAATTAAGTTCAGGTTAGTTTGCATACAATTTATTTACATTTAAGCCACGGAACATATAACAATTTATGTTCCGTGCTTAAGCTTACATTAAACCTGCCCTTTTGAAGGGTTCACCAAGCTTAAGGTTTAAATCAAGCTCAACCGTAAGCTTACTTTGTACAACAGCAATCTGACGCTGAACCTTAGTTCACACTTGAGCCTTCACTAAGCTACATTTTTACAACCGGGCATAAATCTGCGTATTTTGTTTAGGAAATTTTCCAATATTGATACATTTCATAACGATATTTTCTATTATTTATATTTTTAGAACGAAATATTTATAACGGTATGGTGTATCGATACTTTACACAGTATCGCCCATCTCTATATGTCACATTATTTGACGTACTCCAGAAATTTAATAAATTTTGACGTTAGAATTGTCAATAATACCAAATTCCGAGTTATTACTTTCTGTCCTACACTCGCATTAGGTACTTAACTTTTATAATAAAGAAATCAAGGGTCGTGGACAAAGTATAGTATTCAACTCGCAATATATGGTCATTATTCTTCCTGCATGAATAATGATTATCGTAAATTGCCCGTTTAATAATATACTATTATACATTTTTTCCACTATGAAAAAAATATACTCCGTGAAAGTATAATTGCGTTGTTTTAATTAAATGCCCAATGAAGTTATTAACAATGTCATAATAATATCGAAGTTAGTGTTATATTACTGTCAATATAACATACGTAGATAAACGTGTGAAAATAAAATACCTGGCAACCTTCAAAAAGTCACCTTTTTATTATATTCGTAAGCATTTTTTCTAAATTATAAAACTAGTACTTCAAAGTTTTAATTTGATCCAAATGTATGTAACAAAACTATTTTTAGATAAAAATGTATATTTCACTAGCCCGAAGCAAATATTTTACTTTTTTTAATATGTTTGATTACGAGCCGCAAATTATTTTTAGAAAATGTTTATTCACGAATACATTGTTGCAACCAATACATTCATCATACATTTCTGCGAACAAAAAAAAATTTCATACAGACAACTGGTATTCAACGTAAATTTAATGTCCCTTCATATCTCGAGAAATCTTGTTAGCAACGGTCAGTCATCAAAAACAAAAGAAAAACCAGGACACCCACGTTATATAGTTTAAATCTGCGTAAAACACAAGCGCACATCATGGAACTTATCTTTTAAATAGTGGCCTTAATACCGTAATTTTGTACCTATATTCATGAAATTATTGGTAGAAAAAGTGACTATCATTATAACTGTATGTATTATTATTTTTTCAAATAAGTCAATGAAAATCGTATATTCTCAATTCCCTTTTAAATCCCAATCAAAAACGCTCTGTTTTGTCATATGGCTGATGTGACACAAGCTTTCTTGAAGAAAAATAACCGGAAAATAGAACCACGGTTGATTTGGTGGATGCATTGAGCTTGTTATAAACAAGATTAACTTTTTTGATAACATAAATAGGGAAGAATATTTTGGTTTACTGAAGCAACAGTTTGAGAGCGATATAGAGACTAACCTAATCAAATATCAGATACCTGATGATTGAGATGAAAAGGCTTATTAGACAACGTATGAAGTATAAATACCAGTCCTGAAAAAGTATGCCAGAAGTGTAAAGCTCTTTTTGCAGGCAATGTATTCAATGTTTGTTTAGAAGAACTTAATGAGATGCTATTTGCCGGCTCTGGTTCGATAAAACCAATTGCGGCACCCTCCCTTCCAAAGGAGTATGCCAGAGATACTTCGTTGAGTTTTTCTACTGACCTTTTTGGCAGTTTAATACAAGTTTCGACGTTATACGGCAAGCGCTATGTTATAAAAGCTACTTGGCTGCCTCTCCAGTCTCTCCACTAATGAATCAATCGCGTACATGTCCACCTAAAATACAGTTGCATAGGATCCTAAGCAGGTCAATATATTATTCCTAGGTAAGTGTTTACACCTGTTCCACAGCCTGCGAGTGTTCTTGAGCTACCCTTACGGAGGACCCGTTCCGAAGTTGGGATGGGATAATACTGGACGTAGTTTTATGTTGGGAGTAATTTCAAAGGTCATTCTCAGAAAACTGTAATTCTCAGTATCCACCAACAATCTGCTCTTTCTCTCTTTCTGGAAAGTAAGAAGGTTCAGAGAAATTTCCTTGGCTGCTAATGGGACAAATAATTGTCAGACAAGCCTGTCTCTGCATACCAGAGAGCTTAGTTTGGGCCGTTTGTTGTGAAATTTTGACCACCAAGCAATAACTCCATATATGTGATCTTCCACAAGTACTGGTTGATTTTATGTACTTTCAAGCCAAATCTGGACAAATGAAGGTTGGTAGTGTCAAATGTTGCTTCGAGGTCAAAAAATAAAGCTCCCATAATATCCTTGTTATTAAAATATTGGGTGATTCTCTCATTAAGGGTGCGTAATGCTACATTTATCGGTTTGCTAATTTGATGAGCATATTGTTGAGTGCTTATATGGAAATTACATAAGGCTACATTTCTGATATGTCCATCCAGAACTACTTCAAGTCATTTGTACAACGGGTACAATATTTTGGGATGGGTGGGAGTGGAATAGTGCTTGAAATCTCGCAACGATGGTAAAGAGCGTGAAGGAAAATTCCTTTGGATATTGTCTGGTGGAGCTGAGTTTCAGAGTGTGTGATAACTCTGATTGGGGAGATTGAAGAGTTTGTGGCTTTGGAGACGATTCCACAGCAGTTGATGAAATTTATTTGAAGGTCTTTGAGAAGATCAAAGATCTCTTCATTGGAAACGATTCTGTCAACTTTGGGATGAAAAAGGGGAAGTTTGGGGTGTGGATTTCAGCTGGAGTGTTTTCCTGGAAGCAGGAGTTTGAGAGTGAAGAGATGAGGATACCAATCTATTGTCTCCAATGGCGTTTTGGATTAATGTTTTTTATGACAGATATGCCTTGAAATTTTTAGGAGGGCTGAGCAATTGGGATAGGCTTTCAAGAAGGAGATTTGGCATCTTAGGATATCGTTTTTGTTCAGAAGGATGAAAATCTCCTGCTGAGAGAAGAATGTGGATGGGAGATTTCGTAGATTTAGTGTTTGGAGTGGGGTTAAAGATTGTGTAGAAGAATAGGATGATGGTATGGACGAAGAAGTCTGAACTGAGGCCTCTTCGTCGATTTAGCTGGGTATGGATTTTCCGTGAATAGAGTGAATAGAAGAGGCAGGAGACTTTACCTACCCTATATCAGAGAACTTCTTCCATACTCAACAGAGAGTCCCTTTACCTATATATTTTTATTCACGTTATGACATTCTAGTGTCACTTACAAAACATTATATTGTTTCCATATCATATTGATTTGAATTCTACAGTATGTGAATATTTTTGATGTGTATGTACAGTTCCTATAATATTGTTAGTGATCGTGTGTGGCTTCTACAGTACGACACTGAGAAATAATTCAGCGGCATTTTGAAAAGAACAGAGGACGTAAGGTCTTTTTAAAATGCAGTCAATTACAATTCATGATACCTTATTATTAAATTGCAAAAAATCGTGCTTTGTTGTGGACCAGCTAAATAAGACATTCATATCACAGTCGCTCCTGATCGATAATGATTTGGACCTGAGCCGATTTCGTTATTTAAAAAAACTAGTTTGCTATATCGCCGAAAGCTTTGTTTTATTTTTTTTTCATATTGAAATTTCATTTTTAAGTATGTCATGATTAATATGAAATTTTGACTTCGAATGCGTTTTTCAAGGTCGCGGCAAAATGCTTTTATTCAACTAGCAAAATTATTTTCTACTGTTTTATGTGACAATTTATGTGGTTCTAATCATTAAAAAGGAAAGAAATTGAAAAAACAACCAAAGCTAAGAGCTATAGGTTTTAATAGAACAATTTGGGTAGAAACACTGCAAAAGTAATCGATTGAAGCTTATGTGCTCCTAAGAGCCTCTTTACTAGTCGGTATACAGACGGCTCAAAAACCCCTAATGGAGTTGGAACCGGTGACTACAGACAAATAAGCTTAGGAGTCTATGCCACAGTGTTCCAGGCGGAAGTAACTGCCATTGAACACTGTGCAAGAGAAATAGCAAGACAGGAAGTGAATAACGAATCAAAACAATTATTATTTACTTGGACAGTCAGGCTGCACTAAAGGCACTAGATTCCTGCCAGGTCAATTCACGACTGGTATGGGACTGCGTGCGTGCCCTATCTGAGCTAGCAAGTCATAACAGACTATTTCTGGCCTGAGTACCAGAACACAAAGGGCACAAGGGCAATGAAGAAGCTGACGAACTGGCTCGGGAACGAGCAAATGCTCCCTGCATTGACCCCGAACCCTTCTGCGGTGTAGCTAACACATACAAAAAGGCAGCCATTGAAAAATGGACGCAAACTAAGTTTCTGGAATGGTGGAGAACAACCCCTGAACAGAGACAGGCCAAAGAGCCAAGCCGAAAGACTGTTAGAATCATAGTAGGTTTACTAACAGGACACTGCAGACTCAACAGTCACATGAGTGTTATGAAATTGGCAGAAATAGACCTTTGCAGGTTCTGTCAAGAGGAAGAGGAATCGGCAGAACATGTGTTTGGCCACTGTGAATGCCTCGAAAGACTGGGTTTTCTAGAACTTAGCAAGGAAAAACCAAGGGTTACAAGCTACCTCGAAAAGCATTTGTCTAGGCTATGGAGCCTCGTTAGGAGATTAAAGCTAGACGAAGTACTAAATCAGAGCGTCACAATAAATCATCAGATTTCAGTGTCAGAAGGCTAACGCCAGGTCTACCCACAACCTAACCTACTAGTCGGGATCGAGTTGTCTCCCAAAACGGACCTGTTTTCGAAAAGGGTCATGTCCGAGTTGTCTCCCGTTCAATAAAGGTTTACTTTATTCTATTCCACGAAACTATTTAAATTAATTTCCAAATGTATATATGTCATAAAAACTTTATTCGCCTTCCGGTTCCTACAATTCTGATCCAAATGACTTGAGTAGTTTGTATTCATAAGAGTTCGACAATGCCAGGGAATTGGGAATTCTGAAATCGTTGGAGATACTTGACTCTGAACACTGCTTACACAACCACTACAACAACACTTTACACTATCTTCAAGCGCTTCGATAACCAAGTTATCTTCTTCAGAGACTGAAGGTAAACTGTCTTCAGTTTACATATATCCTACACCATTACATGATAACAGTGATTTTGATTATATATAAGAGAATAACATTTAACAACGAAGTAAGGGGCCCATTCTGTAATTCTTCTAAAATTCATAGGCAGTTTAAAGTTTAATCGGCGCTAAAACGAAATCAGTATTCGCTAACCACCACGCTAAAATATTAAAGTATTACTTCAAAATAGCCAGTTATTATTTTTAAAGGGATGTTAAAATATGCCTTTGAATAATAACGGAAGCAAAAATGTAGATAGTGATTACAATATTATTTAAAAAATGGATCTTATATTATGAAGTTCACATCACTAACGTCTTTCCACTGTTTGATTGTTTTTGTCGGACCAAATAAATTTAATTTTGCATTATTTGGTTTTACGTTTCATCCTAATAGCAGCTTATTCTCTTCTAAAAGGCTTATTGAGTATTCCTTTTGTTTTGTTTTTTTTGTTCTTGGCGACTGTGACATTTTTCTATTTTTTATAGGTAATAATTAATTTTACAAATGACTAGAACTTTGCAAGAAACCAAAAACAATTCAAGCAGGTTAGTTACAAATGCTCTTTTTTATTTTTTGTCTCTAACTTAGGTATTAAATGCCCAATAGCTTCAAGCACAAGCAAACTTTAAGGGAGACCCCTTCAAAATAAATAAATTTTAACAGTTCTCTAAAGTGTATACTTGCAGAATAGAATTTCAACTCAAAATTTTTAGAGGCCCGTTAAAAACTCCTTTTTAAGAAACCTCTAAATTTTGAAGATTTGTTACAGAATAGACCACTAAGGGAGCTGAAAACTTTGGAGAGGAGGCCAAAATACAATGTATGTATGATGAGGTAACATTCACTGAGACCTAAAAGATCTACCCCCTCACTTCTACTTAGTTCCTGAGGAACGTCTAGTCCTATTTCCCATAGGAATTTTAGGATATCTGCCGGCTTTAACTTAGGTAAATGTATCTCTTCTAACCAATAATCTCCTAGGTGCTGTGCCCTAGGATTCTGAATTGCGGTACAATTCGCAGGTATGTGGATGGAGGTTTCTTCTTCCATGCCACAAAATCTACATTCTTCTTCCTCCACTATTTCGAGCATTTTCAGGTTCCCGTTCAGTCGGCAACGTCCCGTTAGGATCGCTCTTAAAACTCTTAGTGCAGTTTTACTTTGACATATGCATTCATTTGATCTCAACTGGCTGTAGCCACCCATCAGAATCTTTGATTGTCTAAGACCTCTACTAGATATTTCCAATGGTCAGGTATTCTCTTTTCTTCTGCTTTGCTTATTTCTTCCAATATTAAATTGGGGATGATCCCGCAAAAGGGTTCCGGCCCCCAAAAGAGTCTTCCACTCCCCCTCTTTGCTAGCCCATCTGCTATTTCATTTCCTGGAACCCACAGTATGGTTTTATGTTGTTCTCGCCTAGTTCATTGAGTATGCCTAGACTTTCCCACACCATTTTGGAACTGATTCCACAAGAGTTCAGTGCTTTAATGGCTGCTTGACTATCCGACATTATGATAATATTTTGCCTTCTATATCCTTTGCCAATATTGATCTGGGCACACTTTCTTATGGCGTGAATTTCCGCTTGAAAAATACTTGGGGTTTTTCCCAAGCTTTCAGAATGTTAGGTTCCTGGCCCGTACACTCCTATCCCAGTTCCTTTTGTTGCTTTTGAGCCGTCTGTGTATTACAAATTACAAACCCTATATCAACTGTCACAAGATATCAACAAAATACAAGGTGTAAAGATATACAGATGTATCGAAAGAGAAGGATAAAAACAAATAACTAGCTATAATTTTACCAAAATATACATGTGGACTTTTCGGCCACGTCTGTAGAAATAACTATCATTCCAAAATGGTATAATAGGCTTAAACAAATACAATGTGATGATATACAATTTAATTCCGATCCTGATCTTGTTAGTAGCTATAAACAATCCCCAGAACAAAAATAAAAGAAAATCAAACACTCCGCTGAACTTCTAAACTGCATAAATTTGCATTACATTATGCACTCTACCTGCCTTTACCCAAAAGAACAGGTAAAAGAGTCACAAAAAATAAAAAAATATTTGATACCCAACATATTATCTTAATAAGGCATCAACCCTTTTCTTTTATAGAGTCACTTAGGGTCAAATATCTAACCTCTAAGCCGCTTTTGCAGGGTGCTGATCTTTTAGAAAACAATAATCAGTGTCGTAGCTCAAGAAATATTTTAATATTTTTGTATTAAAATTTTTGGTACCATTTTTAGTTTTTAGTTTCAATGAACTCACACGAGGAAAATTATTTTTTCACACATTTAGTGTTTTTGTTACATTAATATTGGATTTCAGTGAAGGGAAGTCAAATTAGTTCAACAAATTAGAGATGTACGCTTTATTTTTCTCAGTTTACGGCCAAACTTACGACCTGTGATGCTATTCTTGACATCCTTCGCAATCGTACGAATGCGCATGGTTACGAATGGGCAATTTGCGAACACTTTCTGAAAATGGTATTCTTGACCTCTCTTCGTAGAGATGTGCGAACATTTTCATTCGTGTGGTAAAATGAATTTGACAACATCGCAATTTCTAGATTATTTAGTAGTTCCGTGTCATCACTGTCATCAGTTTTTCTATTCAGTAGGATAACATTTTAAATTTCTTACAGACATGGCAGGATATTAGGTCCACAAATGGATATTCACTTAAAATAGGAAAAGGGTCAATAGGACTGAAACGATTATGTTGAATAATTGGTTCATCTTCAAGATTTTCCAAATTTACAATATATGGCACATCATCCATTTCGTACAAAAGTTTGATGAAGTAATTTTGATACCTAAATAAAAGTCAAAGAATACACACAACTAAATATAACCTATACGTTCTGGAAAACGCATACGCAAACCGTTTGCGATCAAGAAATACCACTCGTAAAACACGCATGTTGGCTGGTATTTCGAATGGTCAAGAATACCCAATGCAAATGACATTCGAAAAATTATGAGATGCGCATGACCTTGAGAAGTACGAACGGTCAAGAATAGCGCTCCTGTACTGAGACTCTGCACACTATAGAATTCTACTATCGACTCTACTCACACGACTTTTGTCCACGATTTTAAATACTTCAGATTGAAGAGATGTGGTGGTTCCAATATAGGTCGATGTTATCAGAGCGCTAGGAAAGGTAAATTACATTATGAGTATTTGTCCTAAAAGTGATCAAGTGATCAAGTACGTTCAACGGGTTATTCTGACTAAATCTGTTTAAGATCCGTCAGGCCTTATTGGGTTAAACCTGCACCACAAATACAATGTAATACAGGTTGTGAAGAAGTTACAGAAGGAAATGGTGATGGGTATTTCAACACCTGAGGGAAGAAATAACAATTGATAATGTCTCAATTAGTCATGGTTCAGACCTACTGACTCCTGGTGCTGACAATTTAAAACCGGATTATTATTGCGCTATCTCAAATTCAACTCCAAATCATAATTACGATAGCCGCAACATGAACCAAGTTGCGTGAAGAAAAATTCTCAACAAATTCCTTCAAACACTCGTCAATCCACCCAAAAAAGAAAAGCTGCGAAAAGATGACGTTATCAATATAAGAACGTTAGGAAGTATCCAATATTACTATTTAGCTTAGTGAGTTCTGTTAGTCGTTATTGACAGATAAATTTCATTATTATTTAATGCATCTTTCAGTATCAAACAAAAGAATACACCAACAGAGAACAAGCGAAACTTCGCAAAAAAAACGAACCTGCGGTAGCCATCTTTTAAATTAGTCGTCATATGTCATACATGTAGGCCTCTTCCTTATGGCCTTTACAGACCCAAATTGGATTGAAGTTTGCTCGTAGATTGTCAACGAAAAGTGCAGAAATAGCTAATGATGGAAAAATACCTATAGGTATAATACATTTGATAAAACAAGTTTACGCTAAAATACTTTTTTTCAGTGATCTTCAGTGTATGCCAGACTCAGCAGTCATCTTCAAGGTTATTTATTTTTGCCCCTTCAACATCAAAGGATTTTTGCCAGGCTTCACTTCTTGTTGTTGTGTATTCTTTGAGTACAGATTTATGTCACCGTTTTTTAATTATTAAATGTATAAATTAGTATGAATACTTAAAAAACTGTAATAATACTTTATTGTTTCAAGTCCATGGGCTTGTTGTAGAAGTTTTCGAATTTTGGCTTGTGGTTGGAGGTGAAGATGTCCCTATTGTCAGAAGCCCTTTAACATTTTAGTTATTGGAAGACATAATATATTGATTGTTATTTTAGTGTCTTATTCAGTCCTTACAGCTCTCGTATGGAGAACATATACCTTGTACTGATGAGGAGCAAATACGCGAAACCGGTCTGCAAGTTATGTTGTCCCTTCTAATTGCATACCAGAATGGTTGATTAAATCTTGTAGATCATACCGACCCCGTTTAACTAAGAAGCGTAATTCAATCTCCGTCGGGCCTATAGCCTGGCAAGTAGTTGTTTCTTCTTAGATGAACAGTAACTGATTTGAAAAATATTTTCCAAAACTTTTTAAAGCGTTAGAATAATATATGTATTCTTCGATATCTATACGTATGAATACATAACAATTTTGATCCTGTATCGGCTTGTACATTTAATATTTGAAGTGGTTCTGTTTCCAGAAGTCAGAAAGGATTCCGAACAGAATTCTTAGTTTATTAGTATGCTTCCCATCATACATGGATGGAATTGTTTATTTCAGCTTGAATTTGTTTTTTCTCAATCAAATGGACCAAACAGAAAACTGGTAGGTATAAGGTATAACATAAGCTGAGCCAACAAAAGGACTTGGACAAATTCTACTAGCAGAATCTATATTTACTATCGAAATTTCAATATCATTGGTACAAGAAAAATACCTCGCCACAATATCTACGGCTATGATGGGGTTGAAGTGGAACCTTAAATTCTTTTGTTCTGAAAAAGTAATTTATCTATGTTATGTATCGTTGAATATATAAGTATCAGCTTCACGTGAGAAACTAAAATATCTATCATTAAAAATAAGTAGCCAATTTACAAACTGCCTCTGCCGCCAGCATCGCTTTTGCATTCGTTAATAAGTTTTCGTACTAATGAAATGCAAATAGAATAAGAACATTATATGGGATTTTAATATACTCACATGATGTCCCGTACACCCTCGGGAAGGAAGGAAATACCTCTGAATATGAAAAAAATAAATAAATATATCCTGAATTGAGCGTTGTTTTCAAGGTAGAGGGTGTTAGCTAATACGAAATTTCAAAATAAAATTTTATACGTTTTAGTATATTGTGTCACAAGGCAGCTGATTGTTAAGTGCTGCTAAAGCGTTTCCTGCATGTGTGACCATAGAGATACAGAGGCAGCAAGCCATATGCCGCTGTGAAAGTGGGAATATCCGTATGAACGCCGGTGAGAGAGAAAGAGGCAGACGATCAGAGGTTTTTCTGTCTTTGTTTGTGCATACAGTATACCTACACGCCATTAAAGAAAGAGAGCTTGAATCTCTGACGTTCTATCTCTCTCTTACATGCTAACGGGTTTCAAGCTGGCTTGTTGCCTCTATCGTATCTCTATGTGTGTGACACACAACTGTTACCAAATACCGAATAAACCAAAAAATATGGAAATATAACAAAAAACTTTGACATACACTGACATTTAATTAAAAAATTCACGTGAAACGTCAAAGTAATCAAGTGACAGATGGCACTTGAACTGAACTTTTGTACCATATCCCATGTTATCTACTTCCATTCCAGCTTTGTGTCTTCTATGTAGGGAGGGATTTTCAGTAGTTGTAATGGTTGTATTATTTCCTCTCCAAAGTGCTTCCGTCTGAGTCCATGTAAGTTCTCGCAGAAGCAGAGTATGTGAGTAGGTGTTTCATCATAGAGTTCACATTTCTTGCATATAGGTTCACTAACTTTGCCCATTTTGTGCAGATGTTTCCTCAGGGTGCAGTGTCCAGTCACCAGATCGGTAACTGTCTTCAAATGTCTCTTACTCAGTTTCAATAGCCTGGTTGAGAGTTCCTTGTCTATCTTGTTCAGTAAACTCTTTGTATGGAGGTGCCCTTGTGTCGACCTTCATTTGAGTTGGTGTTCCCTTTCTAGCCAGTTCCCGATTTCCCCTCTTATGCAATACATCCGCCTCATTTTTGGTGTTAATTATGATTGGTTTTCCGGTAAGGTTGGGGAAAAATAACTATTGTTTAAATACTCCTATAGTCATTATAGCACAAGTGTGTCTATTAAATGTTTATCTTGACAATTTAATTCATGTATAAAAAATCCCATAAGCCGGGTGATTTTGTCATTATAATGCCCGGTTTTATAAACTCGAGTTACCCCTGCCCCGAGTGTTAACCCGGTGATCGATGGGTAATACAGCATTTTATAAAGCAGGGCTAGAGTTAACCCTACCCCACCATTTGGCTCGGGTTAACTCTCGAGTTTAGCGGTAGTCATGTGCAAAATGCTAAAATTGGGAAGCAATGGAAGGTTATGTCAAAAACATAAGAAATGTACTTATACATATTATTATATCCGATATATATTTTTCCTATGGTCAAAAAGCATATTTTTTAGCTTTTTACAAACTATAATTTATTTTGATAAATCTTAATGGTATTGTTATAACTATTGATTGATAATTTACATTTACTCACTCCGAATGTTAACCTTCCCTTAGAACTCTTCTCTTGTTATTATTCATGGATGAATACATCTTCCCATAAATAAACTTATTATTTTTAATAGTGTTTGATGTAAAAAAAGTTTATTTCATTATTTATTTTACTTCGCACATGATTTCGTTCCCTTGAACTACATATTTGATGTGGGTAGTAAACAGAGAAATCTTGAATTAGGAAACGCACAGTAGGGGTGTAACAACTCTCTTAGCATACTCATAGTCATATATTATATTTTTTTATCGGAACCACGTGTGGATAATTCAAACAGCTCCAGTAGTTATACAGTATATTTTCCTTTCTGATGCAACCAAAAAAAAAATAATTAAACCTCATCAAAGGTTATATAAAAAATAATTTATCATACTTCAAAAATTATTATTGGTTGTTTTGTAAAAAAATTGTTAAAGTAAAAAGTCGAGTTTTGATGCAACGAAACCTTTCGGTCGCGTTTTTTCTTTTTAGAGTTCCTTATTACCAAAACTATCCGTCCGTCTGTTTGTCTGTCTGTCCGTCTGTCACCAGGCTGTATCTCATGAACCGTTATAGTTAGACAGTTGAAATTTTCCCAGATGGTGTATTTCTGTTACCGCTATGAATACTAAAAACAAAACAATTTAAATATTTAACAAACGTGATTTTTTTGCTCGATATTGGTAACGGCAACAGGTGGCTTAGTCGCACTGGCATTGGATCTGCTCTGTTCACTGGAATCGCTCTCCATTTCTCAAAAAATCAATAAAGTTTAATGAATTTAACAACTTTGAACTCTAAAAGTCAATTGCAATGTTTACTGTCAGTGAGTCACATCATACTATGTTAGTAAGTCAAAAAACGTATCTAATAATCATAAAGTTGAAATTTGCATTTGTAAACCTATTGTTGAAGTAACATTCATAATTCAGGGCACAATAGATCTTTTAGGTCTCAGTGAATGTCACCCCATCATACCTAACCAATTTTAATATAATAGATTTCATCATTAATAATAGTTAAAATAAGAGGGAGGAAAATAAGTTTTCCTTTTTAAGGAGGGAAGTATGGGTTTTCTTCCTGATTTGAGGGAGAAAAGTGTATACTTTCTAGAGGGCTACAAGGAACTAGTTATTTACCAAGAACTTTGACAAGATTTGATGTAACGACAACGACCAATAATTATTAACATCTAGATAACGTGAAGAAGGAAGTTTAATGTTTCCATTGTTTTTGGTAAACACTAAAACAAAAGTACATGTGGAAATATTGATGGTATAAAAAAATATGATTGACTTTATTCGCGTTTACATTACTCTTCGACCCAATAATGCTGGGATCATTATTATGCTATATTTTAATCATATTCACAAGATGACAGACATTGACTGACGTGTCATTGAAAAATAAAATGACACAGAACTACAAAATTATCACGGAATATTAAATATTAATTACAGAATATACACTTGATGTGACGTTTAGGAAACTAAAGATAAACGAGATGTGACTTTTCGCACTTAAACACTAGTGTTTAAAGTGAAGTTTTGCGAATCTAAATCCCGTGTTTTAGATGCGGATTTAGTGACGGAAGTAGAAAAAAAGTATTAGAGATCCTATGGGTCTATTATCAGTTTAGATTGTGACAGTAGATTCTTATTAGTTTCAAATGAATTTTGACATTTCAATATATTTATTGCTATTTTTAAAGTAATTTTAAAAGCAGTGAGATCATAAAAGCGCTTGCGGTAATAAGGTCCTTATCTCACGCAAAATTAGTGGAATAAGAAGTTTTTAACACAAGGGCGTGTATGAAAATATTTATTTCGGAGTTACTTATGAACCCTCAGGTGTTTTGTTTTTAAAATTGTTATTCTCAGTGCACAAATACGTACTTAATATTCATTGTATATGAAAATCTATGGATAATGGAATTTATATTAAAATCTACTAAATAAAAAATATCGTATTACTCTACCATACACATATTATGAACATCAATTAAAAATACCAATTTGTCGGAAGTTTGTAAAAACATCAAATTTTATCAGCTAATTTGATTTATAATGTAAAATGTTTCAGCCTTTGACGTAATAAATCATCAGTAAAAAAATAAATATTGCAAGAATGTAGATACAAGACACATTTTTGAATAGTTTCCAACAAAATTTTGCTACGATAGTGAGATGAGGTACTTACATAAAATACTTGCCAGAAATACCTGTTGAAATAAATCAAATAAATGTGTATCTACATACCTACACATGTATAACTCGTTACGAATCATTTTACTTTGTTCATGGATGCTTTAAATTCGCACATTTTGAAATAACACTACCTGAATTAAAAGTTACCGATGAAAATTTCAATTGTGGAATGTAATTTGAAATATAAACATACAGGGTATTTTTGGAATAATTGGAAATTATCTGATTATAAAAGCTAGGCAAATATTTTGACTGAGAAAGTATCTCCAAAAATTAATTGGATAGGGAGTCAATTTTTGTCATACAATTTAAAGTATAATCAGTTTTACCATCAATTTACATATTTTTCTACTACCACTATCGAAAGTCGTCTTTTGTGCCAAGAAAAGCAACTGCAAAGTTGATGTTTTCCGCGAGCTGTCATAATTTGACATTATTGGCGCTCTTAAGCAGAAAGTAACTTTGAAGCACGCTTAATTTTCCGCGAGCTGTCATAATTTGACATTATTGGCGCTCTTAAGCAGAAAGTAACTTTGGCGCACGCCTAATTTTATTGATAGATAAAAGAGAGCTAGTAGTTAATTTTGGTGTGATAGTATAAAAAATCTTGTGTGTATTTAGAGCAGAAAGTCTTTTTGTAGTTTCTGTCTCAACTACCAAAGTACTACTTTCTGCTCTTGATACACAAATACCTATTTTTCAATTAAATTATTTTGTAAGAATTCTTGAGTATTTTATTCACTTATAATTTATTTTGTCGAAGTAAACTTGACATGTATCAATAAGAATTTTGTTGCCTGGCAATTTAACGAAAAAAGCTGCGAGTAATTTTTTCTGGCAGTTTTTTGAGTTGAATTACCTAATGGCAACAAAATTCAAATTATAAATGTCAAGTTTACTTCCACTCAAATAAAAAAGCTAGAGTGTAATTCGGTAAGACAATTTAATGAATATGTACCTAAATCAATAAATTAAAAAATGAGATGTGAATTAGTTCTACAGTAATGTGACGATGTTGATCTCGTCTAGGAATTTTTCATACCATTTTGAAACTGATTACACAAGATTCTACAAGATTCGACATAATAAGAATCCTTTGTCTTCTATATCCTTTATCAATATTGAACTGGGCAAACTTCTCGTGAATTTCGGCTCTAGAGATTCTTGGGTTTCTTTCTAAGCTTTCGGAATGTTTGGTTCTTAGCCGGCCACTCCTATCCCAGATTCTTCTATTGCTTTTGAGTCATCTGTATACCATTGAATGGCATTATTTCTATGTTTGGTCATTCCTTCTTGATGCTTAATTCCGGATTGAATTTCTATTTTATTTTTACTGCTCTCAAATTTTGCTTGTAGTTGAAGTATATTTAGGGCCGGTTTTACAATAGTGGTATAAACTAAGAGTAAGCCTACTCTCGGTATAGGATGTATTCTAGCGTTTTACAAAGTAGGTATAAGTTTAACAATGGAATAAGACTCTCGGAATAAGCTATACCGTCGCCGAACAGACAGATATGTCGGTTACTCTACGAATAACCTAAAAAAGTGACATAAATGCAGGTTGATTACACTTATACACTAGTTTGACATTTGACGGCACAAACTTTTATTTTTATTTGTAGTGAATGCATAAATTCTAAATTATGTCTGTTAAAAGCGAAAAAAGAACGCATTGTAGCAATTTTAGTGCAACCGAAATGGAAATACTATTGGAAACTAAAACGTACAGTTCTTACAGAGACCTGGTCTATCGCAGATATCACTATTTTTAACATTGCATCAAAATGACGGAGTTGTTGTGTTTGTTCAATCTAATATATATGAATCACACAGAGTAATACGTTTTAATAACAGTTTTCTCTTACAAGTGAAAATAAACTTTAAAAACAATATTTTTCTTATAAACTCCATTTACATGCAGCAGGTCACCTTCTACTTGCGTAGAAAATTTCTTATTTGAAGATCATTTATATCCATTTTAAAATAATAAATAAACTCTTACGACAGCAAAAATTATCAGTAATAAAAAATCAGCTAAAACGCAATATCTAATAAAAATTAATACTTTTCGTTAAGTTTCAAGGTTAACGAAGAAAAACATAAGATATGACAGGACTGACAGGAGATATCAATTTATATGAACTACTTTCACGTTACTCCTAGAATTGCTATACTGGTGTAAAAAAAGCATCGTAAAACCAACCAGCTTTATACTAGGTATAAATTCTGGTATAACTTTACTCCTAGAATAACTATACTGTTATTTATACCTAGTATAAATCTCTCTTGAAAAAACCGGCCCTTAATAGCCCTCGTATATTACTAATAATCATTCTTTGGTCACAATGTTTAACAAATTTTAAAATTATATGTACAGTTCAAAAGAGAGTTTGTTCAAATCTACTCAACCTTAACAAATTCAAACCTATCGATTGTTATTTTTCACATAGTCTGCGGGTCCGTCTGACCTAGAAAATATAATAGCCTTGCTCTTCCTTTACGTAATTATAATGTGAGCTATCAGAATCTGAGACAAGTAGACGGCACTCTGCGAGGATTTTCGTCACCAAGAGCAACCTGAAGCTCCTGGGGACCAGACGGCTAGGATGCCGTCAAACAAAAATATTTATGGCCCAATTTCAGGACATGAATAGAATTCTAATGTCTGTCAGACTAACGTTTTTTAGGAGACCGTTAATCTACGAATGACTGAATTGAGAACAATGGTTAGACATCGATTATATGGAAAGACTATTCTTAGCGTTCATTAATGTTCTTCATTTCAAATCGTGTAGAAATATCAATAATGTTTGGAGAAAAAAATGTTGCAGTGGATGATTGCAAAAAAATTTAGGGAGAAATGTATAGTCTATTTTTTTAAACCATATAAGTTAGTTTTTGTTAATAATAGTTTGAATCTCATTGAAATTACTCAAGTATCTTAAGCTAAAGGCCTTACTCATCAGTACTTCCTTTGAGTCTCATAAATAAACACAATACTATTGTATATATCCGCATTTTGCTTTGTTCAACACTAACTCAATTACTTAACTTATGAATGTATGATGGGGTGACATTCATTGATACCTGAAAGATCTATTGTACTCCCTTACTTCTACTTAGTTCTTAAGGAATGTCTCAGAGACTAGTAGCTCCTTTAGTCCTATTTCCATCAGGAATTTTAGGATATCTGCGGGCTTCAACTTAGGTACTACTACTACTACTACTACTAAGTTTGCAGGCGAACCTTGTCCTGGACAAACTCAAGCCAAGGTTCCGGCACTGAGGCCACTGGCGGGCCCATTGTGCCATTCCTGCTACCTAGACATCCATAAAGCCGAGCCCTTCAATAAAGGCCACAACCTTTTTCAATGGATGCCTGCTTGTGTCTCCAGGGGCCAAAACAGGGACTCCGAAGATTCGCCTGCGTAGTACAGCCCAGTGTGGACACTCTAGGAGAACATGGACTGACGTTTCGTCAGTCATGCCACAACCCCTGCATAGGGAACTTCCCTCTACTCCTAAGTTGTGGAGGTGTTTCATCATACAGCAGTGCCCCGTTAGGAGTCCTGCTATCTTCCTTAGCCTACTTCTTGGTAGTTCAGTAGCTGCTCTAGCGTGTCCATCAGTCCATCCCTTCAGTAAAAGTTTGGATTGCCTAGGACCCTGCATAGCATTCCAATGAGCGAGGTGCTGATTCTTCAGCCACTTCTTCGTCTCCTTGCGTATTCTTTGTTTTGTTAGGCCCAAGGTCGGGCCCGGGCCGCAGAAGGGAGCTGCCGCCCCTTCCGCAGCCAGTGCATCCGCCATCTCGTTGCCTTCAAAACCAGAGTGGGCTGGAATCCATTCTAGCCGCACCACGTTGTGCCTTGCAAGATTAGCAAGTCGTTCTCGACATTCATTAGCAAGTCCTGAGTTGCTGGTGCACCCACTCAGGGCTTTAATTGCTGCCTGACTGTCGGAGTATATGGTTATGCGTCGATCCACATAACCTCTGACTAGGTTTATCTGCGCACATTCCAAGATAGCATATATCTCGGCCTGATATGCAGATACACCATCACCCAATGGTACACTAACTTGTGTTCTTGGGTTCCTAGAGTAAATTCCAGCCCCTGCTCCATCACCGGAGCATGAGCCATCTGTGTACCAGACAGTCCCATTAGGCTGTGTATTCCTCTCTTTTTCCCAGGATTCTCTATCCCGGATCATGGCCCTGTACGGAGTTGCGAAGTAGTACTTTCGCAGGCATTCATCAGGTGCTCGAGCCAGAACTGGAATATCTTCCAGTAGCCGGAGCTTCCTGACGTGCCTGCACTCTTCCCCTCTTCGCACGTATCCCAGCTGTTTTAAGCGTAGAAAAGCCCTCCCCGCCTCAGCCTCGATCACATGGTGAAGAGGCCGAAGACCAAGGATCACGTCCATCGCAGCAGTTGGTGTAGTTCTCATGCAGCCAGTTGCCCCCAAGCTGACCACCCTTTGAAGGCGTGTCAGCTGCGATCTAGCCGTGACCAAGGTTACCCTCGGCCACCAAACCAGAGCCGCATATGTGAGCATAGGCAGCATGATCACTCTATAGAACCATATGATCGTTTTGGGGGTCAGTCCCCACTTCGGACCAATGGCTCTCCTACAGGCCCAATACGTGTTTGTCACCTTGCTTAGGCGACTGTCAAGATGAGCCTTCCATGTCAGTGATTTATCAAGGATCACTCCCAGATACTTCACCTGCTCAACCACAGGCAGTGGTACTCCATCAAGATTTAGACCCTCAGGTCTTATACCTCTTTTTTTGGTGAAAGCAACTATCTCAGCCTTGGCAGGATTTACTGCAAGTCCGTGTTAGTTACACCACCCATGTACCCTATTCAGAGCCCTTTGCATGAGGTCCCTGAGAACGGTAATATGCCTTCCAACAACAAGGACAACGATATCATCGGCATACCCTATCGTTAGAAAGCCTTCACCGTTTAAAAGAGTTATTAGCTCGTCAATGACTAGGTTCCACAATGTGGGCGAGAGAACACCCCCTTGCGGACATCCTCTAGCGACGATCACTTTTGCCACATGGTCTTTCCATGTGGCCTCTACTGTACGATTGCACAACATGGCCCCAAGCCAGTGAGTGATCATTGGCCCTATTCCATGATTTGTCGAAGCCCTACAAATAGATTCTACAGAGGTACTGTCAAACGCCCCCTGTATATCCAAAAAAGCTCCCAGGGCGATCATGCCATTTTCCAGCGCCTTCTCCACCTGGGTTACCAGTTGGTGTAAGGCACTTTCAGTTGACTTGCCACACCTGAACGCATGTTGATTGTTGTGCAAGGGATACCTTAGCCCAACTATTTCCTTTATGTACCGATCAGCCACCCTCTCCAATGTTTTCAACACAAAGGATGTTAGGCTAATGGGTCTAAAGGATTTAGCCACCGTATATGTGGTACGACCCGGTTTGGGTATGAAGACTACTCTCACCTGCCTCCACTGTTCAGGGACATACCTGCGTGCCAGACAGGCCCGAAAGATATGTACCAAGATTGTGCCAATTGCATCCCAGCCCTGTTGAAGCAGAGCCGGGAAGATTTGGTCTTTTCCTGGAGACTTGTACGGTCTGAATGACCGTATCGCCCAAGTACACCGCTCGTATGTGACTATTTCTTTTGCTAGAAGATAGTCCTCTTTACATGGTCGCTGTATGTTCACATATCCCATGTCAGGACACACCCGCTCGATTCCCTCACAACCGGGGAAGTGTGTCTCTAGTAGATGCCGCAAGGTATCCACCGGGGTTTCGGTGAAAACACCCGGTTCGACTTCCATGCAGCCTATAGCGCTGTCCGGTGATTTCGTTAAGATCCGGCGCAGCCTTGACATTTGAGGTACCGATACGATATCCTCGCAGAAGGCCCGCCAGGCATCTCTCCGAGCCAACCTAACAGCACTCTTGTACTCATTCCGTTTCCGGCGGTATTGCTCCCAATCCAGATCCGACTTCGTCTTCCTAGCCCTATTAAATAGGCGCCGGGTATGTTCCCGTAGCGAGTCTAGAGACTTGTTCCACCATTTGTGGCCCTTACTTTCCTTCCTCGTTTTTTCGGCGCAATTTTCTTCATAAGACGAGACAATAATCGAGCCCAGCTCCGCTATGGCCCAATCGATCTCATCATTATTGCTCAAGTTCCTAGGGAAACCACCAAGTCTCCTTCCGAGATCCAGTTTATACCGTTCCCAGTTGGTAGTCTTGGGGTCCCTATACTTGATTGATTGTTCTTCAACAGCAACCCTGTAACTGAAACAAATGTAACTGTGATCCGACAATGACGGATCATCATTAACATGCCAGTCCCTTACCATACTTACAACGGTACTTGACGCAAGCGTCACATCCAGGACTTCAGCCCTAATCCTATTTCGGAATGTTGGTTTCGTCCCTCGGTTGAGTAGTTGCAGGTCAGTGGTACCTAGATAGTCAAGCAAAGCCCCTCCCCTGCTATTGACGCCTGTGCTGCCCCACATAGTGTGGTGCGCATTGGCATCACAGCCAATAAGAAGAGGCAGATTCCTGACCATGCAGTATTCCACCGCCTTGCGGAACTCCTCAGTAGGTGGTAGTTCTGGTGAGTCATAAGGCAGGTAAGCAGAGCATACCACTAAGCTATGCCTAGTACCATTCCTGCCCAGGACGTCCACTCTCACCGCTACTATGTCCCTGAAACAAAGTTCATTTATTAGTATTGCACTTACACTGGAGTGCGTAGAAATGCAAACTCTTGGATTAGGTTCACCCACTGCATAGAATAAGCTACGCCCGGGTGTGCCTAAGCCTCGCACATGACCTTTATACACCCACGGTTCTTGTATGAGGCATATGCCTGTCTGCAGCTTTGCCATCCTCTGCGCGAATACTCCTGCAGCGGCACGGCAATGCTGCAAGTTAATCTGGGTAAATTTCAAGGTCCCTTCAACAGACATCGAAAATCTATAAAGGTACCTCCTTACCCATTAATGATTCACTCCGGGGTAGTCTCCGTAGTTCCCGAGAAGACAATTTTGACCTTCCCGAGCCCATACCGGATTTCTCCCTTCATTTGGTTGAGTGCCCCCACCGATCGAGGATCGAGCCCCAATACAATGTTCTGCCTCAAAGAGGCAGCATCCCATCGGGAGGCCCGAATCACCCACCCTTCAGTCCTCAGGGTCGGATTACCAATCCGGATCCTTCTGAGGACCTCCTGGGGAGGAGACTCGATCGGCGCCGGCACCCATACCATTGCCTTCTTAAGTTGCTCGAGGGCCGACTGCTCAATGATTTTGAGTGCCAGTCCCTCCTTCCTAATCGCACCGGCAGCCACCCTGAGCCAAGCCAGAGAGCCCCCATCCGCACAGGTCACCATAACGGCTCCCCGAACAAACGAGTGTCCCTCAAAACTTGGCACAAATGAGGCGCCAGTCTTGTACATATCCTCATGCAATTGCGCGAGGATCTGCGCATACTGCTCCCTGGTGAGCAGATTGTCTGGGTAGCCATCACGGATGATGGCCACCTTGAGGTCGCTGCTTGCAGCTTCCCCGTACGACTTCCGCTCACCGGGGACCGTACGTACCTTCTTGGAAGCCTGCCTGGCCTCTGGTGGCGTGTTATGCACCCGAGGCCTCTTGGCTCCCCCTTTGGTGACGTCAAGCTTGACCCCGCTGGGACCAGCATTGTCATGCGTGTCCCGGCTTGGTGGTGCTGTTGTCACCTCTTTACAAGGGCCAGTTGGGCCACCTTTCGGTATCCCTTCTGTCGCCCTTGCCGCCCTTCTTCTTCTTTTCTCGGCACCGCAAATGGACTTGCGGTGCCTTTTCGGTCTTTCAGGTGATGGGGCAGTTGTTCCCGGCATAGCCTTAGCCCTTACCGCTCCCATCATCTGAACTTCTTCTTCCTCTTCATGCTCGGGGGACCCGGTTTCAGGGCACCTCCCAGGAGTCTCTTTCGTAAGGGCCCTATATAGGTCGCCCATCTCCAGAGTCTCCTCAGAGGTCCCTTCCTCCTGAGCCCTCCCCTCTTCTTTTCTTCCTGGTAAATCCATAAAGGTCCCACGAGTAGCAAGGGAAATCTTGGTCCACCTCCGCAGAGCCCCGCATGCGAAGGTAAGGCTACATACAATGGGGTTTCGCCCAGTTCCCCAAGGTGATGACCAGTAGATGCCGATCTTCTGTTCGGCCACGCATCCTTTAGGCCCGGTCATCCCACCGAAGGATTCAGGATTTTTGTCAACTTAGGTAAATGTCCCGCTTCTATCCAATAATCTCCCAGGTGCTGTGCCCTAGGATTCTTTGCGGTGCAATTCGCAAGTTTGTGGATGGAGGTTTCTTCTTCTAAGCCATAAAATCTACATTCTTCTAGTATTTCATTCATTTACCTTAAGGTGGGTTCAGCCAGCATTGGAGGGAATGAGTTTTGGGTTCAGCGGACTGGAATGGAGGTAAGGCTGCAAAGTGCCTGAGAGTTTTGTACTGACCCAGCCCATTGGTACGAGTAAACCTCTGGGAAAACTCAGGGCAGGTCATGCAGGCCTTTGGATTTGAACCCCTGCTCTTCCGAATGCAAGTCGGGAGCGTCCCCACTACACTAGTTACTAATAGGCATATATTGGTCTAATCGCAAATTTTATTAAGTAGATACATATATTTTTCCGTGCAATTTATTTTCTGTGTCGTCGTGGCTTTTCTCAGTGCTAAGATAGCTGTAGCATTGTGATTCTGGATACTCTAATCATTGTATTCTAGATATAATGAATTTATATTGCTGATCTTCCGCTAAAACTACCTGATTATTTGCAAAGAGGATGTGAATATTGTCCCTAAATCTCTGATTTGTAGCTGTCCTTTGATCTATTTAACTTTTGATAAGTTTCAGTTTATTTTCCGTCTTTTTAGAGCCAACCTTGTGTGTATTGTAACAAGTAACCAAAATTGACTTCTCTATGTTTAACTAAAAACGACTAATGCCGGCACATTCAGTTTGATCGAAAATATTTTAAATCATGGTCAATCGATTACCATAAAGACCACTTCCCTTTCAAAGGGCTTTATATTTTTGAACTCTTGCTGTTTGCAGGGTGATGTCTGGTACATTACCATTAACCCCAAACGTACTTAACATTCCAGTTTTGGTTAAGTGTGTCAACCACACAAATTTCTATGAATAACATGATAACAACGAGTGCTTATTAATATATTGAAAATATCTTTTCAATTTAAATTAAATTTATTTCCCTGAAGAAGCGGTAGTTACAAAAAATGTTGTTTGATACATAAACATATTTTGTTACATATTGTGTGGAAGAAAATTTCAAATTTTCAGTTCAAGAAAGTAAAGTATGGTCAAATGAACTATTTGAATTATACAGATTATACAGTATGGAGTAGTAAAATTCATTATTTCAGTTACAGTGTATCGGGTAGGTAGATCTAAGGAGACTGCACTGGTACAACTAACGTAGGATATCCAAGGTACCCCAGATAATCAAGAAACGTTTTTGGACATAATAGGTGCTTTCAACTATACTCCAAATGGACTGTCAAAAGAGCATGAAATAGAATAGGTGTAGACAGCACAACACTGCTCGCTACTGGAGTGGTAAAGACGAGGACAAGTAAAGTAATCGTCTTCATCTTCACAACCAAGTGATGTTCACACGGAGGAGTAGCATTCCCGTTAATGTGGAGTCTGACGGTTGACGAACTCTTGCGAGGTTTGACTTACCTCAGAATATCCTGTATCTTGTTAACGAGGATATGTGGAGAGTATTGTTTACAACAGAATTCACCGGTCCCTTACCAGTATTCGGTATATCAAAAACTGCACTACGGTGGTGTATATCTTGGTGCACAAAAATAAAACATCAGACATATTGAAGGCACATTCATGAGCAAAAACCTGGTCAAAAGTTACTGTTCAACGAAATACTTAGCTTAGGTACGGAGGACATTGACTGTCTGTACTGTTGAAATCAATTTATCTAGTACGATATCCGCCTACAAATTTTTGAAGGTATATCTTGCTAGTAGTTTCCAATATATGGAGTATACTTCTCATGACACTGTGTTAATTCGAATAATGGCAACCCCTGCTTGTGGAAGTCATGATGCCCGCAGGGAGGAGTCTCATCATCTTTGCTGTGGGACCTCGTTAGAGATGAACTTCTAGAGAAATTGAACTGAAAGGGGTTGTACACCCAGGGAATTGCAGATGATCTGACAATTCAGGAGAAAGCTCTGAAAACGACAGGGAAATGGTGTATGATGGAATGAATTCTGCAAAAACTGCGCTTATTTCCTTCAGTGGAAAAATGAAGCTTGAGAGACTAAAACTGCACCAAGCCTCTCCAGCTGTGTCTAGGCGAGGAGGTTAAGTATCTGGGTATAATATTCTGGATGCGAAACTAACCTGGAATTTACACCTACATGACAAAACCAATGGAGGGAAAATGGCCACACTGGATGTACACAATTGTAGAGAGACCCACGGTCATCTATGGAGCCTTAGTTTGGTTGCGAAAAACAGATCAAAGGGAAGCCCAACTGGTGCTAGCAAAACATCAGAGGCCTGCCTGTGCTTACTGCGTCAATAGAAGCAATTTCTCAGTATTCCGCCTGCTGCTCTGTAGGTATGTTGAGGCGGAAGCGAGAATAGCTGCATACAGGCTGGAATGCAATGAGAGTTGACACGAAGGAACCAACACCCATAGTCATTCCAGAATCACAGATGCTATCACAAACTAGCTTCTTGGAATGAGAACTAATCAATTGTTGGCCACAATTAACGACAAGAATTTCATCAAGAAGGACCTAGTGAAGAGGTTGTTGATCCTGATAAGGTCTACTGGTCTTTTGTCATAAACGGTGCAACCAAGAGCCGAGGTGCTGAGGTGCTGCGGTCTCGAAGCCTCCTGCTGATGCAGAACCAATCAATCAACCCTTGCTTGCAGCCGTATATTAACAAGCACCATATCGTGTGCAGGATCAGGATGAAGTGAACTTTAGTTTGATAGAATATAAAACTGAAAAGCATATGAATTCAAACATTGATGTACCTTGAGGTTGCGGTTGACAGAGCTGGTAACCCCCTTTTTTAATATTAACCACATTATTTTCTTCTGAATGACATAGAATAATCAATGTAAAAACGCATTAATCAATTATAATCTGTTTAATTAATGGTAATTGCAGTCATTTGCTAATAGGCAACCCGGTAACAATGCATTATATTCAAATGTAAAGGATTGGAATTGTTTTTTATCAAAGAAACAGATACCCGCAGAAATTGGCAGAGAGTTCTTATACTATTCCTGTTGCATCTGAGTTTTACTTTTGGTAGTTTCTTATGAGTTTTGGTACGTCCCATCTTTGTTGCCAGTTCTGGCTTTCGTTTTCCTGTGGCGAAGGCAGTTTTGCAAATTATTTTTCATTCTGGAGCTGAAATACGGTTTATTTACAATGTTTTCACTTTCACCTGTGTCAGTTACCCAGTTCGTTAATTAAAATATGTAACAATACTCTAATAATCCCAAAAAAAAGCCTACAAAATGCAGAAATTAACACTGTAAGTTAATATTCTGTACATAAAAAGGGGTTGTACCAAGTTTTTTTTCAGAGTTAATTTCCGGGCTATTTCCCTTTGCAAAACTTACCTTTTAATCAATTTTAAATTATTTTTAAGGATTCTGCGGAGTAATTAAATCCTAGGGTGAACTAACTACTCCACACGAAGATCGTTTGAATTCATAAAATTATAGCTAGTGCATGACGACTTTAGTAATATGTAGGTATATAAAGTCCAATGGTCAATAAAGTTATGTAATAACTAATAAGGAACATGGATGCTACTTTTAACTATCTATCTATTCTAAGCATAAAACCGTTTTTATTTCACCAGGATAATTTATTTTAAAGCTACTGTTAGTGAAATTGAAAAGTCACTGATTGGTACAATTATTATGAATTAAATCAATATTTAACATTTGACATTTGGCAGAATAAAATAACTACTTTTACATTGAATTTACTGTTTGGACCCTTACTTTGTAGAATCTACTCATATTATTCTTATAAATGGAACTCACTGTTTCTAATTAATTCCACTATTTAATTAAACAATTATAATAATTCAAAGATACCGATAATTATTCCGATATCGACATATTATCGTCAGAATGACAGAAGTTACTTTTGATGTGATGCCTACCTAATGTTTAATATTTTGGCCAGAACCCTCAACAGGCTGGCAAGAGACAACAAAGTGTCTCTAATATTGGTGCCGCGGTACATGAGGAGATTGCAGGTAATGAAATGGCTGACCAGTTGGCTAAAGAAGGCTCTAAAGAAGATTGCATAAAAGGGGAAATCGGGAACTGGCTAGATAGGGAACACCAACTCAAATGGAGGTCGACACAAGGGCACCTCCATACAAAGAATTTACTGAACAAGGTAGACAAGGAACTCTCAACCAGGCTATTGAAGCTGAGTAGGAGACATTGAAGACAGTTACCGACCTGGTGACTGGACACTGTACCCTGAGGAAACATCTGCACAAAACGGGAAAAGTAAGTGAGCCTATGTGCAGGAAATGTGAACTCTATGATGAAACACCCTTTCACATACTCTGCTTCTGCGATAACTCACATGGACTCAGGCGAAAGCACTTTGGAGAGGAAAAAATACAACCTTCACAACTACTGAAAATCCCTCCCTCCAGTCTAACTAGTGGCCTACATACAAGACACAAAGTTTCTGGAATGGAAGTAGTAACACGGAAAATGGTACAAAGAATCAGTTCAAGTGCCTGGGCTGTTGATCACAACCCAATTGTATGAATAAATGAACGAATGACCTATCTTGTGATTGAGTTAATATACGATATTAGACAAATATTATCGCTTAAGTTTTATTGGATATCCTGGATCCTTTCCCTTTTAAGATTAGTATAATTGTGCAAGGATGTAGGAAACCAAGGAAAACTATATCTACTGATCTTAATAATAGTTACTTAAGAATACAGTTTAATAGTGGCGAGATCCCTAGATTTATCGGTCCATTGAAGACTTCATATTATGGGTCCTTTAACTGTTTTCTACTTTCTAATTCTTCAAGTTTATCTAGTTCTTGTTTCTCATCACAAATATGTATTATATACTTCTAGTTCTGTGTTAGGTGTTCATGAATGTTTGGTTTAAGTAGATGTTTTGCATAATGAGATTTATCTGACTGTTTCAATCTGTATGCTCGTATATGTTCATTCAAATTTTCGGCCGGTTTGACCAATGTAGACAGCATTACATTCTGGACATCTAAGTTTATATATCCCACATTTTTTAATGGAGATATATTTGTTGTTTCATTTAACAATTTGTTTTTACTCACATTGCTTTCGGTTTTAAAAGAATTTGTTTATTTGTTGCTAAAGATATTATCTTTGAAATATTATTATACTCAATTTCCTATTGCATAGGAGCACAGGAAAGGGTCGATACCCAGAAAACGGCAATAAACCATTTGCGTTAAAAAATTAGTAGGTAAGTAATTATTACAGTATTAAGAGCCGAACTACGTTTATAGTTATTTATTCAACTTTAAACTTGAGGGGCACTATTTTATCATTATGTGTAAATCAAAAAGTGTTTTTTATTATCACTATAGAAAAAAATATAAACTCACCCTATATTTTACTTTTGAATATATAATGAGGAACTTTGCTCCTACGGAAAAGGAAATACAGTATAGGAATATTATTTGTAATTTTGTATTTTTTTTTTCATGAAAATCAGTTGTATTAACACTTTTTTCTCTTTCAATTAGTTCATTTATTTCATGCAACGGATAACCGTTGGATGTGGCTATTTGTTTAATCGTATTAATTTCTTTATCAAAATTATATTTAAAGTTATGACAATAGCGACATCTTCACCTTCAACCGCAAACCAAAATTCGAAATATTTGACAACAAGCCCTTTGACATTTCCGTTACTGGAAGACATGAAACGATTGTGATTTTAATGTCTTCTTTACTCCGGGATTAGGCACTTAGAGGTCTTCGACGGAGAACATATACCTTGCGCAAAACGCCGAAACCGTATTTATATGTTATCCCTTTTAATTGCAAACCAAAATGTTGGATGAATCCTGTAGATTATACCGACCCCGTTTGACTAAGAACTGTAATTCAATGTCCGTCGGTGCCTACAGCCCGGGAAGTAGTTGTTTCTTCTTAGTTGAACTGTCACTGTCTATGAAAAATATGTTCCAAAAATTTGCAAAGCGTTAGAATAATAAATATTTATTCTTCAATATCTATTGGTAACACGCTTTACTAAGTACGACAATTTTACAGGAAACTGTGATAATACTTTTTCTAATCTAACTGATCAGATCTATTAACACCAATTGATTATCTCAATAATTTTAAAAACACAGCTTGATGGCGTATAAAATACTTGAAGCAAATTCAACAAATAACGCAAAAAGACTTTTATATTAAAAAGAACCAAACCACCTGAGCTTGTGTAGAGTTTTCTATCAGAATCGGAGCGTATTCCAAAGCTAATAAGTGCGAATAATCAAGAATTTCTTAACCTGACACTTAGTTTGTTCATAGTATTAATACCAAGGTACCTGATTTTATTGGATAAAAAAATTTAATTAGATGAAACACATCACAAAATGTGTGTGTTGTTTGTAGCTTTAAAAACCTACTTTTTAAACAGTATAGATACAACCTAATTTTAAGTTTGTTAATCTAAAGCATAGGCAACTATATACACACACGCCAATTACAGTTTGCTTTGATTTCTCTTGGATTTATTCATTACATGTCCACGAGATGTCTCTGCTAGTCTAACTTGCTTTTCTATTTAAAAATTGGCAAGAATTTCAAGGCAATATGATGTTATGCAATTCTCTGCAGAGTCTCTGCGTACAAAATTTTTTAATTTATCTATGATTCAAGTTTTATAAATTCTTATTTAGGTATAACAAATCAGCGAAAAATTATGTGGCTTTGAAACAATCTTTTATGAAATTTTATTTTTATTAATGACTAGTTTTACGCTCTAGGAGCATGGGCTGGTCAGATAAGTGAATATAGGGCAGATTTAATAAAAAAAAAATTTTAATTGAATCTCTCAAATTAAAGTTTATAGATAAATTTGAAAATTCCAGCTATTATGGGCAATATTTTGTTTTAGGATCAATGTTAATTCTAAAACTGATTTTCTCATTTAGAGGTCAGAGGAAACAAAAATGAATATAAGAAAATAATAAAAATTTAAATTGTGAAAATTGTATTCTTTCTCAGTTACATATACACGATTGAGGGCGTCCATTGATTATGTGAGGCATTTTTTAGGATTTTTTTGACCCTTCCTCCCTCTTTGGTGATATGTAGTAACGTTTTTCTCGAACCCCCTCCCCATACCTAATACCTAATCTTACATGAGATTTTTCGTTATATGTGTTTTGGGTGTAAATGCGTTGGATTTATTAAAAAAAAAACAATTTGCTCAATTATTACTTTTATAAGACTAGTATTAGGGAATATTACCGTTATCTTGTGTCAGATTTTATTCTAGACACGTTTTTCATTTTAATTTAACTTTTACGCAATTTTACATCATTTTCTGACAGAAAAAGATTACGTGATATTTGCCAAGACCCCTCCCCAGTGAGATTTGGCTCGATCCCCCCCCTGAATACCTCACGTAATTAATGGAGGCCCCCATAAGTTCTGTGAATTTTTAAATATAAATAAAAAATGTATTCGATGCCAAAGAAGAAAACGTCATGTTTAATGAAGATAAATGCGCAAATTTGATATAAATTAGGTCACATAATTTCGGGTCTAGAATCGGATCCATCCAAAATAAGTGCCATTAAAGAAATAGAAACATCGAATGATGGGGAAAAATTATCCGTTTGGAAAGGTGAGAGCGGTACAGTAAAACTTAGTTTGGCCTTGATTTGTACCTGGATTTGCTGCTCTTGACTTTGCGATGGAATTACATTACTCCTCTGTTAATTATTGCTTCTTTCGTCGTCTGACATTTCAATTATTATTACATTCAATTATAACATTTCACTAACCACGCCATGTGTTATTTTAAAATTTTATCATTTGGGCTGAATTTATTGACGTTATTTTACAAAATTTCTCTGATTCACTTTACTACCAAGCTTCCGCGTCTTCCGAGACATATTCCATTCTAATAACATTTGTAGAAAAAAAGTTTAAAGACACATATTTAATAAGCTGCGCTAGACTGGTTAATATGTTCCACGTAAAGTCCATCAAGAGGATATTTTCTTCATTGAAAGTACATTATAGTTTTATTACTTTTAAACAAATTAAATCTTGGTTTATTGTCGAGTATGTGATTCTTAATAATCCTGTATCATTCCATTTTCAATATACCCACTATTTGGAGGTTTATAATGTGCTCATAAATATAATTGTCCAGCTTCTGCGTCATTTCATTGCTGCTATATTATGCAATGACTATACAGTTAAAAAACGTAGTCCCAGTTCCAAGTAATGACCAAGGTAATGAATTTCAAGAATATTTATCCCTTTTTGGATAAATTTTGCGAAAAAACGAAAACTACTTTCATCGAGAGTGAAAATTGACGATAGGAAAAATCTACCAAGGAGAAAAGAGAAAAAGTGGTGGGCCAATTCTTACTATAGCCTAGTCAAAGTACACATAAAACCTCACAAAAAATACAAAAAACTTGAAAATTTAAAATTGGGTATTTAAAAGGGTTGTGTTTAACGTGAGAAAAACTTTACGATGTTAGGCATGCGATTTTCCGGAAAATCGTCGAGTGAAAATTTTTGTTTTTGTTTTTTCGCTCTAATTGTTTAAATAATAAATATACAGAAAAACTTTCAAATCAAAATTTGTAGCTGATGCATTTATCTACAAATTTTGTCTGAAAAGTTTTTCTCTAAATTAAAAAGTTTACGAGATAAAATTAATTTCAGTGGTATTCAATTCGTGGTTACGCCCGTGAGCCAAATTTATTAACCGCTCGACTTGAAAGTTAATAATTTTGGGCTTATAACATTCTGAAAAAATAAATAAACGCATGTAAAATGTAAAGAAAGATCTCAACTTTTAGATAGAAATACTTTCAAATTTGAAAAAGTAGATTTTCTGACTGTAATATCAGTTTATTATAATTCCTATTTAATTAATACTTACCCCAGCGAAAATTCCTTTTACATTCAGCATTGCAAATGAGCATAAAATATTATTGTTATAAAAGCAAAGCCATGACTATTTAGAATTTTAAACGAATGCTTCTTCAAAATCTGTTTTTTTTGCATGCTTAATTTTACTTTTTTTTTTAGACTTCATTCAATTATATCTTTCTTCCAAATTAATATGATTCAATGAAACTTCACTACTAAACACTTTGAAGCATCTACTTTCGAAACTACCATACAGTTTTTCTATAAATATCAAATTTTTTCAATAATAGACAATTATTTAAAATAAATACTTAAATCAGAGGTCTGTCAGCAAACCTTCTATAACTTTTTATACCGTTTATGATATTATCTAAAAATTTGTGAACTTTATAATGAACCTATTTAGAAGTGATAGCGATACAAAAGAACACTATGGCTCAGGTAAGAAAGAGAAGGGAGCAGAAATAAAGGTGAAAAAGCAGGTGAGAGAGCGTGGAGAATCGATGATAATACATTAAAAATTTTTTTTCAATGTATTTGTAGATACCCCATTTTAGAACACATATTAAATGAAAATTATTTTTTAAGGTCATTGTTTATTTACTATCGTAGACTTAAAACCATGAAAATTGATGATGTTCAAAAATACTACTATGGAAATTTCGTATATAATTCAAAAACTAATGCAGATACAAAAAAAATGTTCAGACAAATTTTGTAGACAAATGTATTATCTACAATTTTTGATTGGAACATTTTTCTGTGTTTTCATTATTTAAACAATTAGAGTGAAAAAACAAAAACAAAAACTTTCACTCGACGATTTTCCGGAAAATCGCATGCCTAACATCTTAAAGTTTTTCTCATGTTAATCACAACCCTTTTAAATACCCAATTTTGAATTTTCAAGTTTTTTGCGGCAATTTACGGATATTTTGTGTACTTTGACTACGCTACTAATGTTTGGTAGTATTTTGGCTCTGGTGTCATATGTAGGTATGTATGTATGTATATTGTATATAGGGGTGATATTAACTAAGACCTAAAAGATCTTGTGCCCCCTTTCTTCAACTTCATCTTCATCTACTATCCTTCTATTCCAGTGTATCCTGGAATCCACAGTAAGGTTACTATATTGTTCATTGAGTTTGCTCAGGAATTCCCATACCATTTTAGAACCGATTACGCAAGAACTCAGTGCTTTTATGGCTACTTGTCTATCCATCATGATAATAATCCTTTTGAACTGGGCACACTCCCCACAGCGTGAATTTCCGCTTGAAAGATAATTGCGGTTTTTCCCAAGCCTTCGATGTGTTTACACTAGGTACATCTCAGTCACTTCTATTTCTTTTAAGCCATACGTATACATATTGTTACGTCGGACCTGTACTGAGAATATGTCCATAAAGAAAAAGGAGGAGACATACATCTGGAATCATCTAGAGCTGTCTTCGAGAAGTCTAGAAATGTCATCGTCCCAGTATTCTGGGAAAGATATTATTGGTTCAATTGTCGAAGGGTAGTTGAAGATTGGTGTAAGAAATGTGATCTTTACAATAGTAGAAAAGGTTCTAAAACAAGACGCCGTGGAAAAATGGCACTTTTCGGAGTGCCTTTTGAAATACTTGCAATTGTATTCTTGGTCCGCATCCTTTGACAGAAAGAGGAAACAAATACCTGATGATTCCAGATGTATGTATCTTTTTTTATTGACCTCTACATATCCTCAGTACAGATCCGACGTAACAATATGTATCAGTAGTATGCGTAAAATAAAGCTGAAATTATTTTATTCATTTTCGAACTCCGGGTTTTCGACGGTGTTTCCCAGCGGTCATCCATCCAAGTACTTGCGCTTGACACTGCTTCACTGTAATTATCGCCCCAGAGCGTTCCACTACAGTGCTTGGTTCGGTTAAGCCCCCTCTCTCAACCTAAGTCCTTAAATATCAATCACCAAATAAACTAATCGGCTTTGTTGATAAAGTGAAATTGTTTTGGAAATATAAATAGGTGTGAGCCACAATAGACTCTTGTGAGATGATGTGGAGGGCCTAATAGACCTACTCACCACAAACCTAACATAAACTAATTTGCCCAATGGATGAGTGAATATTTCTATAATAAATATCATCTTTGGTAAGGGATCTTCATTGTATGAAGATCTTATTATAATTTAATTCCAATAATGTTAATAAACTACCTCAACTACAGGCAAATATGTTTTCTTAGTGTAAAAACGTTGAATGTCCATATAAATCCAAATGGGTAACGCAAAACTTTCTCTAAAATCGTCTCTCCGAAGCACATAGCAACAGCTTCAACATTAAAAAATATATTTCTCTATTGTTTGCACAAAGGTCGATATACATATACCTGTTGTAGTGTTAATTCGCATTTTTTTAGTGTATAAGTAATGGACCAAGACTCAGGGGCTTGGTCCAACTTACAGGGTTACACTCCTGAAACGATTTATAGAATTTATTGGAACAATCGAATGCAAGGAATAAAAGCAATTAAGAGGACTTTAGATGTACCGGATGTCTGATTAAGAGAGGTAACCCGCTCATTCATTCATTCGATTGGGTTGTGCTCAACAGCCCAGGCACTTCAACTGAAACTTTGTACCATTTCCCATGTTATTTACTTCCATTCCAGAAGCTTCGTGTCTTCTATACAGGCCACTAAGTTGACTTTCAATAGCCTGGTTGAGAGTTCCTTGATCAGTAAACTTTTTGTATGGAGGTGCCTGTGTCAACCTCCTTTTGAGTTGGTGGTCCCTATCCAGCTAGTTCCCTATTTCCCCTCTTATGCAATCTTTCGAGATTCCACAAAACGGTTCCGGACTTATGAAGTCTCTTTTAGAACCTTCTTTGGCATCCATATTAGAGACACTTTGAAGAAAAAAATGTACCTGTATCACAAACTCGCATACGAGAATCTACTGGAAATTATTTTCAAGTTTCCTACTCCACTATTGGGGTAGTTCACAATAATATCACAAAAACATCATTTTTCTTTGACAAATATACCGTTATAATACCACATTCGTAACCACTAGATCATTTTACGTTAGTTTGCTCCAGTACTCTATCTTGTAAAATAACTGGTAGGGGTGAATGGGAAAGCTGACTCAATAAAGCTGTTATAGTTCCACTTTATGGATTTTGACAAATTAAAAATCATTTGAAAGGGAACTCAATGCCCAATAAAATATTACATCACTGTTTTATTTCAGTGGTTTTAACGGTCACCAAGAATCCTAGGGCACAGCACCTGGGAGACTACTGGATAGAAGAGGGACAGTTACCTAAGTTGAAGCCTGCAGATATCCTAAAATTCCTCGGGGAAATAGGACTAAAGGAGCTACTAGTCTCTGAGACTTTCCTCAGGAACTAAGTAGAAGTAAGGGGGCACAATAGATCTTTTAGGTCTCAGTGAATGTTACCCCAAATGACATACATACATACGGTCACCAAATATATAAACTGTCCAATTGTCGGTCTACAGAGCAATTGTCAGTAGTCAGAGTCAATTATCAGTAGTAATACCCCTAGGGTCTGGATAATACCGAGATAATTTTGTCATAGAGAATACTGAAAGCGTGCTGCTTGAAATAGCCCAAGGCCGCAGGCCGAGGGCTTTTATCCTTGAGTAACACGCTTGAAGGATTCTCTATTACAAAATTTTGAGTATTTATCAAAGCCCGAGGAGTATTCGATAAGATAATTTTCACTTAATTAGATGCACGAGGAATATTTGGTAAGATTATTTCCTGAGCTAAATAAACAATTTATTTTAATACAACTTTTTTTTAATTAAAATAATAAGAACAATAATTAATAAGAACAATATAACTTTCAAGCTAGGAAAGGTAATTACTTCAAACTCATTTTAAATTACAACATGTCAAACTTGCATGAAATTTTTTCGATTTCTTTTTCCGGAAAAACTGCTGACAGCTAAGTTGACAGTAATTTTTCCACTTAAAATTTATATTTGACATACTAATTCTTGATAGCGATTGGTAAAAATTAATAGGAAGGAATCGCTGTAATTTTGTCATGATTGCACTCCATATACAATACATAGGATTTTTGACAGGAGGGAAATATTTATTGAAATTCCAAACAAATATTTTTCAGTTAAATGTGCCATTTTCAATCGTTAAGTCAATTTTTGCTTTCTATATTGGCAAATGCCAAAGTTATTTCATAGCAATCAATAGTTGAAATGTACTTAGCACCATGCCTCACTGTTTGCCAATATGGGGAATCAGATATCTACAATTGGTGATTCGTGTTAAGTTAATGTTTACATGAGCTTGTATTACATGTTTGAAAATATTTTATAATTTACAACAATATTTTTCGTGCAATCGCACGCAAAGTCAATATTTCGCGTTCTCAGCACAGTCAGCGAAATTTAATTTCGCGGCCGTTACCCATAGAAACGGCTGCGAAACCAAACGTCACTTCCAAATTAGAATATCACTTCCAAATTTGACATTTCTAAAATACTACAGTTTGTATTATCACTTATATTTACTCCAGAAGCTGAAGCAAGAACTGACAAAATATTTTGTATATATCGAAACATATCATTTCCATAGCACACGGTGACATTGTTAAATAAATTGAACTGCTGTTGATTTTAGAGCAATACTATATTTATTTATAATTATCTAGTTTAATAATTTCAACGATTGCACGAAAAATAGTGTGTATGCCATGGCCGCGAAACTTTTTAACGGCCTCAAGATTATCTTGCCTCGGCCGCAAGCGGCCTCGGCGATAACTGTTTTTTCGGTACGATAAAAAGGTATTTCGCGGCCTAAGCATACAAATAACTATTTCGTGAACAAGATGGCTTACATTTAATTTACCTGACAGATCGATTACTATTGGAAGTTTTGACAAATTGCGCATTTCCGATTGGTTTATCAATTTCTTAATTTATGTTGCATGAACAGCTGACTTCTCTGTATAACTTAGTGAGTATGCATATCTATAATGAAAAATTGATATTTTGATATTTTTTTGTTTCTAATAACTCTGAACAAATATTATTAGATATCTAGTTTAATTCAATTCATTTTCTTTCACAAACAGTACGACACTGCTGCTGGTAGTATCTAATCTGTTACCGCTATTCTTGTTTCGAAATGAAGCACTTTCAAAAAAAGTGTATGGCCAGGACTGTATATTAAAGGTTTGTCGAAAACCATATGTACCTATAGCTCGCTGTTAGAGAACCACCCCGTATTGCACAAATCCTTTTTATTCCAGCGCCATCTATTTACATGTTACTATGTCTCGGTGCGGGATAACAGTTACTCATTTTGAATGTCATCGTCTGTTTATGAATATTCGAAGGTTTCTATAATAGGAAACAAGAAATATAATAACAGGCGCCAAGATATCGATACCGAAGAAATAATACGAGACTCAGGAACGGGTTTGACCCTTTAACAGTGTATTATAACACCGTGAATATGACTCATTTCTATCTGGGTCATATTTCATTTTATATGAATTGAGAATCTTAAAATAAATTCAAATAAATAGTTTTGTATTAATTGCAGGTAATATATATCACAATACATATTTCATATGTCGTACGAACAAATTCTGTATTTCAAATTCACAATAATTATTATTTCTTGTTAGATTGCTTCTACTTTGATAAAAATTTTCACGCAATTCACTTTTTTTTTATTAGCCGTATGAAAGATTCGAACAATAACTTGGGTATTATTGTCGTTATTTCCTTGGAAAATAAAATCACAACCTTTCTCCATTTTTTTACTTACTGTTTCATCATAGAGTGACATTTCCTACAAATAGGCTAACTAACTTTTCCCGTTTTATGCAGATGTTTCCTCAGGGTGCAGTGTCCAGTCACCAGGTAGGTAACTATCTTCAAATGTCTCTTACTCAGTTACAATAGCCTGGTTAAGAGTTCCTTGTCTACCTTGTTCAGTAAACTCTTTGTATGGAGGTGCCCTTGTGTCGACCTCATCTGAGTTGGTGTTCCCTATCTAGCCAGTTCCCGATTTCTTCTTCACAACCTTCTTTAGCTAACTGATAAGCGATTTCATTACGTGCAATCCCCTCATGTGCCGGCCCCCATATCAGAGACACTTTGTTGTCTCTTGCCAGCCTGTTGAGGGATTCTTTACAGTTCCTTACCAGTCTAGACCTAGTTGTTGGAAAACTGATATTTTTAAGCAGAGCCTGGCAGTAAGTGAATATTTTTATTTTTTGTCCGGTAAATCCTCTTCTGATGTTTTCATCATTACAGGCTATAGCGGCAATCGTCTCTCGACAGGTCCTTTTATACCAGCCCCAGTGCCATATCATCACAAATATCATGTTAATAAATATACATATAAAATGACATATCATATTTTTGATTCAAGATATTTTAGATTATTTTATTTGTCTCTTGAAAATAGATAAATACCAATAGGAACTAATAAACTAAATCGAAATCGAAGATGATTAATGGCTATCTGTGTATCAAGAGCAGACAGTTTAGAACTTTGGTAGTCGAGACAGAAAGTTGCCGCGCGACGCGTTAGCGGAGCACGGCAATCTGTCGAAACTACCAAAAGACTTTCTGCTCTAAATACACAAGATTTTTTATACTATCACACCAAAATTAACTACTAGCTCTCTTTTATCTATAAATAAAATTAGGCGTGCGCCAAAGTTACTTTCTGCTTAAGAGCCCCAATAATGTCACATTATGACAGCTCGCGGAAAACATCAACTTTGCAGTTGCTTTTCAAGACACAAAAGACGACTTTCGATAGTGATAGTAGAAAAATTATATTTAGTTTAAGACTAGTTGTCAAATTCTTAGGGTCTATTCACAGTAGATTATATTTTTGATAAAAACGATTGTGAATAAAAAGGAACATGCAGAAGATAATAATTCGGGTAATAAAAAATAACTGCACTTGAAACTTCTACAAATAAAAATGTGATAGTAGTTTGTACAATAGTGTAAAATTCTACTTTACTCAGGAGCGCCGGGGTTTGGAAATCAAGCGAAAGGGGAAAAGTAACTTTGTGCACATGTTATACACTTACTGGAACAAAATTAAGGCCTTGACATTGGGTCGTTAATAAATCTAAGTACCTATGCTTAGTAGGTACTTGAAAGATGTAAGAGAATACCAAGCGTAGGCTCCTGTCTGACTGATTTTGAATTTGGAGACATAATATTTTTTTTTACAATCTAATTTTTATTTGTTCACATGATAATTTTGATTCATTTCAACTACAAGCTTAGATGTTTTCAAAATTCAATTATTATATATTATGGCAGGTTGATTGGAAGTTGCTTGTTTTTGGATTGTCTTTGCAGAAGTTGAAGCAGACCTCATTTCGTCAATTCCTGATTCCTGATGATGGCCCGAGACAATTTGCAGATATGGTTTTATGGATTGACTGCTACCATGCCCTGTTATTTTCATTAATTGCTGTCCTCCAATTCTCGTTTTGGCTAAAGTTGAAACAGCAGTGGCCCTCGCAGAATGATTTGTTATCTTGATCTTGTTGACAGCGATTCCAATCACTGATGCCGCCGATAGGAACCAGGAATATATTGTATTTTGTCTATCCGGGCTGTTCCTTTACCAGCATTTGGAATTGGGGTGCTGCCAGTTTGGATTTGGAGTTAAAAATAAACGATTCGTTTTGATGAGTTGGTCTTGCTTGCTTATCAGTTTTTAGAACAGTCTTACTGGGCATAATTCTTCATTGACTGTATTTGGTACTAGCCACTTACTGTCGGCCATTCTTTTTGAACCGCCTTGGGTGGTCTTGGAGAAAGCCGGGTTATACCCAATGCGTCCTGTTGGTTCCCCTTGATTGTCAATTTCCTCCACAAAATATTCTATTGTTGCTGCCGCTCCTTCATTTCCTCTCCAGGCCAATTCATGAGCAGTTATGTGAAAGAACTTTCTTTGCAATCCTTCGGTAGGGTTTTCGTCCCAAAGCTCAATAATCTTCCTCAATTCGTCTGCTGATAGTGCGGATGAACTTGCCTTTCTCTTAGCTGGATCTATTTGTAGCTTCCGACGCTTAGCATTTTTTGCAGCACTTGCGTTGACAAATTCTATGTCAGAGAATGGATTAAATTTTCGAATATACCTTTCGAAAAAATATTCCTGCAACTGCTTAGCTGTAGAGTTCCATAGAACTTGGATAATACTCTCCTTGTAGTCTCCGGAGTTCTTTTTTCGCATGTTGAAGGCTTAGTCTTCAAGAATAAGCGCCAGTTCTTCCACAGGTATATCCGCTGTGTCGAAAACATACGCTTTTTCTGCGCAAAAGTTTATCAACTGCTTCCATACACTTTCCTTCGATTTCCTAGTATTCGCCTATATTTTGCAAGTAATTAATGAAGACGAAAATTGATGTTGTTGGAAATAAACACATTTGGTGTTTAATTTTCTTACCGAATACCACACGAGGTCAAATTAAATCCGGAAATAATTTGACCTCTAGTGGTTTTTCAAATAATAAATGCTATCTTTTTTCATCTTAATTCTTTGTTAATAACAATTACAGCTTTTTATGTCTAATACATACTTTCGATACATTTTTTTAGACGTGAGTCCGAATCGAATGAGCCATCGCTCATATCTTTAGGAGCTTTATCAAGTATTAACACGTTTTTGAACTTTTTGACTAGGGTACTATGCAAGACAAAGTGGCAAAAATAAGTAACCTCACCTGTCGCCTGTCACCTGACAATTGACACATAACAAAAATGTTGCCTAAACTGCAACGTAGTGAGATGTTATATAAGAATTTATTTTAAGAGGATGGGAGAATAAAATGCGTAGACACAAAACTTGTTAATGGAAAGAGTAAAGACTAGAAAATCAGAACTGGAAAATGAAAGAGAAAAATTATTTATATATTTTTTATTAAATACATTTTTTTGTAACTCACCACCAAAAAATGATTGGTGCAACAGTAACAACTACAACAAATCCATATTTTATTTAAATCAGTGTTGATGACAATTAGATCTGTTATCAGATAAAATAACGTGGCGCCACATATGACATTTCTAACATTTCATTACCTTTGACTCAAATTCCTTCAACTTTTTCAGTTGTCGTCAATTTTATCTCATAAATTAATGTCTGGTTAATTTCAGGACCGTACAAAAAAAAGTACCACGATCAGTGAGCGTAGGTAGATTTATTTTAATATAATTTAGTTGATAGAAAAAATCCAAAAAAACTGGATCTTCATGGTTTTTTGTTATATTCAGGGAATTTTGACCTCATTTTTGACATTTTTCAATTTAAAATTTTTTTTTGTCATAATGATACGTAGGTACTTCTTAAAAACGTTATTATAAATCAAATGTCAGTCTGGTCAGTCAGGTTGTATCATGGACGCCAAGCGGACGTTGAATCTTCACGAAAAGTTTATATACATTTTACAGTTCATACAGAACTGCACTGGACGCCATCTGCAATCTGATTGCCGCGCCTTAGTGGAGTGGGCGCAGAATTTTCTAAACATAACGGTGATGCAGTTGCAGATGGTCCTGTGAAGTACCTGAATTGAATGGAAAAGTACACACGATCGTCCAGTGTCATTTGGCAGTCTGCGTCCAGTGACGCCATACGGACGTTGAATCCTCACGAAACGTTTATATACATTCTACAGTTCATACAGAACTGCACTGGACGCCAACTGCAATCTTATTGCCGCGTCTCAGTGAAGTGGGCGCAGACTTTTCTAAACGTAACGGTGATGGAGTTGCAGATCGTCCTGTGAGGTACTTGAGTTGAATGGAACAGTACACACCACATATAACATGTACACACGAGCTCCAGTTCCAGGCTGTCATTGGTGCTTAGTCAGTGGTGTGTAACAGTTATGTCGTTCGCTCAAAATAAAATCCGCTTTGTATCACTGACGCGGAGGGGATGGACGTGTACGTTCAGCGGACATTTGTTGTCCATATGCCTGAGTATTATTGTTAAAATTGAAATTACTGTTTGGACCCTTACTAAGCGGAATCTACTCATATTACTGTTATAAATGAAAGTGGCTGTTTCTGATTTATTCCACTATTTAATGAAAAGATGTTTAATATTGACGGCTTCATGTTGTATCTTGAGTGTCTTCTAATTTCTAATTCTTCAAGAAGATCTAGTTCTTGTCTTTTATCAGAAATAAGTAGTACTTTTAGTTCTATGTTAAGTGTTAATGAATGTTTAGTATCGAGTAGATGTTTTGCGTAATGGGATGTATCTGGCTCTTTTCACCTGTATGTTCGTGAGTGTTCATTGTATCTGATTTCAAAATTTTAACTAGTTTGACCAATATAGACAGCATTATATTCTGGACATTCATGTTTATATTTGCCTTCTGTTTTGGAAGAGATTGTTGTATTTGTTGCTAAAGATGTTATCTTGAAATATTATTTCAATTTTGGCAAACATTTTTATAGACAGTTTAGAAAGAAAACTCTTTGAATGTAACGTATCAAAAATATCTTATTTTGGTATAGGTATGTAGATATTTTGTCTTTTAGGTAGATATATTTTTCAATCATATTAATATCTTCAGCAACAAATAAACAATTTCTCTTAAAACAGGGAAAACATTCATTGTTGAATATATAAACAAAAATATCCCCATTAAAAAAGTCTGCAATATATAAACTTAAATGTCCAGAATGTAATTTTGAAATAAGATACAATGAACACTCATGAGCATACAAATAAAAATATCCAGATAAATTAGGCAAACCATTCACTTGACACCAAACATTCATTAACACTTAATACAGAACTAGACGTACTACATATTTGTGATAAAAAACAAGAACTAGATTCCTTTGAAGGATTAAAAATAAGAAGACACTTAATAGATCCAAAATGTGAAGTCGTCAACGAACAGATAACTCTAGGGAGCTCTCCCCTATTAAACTGCCTTCTTAAGTAACAATCTTCAAAAATATTGCAGATTATCAAAACCCTTTATAATAATGCATCATTTAAAGTTAAAGGAAACAATGGATTTTCCAAATCGTTTTATGTAACCACTGGGGTACTACAAGGAGGGCTTATGAGCCCACTGCTCTTTGCAATGTATTTAGCAGACTTGGAAAACTTCATTAAATGGTCTAACAGTTAATATTTACAAAACTAAAATTATGCAATTTTCTAGGGGAGGATTTCGACAGGCAAATTATTCGTTTTATCTTAACAATCAACAGGTGCCGATGACAAACGAATATGTTTACTTGGGTATTACCCTTACGTCTTCTGGTGTTTTCAGCAAAATGGCAGTAGCAGCTGTTAGTAACGGTAATCAAGCTGTTGGATCAATTATACCAATTATGTGTAAAGCTAAGGTCAATAAATGGTTACCTAGAATTAAGTTATTTGAATCACTCGCTCTAAGTGTCATGTTTAGCTGTATTGGTGTCTGGGGATTACGTTACGTAGATCTTCTGGAGAAAGTCCAATTAAATTTCTGTAAACGGGTATTATTGCTTCCGAAAAATACTCCAGACTGTATAGTGAGACTTGAAACAGGTAGGGTCAAACTCACACATAATATATTCAAGTTAGCAATCAATTGGCTGGAAAAAATTCTGCTAATGGAAAGCACTCGATTTCCCAAGCTTTGTTTTTCACGTTTGCGACAAATTGCAATGTCATCCGAAGAACGTTTTAATTGGGCCACTCAAATGCGTAATTTGAAAACCTAGATCTGAAGTCACTAAGAAATAATAAGAAGAATTTATACACTAAATTAAATGGTATAGATATGCGTTTGGCACAACGGTGCTCTTTCATGAACTTATACACAAGCTTGAATATTACTGGTCAAGTAGAACAATACCTGTTACTTAAACTACCCATTCAAGTCACTCGCACTCTTTAACAATTACGGATGACCAATACTAGTCATAACATTTTTTTCTCTTTTAACGGTGATAGCTATAATATTAACCCGGAAGAACTATGCACGGTTTGTAATACGAATTAATACGAAACCCTCCACCATTTGTTATTTAATTGTCCAATATATATTCAGAATTGAAACCAAAAGTCAATTGTTTTGATAATTTTAATGTACTAATTTCTACTTTAAACCATTTAAGTTATGCAACTTCCAAGATAATTACTGGATATATATTGAGTATCTTAAAATTACCTTCTTTCATTTTGAATGAATAATTTTATTTTATTTCAGTTTACTTTATTTTATATTATTTTATTTTTTTTCTGTTATATATAGAGAATATTGAAATTTTGGTTAATCCCAAACCCTTGCTGTAAACTCTATGTTTGAGAAGCAATAAATGTATTATTATTATTAGGTAACAATTGTAAAGATCAGCAGATATAGTTTTCCTTGGTTCCCTATATCATTGCACCGTTATACTGATCTTAAATGGGATAAAAAATATCGAGGATATCCCCATAGGGCCAATAATACCTAAACTTCAATATTTATAATATATCTTTATCTTCTTTCTATTCATATATATTAAGTCAATCAAAAGATGGGTTACCATTTGGTCTAACCAAAATATTTAACAGCAGGTAGTCATTAGAACAAAAGTAACTTCTGTCATTCTGACGATGATAGGTCACTATCGAAATAATTATGGATATCTTAAGAACAGTATAAATTTCCAAAAAAGTCCTATTGCTGGTCCTGTCTTAACTTTCAATTGTTTTTTGTTATCTCGTAAGTTCTTCGACCACAAAACGATCGGCGGATTCCACGACTTTTCATATGGTTATTTAAAAAAAATGATGTGCTGCTCTCTGTATGTCTAAACATAAATTTAAATACTTAACTGTTACATCTTAATTATTGTTAAGTTATGGTTACAAGTACGGTGTGTGGCAGTCCGTGAGGTAAGTTGTTGATGGTAAACTATACCGATGCCGGCATTTGTGTGAGGTCGTCCAGTGCAGTGCATATTTATGAAAAAAATACAACTTTTACTGTTGGTTTCAGTTGAATATACATCTTACATATAAACATTTATTTCAAATAATTTTACCGTTAAAATTTAAAAAAATGTATAAATTAAATATTGGAATTGGAATTGCCGAACAAATACATATAAACTGGGACTTTACCAGTGTTCTTAACGGCCGATTTCATAAAGAAACATAAAGGATACTTTAAGTTTAAAGGATACTTTACACTGAAGTCCCCTTTAAAGTAGTTGTTGACGTCGTTTGGTGCCATAATGAATATTAAAGTGTCCTTTCCATAAAGTATCTTTTAAGTAATTTTTAAAGTGTTGGTTAACCTGGAATTCATGGATTTTGACATAAAATAGAAAGATCTGTCATATTTGGCCCGTTTTTCCGTTCCTGTCTTAATAAATGAGGTTAAGTTTTGTTAAAAGTTGTGGCGTTTGTATTATTTGTGGAAGCGATTTATTTGGAAAAAAATGGAAATTTTGAAAAATAAGAAGAAAGTTTGCTCTTCAAATTTTTCTCGAGAAGAAGAAATGAGATTGATTCAAGACATTGAAAAATTTAAGCTCATCATATTTTTCAAAACAGTCTGTTCTTTTCCTATACACTTTTGGTCTTTTAATATAAATAAATTCTTCATCAAATGAACTTGAACTAGAACTAGAGGTTTGAAAATTATTCAACGAGCCAAATATGACAGATCTTTCTATTTCATGTCAAAAACCATGAATTCCAGGTTAACCAACACTTTAAAAATTACTTAAAAGATACTTTAAGGAAAGTACACTTTAATATGTATTATGGCAACAAACGACGTCAACAGCAACTTTAAAGGGGACTTTAAAGTCTCCTTTCGGTAAAGTGGACTTTAGTTATTCATTATAAAATCGGCAGTAACAGCAGAAAGTTAAAGTGCATGAGTGTTTCATATTGGAATACACACTCCACCACTACCAATTTGCTAAGTCTTGTATTATATTTAGTTGATTTAAACAAGAATGTATGGTAATAATTTTGTGTGATTTGTCAAATATATATATTAAATGCTTTTCTTCTTCAACTTTAATGTATTTGTTTTATTCAAACACAACAGATACTAGAAACTATAGTTTAATTAACAACATTGTTAAGTTTCACATTATAAAAAAACCAATTCCGAAAATGAATAGATATTTTATCCGCATATATGTAACACACTACATTCCAAGTCCAAAAAAAGAAATCAATCACAAAATTGATGTGTAAAAACTAGTTCTATTTTTTGTGAATGATATTACTATTTATTCAGTTGGGTATCACAAATGAAACAATTTTTGATTTTTTTTAAATTTAATACAAATTTATAATAAAATATTAATACATGGTGCTCCAATTGAAAAAAAATGTAGATGACTTCATGAATTGAAAGTATTATTATATTTGAAAAGAAGAAGAAAAATCAACATGCATTAAAATTGTTAATTTAGCTAATGAACCACGGACTCATATATGTTCATGTAATGAATTTATAGCACAAGATATCAAAGATGAACAAAATAAAACACCCTACTTTACAAAAATGTTAACCAGTTTATTATTGATCACTTTCACATTCATTTTTTTTTAGGAGCCGTCCCTTCGCTGGCACCATCTCAGCCTCTTGGGCTTATTGTGGATCCTCCTAGTGTTCTGACTACAGCCTATTCAGCCTATCCGTTTCCTATATTAGCTCATACAGGTTCTTCACTGGTTGGTTGTAGAAGTCTTCTGGAGTCATTTGGGGTCTTCCATTAAGACTCTGCCTCCTGTGGGCCAGCGTCTCACAGTTGCATAATATGTGTAGAGCTGTTTCGGGTTCCTTTTTGCATCTTCTGCACGTAAGGTCTTCGTTATACAGCCCTATTTTGTTCAGGTGCTCCTTTGTTTGAAAGCGTTCCGTTATGGTGCGTAGTCTGTTCCTGCTCATTGAGAGCAGCTCTTTCGCTACTTTTTCTGATGGTTCTTTTATGAATGTCTTCCCATTTGTTTGCCTGGGCGTATTCTTCCAGTGTTTTTTGTGTTGTTCTTTTACCCACTCTTGTAACCTTGACCTAGTGGAGCATCTGGGAATGCCCACAGATGGTTCGGGACCAATCATCAGGGTTGACGATTCTGCTCTTGCCAGTTCGTCAGCTTTGTCATTGCCAGCGATTCCTTTGTGACCTAGGACCCACTCCAGCGTTACACTGTTCCGAGTCGCCAGTCTTCTAAGTTCTTCGCCGCATTCCCATACCAGCCGAGATGTTACCTTAGAGCTCTGAAGTGCTTTAACGGCAGCTTGACTGTCACTGTCCCACTTCATATTCATCACTGAAAGTGAAACAGATATTTTCCACCACTTCATCTAATACCCCATTATTCCTCCACATTTCTTCAGCTATATGGTCCAAATGGTCACAGTGTTTGCTCCATTCAATAGAACTAGCTTCATCAAAGGCAGCTCGAACTAATTGTTCTATTTGAGAAGCACTTTGAGTAACATTTTTTATTGCCACTTCCATCCAAATAAGTTATCCGCTTCTTGTTGTGACACAGAGCATCATTTTCCCTCAACCTTCTTAAATAAAGAGCCCGCTAAGCTACAATATCATTTGTTCCGTCAAAAATTTTCTTTTATTGTGTCACTTTTTATAATGAAATCCAATATTTTTCAGGTGCTTTCTTAAGGTGTCTGGTCCACCAGAGTAATCGACTTAATTTTTCATTTTATTTACCAAAATCTTTATTGTTGGAACTTGTTTTTCAACCGGGGCGGATGTAATTTGGGCGCTAAAGGATTTGGGTATTTTGGGCGCTAACCGACTGAAGTACGTGATTTATGAAATACAGTTATTTATTTAATCACCGACATTTATAATAAGATATACTTTTGTAAAGTAAATTATAATAATTTTCAATAATAACCCAACCACACCTACTCCTACCAAACCACCTTCGTATTTTTAGTCTATTTTTGAAGAATAAATTATAATAATTTTCAATAATAACCGACCAACCCTACCCCTACCAAACCACCTTCATATTTTTAGTCAATTTTTGAAGAAGAAATTATAATGTCTGGCTGACTTGACCTACCTTCACTTCTTAGCGACGAAAATACATGTCGGATTATCTACCCTTCTTGGCCAGACAGGTAAAGAAGGATGGTTAGCGCCTAAATTACACCCGCAGTTTAAACCGTATACCATTCATGTACGGTTCTTTTAAAAATACCCAAGTCACAATCATCGAATTGTTTTTTGTCGGTACCACCACTTTTTGTTTTTTTGAAGGAGACCCCAGTGAAGCACCTTCTTGCAACAGTGATTTCTCCTTTCTTATATGTTTTATACAGGTAACTGATTTTCATGTCGCTGCTGCAGCTAATTATGTGGCTTTGTCCAAAGGGAATCACCACACACCAGCAGCTTTCTGTTTATCAAAAAATTCCACAACGTTTTTAATAATATTGCGAGCTTCCGTGTGCACTATTATCCTTGATTTTCTGTACATATTGTTGAGAAAAATTGAACTGCAAGAAAAACAAACATTATTAGGTTTGATAAATATTTAATAACTGGTTATTCTGTGTTGTTCTAGCTTATGTTTATTAATAATATAGTACATACCCCACTATGTTAAGAGAATTATCAAATTTGTCTCAACAAAGACTGATTGTTCTGTAATTTATGAAGTAAATAATAAAAAAACGTATAAAAATATAGAAGCAGATTATAAATTACCCAAAGGAAACAGTGGTTATCTAAATAAAGTCTTCGACCCTAGTCAATATGGAGAATCCCCAAAAACAATAACCATTTTATATATCCCTTCTGCAAAATATTCGAAAAACTATTGGATCCAAGTTAGCGAAATTGCCTAAAAATCGGATAATTATCCTCGCATTGACAACACTGATAGACCCTATGTAAATTTGATGAAATCACTCAGTTATATTATTCCGATTATTCTAACAATTACTAATGTACAATCGTTAATATTAGCTCCTGATTGGCTCGTTGCGATGACCTTTCTTTTAGTTCGCATATTTTCCGGGACTCATGTTTGCTTCTGTTAACTTGTAAAAACATAATTTCAACCTATAAACAAACTTTAATCTAATTTGGGTCTGTAAAGACTATAAGAAAGAGGCCTACATGTGATCATATGACGACTAATTTAAAAGATGGCGTCTGTAGACACGTTTTTATCCGAAAGTTCGCTTCTCGTCGTTTGGTGTTTTCTTTAAGTCCAAACAAAGCTGCACAAGGTGAAAAAATATCAGTAAGTATTTCAATTAACATATTTGTTTCGAGATTTAAGCATCTAAATGTCCCTGTGTAATTTTTGTTATTTATTTTGGTAAATAAGTCCATTTCGAATTAAAAAATAGAGGTTATATTATTATATACGTATAATAAAACTTTCTTACCTCAGAGTTATTTATATTTAATATTTCCATTATTGTAGTATAAATACTGTTTCCTTTGAATGTTTCCCTTTAGTTGCATCTTCGCCTCACCACTGTCTGAGTGGTCAAAACTGAAGAGTGACCGTATTCTGTAAGATTATTCTCATTATCATCGACTAGTGATATTTATTACACCAATAAAATTGGTAACAAGCCGAAAGACACTCTTTCACTTATTGACCACACGAAATCGTACAATATTGTTTGAAATAATGTTTTCCAGTCCCCTTTTTTCTCTTAACTCTGCTTAGAATTACAATTATTTCTTCAATACAATTGGAGTGAAAACTAATAATTACACATAACAATTACGTGATGGGTACTCTCAATGCTACAAGTTAAGTATTAAATCAATTTTTGATTTTAGAGGCTTTTTTTAGGCCATACACCCACTTTTCTCACTAAAGGTGCCTTTAGACCATAGGATTTTTCATTTGATTTTACATTTGATAAAACATCTGATTTTACATCAGAGTCGAATTTGGACCTTTCTAAATATTACCGTTTACGTTTGTCTGAATTTCGATTCGACTTGGAAAATGACAACTGTCATCCATGTCAATAGAAATATAAAATGTAAGGTTATGATTTTGTTTTCACAAATTTTAAGTTGTTTGCTTTAAGTGTGTACATAATTAAGATGCCTTTGAGAAACAGAGAAACTGCTGCAGTTGCAACTTCCTCTATCTATGATAATAATGTACGTCACAATGTCAACAAAAACCACTAACCAAAATTTTTAATGTTCTTTTTTTGCCCGCATCCTATAAGAGAATGTAGTCAACAGCAAATAATGCACAATGCGCATGATTAATCGCAAAAATCAGATGAAAAATCGAACCGAAATAGATACGGTTCTATTTTGCAGAACTCGAATGATTTGTCAAATGCAAAGTCAGACGGACCAAATCAAATTGAAAATCGAACAGTCTAAACGAATACAAAGTACGGTTACATTCGATTTGTTAAAATCAAATGTAAAATCAAATGAAAAATCCTATGGTCTAAAGGCATCTTAATACTCATGAAAGATTGTTAAAAAATAATTCACCTGGAATAAAAACAACGTCTATAAATACTACAGTACCTCTGACGTTGAGTTTGAGTGCCGCCTTTTTTTATATGCCAAAGATTGGTTTAGGACCTTTGAACTCCACATCAGGCCCTTTCTTTGCTAGAATAGCTGCCGTTTTATTGCATCTAATACCTTTGTATAATCTCTACTCTATTAATTGTTGCAGGGCTGAGACTCAGTCTAGATCCGATCTAGGGGCATGCTAGTACTTCAGTACGGCCTGACTGTCGGTGAGTATGAGAATCTTTGATCTTTGTAACCTGTCCCAATGTTTATTTGTAGTTTTTTTATGTTTTTGGCACTCGGAAATCCATGTCCATTCAGCCAGTATCTAAGACTTATGGCCGTTTGCACCAATAAAAGCATAAGCTAAGAATAACTAAGGCGAGCTTAAAATTTAAGGGTCGCTTAGTGAAAGTTCAGTTGCACCAATGTTTTTCCTCGGCTTCTTAGCTAAGTGTTTAATACATTTGTCAACATCGCTTTTTAAGTTGAGTTTTATTGATTTCTCTATGGTTTCTGGTGACTTTTCGTTTTTATGGTTTGAAATAAATGTATTAGAAACTGTTAAACGTCAATTTTTGAAAATCAAAAGATTTTATTCTTGTTTTCTTAATAAGAAAATTACTGATAATGGACACAGTTAAAAATAAGAAAATCAGATCGGCAAATTATATAGTACAAGAGAAAGAGTTGCTAATATCTTTAGCTGCAAAGTACAAAGATATTATTGAGAATAAGAAAACTGATGGTTTGTCAGTTTCCGATAAAAATGAAATTTGGCGAAAAATTGAAGCTGAATTTAATCTGGTAGCTCCATTTTCAAGAATGTCCAATACTTCCAAATCATCCTCCATAAACATTTTTCTTCAAAAATAAAGAAACACGCCTGAAATAGGAAAACGCAAAACGAAAACCCGAAAACAGAAAAATAATTGACATATATCAATCAAAACACAAAAATGTTAGGTTAGAAATCTCCACTTTGAGGATAAGTGGAGTTTAAGCGAGCGATTTTCTAAGCTTAGCTAAGTGGAGCTTTAAATGACAACTTGTTCATGGTGCAAAGCAAAACTTTCCTAAAGCGCCACTTAACTTTAAGTCTACTTAAATATTAATTGGTGCAAACGGCCGTAAGATTAGTAAATTTAGTATTATTATGTAAGTCAAAACTTCCCTAATATATTATGTTATATAGAAGAAAAAATAAAAAGGATGGATTTGGGACACAAACCTGAAACCCAGGGGCCGATCAGGGTGACAGACACATCAGGTGCGCCTCGGATAGGACGGATATGGATCTATATCATGGGGTTCAATTGGAACAAAAACATGACTAAGTTGGTTTTATTGTTCAACGAGAGTAAATCTAATAAGTTTACGGGCAGTCCAACTCGGTTGCGCAGTAATTCACTAAAAAGTGTTTGTTGACGGTATTTGTTGCAGTTGAAAAATATATGGTCTAAATCAGACTTCTAGACAGATGTCACATTGATTTGACTATTTGAGGCCTATCTTGTTAAGGTGCAAGGGGTAGCAAGCATTTTAGACTGGAGATGGTGATAATTTTGTAAAGTTAATTGGGTATGGTGGGTTGGTAACGTGGTTTCTTTTATATTCGGTCCATAGGTTACTCCAAGTTTTTCTAGACATCTCTTTTATTTGGCTGAAGCACGTCTCATAGCTGTTCCCATCGAAATGGCTTGTTTAGCTAGGGTGTCAACGGTTTCATTATGAAGAATTCCCTAATGTGCTATACCAATATAAAATGAATATTAATCTAATGTCTTTTAAGATTATTTTAGAGTAAAGGGTCGTTAGCATCAATCGGGGACGAGATAAAATTATAATCTTCTTATTTCCATCAGCATTCCCCACGATTGCTTTTTTTCCTATGTTTATTCGTTGAATTGACAAAAACTAGAATGTAGAGAAGCTATTTTTTGAATACTTTTCAATATAACTTGTGTTTGGGTGCCTAAATCAAAATTGTTTACTAAAGGTATCATTCTTAAATAATTTTGCGTACCTGCATTGATATAGCTCAAAAATGCTCGGTCGTGGAAAATATTTATTTATACAACAAAAATATAGAGCGCCTCTATTTATAGTAATTTGTATCTACCCTTTTTTATCTTTCGATTTCCTCTATCTCAACTCAACTAAGATCCTCCTACTCAGCGACAGTCAGGCAGCACTGAAGTACTCATGTCCCTAGATCGGATCTAGACTAAGACTGCTCTCAAACACTGTTAACCCTGCAACAATCCATAGAGTAGAGATTATACAAAGGTATTAGATGCAATAAAACGGCAGATATTCTAGCAAAGAAAGGGCCTGAAGTGGAGTTCATTGGTCCAAAACCAGTATTTGGAATATAAAAAAAGCAGGGGGCGAGACGTTATGTTCTCATGATACCCAATTTTCGTAATCTCGTTGAAGGTTCATTATCAACTGCATTTAACAAGTCTTGTTCAATTGCCACAGTACGTACGCTTCGTACTGGATCTTCTCCACCTTTTTTGGCAAAAAACTTCATAAAATCTAAAATTTTGTTTTGTATGTATGGAAAATTACATTACTTATTCATACCTGTTTCTCGTAACCTGAGATCAATACGCTCAAGTATTTGTCTGTCTGGCAATGCTCTGTTTGGAAAATATTCTGCTCAAAGCCTTCTGGCGTCTAAACAGTTTCGAGAAGCCAGTCCATACAATAAATGCATATCTGCATACTCAATAAAAGAGAATTCTGCCATTTTAACTGTCAAATTAAGGACGGTAAACGGTAACGGTAACGGTCTTTCCTGGAACGTCAAACTGGATGGAAGTACCAACAATACCCTCACAATACGACTGGCAATTTGCTAGTTCAGTAATTGACGAGGACAAGATAAGGTGGGCCATATCGGGCTTTTCCCCCTTCAAGTCACCAGGACCTGACGGAATAAGACCAGCCCTACTTCAATGGGGGATGGATATTCTTATGCCGCACCTGGTTGGAATTTTCAGAGCCTCTTTGGCTCTGAGATATATTCCCCGTAAGTGGAGAGAAGTACGAGTGGTATTCATACCAAAACCAGGTAGGATGGATTACACCTTACCAAAAGCATTCCGACCAATTAGTCTCACATCGTTCTTTTTAAAAACTATGGAGAGGTTATGCGAGCGGTACATAAGAGATGAAGTGCTAGTTCACCACCCACTTCATCCAAATCAGCATGCATATACTCCGGGAAGGTCCACTGATTCGGCCCTTCACCAAGTGGTTGGCAGAATCGAAAGATCATTGGACAACAAAGAATCCACCCTGGGTATATTCATAGACATAGAGGGAGCGTTTGATAAAACAACCTTTCCAACAATTACCCAGCAACTCAACTCCAGGAATGTACCTCTGGTAGTAGGAGAATGGATACTCAAGATGCTCTCTAGTAGAGCAATAAGTATCAATGTAGAAGACATCACAGTAAGAGGACTGGTCATGAGGGGATGTCCGCAAGGAGGGGTCTTATCACCCCTTCTGTGGAACATAGTCCTGGACACCCTGATTAATCACCTCAACAACAATGGAATCTACACAATTGCATACGCAGATGACATAGTTATTTTGCAGACAGGCAAATTTGTGAACACACTGTGCGATAGAGCGCAGGATGGGCTCAAATTAATTGAAACATGGTGTAAGGAACACTCACTTTCGATCAATCCCAGGAAGACTGAGATGGTCCTTTTTACCAGGAAAAGGAGTTTATCGGGTTTAAAATCCCCCGAAATCTTCAAAAGCAAACTAAACTTTTCGGAAGAGGTGAAATACCTTGGTATTACCCTCGACAGGAAACTAACATGGAACTCTCATCTACACAGCAGAGCAAAAAGAGCATATGTGGCTTATGAACAGTGTCGGAGAACAGTGGGACGCACATGGGGGCTGTCACCCCGAGTGGTCTCCTGGATCTACACTGCAATAATAAGACCTATGTTAACGTATGGAGCAATTGCATGGGGACCGAAGGTTCTACAAGCAACGGCCATTCAAAAACTATATCAAATACAGCGAATGGCCTGTTTAAACATAACAGGAGCCATGAGAACAACACCAACCGCAGCAATGGAGCTTATTACTGGTCTGACCCCTCTGGACCTGTATGTCAAGGAGGTTGCGTTGATGGCCATGGTACGATTGCGCAAGGCTGGTGTAAACCCCGAAGTAGGAGTGGGCAATTTGCGGTTAAGCCTATGGCAGGAAGCGCTTACTGCGCTACCTCTGCTGCAGGCAGCCAATGATGCAATTAAACCCAGATTTTTGTTTAATAAACCCTACAAAATACAAATAAAACACAACACAGAGCCAGATGCTGCAGATGCAATTCGCATTTATACAGATGGTTCAAAAATGAATGAAGGCTCAGGATGTGGAGTTTACTCGAGAGCACTAAGCCTAAGGATCAAGTGGGGAATGGGAAACAATACCAGCGTAGTTCAAACAGAACTGGCTGGTATCTCAATTGCCACAAAAGAACTAATCAGAAGAGGAATTTCTGACAAAAACATAATAATCTGCACTGATAGTAGACAAGCCCTATTAGCCTTGAACAGACAACGTGTTATATCAAGACTAGTACTAGAGTGCCACCAAGATTTAGCTAACGCCTCGGCAGATAACAATATTATCCTGAGGTGGGTTAAAGGGCACGACAGGAGTAAAGGAAATCGCATTGCTGATTCTCTAGCCAGGGAAGCCGCTGGACTGAAAATTCTTGGACCCAGTGACACCTACGGCCTGACGAATTCGACAATTGCGGAACTAGCCAAACGTTACACCCATGCTCAATCCCTTGAGAGATGGGAGGCAATCAAAGGATGCAGTTTTGCCAGGATCACCCTGGGCGACCCTGGGAAGATGGCGCCGAAAAAATACTTGGCGATGACCAGAAGAAACCTACGTATAACAGTGGGATTCCTGACTGGCCACTGTCAACTAAGGAAACACCTCCATACTATGGGGCTAGTGGACACATCTCTATGCAGGATGTGTGAACAGGAAGATGAGACTGTCAGGCATGTCCTATGCGAGTGTCCGGAGTTATCGTCGATAAGAGAGTGTGTGTTCGGTGAGTCTTGGCCTACACCTGCCGATATAAAGGAGATGTCTCCTGGTGACCTGTTCACCTTCCTGAGAAGGACAGGATGGACGATGACCTAGGAGGACAACTCCTCGGGAGGATGTACAATGGGTCATATGTGGCCTAAGTGCTGTGAGCCTACACTCACCCTCCCTACTCTACAGATACAGAGAAGGACGGTAAAAACACTTTTAAAACGTTTTTACCAACTTTCGAATTAATAAGTCGTTAACGTTTTTTATCATCTGCTATCATCAAATTATTTTTTTGTAGTAAGTACTGTGAGTAAATCTTGGACATCGTATTAATAAGTTAGTTTTACCTCGTTGTGTACTTATAAAAATGGTGAATGCGTTAATTGGTACGTAGTGCGTTAATAAAACTATTAGCCAAACGGCTTATTTGATCGAATTCCAACAATAGTACCTTTTCGTCAGCTTAATGTGTGGGTAAGTCAATTTCGATAATTTCATACAGGGAGTGCCATCCCTGCAAAATTTTTGGATCACTAACCATCGCGAGTAGTCCGTCCCGGGCTTCAAGGCATTACTGTAAATCTGTTTACCTTTCCAAAATAAACATACACGTACATTATAGCTTTGCTTTAAATTTTATAAAGATCAAATAACTAGTACAAAAAATAAAAATAAAAACCAAATTCAAAATTAAAACTTTGGAGGCCTATAACTCGAAAACGAGGGCCTGCATATAAAAGTTTATATGGAGTACTAACATTATGTTGGCTCAGATTATACGCTCCTTACTTTTTTCCAATTAGTCCCGGGACACCCTGATGGTAAGAAATTATTTGTTGGTTGTGTATGGAAGCGGACAGTACATTATCTTCGACTAAAGCGCTATAGGGAGGATTTCTCCCAGAAGGAAAACATTGTTTAACCTTATAAGAACAACCAGTCTTTTCACATGAATATTGTAACCAAGAGTGAAAGAGGACTTGAAGCCCTGACTGGGTGTCAATCAATAAGCAAACGATTTTGTCGTTTAAATATTGATTTCAAACGACTAAAAGTATTATTCACACTAAAGCGGGATTTATAGATTGACGGACTGTAAACGTATACCACACGTAGACGCACTGGATACGTAACGAACGGTATGTAAAAATTGTTGCAGTTATAAATAAACGGAACGGAAATTTTGCGCATGGGCAGAGGTAACGTACTCGCGACATTCAAATTAACCTAGAAATTATACAAATCATCTACATCCTGTGTCCTATGTTGTTTTGAGCTTTAAATTCGATCGATTTTTTAAGTAGTAAAGCAGAATCGCGGTTAATACCGCAAAAATCTTCTGATGCGTATAAAAAAAAATTGAAATTGTTAAATATTGTTCGAATAAAGGTTTTGACGTTACAAAGTACTCCTGTCAGATCAATAATAATAAAATTGTCATTTAGACTTCGCTTCTCGAGTTGTTGATGTTGCCATGGTAACTTTAAAAAACGCGCGTTTTTGAAAGTTCGATTTAAACACGCTGAGGCGTGCTTTAAATAGGTAAAATGGTTCACCAATAAAAAAAAATGGGTTTATATCACTGTTACGTGTAGAACTGTATTTTGGAATAATTTAAATAAATAAAATATGAATATATTCACCAATTGACCGTAGACCCGTAAAAGTAAAACTAGATTGACATAGAAATTTTGTGCAATTATAACCATCCTATTCGAGTTTTTCATAAAAATTAATGGATCCTGAAGAAATTGGTTCGTTTTGTTATACGTTGTGTTTACGATGGTCATAATATTAACTAGATCAGCACTTAAACTGTCTAATATCTACATGTTTACAAGTTTTTCTATTATTTTTATGCTCACTGGAATGTATTAAGTCATAATAAAAGAAAAATGTTCATTAAATTGACGGGTGTGAAAGTGGTTCGTATTTAATTGAGAAATATTAAGTTCTGTCTGGTAAAAAATTGATATTAGAACTCTTTTAAGAAAGAAGAAAAGCTTCTTCTATATCTTGTGAAGTGATTGGGAGAGCTGAAAGAAAAAAAAATGAGTTTTTGAGTTATTTCTCATAATTTTCGCACTTTCAATATCCAATGAAAGTACCTGAAAAACCAGAATTTGTGTAGGTATTAGTGAGGAAGTCATTTTACTGTTCACTTTCCATATTTTAACTGATACATACTTTCGCTGATCTTCCCCAAGAAATATAATATAACTTTTTCTTCAAGCGTATAATAATATCTATATTATTTTCGGCAACACAGATCTTAGAAATAACCTATTCTTTCACTAGTAAAATAATGAACGCTCATTATTGTACTAGTAACAAAATAATGAGAAACGATAGCAACGTCTTATTATGGGCGTTGTAATCAAGTAGACAGGAACTGTCATTTAATTTTTATTTAATTTGATGTTTGTCAGTTTTGAAAAGTGTATTGTAAAAATGTCTCAAGAACAAGAATTTCAATGTACACCTCCGGAATTAGTCGAAATAGCTAATTTCACTATTGAAACACTAATTCCGACGCAGTCACGAAAAGTGTATGATTTTGCTTATGAAAAATTTATAAAATGGTGCAAAGAAAATATTGTACGAAGATACACAGAAAATGTTATGCTTGCTTATTTTACGTATTTGTCAAGAAAATTTAAAACATCGAAACTATGGGCACAATATTCAATGTTTAAAACATCATTAAACATGGAACATAATGTAAAAATTGGAAAATTATACCAAATTAGCTGCATTTTTAAAGCGACAAGGAGAAATTTATACCGCGAAAAAATCAAAAGTATCAACAAAAGACCAATTTGATAAATTTCTTCAGGATGCACCGAATAATGTTTATTTAGCAACAAAAGTAGGTAGGTACTTTCTTATTTTTTTTATTATTATGATATCCTTTAGAAGATTAATATTTAAATTAACGTATTTCGAATTTAAAACGTTTATTCCACGATAGCTCAGCGGTGGAGCTTTTGTGTTCCGTCTCGGAGGTCTGCGGTTCGAATCTCAGCGCCGGCCGATTCTTTTTTTACTTATTTCAACGTTTGCATTATTTTTACGCTTGAAGAAAAAATAGTATATGTCACTTGGAGCAGAAGACCCATTATATGTTTCGCCCAGTTTGCACAGCCTCGGCTGACGCCTCGGCAGTGCAAGAGTCTGGGCTCAATAATAATGATAGTCTTCTACTCCTAGTAACATAATGTACTATTTTCTATGAATTGGTTTGATTCTCAAATAATAAGAAAAAAGAATAAGTAATGCCACAAGGAACTCACAGAAGATATTCTTGTATGAAGTTTCTAACGAGTTACCCTCGATTTTTATCTAAAATAAATTGTTTGCAAAATAATTAATTAGTTCCATAATTTAGCCGCGCTCTGTATATTTAATTGGGTACCATATTCCAGTCACGAAACCGAAAGTCATGGGGAGTTAAGAGGACACACAGCAAACTAGTTGGAAATTATCTTTTTATCAAACATCTAATGTAGCCCAATAAAAAGCCGCTATACATTTATTGTTTTTTTATGTGTCATGATAGGAGCACTAAAGTTTCGATTAAAAAATATAACAATGCAATTATCTAAGACTTCTAGGGGAAATCCATTCTTCTCAAAAATTTTCTTTAATTATTTTCAATTCTTCATGGAAAAGTTAAATATAAGGAATGTAGGCTCGATGTAAAAGGTTATTTATTACGATCGACTTATAAAATCTGTATTTGAATATACAGGGTGTCCCAAGAATGAGAGGCCAGTACTTCATATAACTTTTTATTCTACGGACCTCCTTTGTTGAGTTATAGGGCTTTAAAGTTAGAAATTATGAATACATTTTTATTCAAAACTCCAAAACTATCATTTCGAACTTGATGAAAATTTGGTGGATTGTCGAGTACATTAATTCATTTATTTTGTCCATACCAGTAAGCAGACTAATGTTGCAGAAAGTCAGGATCGGTCTTGGCTCTTCGGATAAAAGGTCAGAACTTTTGAAGTGACAAGTCAACAAACTTTGAAATACTGTCATTATATTTTCTTACTATTTTTATGAAAAAAAGGTACCCTTTGTCCAAATCGATAACATCAGTGGTTTCCGAGAAATATGGAATTTTGTAAGACACCGCAGAGCACGTTCAGAATCTATCATTATTTAGGAAAATTTGGGTTATAACCAAGTATGCTACAGTCAATTATTTGTCATAGTCATTAACCATCCTTAAAAAATGTTATTTTATCAAGTAGGAAGCTGTCAATGTATGTATCATATGTCTCAACCATTCTTTAAGTAATGTTCAGCAGAACAAATAAACTCATAATTTTCATAAAAACGTATATTAAAAGTAAGAATTATCCAGAGTAACATAATAAAAAAATACAAACAAGAATTTTAATCTCATAAATGTTGAAAATGTGCACCTCCTACCTCTACACATTTATTGAGCGTTCGAATAATGTTTCGTTGTACTTGAAACAATATTCCTGGATTGTTCCTTATAACATCGCAATGGAAATGAATCCAACTTATACCAAACTTTTCAGGTAGCCACAGAGGAATGAGTCCATTGGATCTAGACTCGGACTACGCGGGGGCCATGAAATTGGACCTCCCCTTCCAATCCATTTTTGTGGGTATGCAACGTTTAAGTGATCACGTACCACAATGCTACAATGAGGTGGAGCACCATCGTGCATGTACCACATATTAATTCTGGTTTGTATAGGTATCTACATCTTCCAATAGGTAATTTAGATGATTTTCCAAAAAGTCTAAACACAACTGTCCATCTAAACGACCATCAATTATAAATGGACCAACTAAGAGGTTTCCAATTATCCCAGCCCAAACATTTACCATAAACCTTTGTTGATGCCGTGTCTGAATTATGCCGTGTGGATTCTCATCGGCCCACAAATGTAAATTATGAGAATTGACAACGCCATTTCTCGTAAATCCCGCTTCATCAGTAAACAATACTGATTTAATAAAATCTCGATTATGTCTTTGTTTTTGAGCATATTGAGGGCGTGCTGGATCCAAACCCTGCACTTTTTGAAGATGGTACGGACGTAAACGATTTTCTTGAAGTATTCTATGCGCGGTGGTTTTTGAAACATTATATTGGATCCCAAGTTTTCTAACACTTGATGTAGGGTTGTCATCTACTTCATCTAGGAAATCCTGCTCTAAAACAATAGTACATAAACCCACACCACCTGCTTTCCGTATAAATGTACCTAACAATAAAATGTAATACCTTTTAAAATGCATAATTATAACCCATTTCCTAAATAATGATAGAATCTGTATGTGCTCTGCGGTGTCTTACGAAATTCCATATTTCTCGGAAACCACTGTTGTTATCGATTTGGACAAAGTGTACCTTTTTTCAGAAAAATAGTTGGAGAATAAACTGATAATATTTTGAAGTTTGTTGCCTTGTCACTTTAAAAGTTCTGAACTTTTATCCAGTGAGCCAAGTCCGATCCTGACTTTCTGCAAGATTGGTATACTTACTGGTATAGACAAAACAAATTAATTGATGTACATGACAATCCCACAAATTTTCATCAAGTTCGAAATTATAGTTTTGGAGTTATGTATAAAAATGTATTTTTAATTTCCAACTTTGATGTTCTATAACTCAACAAAGGAGGTCCGTAGAAGAAAAAGTGATATGAAGTATACTCTAACTAAAGTCAGTGTGATGACCATAAAATAAAGCAATGTTGTGAGATATATTTTCTAAAATTGTTAGGCACGCCACACAAATGTTCCTCTTACTTCAGTAAACTGTTAGTTCGTGATGTTATAAGAAAGCTAGTTTGGAAATATTTTTAAAAAAATACATAATGTAAATTTATTAGTAAACATTAAAATAAGTCGCTTGAAATTACTGAAAAAAGAAAAATTAATTAAAACCACTTTTTATATGTTACTATATTTAAGAAAATTTTGAAGAGTTGGCAACGTATTGCACGTGCAGTCAAGACTTCGAAACAACCAATCATCAACTGCAGTATTCATCGCAATATAACGAAATAACCGAAGTATACTCCGTTTGACGTTTTTGGCAGAAAAAATTCTACGGTCTTGAGGGTGTTCGGGGGGGTTGTGTTGTGGTTCGGCTTATAATCCATTAGTATCATTCAGTGTCGGGTGTGAATTTTGTTTTAAAGAAATATTTAATATAATATCTATTTCTTGGTTGAGTGAGTTTAGTGAATTGTTATAGGTATAGAAAAGTGTAGCTGATCTAGAGTAGAAAAGTATCATTCATATAATACCTATTTGAAGGTGTAGTGGTTAAGTGGCGTCAGTGAATTGATATTAATATAATATTCATTTGTTCGTAGACGTTAGGGTAAGTTTTATAATATAATTAATTAGAATGGCATTTTGGAAACCATTTGATACAACAGTCCAAGATAATGCGCGGGATTATTGAAGTGTGGATTTAAATATAAGAAGTTAGATAATCGAATGGTAATAATGGAGTCTCGGCGTATCGCTGAACTTAGACAGGAGTATTTACGCAAAACAAAAGGGTACCGTGATTCAAATAGAACTATAATTTATTTAGACGAAACTTGGTTTGATACACATGATGTTGTCAAGTGTTTATTCGTTTATTTGTTATTCAAACAATCCTTACGGTTTTATTACATGAATAAATATATAAAATAAAATACATTTCAACTTAATATGTAAGAAAATAGTAGTAATGGTAATTATATTATAATTATAACTGTATGAGGATATACACCTTTAAAATATGGTTGGGTTGACGATACAAAAAACTGTTCTTCAGATACTCCTATTCTAGAGGAAAGCGCTTTATTATTGTATTACAAATTTTATGAATTTTGTATGCAGGTTAATTTTTTTCATTCAAATTGATGTAGTAGATTAACATTATTTTACAATATTCGAATTTATAAAAAATTTATATGCACGCCATTGGGCGGCTTTTTCCTTCAAAGGGATTAAAAATATGGGTCATCACATTAACTTATTTTAACACCACCTACTCGTTTCCAAGCTTTGGCCTCTCATTCCTGAGACACCCTGTATAGTCCACTGAAACTTGAATTTATATGTTTATAGTTTTATTCTTCGATCATTCATTAAACAGACCAGATGGACAACTCGCTATACTGACAACACACTTCGTTTTAAGCCAAAACAAGGATAGCAGTACACAGCAAAGGTCACAGATTCTAATAACAAGGCCATGCTGAGTAAGCATTCAAATGTTATAGAAATATTTTTCTTAGATTTATTTATTGCTAGAGGAATTAAATGTAGTTGCCGTCGATATTGAATTATAAACATGTATAGTTACAGGTTGGCAAATTAATTTTGGCAGTTGAGAAAGCCATACAACTTGACAACGTTGTAAACGCAGTTACCGGAAAGAGCAGGCGACGTACATTCCGCATGCAAAGCTTTAAAGGTTGTGAGGCTTACGAATTCTGCCAGCGAAGTGAGCTCTTGCAATCCGCATACGTCTTTGCTACGCCGTATCGGACGTTGCCAAACTTCCGACTGCCAAAATTAATTTGCCAACCTGTACGCAACGTTTATTTTCTGTTAATATTATAAATTTTTATTCGTAGTAGAACGGGTACCTAAATGGTATTTATACGGGGTTGGGATAAAGTATGGAACCAAGTAAATTACTTTTAAACGAAAAGAACGATATTTATGGAAATTTGCAGGTAAGTGCAATGGAACAAAATGCATCTGATGTAAACTTTTTTGTTAATAATATACTTCCGGTTTAACCGTATATCACATGAGGCGACACTGGTACTTTCAGAACTATTGCTCACCTGTGAAAGGATGTATTGTAAATATCAATTATACTTAATTTTTTTCATAGTACACAACGATTCACCATCTTGTGAATATTTATTAAACCAATAAATTAAGTATCCTTAATTGATCTACATTGAAATTACGTCACAGTACTGCCATACCATATTAAGTAAAAATCAAATAGCTGTCAAAAAATGTAAGCTTCCAATATAAGCGGTTTTGTCACATTTACGGAAAAATGCAGTCACAGAAACCTTCAAATTGATTCCTGTTTATAAACATTCATTTATGTATGAATGAAATTTTGTACGTTGTCATAGATTAAATAAATCGCTTTCCATCTTAATTATATAATAAATTATTAAAGTATATAATACAGATTGCGAAAAAGCTCAGTTTGACATACGATTAACACAAGTACGACAAGGACAATATGAACTACTTGAACTACTTGAAAGAGTGAGAAGAATTGTTTGCTCAGTCTTCTCTACTAAAACAGGTGGGCGTGTGATCATTGACGCTTCTGGCAACAGCAGTTAAAATATGTGATCTCTAAAAACTAACAAACCATTGGAGTTTACATTAAAATATAATTACCTAATGAATGAATCGTACCTATATAGACATTTAGTGTAAATATACATTTATAAAAAAAATGTTAGCTCAACATAGTGGTAAGCCTATACCTATATTTTAGAAAGTTGTTGTAATGTCGGCAGATTCCAACAACATAAAACCGAAAAATAAACTACCCAAGACGCTATATTCGATTTTTGTAGAACCTTTAGAAATACGGCTCTATTTACTAACAATACTGACGAATAAAACTGTTCGATTATACAGATTACTGCTGCTCCTACTCCTTCATCAGATTTTAACGCATCTGTGTAAATTTGAGTAAATTCGTTGTATTGACTTAAGATGATCTTGAGATTTTGTAATATCAGTTGATGACTGGTTGTCTATTTGCTAATGCCTGAAAATAGAAGTATGGTAATATAGGTACTCTTGGACAATGATAAATAAAATTTTCAAAGTTACTGATAAAATAATGTAGGCACTTTTTACTCGCCAAGTCTTCAATTATTTATTATTCAGCCTAATGAATAAAAGTGAAGCAATCGCTTAAAGCATTTGCTTACTAGCAAAAGCAATTGCTTAACTAGCATTTGCTATAAGAAAAAGCAATTGCTACAGCTCGTTATGAATAAATTTTTTAAGCAAATGCTGCTTTTCTGAAATCAACGTAGCAATTGCTTTCCCAACAGAAGTTCAGACTTGCCAGAGCATGTTTACAAAGTCGTGATCCCTTCTCATACCTGTGTGTTTCGTGGACGTACTTATTTAGTTCAGTTACATTTTTAAGAAAATCTAAGCGTGTTACAGTTAGTTTATAAAACATAATAATAGTATGGCAGAGAGTGAAGAATTTGATAATAGTAGTGACGAGGAAATTACAGATAAACAAATGATATTTGTACAAAAATTGAAAGAAAAGAAGAGTTGGTACAGGAATATTAAGATAATTATAATATCACACTTACAACAAAACAGTTATCAAAAAAAATTAGTAATATGAGAGTTGAGATGAAAAAGAGTTGATGAAATTGATTGTGAATTATTAATAATTAATAAAAAAATTAATAACTTCGGTCTGGCACCGAGTTATGGAACACTGTTAATAATTTTGAAATATGAGCTTGAAGCTCTCTACAATTTTGATAAATAAATTTTTTTTAGTCGACCTATACAAAAAATGACATTTTACGTACTTATTTCCGGATGTAAAATGGTCTATTTTTGACGTCATTTACTTTTCGTCCGCTATGGTTACCAGTGACAATAACTGTCTTTTTGTGTTGCCAAATTAATTATTTGCGAAATTCGCTAAATTTTTCTTGTTAATAACATCGTGGAGTGAATATTAGTGTTCATAATAATCAAGAATGGATAGTGATAGCGATATGGATATCAGTAACACTCCTCCGGAGCTGCGGGAATTGACAGCTACGGCCACGTTGGATTTACTACCCCAGAAATCACGCTATATATATGAAAAACAATACAACACGTTCAAGGTCGACGAAAAAATGTAATATGCACCTCGGCGAAGAACTGTGGTTTCGCCTGCTTGCTAGCCTCGGCAATCAACTTGCAGACTCGACTATAATAGACAGTTTTTCGTCCTTTGTACATAAAGAACTATTTTATGATAACAGACCTACTGAGTTTTATCACACTAATCAATCACCGTGTATACCTATCGGTTTTTATTAGGTGTGCAGAATTGTCTTTAAAAGCTGTTATGATTGTTTTATGAGTAAATTCAAACGCAATATGCGTGATGATTTCTGTTGAAATTGTTGTGTATAGTATGAAAATTAGTAAGCGGTGTAACTTGAAAGAGCGTAGAGAGCAATTAAAACTATTCAAGTTTCAAAACCTGAACTAAACAAACCGGCTAATCTCTATCGATAAATCATAGTCGGTTCGCTACCGAAACCATTTACAACAGCAGCAGAAAAGCCATGCTCTCAGGAATCAAGTAAGTTACGACAGTCAAGCTACAATAAAATTGACACATGCAAGTGAGTCCAGCAAGCCATGGAAGCATGGAGTTAGTCAGTTGCCATCCGAACGCCGCATTGGTAACAAATGATCGCGAAGCGTGCGCCAAAGCCAGCTAGACACGGGGGAAACTTTTAGAACTAGTTTTTAGAAAAATGTAGATGACAATTAGAAAATAACTCGCTTATATTTTGGGGGTGTTTATGAGAGTGAACGAAGACTGACTAGTTGTTTGTTTTCAGTGGAGCTGTGAAAAAAGTGCCCTAGAAAAAATGTGCGATATTTTGGGTTCCGAAAAACAGACATTTTCGAAAACGACGTCGGCAAAAAAATACGACTGCAGTAAGCGGTAAAAATTAATAAACATGTTAGAAGGAAGCGTTTGTAAAGTTTTAGATAGAAAATATAAAAATTCGAGGTAATAGGAAATTTTTCTAATTTCAAAAATTTCCGTCCAAAATAAGCAGAAATCAAAATGGCTGTTTACAAAAACTACTATAATCGTAAAGCCCGTTGGACTATTGCAGTGTCCTGTTTGTACCTCCTTTGTAGTACCATTTCTTGTACCATAGTTAACGCTGAAAGGGTGAGGCACCCCCACATGAAGCGAAGCGGTGAACCAGGCTGGTCCCAATTAGAAAAATCTAGAATAGAAGATAGTTCAAAAAACTCCATCCTTAATTGCCCAAATTGCCTTTTCGAAAACGAGTTAGATAGAGAGAAAAAGGAGACAGACAGACTTAGGTTAGAAGCTATAAAAAAGCAAATTTTACAAAAATTAGGTTTGAGGCAGAAGCCAAATGTGACCCATAGTCTTCCAAAAGAAGTCATTTTGGAAACGCTTTATAGAGCCGAAGATGAAGATAGTGATTTTTTAAGAAATTTTGATAGAGATGAAAAGTTTTCTACGACTAGCTCTAGGAATAATATCATGGAAACAGTTGATGCAGACGACTTTTATGGTAGGACGTCAGAGATTATTTCATTTGCAGAAGAAGGTGAGTCATTTTAAAAATAATGGTTTTTATATTTAACATGAATCCCATGAAATTTTAATGGTTCATTTTATTTTTGAATATTTAAAATCCATAGTAATTTAAATAAATGGATAGTTTATGCTTCAAAATAATATTAATTTTCTTATTTATATTGAAAACTTTAAATTCCACAGTTAATATTTTTTTTTAATAATTTAAAAGTTTGTAACGCTTCCAATATTGATTTGCGTAATTAAATTTAAACTTATATTCTCAATTTAATTTCCAATTTTTTTATTTTTCTGTACCTATATGAGGAAAAAGTAATAGATTTTCAGATTTTATTATAAAAATGAGATTTTTTGGAGAATGCTGGATGAACCTTTTCCCATTATCAAAATTGCAATTTGATTCAAAAAATTTTAATTGAAGGACATATTTAATGCTTTTTTCGGAATAATCAAAATTATCTAGGTATACCTAAACAATTACATTTTCGAACTATTTTGAGATTTAAGCAATTAATCCCATTATAAATAAACTTTTTTATTTTTGTAAGAATTTTGCGTCAAACACGATTAAAATAATTTTACATTATACAGAAAATAAAAGATTAAGAAAATATTTTTCCAAAAATAATTTTTTTTCAAATCTTTGCAAATCAAGCAATAATTTTTAAATACTTAAATTCTTTTAATAACATTTTCCAACCATTTCGAGATTGTAATTGACCACATTATAAATATAATTTGTTATATTTGTTTTCAAATTTTTGTAAGAATTCTGCTTCAAGCAAGAATAAATAATTTCAAAATATACAAAAAATAGAAAATTAAATAATTTTTTATATTCCAAAAAATTTTTTTCATAAGAATCTAGAAGTAGGTATTTAAATGTATACCTACTTATATTCTCAATTTTATTTTTAGAATTTTTATTTTTCCGTACATAAGGAAAAAGCAATGGATTTTATGATTTTTTATAAAAATAATATTTTTTGGATAATGCTGGATGAACTTTTTCCCATTCTTAAAAATGCAGTTTGATTTAACAGTTTTTAATTAAATGAATACTGATTTTTGCGGAATAATCAAAATCCTGAAATATACACCCATGATATAACCAATTACATTATCGAACTATTTGGAGATTTAAGCAAACATTATAAATATAATTTGATATATTTGTTTTCAAATTTTTGTAAGAATTTTGTGTTAAATAAGAATAAATAATTTCACAATATACAAAAAATAGAAAATAAGTTATTTTTTATATTCCAAAAAATTTTTTAAATGAAAATCTAGAAGCAAGTATTTAAACTTAAGCTTTATTCTCAATTTCATTCCTAGTATTATGATTTTTCCGTATATAAGGAAAAAGCAATGAATTTTCTGATTTTATTATAAAAATAATATTTTTTGGATAAAGCTGGATAAACTTTTTGCCATTCTTAAAAATGCAGTTCGATTTAACAATTTTTAATTAAATTTCATATTGCTTTTTTCGGAATAAACAAAATCCTGAAATATAGAGACATGATATAACCAATTACATTTTCAAACTATTTCGATTTCGAGATTTAAGCAATTAATCAAATCATGTACTTTTTTATATTTATTTTTGTAAGAATTTTGCTTTTTGCAAGATAAAATAGTTCCACATTATAAGGAAAATAGAAAATTAAAATTTTTATTCCAAAAAATGTTTTTCTTTAACATTCGCATCCTATATAAATACTTAAATTCTTTCAACCAATTACATGTTCCAATTATTTCAAGATTTAAGCAATTAACTATCTTATAAATATAATTTATACATATTTTTTAAAAAATTTGTAAGAATTCTGGCTTCAACAAGTATAAATAATTTTACAATGTGCAAAGAATAGAAAACTGAATAGTTTTTTATATTCCAGAGTTGGGTGTTTAAATTTAAACTTTTATTTTCAATTTCATTTACAATATTTTGATTTTTTGTATATAAGGAGAAAGAAACAGATTTTCATATATTTCTATATAAAACGTATTTTTTGGAGAATGCTTGATGTTGTCAAACATTTCGTTTGATTCAAAAACTTTCAATCAAATGACATTGTTTTTTTTTAGGAATAAACAAAATCCTAAAATATACACCCATGATCTGACCAATTAAATTTTCCAGCTATTTCGATAAAAAGCAGTTAAACCACATTATAAATATACTATTTTATATTTATTTTTTGAGAATTTTGCTTAAAATAAGAATAAATAATTTCACAATATACAGAAAATAAAAAATTTAAAAATCTATATCCCAAAATATTTTTTTTCAATAATTGCATCATATCAAAATCTTTAATCAAGCACTAGTTTATCACTACTCAAATTCTTTTAACCAAATACATTTTCGACTATTTCTAGATTTAAGCAATTAACCACATTCTAAATATACTTTTTCATATTTATTTTCAATTTTTTGTAATAATTCTGCTTTAAACTAGAATAAACCATTTCACATTATATTGAGAATGGAAAACTAAATATTTATTTATATTCTAAAAAATTATTTCTATAAAAATTTAAACTTTTGTTCCCAATTTTTTTCTATTATTCTGATTTTTCTTATTATAAGGGAAAAGGAATTAATCGCATTTTATAGTTAGCCTGTTTCCTCTGAACATTCAAACATAATCCATCGGAGATCACACCAGTGGAGGGGTGGGGGGTACATATATTTTGATTTCCCATTTTACAACAACTTCGAACGTACCCAATTAAAATAAAATAAAGAGAAATAAAGAAGTGAAAGGTCATCTTATTCGGGATTTAAAATGATGGCTTGCCTGTAATGGTTCACCTCTTTCAGGTAATAGAATAGAAAGTAAAAACATATGAACCCCCCACTAGCGGTGCCTTGGGTTGATCATTTTTAAATCTTCAGAGAAAACAAGCTGATTGGATGAAATCCCGATTTTATCACATACGTTGTATACGATTTATTATTTTTTGTGTCAATAACAATATCTAGAAATATAATGAATTCAATTTTTTGAAAGCTAGTACTTCTAAATCATTATCATCACTTCCTATATATTTTAACGCAATGTGTTACATCTAGTTTTGCCATTTAATATTGTTCAACATCAATTCAAGAAGTTTGAGTAGTACCTCTTAATTTTCCTTCCTTGTCGTCATTTTCTTTCGATTAAACATAAGTCGGCATATGCAGACGCAATGGAGACGAACACGTTCTTAAGGTTTTGAAATTGATTTTGTATGAAATTGTCATACAGAAATGAACCAATTAATATAGGTCTAAGCTAAGTAAACGTAACTTTGGCAGGTATTACGACAAGCCGTTACTTCGTTACAGTAAAAAATAATTGTGTACACTACATCTAGCACGAATTATTTTTTAACCCAACAGTCCATGTTTATATTTTCATCTCTGATATAACAGGGTGTAACAAATAGGTGTATAATTAATTTAGTCACAGGTTATTGGCTAATAGAATTTTATCAATAATAAAACTTTTTATTATACAAATTCTATATTTGTCACATGAACCTAAGGCAATTAGATCATTGTAAAATGCCACTACTGATATCATGACAACAATTGAGTGAAATTTTATAGAAAATTTTATACCAGTTAATTTTAGCCAATCAGATGCCTGCATTTTGACATGTTGCTATGACAATAACCTAATTTCTTCAGAAATTTCCCTGCGTAGAGGGAAATTAATAAGTGGAAATTTCCCTCTGGCTTGACAGCTGTCATAAACACATAAAGTTATCATTTATTTTTTATGCGCTATTATTTTTAATTTGCAAATAGCAGAGCAACAAAAGAAGTACTTAGAAGAGGAACTGGATGTAAAAGAAAGAGAGGAAGACCAAAAAAAAAGTGGATAGAAGCAGTAGAAAAGGACCTAGAACTGTTGAACATACGCAGATGGGAAGAGGTGGCAAAACATAAAAGAGAATGGAGGAAAATAGCCAATCAAGCCTTAGGCCTTCATGGCCTGTAGAGCTGTTATATATATATATATTATTTTTAATTCTTTCCCTTGTTTCTAGTAGTATAAAATTAGGAAAAGTATAAAGACTAATATTTATTTCAGATTATTATTTAAACCTTGTTTTACTAGAGCATATTTGACATCAAATCCGAGGTTAATAAATGAATGATGAATAATAATATGTCACCTAAGTATGTCACCAATTTAATTCCTATTTTAAAAAAGTTTTGGTATGAAATTTTCTTATACCGAATCTCCCTAGAGCATGAATTAATATTCCGGATATTTTCCTCAGTTGCGGATTTTTTAAGAAAATTCGCACTTCGAGAAAATTTCCGGAAATAATTCGTGCTCTAGGAAGATTATAAGTGAAAATTCCACACATGTGATTTTTAACCAATTAGAACGTGTATTTCTGACAGATCACTATCGCAACGGATGAATTTTAGTGTAAATTTTTTCCTCGTGGGTACCCAACAGCGAATTATACTGGGAATGTTTTTGACGTTTATAATGACAGAATATTTTTTTTGACAATCTAATTTTTATTTGTTCACATGCTAATCTTCATTCATTTCAACTACAAGCTGATGTTTTCTAAATTCTTTGGACCATTATGATTAATGTATGTTTATATTAAAAACGAAATTATTATATACTATGTCAGGTTGATTGGAAGTTGCTTGTTCTTGATTTAGAGATTCTTGGATTGTCTTTGCAGAAGTTGAAGCTGACCTCATTGCGTCAATTATATCCTGATGATGGCCCGAGTCAATTTGCAGATATGGTTTTATGGATTGACTGCTACCATGCCCTGTTATTTTAATTAATTGCTGTTCTCCAATTCCCGATTTGGCTAAAGTTGAAACAGCAGTGGCCCTCGCAGAATAATTTGTTATCTTGATCTTGTTGACATCGATTCCAATCAATGATGCCGCTGATTTGAACCAGGAAGATATTGTATTTTGTCCAACCGGGCTGTTCTTGTACCAGCCTTTGGAATTGGGGTGCTGCCAGTTTGGATTTAGAGTTAAAAATAAACGATTCGTTTTGATGAGTTGGTCTCGCTTGCTTATTAGTTTTTTGAACAGTCTTACTGAGCATACTTCTTCATTGACTGTATTCAGTACTAGCCACTTACTGTCAGCCATTCTTTTTGAACTGCCTTGGGTGGACTTGGAGAAAACCGGGTTATACTCAATGCGTCCTGTTGGTTCCCCTTGATTGTCAATTTCCTCCACAAAATATTCAATTGTTGCTGCCGCTCCTTCATTTCCTCTCCAGGCCAATTCATGAGCAGCAATGTGAAAGAACTTTCTTTGCAATCCTTCCGGAGTGTTTTTGTCCCAAAGCTCAATAATCTTTCTCAATTCGTCTGCTGATAGTTCGGATGAACTTGCCTTTCTCTTGGTTGGATCTATTTGTAGCTTCCGACGCTTAGCATTTTTTGCAGCTCTTGCGTTGACAAATTCTATGTCAGAGAATGGATTAAATTTTCGAATATACCTTTCGAAAAAATAATCCTGCAACTGCTTAGCTGTAGAGTTCCATAGAACTTTGATAACACTATCTCCTTGTAGTCTTTGGAGTTCTTTTTTCGCATCCTGAAGGCATAGTCTTCAAGAATAAGCGCCAGTTCTTCCACAGGTATATCCGCTTTGTCGAAATCATTCGCTTTTTCTGTGCAAAAGTTTATAAACTGCTTCCATACACTTGCCTTCGATTTCCTAGTATTCGCGGGTGTCAACTGCTTAATATTCTGGCGAATATTTTCTTCACTTTCTTGACCGAAGCGAGACATTTTTCTACGTCGTGCTGTTTTTGACAAATTCAAAACAGAAATAATTTCCAGCTTAGAGTTTCACTGAGTTGCCAATCAAGTCGACAAAACCTTCTATGTTTTGCAAGTACTTGATGAAGACGAAAATTGATGTTGTTGGAAATAAACACATTTGGTGTGGAGTTTTCTTACCGAATACCACACGAGGTCAAATTAAATCCGGAAATTTTTTCTCGCTCATGAATATTTTCTAAAAATATTCATGAGCCAGAAAAAATTTGTGGATTCAATTTGACCTCTAGTGGTATTTTTAGTGAAATTCTCATACCATCTTTATACCAATCAGATGATTTATTTCGACATTGTTGTTATGGTAACCAGCAAATTATCCACATAAGTACTTATTTAGTCGTAAAATTTATAAGTGGAAATTTCCCGGTACATTACAGCTATCATCTCCCGCAATACAATTATTGTATCCACTTTCATTTCTAGTCAATATTGACATTTCCCTGAAGCCTAGTAACAAAAATGTATGAAATTCCTTTCCAAGTCGCAACATTTCTTTTCATATATAATATCACAAGAGAAAAACATTTTTCGGCAAAATTTTCGAAAGGTATGAAAGTTTGTTGCTTGGCAATTTCACGAATGACATTTTTGACATTAAAAATTTCATGAGCGACATCACAACAAACTTTAATAAAACCATGAGATCAATTTTGCCTACGCAATTTTTTCGAGTGTTATTCTATGGTACCTACCTAACTATTTCACGAGAAAAAACAATAATATTAGGGAACTTTTATTATGTACATAAACAGAAAAATAATAATTTATTTATTTATGCAAAAGTTACATTTATGATAATTAAACGTTTTTGCATAATTTTTATCGTTGTGATGTGATTGTAAAACATGTATAGTTTGGCAAGTTACGCGGCATCGGTAGGGGGTGCGGATATCTGACAAAAACGTACCATTGGCGTACGGTACCTATTTTTATAAAAGTTTTAAAAATAATAATTATTATCATATAATAATTATATATAGAAACTGATTTTTGCTTTGCTTTAATGGTAGGGTACAAAACACGGTATTTGTTAAAAACAAATGATGTCAAGATTCGTACTTGAATTCAACATGGATACGAAATAGCTCAAAATCTGACACTGACAATACCATCGCCACTGGATAATCAATGTCAGTCAATTGACAAAGTGAAAGGGAAGAACACACGCACGCGCTTGCCAATAGGAAGTCAGCTGATCGCTAAGCAACAAAGGCCTTTCGATAAATTTAGTTAGTTCGGAGGGCGTGAAAATTATGGTTTTCGCACAACGCTGCCAGAGCTTGAATAAGCCCATAACAAATTTGAAAAAGTGTTCATCTTTTAATATTCATAAATTGAAAAAATAATGTTAATAGACAAAATCCAAGGAAACAAGCACATTAAAGATTTAACGTTTTATCATATTGTTAATAATAAAAAGTCCATTTTCTAATTCTTATCACTACATACTTAGTACTTTAGCTTTTTCATAGTTAAACGTGGCAATATCGAATGTTTTTGACTGCTTTCCTTTCACGGCTTTAGATAAACTTGCCAAATTATACTTGCGGTATGCTTGAACTCGTTCTAGAAAAATTCACTGGATCTGGTGATTTTTCTCTTAAGTTTTTAATTAATTTCAAATTATATTCAAAGTTCAACTGCAAATAAGGTTTCTAAGACTTGGCATGGAAATGTATTATTTGTTTAGATCATTTCTTGCTCAACAACGCCTTTAGAAGAAACCCACATTGTTGATGACAGTTCAAATAACGAAAAACGTCAAAACTTGTGTTTCACACAGGCTTCTATTTATTTATGGATCTAAATAGATATTTGCCCAGTGTGTTCCTTTTAAATATGTATGGTATAAAATTTTTTTAAGCAAATTTCCCTAGTGCGGGAAATATGTCGTTATGAAAATTCATGTATGCCAATAATTCAAGCACTAGGGATTTTACAATTAATAATATTGTTACCTACCGTATACGTCTACGGATATTTAGGTATCTCCTGAATATTTATCCCCTAGGCTACAACCTTTAACACAAAATTAAAGTAGGTTTGTAGAGTCACAACGCACCGGGAAGTCTATACAATAAAGAAGAAATAAGAAAAGAAAGAAGGGCGTTCTATACCGAGTGTGAATAAGCAATAGACCACCCCTTCAACTTTCAAATGGGATGATTTTGTTTAAATTTTGGTTGGCTGTATTGTAAAATAGCCAATTTTGATTTTTTCAAGTCATACATCAATATGGCCGATGTTCGGTATAATCGGAGATGTCATAATTATAATAGTACAGTATGGAACGATAATTTAATGATGGTTAATACGAGTGTATTAATAACCATTACTTGAGAGTTGCATACACTATTTTATCCAACAACATTGCTTTTTTTACATTTCTTAATACTTTTTTTTACAAACAACAAGAAATAAAATATGAAAGGAAAGTAAGTTCTTCAACTTAATTTTTATTCCTACAAAACAACCACTATAATAACTATGAACTTAATTGAACTATTAACAATAAACATAAGCGAATTAATATGTAACATTAAACAAGATAATATATAAATTACAATTTAATAACTTTTATTTAAATACAAATTTTGAATAGTACAATTACTAAAAAGTACTTGAGGTGTACCATCTTCAGTCACAAACGAATCTGTACTCTTCGTCGCTCGCCATTTCTCTTAAAAAGTGGAAGGTATCTACATTTTTGACTAACGCAAAAGATTGAAACTGTCATAAAACACACGAATCTCTTAGAAATTGTCAAATATTCTACAGAAAATATTGAGTCTGACTACTTGGTTCTTGAAAAATCTAGATTTATACTGGTCAATTTTTCAGTTTCATAATAAAAACCAGTGTTATAATGAATATCATTAAGGAACTAAAAATTGGCATTTAATTAACAACTTATAGTATAGGAGTAGAAAAAAAATCTTCAAAATTTGTTTTCTTCTGCTTACATACAATTTACTCATAAAATGCTATCTTTACTTTTATCGTTGTTCTTTTAGAATTTTTTGTACTAATCTTATATAATTCTAGCATTATAAGTTGTTTCTGTCGACGTACAAAATTCAGTCAAAATTTTCCGTTTGACGTTGTCTGCTTTTTCCGTTATTCTTCTTATTGTTAATACATGGTTTTGTGTAATTTCATTTCTGAATACGCTCTTCTTTTCATCCAGTGCCCCCGACCTTAATCTGACTCGATTTTCTATGATCTTTCCACTATTTTAATGACTGTACTGAGTAATGTGATACCTTCCTACATAGTTATTGCAGTATAAGGGTCTCCTTTTTTTAAGATCTTTAACATTAATGCTAACTTTCAATCTGTGGGTACTTATTCCTGATTTCACCAACCATTTCCTAAAGTTAGGTAATACTGCACAACAAGTAATATCTGTGAGTGATAATATTAGGTATTCTCTATCATTTTCAGGCGTTTCTTATCGCGTGGTGAATACTGATGAGTAGGGTGGGCCAAAAAAACATTTAATTTTTTTTAGTTACTACGAAAATATCGTCCAAGATGTCAAAAAAAAATTCTGGTAAAATTTCAGCCCTTAATATTAATATTAAGAGGTGACTCATTGTGATGTCTGATTTACCATTTAAATAACATAAGAATTTTTTTTTGTTTGGATTTTTAATGCACTCGAACGAATAAATGTCTCATGGAAATAAATACATATTCTTGTAGGAAATTGAACGATCTACGAAAAAGATCTGAGATGATTTTTTGCTAAGTTGACTCGTTTAAAAGTTATTCGAGGAAAGTCGAACCTCAAATAGTTGAGGATAACTTTCACAATTTCTTATACTCTATCGCAAAATAATGACTCAAAAACATAAAATATCTTAGTTTTCGTAAATCTTATCAAGTGTTTTTTGATAAAACCATAAAATTTATAATCTGTACAGTACTGCCAACTACGTTATTACAAAATTCACTCTTTTTATTTGAATCGTGCTGAATCACATAAAATTTTCTCTACGAAATTATCAAAAAAACCCTACTGATGAGCAAAATTAGTCTTGGTCTTGCAGTCTTGGTCTTGCTTTTTCGCAATACCAAGACCAAGATTAAATGAATAAGAATAAGACCAATACCAAGACTGAATATGAAAGACCAAATACGCGAGACTCAAAGCACAAAAAAATTATTAGAAGCTGATTTATTTTTAATATTATTTAAACGGTGATAAAATAAATAATTCTGCTAGTTGATAATTGATTGTAAATTAATAATAATTTATAACCATGATGATCCTAAAACGTAACAAAAATTAGTAACAGGGAAAAGTTCAAGACCAAGACCAAGACCAGGTCCCAGAATACTCGTATCTTGGTCTTGGTCTTCCTTTACTCATCACTAGTGGTGAAACGTAAATTGCATTTAATTGCTTTAATTTGGTGCATGGTGATAGCCGTAACAGAAGCAAACTTTGAACAGTCTATCCAATTTTGAAGAAGAATGTTCTAATAATAAAACAAAAATGTCAAGCTTCATAATAAAAACGTTGGGTTTTTTGGGGCAAAATCAGTATTATCTATTTAGGAAATACAAATAGCCAACGCCAACGGACGTATAATTAACATTTCGTGATAATTGCGGAATATTATTATATTATAATATCATGTCTGTGAGTAATTAAATTTAAATAGTCTTTTTTTTTCATTTCTTTCTACCATAATTACATAATTATCTGTACTATGCACAAATAAAATGCAGAGAATCTACTATAGTCGGTTATCAAAGGAATCAATATGTACATTAATAATGTACATTTACGAGTGTTCGATTTTGTGTTAATTAATATAGACAATAGAAATATTTTACAATGTCGTGATTAACTAGATATTAAAAATGATATTTTAACATATTTATATTAGGATCGATTCCACAGGGTGGTGCGTAAGTAATGTTCCAAAGTGAAACGGAAGATTCCTGGCCTCAAAATATTACGATTTGATACAACTTGCTTAAATAAAATATTGGTAATAATAAAGATACAGGGTGGCAAAGTTGGAATGTAAAGAATGTTTTTCTCAGTAAACTGAAAGATTTTGGATATACAAACGTGAAAATTTGTAGATGGGGGTTTTAAGGCATGATAAATCATAATATGATATCCGTTTAGATGTATTTTCTAGAGGGCGCCACAAGAGCTATGTTGTTGGTGTAACTGTGCGCTTAACTTTTTTATCGTAACAATATATCTCTCTTTTTATTGAAAAATATTAAAATAACATTATTTTTGCGACAAAAAGTTACTTGTTCTCGAGATATTCGCATTTTAAAAACCCCCTACATAATTTTTATTTTATTAATTAGCACCTGACAGTCCCTGAATATATCCACTTGGATCTCAATATATACCCTATAAATAGTCGAGTTCAATTTTGGCAGCCAAAATTTTTTTTACAATTTTTTTAATATTAAGCGATCTTTCATGAAACATATTGGCGGACATATTGAACAATTACTGTGAAATAATATTTAAATTTTATGGTATTTTTAAATAAATTGGTCTTTTTTTTCTTAATTAAAAGTTATTAACTGCATAATGGCTGGTTTATTAATACGTCACAGTGCTAATAAATGAAATGAAAATGATGTAGACGGTTTTTAAAGTGCGAATATCTCGAAAACTAGCGACCTTTGAGGCTAATGATAAGTATACATTTTTTCCACAAAAATTTTAATATTTTTCAATAAAAAGCGAGATGAAAAAGTTAAGCGCATCAAAAACATAGCTCAAGTGGCGCCCTCTAGAAAATATATCCAAACATAATATTATGATTTCTCAGTCCCTAAAATCCCTATCTTTAAATTTTTGTGTTTGTATATCCAAAATCTTTCAATTTACTGAGAAAAAACCTTTTTGACATTTCAACTTTGCCACCCTGTATCTTTTTTATCATCAATATTTTATTAGAGCAAGCTGCGTCAGGTTGTGATAATTTTAGGCCAAGATTCTCCCATTCCACTTTGGACCACTACTTACGGACCACCCTGTTTAAGAAGTAGTAGAAAATTAAAGGCACGCCGTTATATTCGACTAAGTTTCCGATATTAGAAATGTTTTAATCCATACATAGTCAAGATCAGAATTTACATTTTAAGAGGTAGTGTCGTGTCAAATTAAGAGTTTTCCGTTAATATATCTAAGCTTATCATGAATACATGATAGTAGACTGGATTTAGCAAATTGTCTAGTTTATAACCATGCTCCTATTGACACACTGTATCTATTTTCCTATACATTTAGTCTTCTCTCTACTTCCGCAATTTTCACATTTGACCGATACACCTGTATTTCAGGCGTAGTTATAGGCAATGTCACAGTGCTCAAAAGAACTACAAAGGAAAACAAATCTATAGCCAGTCAGAATGTCAAGCGACACTAAAGGCTATCTCGAGCCAGAAAGTGACGTCTACACCTGGAAAGTTTCTTGGTGTATCTAAGACCATCATAGAAACTGGGAACTATAAAGAAATGGATCAGGAAGCTGACATGACATGACATGACTGGAAGGATTAGCGGAACTGCTTACTCTGCTCGGGTTTTTTTATTGGCGCCCAACGTGGGGTAGAAATTTTTTTAATAAGCAATAAATCCTAAATTTAATATTTTTATCAAAAAGTTATTCGCGGTTAAACGGGTCTTGGATTTAATCACTTATTTAAGCAGATTTGTTTCAAAAAATGGTGGTGTCTATTTCATGATGTGGGAAATAATCAGTGAATAATTTGCCTTTTACTTCTACATGTGCAAGTTAAATATTCTTAAAATTATAAAACTTCTGAAATTGAAATTATTGTAGATATTATCAGACAATGAGACTCAAAAAGATAAGGAAAACATTGACTTTTTTTATAGTAAACAAAAACGAGAGAGCTAATAGTTTCTCCTTCCAAAATCGAAATAAAAAATGATGAATATTATTCCCAATGAAAGTTCGATTAAAAGATGTAGGTACCACGAAAATAAAAAACCATAACCAATGTTGTATTCGAAAAGGTAGTACCAGCACCTTCGCCATATATTCAATCACATTCACCAAAAACTCAATTCAATAGCTGGTACGATAGGAAAATTGCGGTGGGTCGCAAAAAAAATCATCGAAACTTTCACCACCTTCCAGATTTTAACTTTTAAAAGCTCAACCTGTCCGTTAGCCTTTTATTAAAGTGAATGAAAAATCCTAAAATTCAAGCACAGCTGCAAGTAAGTCCAAAGGTTCTTGTTCGAAATGGTAGTTTTGGCAGCCCTCCTGGCAGCATGATAAATACCTCAAATTACAACAAAAATCGGTAGAGATAAAATAGTAAGCCAATTGCTTAACTATAATTTATATACAAAGGGACCTTGTAGAAACATAAATTCCCTTCTAGTCCAGAAGAATTAAACATTAATAAAGTTGCGTTTAGAGATATGAATTGTTATTGATTATCTATAAAATTGATTTCTTTTTGGACCGTGGCCTTTATTTAAAATCACGGTCTATGCTGACACCGGCGACCTTGAACAAGGTCCAGCAACACAAACTTTACTGAAATTCCTGTCATATAGGTAGCAGGAAGGTTGCGGAGGTGGAAGATGTTCCTGCCAGAGTGCGGGACTAAAATTATCTGCTTTCTGCTAGTGATGAGCAAAGCAAGTCCAAGACTTAGACCAATTTCGCTCATCACTACGTTTTGCAGAAGAGGAGTCTCCGGAGCCTCAAGAAATGTAGTATAATTAATCTGTGCCTTCCAAAAAAAAGCTACAATTGGGACTTATTAGAACAACTAGCTCATATAGGTTGTATGTATCTCGAGTTGAATTGCTTTGAAATTGTAGAGCACAAATTTTGGCTTGGGATACATTTTTTCTCAAATTATAAATCAAAATATGCAAATAGTCCAGAAATGTGAGTATTTTTAGAGAACCACGCAGTTAGTACGATTCTTTTAAAGCTGAAAAAACGATCAGAAAAGTAAAGATTTTGTGCAACCTATAACGATGTTTGAAATAACTGGTGTGGTATTGAAAATTTTGGAAACTGTTCTCCCATGACAAAAACTATTAAATTCGCCTATGGACAAATCAAAATAAGCGCCAGATTCATTTTTTTCAACTAATAGTCTATCAAAAAATTAGTGAACTATCGTACTCCGTTCAAAACAGTGTTGATGGAAGAACATAGAATTTCGTTCGTCCAGACAATATCTATTAGTCTCAGTTTACTTTTCCTAATTTTTGATTTGGAAAAGTTTTTAGGGTTTTATTGATTCAGACAGTTGCAGTAATTTTATTCAGATCCCAGACGAAGCACGGCTTATAGAAACTGATACACAAATGTTTTGGAACTTTTTTTTATTTTCTACTTTTTTGTTGTTGGCTCGGCAAATATTAACTGCCTTAATGTTCCAAGGACTAGTAAGAACGAAAATAAAATCAATGAAGCCTATAGCGAAACTTATTTTATCTAGACTTAGAATAAATCAACAACTTATGTACATTGTTTGTTCGTTCAAACTTTCAGACTTTTACTTATAATTTACTCATTACAATTTATTGCTTTTTATTTAGCCTTGTTAGTATTTCATTTTGTTATTAATAAGGGTTGCTTTAGCAAGCACCAGGGCCTCATTACTAAGTTGGTGATTAATTTTAGTCAAATCATCATGTTTTATTCAACAAAACTAAACAAAGTAAATTCTCCAAGCATATCATCTCAAAGAGGTGTTGGCGGACAACGAAAGAACTGTGCAAAGCAAATATGGGAAAGCATGTCTTCACTTTTCATCGTACTTTCATTCTCGCTCGTAACAGCGACAACTGGAAGGCCCCTCGAAATAAAGACAAACTATTCATCTTATTCCACTGACTGTATGTGATGGAAGTTGCCTATGATCACGTATGGCTCCAGCACTATGCTGCTAAAAATGGTCATAGTTCCATTGTAAACTTTTTGATAACAAAAGGAGTAGATATTGAGGCCAAAAGTCCAAAAGTAAAAATTCCGATGCACTTAGCCTGTGAAAGTGGAGCAAGTGCCAGCAAAATCTGACTCGTTCTATACGCACCAGAGTGCAAAGACAAGTCTGCCTTGCGATTCCGGTGCAGTTTGCATCGATGGAAACCATCCTCAATATCACACCTCTTCATCTCCCCCCTTGAAAGGGTAGCGAGAATGCCCCCCTACAGAATATGAAAAAAGGATAGTCAGGATAAATTGGTGGACTATAATGAGCAAAAGGCCATGCTATGTGAGCTGAACCTCTTGTTCATATTTTGGATCACATGCTCATAGAAAATTCACAGCAAGTACATTTTACCAACTGTGGAAGAATGAAAGAGAAGGCAATCCTCCTCCCCATTTGTGGCGGACTTTTGCAGACGGATCCATAATAAACGTCCAAGTTGGATCCGCTGCCTGGACAGCCATCCAAAGACTAAACTTGCTGAAATTCTTGTACTGGATGCAACAGTCTTTCAAGCGGAAGTTTCCATCTGTGCATTTAGAGCATTAAAGTATAGCTAATTAAACAGGTCGATAAAAAGCATCTCGGAACTGTTATTCATCAGTTGCAATTCGAAGATAGTTTGAAATACTGGACTGCTCCTGCACTCCTGGTGCAATCAATGAATTTGCCCTGGTCTGAAAATAGTGGACCACATATCCAGAAAAGGTCAGTACTAGTTCATAGACACCCTGCCTCTATTGGGACTCTCTTTAAATCTGGCGAAAGGAATATCTCGGACCAGATAGTCCACAAAACAATGAGACGAGCCAAGGCTTTTATCGAAGAACCTTCAACTCTCAAAGTAGAAGCATTGCTAAACATGGTCGGAGAGGAGCTCGACAAACCGTTACAGAACACTGCTGGCTTAACTATCGTCTCGGCAATAGAAATAATCAGTGTGTGCTTGTTTTGATGGATACGTTATGTGAAAAAGTGATCCTTCGTTGTATTTATGTGTGTAAGATCTATTATTCCGCCATCTTCTACTCCTGAGCAAATACCCTGAGACTATTAGGTACTTCTTCAGTTTTATGCCTTGGAGACATTTGAAGATATCAGTAAGCATAGGCATACGCAAGTCTTTCTCTTCCATCTATAGTATCCCAGGAGATGTGGCCTGGGATGTGTTTCTAATATGGGTGCCGGTACATGAGGGAATTGCAGGTAATGAAATTACAAACCAGTTAGCTAAAGACGGTTCTTAAGGACTTCATAGGTCCGGAACCGTTTTGTGGAATCACAAAGGATTACATAAGAGGGTAAATTGAGAACTAGTTCAGGAAGGACACAAGGACACCTCAATATAAAATGTTTACTGAATAAGGTAGACTAGGAACTCTCGTCCAGACTAATGAAACTGGGTAAGAGACATTTGAAGACAGTTACCGACTTGACACTGCACCCTGAGGAAGCATCTGCACAAAATGGGCAAAGTTAGTGAACCTATGTGCAGAAAATGTGAACTGTATAATGAAATTTCTACTCTACTTCTGTGAGAACTTACAAGGATTCAGAAGGAATTACTTTGGAGAGGAAATAATACAACCACTACAACTACTAAAAATCCCTCCAGGTAAACTGGTGGCCTATATAGAAGACATGAATTTCTGGACTGGAAGTAGATAACGTGGTTAATGGTACAAAGATTCAGTCCAAGTGCCTGGGCTGTTGAGCACAATCCAAACGTTTGAACTAGTTTGAACTTTTGGAGGTACCTATCTAGGAAATTATCCGTCTGTGCTCACTTCACCCAAAAATCCAAACTCTTCAATTATCGACACAGTTATAACGTGACTCACATATCGCCATAATATTTCTATTCATTGGTATTGTCATTTTATATAATTTTCTTCCAGAATTTTGTTGAAAAATACAGTTTGATCTTCTTCAATTCAAATAAAATAAAATAGAACATTAAAAATGATCGAATATATTTACAATGAAGGCAAAATTAGGTGGATCACAAGTTCACGTGTAATTATGGGAACTTTTAAACCAATCAGTAATATTGAAAGTTTTGCTGGGACATATGTGCTTCTGCAGTGGTGAAAGGGTTATAAAAATGGATTTAGACGCTTTTCTAGAAATTAGAAAACTCATTACAGATAAGTCGGCCATGAAAATTCAACCCGATTTTTCTAATAAAGTCTGTTAATGTCAATTTAACAATAATAAAGTCGTGCTTATCAAAAATCGAGGGAAATAAGGTAACCACTTCATTTATAGAATATACCTACAGATTAGATTAGATTATGTTTAAATCTCTAAATATAATCCTCGTATATATTTAGGCAATTTAAAACTTTTGATAATATAATAAATTAGGTATTTCTAAGATAATAAAATTAACAAACATGGACCCTGAAATTAAAGCACAACTTTCGAAAGAAATCCGACTCCAAGGCGCCCTTACTAGGCTGGATTGGTTTAATTGTTTTTATATCCTGTGAAGCTGGTGTAAGGGTATTTAATAACGAAGGAATTGCTGATAAAAGGAAGTTGAGTCCATTCTAACAGTGATTATTAATGTGCCATAAGGTTTACTTTCACTTGTATTCATAAAAATTTTATTTTAAAGTGATCCTTATGTAATATAGTTCATCTGCAGACTGTGATTAAGCGTGGGGTCGTTGATGGAGTCAACTTACAACAAAGTTCAGTCGAACCAATGACGTATTGAAGATAGATCAGCTTATATATAATGTTTTGGTCGCAACACATACCAAGACGAGTACGATGCACTAAAATCTTCAGGAAGTCCCCAGATCAGATTTAGGACTGGGACTGTCTACAAAAATAATTAACCCTGGCTAACCATAATAGAGTTACTCTTATGTGGGTCCCGGGGCACAAGGGTATTGTAGGAAATGAAAAGGCAGACATCCTAGCAAAGCTAGGGTCTGAGACTGCATTCACTGGTTCTGAATCAGTATTTGGGATATCTAAAACTGCTGCACGTGGTTGTACATCTCGGTAGACTCAAACTAAACATCAGTCGTACTGGAGACATGTGCCAAAACAGAAACACAGCAAACTCCTGATCAAAAAATCCTCGGAGACGCTGACTAACGAAATACTAAACCTTAGCAGGGGCAGTATAAGGATAGTAACGGGTTTACTCACCGGTCACTGTACCCTAAGGAAGCACATGCATACAATCGTCATATTTAGGAAGGAACCTATCTGTCGGTTGAGCATCGAAGAAGGGGAAACAGACTCTCACATTATCTTCGATTGTGAAGCATTATCTCATTGGAGATATAGACTCCTAGGACTAGAACATCCAAGGGTAGTGGAAATACTGTTGAGCCTGATAAGGGCCACTGGTCTCTTCACATAAACGGCACAACCAAGAGCACAAGAAGCCTAAAGGCTGAGGTACCGAGAACTCTAAGCCTCTGACTGGTGGTGCTGAACCAATCAATCAATCAATCATTAATTCATTCATTCATTCAGTCATTCAATCAATCAATCAATCAATCAATCAATCAATCAATCAATCAATCAATCAATCAATCAATCTATCAATCATTCATTCAATCAATCAATCAATCAATCAATCAATCAATCTATTTATTAATCAAAGAATAAATGAGAGCTCATTAAATTGATAAACAATGAAATGAAAAAATCTAAACAATAATCATAAATATCAAATATTTATAACAATTAGGTATATAATATTACAACATGAAGTAACACCCGAACTGTTTGACAGTTTAATAAATAACGTATTAGCAGTTTTCGATTTATTGAACTCGTGGTAAAGTCGAATGTATATAGGTATATTTTTCCAAAATATTAAAACCCTCGCTAATATAACCTTACCTGTGGAATGACATGTTTATAATCTGTAGTCCAAATAGTTTATTAAATACAAAGTGTCAAAAATGTTACTTCATTCACGAGTTTTCTGATACACGAGTGGAGCGAAATGAGACGAGTGCCTTAAAAAACGAGTAACCGAAGATGTTTTTGACACTAGGTGCTTACTGTACCTTTTCTACGCCCGCAGGATCTTAATTATGTTATATTTTAATTATATTCACAAGAATGTAGACAATGACTGACGTGTCATTGAAAAGTCAACTGACACAGAACTACAAAATAATAACGGAATATTAAATATAAATTACATAATAGACACTTGATGTGACGTTTGAGGTACAAAAGATAAACGAAATGTGACTTTTCGCACTTTAAACACTAGTGTTTAAAATGAAGTTTTGCGAATGTCAAACCCGTATTTTAGATGCAGTTTTAGTGACGGAAGTAGAAAAAATTAATTATGTACATCATTTAGTCTATAAAAACAATTTCCAAAAAATAGTTTAAATGAACCTCTTCGAAATGATACGCTACTGTGCATTGTACTCGCCCTGATTTATGTTGCGACCAGAAAATTGTATAGGTATCAGGTAATAATGTGTGAATGTGTTGGGGACAACCAAAATGTAAACAAAGCTTATCTATCAATGATACGTAATTGAGTAGAGCGCTCGTTAAACATTGGTTGCAAACACATTTTCACATATTATACGCAAGCGCTCGGATACAACGGAGAATTAGCTTATCATGTTCAGTGTCTATGTAGATGGAACAGCTGATTTTAAGATTTTGAATTTATCAATAATAGTGCCTTGAAACTTATTTGCCGCAGAAAAGAAAATTTGTTTGTATGTACGAATAAGTGTAACAAAACTTACTGATTAGATACCATTTTTTATATTTCCTGAAATTTAGTTGATCAGAATTCACACAGTTTGTTTAGAAAAGCGAATCAGTTGGATAAATTTGGTGTTATTCCAAGTTTAAAAATTATTTGGTTCTCCCTTATACGTTTCTGATAATCTAGGCATTCTAGAAATACTCTCGTTCGTGCAACTAATGGTATCGGGCTGCTAAGCTTATTTTCTGTCCTTGTGACACAATATACTATAGCCACTTTGTGTGATTTTTCAAAATATGTTTGTTTATTCCTAAAAATTTCCTTCTATCATAGGCATACGATAAAAATTTTTATATCAAATTAATTTATTTGTGAAATCTCTATAAAATTTTCAGAGGGGGTTAGTTTATTTGTTAAAATACCATTCCCTGTGCGTGCCAAAGCTGGGAGCGACGAAACAATATCCAATATCACCTTACAATAGGGTCAATTCTATAAGAAGTGGTTAAAAATTAACGGCAAGCCGTTATATTTGACGAAGTTTACGCTATTAGAAATGTTTTAACCTTTACATAGTCAATATTAGGATTTGAATTTTAACAGATTTGGTGTCCAATTAAGAGTTCTCCGTTCATATATTAAAGATTATTATGCGTACAGAATAGTAAAATGGAGTTAGAAGATTGTCTAGTTTTTAACCATACGTTAAAATTTGACATTTGCTTACAGAATTGCACCTATTATCAAGTTATTTCAAAAGTATCGCGGTACTACAAAAATAACTCGTTACCTTTATTGGTCAATGTATACTAACAGCCCATAAGTACATTTTCATAAGAATATGTTGACTCGTTTTAAAGTATAAGAAAAAATAACAGGGGGGTTATTTGTAACAATTTCCATTTACTACTTACAGGTGTACTACAAAAATTTTCTTTTTGGAAGCGTTTATTTATTTGTATTTTCACTTCAGTGGCAGATGTAATGACTGCCTATTTTTATTTTTCCAATACTTCAGGGACTGCATTTCTAAAAAAAACATGGAAATCACAATCTTACTCCTGAAAAATATTGGAGATATTTAGAGATATTAAACCAAAATACAGCACCGGAATGAAAAATTCAAATGTATAGTTGTGAGTAAAATTATTTTTCATTATTGCAGGATCCCGACGCACTAGCGCTCTCTGTACTATCATTTTCCGATTAATAGCAGTTGTTCACCGATAACTGTGATAATGGATCTTTTTGAAACTTTTGTCAATTAAGTGTTCCTTCAGCAGCTCCACGCTTTTACCCATGATTTTCTTGTTTCAGTTGCCTGTACATATTTTGTATAATTTTTTGCGTAGATAGCGACTAAAACATAAAGTTCTTCCAAAGTTAATGTGATGACCCACATTTTTAATCCATTTGAAGGAAAAAGCCGCCCAGTGGCGTGCATATAAATTTTTTCATAAATTCGAATATTGTGAAATAATGTTAATCTACTATATCAATTTGAATCAAAAAAAATTAACCTGCATACAAAATTCATAAAATTTGTAATACAATAATAAAGCGCTTTCCTCTAGAACACGGAGTATCTAAAGAATAGTTTTTTGTTTCGTCAACCCAACCATATTTTAAAGGTGGGTGTATATCCTCATACAGTTTTAATTATAATATAATTACCATTACTACTATTTTCTTACATATTAAGTTAAAATGTATTTTATTTTATATATTTATTCTTGTAATAAAACCGTAAGGATTATTTGAATAACAAATAAATGAATAAACACTTGACAACATCATGTGTGTATCAAACCAAGTTTCGTCTAAATAAATTTTAGTTCTATTTGAATCACGGTACCCTTTTATTTTGCGCAAATACTCCTGTCTAAGTTCAGCGATACGCCGAGACTCCATTATTACCATTCGATTATCTAACTTCTTATATTTAAATCCACAATTCAATAATCCTTCGCATCATCTTGGACTGTTGTTTCAAATGGTCTCCAAAATGCCATTCTAATTAATTATATTATAAAACTCACCCCAACGTCTACGAACAAATGAATATTATATTAATATCAATTCACTGACGCGACCTAACCACTACACCATCAAAAAGGTTTTATATTAATGATACCTTTCTACACTAGATCACCTACACTTTCCTATAAATACCTATAACAATTCACTAAACTCACTCAACCAAGAAATAGATATTATATTAAATATTTCTTTAAAACAAAATTCACACCCGACACTGAATGATACTAATGGATTATAAGCCGAACCCCAACACAACCCCCCCCCCGAACACCCTCAAGACCGTAGAATTTTTTCTGCCAAAAACGTCCAACGGATTACACTTCGGTTATTTCGTTATATAACGATGAATACTGCAGTTGATGGCTGGTTCTTTCGAAGTCTTTACTGCAGGTGTTACTACGTTGCCAACTCTTCAAAATTTTCTTAAATATTGTAACATATAAAAAGTGGTTTTAATTAATTTTTCTTTTTTCAGTAATTTCAAGCAACTTATTTTAATGTTTACTAATAAATTTACATTATGTATTTTTTTAAAAATATTTCCAAACTAGCTTTCTTATAACATCACGAACTAACAGTTTACTGAAGTAGGAGGAACATTTGTGTAGCGAGCCTAACAATTTTAGAAAATATATCTGACAACATTGCTTTATTTTATGGTCATCACACTGACTTTAGTTAAAGTATACCAAATTTCTTTCTGTCTATTGCATCGAATTTCTACTCTTCACTTTTAGAAATTTCGAAACCTTTGGTAAAAAATTTTAACAATAAAATATTCATGTTCTATACATACAACAATCAAACAACTTATTTTATTCACTGCGACATGGAATCAAACAGAATAAATAAATAAACTTTGACATTGTTTATGTAGGTATAGAATAATACGTCTGTTTACTCTTCTAGTGTATTCATTTTTTGGAGCCTGTAACAATATCATCCTCTTCGAAACAAGTCTTTTTGGTTAACAGATTTGAATAATTTGTTGAAAAATGAACAATTTTATTCAGTTTTTGCGATAGATTTTCGTGAAAAAGGAAATCTTGAATGGTTTATCTTTTATTAGGCTTTTGTGGTAGACTTTTCTATTTATGACTTAGAAAAATAAATGTGAATTTCAGTTTTATTGGACAAAGTATCTCATGGACGCTAGATTGACATTAATGTTCTATTAGACAATACGCTTTGAGAAACAAAACTGTCACCAGTTATGGGATCAGAAATGAATGTCACTATTTCTAAAGCTGGATCAACCAGAGAACAGATCGAGTTGTCAGTTTTCGTTTTGCACGAATTCATCAAAATTGGTCTGTGTATAAATTGAGTCTGAAAAGGATAAGAATACAAAAAATTTTGTAGTTTAATTTCTCAATAAATTAACGCTATGAAATTAGTTGTACACCACGATTGGAAAATAAGTTTTTTAAGTTGAAAAACCATTTAATATGATAAATTGCTCACATATTGAACAGAACGTTAATCTCTCATTTTAATTGGAACATAATAGCGCTTGTTCGATATTCTATGTATTGAAGGCACTGTTCCGGATTTTACTGTCCTTGACATACTTTTATTCACCACATTTTAATATTGAGTGATAAGGAATCAAAATCTTTTATAAATACTTTATAGTTATTTATGATACTCGTATAAGTGGGATGAGAAATTAACGTATATTTTGGCAAGTTTATCTGAAGCTACGCGGCATCGGTAAGGGGCGAAGAAACATGGCGGATATCTGTCAAAAACGTACTAATGGCGTACGGTACCTATTTTTATGAAAGTATTAAAAATAATAATTATTATTATATAATAATTATATATAAAAACTGATTTTTGCTTTGCTTTAAAGGTTTTTTATTTTTTTTTAATTTTAATTGCAAATTTACAATCTACTCAGTAAATAACAAGTAATAATTAAATGCTATGTTTTCTTGCTAAACGACCTGAGGCGGGCACCATCCACTAATGGGTCTCCGTTGATCACTCTATGAGGTCTTCTGGCCAGCGTCTTTTCAATCTTCTCTGTTCCATTGGATCAGTGTAAAAGTTGGATATTAGTGGATTTTGATGGTTTTCACTGCGATTTTTGTGTCTTACGGCTGATGCCTGAATAACTTCATTGATGGTTGGAATATCAAGATCAGTATGTAATGAGTGGTTGCTTATAAACCATGGAGCATGAGCTATTATGCGAAGTGTTTTAGATTGAAACGTTTGTAATATCTTAGTGTTCGATGGCTTACTGCAGCCCCATAGCTCTATGCCATATGTCCATATTGGTTTTAGGATGATTTTGTACATTAGTATCTTATTTTCCATTGTTAACTGTGAACGTCTGCGGATTAACCAGTTTATATTTTGAAGTTTTAACTTTAGTTGTGTTTTTTTAGCTTGTATGTGTTTCTTCTAAGTTAACTTTTGGTCCAAGTGTAGTCCTAGATATTTGACTTCTCTTTTCTCTGGAATCGGCATATTGTTAATGGTCACTTGCGGACAGACACTCCGTTTTGTGGTGAACGTGATTTGTACGGATTTGTCATTGTTGACTTTCATTCTCCACTGATGTAGCCATTCTTGTAGAAGATTTAGGTGGCATTGTAGCTTTTCTGATGCTCTTGTAGGGTCTATATCTGAAGACATTATTGCAGTATCGTCTGCGAAGGTAGCGATTAGAGTATCGTCGGTAGTTGGAATATCAGCAGTATACATAAGGTATAGATAAGGGCCAAGGACACTTCCTTGGGGAACGCCTGATTTTATGTGCTGATATTTAAGGTATTTTTCAAAACACGGTATTTGTTAAAAACAAATAATGTTAAGAATCGTACTTGAATTCAATATGGATACGAAATAGTTCAAAATCTGACACTGACAATACCAACGCCACTGGATAATCAATGTCAGTCAATTGACAAAGTGAGAGGGAAGAGCACACGCACGCGCTTGCCAATAGGAAGTCAGCTGGTCGCTAAGCAGCGAATGCCTTTGATTCATTTCACAGTTAGTTCGGAGGGCGTGAAAATTATGGTTTTCGCACAAGGCTGCCAGAGCTTGAAGAAGACCATAACAAATTTGGAAAAGTGTTCGTGTTTTAATATTCACACATTTAAAAAATAATGTTAATAGAAAAAATCCAAAGAAACAAGCACATTAAAGAAGTAACGTTTAATAATATTGTTAATAATAAAAAGTCCATTTTCTAATTATTATCACTACATACTTAGCACTTTAGCTTTTTCATAGTTAAACGTGGCAATATCGAAAGTTTTCGACTGCATTCGTTTCACGGCTTCAGATTAACTTGCCAAAATGTACGTATTTGAAATTTGCAAAAGTGTGTAGCAGAAAAACGTTAATAAAACATTGTCACAATTGACATGGTGATTGATGTTTCAGGCATATCCTCGCAACTATTCCCCTCTTCAGGAATTCATTCAAAAGATTGTAGAGATGGTTTTATTAGTATCTATAATTAAATTGTACATATATTCAATAATATGTTATTACTTTAGATTGTGAAAGTGACAGTGACTGTGATAGTTTCGAAGTTATTTTTTTACCAGTGCGGAAAGTGATACCTGTCTAGTACATTTTCCGTGCTGGTAATTTAAATGACAGTAGCCTACTAAGTTTTTGTCGATTTTGTGGCGTGGGCGAAGTGCCGTGAGAAATATTTCTCGCCGTATGAGCAATATTCGGTTTTGAAACTAAGTAAGGTATGAGAAATACGTCACTCTCCTTATCAGTTGCAGACAAATATATTTTTCCTACGACCACCATCCAAAACACAATTTCGCACATTGGTTACAATACGCAAAATTAACAATCTCTTATAGCAACAAAACACTATTGTTTCTTTGATTTCTGGATGGTGGTCGTAGGGAAAATAGAGTGTGCAACACGTGTGCAAATGCTAATTTCCCGCTCGCGAGAAATTAGCACTTTTGCGCACATGTTATACTCACAATATTCTATTGACATATTAATACAATTTAATGCTTCTCTTTTCAAGCTAATTTGATTGATTGAAAGGCAGTGAGATAGGAACAACGCGTGTGGTAATAAACTTATTTCACGCAAAACGAGTGAGCTGAGACGTTCTTATCTCACAGTAGTTAAAAAATGGAATTTCATCCTCAACACTAAAAACGAATAGAATATTGCGTATTGTTTAATATGTCGTAATATAAGTAGATCAAGAACAATTATTGAAATACATGTTGACGAGAAGGGGGGGTTGTAAAGTTTCTCACACCACCCCAAAATTGTCAAAAAACCTGCAAAAATCCGATTTTTCCGCTTTCCAATCGTTTTTTTGGTAAATAATGTAAGAGTACGGTTGTTACAAATTTCAAGCCTACTAAGCTATGCATTAGATATGATTTTTTCTCTCCTTTCTTTGTTAGGAATTATTTTTGAGATAATTTGCCTGGTCTGATGATGGCATAGGCCTTGACTACGTTACTTATAGAAAAACTATTTCCAATAGCTTTGACAGCTGGACAACATTTTCGTTTATTCATTATTCTCGAGATAAGCCAAGTCTAATAGGGTATGTCCACGTGTCGTCATGCCTTGAGGAATCTGACATGAAACATACAACATCTGATCATAAACAAGCGTTCTTTGCTCAACACGTGGTTCTTAATAGTTATTTGATTTTGATTAAGTGCTTTTTTTCGACGTTGTTTTAGTTGCTTAGGTATTTTAAAAGTTATATATATGACTGTTTATGATAAAAAGGATCATTGAATCAATACAAAACAACCAAATTACATATCTGAAATCTAACCAAATAATTGTTTTTCCTCAGGGGTATTGTCAACTGTCAGTTGATGGACATGCCCCATATAGTTTTCTGAAATCCGTAAAAAGTAATGTAGATCACTGAAATCATTATCTGAAACCATTTTGAGGTTAGGACAAATTTCAAACTGTTTCAATGGGGTGTTAAACCGATATCCGGCTTTTGGTATTTTATTAAAGTATATTGGTACTATTTTGCAGAAATTAATTTAAACATTTTTTAAACCGAATATTTTAGGAGAAAACTGGAAATTAAGAATTCCTAAATGTCTGCAACTTTCACTACAGATACGTCACCTTACTAAATATGAATAGCCACTATCTGATTTAGATGTTTTATGAATCAATATCCAGTTACAAAAAGGCCATTCGAATTTGAAGTTTGAGGAACTGTCAAAATCTATAATATATAGACGTTTTCTTGCGCCCATGTCTATTCGAATATATATTTGAAAACGATGATTTGTGACGTCACCATTTCTATAGAACGCGAAAATGTCGCCCGCATATTTAGTTTTAAAACTTGTTTTGTTGTCAAACAAACTACCTGAAAAAGTTTGCGTAGTCCCGTGTATATTATGTATGTTTGCTGATACTCCTCAGAATTATTTTACTCTATTGGCGTTCAGGGAAGAACACAGCAGAGTCCCTTTGTTTAGTGAGGAACGGTTAGAGCTTTACATAACTTACGACTTTTTCAGTTATTTAGAATGAGAAAGGAATACATGCGTAGCTTCGTTGTCTTGACAGGTGGGTTTTTTGGATGATTTTCATATTTCTTTTTTATTCTTCCTCCACAATACCACCAATTGATTGCTCATGATGTTCCACAGTGGTATGTTCTACATCCCTGAATTGCTGCTAAACTTATTTTAGATAGGCTAAAGCGAAATTTGGATATGTAAAATCATACTTGAACCCAATGTTTAGAAAAAACATATACAGTGCCTTGTAAACTTTGCAGTGTTTCAGAATCTACTTTAATAAATATTTTCCAAGATTAATTTGTAACATTTTTTTCACACAAGTATAAACAAACCAAAGTACCTAACCTAACGATAACACAAAATAATGGTGTCATGTGAGTGAAATACGTTTCAAAACCACTCTCATACTGGTTTTGAAACTGACAGCTCAAATTTTAAATCAGTTGCAAAGTGACGTAATCAGTTCAACGCCAAAATGCATGTATTCAAATACTAGGCGAATACTATTCAAATACAAAGGCGCAAGAAAACGCCTTATATGAGTGTTTTGGTTTTGTTTACAGTTTATTCGAGTTTGACGTTTAAATATTATAAAAAAATTCTGTAAACATTTTTTTGGATAAGTTTAGTTAGTTTTTCTCCATCATTTTGAAAGTTGGAATAATGTCAATATCGTATAAATATTGTTTAGTATCATACTGCACGAGCAAAACAGTTAAAACGCCTGGTAAAAAGTTTGTAACTGTGCCTGCCGTAACAGAAAAAAAATAATGATTTGAGGCTGCTAGAAGAAAATATAAACAGACTAAAACTAATTACTATTGCTGTGAAGATCATTTCGATGTAAGAATATTCTTCAATCAAAAAGCTCATATTAGATGAGCTGGTAGTCCCTGTTTTAACAGAAGATTCTCATGATTATGATGTTGGTACTCAAACCTCCTCGGCAATGATCAATCAATACCAACAAACAAGTCAAGAAGTAAAAAGTGTTAGTTGTCGGTTAATATCTCAGAATACTGTTAAATTGCCTAAATTGGATACTTTAGATCTGACTATTACAAAGAAGCATCTACCTCATCAATGAAAAATAAGTCATTCTAATAAATTAAGAAAAATATCCAGCACTAACAAAAATAAAAACTAACTACCTGAATACGTTAACGAAAACCCTAAGTCACTATAACAGCAATATGACATAGGCATAACCTATAAAGTACTTCATCACATCAGAATTGTGGTCCTATGTCAACCCTTATGTAGCTAACTTCTCTTTTAGTGAGTCACATCAGGAATGGCGGATTATTTAAATCATCTAATAGTTGAATTTTCCAATCGGCATAAAAGCGTTCTGAGAGTAAAAATATTAAAAATAATTAATTCCCCATTATGATTTTGTCCACCACTAACTATTAACATTGAGAAAACATCATATTTTTGTTAAGTTCAACACCCCATTGTACTTATATTTAACTTTATTTAAATAGCCAATGTGGTTATAAGCATCTTAAGAAACTATTTAATTTAAATACATTGTTTTATTGACCATTTATTCCGTTACCATCCTATATTCAGCTAATACGCGATATTGAAATTAATTTTATGTGGCCAGTTGCACCCACTTTCACCTAAGATAAGAAAAGTAAAGTAAACCATAAGATTTGAGCCTTATTTATTTTTAAATTGCTTGCACCAACTAGAATCAAACGGTTAGTTAGGATAAGACACAAACCTGTCCAATGCGCTACGTTGGGATGAATGGGACACGTGTAATAATGTGTTCTATGCTTAAATTCATTTTTTAGGACATAAACTCCAAAGGAAATAATCAATGCCTGAATAACCATGACATATAAAAAAAAACATGTGATACCATAACCTCTCAAACTTGGTGGGATGAGTTTAACACATTCGCAGACACCAACCAAAAATGGGAGCTGTCAAAAAACCATGAACGTAGCTAGAGAAGCTACGTTCAAAAAATACATGTCAACTGCTAATACTTTCGAGATGGATTTTTCGTAGAAAAAAACAAGCTACAAATACTGTCCCAGATCAGAAGAAAATGTTTCACTTGATACAAAGACGGCAATCGCCGTTACATGATAAAAGCCACTAACACATTGTATTATCATTTATGAGCAAAGAAGAGAATATAAGAAAACATGGAACTGCACATAGAGCAGGTATATTTCGGCAGTTTTTGCATAAGTACTTTGACTTGTTCTTTCTGCGATGCACAGTGTCATATGATGGCTTTAGCTTTGGGAATTATATCTTAAAAATCTAGCCTTGGATTGGTTCGTCTCTCATCTCCTGATGAGATAGGAGATCAGTTCGTCACCCCTTTCCTCCACGTACTGCACCAGAATATGTACCAATTCTATGCCATATTTTGTTTTATTAGATACTCTAACGTATTATTTTAAGACTTCTTCACAAAACTGTAAGAAGGTTTGTTTTTTATTGGTTTTTTTCTGGGGGACATACGTGTGAGTTGATTAACAAGTATATTAACAGCGCAGCGATTTTTATATTAGGACGGTCCACTAACGTGTTGAGAAAGACAACCTCACAGGGAAATTAAATTCCCCCTAAATTTCGGTGCAATATAAATGTGCATATTGAGGATTCCTCAAAAAGGCTGCAAGGTTCAATCGTCCATAAGTGATTTATAATTTATTTACACCAATTTGAAAAAAAATGTCGCTTAAATAAAAATAAGGAGTAGTTCAAGTGCGCTGTAAATCTCAGGGGTTTGTCATTCCTGAAGAAAACTTTTTCAATTATGCAACGTATGAATTCCAACACGATAGTGTGGGTGATTCCCACCTGCATTATATTATGATGTGAATTCGTGGCTGTTATATGGAATATCCTCTTGACGCGTTGCGTCCTTGGTGAAAAATCCCGTCTGCAAGGATCTTAGACTATGTGGCGAGGTTATCAGTTTTTCAAGAGGCCTGTTAACATGATGGCAGGCTTGACTGGGCGACGGGATCAGTGCTGTCGCAAGGATTTATTTTCAATAAATAATAATTAGAAAAAGTTGGATGAAGAGTAAAAATTTATAAACCTTATACAATAGTGTATAACGTTTTGAATACATTGAAACTAAAAAGATGTAGACAACCCCATATTTTATTATTTTAGTTACAAATACAAATTTTTGCAGAGTCATTATTTTAGGTTGATGGTTCACATTTTTTAAGATAACCAACTGAAGTCTTAGCTTTAAACTCAACCTACTACGATTTCACAAACAGGGTCACTTCTCGATATTTTGCTTCGAGTTGAGGATATTGGAAAACATAAAAATAAGAATATTATTTCAACCCCTAGCATCGTCAAAACTTTTTTAATTTTTTCATTATTTTGGTTTACACAAAAGTCTTTTTTTTGAAAGTTGGTGTACAATGGAAAGTAAGAACTTGAAGGTTGTGTTAAATGTCATTAAGATTAAACATTTCTGATATTTGGTGTGCCATGAAAACTAATAATTAGTTATTTGTATGGTTAGGCCGCGAAATACCTTTTTAACGTACCGAAAGAACAGTTATCGCCGAGGCCGCTTGCGGCCGAGGCAAGATAATCTTGAGGTCGTTAAAAAGTTTCGCGGCCATGGCATACACACTATTTTAAAATTATTGAACTAGATAATTGTAAATAAATATATTATTGCTCTAAAATCAATAGCAGCTCAATTTATTTAACAATGTCACCGTGTGCTATGGAAATGATATGTTTCAATATATACAAAATATTTTGACAGTTCTTGCTTCAACTTTTTGAGTAAATATAAGTAATAATACAAACTGTACAATCAATGTTAATATTCATCCTAAATAATATAAGTATATAATATATCTGTTGATATTCAATAAAAAATAATCCTTGTCTTTGTAGTATTTTAGAAATGTCAAATTTGGAAGTGATGTTTGGTTTCGCAGCCGTTCCTACGGGTAACGGCCGCGAAATTAAATTTCGCGGACTGTGCTGAGAACGCGAAATACTGACTTCGCGTGCGATTGCACGAAAAAAAAATTGTAGATACTGGGCCATGGATAATCATGACTGGGTTATGAATTATAAAGATCAATATATACCCAGAAAGTCAATCAATCACCACTACAGGTTGTATTTTTTAATATCATAGGCTCACCATTTTCTTCCGTCTTCAGACGTTGTAGGTAAAATAGGTGAAGAGCACTAGAAGTAGGTATTTTTGAATGAAGGGATGTCCAGATGTAAAATACTTCTTATAATATATATGTATACATAAGACGTGATATGAATCTTTCCATTTCCACTATAATTTGTTTCTCAAGATGATTCTAGGTAAACAATTCTGAAAATAAACTTTGTACTAGTTTTACAAATGGTCTCAATATATCCATACCTGAAAGTTTCGTATTATTATGAAGTACCTGTTCACATAATCAAAAATGGTTATGTGTAAAATTTTGAAAATATCCCGTCAACCCCCTTTAACTTCGTTCCTGGTCGGGACGCTGTGAATGAGCCGTCAGGTTGGAGCCAACACCATCGATCGGTTTGTCGTTGGCCGCCCGACGACTGGTTTACTATTGCCATGCCGTCGAGGAGAGTCGCCGTCGACGTCGCATACGACGGCGATGCTTTCCAAATGGAAAAATTCGGGAGACATGAAAAGGACATTGAGGACGACGATGGACTAGACGTTGTGGATACTTAAATTACGCAGTGCTTTTATGAATTTTTTGCGTTGGTTTTTTTTTTGTTAAGGCGCGTGAAAATACTTTTTTTTTATGAAAATAGAACAAAAAAAAATTACATTTTATTTTTTGAACTACTGAAACATTTTTATCATCTTGTGGTGTATTCATTATTCTTTTTGTTAGTTACCACAATCTTTTTTATATATTCATAATTCAACGTTTCGCTAGCGTTCCAACTACCGTTATAAAGGACAATTGAGTTTTTTCAAATTCTGGTCCCTATCCCACACTAACGAAAAAATTTGACTGCTGAACAATCAATTATATTTTGGAGTTTGAGACTGCAAAAAATTTGTAGTCAAATTTTTAAGGTCAATTCACAATAGATAAAATGTTTTTTTTTTGTGTATTTCGCTTAATTTACAATCTACCATTATAAAGTATAGTTTAGAGCTTTCATTACGAGTCACAAAGTCATAATTCCCAAGTATTCACCTTTCAACAAAATCAATGTAGTTCTTCTGAAATCAATATTGTCTAACTTTGTTGATAAAATATTCTTATATACAGATGGATCTAAGACGAAAGATGGGGGAGGATGTGGGTTTTTTATACAGACTTTAAACTTATCATTTGGTTATAAATTACCCGATATAAGTAGCATATATACAGCAGAACTCGTAGCTACACAGAAAAGCCTCAATTGGTTGATCACAAACCAATTATGGAATGCAGTAATTCTCTCTCATTATAAATCTGCTATCGACTCAATAAAATCTACTTATATCAGAGGTATTGGATGTCCTATACTATGTAGTATCAAATATATGCTACTGGAGTTAAATGTTACGTTTATTTGGGTTAAGGGCCATAGCAATATAACTGGGAACGAAAGGGACGACCTGGTAGCGAAAGAGGCAGTTATAAATGGACAAGTTTGCAATATTTTCACTTTAGCAGATATAAATAACTCGATAAGTCATAGAATTGCCAATAAATGGAAACAGGAGTTGACAAATATATCTAGATCCTCTACAAACCAGTACTTTCAAATTAATCAATTATACAACACCCAAATTCTATTCATCAACTATATTTAGACTTAAAACTAATCACGGAAGATTTGGTGCACACCTTGCAAAACTTGGAATTATTAGATTATCATCCTGTAGCTGCAACGAACATTCTTATCACATCTTTTTTGGCTGCTCTAATAATGTCGCGAGTTCCAAATATTTAATTGAGTCGCTTGTGAAATTGAATTATGACCTTCCGCTAAATATTAGCCACATCCTTAACAATGCTAATGGGACAATATACGATTTGTTAATACATTTCTTGAAGGAGTCCAATGAATGTGGCTAAGCAATTTCTGTGGCAAATTGAGTAATTTCCGTGCCATCTGCCTCTCACACACACACACACTCTTCTACTAACTGATTTGTATGATGTATGGTACGTTGTCTGTATGACGCCGTAGCTTGATGGATTTCATCTCTGATGAAAGGAATCTTTAGGTCGTCAAGCAGTGTTTGATTACGGACATACCATGGTGCATCCGCTATTGACCTTAGCATCTTTGACTGAAATCTTTTGATGATGTTAAGCGACGTTGGTTTTGCACACCCTTATAGATGGAGTCCATACGTCTAGATAGGTTTGAGCATCGTTTTATATACCAGGATTTTATTGTGGAGAGAGTTTTGATAGTCGACCTAGTAGCCAGTACATCTGTCGGAATTTAATGTCAAGCTGTTGTCTTTTCATTTTAATATGTTTCTTCCATTTTAGACGTTGGTCCAGATGCATACCAGGATATTTTGTCTTTGATGCTGTAGTGTATACGTTATCCATCCTTACAGGTGGGTATGTGTTATGACGCGTGGTAAATGTTACTTGGACTGATTTGGTCTTGTTTATTTTAGTTCGCCATTGTGTAGATCATACATTGAGTACGTTGAGGGGTTTTGCATATTTTGAGAAGCTGTTGTAGGATCTTCGTCTACTGAAAGTATCGCCACATCGTCAGCAAAGGAAGCAATTGTGGTATTGTTGGTTTCGGGTACATCGGACGTATAGAGTAGGAAGAGCAGCGGGCCTAGGACACTGCCTTGTGGGACTCCAGGTTTTTTTTGATAAAATGTGAAATAAAATATTTTTAATGACTTTCTAACAATACTATAGTCTACTAAGAATGGAATTCAATGAATTGCACACTCCAGGAACGGTTCCATTACGGATAGTGCTTTGAAAATGTTGTTAGTAAAACGCGATTGGTATTACTTTTTTTTAATATGATTATTTTTGTTTTAAGGTGGTTATACAAGCAGAAATTAAAACTTAAATCCATTTAGAACTAAAACTGAGAAAACCATGTAATGTAATGAAAATGTTCATTGAAGAAACTAAGAAATTAAGATTTAAATTAAAACTAAGAAAGATGGCCAACTTTCGACTAAGAAATTAACTTCTTACGTGAATTCGACTCGACTCATGCGTCAAGCCATAACCACAGATCACCTACTGGTGATTTGTGTTAAATTATTGTTCACATGAGCTTGTATTACGTGTTTGAAAATATTTTATAGTTTGCAACAATATTTTTCTTAAACAAGTTGGTTTAGATTTAATATTTATCTTCAGCTCGATTACTATTGGAAGTTTTGACAAATGATTGAAAAGAGCGTGCATGCTTGGTTGGTTTATTAATTTCTATTTATGTTTCATGAACAGCTGACTATTCTTAGTTTAAATTTAATCTTAATCTTAAATTAGTTTTAGTTTAGTTGATGTTGCATTAGTCCACCTTAATATGTATTTAAATTTCGAGTCCAAGCGTTTTTTAAGCGTAAAAATATGAGCAGTAAAATCACTATACGATAGAGCTGGAAACATTTGGTTTGATGTTACTACTACTACTACTACTAATTTAGTCAGGCGAACCTTGGCCAAGGCAAACTCAAGCCAAGGTTCCGGCACTGAGGCCACTGGCGGGCCCATTGTACCATTCCTGCTACTTATGCATCCATGAAGCCGAGTCCCTCGATGAAGGACTGAATCTTCTTCAGTGAATGCCTGCTTATGTCCCCAGAGGCCATAACATTGACTCCGAAGATTCGCCTAGGGGGCTTTCCTCTAAACCTAGGTTACAGAGGTGTTTCCTAAGACAGCAGTGCCCTGTTAGGTGTCTTGCTATCTGTTTCAACCTACTCTCAGGTAGTTCTAGACCAGCTCTAGCATGTCCATCCCCCAATAGGAGCTTGGACTGCCTGAGACCCTGTAGAGCCCTCCAGTGAGCAAGATGCTGGTTTCTCAACCAGTTCCTCGTCTCCTTGAGGATTTGAATTGGTTTTAAATAATAATAATAATCACTCGAACTAATTTATAATCAAATAAATTATTTTTAATATTCAATAACAATAATTACAATGTTCCCCAATAATAATTCAACTAACACAAGTTTCAAGAACTTTCTTAATATCGAGTGTATACCAAAACATTGATAATCAATTCAATATTTGAACAATCTTTCTAAAAACTACATATTACAATAAATATTCAATAAGTGTGACAATTATTTTCTTGGTAAAACATTTAGACCATTGAAATTCATAATAAATGAACACAAAAGGTACATTAAAGTTGGAGAGTTAGTTCTACGAGTCTACTTTGAGGTATTCGCGAACATAATATAAAAAGAACTCAATAGTAGACATCGGAAAATTGAAAAAAGTGCTTTACTACAACTAAATGCGGAAGAATGTGTAGCTTAAAGCTCAGCAGAATGTAATAAAATTTGGTTACCAATGCTAGATTGTCACAAGTTACACAAAGTTTAAATCAAAAACATCACGGAACGTTAGAACATATTTCAGTCGCAAATATACTGCTTCGTGGAGTGAAGCTTCACTTAGATGACGGAACAGCTAGATTAATTTTTGAATCCTGGCTTACTTGTTAAGCCAAAGTGGTGAAATCGGGCATGAGATCTGGATTATGTCTTTATACTAATCATGCAATACTAATATTATAGAAGTCGTAACATATTAAAATTTAGCCGAACAAAATTTAGACAAACCCATCATCGATAACTCGTTTCTCAACTATTTTCCATGATAAAACCTTCTTTCAGTTTTCATAAAATGCGAAAGTTTAGTAACCCGACAGGCTCTTTAGAGGGCACCTCTATCTCACGTTTCGAATCACTCTCCCCGGCTATGAACCTTGATAGTGGTGCAAGATTACGAAAAACTGTAGGTACTAATATTCACACCGGTTAAAGTGCAAATAGTTCAGTTTTTTTGATCACGTGGTGTCAGTTTAAAAAGTTTGAAATAATAATTATGGGACACTTCGGTGCAAATTATTTTAAACCTAGTATTAGATAGATAACCTCAATAAACGTTCAAGAATTAACAATCGTATTTTGATTGTATAGTTGTGTATAATTATTATAAATAGTTTATTAATTTTAACTATTGATAAACAATTAAATAAATAAATATGTAGGTGTCTGCATCGATAGCCGTCAAGATCAATACCGTAAGAAGTGTGGTAGAGGAATTAGTTGAAAGCGATGAAGAAAATATGGAAGTCTTGGAAAAGGTGGAAAATTATTACGAAATTACTGTGCCAAATTTAAATGAAAACCAGTTTATGCAACATTTTCGCCTTTCATCTAATTTTAATTTAAAAATGAGGTTATGTACATTATTGATTATATACATATCAAATGTCACTTTTATGACAGGATAACTGGGTTAACTCTAATTTAATCGAGTGTAAAGATGAGATTATACAGCAATTAAAATAAAATAAGGAACAAAATAAGAAATATGAACATATGCATCTATATGAAAGTGTTTATTCGCTATGTGCGTACCTACTGTCGCCCCCTCGCGGCTTAAAAACGCAAGTTACGACAGAGATTTGCACGTAAAGCTTATGGAAGCAACAATTATTATAAATATAAGGAGCCTTTTAGCTTTTACAATGTAAATAATTTGAAAATATAAGTGCCTAATGACATAATGTTCAGTATCTTATAAGCGACTAGGTAAGTAATCGTTTTTAAAATGTATTTTTTTCATGTTAAGTGTAGATTTGTAGGTTAGAATCAACGGAGATACAGGTTGCCTAAAATCATTAATAAAAATCGATTATTCCATTTTTCATTCTGCTAAATGAAAAGTGAACAAACGCATCATATTATATCTACAATTGCTTAATGAATATTTATGGCTTTCAGCTCTGTATATATTTGTTGTGGACTTTGAACTTGCACTATTTACAATGAAAATTATAATAAAAACTGGGTTTGAGCTTATATCACACGGTATCAACTTTCATCCCAACTCGCAGCCAAAAGGTCAATCTCTGGTGGAATCTGGTCATGTAAGAGATGTACATGAATTCAGAGAAGATGGAAAAAGCTACTTAATTCAATCTAAAATCATCAGACAAACTGCAGTCACATCTACAGTCTACACCTTACACTACAAAAATCTTTGTAGGTCTATTCAATTAATTTTCAATCCATGTTGATCCGTCTGGACTGAAATAATAAATGTATTTATGAAAACATAAACAAACTACATAAAATTGATGGAGAAAACATGACGTATAGAATACTGTATCAGTGCACACTGTATTTTGAAGTGAGGTTAAGACACTCACTTTACTCTTTTTACAGCTGCAATCCATTTTTTCCTTTGTACCAACTTGTGTTGCGCAGTAGGAAACTTGTAATATTTCACATGACTGTTATTATATCCTGTATTTTTACAATTAACAACAGAACAACAGTCGTGCCCCATTTTCCCCATTATTTATATACAATATACCACGTCAGTCTCTGACCGAATTGCGAAAATTCACCACTGCGCGCGCTGGGATAGTTTCGCCTATCCCCTCCAACGGTCCGCACACAGCGAATAGAAGAAATAAGGTAAAATAGGAAATAAGAGTTAGTACGAAAGATGCCCAACTTGTCTTATTTTATTTTATTTTGTTTGGAAACCGATATTGCGCATGACCCAGATATTTCTGTTCTAAATGTTCTGAGTTCCCAATTATTCTTATAACCAAATATCTAACCTGAAAATATTATTTGTGATTAATGAAAATATAAAACAGAATTCAAATAAATAGACATTTAATTATTGAGGTTACGTACTGGAGTGTAGATAAGTAGATACGGCAAAACAAAAGGTGAAATCACTAAATTTGCACAAAACACAAACAAAGTTATAGTCAAAAAAGCTGCAATTTGATTGGCTTACTCTTATTTCTTACTTTATTTTAGTTATCTTGTATAAACCAATGTTTTATGTCGTTATTTCTTAACCTATTCCTTATTTTATTTTATTTGCTGTATAATCTCACCTTAAAAAGTTTAAAAACTATTTTGACTTTGACCGAATTATCGTACAGAAATCAGTTTTAAAAAGTGTAAAAAGTTCTGAATTAAAAGACACTTTGGGTTGAAAAGTTAGAAAAGTGCGTAATTATCGTACTCATCTATAATATACCATTCCAGAAGACTTGATTTTCACAAGTCGGCCATATTGGGCTGGGTCCCGATCATCTTGAGTTGAAGTTTGTGTGCTTTAAATGTGGTGTATGTCAGTGGGTTGTCAGACAGACTTTGTAGAACTATATCAATGTAATATATATTTTATTCAAATAATAGAAACTTTATAAATAACACATAACGCATTCAGTAAACTGTCACTGAATTGAATTAATTAATAATTAAAATGTCAGACGACGAAAAAAGCAATCAACAGAGGAGTTATCTGATTCAAGAGCAACAGATTAAGGTAGACAGAATCAATTAAATAGTCACCTCGCTTGGTTAACATAACCGGAAATCGAAAAAAAGATATTGTCAAAAGCGCTCTTATCGTGCGGGTCCAAAGGTCACTAACCATATGTATCAAATCAGAAAACACAGAGGTTACCAAAATGTGAGATTACAAATATACCCGGAGAAAAGAATGATGGTTTTATTATTTTAAGTAACATGAAGATACAGTAGAATCGGTGGAGCTTTACCATCACGTGACTGTTACTATACGTATATACGTATAGTAACGTATAGTTCGTATAGTAACGTAAAGTACGTAAAGTACGTATATACGTATGGTAACAGTCACGTGATGGTAAAGCTCCACCGTTTCTACTGTAGCTACATAGACGTACCTTTTGTTTCCTGCACACTGGTTGACGAATTTCCACTTTTTCTTTCTTTCTCGAAATAATCTATTATTATATTAAGTACCACTTTTTTGCTTGTAGATGCAAAAAACACGAAAATTGCTTTTTATTATCGATATTGTCACTTTGAATTGTCAAAGTCACAAACCTGATATATTTAAATAAAAACTGGTGAAAGACTCTTTAGAATCGCTGAAAACTAAATACATATCCTTTTTTTCTCCGTCAAAATTGCATAAGTCTGTCTTATTCATCTCACGGATCTTATTTCTGCACCCTAGAGGTAAACTGTACTAAGCACCATTTCGCAAATTTTACAGGAGAGCTTTTTCTTGTTACCAAAATGACGATTATTTGTTAATTATTGTTTCGATTTTCTTAAAAATTTAAACAAATGAACATCTTAGTATAAGGAACAAATTGCCAAGAACCAAAAAAATATTTTTATATTTTTGGTTTCAGCAGATGTAACTTTAAAAAATGCGCAGCAGTTTTTTAAGTAGTATTTTTTTCTGATCGAACTATAGTAAAGTTATAATTTTACTACTTACTGGTAGTTTTGCGTTCAGTAATAAAACAAAAATTTGGTGAACCTCTCACAGAACAAAGTTTAAGAACTCTTTACAATAATAAAATGGTAGTATAATAAAAAAAATGAGAATAGGATCTTAGTAACCTATCCCAATACTAATCTTCATCATGCGGAATATTATTATTATTATGAGGAAGATAGAAACCGTGAAATATTTTTGGCACCCACTTTATTAAGTTTTGAAGATGTTTATACTTCTTTTACCCAATAGATTTTAGTGCATTTCTAATAATTGGTATCTCGTCTGGAAACGCCACAGACTTCCGTGTATTTCGATTTAAATCTAAGACATTAAAATCTTCTTCGTAAAGAGAACTTCCTGTTCTAACGTGTCAGGCTGTTTTCATGGAGATAGTATCTTGAGTTTTATACCAAATCCACCTTTAATGGAGATAGTACAGCAGCCCACAAATACTATCTCCGTTTGATATAGTTTACCTCTAAATGGCTTTGTGACTTCGTACAGTTTATCTTTGGTTTTTTCGTTACTCTGTTTGAATTTTACCTTTTTTTCTGATTCCTGTGAATATGTCTTTGTTGAATCGTATGACCCGCATGATAAGACTGCATTTGACTATACCTTGTTATCTCTTCCACATTTAACAAGACTACAAAACGATGGCACTTTAGATATTTTCAAGAACTTTTTATTAGTTAAAGTCTGACTATCATCCGTTGTTTGCCAGTAAGCAATGAAATTTAAATAGAATATGACATGAGGGCTCATAGCAATATGGCCGACCTGTCAGTGTCGTCATTCTGGAAAGGTCTATAATGTAATTATATTTTATACATTCTTCTATATACTACACATACTTTCCATCAATTTGGTAGTGTGGCAACCCTTCACCAGACGTATCTGAAGTTTAATAGAACATTCAATAATCTTAAAGTTTAGTTCCCCTTAATGTTGGTTTTAGAATAACAAGGTTGTAATAGTCTCAATTTGCAAGTATATCCACTTTTACCTTTAGGTTATAAACACCAGAAGTAGAGGTTAGTCTGGAAAGTTCCAGAAGTGTAAAACTTTGTCATTCACTCTAAAAATAGTTCGAAAACTATTTATATTAGTGAGTGAATCTATTAGTAATTTTCTCTTCGACGGTGCAATGAAAACTTTGAAAAAAGTTTTTTGATGATAATTGTTCAATAGGGTTATGTTTACGTCGACAAGGAACATTAATTACAATTGCTTAAATAATTACTAAAGTTATGGTTTTTATAAAGTGATTTGGTTTTACAAGAAAAATAGTTTTTTTCGGGATGGAACAAACCATTATCAACTTTCAACAGTCCATTCGTTAATTATTGTCTGGGATACATTATTTTTTTTCCTACAGAGGAGTGGTATATAATGTTATTTACCCATTATTGCTCTCACGAGCTTAGCACTGGGTTTAGCATTCAAAGGTGGAAGCATACAGAAGAAAAGACGGAGAAATTGGAGCAAATCTTGGATTTTTCGCCGATACGAAGGCAATAATAATGTCTTGCAACGGTTCGAAATGAGCTCCAAGATTAAGCAGAGCTAAAAAAATTATCTAAGGATGTTTGTTTAATATTTTAAAGCAAAAACCCACAAACTACAATACAGGAGAACCAAGAACCAAATTATTAACGTTAAAATTATCAACATTTACCAATAGAAAATCAGATTTAATCAAACTGACTGATCGTTATACAGTCGCTGCTGGGCCCGTATTCTGGAATCTCGATCGGTGAATGTCGCAAGATACGCAAAACTGGAATTCTTGAATGTCGAAATCGACAATTTTCATGCGAAAAAGCTCACCAGGGTTTGAGCAAGTGACAAATTATCATATATGCGAGATTTTAATTTGTTGTGGTTAGGTTAAGTGTAGAAAAGGTAAATTTTTCTGAAATTAAACATGGAGGACTACAAAGAAGAGGCTGTCGCTATTCAACACGAAATATGACAAGAGCTGTATCCTGAAGAAGGGTTTGGACGAAGAAGTTGAAAATGTTTAAAAAATATTTTCGGTTGACGATAGATTTAACGACTAACTTAATAAATTAATTAATTAATTCTCTATGCGCTTTACTGCAATACTGAGTGTTTTTACCCTCCGTAAACATGTTTAAAAATAAGTAACGAAACACACATTAAAAATATACGTCACAACAAAACCGTTATTAAAACTCTTCTTTTTGATTTTTGTTTTGTTTTGACTTCATTTGCGAATACCAGACACGCTTTTATAAATGTACAGCAGTGCCACATGTACATATGCGACAAAATGTCGAATTAATGTCGAAGGTGGTTCGAGAATTCGATCTCAAATTTTCGTTCTACAAATGTCGATTGCGACATTTTTGATCGAGATTCGAGAATAGGCCCTGAATAAAGAAAATTTGATCAAATTCATATATTGACGTCACCAATGCAGTTTGATTGGTCAAGTTTGACAAATTATTTGATCGTGGGATAACGGTAGCTAGAACGCTAGCGAAACGTTGAATTAAACATATTTAAAAAATTGTAGTTTGATTTCTCAAAAAATTGACAAAAATAATAACAATAACAAAATAATACTATACTTGTTGCTTCTCCTCTCATTGCACATAAACTTCACGTTATGCTTCAAATTAAGTGTTTTTCATTAGCCTTTCTATTATTTTTGGTTAGACAATAGATCGATAATTACTAGTATTATTTTTCCGCCACCCTTGTGCAGTGGAACAGTTATTGCTGTTTTCAGACAGCTAGGGGAGAGTCCATTTTCGAAGGACTCATTAATCAGACAAGTTGAAACGTTAATTACCACACCAGAGTATTCAAAAATTATTTTAGGGTATAAGCCATCTATACCACGCTAGTTTAAATTTATAATGTTACCGGAATTGTAAATAATCCAAATATTTTCAGTTCACATTTTTCGTATCCTACCCTGTATTTATTTTTCACTCAGTTATTTATTAGAGCTTTTTCCAAGATGAGCCCTTTTACAACGCCAAAGTCTTTGAACCCCACCATTTGACCTCTTTGATATATACAACATCATGTCCTTCCTGTCATATTCTCTTCTCCTTTTTCAACTTTAGACTACTTTCTATTCTTGCATAAATCAATCTAAAAGTACTAGGGGAGCATAACTTATTGGTGATATCTGTTCTGTTAGAAAGACCCAATTTTTAAAGAACTCAATTGATGTTTCCTCCATGTTTTGTCAGTCAGTGCCATTTATCATTTTTTTTATTATTAAAGAGTTTTAAAAAGTTTGTAGAAGAGTCCTTGTTTCTCTTTTGCTTTGTGAATGTTCAATACAAAGGAATAAATTGAAAAGCATTATGTTGTTTCGTTCAACTTAATTTTGTTCACCAAAATTAAAAAATAGGATCAATAGACACGCAAAACTGAGAATTTAACATGAAACAAAAAGATTGTACCTACCATTGTTAAAGACAAAACCATATATTATTTAAATGAGTACCCAAGGCCGGAACTATGTGTTATAATTTGAGTTTTTCAAGTATCGACTAAAGACTTCCTGTCATGACTTCGTGTAAAATCCATGCACAACAAAGGTAAAGTTTTGCGCTAGTTTCGCGTAAAATCCACAAGTCCTTCACAGCAGTCTTGAACAAAAATAAATCTCTCGGAATTTAAGCAAACTGGAAAAATTCAAAGAAATGTAAATTATTTTTATTTTTGAATATAACCATTGACACTAAATTTATTAAAACAAAAGCTATACAGGGTGTGAACGAACTCATTACCAACAATTTGAGAGTAAGTGGATGATTCGAATTGCCAAATATCTTGCGCATAAATAAAAATCGGATTTGCTAACAAATCGCGCGGCAACTTTCTGTCTCGACTACCAAAGTACTACTTTCTGCTCTTGATGCACAAATAGCTATTTTCTACTATCACTATCGAAAGTCGTCTTTTGTGCCTTGAAAAGTAACTGCAAAGTTGATGTTTTCCGTGAGCTGTCATAATTTGACATTATTGGCGATCTTAAGCAGAAAGTAACTTTGGCGCAAGCCTAATTTTATTTATAGATAAAAGAGAGCTATGTAGTAGTTAATTTTGGTGTGATAGTAGAAAAAATCTTGTGTGTATTTAGAGCAGAAAGTCTTCTGGTAGTTTCGATTTTCTGTCTCGACTACCAAAGTCTACTTTCTGCTCTTGATACACAAATAGCTATTGTTCACCTGAACACGGAAAATCTGTAAACTGGAAACATTTAAAAACAACTAGTACTAACGTCATCACCCACGATTATTCAACCTGTATCATAGATTCTCTCATATTATTGCCCTTTCAGCAAATAATGAATTTATTCGTTAGTTGATAGACGCATTGCGTTTTCCGTTAAACAAGCCAATGATATTGTTATAAACGGAAAAAACTAAAAAAAAGATAGCCCATGTCCTTCCTAATTTTCTAATTCCATGTGACCACCAAGTTTCATCAATATCGGTTATATTTTAATATTGATATGGATATGACCAGCCAAGGTTAGTTTCTTCAAGAAACCTTAACACTTTTGGAATTTCGGTGGCGCAGCCTAACATTTATTTAAGGCTAGCCTCAATATCTAATCGATGGTATTTAGATCAGTATTAGGCGGTCAGTGAGGATATGTTTTATATTTAAAATACTGTTGCAGATAGGAAGGTTTAATGAAGACATTAGGTGACTGTGTGTGAATTTAGTGTAGCTGATGCAGTCCTCTATGATAGCAGCTGCTTCTCTCCAGGATTGAATTAAATTGAAACTTGTTTTTCAAGCAAAAACTTTTTTATCATAAAATTTCATGTTCGAGTTCAAGAAAGGAGACGGTTGTTACTAAAACCATAGATAGTTTTTATTAAATCAAAATGTATGTGTCAACTTCTTTTTCGAATATAAAAATTATTACAGCGATAAACTACTGTAATTTGAATTCTTTATGAAGCTATAAATATAAAAGTTGGTTGTCTAAAAATCGAATACAAAATAGTTTATAAAACGATTTAAAGCTTATTACAATGTCTCCAGAATTATCATCCTATTCATAGGGTTAGGTTAGTAGGTGATTGTTTTGATTCTTTCGAGTTAATGTGGTCGCCACAATAATATACTTCTTAAGCTATGGTTGGTTAGACCTTTACGCGACGCAAAGCACAGTTATGTTAAAATCTCGCATACATTCAGCGCATATCTGGTTTGTTAGAAACTGCTCAAGTTTCAAGATAAATCTGTCCATCGATGAATACCTACGTCGAGATCAATCTCGATTTGATTTCAACGCAGTCGTTCAGTTGAACTCACAAGGAGCAGTGCTGAAAAGAGATGTTTTTAACAAATGTTGCTTAATTAATAATTATTATTCAATTTAATAAAATAACAACCAAATTTACACAAGGAGAAGATGACAAGTTAATCGATCTCCTACGAGAACATCCCCCATTGAGTCTTTTTTCTATTATTTTATAAGCTCCTTCCAAACGTTTATTAGAAAACATTCGATTTTCTGTTTTATTTTGACGACAACTAAATTCTAAATTTTGCGCTAAACGCTTCATATAGATCCCATTTGTAGTTTTATGAAATTCACTGCTGTTTTCGATATCTGCAATTACCTATAATAAACTATCAAAAATGATAAATGTCTTTTTCTCAAGCAATTTCATAGCACCTCAAATTTCGGTACTGTTAATTTTGGGACATACTATATATTTTTATAATTACAAGCATTTGTTCGAACAAAAATCCATAACTGCTCAAAACATTTGAAACAGAATGCACTTTTCGAATTTAAATACGACATGTTTAAAAACCATTGCTTAGTTGAACACATTTATCCATTACTGCAGTCTAATTTCATACAATTCGTAAAATACGTCGAATTCAATTAAATGCCGTAATTCAATATTTTGCTATTACGGATTCCATGCACTGTCATTTCATTACCAGGCAGGTTTGAATAATTTATTTTCACTTCTTTCACTTTAAGCAGTAGTAAAGTTGACGTAAAAGATATAGTGCAGCTATCTAATCGTATATTCCCTTCAAGTTATGTTGCGGAGCTAAACTCTGAAAGGTATTCATATTATTTTCGTCTACTCACCAAACATAATTCTATATTGTATTTGTGTTTTGACCCGTCAGTCCATCCTTTCTTAACCGTATCGTGTGTATCATACCGAGTTTCGTCCAAATAGATAATTGCTAATAAATATATCTATACTTACAAATTTCCACACAAAAACACACACACTTTCTTGATGTCAGACCACCGACTAAAGAGAACACCTGCAAACCCTTTCTCAAAAATAGTTATAGTTCAGTCAAACTATTAAAGGCACTCACTCGCTGTCGCTCGTTCGTGCTTTAAACAGTTTCGTTTATTAATCGCCTTCATTAACAAACTAGTTTATTAAATAACTGTTATTATTATATTGAAATTATAACATTAAATGAATTTATCGTCAACTAAGTAAGCATTTTTAATAATTATAATACTGACTGGGTTATGACGATATACTTTTAGTCTTAGAGTCAAGCAAAAAAAGTTCGCACTATATTTTTTACGTCAACTATACCTAATGCAAATCGTTTGAATACACCAAATAAATTCAGTTAACCATATGGGCCAGGCACGACCAACGTGCGGCCCTTGAGATAATTTAGAATGTCAACAATAAAAAAGAAAAAAGGTTGGAAAAATGTTTTATTTCTGAAAATACATAATTAGGGTACGGTAAAATTAATGCAAAACTTGAGTTTGATTTTGTAGGGCAAGCTTCTTGATGTTAGGTTTAAATTTTATAGTGGACGCACTCAGTACGTGATGAAGGTCTGTAAGGTGAGATCTTTCTTTGCTATTGATGCACTTCATCCTTGAAAATGTTTGCTCGCACAAATATGTTGCCCTTAACATTGAATAAACTCGTTTTTCCAGTTTTTTTATTTTTTATAAAAGTTGGGCAAGTTTTTTTGTTTTTCTTCGTACAAGTCTTTAAGATAAGTATTTGTTTTTAATAGATTTGTGAATAGATTTAATTTCAGCTCAAAAGCAGACAAGTCATTCAAAAGTTCAAATACGAGTTTGCCTTGAGTATGTAATTTCAAATTCAAATCATTGCAGTGGCTGCATAAATGTCTGTCAAAAAGTCTTAAGGCAACGATGCATCAGAAAGTTCAGGGTATCTCAATCTCGGAAAGAATGCTAAGAAATAATGATAATATATTTGGGCTCGGCTCAACCAGAGTATCTGGTTGTGGTAAAGGAAATTGGAAAACCCACTGCCGATTTCTTCCAAAAATGCTTGAAATTGCCGAATGAAGTTCACAATGTCTTTCACGACATTCATCACATGGCTCATTTCGAGTATTTTACAACACAAAGCCTGCTGGTGAATGATGCAATGAATAGCTCCAAGTTTTGGACTTCCATTTGATGCAAAATTTTAGTCACTAATCCATTTCTTGAACACATCATGCTTGGTGCGCCATCTGATGCTAGACCGCAGCTTAAATTTTACCTTTTTAAGCACTGCACAACATCTTCAAAAAGCTCATCTGCTGATGTGCGGTCTTTCATTCTTTGTAAAGATGTAAGTTCCTCAGTTATTGTGAATTCTTGATCTGTTCCTTGCATGAAAATGAATAATTGCGCTGTATCACAAGTGTCAGTGCTTTTGTCCAAAGCCAAGACAAAAAAAGGAAAATGTTTCTGCCTTTGTTTGCAGCTAGTCTTGTGAATTTTGTCTTCTACGCGACGGGTGATGATGGGCCAGAAAGGCTTTATTTCTTTGAATGCCGAGCATTTATCTGGGGCTATTTCTTTAATAGCTGCGATGATGCAGTAGTTCTTTATAAACTCGCCACAGCTGAGCACTTGTTATTCCTTCGCAATAAGACAAGCGATCTTATAACTTGCTTTAACGTTGTCATGCTTTTCTTTTACCTGTCGCGAAAACATACTTTTGATAGCGCTTGTCTCGTCCTTAAACTTTTTTTAATAACTGCATCACAAATGGCACGCAGTCTTGGAAAGGTTGGTCAAGCCTGAAGCCTGATGTGAAAATACCTACAAAGAGTATTAGATTGATCCTTAAAATTCCACATTGAGCAACTAAGTAGGTATATTCACCAAATAGTCCAGAAGGCAGTTAATTTTTTTGGACATTATTTTCTCCGTTGGGGTATATGACTAAATTTGCTTTGTTTGTAATAATCGTACTGAATAACAATTCCTGGGATTGGAAAACAATTCGTGATGGGTTCAAAAGATGAAAAAACAAACGTATCCATGTATTTTCCCAGGTATAAATCTCTTACATTTACTATTCTTGGAATGTATCAGAAAAAAGGAATGAGGTTCATCTTGAGTCGTAAACGACTGGTTGAAAATGTTCACCTCTTTTTCACTACAAACTAAAAGTGTGAAAATATTCCTAAAAGATTCTGGAACAATTGTGAAATTAAACATTAGAGGAAATGATTCGAAAATATACCTGAATGATGAAATTTTGAATGTTAAATTAATATATATCAAACACCCTTGTCACCCACGAATTATTTAGTTTTTTCCATAAAAATTTTCGGACAACAATCAAATTACTATTTTTCATTATATTTTAGTACTTGCACCACTCGATTTTAACATTTCCGGCAAGCTTTGAATAGATTCTCGTGAAATTTGAACCAGTGATAAAATGGACATCCGGTTGACGGCCAACCCTAGCATAACTAAAATTTTTTTGGGCCAAATTTTCCCTACAGTCTCAATCGACCCATCTCCCAATTGAAATAAAAAAAATTGGTCCATAATATTTTAAGACATCCTCAGATTGACTCCACAAAGAAAACTCCATTTCCAAACTTTGTCCGACTCCTCAAAGCTACAGCTTGCTGTTTTTCTTTGATCACATGATATCTGCAACAATAGTGATTTGCTGTGGAGCCTGCAAAATAAAATGTAAAAGTGCTATTCACAATATATCGTATCACAGGCTCTAAACAATTTTGAAGTCCAAGATGCCGGTTACAAACAAAGTATGTGGTCAGTTTGGACATTCACGTGATAGTCCCAAGGTATCACTGCCTATTTGATTTGATATGCAGTTCCAAATAAATTGAATGTACCGTTTCCGAAACGGATGTTTCCCATGAAACACAATGCTGGAAACCCGCTTCAGATAGAGCGGGTGCTTGGAACGAGCTTGGTACGGGCATGAGCCACTTGCATGTTAACCTATAAGTGCTTGGTCACTGAGAGTCATTGAGAGCAGAGAGAGAACGGAGTATGGAGTGACGTCACGTGATCGAAGAGTAATCCATGTATCACCCACCCAAACGATCATAGAGCGTTCAGAGCATTTTTTATAAATATTAGCAAATACATACAAAAATGTTGACAGTATTTTTTGATATTAGCGGGACATCCTAGGATTGTGTGATTTACTTAGCCGTAATCACTATTTTTCAGTTCATCAGTTAATTTTGAGCAATGGAAGAGCCTCGACAATCGTTGATAATTCTTCAATTCGTACGAGCCCCAACATCTGCGCATGCTTGCACTACGCTCACCACCTCGAGAGGAGGAGTGCGTAGAGTTAACTCTATTCACGCCCCTCTGTACAGAGTCGAACAATTTAGAGTACACACTTTCTGCTTTAATGTCGATACTCGAACGAATTTGAAGTGAAAAGCGTCAAAGGAGTGACCAAGCCGAACTCACCTAAGAAATACTGAGATAATTCTCAGCACCACCATGCCGGCAGAAAAGTACACTAGTGACAAACACCTACGAAAGTGTCTAGGTCTGGGAACATGCTGGGCTCTCGTATATCCTTGAACGAGCAGCAATTTTTTTCCTAATTTAACCACAACCTGTATATCTTTTTCCTTTGACAAATAATGTTGGTATACCTTCTGTATGTATTGAGCCCGCCACGTCCGTTTCACGCAACCGTGGTAAATAGATTCTGGACGCAATATTACAAAATATTATTTATGTCTTCTTATAGTTGAGTGAGTAGTGGTTTTTTAATTTCTTAGACATAATTTGCAGGATTTAAAACCCCCAAGGCTAATCAATTGGTCATTCGATTTAATACCTCCTCGTTCTAAGCCCTTAAAATGTATAGTCCCTAAAGCCAAAGAGTTTTTCCTCATAAAAAACTATCCTCAATAGGACTAAACATAAATACTAATTTTTTATATTTCTTCAACTCAGTTTTATTGACTATATCCTTCTATTTATAAATGACTGCTGTAAGATCTTATCGTTATGATGTACATTTTTTTTCGTATGGCTGCGCCACCGTCAGAGCGAGTTATCAACCTTCCAGATTTGGTGCTTAACAATATATTGCGGACGACTGATGATGCACGGAAGTTCGGAAGCTGCAAATAAAATTAGGAAGTCAGATAAGGCATCTCAAACTTCTGTCGGATGACTGACCTCCACGTAGTATGAATCATGGGCGGTGTTGTCAAATTGTCGAAATTTTCATTCGGGAAAAATATAATTTGAAAGTTGTGCATGATAAATTTAATAACGTGACTCAACTGAGGAAACATTGTTTAACAATTTGTATTGAAGCAATCCATAAGCTGCTGGTTCATATCCGGCTCGAAGGACCAAAATATGAGCAGCGGAAGTATATGAAAATATTATCTCAAATCACTTAAAACCACGCATGAATCACTTTCTAGACTTATACATATCACAAGAGAAAAAGTAATTGGACAGACCCGTTTCGACATATTTTCAAATATGTCACTCTCTTGGTGGTTCTTAGGTGTCTCTCCATTTAACGGCGATACTTCTAAATTTCAACAAATTCTAGTTGAAAATCAATTCTATAATACAAAAATTACTGCTGAACACGTCCTTAGCAACAGGTTAGACGTGAACCCTAATAATGAGGTTTCAAACCGATATCCGGCTTTTGGTATTTTAATAAAGTATATTGGTACTACTTTGCAAAAATTAATTTAAAAATTTTTTAAACCGAATATTGTAGGAGAAAGCTGGAAATTAAGAATTCTTAAATGTTTGCAACTTTCACTACAGATATGTCATATCACTAAAGATGAAGTTAGCTACTTTCTGATATAGATTTTTTATGAATTAATATCCAGTTACAAAAAGGCCATTCGAATTTGAAATTTGAAGAACTGTCAAAGTCTGTAATATATATGAGTGCTTTGGTTTTGTTTACAGTTTATTCGAGCTTGACGTTTCATTATTATGACAATTTAATTCACGTATAAAAAATCCCATAAGCCGCTGATTTTGTCATTATGACATCGAAAAAAGTTTGCCCTAACTTTTTAGCGACCATAACGGAACCTAACTTTTGAAAGCATGACAACCAGCATTGTAATAGCTATTTGTGTATCAAGAGCAGAAAGTAGTACTTTGGTAGTCGAGACAGAAAGTTGCCGCGCGACACGTTAGCGGAGCACGGCAATCTGTCGAAACTACCAAAAGACTTTCTACTCTAAATACACACAAGATTTTTTCTACTATCACACCAAAATTAACTACTAGCTCTATTTTATCTATAAATAAAATTAGGCGTGCTTCAAAGTTACTTTCTGCTTAAGAGCGCGAATAATGTCAAATTATGACAGCTCGCGAAGAACATTAACTTTGCAGTTGCTTTTCAAGGCACAAAAGACGACTTTCGATAGTGATAGTGGAAAAACAAATTTTTTCTCAAACCTGCGTTGTCAGAAAAGTTTTCATTTGTGGAATTGTCGCGATTTGGAGAGTCTTCGAGTGGAGAAATTGAAATATCCATCAATGATAATGTGCCTCGCAATACTGTGAATTCAACGTAGAATTAAATAAACTAATTTACGTTTCATTTTTTAATTTATTGATTTACATATTCATTAAATTGTCTTACCGAATTACAATCTAGCTTTTTTTTTTGAGTGGAAGTAAACCTTTATAATTCGAATTTTGTTGCCATTAGGTAATTCAACACAAAAAACTGCCAGAAAAAATTAATCGTCCTGCGGACTCTTAATTTTTGAGAGGCAGTTTTGTTCTTTAAATTGCCAGGCAACAAAATTCTTATTGGTACATGTCAAGTTTACTTCGAAAGAAAAAATTATGTTAATATTTTTTTAGTCAAGTCTAGTTAGTTTTTCTCCACAATTTTTCAAGTTGGAATAATGTCAATATTATATAAATCTTGTTTTGTATCATACTGAACGGACACAACAGTTACAACGCCTCGTAAAAAGTTTGTAACTGTGCTTGCAGTAAAAGTTAAACGAAAATTATGGTTTGAGGCTGCTAGAAGAAAATATAAACAGACTACAACTGGTTACTATTGCTGTGAAGATCATTTTGATGTTGGGTAGTTATATATGTGTGTATTTGCATGTACGAACCCAGTCATTCTAATAATTTTAAAAAAATATCTAGCACTAACAAAAATAAAAACTAATTGTACTTAAATACGTTAACGAAAACTTATAATGATAACGGTTAAATTTATAAAATAATGTAATAGCTATAAAAATAAATCGAAAGTAAAAAACAACTATATCAGTATGAGATAAACATAACCTATAAGTACTTCATCACATCAGAATTGTGGTCCTATGTCAACCCTTATGTAGCTAACTTCTCTTTTAGTGTATGTGCGTCACCACAAAACAGTCAAACCTGTAGAAGTGAAACTTCAATAGAATGACCTGGAATACAAAAATGAGGTTTCAAACCCATCCACCCGAAGCGCTAGCTGCAATCGAGTTGTCAAAATAGGCAAGGTATGAAAGAAGAATTTCAGCGATCGCAGTGGATGGGTTTGGAACTAATTCTGCCGTGCAATTGAAAAACCTAGTAACTCGAAAAAGTTAAGTTTTGGAAAAATAGAGTTAATTTTAATTTTTTTTATTTTTCCGTTAATTTTTTAAATTTAAGAGATAAACATATAAAACTTGGCATTCTTTAATAGAAACGTTGTTTCTATAAAACTATTATAATAGCTTTGAAATATTTTTAACAGAAATAAAGTTATGCAAGTTGTTGTAGTTACTGGTTTTATAAAATGTCAATACTTGGCAAAATAAAATCCTAGTAAGTGAAGTTACCAGAAAATCAGTGCTAAATATGTTGCTCAAAAACCTATTAAATCTAGCTATGGTGAATGGTTTCTAACAAATACTAACTAAAAACCTAGTAAGTCTTATTATAATAAAATATTTTAAAATTTTTTTTTCCAAAAACCTAGTAATCAAACATAGAAACATTTAGTTAATTTAAATTACCGAGTATTATTCATCCGTAAGACCGTTAGTTCATAAAGATAGCGTTTTAAGTAAAAAAATCCACTATCTAGTAAATAAAAAAAGCACCACCCGAATTTTTAAATGTTTATTAAGAATTTGAATAACTCTCAAACATTTTATATTAAAAAAAATAAATGAAAATGATTCTAAATATTGAATTTAACAAAACACAAAATACTAAAACAAACTTTAACAAAAACAAAGTTGAACTTCTTTGGTTTTTTGTACAGTCTCAAAAAAAAATATATAAAACCTAAAAATACCTGAAATAATAAAAAAAATATTTTGTTCTAAAACTGGACCGTTGTTTTTCCCAAATCCTCGAGATCGTCTGAACTTGATAAACTTTTCCAAAATAGTTGTTTTTTTAATTGAAAGTAGAGTTACTAGGTTTTTAAATTGTTTTCTATAGAATAACATGTTAGTAAAGCCACTTAAAAAATATTCTTCAAAAAAGAACAACAAATTAATTTATATAAGATAAGTTACTAGGTTTTAGTTTTGTTTGTTTTTTAATTTGGGACATAGTAAATCCACTTATATTTTTTTTATTTGCATTAAGATTAATAGCGTATCATATAACTCTGTTTACTATATTTTTAAGTTGAGGAGTGTAGAAACAATAATTAAAATTGATAACCATGTTAGTAACTCAACTTGTTCATTCATTTTAGCTTATGAAACTCCAGTTACTAAAAAACGCATTGCTTGTTTCTAGGTAATAGAAAGTCAAAATATAATTTTAAAAATAGCTACCAGGTAGGTTTTTTTGCCCTAATTTCAAATATGCAAACAAAGCAAAAACCTAGTAACTCGACTTACTAGGCTTTTGGAATGCACGGCAGAATTAATGCCGGTTTTTTTGGATTTTTAACTTATTTCTAACTTTAAGGATATGCTTAATATTCTACAATATTTGCAATAGAACGACTTTGAACTATAATAATAACAGTATTGAGTTGAATTGTCTAGTTGCAAATAATGTATAATATGAGGAATGATCATAGGAAAATGAAATGAAAAATCTTTCGCAAGTGAAATCAATTATAATTTATTAATTTTGAATATTATAGTGAAATATTATCTAGAAAACACAATACAAAAACATATCTACTGAAAACCAATGGAAAAAGAATAAATATTAAAATGAATCAAATAATTTTTCTTCTGGTTAAACATATCTAAGTACTTACAAAAAAGTACAATATTTATTTTTATTTCCACAAACGTAGGATTCTTGGGTAGAACCCTAATATGGTTTGTATGGGTATTAGTGTTATAAAAATCTTAATGTAATCATCATTTTTAACAGTAAAACAAACAATATTTTGAGTATGAGTACCTATCATCAAATATTATGTAAAATGAATTTTTTTTTCTTCTTTCAACTTACTTATTATAATGATACCTGTGATAGGTAATGCAAAAATGCTTGAAGGCCGAAAAGAATAAAGTAACGGACGCATCCCAACTCGTGCCCACTAATCCCTTAAAAGGTACAAGAGTAAAGGTCTCAATAATCTGTATACCTAACTCGTGCTCGATTGAAAAATTTACCTGTTCAAATTACCAACCCAACCCAACCCAACCCAACGACGAAAGATTGTGTGCCTTTGCTGATTATTTAGTGGAAAACTATATATCGAAAGAGGCTCGTTTTCCTCCTAATATATGGGCAGAAGCATCAGCTAGTATACACAGAACCACGAATGCATGTGAATCATTTCACAGCCATTTAAATAGTTCATTTTATAATGCACATCCCTCATTATTTGTTTTCGTTGAGGTATTGCTAAGAATTCAGGAAGAGACTTTCATTAAATGTCGCAGTGTAGATAATACTAAAATCGTGAGAAATGCAACAAGGAAAAAACATGATTTCCTAAAAAAGACTATAGATAATTTTAAAAATAAAAAGATATCAACATTTACTTTCGTTAAAACAGTATCATGGTATAATAGTATTAATAATATGTAGGTAGTTCTAAGTTTTTTATGTGCAATATATTTAATTAATACGTTTTATAGTAGTTTTATTTCAAATAAATGACAACTGTGTATGTAGGTCTTGAATATTTAATTATAATAAATAAGAATTAAAAACCGCAGTTCCGATGCACCCGGGCACGAGTTGGTGTATTAATTTTCTACCCGGTTTTTGAACGGGCACGAGTTGGTCAGTGATTTTCGGGGCCAGGTAATAACGGGCACGAGTTGGGAAACGCCGAAAGTAACAAGTAATATAGAAACACACGATTTTAAATGAAAATTAAAAAATGTCAACGACGAACGACATGTAACATGACAACTTGTGATGACAATTGAGATTAACATTTTAACATCCTTTCTTCTTTTCGGGTTAAATGCCTTAGATCCCAGTCCTATTTCGACGACTCGATTGCAAATAGCGCATCAGGTGGATGGATTTGAAACCTCATTTTTGTATTCAAGGTCATCCTTATAAAGTTTCACTTCTATAGGTTTGACTGTTTTGTGGTGCGTCACAGCTTAATTGGCAGATTATTTAAATTATCCAACAGTTGAATTTTCAAATCGACATACAAACCCTGTGAGAATAAAAATATTGAAAATATTATGATTTGGTCCACAACTATTGACATTGAGAAAACATCATATTTTTGTTAAGTTCAACACCCCATTTACAACGGTTTTCACAATATTTGTATAAGTATAAGAAGATTACTTTGAGTACTGCAATTAATCAATCCTTTATTCTATGTAATTATACGAAAAACGATGAAATTTTTCAATTATTTCCCTCTCTAATTAAATCACTCAATTTGAAATGAGTTCACCCTAAAATAATGCCAAATTGCACAAATTTAATTAATGGATAAAACGCGTAGGTTAAAATTCTAAAAATAAATTGGGAATTCTAGTAAAAGGTCCATTGACACACAACTCTCGATTTTCACCAACGTTCATAAATCAAATGAAAAGGGTTGTCGAACCATACGACAATGATTTCTATTTTAAGCGGATTACGTAGAATGGGGGATGAAACGCTCATTTTCACATTGTTGAAAATCGGTGTTAAAGAAAGAAAACTCCTAGTTTACTAATGGTCAAGGTTGACTGAATGTTTTCTAAGAAAATTGATGTAAAATATACCTTTTTACGGTTTTAGATTTATCGGTTTCCATTTTATAATCCATAAAATAATATATTGTTCAACGAGTGACGAAAGTAAGAGGGAGAACAGTTGTTCTCGAACCTAAAAAAAGCTTTCGACGAGTTCAATACTATACTTTTTCTATGACCTCATAAAAAAATTTAAATAATGCAAAAAATCTTTATTGAATTTTACAACACAAATCTATAAATTCTATTAAATCTGAATTATTTTTAATTTCAATATTTATTAATTACAATATGTGAACAATTATTCAAAATTATAGAGGATTCACAGTCCAAATGTATATGTGATGTAGAGGATATGTCACATTGGTTTTATTAACAAATTGCAAACCAGATGAAGATGCGCCGCAATTGTACCCCGACGTAGCTGTTGTTGCATTTTTTACAGACTGTAAAATCTTGGTTTGTGTTTGATTTTTATTGCTGCTTGATTCGTCCACATATCCTTCCGCAACGTTACTAGACTTCCACCCTCCGTGGCGTTTTAGTTGAAGAAGGTCACCTCCTGCATCCACTAGTAGCGTAGCGGAAGTTCCGGTATATTCTTGAGGAAAAGTTTGATTTAAATACTGAGCTATTTCCATAGGAAATTTACTGAATTTGTTAATTCCGACAAATTGATTCTGATAGTTAATAAAGAAACTTGAATTAATTTGATTCATATTTAGTGGACGAAGGTTCATGTATTTTTTAGAAATTTCATAAAAAAGTCCATTAATATGAAACGAAAGTAGTACCTTTGACTTTGTGTTAGGTATTTCAATGAGAAGTCAATTTTCTTAATCTTTGAAATTATTTACTGTCAAATCTTTTAATTCGTGGCAGCGACAAGCGCCAGAAATTCCAAAAATTAAAACGACCTAAAATAATTTGTACGATAAAGTATTTGTTGAAACAATACATGATAACCTTATCTTAGTCAGCAAATATTTTGAATCGTCTGCATGTGCAGAAAAGTTCTAGACTTCTTACTTTTAAAACCGCTGGATTTCCGTTACAAAAGAGAACGTAACTTGGGATATTTACTGATATCAATATCATTATTTATTGATAATGTTGTTCTCAACATCGGATATATAGATCATAGAGTCGATGCCTTCAAAGTTTCCGACAATTTTGCAAAATACACAAGCATCACAGTTTCCGATAACCAATGTACAAGGTTATCAGCTCTCTATTCCATGAATTTATTATAAATTTCTGTATACCTTTTTTTTATTTTTCGGGTAACAAGTCCGCAGAGATTTGCTCCGCTTGATTTCTTATCTCTGGTGGAGTATTTGGAACATCCAAATCACTTTCTGAATCAGAATACATAGCGAAATCACGACTAACACAAACTAAAGTGATTCAATACTGATACTGATACTGATAGCAGGTAACTAGACATTAGTGAAATAATTTTCATCTCCATGGACGAAAGTTAACGTTATGGAATTTTCTATCATCCATTCGCTACGAAGTAGATCGACATAGTCGACTTGGTGTTAAGCTCCGTCCTCACCGAGTCGACACTGTCGATCGACAGTGTCAATCGACAAAATAAATCGATCGACATGTCGAATTGTTTTCATGAACAAGACAAAGTCTCAGCTTTTATTGAGGTATACAAATTAAAATCAAATCTATGTGATTCCAAAACTAATAATTATAAAAACAGAAACATGAGGCACGATGTCCTTATGGAAATTGCTAATGAATCTTCGTCAGACATGTTGATTAGTCTGATCGACATCATTTCTGCCAACTCTGGTGTGGACGGATCCAGTTTTGTCGACTTGTAATAATTTATTTGTAGAATTTCAAAATGTAGTCTTAACTATGAATGTTAAATTTGCTTTTTATTTATTTCCTCTTATAATTAGATCACCAGAAATACATGTCGAACTCTCTAACAATGATGCGCCGCTGGTGAAAACTGTCTTATTGATTTGATTCGGATGCTTACGAGTTATGACGTAACGAGAGAGATTCATGACTTTTACTATATTTTATGTTATCAACTTACTATAATAGATATTAGTAATATTTTTTATGAAGAATAGCTATAGAGTTAACGCAGATAAAGAACTGAACAGGCACGTCATTCCATTTAAGCTTATTAAAAATAGCTACTATTTAAATTATTAAAATATCCACAGTGTTGACTTGGTGTGTACGTTGCAATCGACGAATAATTTTCCATCGACTGTCGGTCAACATGAAAGAGCAGTCGATCGACTTTAGTGTGTGGACGTGTTTTCGACGTTCGACATTCGACAAATTGAGTACTCAGGGACGTCTTGACGTTGATATCGTAGTAGTGTATTTTCGTTGGAAATGGAATCAGAACAAGACAAAGTCATAGCTTTTATTGAGGCATTCAAATTAAAATGCAATCTATGGGATTCCAAAACTGATAACTATAAAAACAGAAACATGAGGCAAGATGCCCTTAGGGAAATTGCTAATGAATCTTAGTCAGACATGTTACTGTCCAAGTCGATCGACGACAAGGAAATAGCAGTAGCTAGTTTTTTGGATATAGAGGGAGCATTTAATAATGCTTCTCCAATATCTATAACAAGGTGTATGGAAAGAAGAGGGGTCGAACCCACCATCTGCGGATGGCTTGCAGCCAATCTAGGGAATAGGATAATTACATCCACCCTGGGGGAGGCAACCATCACAGCGGGGGTGGGAAGGGGTTGTCCTCAAGGAGGCGTTCTATCGCCCCTTTTGTGGGCAATTCTAGTAGACACTCTTCTAGTACGGCTGTCCGACGAAGGTATTCAGTGCCTGGGATATGCGGACGATCTTGCTATCGTCATAACAGGACGGTTTCCAAGTATACTATCAGAGCGCACACAAATGGCGCTTAATATAGTAAGTGGTTGGTGTAGGGAGGAAGAACTGGCAGTGAACCCCAACAAAACTACACTGGTACCGTTTACAAAAAAGAGAAATTTGCAAGGTCTACAAAAGCCGCAAATAAACGGAGTGGAAATTCCATATGCGAAAGAAGTTAAATACCTAGGGGTAATCTTTGACCAGAAGCTTACATGGAATTCTCATATCGAAAAAACCACACACAAGGCCAGAATCGCTCTGGGAAGGTGCAGGCAGATGTGTGGAAAGAATTGGGGTTTAAATCCCAATATGACCAAATGGTTATACACACAGGTCGTGAGGCCAGGGATAACCTATGGATCAGTAGTCTGGTGGCCCAGGACACTGCAGATTGGAGCGCAAAGGCAGTTAAGTGGTATCCAAAGGCAAGCTTGCTTGAGTATCACAGGGGCCATGAGAACAACGCCGACTGCAGCCCTGGAGGTGATACTAAACCTACCGCCACTACATATCTTCGTTCAGGGAAATGCAAGATCTGTTAGTCACAGATTATTACAGGGGCCTCCTCCTATAAGTCAAGGACACGGCAAGGCCTATAGAAAGCTATATGAAGAAATAAAGGCAGATCCAATACTGGGAATGCCAATGGATCAGACTGCCCCACAATACAGCTTTAAAAATGAATACAGAGTAGTTATTCCAGAGAGAAAGGACTGGGAGGCAGGGCCTCCTATAACAGCGAATCTCAACTGGTACACTGATGGCTCTAAAACAGACTCTGGAGTAGGAGCCGGAATATATGGGGTACAAGAGAAGATCAAGATCTCTCTAAGCCTAGGGAAACATGCCACTGTCTTTCAGGCAGAGGTAATGGCAGTGCAATGCTGTGCAGAAGAGTTGATAAGACGGAAGGTGAATAGCCAAAGAATCGTCATCTACTCCGACAGCCAGGCGGCACTAAAGGCGATAAGCTCATATCGGACAACGTCAAATCTGGTGTGGGAGTGTCGCAAGGCCCTCAACAGACTAGGTAGGCACAATAGAGTGACCCTAGCCTGGGTACCAGGTCACCAAGGAATAAAAGGCAATGAAAAGGCTGATGAATTAGCCAAGCAGGGAGCTACTGAGGTCATGATAGGGCCAGAACCTTCCTGTGGAATTGCAAAAAACCTCACTAAGGAGAGCATCCACCAATGGATAAGAAATCAGGCGCTGTGCTGGTGGCATGAAACCCCAGGACAAAGGCACGCTAAACTATTCCTTAAAAGCCCTTCGGCCAAACTGTCACGCGACCTACTATGTCAAAGTCGAGAAACGACGAGGATGATGGTGGGAATGCTGACCGGACATTGTAGGCTGAGGAAGCATATGCATGCAATTGGCCTAGCAGATGACAGCCTATGTAGGTTTTGCCAGGAAGAAGATGAAACCGCGGAGCACATACTTTGTGAGTGCGAAGGCCTAGTAAGGGTGCGGTTTCACCTATTCGGAGAAGAAAAACCGAGGGCAGAAAGCTATGCACGGGAGGCGGTATCCAGGCTAATAAATCTAATAAAAAGGATAAAGCTAGATATCGAGCTCTAAGGATAGGGGGACCACAATAGATCTGCAAAGGTCGCAGTGGGATAGGACAGAGAGCCACTCCATTTCTAATCTAATCTAATCTAGTCAGACATGTTGATTAGACTGACTGATCGACAACATTTCTGTCAACTCTGGTGTGGACGGATGCAGTTTTGTCGACTTGTTGATCGACCATGTCGATCGACTCTAGTCTAGTAGTAGACTCTAGTCGATCGACAGTGTCGACTCGGTGAGGACGCAGCTTTAGTGATTTTAAATGGCGCTCTGTATAAGTAAAACGGACTTGTAGGCAATATAGAAGTTTTGGTTAAGACAAGAAACTGGAACTACGATTATTATTTGATCTGTATTTGATAATGTGTACTTGTGCCAAATATAGTTAATTAATTCAAATATTTTGCAGATGAGAAATATAATATACAAACGTGTTCCAAAGATTCCAGAAATTATTAATTTCATCTGCAATATTATTCAACTGGAATATTGTTAATTTTCTTTAGTTTTTTTTTAAAATCCAAACTGATATTTCACCTAGTATATTTTAATACTTGAATTTACGAGCCCTCTAATAAAGAAAACGAAATACGATGCCCGTAAAAGGGGAATTTTCTATTTAAAACAACAGGAATCAAATTTCCAAACGGAGCGTAGCACCTATAGGATAACCAATTGCACGCGACCGGAAATTGACTATGTGGAAACAACTCACGCAACTCCCAACTTCATAGTACGTGAGGAAGATCAAGGTTAAAAGGAATGGAATTCGAGCGATCAGATAAAATTAGAAAAACAAAGTCCGTAGGGAAGTTGAGATACCTGACCACATCCAAAACTTTTTAACGGGCGAATTTTTATAGAAAGGTGTAAATATTTACCTGGTTTGTTTTAAAATTAGTTTCTTCGGAAATAGGTCATCCGAATTTCACAAAATCGAAAAAATATCCATTTTAGAATGTGATCAAACCAGATTTACTATTTTCAGGGTTGTTAGATTCAAGATTTTCCTAAGTAAATTGACTTTTTCACGCATTCTTTGAGTACCATCAGTAAAATAAAATTTGCACAATAATGCTAAATCAGTGAATGAGAATTTTTTTGGTTTGAAATTTTACGGCTTCTGAAAGTTGAATTATGGACTGAATTTTTCCAAAAAACCACGGTAGTTCAAGCACTTTTAAGTAAAAAATGGTCGAAGAACCAAAAATATTTCCGATTTCGAAGATGAGCCTGAAGAATCCTCTTCTCTCTTCTACAATTTCAACTTAAAATCTTAGATAAAATCTGCCATAAAAATAATAGCTGTAGCTTATAGTTTTATTGTGATATGGCGCTAGAGAGTTGAAATGACAAAATGTACAGGTTAGCAAATTAATTTTGGCAACGTCCGATGCGCCGTAGCAAAGACGTATGCGGATTGCAAGAGCCTCACAACCTTTCTCGCGCATCGTCAACTGCCAAAATTAATTTGCCGACCTGTACAATAAAACTCCAAAATCAAAAAATTTTCTCAGTTCTCCAAACTGATATCAATATTGTGACGAATGAATCAAATATGTTTTTAACGAGAGTGTGAGAATGATTGTAAATACAATTTCATTAATTAGAAACGTCGCGATATTGAATGTATTTTTAAAATATACGGGGTTGGTATAAAGTATGGAACCAAGTAAATATCTTTTAAACGAAAAAAACGATATTTATGAAAATTTGCTGGTAAGTGCAATGGAACAAAATGCATCTGATGATTTTTTTGTCAATAACATACTTCCGGTTTAACCGGAAATGCCATCAACTTCTTCAACTCAAATGGGACGCCCTACATATATTTTTACAGATTTTGAAAGAACTTGTTATTTTGAATTCATACATACTGAGTTTAGTGTAAAAAAATGTAGAAACGAGGAATAACTCACTGTTAGTTGTACAATAGGTGTACATTTCATTATTTTAGAATAATGAGAAACAAAATTACTTCAAATGTTCAAAATGCTCGCCGTTTACTTGCTGACAATATGCCATCCTATTAACAAATTCTTGAGTCACTCTTCTCTCCACGTATTCGTTCACATTCATCAATAATTCTTTGTCTCAATTCCTGTAAGTTTGCGAAGAAAAAAATCTAACGGGCTGAGATCCGGAAAATTCGCAGGCCACTCTACGTCCAATCCATCGATTTGGAAAATTCGCAAACCAGAAAATCCCTAACCCCTCTATCATAGTGGGAAGGTGCTCCATCTTGTTGAAACCAAACATTTTGTGGTAATTGCCCATTCTGTTGAAGTGCAGGAATAATTTCGTTATTTGTCACCATTTAAGTTTCCGTCGATAAAAAGTGGCCTATTTTCGACAATTCCCATCCAAACATTTAACTTCTGTAGATGCTGGGTATGTGCTTCATGAATTCAATGAGGATTCTCATTTGACCAATACCTTGAGTTATGGCGATTAACTGTTCCATTTAAACAAAAAGTTGCCTCATCGGAAAAAACTATGTTAGAAGCAAAATTGTTACAGATGTCCATTAGACGTTCGCAAAATTCCAGCCGTCGGTCAAAATCATCGTCTAACAATTCTTGAACCAACTGTACCTTATACGGATGATACAGAACATCGACTGACACCATGGTTTAGTGCCAAATTTGTGGTGGAAGTTTGAGGTGATTCTTCTAAATCGATTGCAATATTTTGTTTAACAGTTTCCTTCGTTGCAGTCCGCGGTCTTCCAGGTTTTAGCAAATTTTTTACCATCCCAGTTGTATTAAAACATTGTAATGTTTTAGTTACTGTTGAGCGTGATATAGGATTTCTCTCCGGATGCAAATTATTAAAAATATGACACATTTCTTTATGCGCTCTAACACGATCACCATAACCGATCATCATTAAAATTTCAATACGCTCTTTTTCACTTGATTGAACCATTCTAAATTGTAAAATCTATTTCCGTCAATTAGAATTTGACACTTGGAGAACAAAAGACGTACTAAACAGTACTCGTTTATTTATTACCATGCATACAAACAACATCAATTAGTTTATCTAAATAGTTTTTTGCTCTAATGCAAAAAACTCAAAGGAGGTTGATTAAAGTGCTATATTCCTCGTTTTTACAAATTCTTTCACACTAAACTCATTATGTATGAATTGAAAATAACAAGCTCTTTCAAAATCTGTAAAAATATATAGGGTGTCTCGTTTAAATTAAAGAAGTTGATGGCATTTCCAGTTAAACCGGAAGTATATTATTAACAAAAAAATTTACATCAGATGCATTTTGTTCCGTTGCACTTACCTGCAAATTTTCATAAATATCGTTCTTTTCGTTTAAAAGATATTTACTTGGTTCCATACTTTATCCCAACCCTGTATATACTTACTATATTCCATGTTCAATCCAATTTTACACTTAACCCCTTGTAGAATTCAATATTTATCAGGTTCCATTGGTCTGCCCATATTGCCAATATTGGAGATATAGGCTCAATAATATAGGCCAATATTCCGCCTATATTGATTGTGCATTGGAAAGCGTTAACATTTCTTCCTAATTATAATATTGTCGAATATTGGCGGCAATACCTAGCCAATATAGCGCCAAGATAAATTTCTACTAGGGGCACCCGTAAATATGGAGATATTGTACAAAATGATTAATGTAGATCTTGTTATTTGCCTGCATGATAATTGGAACAATATCAGTGGCCCAATTACCCAAATAATAACCCCAAGCTAGTAGTCCAACTAGGATTGTAAGCCCTAAAGAGGACTCCAGCCTAGTAAAAGGGTATTAAAAATATGGTTGCATTAAATTTTATTGGAAAATATTTGTTTCGAGTGAGTTTTTAATTTAAAAAACGATAATTACTGAACTTTATAATTGGTAATTACCAAATATTTTATGTGTAGTACAAACTAATAGATGAAAATTCCACAACTTATTCTATGTATATGTCTGTCCTTGCAATAGTTTTATATAAAGTTGGCAAACTTCATACCTATGAATAAATAATAATAGGATATTCTCATCCGACAATCTGTGATTTTGAATAAACGGTCTTTTACGAAAATATGGAGAGATTTTAAACGTGTACGAATTGCGTTTCTTGTTTTTATTAAGCGAAATAAAAAGTTCTAAGTTCATAGCCAGATAGCAGAAGTAAAATAATAAAAAACCTATAAAAAGACCGCAAAAATATACATATATTCGTCAGACAAAATATGGATATATAGACGTATTATTTTAATATTCATTTATACAGACTGAAGAGACCATTTATTGATGACAGTTAGACAGAATATTTTGATCGCAGTATACAGATTGTCGCGTAAAGATAAAAGTTTTCCATATGCAGAAAATGGTTTTATCGACAGATTGAAATAATTTACAACTTCAAATTGTAGATGTCAAAGATAATAGTTCAATACTATTTTAATGCCTTAACAAGTTTCTGAAAAATACTTTTCTAAGAATAGGAACCGTTCACTAAGAAGCAACAACTACTTCTCGGACTATATGCCCCGACAGACATTGAATTACACTCCTAAGTTAAACGGAATTTTTGGTTTGTAATGAGAAGGGACAACATAATCCTGTACTGGAAACAATGATGAAATCACATGAATACATTAACAGCGACATCCCCACATCTTATCAAAAACTGAAATTCTATATTGACAAAAAGCCCAACTCCGTTTAACTTAGGAGTGTATTTCAATGGATATAGCCCGAAAAGTAATTGTTGCTTCTCAGTGAACGGTCTCTATTCTTTGAAAACTATTTTCCAAATGCTTTGTAAGGCGGTATAGTAGTACTAAACTATTATCTTGGACGTCTATTGATAACATGCTTTACTAAAACATTACAATTTTTACAGGAAACTGTAATTAAGTACCAATAGAGGAAAGTACCACGGTGCCAAGCTTGGCCCAGGCTTGACCCAAATATGTAGAACTCTGGGCCAAGCTTGTAAGCCAGGCTTGGCCCGGTCTAGGTAGAAGTCTGGAGGGATAACGATGGGGCAGGCTCGGCTTCCAGGACTGGGCCATGCTTAAATGCCAGGACTGGACCAAGCCTAGTTCCCAGGACTGTTACGACATTTAATGTTAAAATATTTAGATTATTTAATGTCCAGCAGCGAAGTTTTTCACTTAATGTCTTTTTCGCTGTCACTTCTTCACTATTATGCTGTCAAAAACTATATGCAGCATCACCTGGAAGTTGGTCATAATTTTTATTTTTCCAACATACACTGCTACTACTTTTGAATCGTTATGACTACTACTGTCAGAATCATTATCACTTGTACTGATAGAATCATTATTATTATCATTATCCAAATTATTATTAAACGCTGGTAGATTACACGAGTCTATGCTACTAAGATCGTTAACCTCACTCACAAAGCTGATGTTTGCTTTTGGATTATTTAAACTTTGTTCGTTAACAAACTGTATTAGTTTTTTTAATCAAAACACTTTCAACTTTGTTCAACGCACACCTTTGAACTCTAAGATACGCAACAGACATGGTTACTTTTAGTAATAATAAATAATAAAAAATGTGAGTGGATAACTGAAGCTCGGATTGACCTGACAAATAATGAAAACAAGTATGGCTGGCGATGGGACGCTGAACGAAAATACTCGAATCACGCCGTATGTGACCGAACGGCCTACGCTAGATGGGTCCCCATTAAACGGCCACGGTTGGGTTACCCAGTCTTGGTCCAAGCTTGGATTCCCAATAAATAGTCAAGGCTGGGTTATCCAGTCTTGGCCCAAGCTTAGGTAATAAGCTGGGTTAAACAGCCTGGCCATGTATGAGCCAATACAGGTACGCCGAAGCTAGGTTTCCCAGTACTGGCCAGGCTTGGCCCCTTTGTCAACTCTGGGGGGGTTTCCTACATGGGTAAACGTCAAACGTTTCTGATCTACTGTAGTAGAATGAATTAGTTTCTATTTATATTATTCCTGCTTCGAGCTAAAAATTTACTATTTATGTTTTTTTAGTAATTTCAAGCAATTGAATTTATTGTTTCGACTCTTTGTGGAATCTATTCAAATTTCTAATTCAAATGAAACTAAAAGTGTTGAATTAATTCCACCCTAATAATAAAAAATATATGGTATTTTACACATCGAAGGATATCAAGAATATGGTTGCATTAGATTTACTGAAACAATTTTGCTTCAAGTTTGTTTTCAATTCAAAAAACGCCAAGTAAAACCATTCATCTTGAATCATCTAATGGTTGAACTTTAAAATTGATAATTCCCAAATATTTTATGTTTAGTACAAACTAATAAATGTGAACTTTACAACTTGATGCGCCATGTCCTTGGAATAGCGTCACATATAAAGTTGGCAAACTTCATGCCTATGAATAAATAATAATAGGAAAATCTCATTTGTCAATCTGTGATTTTGACTAAACGGTCTTTCACGAAAACATAGAAGATTTTGAAAGTATCCAAATGATGTTTCGTATTTTTATTAAACGAAATAAAAAGTTCTAAGTACTTGGCCAGACAGCACAAGTAAAATAATAAAAAACCCATAAAAAGACCGCAAAAATATATATTCGTCAGTCAAAATATGGATAAAGATGTATTATTTTATTATTTATATGTACAGACTGAAGAGACCATTTATTGATGACAGTTAGACGGAATATTTCCGATTGCAGTAAACAGAATGTCATGTAGAGATAAGAGCTTTTCATTTATGCAGAAAATAGTTATTTTGTTTGGCACCGTTTTGAAATTTATTTTATTTTCTCAGTTATTTTTTTTAATCTTATTTGTTAATTTTTCATAGATAACTAGTTACTTGCTCTCCGGCTTCCGTTCCTTCCATTAATCTTTGATAATGTCCGTGTAACGTAACCAGCTTGTTTTTCTCATAGCACCCAATCCAGAACCTTTCTGCCTTGCAACAGCTTATGCAAGTTCTTAGTTTGGTGTTTGCTATATGGTAACTTTCTTACATGACACAAACTTGTATATCTGGTCTCTTCACATAAACGGCACAACCAAGAGCACAAAAAGCCATTGGCTGAGGTGCCGAGGATTTCAAGCCTTTGACTGGTGTGCTGATCCAATCAATCAATCAACTTGTATATGAAAAATGTCGAAAAAGTCAATATGGAGTTGAAATACTTACGGAAGGTCGCAGGAACTACAAGGAGATACAGAATAGAAATTCAACAGTAAGAGAAAACCTCAATTCAATGCACCAGTAATACAGATAATACAAGATCGACAATTAAAATGGTTTGGACACTTAACTAGATTAAGCAACAACATCCAATGAAACTGATATATGGGAGGCAAAAATACATGAAAGCAGAGCCAGGGAAAGACCAAGGAAAACATGGCACGTTAACATAGAAAAAGTTTTGAAAAGCAAAGGTATAACTAACTGAAGAGCTTTTATATACAATGATTAAGCCAAATTTTCACACCTTACACCTTCGGGTAGATAGGTTTAAATTATGTATGTATATAGTTGAGAAAGGTTGTCCAGCTAGACGTAAAATGATAAAAAATATACCCACACCACTGATATTGATTTTTTTCATGCCAACAGAATGTGAAATAATTTTTATAAAATATTTAAGTAACTATTTTTTAGTTCTATAATTTTCCTAATAAATCAACACGTCAACCTTAACATTGAAAGCAAATAATTTTTAAAAAGAAAGAGGATCATAATAATATATGAACAGTTTCACGTTAAAGGAGAGCTCAAGATAGGTAGGTTGGTAGGTACTAGAAGAGTAAACAGACGTATATTATCCTATGTCAACATAAACAATGTCGAAGTATGTTTATTTATTTTGCTTGATTCCACAGATGTTGCCATGTCGTATTATTAAAATGAAATAATCATACAAAATTGCATTAATACTGATAGCACCAGTAATTGCCAGGCAAGCATGTCTCTGTAAACCAGAGAGCTTTGCTAGGGCCGTTCGCTGTAAAGCTTTTGGCCACCAGGCGAAAGCTCCATATGTGATCATTGATCTAACGATCATCACATATTTCCAATATATTTGTTTGGGTCTCAGGCCCCAACATTTTTCACCGATCCTACGACATGTTCACAAGGATAGTCTGGCCTTGTGGATAACTTTTTCCAAGTGAGCGTTCCAAGTAAGTTTCATATCTAGGATAATCCTCCTTTCTTTTCCTAGTGACGGGAACTATTACAGTTTTACCAGGGTTAACAGACATCTGTTCCCTCTTACACCAACTGTGGACATCGTCCAACGTCTTTTGGAGGATATTAAATGCTACCCTTCCTGACTTGGTCCTTGCCAAGATGACAAGGTCGTCTGCATACGCTTGCAGTTCTACCCCTCTTCTTTCGAGAGCGCTTAGCAGGTTATCCATCAAGAGTGACCCATAGTAGGGGAGATAGTACTCCGCCTTGTGGGCAGCCCCTGGAAACCTCTCGAGTAACTTAAAAGTTTTGTCTGCCTCAAAGTTATGGAAAGACGTAGATCATAAGCTGGCAAATTAAATTTTTGCGCAGAAAACAAACCATTTTGATGTTCATTTCAAAACACACAGTTTGTTGATCGTGACCTATAGAATGAAATGAAATTGGATCATTTATTCATATCTCGACATTTCTAATTATAAAATATTGGATTGAATCCAGGCTAGCCGTAAATTTGGTGAAAACTTTACCAAACATATAAATAAAAGGGTAAACTTTTATTGTCGTCAGATTTTAGTGAATAATTTTATTACATCTGCTTGATTTAATTGATAAGCGAATAAAAAGCTCATAAAAAGTTTCGGTTTGTGTTTGTTTTTGAAAGTAACAAAATATGGAGTCACTTTAACATTTTCAGATAAAAAGCACTAATACCTATAGTAGAAAAATAATTAAATATGAGTATTGATCAAATACGAAGGACGAATATGCCACTTGCCGAAAAAAATTAATATTCTCAACAGGTTGGCTGCCATCCTGTAATTCAAAAAACCGTTAAGTAACGTGTTTTTGGTAAATATTATGAAAAGTTTACGGCAAAAGCTTATAGCAGCCATTGCGTGAGGAGCACTTGAACAACTTTACTGGCTAATAAAGGTGCTGACTTTAAAACAATCAAACGACAGGGATCCTAACGGAAGATTGTCGCCTGAATGATGGAAGAATAGCAATATAGATTCTATAGTGTGAAAGAAGAAACCTCCAACCACATTGCACAGCAATTCAGAATCCTGGGAGAGTACTGGTTAGAGTCCAATCTAAAGCCTGTGGATATTCTAAGATTCCTTCGTGAAATTTCTCTAGAGGAGGAATTCTATATTGCATTTGTATTTTGACCCATCAGTCCATCATTGTTTAACCATATCGTGTGTATCATACCAAGTTTCGTCCAAATAGATAATTGGCCGGAATTCTTCTCTATACTTAGTTACTTGTTCCAAGTATGTATACCTCATATCCACTATTCTTCTGCTTTCCACGACTGTTTGACGTGTATTAATCGTTTTGAATTTGAATCCCAATGTTTTCATCCAGTTTTCAATGGTTTTCTTACAGCAATTTACATTACGGCCGGCATTATTTGTCAATTTATTTCTTATTATTTCAATCGTAGTAACTTATTACTTTTGTAACGGTCATATGAGTAGGTGGTTTTTAATAATTTCATCAAAGACACATCTAAAAGTTTGACCAATCGCTTATCACATCGCTTCTTGCGTTCATAAGGCCCATTCTTGGCTATTTTATAGCTGTTAATTCTGTTTTTTCATCGAAACCAACCTTTTCTCGTAGATTCTTATACACATTGAAACATATTTTCTGTGCTTCCAAATTTAAATGTCGTCGAATCCTGTTTTCATTACTTTCACTATTACTAGAATCATCACTCTCATCACCAATATTGAAATTTTCGTCGTTGTTACAATATTTTGGACGAAACTCGACGCTACATGGTAAATATAGATATAATTTTTAACTGAAAATTTAATTGCTAATAAATATACAATTTCCACACAAAAACACACACACTTTCTTGATGTCAGACCATCGACTAAAGAGAACACCTGCAACGATCTCTCAAAAATAGTTATAGTTCAGTCAAACTATTAAACAGTTTCGTTTATTAATCGCCTTCATTAACAAACTAGTTTATTAAATCACTATTAACGATAATTAGTTGGAATTATAACATTAAATGAATTTATCGTCAACTAAGTAAGTATTTTAAATAATTATAATATTACAATATTGACTGGGCTATGACGGTATACTCTTAGTCTTAGAGTCAAACAAAAAGCCGACAACTTTAAGTTCGCACTATATGTTTTACGTCAACTATAACTGAATAATTGGTGTGTTATAGATTATAACTCACAAAAACTTTCCCTAAATGTGTCATACCTGGATATTCTTCGAAACACAAGACAAATTGCAAAATGATATAGCATGTGTCATGGTGTACACGAACCAAGTAACACGGTAATGATTGCTACTGAAGCCTTTCAAACCAATATAATCACGATAGGGTTTTTCTCATTCGATCCTAAACTGTAAAGGGTTACTTTTACACACGCTATGAAATCCCTAAAGACGATTATACTGTTTTACAAAAATATTCAAGGGTATAAAAGGAATAATGTACATCAATAAATTCACAGCTTAATATGTTTGACATTTAAATATATAATGTCTTTTTATAAGATTTTTGCTACTAAAAACTAATCATACTAATGCAAGTAATATACATGGGCCGTCCAAAGAGGTGAATTAGTGGGAGATAATCAGATGTTATAATACTATCTCTCTGAAAATACAACATATTTTCTCCTTAAAATGAAGCAGACACTAACACCTCAAAAAACTCAGTGCCACAAATGAAGTAACCCTGAAATGGGTGCCAGGCCACAAGGGTATTGAAGGGAATGAAAAAGCAGACGACCTAGCACGAGAAGGATCGGCAACCGGTGTAACAAAGGCTTCGGTAAGAACTACATTAAACCAGTGGGTGCACAAACAACACCTCAAATACTGGCAAACAATTCCGAAGCTCAAACACAGTAAACTGATGGTTAAACAACCCATACCAAAAGTTACTGAAGAAATCCTAAAGTTAAATAGGATAGATATCAGACTGGTAACCGGCCTTATGACCAGACACTGCGGCCTGAGAAAGCACCTTCACACAATGGGAATCTTCCAAGAAGAACCTATATGTAGATAAAGTGGTGAGGAGGACGAAACAGCCATCATATAATTTTCGAATGTTAGGCTCTACGTTGGTGGAGGTATATACAGATAGGGCCGGATGACCCTGTATCCAACCTCACCAAAAGAGATACTGTGAAGAGACTTCTAGATCTCATCAAGGTCACAAATCTTCTCACGGACTAGCAGACAGCCAGGACAATACAATAAGACAACGGCTGCAGTGTTGGGCCCACTAACTCGGCCTGTTTCGTCTGTTTACCAACCAACCAATCAAGGGTACTTAACTTTTAGGATAATGGAAAGTTTCCCAAATATAGTCAATTGTTGATGCGGAAGGTCTAGATGGAAGGAACCCCGTTACTTCTCAATTAACAGTGAACTGAAGTTTGAGTGAAGAGTTAAGTGAAAAAACAATGGATCATTGAAGGATGTTTATTATCTAGAAGTTTGTATATCACTGAATCAGTTGGAGTTACATATCTCCTGCAAAACAAAGATAATCCCAGTATGTACCTATTTGTGGTAACTCTTAGTGCCAAACCTTCAACAAAAACACTGAAATAGCGGAAAATTTTTGTAGAAATGCCTTTAAACTGGTTACTGCAACAAAAAAGAAAGTGATTACAATAGCATTACCAGACTTGGAAAGAATGCCATTGAACGGTATACATATACAGATTGCGTAAAGTACATACGAACCGTCGGGATTACACAAGTACGACAGAAAAACAGCTGAAAGAGAGAGAAAGAATAATTGTGCGTGGTCATTAAGGCGTGTACTTTGTTTCACCTTAGGGGTGTATACTTATTTCCCGAGACTGGCCGAATGCTCATTGCCCCCCTATTTTAACCGCTGTTGCCAGAAGCGCAGATTAATTTGTACAAATGATATTTTTGTCTCGTTATCGTTGACTTTTTTTCGAAAATACAGCACGTTTGTGCCAGCATTACGCCAAATAATCTTAGAGATATGAGATCAAATCTTTATCACAGATTTGGTTATTGTCTGGCACAGGCAGGTGGTTTATTTGAGCACTTAATTCATTAAAATTATGTTTACCTTTAGTCGGAAGCACACTCCTGGTCAAAAACCTCAGCAGAGGCCAGATAAGGAGAGTGACGGGATTACTCACCGGTCACTGTACCGTTGGAAGCACATGCATACAATTGGAATATACAGGCAGGAACCTATATGTCGGTTGTGCATGGAAGAGGAGGAGGTAGCCTCACACTTTATCTTTTTATCTTCGAGTGCCTCGTTAGAGATATAGACTCCTAGGACTAGAGTATCTATGGTAGGATTTCTCCAAGAAGGATCTATTGGAAAGACTGCTGAGCCTGAAGGCTGAGGTGCCGAGGTCTTGAAGCCTTTGACTGCTGGTGCCGAACCAATCAATTAATCAATCGGTAATCTGTATTATTTAGATATGCAATAGTATATGGTGCGATAAGGGCTAAGGGCTGCTTAAGCGTGTGACACACAATTGTTTTTCGCCTAATCAATAAATAGAAAAATATAACATAAATCTTTGATTTTCACTGACATTTAAGGAAAGTACTCAAGTGACAGATGGTGATAAACAACAAAATCGTGGCGTTAGCAATTTTCCGCCATGGGCTACTAAACAATTCTCTCCATTCTGGTGATTGTATTAGTGGTTTTCCGGTGAAGTAGGCGAAAAAGTAATTATAAGCTCGAAGCTTTTGTAGACGCACTCCTTAATTCAACCTCTCAAATAATACAATCACTAAACGATAGTTTCTTGATCTACCTAAAGCTTTTGACTCTGTTAGCCATATTTTATTTCTTGAATGTTTGGAAAATATCGGTGTACGGGGTCATTGTCTACAACTAATTAAAAGTGACTCAACTAACGGAACTCAAGTGGTAAGGCTTGGAAGTGTCTGCAGCAGTCCCTAGGTTATCGAGTATGGTGTACCGCAAGGGTCAATTTTAGGACTGATATTGTTCAATATTTAGTTGAATGACTTCTGTTTCTGAAAGGTTAAGTAATAGTTTTAAAAAAATTTGTTCATATAGAGATTGATTAATTGATTTTATAACTATTTTTAATTGTTTGTACCTTTTAACAAGAACAAGTATTTGTATGTGTCTTTTACTTTATTATTTATTACTTGATTATTGTACTTTCCATTTTTTTTTGTAATAAACTATCTATACCTTTGACATAGCAGAAGATAAAAAAAATTGGCAGATGTCTGTATATTATGTACTTACAATAAGACATACCAGATAATCTATATTTTTGGATTATACGCGGAAATTCAGTTGATAAAAATAACAGATCTCCGTTTACTAAAACTCGCTCCACTGCATGGACGAAGTGAATAATAAAGTATCCTGTATTAGAAACTTGAAAAGTTTTCTCCAATGTAGGTACATGTCCTTATATAATTTTCATAACATACTCTAAAGAATACCACGTCCTAACTAGTTTCTAAAGTAAACAACACATAAAATGTGGAAACATTCCACGGAAGGAACCTTTAAATCCACAAACTTTCGCACATTATGCATGGATTTTTAAAGCGTTCACTACATAGAAGAGCGTCTACCAAACAAGTTTCGTTGCTATGTACAATAAGTGCAAAAGCAGGATACTTACATGGCCTTTGAATATTCGGAGCGAGTAAATACGTTTATCAGGGCCGTTTTTGATTAAATCTACTGCTACAAATAAAAAACTAGACACGATACAAATTAAGCTTATTACAGTTTCCTGTAATATTGTCGGATTTAATAAAGTGTTTCTCAACAGATGTCGAAAGAATAATTAATTATATTCACACATCATATTTCTAATCGCAAACCAGAATGGTTGGTTTTAAAATATCTTGTAGACATACCAACCCCGTTTGACTTTGGGGTGTGATTCAATATCCGGCGTTGCATATTGCACGGGAAGTAGTTGTTGCTACTTAGTTGAACGGTCACTGTCTTTGAAAAATATCATTTTTCAAAAATATAAAGTATGAATATAAATAATTATTCTTTCGACATCTGACGATATCAATTATTATTTACTCGATTCAAATTATTGATCTGAACACAGCGGATGGTAAAATTAATGACTGGAATTACAGTATAAGCTTTGCTTCTACATGGAATAACTACTGAGCGTTTGTAGAAAATCGCTAAATTTTGTTGGTACCCATTCAGTGTCGTGTGTCATGTCAATATACGTTGTGCTTTTGAATTTTAGGTTAGTTTTAGCTATTTCTCGCGACCTCTTCCGCGTAGAAGTTGAAAGTAGTCCTAATAGGAATTCTAATTGGTTTTTTCGTTATTATGAATGTCACTATTGCATTGCAACAAGCTTTTAAAGGCCGCTTGACATGGTGCAATACAGCGTGCAATGCAATGCAAGATTTCTTGATCAAAACCACGCGCAGCTTCTGCAATTCGATGCAATTGCAATTTTATCGGTTTGGTGCCATTTCTATTGCATGCATGGCGCAATTCTAGGAAGAAATCTAGGTTCTTTTGTGTTACCAACCAACTAACTATTTTCAATCGAATTATACCTATCAGCTGATTATGGTGACTGATGTTTTGTCATTTGTAATTTGATAATCGACAGTGATTCAGTAGTTTTATTCTCTGAGCTTTTCTCACTTTCGCTATCTTCATTTTAAATAATGATAAACTTCATATGTTGTTCCAATAAATTATTTTTTGAGTTTCTCACATACTTTTTTCTTCCTACTATTGGTTGGGTTGGCAGCAATGTTGGAATGAAAGACAATTGCATGATGTCAAACAGCATGCAAGATTCATCATTTGCAATATACTGCAATTTATTGCACGTTGTATTGCACCATGCCAAGCAGCGTCAAGTGAGTTTTACATTCTAGCTGTTGATAGGAATTCTTGAAAACTGTAATCATAGTACTCTTATTATTCTTAATAGTAACTCTTATTCCTTTTCTAGCTTCTAAGTTTCTGTTTGAAAGTCGGTCCTGTTCTGTTTATTTTTAGACACTTCCGTGAGACTCGCAACTCCGGTTATACTTTATGAATGAAATTGTGTTATTTAGATGCGCGAAAAGAGTTGTTTAGATTGAAATAATTTCGATCCTGGACTGAAAATTATATTCATATACCTGCTGCTCTTATTTCGTAAATATTGGGAATCGAGTATCTTGAATTTTAACAATTTTCAAATTTGATTCAATATTTTTCAAGGATGTTTATTCTCAACGTTGAATAATGTTTAGTTGAAATAAACAATAATTATCACCAGGCGGCGAAATTAAGTTTTTTCTTATAAACTGCTCTCAGGCAAATCTACAGAATTATATTCGCCTGCTTACAACATTCAAACATTATTTGAAATTCCAAACACATGCTGTTATTGCTGATAATTCACATTCACTCATTTCCCATTTGAACAACTTTATATTCCAGTTTGTTTTTGGATACTTTATTCTCAGTTTTGTAGTTATTTACTTCATTACAGTTTCCTGTGAATAATTGTTATTTTAGAAAAGCGTGTTATCAATAGATGTCAAAGATACTAGTTTAATACTATTATAGCGCATTTTATTATTCTCTTTACTAAGGATAATGTATTAATGTGATTTCAGCATTGTCTCCAGTCCAGAATTATGCTCTCAGAGCTTCTGGACGGATGATATCTACCTTGTACCGAACCCGTTCTACAAGTGATATTGTAATAAAATACCCTTCGTGGCATATAGCCAGGGGAGTAGTTGTTGCTTCTGCTCTTTGAAAAGTTATTTTTAAATTTTTAAGGCGTTATAATAGTATTAAACTATTATCTTTGACATCTATTTATAAATAACTTAAAATTATCATAATTTTTTCTATTAAATAGTGGAATTAATTAGAAACAGTGAGTTGCATTTATAAGAGTTGTATTTTAAATATCTTTTGAAATGTTAAATTATTTCGAAAGATGATCAGGAATATAAAATTGAAACATAAAGTCTTAGGTAGGAGATAAATAAAAACCTTTGTAATAGATATATGGACAATTTTGATCCACCATTTTAGTAATTTTGTGATACTTATAGCTAGTTTAGTTGTTATTTATTCAGAATATCCCAAATAAAATGATATATTTCTTTTGGCCACTAGAATAATTTGACCCCCTAAACTAAAATTTTCACATCACTCATCTTTTCGCATTTTTAGGTTCAAGAAAGTCAAAATGCTGCTGCAGGATTTATTTAATAATATATTTTACAGTTGTCTTTACATACTACCTTTCCACCCTTGTCCTTTCCTTCAATTGTTTGATGCGACATTGAAACTGCTTCGAATGTTTCGGAAATTTTTGTTTCACGGAATTGTTTTGCCATTTAGATTGCACAATATTTAATAAGCACTTCATCTCTAATCTGATTTGATAAGTTGGGAGGCTAGGGCAGCCCCACAGCAACTAGGTCCTACTAAGACCTCTGTACATCCTCCTGGAAGTTTCACTCAGTACGTCAACCAGCCTGTTGTTATAACATAGTTGATAATGTCCCCAAGAGGAATTTCTCTCAGCATTGCTGGTGACAGCCTAAACTTGCTCTTTAATAAGCACTCCATCTTCAACCTGATCTGATAAGTTGGGAGGCTAGGGCAGCCCCACAGCAAGTAGGTCCTACTAAGACCTCTGTACATCCTCCTGGAAGATCCACTCAGTGCGTCAACCAACCTGTTGTTATGACATAGTTGTCCCCAAGAGGAATTTCTCTCAGCATTGCTGGTGACAGCCTAAACTTGATCTTTAATAAGCACTCCATCTCTAACTTGATCTGATATGCTGGGAGGCTAGGGCAACCCCTCCGCAACTAGGTCCTACTAAGACCTCTGTGCATCCTCCTGGAAGTTCCGATCAGTACGTCAACCAGCCTGTGGCTATAACATAGTTGATAATGTCCCCAAGAGGAATTTCTCTAAGCATTGCTGGTGGCAGCCAAAACTTGCTTTTTAATAAGCACTCCATCTCTAATCTGATCTGATAAGTTAGGAGGGTAGGGCAGCCCCACCGCAACTAGGTCCTAATAAGACCACCGTGCATCCTCCTGGAAGTTCCACTCAGTACGTCAACCAGCCTGTGGTTATAACATAGTTGATAATGTCCTCAAGAGGAATTTCTCTCAGCACTGCTGGTGACAGCCAAAACTTGCCGACGACGGATTTATAAATAATCAAAAAGGATATGATCTACCGTCTCATTCCTGTTAACAGCCACGACATAAAGATATCCGATGGACTCATTATATGAAGATGTTTGTTTAGTTGACAATATCCAGTTAGAAACCCTGTCCCAAAACGTAGGTTCTGCACTGTCAGGTCAGTACAGTATCTTCGAACAGTTTGTAGTATTATGTTTCATCCCACCTTTTCATGAACTCATTGTGTATTCGCGCACTATGCTTTTCTGCTATCTATATGATTTCCCCCTTTTTTCTTGAAATGTTTTTACTGGAAACCTCTTTTGCAGCTATGTTGGTGCCATTCAGTTCAGTATAAGCTACGTTGGCATATTTACCCATAGCTCATTTTATGTTTAGTTTTGAAGAATTGGAGTATACTACTCATGCAGAACCTTGTCCAGTTTTTGAGCCATCCATGTAAATGTTGATAGTACCAGCCACTGGTGTTATTCTTATCCATCACTAAGGAGTTTCTTCGCTTTGACAATTTCCATTCCAGCAATACTTTAAGTATAGCCAATACCGCACTTGTTTGCAGTGTCAGATTTTTTAAATGCTTGTTTTCAAGTTTTCCCTTATAATCCGTATTGATAGTCTAACTTGACTACATTGTATATTGCTTGTTTTCTGGTGTAATGTCGTTCCATGATACAACAATGTGGTGAAGTTTATTATTGTTCCTTGTGATTACTTAGTCGGCGCGTGGCCTGGAACATTGAAGGGTGATCGTCTATCCGTCACACGTTATTTCTTTCATATTTTATGCTTTGTTAATGTAAGAATTGTGTATATTTTGTAATAGAGGGCAATTTAAAAATTTGGAAGCCGCAAAAACTGAAGTCGCCTCAGGCAGGACAGCCCTGATGTAAAATAAAAAGAAAACTGAGTATTGCTAATAAATACAAATTGACCGGTCTACTTTTAGGACTTAACTGACAAGGAAAATAATAGATGTAATAAAATGAAAGAAGCTCCGGTCGAGATATCGAGATAAGTGTATTGGATTGCACAAAAAAGATAAACTGGAGCATCCATATTTTGTCTAAAGTCAAACCAAAACGGAGTATGCGTTTGATCTTCAAGCAATCTATATACGAAATTAGACTCTTAAAGATAAAATATTTTTGTATAAATTATAATGTGATCTAATGCTTAACATACTAATATAAGAAGCTATGGAACATTTATTTCGAAGATAAAACGAGAACTCTGCCATATTCTGCAATTTATAAATCAAAGATTGGTCTAACTGGTGAATGTGACTTGAAATATGAGGTTCCTATCACGAACTTCGAAAATTTATTCTGTATGTTCCTTGCGATGTATTTTTTTTAGAGCCGTTCTAGTACCGGGATCACTGCAGCCTGTTGGCTTATTGTACTCTACTCCCACCTTTATTCCACCCACCAGCCATTTCCGTACCCTCGAGTAGATTATATAGGTCAACTGGATGCATGCCATATGCTTCAGGCGGTAGGCCCTCTCCGAAAATTGTCTGTCTCCTTGAGTCCAATGCCTCACAGTCGGACAAAATATGGATTACTGTCTCGGTCTCCATGCCACAAAGTCTGCAGCTCAGATCCCCGTTATATAGCCCCATTTTATGCATATGATCCTTTACCGGGGCATGACCCGTTAGATAACCTGTAATCATTCTTAGCTTGTTCCTACTAGCATTCAGTAGTTCTTCAGCATGTTTTACACATATATCACCTATGAAGGTCTTACTGTGTACCTGCTTTGGAGTATTTCTCCACTGTATTCTATGTTGGCGTTGTACCAATTTTCGTATTTGTTCTCGGACTACCTTCTTTGTGGTCCCAAGAACTGGTTCTGGTCCAACATATGTCGTTGCTGAACCTCTTCTCGCGAGTTCATAATCTTGTTAATTTCCAGAAATATCATTATGTCCCAGCACCCACACTAGTCTTATTCTAGTATGGTCTGTCAGTTCATTCAATTCTTTCTGGCATTCCTCTACCAGTCTGGATATTACTTTGCGGCTATTTGTTTGTTAATTCTGACACATTCTAGGATGGCATAAATCTCCGCCTGAAATACTGAGGCATGTACTCCTAGTGAGAAGGAACTCCTTGTGTTCCTCATCTCACTATACACCCCTGCTCCTGTCCCTTTCCCAATCTTTGACCCGTCTGTATACCAGGTCTCTCCTCGGGGAAACTTCAGTCTGCTTGGGTCTTGCCAGTCCTTTCTGTGGGGTATCTCTACCTCATATTTAGGGCTGGGGAGAAGTTTAGTGGTCATATAGTCTGTTTTCATATCTAAAATGGCTTCACTTACGATGTCCTCAATGGATGTGTGTCCTGATCTAACTGTTTTGCCGCTCAGGTTTTTAAATAACCCCATTCTTGCTTATCCCATCATCACGATGTGCAATGGAGGAGTGCCAAATAAGGCCTCTAGTGCTGCCGTTGGCGTGCTTCTCATGCACCCTGCAATACTGAGACAAGCAAGTTTTTGCACCATATCTGGTCTCGTTATTGCATTATTTTGTATTGTCTTTGTCCACCAGATCAAAGAAGCATATGTTATTATGGGTTAAACCACTACACTGTATATCCAGTGCGGACTCAACCCCTATGTTTTTCCACAAGTTCGCCTTGCCATCATTAATGTGGTCTCCGATCTTGTGGCTACTTTTTCCAGTTAATCTCGAGTCAATAATTACCCCGAGATATTTAACATCCATTACAATTGGAATCTCCGTACCTTGAAGGGATAGTGGTCCCAATCCCACCAGGTCCCTTCTTTTGGTATAAGGCACTATGTTGGATTCGGTGGGACTTATATTTAAACCCACCTCTTCCGTCCATTTTAATACTACGTTCAGAGCCTGTTGCATGCGCTCTCTGACTGACTCTCTCTGACTTAGGATATGATTCGCATATCCTAAGACAGTATGGTGTTCCTTTTTGAGTCTTCTTATCAGTCCGTCCATTACAAGGTTCCTTATTAGAGGAGACAGGATTCCTCCTTGAGGTCACCCCCTTGAAACTCGGTCTGATAATGTTTCACCCATCAAGCTTGAAAAAATCACTCGTTCCTTCAGCATGTATTCTATCCATTTGCAGCTTGTTTCGTCAATTATTTGTTTTTGACGAATTGCTTCGTGATTACTTCGTCAGAGGTGTTGTCGAAGGCTCCCTCTATATCAAGGAAGGCTGCTAATAATACTTCCCTATTTTCGAGAGCATACTCTATCCCTTGTACTAGGTGATGGAGCGCTGTCTCTGTGGATACTCCCGGTCTGTATGCATATTGATCCAGGTCTATCGGTGTTTCTACCAACGATCCTCCTGTAATATGCATGTCTACCAGTTTTTCCAATGTCTTCAGTATAAATGATATCAGACTTATGTGTCTTAGGGGGAGGGTCTTTCTTCCCTCGTTAAAATCTTAGATTTCTTTGCCCTATAACCTTGAGCTTGACGGTTCAATAAAAAAAAGTTGAATATGTAGATATATCTATATTGTGTTTAATTGCACGGGTTGACTTCAATATTGGATAATTGGTCTATAATGTTGAAGATTTCTTCTTTAAACAAAGGTCTAGGAAGAATGCCATTACCTACAACATTTTCTGAGAGAGTACTAGTGTTTTTACTCTTGCAAACGTTTATATGCATATTCGTACTTTTCTCTCGATTTCTTTGGCAATCATTCTAATGAAGCAATATTCACTGCCTCAACCAGCTCTGGAGGAGTCCCAGAAATCAAAAATTCATCATCAGCTATCATTTTACTTTCGAGAACACCAGCAATTAAAATTTATAGGCGTCAAGTTTGACAATTCAACATTAATACGTTTCCATAGTAACCCAAGTAATTTTATTACGAATGTCAAAGTACGATTTATTTGTGAATGAAATTATTTGCGATTTTTCCAAAATTTGCGATTTGCGGAAAAATAGTGTGTTTTCTTCTCTGCTAAATCTCGGCTCAGTAATCTTCACAATCGGCCAGGAATGTTTGGCTTTTCCTACTCGGTAAACAATGTACTATTATTGTATGACATTCTAAGAATATTATAGTCTACTAGAAATTGACTTTAAAAAAATTGTAATAATCTGCCCACAAAATCGTATATATTGGATTTTCTTCTTCCAACACTGGCAGCGACAGATGCATTTTATAAATTCTTCCTTATTGACGCAACATTTTACGTAGTGATCGTAGATTCTCTTGAAGTTCCAGGCAGAAGAAGACAAATTCACCACGTCTCGCCACTTTTTAATAATTAATAATGAAGGTTTTTGTTTTTTGCTCAAGATTCATAGTTACAAAGAAATCTTTGACTCCACTGATAGCTGAACTGGGAAAAAATACACAAATACTTGGTATAATATATTATTATATCAATTAATTTCGAATATTTATATTATTTATACTAATCACCATAATTCCTAATTACTTCTTTCTAGGAAAAGAGTTTAAGCATTCCAATATCGTGGTTGGGTGGTAATTTACATACCCTTAAAAGGATTAAGGAAATTTTATTTAATCTGCTAGCTGTTGGGGCTGAACATCACCCGAAAAAAAAACATTAAATTTGCAACTTGTAGATAGAATTGCAGCATCAACTTTAACAAAAGGTTGAATAAACTAATAGAATTTGATTAGTACTTTTTTGTATATAAAACGAACCATTCTAATTTAATTGAAATTGCTAAATGGAATAATCAACAAATAATTAGTGTTGCTAAAATTTCTTGTAGTATGAAATTTGAAAATTTCCGGATATATGCATACAAATAGATATTTCTCAGACCAGTTGATTAATTGTGCACATATATAAATGTTAGTGATAATTATAAATTGAAATAATTTACTAAATTGAATTGTATAGATTAACGATAATTATTATGTTTTTGATAGTTAAATGAAAAATTACAAAAAAATAAATAATTGATAAAGGTTATTAATAATTATTATTTATATTCACACTTTATAAATTTTTAAAGAATAATATGTTTAAAAAACAGTGACCGTTCAACTAAGGAGCAACAACTACTTCCCGTGCAATATGCACCGCCGGATATTAAATTACACCCCAAAGTCAAACGGGGTTTGCTATTGGAAGTGATGATGTCGCTGCTGTCACAATCTTTACATTTCCGTTATTGGAAGACATGTATTGATTGTGATTGAAGTGTACTCTTCAGTCCGGGATTAGAGATTCTTGGACGGACAGCACATACCTTGTACTGATGAGGCGCAAATACGCCGAAACCGGTCTACAAGTTGTGTTGTCCTTTCTAATCGCAAACCAGAATGGTTGGTTTTAAAATATCTGTAGATATACCAACCCCGTTAGACTTTGGGGTGTAATTCAATATCCGGCGGTGCATATTGCACGGGAGGAAGTTGCTGCTCCTCAGTTGAACGGTCACTGTTTTTGAAAAATATTAGTTTTCAAAAATTCATAAAGTGTGAATATAAATAATTATTCTTCAACATCTGTTGAATAATTGATGTTTATAGTCTTTGTACTTAGGAGCTTGGTTAATGAATATGTTAGAACTTTACTATTTTGTAAACAATTACTATAAGTTCAGCTAAGGCACTAAAGAGATGAGTATTCTCATCCGCCATTTTGGTGCCTGAATTTTATTGTTTTGTGATGTGTCGAGTTGACATATCGATGCATTTTTGCCAAAGTAACGTAAGTGACATTTCTGGTGAAAATCATGTTTTTTATTAACGTAAAGCTTCTATTGTTAAGAAGGTACTGTCAAAGTGTAGTAAGCCTAGATTATACTTTGAACTTTATTTTTAACTATTTTAAAAACGTATGTCCATAATTTTTTCAATCATACCCGTAAAAGAAACGCGTTTTTTCTACTAATTATTTTTGGTGACTTACGTTACTTTGGCAAATACCTATCGATATTGTGTTGAAAATTTTTTGATATTGAACAGAACATTTTATTTTACCAACTTTCCTTCAGACTATTAACACCAGAAAATTGAGAAAGTGCTACGAATGGATGCTGGCCACGTCTCTGAGTAGAAATACCGAATCTCATGGCAAACAACGTCAACGTACAACAAGGCTTCAAAATGGCGGACGAGAATACCTATATCTACAGCGCTCTAGTTCAGCTAGAAGATAGATTAGATTAGATTATGTGGCTAATCAGCCTATTCCATTGCGACCTTTTCAGATCTATTGTGGTACTTTTCAAGTAGCCAATAAGCCTCAAGACTGAATCTTTCATGTAATTTCTTGTCGGTGGCTTCTCATCGACTAGTACAAGAAGCCGCCAGAAAATCGCACTGGCTTAGAATGTGCTAGACACCTTCCTCTTCTAGGTGACAGAATTCGCTCATCTATCCACCCCATTAAATTTACGTGCCTCTTAAGCTTACAGTGCCCTGTTAACATACCTATTACAGCTTTGACAGCTTTCCTACCTTTGCCTATTAGGTCTGCCGTAAAAATGGCAAATGTCTTTAATGTACCCACCATTCTAGATATTCCTGTGCCGCCCACTTACTTGTCGCCACATTAATAGGTTAGGGGTTTTGAGGAATTCAGGGATTATCAAAATGTTAGTAATAATAGACCATTCCAGAATGACAACACTGACAGGGCGGCCATATTGTTCATGTCCATCATGTTCATGTTCATGTCATATTCTAATTAGTTTTCATTGTTTACTATATAATTTTAGATGTTATTGCATATATATACTTTTTTTTAATAGTAAATAGTAGAAATGTGAATAATTGACATAAAAAATTATGATTTTTTCTATATTTCTGCTTAGCAGTGACTATTAAAATATTATTCTGTACAATTCTCTGGGTATAAATCGCATTTACTGTCGAGAATTCGGAATTGTATCAGAATAGAATGATACACTTTAAATAAAATAACAATTTTACTGAATATTGTTTATTTTTATTTAAAAACATATAAACGAAGAGAGTTCACGGAATAACTCACATTTCACTTACATTATTTTTTAACACCTAAATAAATCTCACACTGTCGGTAGCAATCTTATTCCTGACCTACCTTTCGTAAAAGTACGTGAGCCGGAAGGACACAAAAATCCTTTTATATATCTCCTTTAAGATTGCTCGTCACTTCCTTCAAATCCACGACGCGTCTTTCTTTTATCACTTTTTTATACCAAGACGCCGACTTCTTTGGTTTTCTCTTTCGATCCGGATCAGAAAAGTCCACACTATACAAACCAAATTTTTCTCTAAAACAAATTGGATAATTTGCTATTGACAATTCAATGAAAAATTTTGGTGAAAAGTGAAAAATGGGATGATTTACCAGTCACTAATTATTTGCAGAGAACTTTCAATAGCCCTTATGGAAACTGACCCAATATTGGGATACTGCGATCCTATTACATAAATTAAAATATGGGAGCAGGAAAGTTATTTCAAAAAATTTTTGTTCCTGGTACATTTTGTTGAAAGGTGCGGGTAGGTAGCGCGTATGTTGATACAGGGCTATGGTTACTGTTTAAAAAAAAGCGTGAACTACTAGCGGCTTGAAAGAGCGTTCGTACAGTGTACAGCGGCAGCGTACAGTGTTGTTTAAGACAAATCAACACAAAGAATTGCTTATTGATAAATTTAGCTAGAAACTACAGTCTTTTTGAATTGGAAAAAAATATTTTCTTGTAGATGTACTCTTAACCTCATTTTCACTATTTCCACAAAGCAAACTTTTCGTGACATCTTAACTTCTATGCACTTCAAACTGGTCAGAATTCTAATAAAGTCAAATACCTCCAACAAAATAATAAAGTAATAAATAATGAGAAACATAAAAGAAAACAATTATTAATATTCTAATCAGATATAACAACACAAACGTAAACCAAATATTGCGAGTGTCAGATGTCAGCGAATACATGATACACGAAATTCACAGAATGATAATGGACAGAACAGGCAATGGAATTACAGCGCTACTAATGCCACCTGCTAGTACCTTGGGGGAAATTGAAGAAAGACATATTTATGCAGTTCAATGTTTTTAATACATTTATAAAATACCGTACGCTTATGACAGATATCGGCCTCGCACGTTACCGATGCCGCGTATCTTCAGATGGGTTCGCCAAACTATAAAAACATTTTGAAATTTGCTTTCCCTCATCTGTTGCCTTAGCCTATTTTAGAATATCTTCCAACTCATCTAGTTGGCAATAAATCCTAGATTATGATTATTGATGTCCCAATGGAATAATTGTGTTCCATTTTGACAAATACTTTTTGGTAGCCACCAAATTTCTATTTTGGTGAAGAAGTTGGTCATACTTCCATGAAATTTCGAATGTGGTTCATAAGAAACAATTGTAACTCCAGTAGCAAAACAGGCTTGACTATTTTATAAGATAATATGATACATTTTGGCCCGAAATAAAGGACTACATTGCTTAAATCAAAATTAACTGTTCAATTTATATCCCTTTCATAGTAATAATAACCCAACATATTTTCAATGAGACGCTAAGATAAATTTACTATACTCATACATTTTTTTTCTTTGACGAAGCATTTCATAACGGATTATCCAACAGTTTACAGTGATTAAGCAATAGTCAATTGAATGGAATTATGGTTGTCAAAAATCACTTAGTGACTAAACATTTTGTTTTCAGGTGTGTCTGTTTTCAATCAATCTCTGCAATTTATGGTAATTTATATATTTGTACCTTAGCCTTTTAGTTTTTTGTGCTCTCAACTGCGTTATTCTTGTGAAGGAACTAGTGGTCCTCATCAGACTTACCAGTCTCTTAACAAGATAATTTTTGGAGAAATTCTTGCTTAGGGGCTTAGTTCCAGAATTTGTTTCCTCCTCTTACATGCACAATCGATAGATAGTTTCCTCTTCATTTATTCCAATGGTAAGTATACATGTTTATTCCTGTCACTTTTTTATTTCCTGTGTTCGATATTTCGTGGGTCAGCGACTACAAAGCTTTTTCTACCAAGAATTTGCTTCCTGCTTAGGCACGTGGCCCCAGTCCAACTCCGTGCTGCAGCTTTTAACATATCAAATACTGGTTCAGAACCAATCAATTAAACGTATCTGTAGTTTCATTTCCGACAGTCCCGGGACCCATTCAACTATTACCCGATTCTTACACATTTCACCTTAAAATCATCTTACGAAAAACTAAGTAATTGAAGTAAGCTTGGTAGCAGAAGAAGCTGAGATATTTCCACGAAAAATACTTTCTATTTATGTTTTCAGATAACTACTATTATATACAACAAAATTTGTTCCGCTTTCTGTTGGTGGAAGTTCAATATTGATAGTGATAGTAAAAACATCTACCCAAAAACGAACGAAGGGCATGACCGTGTAACAAGATACTGTAAAAATAGTGTAAAAGTGTTATGGTTGAATTATACTACCTATATCCTGATGTCCATTCGAAACTATCTAGGAAACTCCAAACTGCATACCCTTTTATGTTAACTTCATCTTCATGAATGGACTCTAGAATGGCTTTTAAATATTTCTGAAAAATGTGAATTAAATTCAAATTATTCAATAACTCGGAGGTTTTCATATATTCACCTACTTTGAAACAATAAACAATAAAACGTACCTTTAATAACACATGGGCTGAAAAGTCCTGGGCCTAACAAAGAAAACATGTTTTTTCTTTTTAAAAATTAGTTTTATTCATCAACGAAATTCCCATCAAGAACAACGCAATCATTCCAGCGCCGTTCTAACATTTCAATACTTTTGCCTCAAAATAGACCTCAGTGTCAGCGATAACCTCTTCATTCGAGCGTAATCTCTCACCGACGAGCATTTTTTTAGGTCTGCTAACAGCCAGTAGTCGCTGGGAACCAAATCTGGCGAATACGGTGGATGTGGGAGCAATTCGAAAATCAATTCGTGTAGTTTGGCCATGGTTTTGATTGACTTGTGACACGGTGCGTTGTCTTGATGAAACAATATTTTTTTCTTTGCCATATGCAGACGTTTCTTTGCAATTTCAACGGTATATAATATTCACTGTTGATGGTATTTCCCTTTTAAAGATAGTCGATGAAAAGTACACCACGTAAATCCAAAAATCCCGAGGCTATAACCCTTCCAGCTGATTGCTTTCGGGCGCTTTAGACGAGGTTTTCCAGTTGCTGTCCACTCAGATGACGATCGTTTTGATTCCGGAGTGGAGTTATGGATCCATGTTTCATCTATTGTCACAAAAATTCCCATTTTTTACCATCAAGAAGCAGTGGAAAATTAAAACACGAAATTGTTTTTGATCCATTGTTTAGAAAATATTGAAAGTAGCGTCGCTCTTAGCACAATAACTCACAAACTAACGAATAGAATATCATGAAATTTGGACAGCTGTCTTTTCAAGGTAAGTACTAACTGAAAAACAGGCTACTGCAATAAAACTAGCACCATCTATATGTCAAGCCCGAGACTTTTCAGCTCATGTGTTAATTATTACATTGACACTGTCAAAAGTCTAAAGGTACAAACTGTGTGATCTTTGCAAGCCGTATAAACATAACACGCGGCCCGTCTAGACTCTTCGGGATGTTTAAGTTTTAATTTATTATTATTTTAGCCCAAACATATTTGTTTTTGTTATTGAGCTTATAAAATGTTTGCCCACCACTCCCCTAACATAGGATGAAGTTAGTACAATTGTATTTATTTTAAAACGTCATTATTGGAGGCTCACACAAGACTGAAATGTATCCAAAACCAAGTCGAAGAGACACCACATGTAAATAAATTCACGAGACATGCACGTGAACAAAAATACTACAATTAATAGTATTGTCATGCCGTATCTCCTGAAAGTTGCTGCTTGACCAATCTGACCAATTTTTTGCTTATTAGCACATGACCATCACGCACTTTGCATATTTGTGTTTCCTGATTTTGAATCAACTTTAAATTAATCTAGTGTTGTTTCGGGTTTAAAAACATTATAAACAAGCCGATTTGGTGTCTAAACTGATGCACACACCTGTTTTATGTACTATTTTCATCACAAACGCCATGCACAGTTTGTGGTTGCAAAAAACGTTCGCACTATACGTCTTCGATGTTTGTGCTGTTCGATGTTCGGACTGTTTGCAAACATCATACACAGTACCTTAGTATAAAACTAGTTTGTATGTAAAAGTACTGCTTGTCGGTCACCCATGTTTTACAAAAGCCCCGACAAGCGGTCTTATTGTCCAGCTGAGATTGTACGGACTTTATAATCGGGTGACATTCACTGAGATCTAAAATATATGTTGCTCTTCTCCAGCTCAGTTTCTGAGAAAAGCCTCAGACACTAGTAGTTCATTTAGTCCTATTTCCTAGAGGAATTTTGGGATTTCCGCACGCTTCAGTTTAGGTGAGTGTCCTTTTTCTAGTCAGCAGCCTCCCAGGCATGTTTTCATTGCTCATTTTATATATATACAGTGTAGTCTTCAAATTCCGGAGAGGTTGTCATCAATAGGATAGCTCTACTACTTCACGCAATGGTTCCATAAGTGGTTATGGGTCTAACTATGGATGTGTACATCCAATTCAGAATCCTTGGGCTACAACCCCAATTTTTCTGCCGGGTTCCTGTTATATGTGTTATTTTCTTCTCGTGTTTGCTCTGCACAAGTTTGCTATTCAGGGTCAGGCCTAGATACGTGACTTCTTGCTATTTCACCTCACGCCTATCAAGTTATCCTTATTGGAGGATGTTAAGATTGTTTTGGTGGGGTTGATGTTTAGTACAACCTGCCTACACTAGCTTCATTCATATAGCAAGTTTCCAAAAAGTATTCTCAATTTTTTTTCTTATAAGAATATCATCGGTTTATCCTTGGCAGGTCAGTCAAACCACACAGGAATTCCTCTATCGACAGACTCTGCCATAATAGGGATGTTTCTCCTCCTTGTGAACTTCTTTTACACCAAAAATTATTTTATGATGTTATTCTCACTTTCTAAGTATTCAAACTATTATAAGCTGCTTTGTAGAAAACAGTTTCTCTATTTAAATAACTGAACTAATTAAGAATGCTTATAAAATACTACAATCGTATTCTACTTTTTTTTTTTTGATTTATACCTTGCTCAATTTATATCACCTACTCTTAGAATAACATCATAATTTCTGCTATTACACTAAGTTACAAACAAACGCACTTTTAAGTGATTGGAGACTTACTTGAAGATATTGTATTCTCTTAACATCATTTATTTCACCCTTGTCAGAGAAACCATTTTCGGTAATGAAAATTTCTGGATCATCATATTTGTCCTTGACCCACTTCAATACCTTTCTAACTCCTTCTGGCACAACCTAATAAACAAGCCATTAATATTACATTCCAGTTATATTTTGGAGCTGAATCGTTTTAATGTGTTTCACCATCCGTTTTCAATTTAAATGAATACGATGATTGGAAATAAGATTTATTTTAATAATTTTCCAAAAAAATTAATAATTTTATAATAGTATATTATGCAATAATCATGTAATGATTATTATCAAAACACGAGTATTAACCAACATCTCAGTTGGTATGGAAAAATCTAATGCTGTGGTACTAGAAAGTTTAACAGTTCCAAAAGTGTCAAAAGGCATCTTTCCTGGAATATAGTATAAAATGGAAGCCAAAAAGTGTTAAAAAGTATAAAACTTCTAGGTGAGCTTTCTTTAATTTCTAAGATATTATTCCAAAATCCAAGAAAAAACCGTCTGAAGGAAAATATAAATGACAAGATTGCTGATAGGAATTTTGAAGTGAGATATAAAATATATTGTTCCCAGATAATTCAGTAACGGTCCCAAAAAAAGAGGAGGTTACAGAATACTTAAAATATATGAAAAATAATAAGACTGCAGAAGACAACGATATTCCAATAGAAATTTTAAAATATGGAGGCGAACAATTAACTGAGAGAATATGGCAGTTGATGAAACAAGGAAGGAGAGAAGAAAAGTAACTTTGGAGGGCAGTACTAAGGTCCGAGACAAGGAGACCCATTATCCACAACCCCTTTTAGCATGGTTCATACTAACAGAAAGTGGTATAAAAACCCGAGGTTTATTGTATGGAAATAAACATCAATATCTCCGCATATGGGACGACATAATACTCATGGCAAGATTCAGGAAAGAACATCTAAGCGTATTTAAACTACTGGAAGAGAAGGCAAGAGAAGATGGTCTAGTGATCAACGAGAAAAAACAAAATACATGGTAATGAAGGACAATGAGGAAACCGATATTATTATAAATTGTAATGGAAATAATAGATAAAGAATAGAAAAAGTAGAACAAATCGAATATTTGGGATTCACTATCACAAATAAAGAAGATGAAGAAAGGGGAATAGAAAAAAGGTTAACAAAGGGCAGTAAAGCAGCAGAAATGCTATCAAAGATGTTAAACTCAAAAGACATATCACGAACAGCTAAAATAAGAAGTACCAAACAATAATAAGACCGTTAGTTATCTACGCTTGTGAAACTTGGACAATGAACAAAAAGAGCAGAATAAACAAGAGAACAAACAGAGAAATATCAGAATTGTGTAAGCACACAAGTATAACCCATATAATTAAAGCACATAGAGCGAGATGGTTGGGACATATAGGTAGAATGACAGAAGATAGAGGGGTAAAACGAGTGCTAAAAGGTGGTAAAAAGAGAAGAGGGAGATTAAGGAGAAACGGTTGGAGGAGGTTAGGAGAGACCTGAGAACAGTGGGAGTAAGAGACTGGCAAAACGAAGCGAAGAACAGATAAAATGGAAAGAGAGAGTGAAAGATAACAAGACACATTTTTGCAAACCTTATTCGTTTCATAACTTCATAATGTTTAGGGTGTCCCTCGAATTAATTATTCGATTGAAAATGGAACATACGCCATTGAAAACACAGGATATTGGAATATATTAGTGTGAATGTTCAAATTAATATAATTTCAAACTTTGTAGCCTAAGACCCGGCTGCAAGTATTTGTTTTTTTCCTAAGATAGGTACCTAATACGAATGAATGGTTTACTTCCGGGTTGTTTTGGCCTCGATTATCTTAATTTTCAACGTAAGGATCTGTATCAGATTTTTTCTAATGAATTAAAACATAACATAGGGTATTCTACTATTCTATTCTCCTATATAAATAGAAATTGAAAACTTACCCTTAACCAATCAGAACTGGTTTTTATCCACTCTGAGTCTTGAAAAAATGTAGCATTCGCATCTTTATTCAAAGAAGTAATATTATTTCCAGTTTTGTCTTGCTTTACCAAATAAGTGGTATATAAATTTAAACCAGCAAAATCGTATGTACCCTGTATGTAATCTGCTTCTTGTGGCAGTAGACTTGGCATCCTAGATTGGAGATAACCCTCTGCTTGACTCACATTTTCTACTCGTTCTGATACAATTTTCGGGTAGTTTCCATCGGTGTGAAATATAGGGTTCATAAGGGATCCAATCTAAAATATTCAAAATTAAGTTATTTTAAACATAAATAAATATTGGTTGCTATGGAAAGAAGGAAATGAACACGCTGTAAAATAGTGTACTAACAGTAACAGTAACGTAACAGTTATTTGTTCCATTAACTTCTTCCCATGCTCTGTAAACTTATTGAGCTGCAAAACAATTTGATAAATTAACGTAATTACCTTAAATTCACGCGCTAGCTCAGCAGCTGCTATATCTTCGGGAGAAAAACTTCCTGGATCGTACCAAGTTGCGTTAATAACAATACCTACTTTTCCTGAAATTGTATTTGTTATTTATTACTTAGTATAGATTTCTGCAATGACTTGCAATATTTGATAACATTCTCAGTTTACAGTTCCACTACAGCAACGCAGTATTCTATTTGTGAAGGAGGCAAAATATCTCGGTGTTGCGTTGGATGAAGCGCACTGGAACTCCCATTTGTAAAAAGTAATTCGTAAAAGCAGTCCTGTATTATGGACTTACAAAAGTCTTTGTAAGACCCAGACAGACCTTCTGGATCTATGGGATTGTAGTCGGGCCTATGGTCACATATGGCTCGGTGGTCGGGGGACGTAAATGCCAGCAAAATCCTACGAGCGTACACTGATCATACTGCAGACACAAAGTAGAAGAAAATAGGTGGTCAGTTGACAATTGGTGGGATATGAATCACAAAGGGCCATGTTATGTGAACTGAACGCCGCGGAGATCTTGGTCATGCCTTTGGAACACATACTCACTAAAAATTCGCACCAACTGACCTTCAAGTACATTATATCAACTTTGGGAGAATAGGGGAGGAATCACACCTTACTTGTGGCTAGTTCACAATGGGTACAAAATGGGCAACCAAGCTGTATCCACCGCCTGTTAAGAGGTTTGGACAGCATCTAAGAGTTTACCAAGTGGAAGTTTCCGCCGTTGATCTGTGCGTTGGGTGGAAGCTGGAGAACAGGCCAATAGAAATATTTTCTAATAGCCAGCACACAATAACGCCACTGTGGCCTAGCAGCTACAATTCAAATCTAGTTTGGAATACTAGACTACTCCTGGTCTGATCAATAAAGTTGTCCAAGCTGTGTAACGAAAAAGTGGACCAGCTTGCCAGAAAAGGAAAAGGTCAGTCTCAGTTCATAGACCCGGGGCCCCGACTGACAATCTCCTGGCATCTGGAAAAGCGAAATATCTTGGACAAATAGACTGCAAAGCAAAAGCCTAATTAAATTTGATACCAGGCTCGAGGCAAGCAAAGGTCTTCATTAAATTAGCTTGAAAACTAAAAGCAGAAGTATTGCAGGACAGAGGGAGTATCAGGGCTGTAGCTGGAATCTTTACTGGACACTGAAGGCTGAATAACTATTATCTGGGCAGAATAGCTGGAGGAAAATACCGAGTTTCGTCTCTGCCTAGAAGCAGATAAATCGAAAAAAGAACTTCCTGTGCTACTGCGTCCCTGCTGGACGAGTCAGATTACAGATTCTAGAAGCTACGTTTGTGCGAGCCGAGCATATAGTTACAGAATATCAACTTTCCCTTGGACTTGAAGAGTGATCGAGACACAATGAGGAGTTTTTTTTCAAAGAAACCACTTACATAAACCAGACAAAACCAACACCAACATCTTATCTGCTTTTGAAAGTGAAGATAGTACTTGTTCACCTTCAGTCTCTGGAAAAGATAACTTGGTTATCACAGCTCATGAAAGATAGTGCGAAGTGTGTTGGTGTAGCGGTAATGTAAACTGAGATTAGTATTTGATATTAATATTTATATTACGAAAAACAAGTTTCTTAATTTTTCGTACACTCAGAAAAAGTTAATCACGAGCGTATACATAGTTTTATAACATCTTGTTTTTGCATTAGTAGTAGTTTGGAAGTTGAAACAATGGTTGAGTTAAATACCTTTTTGAACCGTCCGAAATTCAGCGTCATACAAATGATAAGCTTTTGCATGTGCCAAGAGCATAACATGTTGACAAAGATAGTTAGCAATCCCAGGTTGATTTAAATAGGGGGGATAACTATTATCGCCGTATCCTCGTTGAGAAGTGTCTAACGTTATCCAATGTTTCACTCTATCACCAAAATAGCTGAAAAGAACTCTGGCATAATCTTCAAAGTAGTAAGCCAGATATGGATTAGTCCATCCTCCAAGTTGTTGAAGAGTCATCGGTAGGTCTCTATAATACATCGTTACCATAGGCTGGATTTCTAAAATGTTATATGTTAAGCAGAAGATAACCAACAACAAATTAACTAGTAACATCAAAACTTTAATAAGAGGGTTTCAATAATCTCACTGAACAAGAAGAAAAAGAAGTAATCTCTATGTTACGGTAGCTGAGGTACAAAGACTGTCCCAGTAAACCGATGGCTATGAAAATAACACCATCATCATCGCTGAAGACTCTTACGAACTCCAAAAGACTCGTACGGGAATACCGAGAAGAGCCTCTTAAGAGTACACAACGAAATTAATTCGATGTGTGCTCCAGGACAAAGTCGCAGTGAGACAATGAAATAGCTGGTAAACATCAACTTTATATACTGGTAATGTGACTAAGTTGAACGAGTGCAAAGAGAAAGAAGGAGTGAAGTCACCTTTGATTAAAAAACGGTCGAAACACAAAACAGAAGAACTACTTAAGATGGGCAGGAATCAAAACAATAAATGACCTTCTCACTATGGCATTGAGGAGATAGGACAGAAGCATATGGTCAGAATGCAAAAGTCAGGCAATATTCGGGTAATACAACAGCTAACCGGTGAAGAACTTGAACTTACTGGTACAGGGTACTGGAGTTATGGAGTGGGTGTAAAACTAAGTCACTGAAAGTTCAAGAGACTGAGGCGAAAGGATCAGAATACGAGAAGGAAAATGTTTAGATTAAATTAAATTCCTGCAAATAATTAAAATTTTTCAAAGATAATTGTTCCAACGAATTGGCGGTTTTCGACTGCATCTTTTAGCACCCAACTAACTAACCTAACCAAAGCATGGAAGGCTCCATCAAGCAACATTCTGATTCAATAAATTTAAAGTATACCTATTTCACAATATTCCGTTGACTCAGTATCTAATCTAATGTATTAAATAATAAAAGTTCATTGTACAGTAAACAGAAACTGATCCGTAGTCTGTAAAATTAAGATACTAAAACTGATTAAGTATCTGAATATTAGGCATTATCATTCTGAAGAACGATACTTCGCTTTCGTTATCGGATTAACGACTACCTTCTGAGGGTTTTTCTGTTATCTCTAGAAACTTTCTGTGAACTGGATTTTCTGACTTTTAATAACTGTGTACTAACTGTTTCGTCATAATGTGCGAAGCAAGGGCAGCTCTAACCCGACTGGAAAAAGCATCAGACCCTGACGTGGCACATGGGAGACGACACCCAGAAATAAGGCACGTGGATGACATTTTTAAAATGCCAACAGACCACATGACCGCCAGATATATCTTTCGCAAGAACTTCGAGATTGTCATCAAAGATCGAAAGGAGCTTGAGGAAGAGGACGCACCACCACTCAGCAGAGCGAATGAACTGATCTGGTATACCGACGGATCAAGGAATGAGCTCGGCACCGGAGCGGGTATATACAGCAAGTCGAGCAAATATGAACGAATCGTCTCGCTTGGTAAATTTGCCTCGGTATTTCAAGCAGAGGTTTATGCAATACTTGCATGTGCAAGGGCAAATAACATGAAAGCCTACAACAGGCAGATCAGGATCTAGAGTGACAGTCAAGCTGCCCTTAAAGCACTTCAGAGCTCTAAGGTAACATCTCGGCTGGTGACTCGGAACAATGTAACACTGGAGTGGGTCCCAGGTCACAAAGGAATCGCTGGTAATGAAAAAGCTGACGAACTTGCAAGAGCAGGATCGTCAACCCTGATGAACGGACCCGAACCATATTTGGGCATTCCCAGATGCTCCACTAGGTCATGGTTAAAAGTATGGGTAAGAGAACAACACAAAAAACACTGGAAGAATACGCCCATGCAAACACATGGGAAGAAATATATAAAAGAACCATCAGAAATAGTAGCGAAAGAACTGCTCTCAATGAGCAGGAACAAACTACGCACCATAACGGGGCTTGTTACGGGATACTTTCCCACAAAGCAGCACCTGAACAAAATAGGGCTGTATAACGGAGATCTTACAAGTAGAAGATGCAAAAAGGACACCGAAACAGCTCTGCACATATTATGCAACTGTGAGACGCTGGACCACAGGAGGCAAAAACTGTATGGAAGACCCCAAATGACTCCAGAAGACTTCTACAACCAACCAGTAAAGAGCCTGTATGAGCTAATACAGGGAACGGATTGGCTGAATAGGCTGTAGTCAGAACATTAGGAGCATCCACAATAAGCCCAAGAGGCTGAGGTGGTGCCGCCAAAGGGATGGCTCCTTAAGAAAAAACTGTTTTGTAGCCTTTTATATATATCAACACCTTCCAGAAGATTCGGCTTCTCGAAGCCGGTTCCCAACAACAAAACAAAACGCCCTGCTTAGAATCTTCTAGAATGAGCATCCGCCAGCTTCTGAGTTGGTCACTTCGTAACAGTATGTTGACTTCCGTCGCTTCACCCATCTACTGCATCCTGGTTAATAACACTCCTTTGCAATGAAAAAAATATCTATCCAATTAAATTTCCAACAAAATCAATTGAAATACAAAATCTTCAGTAGGTACTCACCATTTTTAATTAATTCATTGATCAAATCATTATAATATCTCAAACCATCTCCACTGATATGGTTGGCATATCCATTGGGTAGTACTCTTGACCAAGAAATAGAAAATCTGTAAAAGTGAACTCCTAGTTCTTTGAGCAGCTTTACATCTGTTCTCCAGTTACGAAAGGAATCACAGGCTATGTTTCCATTGCTATTATTGTAAAATTTCTTGGGATCCGTTTTAGTAAAGTGGTCGTATATACTTTCTCCTTTACCTAAATCAGTCAAATACATTATTACGATAATTTTTTTTTCATTAACACACGTTTATTTATTGTTTTTCACATTTAAAAAAAATTGTTCCTGATCAACTAGTCTTTTGCAGCTTTTATTACATTAATTTTAACAACAATCATCAAAATAATGTTGCTGGCTTCCAAAAAACCTTTTTTTTTTTTAATAATAAAATCCTACCTTCTCCATTGTAACCTCCTTCAATTTGATAGGCACTAGAGGCAGTTCCAAATAAAAAATCTTCAGGAAATTCATATTTGTGTACTTCATCAGCACTGTAGGAATATTTAAAAAAAATTGAATTAAATACCAAAACATATAAAGGTAAAGTTTAAGTGGCAAGTAAATTTTGACCAGCAAATTTCTGGATTCCATCAGTGTCAGTTTTCCTTGGATAATTTTTTCTCATACAAAAGGATTAAGCTTCAGTCTGCTTACTACAGTAAAACAAGGTTTCATCGTCCCTGTAGATCCAAACATGCTTAACTCTAAATTCTTTACAGCTTCAGCTTCTCCAAAATTGAGATAATATAGCTCTCAATTTTACGTAATTACGGGCCAAAACGGTCGAAGGAGCTCGAAATCACTCAAAAATCCTCAATTTCATTAAAAAGTACTCAAGACGACTAGATAATGCACAAAACCACTCAAATATACCTAAAAACTGAACTTATCGAGCAATTGGACCATTTTCCATCCTATTTCAGTCAAATACAGATGAAAACACACAATATCACTGAATTACAGTATAAAGCGATTGAAAACACACAATGTGACGTTATTTCATCCAATAACTCTCAATTTCACGTAATTACGCTCCAAAACGATCTACGGAGCTCGAAATCACTAAAAAACCCTCAATTCCACCAAAATTGGTTTTTCTAATTGCCTTATGACAAATTCATAGAGAGTTTTGCTCACGGAAACTGCAGCCGGTCAAACATGACCCACCAGCAATTTTGCTTCAAAGTACTTAAAAACTATTGACTAATTTTAGATACCACCCACTGGTGTTTCTTAGCTTTTATCTCACCAATCACTTGTTTGTTGTGATAACATCTTTGACACGAATCACTGCACAGCACTAATTCAAAAGGCTCAAAGTTGTAGTAACTGTGTAGCCTAGTTTCGTAACTGCTGGCATATCATTTGATTTCCTCAGCTACTATTAGTATTCCTAGATCCCTGTGTAGTGTATAATTTCGAACACACTATGGTGCGTTTACTTTTCCTCTCAGCACCTTATTTTCAAAACTTTTGTATTATAGCCATACTGCTATATTTAGCGCATCCCCACAACTGTATGCCTATATCATGTATATTCGTTTGGGAGTTTTCCATGTTTGGGAATCATTGTTACTTCAGCATTTTTCCAAATGAGTGGTACATATTTTAGCCGGAAGGCTGCGTTTATCAAGTGGGTTAATTTTACGATAACCTTTCGGGGATTTTTTTAATATTGCCCCTGTGCTGAAATCGTAACCAGGAGCCTTGCATACTTTGATATTATTTTTTATTTCTGCGCCTACTTCCTTTGGTGTTACTAGTTTTATTTCTTTATTTTCTTCCTGCTCTAGGATTTCCTGATTCATATGTTTTGGTCTTTGAGGTATTGAGCAAACAGCTCTGGTTTCTGATAGTTACGTGACTGTGGTGATAAATTATCATTATTTTGCGTCGTAGAAAAAATGCCAACCTTGAACTTACGAGCTTTTCCTCTCAATAACTCACGTCAATAAAACCTAGAAATCTCGATAATTACTATAAAAACTATAAAAAAATATAGATTTGGTAAATTAAATTTATAATTGACAAGAATCAAACTATGTTGTTGTTAAGTATTGCGTTAAAAATAATGGTAGGTATACATTACCTCAGTCTTGTTAGTACACAGAACAGATACGTTATTTTTAAAAAGATATCCATAATAACTTTGCTTTGCATTCAAATATTTTATTGAGGTTACCGGGGTACTATGTTATCGTTTCAACTTCTTATCTTTATTAAGACATATCTTTAGAAATAATGACAAATTCATAAATTAAATCAATATTTTCAATTGCAGAATATAACTGGGAACTTAATTTTTATAATACACTAACTGGCAAAAAAATCGATTCAATGAGAAGTTCGGTCGTTCGTATTTTTGCTAGTTCAAATCCGATTTTGATAAACTCAAATATTGTGGGTTCAAGATTGTGGGTAGAAGAAATTAAAAAGCAGGAAAGGACGCCATGAAATTCCACACGCGAATCCTTAGGCAATAATAACAGCTAATAATACTCGACTTTTAATAGTCGTAGAAAAAATAACGTGTATACCAGTTTCGAAATTTCTTTCTTCTGTGATATCGACGCCATATATATTGTAACAACCATCTCCTATTATAAAATAAATGGAAAATTATTACTTAATCTATTTTTATAATATTGATGTAGACATGTTGATATTGGTCAGAATTTCGGAATTATATTTAAAAATATAGCCTCACAAATATATCTAGACAAAGCTGAAGCAATTTTAGTATACAGGGTGATCCATTAAGAATGTCCAATCTCTGAACTGTAGATTCTAGACCTCAAAATATGATGATTCTGCTCAACATGCCTTATGCAAATATTGCTAGTTTCCGAGATACGGGGTGTTCAAAGTTTGAATTTAAATTTTGATTTTCGCAATAATTTCTTATGTTTTCACAATTTCTCTTTGAAACCTGGCAATTTCACGTTTTTTGGCATGAGGAATCATAATTTGCACTCTAATCTAACATTGCTAATAGAGGGCGCTAGTTACACTTGTTTGTGTCAATTAAATCGAAGTAAACTTTTTTTGGGCTAAACTTACAACTAAAATAATAAAAAAATATTAAAAAGCGTTAAATTCTACTAAAAAAAGTTACTCTTCTTTGATTCGTGTAACTCAATCGGTTATCGAGTTATTTGCTTCTAAAAAGTTCAATAAATTTTAATTTTTTCATAAAAAAATTTTATTATTCCTTAAATATGTAACAATAACTAATTTGTGAACAAAAATAAAAAATGCTCAAAATGCCCACCATTTACTTCAATACACTTTATGATCCGCGTTCGTGAAGATCTCTTAATATCAAATAATCCTTGTCTATTATTTTTAATTACATCCGCGGCTTCTTCTATTTTCCGTCGCAGTTGAGGAAGAGAAGTAATTTTTTCTTTGTAAACTGATGCCTTCATTTACGACCAAATTGAAAAATCCAAAGGATTTAAATCAGGGCCTCTTGGTGGCCAAGCAAACTCACTTCCACGACCAATCCATCGATGCGGAAACTGTTCTTTTAAGTATTGACGAACTTGTAAAGAATAATGTGGTGGTGCTCCGTCGTGCAAAAACCACATATTTTGTCTTACAGCGAGAGGTATATCCTCTAGTAATTCGTGTAAATGTTCTTGAAGAAAATCTAAATAAAGAGGTCCATTTAAATTGGTTGGCAGTTCAAAAGGACCTATTAAATACCTACATATTAAACCACCACCAAGAGACCCTGATTTCAATCGTTTGGAGTTTTCAATTTGGTCGCAAATGAAGGCATTAATTAACAAAAAAAAAATTACTTCTCTTCCAAACTGCGACGGAAAATAGAAGAAGCCGTGGATGTAATTAAAAATAATAGACAAGGATTATTTGATATTAAGAGATCTTTACGAAAGCGGATCATAAAGTGTATTGAAGTAAATGGTGGGCATTTTGAGCATTTGCTTTGAAGTTTTTTTATTTTTGTTTACAAATTTGTTATTGTTACATATTTAAGGAATAATAAAATTTTTTCATGAAAAAATTAAAATTTATTGAACTTTTTAGAAGCAAATAACTCGATAACCGATTGAGTTACACGAATCAAAGAAGAGTAACTTTTTTTTGTAGAATTTAACGCTTTTTAATATTTTTTTATTATTTTAGTTGTAAGTTTAGCCCAAAAAAAAGTTTACTTCGATTTAATTGACACAAACAAGTGTAACTAGCGCCCTCTATTAGCAATGTTAGATTAGAGTGCAAATTATGATTCCTCATGCCAAAAAACGTAAAATTGCCAGGTTTCAAAGAGAAATTGTGAAAACATAAGAAATTATTGCGAAAATCAAAATTTAAATTCAAACTTTGAACACCCCGTATCTCGGAAACTAGCAATATTTGCATAAGGCATGTTGAGCAGAATCATCATATTTTGAGGTCTAGAATCTACAGTTCAGAGATTGGACATTCTTAATGAATCACCCTGTATATAAGGTGGGTTCGTAGGGTGCTGGAGCGGAGTGAGAGCGGCGTATCAATCACGTGATACCGGAGCGTTTGGAGTGAGAAAGTCTATCTCGAACGCGTTGGAGCGGATTTGAGTATTTGAGAGTGCTTAAAAATAATATAACCTCACTTCCTTTACTTTTATAATGTATTTATTTTGTTGTTCCAGACTTTTATCATTTTTAAGACCAAAGCTAAAAAAACTTAATATTGAGTTGCTTTGATTTAAGGGCTGCTTACTAAATATAACTATTTAAATAATATAATTATTGTTTGTTTAAATAATTTGCATAGTTTGTTGTTGGTAAGTGCAGCCTTATTATATTTTAAATGGTATGTAATAAGTATTGTTCGAGTCCGTTTAGGACGTATTTACAATACCAGAAGAATTAACAGGGGAATTAAACATTGTTTAATGTTTTTCTTGTGAATAATATCGTCGTGGTGAATGCAATAGGTCGTATGTCAAAAAAAGCACTTTTTCGTTTATTGCACTAACCTGACCAATTTAGTCAAATACACAACCTGCATTAGATCCTATGTCGGTGGACCAATAGGAAATCGACTTTGTCCCTTTCCTGCAAAAAAATTGTCAAACGAATCGGACGCAAAATGTTAAGTTTTTTGACCCTTCTGAAAAGTTCGATATTTTTGACATACACCCTACTGCATTTACCACGACGATATGCTGATTATATAAAAAAAAACAATAACAAACCCTAAAAATCAGAGGAAAGTTTGTAACACGCATGTCCACTCCGATTGTACCAGGTAGGGCTTTAGGAGTGAATTCCGTTTACTCTAAAATCACAAAAACGAGCGCGGGGTGCGCCGCACTTTTTGCTCTAAAGGGGCATCTCGAACGGTTTTGGAGCGATAAGAGTGTGTAAATCGAACCCACCTATAAAAATAGTAAATTTTTGTTTTGATATTTAAATTATATCTATGTAAATAGGTATAGTTGTGAGTAAAATTAATTTGAACCGTTTCACAATTTGTCGTAGAGATAAAGAAATCTATAAGCAGAAGCAGAACCGCTTTCAGACATATTTTTCATTATTGCAGGATCCCGACGCACTAGCGCTTTCTGTACTCTCTTTTTCCGATGAATAGCAGTTGTTTTACCGATAATTTCTTTGAAACTTTTGTCAACTAAGTATTCTTTCAGCAGCTCCATGCTTTGACGAATTATTTCTTGTTTCAGTTGCCTGTACATATTTTGTATCATTTTTTGCGTAGATAGCGCCTAGAACACACCAAATTTCTTTCTGTCTATTGTCTCAAATCCCTACTCTCGTTTATTTCCAACAAAATAGTTTAAGTCAATAAAACGAAATCTTAATCACAACATCATCTAAGAACACAATGTCTCGTTAAAAAAAAAAAAAGAAATGAACTAAACCCACCCTGTGGACTAACAATTCAAGTAAATTTTGCATAGACCAATCGGAAGCTACATTGCACCAATGAGAATCAATTGTTCGCTTCTGGTTAGGTCAAGAGTAGAAATGATTTTTGGCTTTTTTTTCTTTTCGGCTTTTAATCTTCAAAGAGACCTTGCCGCATACTGTTGTTTGATTGCAAACTAATTTCACTCACAACTATAGTAAAAGAAGAAAGTATCGAACATTTGATAAAACAGTTTAATGATACTAAAAGTAAATTATTCTTAACCGCATGTATAGCTGAAACAGGAACACACAATAAATTACAATCCTTCAAAGACAAAACAAACATGTTGAGACAAACTATTTTACTATTATTTAATTTTACCTCAATTCGTGAAAGCTTATTTTAAAATGTGTAACCTTTTTTATACTTTTATCTGCTGTTTTCTCGACTGCACTGAATTTCAAATCTTGTATATCATCATCGACATAGTCCATTTCAAGATGATAATAGAGTAGACAATATAAAGAAGAAAGGAAAAAGAATACAAAGAAATATTTCGATCGCCAGATAAATGATTTTCAGAGTAACAGCAATCAAGGAACAATAATATCTAATCGCCGATGGAACAGGCTTTTAGAGAAAAATATTGATGATGGAATAGGTACCTGTTATAATTATGTTAATTCTATATATTTCTTTTAGTATAATTATGTTTAGAAAAGTCATTCTACAATAACTGGGGTAAATATAATAACTACTATCGCGAAATATATATTGGAAGAAAAATAGTAATATCGCGCAAGTACAACTGAGCTAAAACACTTGTATGTATGTTTGTTTGTTTGTTTATAACCGACTCCTTTGGACTCTATTTTGAACCACTTGAAACGAACAGATTAATTCGAAACTTTGCACATTTGTAAAGGACCGATGACAATACAATATTGTAGTAGAATATAGGGTAATAGCGTGGGGTGCTTTGTACTACTTTTATACACTAACTCGGTATTTCGTAATAGAAATTATAATAATAATTGATATCGAGCACCCCGCACTATAAAGCGTGTTTTTTAGTTTTTTCTAACTATAATTTATAAACGACAAAGGTTTACCAGATCCTGTGAAATATATATTGTTGATTGATTCCTGTCGGCTTAATGATAAAAAATATATCAGAATCAATTTGAAACACATTTATATATTTTTGCAATTCACTTACGAAATGTCATCATTTTGACACTCATTTTAGTTGCAAAACGTGGTTCATTTTGTCACTCAGGGACAACAAATCCATTTATTTTTACTAAGAATACCTAGTTTTATTATGAAATTAATTAGACAACTACATATTATAATATTTTTATTGAGAAATCACTGTAATTTATTATAAATATTAAACGTACAGTTTTGAAACGTATTGCCACGGAATACTGCTGCCTTTTGTTCATTAGTTGTAGACATAGATGAAACCCCAGATGATACATCATTGTTAAAAAACTCAGCCACGTTTGAATTCATTTTTATGCTTGTCGATGTACTTTGTTTCGGAACTGCGATATTGTCGATATTTGTCAATGTATTTTGCCCAAGTATCTTCACAGCTGTTTTTCTTTTATTATTGATAGATTCGTCAATATAATTTTCAGCAACAGCGTTGGACTTCCATCCACCATGCCTTTTCAACGTTTGTATATCAGCACCAGCATCTGACAGTAACGTTGCAGACGATCTGCGAAATGCATGGCTAGTGTATAATTTAGGATTCTGCAAGCCAAGGAATGTTGCTATTTATTTGGGAGTGTCAGGAAATGTGTTGATGCCAACAGGTTGAATATTGCATTTTCCGTTTCGACATCCGAGGAAAAAACGATTATTTTTTACATGGTTTGGACGCATTTGAATGTATTCTGTATAAAATTCTCTCAATCTTTGTGTTTCGTATCTGGAATGCTTATTTTAATAATTCATTCATTTCTTTGGCAACCTCCTGCTATCCCAACTATAAAAATTACTTTCAAACCTAAATAAATGTGTTCATCAGTTTCTATTAAAAATCTACTGAAATCTTCCTTACTAAATGTTTTTGATTTTTTTGGCCGATATCCTTCCGCATTCCTTTTCAAAAAAGCAATCAAATTTGTAAACTTACTGATATCCACATTTTTATTGACATAGATTGTTGTTCGTAACATCGAATAGTGACTCCACATCGTCGACGTTTAGAATATTTTGGCTTTGTATGAAAAATAAGCAAAAAGAACATTTTCTGATACCGTTTTTTCAGTATTTATCTTCTTCACTTCGCACCACTTTTGGAAGTTAGAATAAGCTGTTTCATAATATGCTGATTTTGACTTACTTGGCAGCAAATTTGCTACAACAGCTTTTGTAACTTCTTCAACGTCTGAAGGTAGGGACTCTTCAGATTCGCTCATTTTTAAAGACAGAATGGACAGAATTAACAAATAAATGTTGTTATTTTGACAAATATGTCTTAACATTTGAGGTTTTGATCATTGTTGTAATGGTTATCTCCATAGAGACAAACAAGCATGGCTTTGATAGTATTTAAAATTTCAATGAAACGTAATGATAACTTTCTTTTTTTATTTTCGTCAACTGAATTACAAAAAATCTTGTATATAAACACGATGCAAAACGCCGTGTTTTTTGCACACGATGTGTTGGACCACTCGCTACGCTCGTGGTCCAATCCTCACATCTAGTGCAAAAACACGTTCATTTTGCAACTAGTTGTATAAATAGCTATTCAATAATGTTAACATCTCTCCCTGTAAGCTACTCAATTATCTAACAACTCTCATCTGTTTCAGGTCCAAGAGTCAACCAAAACCGATTGTTGGAATTTCGTGCCACTATTCAGGAATCCAATCAAGTGGGACAAGAATTCCAGGTGAGGACGGCGACGTTGTGGCTGAAGGCCGACGTGCAGCATCACCATGGAGCTACATCGACGAACAAGTGTCGCACAACCGATTTGTTCGTCTTTAAAGTCATATCGAGGACGCTGCCAGAGTCTGTCACACTTAGTTCTAGAGTAAGTGTATAAAGTATATAAAAGAATTGAATTTTTTTTTGAGAATATATACAAGCAATTTTCAGAGTATTATGCTTTTCATGATTTTAGATACTAAGGTGGTTCTAAGACAATTACGTTTTTAATTGCAGCAATTTGATCGTCTTACCTCAGACCCCATTTCAATAGCCTTAGAGGAATCGCACACCGGCTGGCAGAAAATCGACCTCACAGAAACTGTTCGTCAGTGGTTAGCGGAAGCCAACGATCAAAAACTCAAGCTCTTCGTCGACTGTAGTTGTTGTTCTAATTGGCACATCCACCTCTTTAACAGTAACAACGAAAAAAATCGAAAAACGAACGTCAATAGGCCGTTCTTAGTTATACACACCGATCCCAGTACAGCGAAGCGAGTTAGACGAAGAGCGATAGATTGTTCTGAAGATTCTGGGAATCAGTGTTGCAAGCAACGATTTTATGTTAGTTTTAGATCGTTAGGCTGGGATGACTGGGTTATAGCACCACAAGGGTAAGTTTGTACTTTCAATTTATCTTTTTACCTAAATCTAGATACCTCACACCTTGTAAGTAGCTTCAAATTCAACTTGTTTAGATGAGGATGTCAGGATCGCTATTCTTGAAATTCCCTGAAATTTTCCCCCGCAGGAAAATGTTGATATTTCTATTCTCAAAAAATTTCACTCGATTTCAAAAAGCAGTATTCTTGAAATCAGGGGATAGAAATGAGTGAGAGAAAAAGGGAACAGTGTTGACTAAGTTCTCAAAAATGTACTACCAATCAAAACGTACATAATTTTGACAGTATAAGTAAACTGTGCTATTTTTGTCATTGAATTTTAACCAAATACGAAGATGTTTTCAACTTCAGCCTAACCTTTTTTGTTTCGCGGTATTTTTTGTTGTGTTTTTGGTTTTGTCGTTTGTTCATTGTGTCCATTAAAAAATGAGTAGTCAAAAAAAAGTAACTAGTGAACAAAAGAATATTATGATAGGGTTTCCCAAATGTACGTGGGCAGGTTTGCTTTCCAATTTACAAAATCGAATGCCAAAGATTTATGGGAATAATTAACTTTAATGAATGGTGACACCCTTTCAATAACGTCCTCAAAAAGAGGTTTTGTTAATCTAAACATTTGTACAAACTTTCTAGGAGAAAGTTGTACAGGGTCTTTGGAAGAACATCTCTTCCAATATTCATCTCTTCCCAAGTCTCTTCAAAATCATCAATCATGGCATCATGCTAATGCAAAAGTTGGTTGAATTAATCCATATTGCACTAATTTACCGAAAAACACTGAAACAAGTGTAAAAAACCAAGAATAACGCCCATGTCCGTAAACGTCAAAAATCACACTGACAACATTCCTTGTAAGTGACATTTAACAATAACATGCACGTAATGAAAATCTCATAACATACACGTGCGTTTAGATTAAAAAACTTATATTTCTTTGTTGAATCAAATCGCAATCAAATTTTTATTTACGTACTACTCTATTTGGTTTATTTACATACTTTTAATCAATTGAAAAAGATAAAAGCTCTTAGCGTTAGTGAAATACATTTTAGATTAAAAGAGTGATGCCCCTAAATGTCGGCAACACATTTTACAATTTCAAAAAAAATAATTTGTTTTTTCGTGATATGGGAATAAACGTCATCTCATTTATGCTGTCAATTTTTTTAACAAATTATAGTATCCGAACATTTCCTCAACTATACCTACGAATATGTCTGTTAGTAGTGAAAAAGATAAAATTATGAGCACTCAGAAGAAAATAGATGGGCGTAGAAAAAGTATAGTACGTTATCGTATCGTATCGTTATCGTACGTAATCCCATTACGCACTCGTTAAATTTACGCACTTGCCGCTGCGCGGCTACGCGCGTAATGGGTTACTTACAACTCTTGTTACGTAATATAATATTATCATTGACAAAAAACAAGCCAACGATAAGTTTTGAGGAAATCTAAATATTTTCACATTATTTTGGCTTTTTCTCTCAGTCATGACCAATAGAATAAAATTCCCCAATAATAATTTCCCTCATTTTTCGATGGAAATTTTTCAAGAGTACGAAATTTTAAAATTTGAGGGAACCACGCCTACTTTCGATCATTTCCCCTCTGAATTTCTATTCCCACTAATTCAAGAATAGCGGCCCAGGTATGCTAAAAAGTGAACATGTACCATTTGATTTTCTAGTTTCGCAGTGATGGACTTCACATTTCGGTGTGTTGTAACCTCCGAATAAGGAACATGCTAAAAAAGTAAACAGACTTATCATCCGATGCCAACATAAACAATGTCAAAGTTCATTTACTTATTTATTTTGTTGGACTCCGTCGATGTTGCCATGTCCTATTGTTTGAAAGTAATAGTCATCCAATGACTTGAATTTTTTGCGGTTTCTCAATAATTATTATATAATTAATTTAAATGTATGAAAAGCGATTTATTTAATCTATGACAACGTACAAAATTTCATTAATACGTGAGTGAATGTTTATAAACAGTATATCAATTTGAAGGTTGCATTTTTCCGTAAATGTGATGCTTACATTTTTTGACAGCTGTTTGTTTTGATTTTTACTAAATTTACATTATAAATAAAAAATAGAGAATATGTAACTTAACATGTTTATAATTCAATATCGACGACAACTAAAATACATTCCTATTAAAATCCTCACATAGTACGGCTTTGTTACTGGAATCTGTGACCTTTGCTGTGTGTATTGCGATATAGATGTTGGTTACAAACAAAGTGTTTGTCAGCATAGCGGGCTATTTATCTAGTCCGTTTAACGAAGGATGTAACAATGACATATTATAGTAGTATTTTTTTTACCGCTAAAAGATGCCACAACTTAGATTCTTCTAAGATCTAAGATAAATTCGGTATAATTTTCTGGCTAAAAAGAACATTCTGACTCAAATACATAACCTCATAAACTCGAGTGTTTACATTTTCTTATTGCTGAAATTACACTTATTTGTCAAACCTTTGATTCTTATTAAAATGAATGAACAGATAGAATTCACAAATTCGCCAAACCACGGCCAGATGTTTTCTGACATGACCATAGATTCTTATGAGATTAATTTAAAAACAAAACACCTTAACCTCAAAAAGATCTTTCTCAGTTGAAAGCTTCATAAAATACAAGCTCAGCTGAAGTAAGTAGCTCACTAAAATCTCAGTTCAAACTTGGTTGCTGAAGGTAAAAAGAATGGTCATTTTAAACTGAGCAGCTAACTAACTGAGATTCTTACTTATTCTCAGTTAATTTGGGTAAAAAGAATACTACTAATGTCGATCAACAGTGTCGACTCGGCGCAGCTTAACGTTTTCCATTTCGTAGGTTTCGTAGTTATCGTTATCTCACTTCAACATATTCACACCTAGATCTAGTTGCGTTGCTCTTTGTCGGCTATTGAGTTGACTGTTTTTTGTTAGTTGGTATACAGACTCTACTTTTCTGTGAGTCAAAGCATAGTTGCCACTCCAACAATATTAAGGATTATTCACGTTACACCTAGCCGAGACCGGGCCTTGCCCCGGGCGGGACACGGTCACACATATGAAGTATGCTTTTTTATGAACCAATTCATAGTCGACCGGGAAAAGTCCGTGGCATGGCCGACGTGCGGCCGGAGCACGGCGCCGAATTGTCGGTATGTATTTTTCTCCGGCCTCGACCCGGCTCGGCCACGCCACGTCGTAACAAGAATGGGCTCAACCATTTCGATGACGACTGTTGACGGAGCAGTGCCACGTAAAATGGATTGCATTTCAAAACACAAGTCGTACTATATCACGCAAGTTAAAAACGGCGAAAAATATACCTTCTTTTAAAAAAAAGATGGACGGTTGATAAAATTCGTTACCGGCACGTACTCTGTACTCAAATAATGTACTCAAAAAATTTCACAAGCTGAAAAATGGTGTGAAATTTACCATATTGGTTTTTTTCGTAAATGGATGTTATTCTAGAAATCTTTTTTGTTTCTAATAATTAGTAGGAGATTAGTTTCCAACAAGTACTGTTGCTAATTGAAATCCATTGCTGACAGAATTGTTATATTTCTATCAGTTTGTCCCAGTGTCTAACGCAAACTGTTACAATCTGAACACAAGAAACGAATGAGCGTATTCGGCAGTAAACGGAGGAGTAGGTAATCTGCCGATACCGAAGCTTCTATGATCGCAGCCTAAGAACGAGCAGAGGTATACGGAAATAAGCTACAAATTTCAGAATCATTAAAATTTTAATTGGAATTGACAGCTATACAATAATTAGCTAGCTTTATGATAGTTTTTTTTGGGAGCCGTTCTAGTACCGGGAGCACTGCAGCCTGTTGGCTTATTGTACCCTACTCCCACCTTTATTCCACCCAGCAATTCCCGTACCCTCGAATAGATGATATAGGTCACCTGAATGCATGTCATATGCTTCAGGCGGCACGTTAGCCTCTCCGAAAATTGCCTGTCTACTTGAGTCCAATGCCTCACAGTCGGACAAAATATGGGTTACGGTCTCCACGCCACAAAGTCTGCAGCTGAGATCCCTGTTTTATAGCTCCATTTTATGCAGGTGATCCTTTACCGGGACATGACCCGTTAGATAACCTGTAATAATTCTTAGCTTGTTCCTACTAACATTCAGTAGTTGTTCAGCCCGTTTTACACATACGTATATCACCTATGTAGGTCTTACTGTGTACCTGCTTTGGAGTGTTCCTCCACTGTAGTCTATGTTGGCTTTGTACCCATTTTCGTATTGGTTCTCGGACCACCTTCTTTGTGGTCCGAAGAACTGGTTCTGGCCCAACATATGTCGTTGCTGAACCTCTTCTCGAGAGTTTATCAGCTTGTTCATTTCCAGAAATATCGTTATGTCCTGGCACCCACACTATTCTTACTCTACTATGGTCTGCCAGTTCATTTAATAATTATTTCTGGCATTCTTCTATCAGTCTGGATGTTACCTTATGGCTATTTAGGCTGCTAGCTTTATAATAGGTACTCCACCAAGCTGAAATAAGAAGTTACATAAAATGATTTTTCGTTGTTTCAGGTATTATGCAAATTATTGTCGAGGTGACTGTGGCCATCATCGTACCCCAGACACGTACGTCACGTACCATACGCATGTCATCGAGGAAGTGCGCAAAACGCAGCATCTGTCAGGTATGACGCCATGTTGTGCTCCTTTAAAATTTTCCAGCATGAGTTTAATATATTACGGACCAGACTCTACCATCATCAAAAGGGACTTACCTAAGATGGTAGTGGACGAATGCGGTTGTCCGTAAACGAATTAATTATGTGAACTTTGTTAATAACTAATTTTATTTTGAAGGAGTGATTAAAAAATGTATTGCTCTTGGAAAGTCAGACAATTGAAGTAAAAGAACAGCGCGCTGTTCGGTTATGAGTAATGTAATAATTTTTATATGTGGACAAGGCATAAAAGTAGCAAAGTTAATTTTCGAATTTTTTATTAAATTTTATCAACTTGCAAAGATTGGAATATTTCTCAAAGTAAAAAATTAAACAATTACTGTGCTATATATATACCTGAGATTTAAAAAGAAATTAAAGAACATTATTTCAATATAATCATATCAATGTCTATTATATGTCAATTGCCAAAGACGAACACAAAACAGACAAACCTTTAAAGTGAAAGTTTAAGGGATGACCTTGAATAAAAAAAAGGTTTCAAAACCATCCAGCTGAAGCGCTAGCTGCAATTGAGTTGTCGAAACAGGCCTGGCTGCTAAATCCTTAAGCCCGAAAAGAAGAAAAAATTTTCAATTTTCATATTTAAATTGTTCATCTTAGCTGTGGTCACTATTGACTGTTGTTTATATGCCAATGGTTGTCACAAAAGATACTGTTCTGTTTATTTTTGTCATTTGCTTCTGTTATTTGTGTTTTAATGGGGTGTTAAAGCGATATCTGGTTTTTGGTATTTTATTAAAATATATCAGTACTCCTTTGCAGAAATTAATTTAAAATATTTTCAAACCGAATATTTCAGGAGAAAACTGGAAATTAAGGATTCCTAAATGTTTGCAACTTTCACTACAGATACGTTACAAACCTGAAGATGAAGTTAGCCACTTTCTGATTACCTATATGTTTTATGAACTAATAGCCAGTTACAAAAAGGCCATTCGAATTTGAAGTTTGAAGAACTGTTAAAGTTTATAATATATTTAAGTGCTTTGTTTGTTTTTGTCCGCAGTTTACACGAGTTTGACGTTTCAATATTCTAAAAAAATAAAAGTATTCCAGCATTTCGGGTGCAGTTTAGATCTTTTATTACAAGTCACAAAGTTATAATTCCCAAGTATTCACCTCCCAATAAAATCAATGTAGTCCTTCTGAAAACAATATTGTGAAACTTTGTTAATAAAATATTCATATACACAGATGGATCTTATGAAGTTGAATTATAACCTATAAATATTAGCCACATTCTAAATAATGGCAATAGGATAATTTTTGATTTATCAATAAACCTGAAGGAGTCTAACGTTACCATCGAAATTGAGTGAAGCAATTTCCAAAATTCTGTGGCGAGTGGAGTAATTTCCGTGCCATCTTTTTCTCTCTCTCTCTCTCTCACACACACACACACACACAGTCCTTCGACATACTTAAGGGGTCTATTTTGTAACAGATAACGACGTCGTTCGTGGGCGATTATCGTTTATGAACGACTTTCTCTATTTTATAGTCAAAGGTAGTCGTTGTTAAACGACAAAAATGGCTACCAAGTTGTCGTCCACCGACGATACCTTGACAGCTCCCGTTGAGAAAGTAAAAAGTCGTTAACTAACCTAAAATAAGGTGAAGGTCATTGTGCTCGCCTTTATTTATCTGAAGTGTTCGTATTAATAAAAATTATGTTAGGTGAAATAGCTAATTTGGTTTTAGATAAGAACAAAGGAGGTAATGAATTGGATTGTCTACAAAAATATCTATTTAAAATGTTAATTTTTAATAACTTGGGATCTACATTTAGGGAAGAAACCCGAGAAAGATTACGTACACTGAGAGATACCAATAATCCTTTTGGGCTCCCAGAGGAAGTTTTTAGGCAGTTATATAGACTGGATGTTGTATCGGCAAAAGATTTATTTGAAGAAATTTCACCTGATCTACCTACTTACGTTTTTTTAATTGAATCATTATCCTTAATTGAACTGGATGGCCATTAGAAGTGACACTGGAAACACAAAACATCTAGAAAAATAATATTCGACGTACGTTTTTAATAATACCAACTTTAAAATTTGCCGTTAACTATGATCACTAAAATAGACACTGAACGATAATGTTACAGAATAGGGTTAAGAGAAATTATCGTTCACAAATAAGTCGTCTGCGTAACGATATCGTCTGGAAACGACGAATTACAAAATAGACCCCTAAATAACATCAAATTCGACATGAACTACTTATTATAACCTTACATTTTGTTCACATGATGTTACATTTGGTTACCACTTTCGCCATGGTATGTGGCCAATGATGATTCGAATTGTAGACATGCCTTGATCCCTCATTGAACACGACAATTGCAAACAATACAATACGTATGTTACGTAATTGTCAATTAGTTCAAAAAGTCTGAACACCACCCTTTCGGAACATACTCTCAATCTAGTAACTTTTAGTAGTGTGATTGAGCTTTTTAAAATGCTCTTCCTACTTTAAAAACAAGGTATATAGAGCGTATAGAGTGTAATAGAGTATAAGGTGTGCTCCCACGGAAGACGAATTTTCGTTATGTTCTGCGCACCTTCCAAAACGCCGTCATATTGCTAATCATATGTTCAATGTTTTGAATGGATGCCCATAACCTACATAACCAAACCCTAACTCGTAATCGTTCATTTTTCAAATGAACTGAAAAAATCAAGTGGAAGTGTTTTTAATAAATTTTACATGAAAATTTTGGTCACTGAAAATACCTACAAATAACCAAATTACTGTTTAATTAAAAATGTATATATTATAATTATACCTGGTACGGTCAATTTCATAAACCAACCCGATAATAATAATTGATTTTAAAATGTAAATAACAATTTTACACGTGGTGGCCCGGCCAAGTTGCATGCAGCAAAGCGCAAGCGATCGAAGTGCGAGCACATTTGAAACACACTGAAAGAGTACGAACAAATATTTTCTTTGATGTACCGCCTTCCTCTCGATCTTTTTCGAACGCGAACAAGCAAACGATTGCTCGCTCGCTAGCCCGTACTCACTAGAAGATTATTGATACAGAATGCTCGCTCGTGCTCGCTTTTTTGGTGAATACGCACCTTTACATTTGTTCAAAAAAGTCATTAAAATTTGTAGTTGAATAATTCATTTATTTCAATAAGGAACTGAAAAACTTGATATACCTTCTTACTTTTCTGAGGTAAAAAATGAAACTTGGAAGGCAAAATTCTGATTTTCTAATATTAAGCATTTGATTTCGCGTATTATTTTCTGATTGGCTGATTTTTCAGTATGGTGGCATTTTGGAAGTTTTTTTAAATGGTCGTGCGTGGTAACACTCCTTTTCTCTATTACTCCGTGGTATAGAGTACACACTCTGTCAATGTCACTGTCGTCCGCTAAAAATTATTAATAATTTAAACGCTAATATAATATTTACATATCCATAAATGTTAACGCAGATCACCTACTTGTGTCTGTGTTTCATTTTCTAATAAAAAATCTTCTTTGTTCAAATTGGTTCTTTCATATTTTATTGAGGACGGTGTGGTTTGGGATGAGCCATAGCACTTTTTGATCATTTTGTTTAAGAATTGATTAGAAAGAACTAACTTAAAACACTGTTTAGAAAACTTCTTTGTTGCTCTTTAATGTTCATAAAATATTCGGATAATTTTCATGTGGTCGTAAAATCAGGAAGTAACAATAGAAGCACTTCTTTTTGTAATAACCCCGAAATATCCAAACAATATAATCGACGCCAACATAAAGTAAAATTACATTGTATACAAATAGCATACATTATTTGCTGAAACGACAGCAAGAAGTAAATCATAATGAAGCTGGACTTGTTAATCATTCAATATTGGTACAATTTTTCTAGTTCAAATAATATTCATAGACTAAAACCCCATAAATACCCTTTATCATTTAAAAACAAAACTATTTTGGACTACCTCAAGTTAATGTCAAATAAGACTGAAGGAAAAAATGTGTATTGTTGTGGAGTATTTTCAAAAAAAGGTAGTATCATTAAAAAGTGGATTTTCCTATTGGCAACTGTACTATACAAACTTTTTAGTATGTCTGTGAAGGGTCATATTGATAAAACTGCTTTAATTGCATCGCTTTTTGGCAATTGAAACTTGATAGTAGGTTTTCAAGATTATGATACGAATCCTTGACATATCGTAACGCTACAATTGGTAACCGCACAAATGGTAAAGGACAATTCGTAACGCCGATAGTTCGTAACGGTAACCACAGCTCTTCATAATGGTATAGTTCGTAACGCAGCATTTAGTTTTTTTAGCAAGCTTAGCTTTACTGGCTTTAGACAAAAATGTATTTTGCATTCTTTGTATTCTTTCCTACACTACAAATAGTTTTAATACTTTAAAGTAATAATTTAGGATAGAAAAAATGTAGGTGATTATTCTTCAGTTGTCATATTAACGAAAAAAAAAATGCAAAAAGTGGTATAGTTCGGTCTATTTAAACATAAAAATAGTGGTCAAATAACAAAAATTAACGGAAAGCCAAATATTGGTGTAGGAAGATGAAGAGGAAGAAGAAGAAATCGAAGAAGACATGACTGTTGAAGTAAACTTTCTAGAGTATGAATTTGATTAAAGTATCTAAAGAAATCAAAACAATAGTTACCCCAATAGTCAATAGCAATATCAATAATAAGGTAATATCTATAACTTGACGGGTATTGTTCTTTTAAATTATCCTAAAATTGTCATGACAGTTGGTGCAGTAGGCCTACAGAGGAAAACACGTTAAAAAAACCGCGCCGAGTACACTACCTCACAGGTGGCGAGGAAATGTGAGCATATCATGTATAATGTGACTCTTAGAATCGCGATATCTCAGCAATGGTAACTCTTAGGAAAAAAATTATGAAGACCATTTTTGTAGAGAATTTTAAAATCTACAAATTTGGTTTTAGATTTTTTTTTAAACCTACCGTTTTCGAGAAAAATCCAAAAAACCTCAAATTTTGACCTTTGACGTAGGATCGATGGGGATTTTTAAAACTTTATTTGTAATGGCAAACCCCAGCTCTCCACCAATATTTGACTCTCCGGGAATTTTTGTTATTTCAAATGTCTATATTGACCGGAGAAGTACCCATAGAGATACTACAGATAGAGGCAACAAGCCAGCTCGGAACCCGTCAGCACGTAAGAGAGAGGCTTAGGCTATCTTTCTCTAGTAGCGCGCATGCTATATACACAGACAAAGGCGGAAAAGCCTCTCGTCGTCTGTCTTTTTCTATCTCACCGGAGTTCAGACGGACATTTCCACTTACACAGCGACCTATGGCTTGTTGCTTCTATCTGTAGTATCTCTATGGTAGTACCACCATGTTCAGTGTAGGAAAGTACGCAAAATACATTTTTGTCTAAATCCGGTAATACTAAACTTGCTTATAACTAACTGAATGTTGGCGTTAGGAATTATACCGTTACGAAGAGCTGTGGTTACGAACTGACTATGTTACGACTTGCAACCCTTTCGAATTGTCAACTTACGAATTGTCCGTTATCATTTCTGGAGTTACGAACTGTTGCGTTACGATATGTCTTGTTATCTTATCATACAATTACCTATATCGTTCAATTTTATACTGAATACTACAATTAGTATGTGTTGTTTTATTGAGAAATGGAGCAGAAGTTCGTGACAAATGCTACTTTTCTTGTCGTTTGCATATACAATAACAAAAATAATGCATACCGAGTTTGAAACAATTCTTTTCCTTCAACTGTCAACTTGATCCAAGTCTACAAATGAATTTAAACAAATGTAGTTGAGAAGAAATTAATGAATAGAACTATAATGAATTATGAAAATATTGTGGTGATTTTAATTTTTGACATTGTGTTACCGTTTCGTTTTGCTGAAAAGGACTGAGACAGTATTTCTACTGAAACAATTATTGTTGAAAATTGTAAGTTGTGGTGGGGGTAAACGAAAAATGATGAATATGTTAAGGAGGCACGTTTACAAATTTTGTTCTAAACACAAGCTCAGAATCTATTCATTTACCAATAATAGATAGTGATTATTTGAAAATGAAACTTGGTCATTTACACAAATTTGTTGTCCTATTGTGGAAGCCATTTTTTTCCATTCCAAATAAACAAAATAAACCAAAGGCTACGTCTATGATGTTGAAGTGTTATTCCATACTATTCAATACCTAATAGGTACATTATTTGAAAACCAATTTTTGTTTGGCATCAGGAATTTCACCACAGAGCTTAAAACGTTGGAAGTAATTCAACAGAGACAGTTGGCGTCTTTAGAAAATTCCTTTTTAATACCTACTAAAATTCCTAAAAATTAAAAGTATAGCATAATATCACGAATTTAGGATCCATGGACTTCTAATAGTATAATGTTTCCCATGTATCCAAAATGACCCCTCTTTTTGTCTACACATGGCCGCCATGTTGTGCTAATTTTAAGTTGGTATTAATAAGCTACAGTTCATATGAGTTTCCCTTGAATTCAGGATTGAACGGTAGTTGGTTGTGCGAAATAATTGACGGCATAATAGAATTGATTAACCAATAAGAGTTTAGCTTGATGAACTTTTACGAAATCAAATGTTTTTCTTTCCGTCAATTTCTTTTTCCTTTGTCCCGTTGTTGAACTGTGATTTGTGACAGTGTCAGGAGTGGCATCAGGTCACATTTTGCATTGTATTTGATTGAGTTAAGCGCAAGTTTGATGTTTGTGTGTTAAATTTTTGATTATATTCTATGTTCTTGTTTTCACTTATTAGTGGTTAATTACATTTTGTTAGTAGTGTTATTTTAGTAACGTAGTTAATACTTAAGTTTCTCGTTTAAAAGAGGGTTCATGAGTAAGTTATATGATTTTTTTAAATAAATAAATAAAAACTTTTCTTAACATTTATAAAAAAGTTTTCCACTATATGCAGTAACTAGTGTAAATAATAAAGTATACTTATCCCCGATTCCACCACCAATTTTAGGCTTACTTAACGCTAGGTAGAGAATATCTTTAAGTTAGGTGTCGATTTCATTTCCATCAAGTGAAATCTTCACCTAAACCGGTCTAATAAGTCAGCCCTATATTTGGGGGTTCAAATTTCTCCACCTAAACAGTCACCTAGTAAGGTAATGGTGAATTCTAACCTCATTTTTTCAGTATTTTGTTGAGTATATTCCATGTTTTATCATGTTTGCTTATAATAATATAATAAAGGAAATGATTGACGACGACGAATTCTTGAGGTCATCTTGCTGGTTATTCTGTGGCCCAGGGCCTCCGCCTCCACCAGTTTTATATAATTCTTTTTTTATTTTTGCTGTTTTTTTTCGTAACTCTTCTTTCATTTTTCCGTAAAATTTTCTTAGGGACTCTACAGGTCTATAATAAAGATTGGGAGATAAAGTGTTGAATTGTTGATACATTTTTAGCCAGGTTTTTTTTTTCTTAACTGAAACTCCATCGGTTTTTTTTTATTCCCAATAATATGTTTGTGGTGCTCTATAATATTAAGCAACAGCTCTTTTTCATTATTAGTGTAATTCGGAGCTCTTTTTCTTGGATACTGTAGTTGGATCTTCCGAGAGATTCTCTTGCTGGTCTCCTTTCTTCATTGTTAATTGTTATTGCTTATGAGGGTGTGCTGTGTTGTTCATAACTGCAACCAGGCTAGCTACCTCACCTTGACAAAGATAAAAAATCCCCAATGTTTTGCGATGTTGCCAGTATCTTTCTCCACTTAGTTAGGAAATTCATAAATTTGATTGGTGGAAACCATTCTACAATTTTGAGATATCCTCAAATTAGGCAAGTCCTACCTATTGTCTCCCTACGTGAAAGTCTGTGGAAACCGGCATTAAAATTTCACTTTTTTATCTTTTCATGTTTTCCTATCTTATCAAGTCCATCACGACGAGTAAGGAAAAAATGTCTGCTTTATTTCTTAAACCGCTCCTGTACGAATCACGTGATTCAGACTGACCAAATTAAAATTAGCACAACATGGCGATCAGCATAAGGGAGTCAAAACGAATATGGATCCTAAGTTTGTGCATAATAACTATAAGATTATTTCTCAAATAAATGACTACAGTATAGGCAATTAAACATACACCTACACTGAAGAGGTTAGTATAATTATCAAACATACATTCAAAATAAAGCTGCTGTTTCACCAATACCGTTTTTGGAATTGGGGTTTTTTTAAATTAAAAATGATAGTCACGTTCCTAAGCCATTTTTGATGTTACAGTTAAACTGTTTACTTGGCTAGTTCATAAACTAGCTGGATATACTCTGTCTTTTCTTGACTGGCACACATGTTTTTTGTACAGAATGTTTCGTCCTAATGATAAATTGCCCTTTCTTCAGATCGATACTTCCAGATCGCCCTTAAATAATATCCCTCAGCACACAATTTTCTGCGTATAAGAAGGGACTTGTGATGTTGAGAAGTCCACTGAAGCATGTGAACCTCCTGGTCCTCTGGGAGCACTCACAACAAATTAAAACTAGGGTGTCACTGGGAGATTGTTTTATTAACACTAATAAAGCTACATGTATATCTTAACATTATTGGTTATATATTACTTTATATCAGTCATTAAACGAGATAACATGTAGATTACATTAGAATAATAATTATGATTAGAATAATCATTAGACTTGGAATTAGAATACATAAATCGCTCCCAGAGGGCCAGGAGGTTCATATGCTTCAGTGGACTTCTCAACATCACATACTTTCTCTTCGTAAAATCATATTTACAATATAAAATTTTTTAATAAGTATACTTACCTAATTGAATTTCTTTTTTACATTTTGGTGAGAAATGTAATCCCTATGGTTTATGATTATACTTTACACAGTATCGCCCATCTCTTTATGTCAATTATTTGACGTGCTACAGAAATTTATTAATTTTGACGTTAGAATTGTCAATAATACCAAATTATTACTTTCCGTTCTACACTCGCATTATTTACTTAACACTTATTTAATCAAGAAATCAAAGTATACTATTCAACTCGCAATTTATGGCCATTATTCACCATGGTGACTTGCGCCCCTCCCCTCTCCATGTGTGAATAATGTTTATCGAAAATGGTTCGGTTAATAATATACTATACTGTTACTAGGTATTTATTTAAAAAAAATTGAAAAGTTTCCTATTTACATTGATGTGAGTGATATGGAAATTAATAGTTCATGAAAATTCTCAATTGTGTATAAGAAAAGATTCAGTCGCTATTTATGGCTAGAATTGCAGTATATTATATTCAAACGTACATCAAAAAATATGCTACAACCGTTTACTTACCAAAATTAATAACGTCATCACTACTTATTTTATGGGTCGTTATGTATATGAAATGTTGTATGGTTGGCGAGTTGCCTAGTTCTTAATATTGTAATAATGCAGTTTTAATTGCAAAGAACTGAGTGGTTTTACGATATAGCCGTTTTGCGAGATGTTTAATTGAGGAAACATGATTTGTTCGACAATAAATATACCACACATCGTCGGATACTGATTCGCTTTTAAAACGTTTTTTAAAATTAGTCTGTTGATAATGCAACATAGTCATAGATACTAATTTAAAAAATGGAGTAAATCTTCGGATATCAACCAATATTGGGCGTTTCATTCCATACAAGATCGTATATTCAAATTATTTTGTTATTGCACACAAAAAAGTCCATAGGGAAGGTACTGCTTTCTATTTTTGCACAAATTTCACTCTTTTTTCCTTCAATCCTCGTATTTTCTCTGAAATTACGTTGTCGCCTTCTTTTTTCTTGTTTCTTATCGCTTTTATTGATTCTTTACATATTTTCTTCATTCTAATAAAGCATATATTAAAATGCAAACGTGCCCAGCCAATGAGAACCAATAAATATTGTGCGTAGGTTTGTTCAAACATGAATGAGATTTATTATAAATTATCAGACTCGTGCCATTTTCTTTTCTTTAAAGAGCGCGTGCTGAATTCAAATGTTATAACATCAACAAGTTTTTTATTGAATCATTTGAGTTACTGAGGATCTTATTTCAAAAAGCGAGTTTGTGAAAACATCTGTAATTTTATTCTGGAATAACTGTGAGTGCTGTTCACTTCGTGCCAATTCCCATTGCACTCCAATAACCTGTATGTAGCCATTGTTGGTTACGCCTTAACATACAGAGCAAGAGGCGCAAGATTTAGAATGGCGTCTATTGCCGAAGTCGGGCTGGTTCTCATCGCACTCAGACAGGCAAGCCTCTTTGAAGTTTTGATAGCTCCAGTTCGACTATCCTTTGATCTGTTTTCGGCTACCAAACTAAGATTCCATTGGTCTCACCACAATGGTATACAGCCAATGTACAATCTGTGGATTCAGTCCCTATGTGTTTCCTATTGCCCGTTTGGCAGCCCTAGGGCTATTTCCCCTTTATTGGTTTTATCTAGTAGGTTTGAATGTCAGGTAAGTTTTGCATCCAGAATTATATTTGACATCCTGGCTTAAACACAGCTGCACACTCAAGAGGCTTTGCAGCTTTAGTCTCTCAAGCTTTCTTTTTCTAGTGAAGGGAATGAACGCAGTTTTAGACATGTTCAGTTATAAGAGTACATCTCAAACTATCAGTGATCTCGTTGTTTGAACAAAACTAATATACTTTAACTAGTCTAGTGATCTTATTCGATATTTTATCTTTGTCTCTTCCATTTTGTTTTTTTCTCATTCCTTGTGGTAAGGTTCATTATATTATGTTGAATATATAATCTACTAACTTAAAAACATTCTTCTTTTTTATATTTAAATCATAACCGGAAGTTTAGTGCATCAGTTTTATCACCCACAAAGATAAAGCAAAAAACAGCAGCTTATCTAGGTGTACAAACATAATTCAGACATTAAAGGTTGAAAATAAAATTATAAAGATCTATGAAAAACGTATTGTTAGTAAGATAACTAAAATTGACAAATAAATGAAAAAACCTTCTATTCAACCATAATATATCTTTTACAATGATGCCCCATAACATCTCCAACAAACTTTGATTTAACTGAAAAATCAATCATAAAATCATAAATCACAAAGAAGGAAAGTTATATATCTATCCATAAAATTCCTGCTGCTAAACAAATAAAGCAAAGAATTATATCTAAAGTTTTCTAATTCTATAACATCGTTCCAAATAAAATGGAAACCCTAATAACAATAAGATATTTGATTATCAACGCTGTTGATATATAATTAATTAAATCTTGCGTTAAACGACTAGATTCTGAGCGATGACGTGAGTGAAAAAATCGAAAATATTCATCATTTTCGGATATAAACTAGGAGATGAATTATTTTTATATTTGGCCTTATAGATAAAATGTATATGTAGCCTGAATATATCAGGAAAGTTGGTATTTTCGACAAACCGTTTTATTTATGTTTTGCATTTGAATGTTTGAATATTAAAATTAAAAAAAAAAGTATTAGTTAGACTGTAAAGCAGTAAATATATCAACGATATTTTTACGTGAATTGTATATTTTGAAGCTGTTATAAGCTTTACTACTCAATAATAAAAATTGTATGACTATCTATTGTATGATTATTTATTGAGGCTAAAATAATATGGAATTTCTTTTGACATATTTTAAATATATTTTACATATTTATAGCACCTGCGCAATAAAATTCGAAATTTCACTTACACGTTTTCAGTAGGTTTTTTTGTTTATTTTCCGTAGTTTGTTTCCTCTATTGACATACAGACTCCGACAAAACTTATGAAGTACGAAACGTATGTTTTTTTTTATTTCTTAAATTACACGGTTCGTGGTTTGTCGAACGACGGAAGTGGTGAGTGTCAAAAGGGTCTGGTAATGGCTTGGAGTTCGTCATAACGGGGACCTTTATTAATTTGACACAAGGGTCAATACAGTAAAAATTTTGATTATTATGAACAAAATAGTTGTAGTCAATAAAACAAAATCTCAGTCAAAGCAACATCTAAGAACACAATGTCTCGTAAATAACAAAAATGAACTAAGCCCACCTTGAAACGTTCACAGTCCATGTGGACTAACAATTCAAGTACATTTTGGATAGACTAATCGGAAGCTACATTGCACCAATAAGAATCAATGGTTTGCTCGTGGGCAGATCAAAACTCGAAATGATTTATGGTTTTTTTATCTTTTCGGCTTTAAAGGTATTGTTTTGTCGAATTTTCCAAAAAAATTATGACCAATGTGGCGATTCTGTAGTTGCATCGAGAAACTTTAGAAAATTATGAAACTAATGCAATAATAAATCAGGAAACAGATTTTTTAGGAGCAGGAAATTTCCTTAAAAGTAGTTCTACCTACGGAAATCTACCACTAATATTAACAACGTGGAGCTTTTTCACTCGTTTTTAATCTCATTTTCACCTCCAAATTTAAATTAAAAATAACTTTGGTAGAATTTCGGGAGGTGAAGCATTTTTTAGGAAATTTTCTGCTCCTGAACAATTATTTTTTAAGTTTCCAATATCTTCAATAGTTTTTTAGATATCTGTAAGGAACAAAACCCCATCCTTTTTTTAAATCAATTAGAAATCGATTGATACCTTGGTCATGGTCTGTTTGGCCCAGTCGGATTAGCTCAAAAACGACCCACCCAGCAATCCTACAATAATGGTCGTTATTATTTTTTCCTATGATGGATATTTTCCGATTTATTCCCTAAAAGAGGGGATGAAGTTTTGTTTGATTAACAACTCGTTTATTCTCAATTTTACATGAAAAATTTTCATAAATAAACTTGCTTGAAATTAAATTGTCTAGAATTTTGGATTCCATCAATTTGTTCGTCGGATCGATATTTTTCGATTTATACCCGAGAAGAGGTGGAGGTAAAATGTTATAATTGCTTATCACGTATATTTCCAATTTGACACGAAAACTTGTTATAACCAAATTTGTTTGAAATTAAATTTCCTACAATTTTGGTACCTATCATGATTTCTCAAAAAATATCGATCCTACCAAGGAAATTTGATTTTAAACAACTTTGTTCATAAACATATTTACCACAAAAGTGACAATAAACCTGATAATACAAGATTTCACCCGCCCGCTTCTCAGGTATAAATCCGAAAATATCGATCCTAGGAAGAAGTTGATGGAAACTAAAATTGTAAGAAATTTAATTTCAAGCATCTTTTGTAATCTCCATTTTTTGCGTAAAATTGAAATAAACAAAAATTGACCCTTAAATTCAAGACAGCGTGTGACAACGGATCGAGTACCACTCAAAACAAAATTTAGACTGCCAATGGGGCCCAACCGGCCAACGAATTCCGAAGGAAAATTGCTACTTAAATTTTTTTCCAGCTGAAATCTTGGTATATTTGGAAAGGCTTCGTCAAAACGACTTGGTGAAGTGACGGGACTGGACGCACCACGAGCCATACCTGATCATCTTTGTTACACGGTCCGTGGTTCCTGGTTCGGCTTGACAGGTTCGACCTTAGAGTAATACTACAAATAGAGTCCGCAAGTCATTCATAAACCTATCCGAAAAGGCGGCTAACATTCTATCGCCATACTTATGTTTTTATCAATGACTTTCAAGGAGTGGGGAGAAACTGTCGAACTAGTCGGGGAATGTGTTCTTATAACGCCAGTGGCATATAGAACTATTTACTTACAAGTGAAAAGAGAGATTAGGAAAATTCCGACTGTTTTTTTGCAAATTTGGCACTGACGAACCATGATTTTCACAAAAAATATTGTTTTTAATTATGTCTGTACGCACACACACATATATCAGTTGAAAAGACGGAAACAAGAGCTTCAATAAACTAGGAACGTTGAAACTTCGTAGTAAAATTAGGTAAAATTGATAGTAAAATGGTTTCCGCCCAATTCTCGGTGCTGCCATATTTCAGACAGACAAAATTATTACAAAAGTTCCAAACAAAAACATATTTTTATTACATAAACTACTTAGGATGATTATTTTAAAGTCGTTTTTATGTAATTTCTCAATAGTACATTTTTATTTTGTACGTTTCTATCGTGTCCTATAATTCAGTTGTCGCATTTCTAAGGAAAAGTAAGACATCCGGCAAAGGGTCGGCAAGTTACCTTAGAATGTGATGTAATGTTGGGTTCACTTTTAAATGTAAACAAATGTATCTTTTTTATGTATCAATCTGAGGGTTCGACTAACCACGAACCGCCATTACATAACTGTCATTCCCCTGGGTGGCAGATATTATCTATGACAGGGAATAAAAAGATATCCTTGCACAGGATTTGCGATAATTCCGGCACAAAATAATTATTTAACGTTCAGTCTGTTTTTTATTGTGAAGAAGTACTAAAAGGAGAAGGTTTCGTATATCGGAGATATAACAGTGTTGTATGCTTTCAAGGAGATTAAGGCGTTGTTGCGTATATAAGATTTCATCTTTCGTTGTTGGAGTTTGACATGTGCTAGATGATATTTAGTTTGTAGTAGGAGAAAGAGAAGTCAGTTTTTGCAATAGTCTTGACGTAACACTTTATAATTTTCCCGATATTATTATTATTTATAAATTACCTACTGAAAAAACTGCGGAAGTGAAATAACTAATAAGGAATTCATGCAATAAGTAGGAAATTTCAATTTAATCACGTTTTATTGTTCAATTATTTAAATGTCCATTTTATTAGCAATAATAAATAATCCAAAATATTGTCAAATTCCGTATATATAGCAAGTATCAAGCTTAGTGAAAATATATCTTGAAAAAATCATTATTGATTAATATTTAGATTTTGTACAAACAGTGGGGCAGGTATAAATGCAAATATTCAACAATTAAATTATTTTCCATTGAGCTTATTAGAAATTATTCAATTACTTACTCACTATGTTTGTTTTGCACTAAATATTAACTATTTCTTGACACACAACCAACAGAAAACTGGTATTCGATAAACTGGTCGACATTTAACGTGATACTGATAGAACGTTCAGGACACTAAATACGTCAGACGAAAACTTGAATGGCAATAAGTAATACTTTTCTAACTTATAACAGTTTTTTAAAAAGGTTCCTTTGATGTCACTTATATTAATTCAATTGGTACAATTTATAACTGCCTCATTGGTTTTCAAGTAGATGTAAGATTTTTATGAAATCCAATTAATATCCCATAAAATGTTCTTGATGAATTAATCTATAAACAATTCAGTAGCAGAGCTGGTAATAACGAAACAGAATCGTTACTAAAAGTTACTATCGCGTTACAGAAAAAGTAAGGAGTCATCTAAGGTAGTTCACTCGTGGAACTACTTTTCTTAAGAACCAAATGAAATTTCGATATAAAGTTAATAAAAGTGTATTTATGTAACTGAAGAAAATGAAATGTTTGTTTTGTCTGTGTAACGAGAAAATAACAATTAAAATTAACATTGTCGATATCTGTCATTATAATAGCCATACATTCATTTCGGAATAACTCCAAAACTGTTCTTACGGTATTATTTAAAAACTAAAGGCGGATTTAGCCGATGCATAATTTTTTGTGATAGCATAACTTTAATGCATAGCTCATAAAAGTTGAACACTGTAGTTGAGACGGTTCATCCAACTCATAACAGTTAGTTGTATTGCACATTCCATAACGCATAACCTTGAAGTTCCCAACTTTTATAGATAATGATGTGTCGAAATAGAAAGTGCGCCTGCGTGGATTTCATTGCGCCGTATTTTTATTCCCAAATGTCACTGTCATACTTGTTAACCTCAAAAGTTTGTCCAGAATCAAGAATCAATAAAAATATAAATAAGTAATAGTACACTATCATCATTTTTGTTAAAATTAACCTGTCCGTATTAGTTTGAAAGAGGGGCTTTTCATTGAGAAGATTGAAAAACTTCCATGTATATGGGATCTCTAAAATAAAGAACACAAAAACAAAGTGGTACTGGAGAATGCCTGGGAGACATTGTCTGTTTTGGCAGAGTGTACAGGTGGGGCAATACTATTCATTTTCAAGCATATAGACCTTCATCCCTATTGCGGTTGATAGGCATCACACCCCAACGTCTTTCTTTTCGCATATTTGATGCAACAGCTGCGACACTTGTCGTTAATAATGTGTAGTAGTATGAGAATAACGATACAAGGAGCTTTTTGGTCTTCATGATGAATATTTTATTATTTTGATGAAATTGAAATACAGAAATATCAATAAATAAGGTTATAACTCTGTTATTGTTGTTGAATGATGACGAAGGTTACAGAACACACTCATTTCATATGTTCCGTGATAGATAGAACTGTCACATGTCACTATAACACTTATGATTATGCTTATGAATTGAGGAATGGATAAATGACCCATCTGTAATAGTTATGATTATGCAATAATGAAAATATTATGCTTATGCATCCTCTAAATCCGCCTTAATACAATATAAACCAAGGTGTAAGAAAATTTATGAAAAAATCCCTGAATTTTTTGACCGATTTGTTAAAAAATATATATTTTCATACCTGTATGAGAGTGCATAGGTCGTAAAATAAAGATGTGGAAAATAACGCTTTCATTTTGCTCATAGACTTCTCTAAAATTGAAACATAACAACAAAAATGGTTTGTCAAAAACGTAAACATAGCTACATTTATATAGTAACGATTGTTCGGTTTTTATCCATCCACTCTGTCTATAAAAGAAAAAAAAAACAGTAGTATGTGGGCTTTATATCATTTCTTATACTCGTCAATTGTGGAGATTGTTCAGGATATTAAAACGGAGATAACCATATCCTTTTAATCTTCAATCTTACTATTCCAGTCAATTTTAGAAGTACAAATTTCAAAAACAAGCAATGAATAATAGTTCTAGAAATATGATGAACTTTTTTAGGATTAACATTTTGTTTATATTTTAATTCATCTAAGAACGTTCTTGAAATGTATCTAGTTCAAAATATTTTTTATTTATAAGAAATTGGTAGTTGTTAATAAGAATGGTCTTGCTCTGGGTAAGTATTTTTTTATAGAGAACTGCTAAAAGTGGAATTCATTGTAATAAATGTTAATGTTTATAAGTTAAAATGGAGTTGAGAATGTGGTAAAGCAGAATTGCGAGATAACAAAAAGTGATTCGTACCAGAATATTATGGAAATGTTTTATTATGTTCGACCAAATAATCGATTAGTGCTCTCAACAATATCAATAGCCAAAAAAAATTGGCTATGTCATACCAGCCGTTAGCAGATCTAGTAAATTAAAATTTTCAAACTCTAATATTGTTGTATTCACTTATTGCAAACGTGACATGTGATAACTTGGAAAATTTCTATGAGTTAATAAAATAAACAGACCTAGCCATAACTCATATATGTACAGATTGCGAAAAGTCTATTCGCGACATACGATTTACACAAGTACGACAAGGAAAATATGAGCAAAACTACTTGAAAGAGAGAGAAGAATAATTGTGTGCTCAGCGTTGAACACACCCCAACTGTTTTTGGTAGCTGGAACTGAACATATGCTGAGCGCACAATTATTCTTCTCACACAGATTTCAAAAGTGTACAATTAATTAACAAATTTTATTTATGAAATTTCTAGCCTTTAAATAGGTATACATTAAGTTTTTCATCATCTCCAGACCAACGTTCCAGTTTCTGTATTATATATTCTCCCACAGATGTAGGTAATAGTATATTACAATAAAAGTACGGTACGTACGTCTTTACCGCCGAAGGCGAGTTTGGTAAATCACGTAAGTGCGGTAAAGACACCTCTACCGTAAGTGTATTGTACGATATTTTATCTACAAGCATGTTTTTGGGCACCAATATTAAAAACTTTAAAGGAGCACTGTTTTAAAGCTTATTACAGTTTCCTGTAATATTGTCGTATTTAATAAAGTGATTTATCAACAGATGTCGAAGAATAATTATTTATATTCACACTATGCATTTTTGAAAAATAATATTTTTCAAAACCAATGACCGTTCAACTAAGGAGCAAGAACTACTTCCCGTGCAATATGCACTGCCGGATATTGAATTACACCCCAAAGTCAAACGGGGTTGGTATATCTACAAGATATTTTAAAACCAACCATTCTGGTTTGCGATTAAAAGGGACAACACAGCATAAAGTGTGAATATAAATAATTATTATTCGAGCACTGTTTTAATTTACCCCGTAGTTGCATCGTACGTCATAGTCAACAATGCATTAACTTCAGGTTGCTAGGGAAATAAATTATAGAAATTTTATATGACAGATGTAAAACTTGACAACGAAATAAACGAACACACCTTATACCACTAAGTGGTAAAAGGGATTTAAGATTATATATAATAAAAATACTAGCTGTATTCTCCAGAGGCTGGTTGATGTCTTGAAAGCACATTGGTAAAAAATTTCAAAATAGATAGAAGATGCTTCCATATTTGTGTATCAAAATTTATCTAGATTAGATTAGATTAGATTAGAAATGGAGTGGCTCTCTGTCCTATCCCACTGCGACCTTTGCAGATCTATTGTGGTCCCCCCTATCCTTAGAGCTCGATATCTAGCTTTATCCTTTTTATTAGATTTATTAGCCTGGATACCGCCTCCCGTGCATAGCTTTCTGCCCTCGGTTTTTCTTCTCCGAATAGGTGAAACCGCACCCTTACTAGGCCTTCGCACTCACAAAGTATGTGCTCCGCGGTTTCATCTTCTTCCTGGCAAAACCTACATAGGCTGTCATCTGCTAGGCCAATTGCATGCATATGCTTCCTCAGCCTACAATGTCCGGTCAGCATTCCCACCATCATCCTCGTCGTTTCTCGACTTTAACATAGTAGGTCGCGTGACAGTTTGGCCGAAGGGCTTTTAAGGAGTAGTTTAGCGTGCCTTTGTCCTGGGGTTTCATGCCACCAGCACAGCGCCTGATTTCTTATCCATTGGTGGATGCTCTCCTTAGTGAGGTTTTTTGCAATTCCACAGGAAGGTTCTGGCCCTATCATGACCTCAGTAGCTCCCTGCTTGGCTAATTCATCAGCCTTTTCATTGCCTTTTATTCCTTGGTGACCTGGTACCCAGGCTAGGGTCACTCTATTGTGCCTACCTAGTCTGTTGAGGGCCTTGCGACACTCCCACACCAGATTTGACGTTGTCCGATATGAGCTTATCGCCTTTAGTGCCGCCTGGCTGTCGGAGTAGATGACGATTCTTTGGCTATCCACCTTCCGTCTTATCAACTCTTCTGCACAGCATTGCACTGCCATTACCTCTGCCTGAAAGACAGTGGCATGTTTCCCTAGGCTTAGAGAGATCTTGATCTTCTCTTGTACCCCATATATTCCGGCTCCTACTCCAGAGTCTGTTTTAGAGCCATCAGTGTACCAGTTGAGATTCGCTGTTATAGGAGGCCCTACCTCCCAGTCCTTTATCTAGACTAGAGCTTTTATGGTCGAATAAAGTAGCACCGTGTATCAAGATAAATAGTAACAATAATATACATTATTGTTTTTAATTCCAAATCCTTAAATGCAAGACATTTTCGGTGCCATTCAGAGACATCCACTGGATGGTATAATGATGTAATGAAAGAGTATAACTTTTAAAACATTCAATACAAAATACAGTAGGAATGTTATGCCAACACCATTACCAGATCTGAAAAGAATGCCAGTAACTGATATACAAGTGGCTTCAGAGTGATGGAAGTTACTGGAATAGGAGTGCATGGGTCAAGAACCAAATACTCTGAAACTTTAAGAAAATTCACAAACACCATTTTAAACTGTACCCAGTTTAATGTAGGAATCCTAGGAAAACACTGTGGATTCCAGAACATCTGGAATATGAAGAAATGAAATAGCAGATGAACTGGCAAAGAGAGAGACTACATTACCATTTTAGATACTGGAACCGCTTTGCAGTTTTTCCTGGAGCCGTCTGTATACTGGATTGCCTCAGTCTGTATAGGTACATCTTTCTTCCAGACCTCTTCACATGGTTATTCGGAACTTATTATTATTATTATCTTGTGGCCGTTGCGTCAGTCGCTTGTCCCATCAAGTCATGGACTTTTAGCTCCTCGATGAGTTTTCGATTGTTAGCACTCTGCATTTGGCTCATGTGTTGTTGACTTTTGAATAGTCCTGTATAAAAATGTGAAGTGGTGGTAGATTCAGCAGGACATTCATCGCAATTGTGGGAGTGGTTTTACGACCCTTGTAATACACAGACACTACTTAACAGCCTCATACCTGTGATCTAACAACCGTTGGGTCATTTTAGAGTTGAGACCTCAGTTTTTTCTTGTTTTCAAGTGTCAAACTAACATGGTAAAATATAAAAATCTTAAGCGCCATGGTTTCTTTTTAAAAGACATATTCAGTAATATAAAACGGTCCTATCCGTTATGTTACATCGATATTGTTTCTGACTCTTCTAAATGATATTTATTGTCGGTATTTTGGCGACGCTCCTCTTTTTCATATTGAGTATCCAGACTCCTTCGTGTATTTCGATAACAATATTAATGCCTACAAAGTTTTTCTAATCAATTTTGTTTTGGCACTGACAAATTTTTTCAATAAATCGAAACCGCCATTTTTCTCATGCAAACCGGCTAAGGTCAAAATGTCTAAATTTTTTTTTAATAAAAAACTTGATGTACTTAATAAATGTCTACATCCAGTCAACCTCGGTTGATTATCAGATTTCGACATTTTAAGTCTATACACAGTATTATTAAAAGCCATTTATAACCAAAATTTATATTTATATTTATATATATATTACCATAAATAAGTTGGGTAAAGCAAAAAGTAGGGTAGATTAACTCGGAGGCCGGCGTATTGCTCTATACATAATATTTTCCTGTGCTGGTCTCCACGTGTTCGTGCGCCATCAATTGTCATTTTCTGGCTAGAACCACAGAACTAGTGTTTAGTAAACATTAGTTCTGTGGCTGGAACCAAAGAAATGAATAAATATGAACACAAAAATTGGAATGAACAATCTGATATTTCAAACACAAAGAATAGTCCAAGTCCACATGATGTCACGCCCTGGGGAATCTGACACAGAATATACAACATGTTCCGTGAATCTGATGATAAGCAAGCGTTATTTGCACAACACGTGGTTCTTAATAGTTATTTCATTTTGATTTAGTGCTTTTTTGACGTGGTTTCATTTGCTTAGGTATTTTTAAATCTATATATGACTGTGACTGTGAGCTTCCTCAGGGGTATTGTCAATTGTCAGCTGGTGGACATGCCCTATGCAATTTAAGCATGAGGAAATCAATACACTTTAGGGCTTTTCGGAAACTATGGGTTAACCCGATCATGATCTGAATGTTCGGAAAGTAATCCGGATCACGATCACTTACGTTCGGAAAGTGAACGAATTGAGCGGGTCATAGTCATATGATTGGATCCTTTCTACCCAAGTATACCAGTTGGTAAATGCGATCAGCTGACGTGTTGTTCCGTTTTAATCGTTTTCTTTAACCTCTAACCTAAAAGTCATGTAAGCTGCGTAGTTGAAAAGTGTTTGAAGTTTACGATTTTTGTACTTTTCAGCTTTTCTATAAAAAAATAATTTGTTGGTTTCAAAATTTAGTGTTAGTTGGTTGTTTTTTGTCAGTGATTTAGCGTGAAAGATGAGCGAAAAACAAGTTATGGCTCTTCGTTACTCTTAGTCAGGATCATTACCAACGAATAATAAATGGCCTTTTTGAAGCATTCAATGCATATATTAATAAATATTCCTCCTCGTCTTTCTCATCCTCCTCAAAAATAATAGGTTGGACGTATTGTATAAAAAACCTGTCCATGTTTGTAATTCGCTAATAATAATTATTGAACAATTAAAATCTTTTTTACAACTGAATAAATTGTCTCTGATAAAGGTCTATAAACACAGAAAAACTATAAAAAATCAATCCACGAAACTTTTGATAATAAAAGGTTTGTAGGTCAAGTTTTAAGTTTGACGTTTCCACAAAAACTGCTCGCGTCGTTCGGAAACTCAGATACAAATCTCGTTCATGGTTAGGATCCGCAATCTGCTGATAGGTGATATATCTGATCCAGGATTACGGTTTCCGAAAAGCACTTTTGTCAAATCAGTTTCAGTTTGGTTAAAAAACACGTGCGTTGCCAACCCCAACAATTTTGGAAGTTTCTACCGGGAAAGGATAGAAGTAGCCAATCAGACATGATCTTTACAAATATCAATATTTGAATTCAATTATCTGTTTTGAAGAGCCAAAGCCCAGTTTACAAATATTTATAAATAGCTCGAATCCACACTGGACAAATTCTTTTTTAACCCTTCCCCAGTGGTAGGAAATTCCCAAATTTTTTGGGGTTGGCAGCTTGGACCAAAGTCACACATTCAAGTTTAACAGTTTGCAGTTTGTGGTTTGTAAGGCAAAATGAGAATTATTAACTTGAGCATTGAACTATTTGAATATAACAATCAACCATTCACAAATTGGGGTTTGGGGTGGATATTTTTACTTGTTTGCAAAAATGTTTTGAACTAGTGCATTGAATAAACATTCCACTTTGTCTTAATTTATACATATTATTATTAATATTTGTTCGTATCATTGATGATTTGTATTAGTAGTTTTAAGACAGTTTACCAATTTCTGTGATTTTGTAACGATATAGCGTTAAAATTTGTAGGTAAATATTTTAGTTAACACATTTTTACGTAAGTGTATATTTGAAGTTATTTTCACTGCCTCGTTTTATAGAAAAAAAATTGAATGACAATAATAAAAACATAAAAAAGCAATTAAAATTATATGTTTGGAAAACATGGTTTTCGTGGTAATATTTTTAAATGTTACAAATACAAACGAAACACATATTTTTGTAGATTTCTCAATTAATATTTGAAATTTACTTTTTTTATCTTCTCTTACAAAAACGGTTATGAAGTAAACCCTAATAAGATTAAATTAAAGAGAAAAGCGGTGCAATAATATTTTATTATTTTTCTAATCCTTTTAGTTTTGTCTTTAGGTTCATGCTTGTTGAGAATTAGTTTCTTAGTATTCTGTCCTCTTTTAAATGCTTTTAATACCAAGGAGGGTTCCATTCCAACAATACCTCAGGAGATATTTTATTCTAACGCATAGACATGATATTTTCGGGGGTAATATCCCTAGTGCATTTAATTTTTCGGGAAAAATTCGGAAAAACGAGTTTCTTAGTAATTTGTGTTAACAAATAGCATGAGCGGGAGTGGTTTTAAAAATCCGAGTCGAAGACGAGGATTTTCCACTTTCGCGAATGCTATTTGTTAAAACAGATTACTTAGAAACGAGTGTTCCAATTTTTCCACACGAAAAATTAGATGCACGAGGGATATTTGGTTGGTTTGGTTGGAGTTAAATAAACATTTTATTTTAATACACCATTTTTTTAAATTAAAACAATAAGAACAATAACTTGAATGAAATTTTTTCGATTTTTTTTTCCGGAAAAACTGCTGACAGCTAAGTTGACAGTTGTTAGGTAATTTTTCCACTTAAAATTTATATTTGACATACCAATTCTTGATAGCGATTGGTCAAAATTAATAGGAAGGAAATAATCAGATATAATGTTACAAATTTTGTCGGCCAAATTTTCGAAGTGTATGAAAGTTTGTTTGCTTGGCAATTTCAAAAATTTTACGAGTGAAATTGCCGAAAAGCGGCAAACTTGAATAATATTTTGAAAACAATTTTGCTCACACAATTTTTTGTCGAGTGGTATTCGATTTTACGAAAAACTTTTATTCAACAATGGAACAGAAATAGTTATTTATGCAACTAGTGTGTAAAGTAACCCTTTTTTGATGAATGTGAATATTGATCATGAATTACATACAATATTTTTTCTACTTCCGAAAATTTTATCAGAATACAGAAGTTTAATATGCCGCTAGGACATTTTCGGAATATTTTCTTATTTAATTTTTTCTACACCATTCTTTAAACAAATTGTATTTCGTTTCGTAAATATTCATATATTTTTGGGGCAATAAATCATTAGAAGCATTATGTGCTAAGTCTAAGATGTTTGGTGGTGTATTTGCGAATTGATCTTCTGAGCGATCGTCAGAGGAATCTTTATAATTATTGTATGTACCTATCTATTCCGTTTTCTAAAAAAGAATCTAAAATAACATTATAGTTTCCTAAAAATGTTCAGTAGATACTTAAATATAAATACTTTTGCTCACCCTAGGTATAGTCGGAAGATCTCAATTTAAATTTCAAATGTCAGATTCAATGCACGAAGAAATGTCAGTCACTCACAGCCAACTTATAGGTACATACCTACCTATGCACCCTATTCTATTAGTTTCGAATACCCAATAATTATTTACTAATAATTATTTACTAATAATTATTAGGTATGTACTTTACTGAATTCTATTTCTTTCAATCACTGATTTAAAAAAAAACTCAGATTTATTATCCGTTTATTATACCTACCCGTATTTTTATAAGACTAGGTATAACTACATACAAATTGGCACTTTTTCTTTATGCACTCGAAAGTGTGTCTAAAGTACGTACTTTACGCACGGTAGTACAAAAAATAATTTATTCATTCATATAAAAGTTACACTAGAAAAATTTACTTGATCTGGTGCTTTTTCTCTAAAGTTAGTTTTAAATTATGTTCACAGTCCAACTGCAAATACGGTTTCAAATAGTTGGCATGGAATAATTTTGATTATTTTTTGCTGACCAACACCTTTTTTGCAAGGGCAGCAATAGTGGAATGTGAGTGGTTTATTTTAAATTTTTTGGTGCTTACGCCAATTTTTTCTGCCGAGAGTTTGGTCCATTTTAACATGCTGTTGATTCCAATAGGCGTGTTTTTGTACCAAATTCCTTTATTCCAATTTGGATGAACTGTCAAAAAAAGCCTGTCACTAGTGATTTCTGGATTGGTATTTCTTTATTCAAATAATTATTCTGAAGATAGACGAGTAGGACGAAGATCTTTGTTAGTGTTGTTTCTTGCCAACCATTTTCTACTGGCCATGGCTTGCGTGGTCTTTGAAATTTTGGGATTGTATTCAATATGTCCAGTAAATTCTCCTTTCAGGTCTAATTCTTGTTGGAAATAATGTACTTTGCAGTTCGCCAGGAACGTTCAAAAGAAAGTAAGTCAAATATTTTTTTCCATAGGCTGTATGACTTAATTTCCAATAATTCTTGTATTATAAGGGCTTTCGAACTTCCTTTTCTTTTTTTCTCTTGGTTACCTTGAAGTTGTCTTCGTTTTGAGTCTTTTGCCAAACGGGCTGATATAAAATAATCTCGGTAATTGTTTCTATTTTTATATTAAATTCTTAACAGTACCTCTCTTGTAGCAACTGCACCGTGGCATTCCATATGCTTTTGATACTTGACTCTTTGTAACCCTCTCCGTTTTTTTATATTGTAACCATAATCTTCCATAATTTCTGCTAATTATTCAGCTGGAGTATGCTTTTTAAGCTTATAATCTCTTATCAATAAAAACTGCGAAAACTGTTTTCAACAGGAAGCTTTGTAGATGTATTCTCCAACAGTGCCTTTTAATTTCTAGAGTGAATTGCGCTCCAAATCTGCTGTTTTATTTAGAAACACTCATTTTTGATCTGAACTAATCTGACATTTTCTAACAGCAAATAACACAATCAATTTTTAAATAAATATCCCAATCAATCAGAACCATGATAATAAAATTTACTTTGATCAACGCACCTTGGAAAACTCAACAGTTGATCCTAAATGTTGAAGAAACTAGTGAGGAAACTAAAGAATTAAAATTCTCAGCAAGCATTGTTTTAAATTTTGAAATGAATAGACGTTGATGGTAGAAGCTCTAAAACTACCTCTCATATATTAAAATAAATCATAGTCTTAATAAAAAAAACTTTTTAGAATATAAGCGTACCTATACTGAATATAATTCTGTTCCGTGAAGTTGTTTTTTATCGGATTAGATAAGAAAAAAATTTTAAAAGTATAATATTCTGATTTATTCCAACTTATTCCTAAACAATTAAAATAAATACTAAATGTTCAAGTGGAATTTCAAAGTAACCTCAAAATTTTAAGGAAGTTTCAAGCTCTGAATATACCATTCCAGAACACGTGTCTTTGACAGGTCACTCATACTGTGCTGGAGGACAAACAAATCGATTAGTTGGCGTTAAACCTTGTGAGTTTTCGGATGTGTTTGGTTTCAAAATTCAGTTTTCTGGTATTATTTTGATAAAATTGTAGCAAATATGTCTTGGAAATACGTATGATTCATCTCTTAGTGGTGATATTAAGTGCCAGTACAATCAAAAAATTCGTATCATGGACAATATCGATCTTTTCGACCAAAGATTTTCATTGTTGTAAGCAATACATTTGCTGTTGTCATTCACTGAGGAGCCCTCGTTTTAAAGCTCTGATCCAAGCATCACGACGTGGTTCATATAGAGCATTTGAATAATCACAACGCTTCGTTAAAACAGCTGGAAATCTCTTTCTCCTCACATTCTACACTACAAAACGATGACATTCTACTTTTAAGAACTGATTACTAATTAAAGTATAACTATCATCCGTTGTTTACCAGAAAACAATGGAAACTAAATAGTATGCCCTCCAACACATTATGGCCGACCTGTCAGTGATGTAACTCTGGAATGGCTTCTCATATGTCAATGAATAAGAGTTAGAGTTAGATGGGATAAATATTCTTGAATATGTTGGAAACATTATTAACATGGGTCATAAAATAAAAAATTTATAAAAGATCAAAATCCGTTAACATTTATGGTAGCCGTTATTCTGCACCTGAGTGTATATTGTAATTAAATAAATGTTTTTGATTATGTCGATGTTGTAGTTGTTGAGCAGTTTTTAAATTTGAAATAATCCGAAACATATTTATTTTTGATCTGTTACCCACAGAAATTATTTTGAAAAAATTTAAATTTTGTTACCGAAAAAAGTTGTTACTTACAATAACTGTGGAATCTCAAGTAAAATTGTTGAGTATGAGAACCTTATCTAAAATGTAGGTTTATACCTTTGAATTTGAATACTAGCACTTAATTAATCTTTGTGAATTTTTAAACCAATATAATCTCGTAATGTTGTTATTGTACTTAAAAATATTACCAAAAAAACTTTGCGATAAATACCTTGTAAGTATTCTATACTAGTCGACTACTCTTATAATATTCCTATTTAATAAAATAGCTTTTCATTCCAAGTAAATAATAAACACGAAAATTTACTAAACAGATTCAATTTTCTAAGTTGCTTATATTTTGCACAAGATTTATAACCCTACTTTTATTTTATCTATAAGAAAATATTCATTAGAAGTATTTTTTAATCATACAAAAATGAGAATCTAATAATTAGATCCTACTGGAAAATTAACTACCTTTCAAGAAATCATGAAAGTAGCAAAACACTAAACAAATTCGTTCGAGTACGATCAACATATTTTCTCACTAGATATTGTCTCTCAGTTTTTTATTATAAAAGTTGTTGGAGATAATTTTGTGTTGTTCTCTGTTTTTCTATTTCCTAAGAATTCATTAACCCTACACGTATAAATATTTAGTATCTTTGTACAAATATATTTATCTATTGATTTATATTGATTACTCTCAGCCCATTTTTATGACCGAATATGGAAAAAGTTTGCAACTATTTCTACTCGACAATATTAAAATTTGAGGGTCTTATTATGTCATTTTATTCGTAGGTAACGACTTATGAATCAATTCTTGGAAATTTTTTGAAAAATACGAACACTGGAGTTCAATAAATGGTATATTTGTAGCTCGTTTATACCAATAACGATACCGAATACCTAGGTCATCTTTATATTTTCAATATTGTAAAAAGACTAAGTAACAAGGAATAAAAATAAAAATATTATGCTGAACATTTTTTGACAGTTCCAAGAACCAATCAAATTTCCTCATTTTTTATCATATATGAACAATTTCACCCAATCATGTCAACATTACACTGATAACAGACCATGGGCTATTTTCACGTTGCTATGGACAACAAATATTTAATATTTCGTAATGTCACCTTTAAATAAATTGTTTTAGCTCTGTATTTTTTCTATAATTAGCAAAAAAATTTCTATCCGAATAACCCTCGGACATTGTTAAATGCTCAAAAATTTTATGACAACTTTCTCAAGCTTGTTGCTTGTAGGCAACAGACTTTCGAAATTTTTTCGAACAATTATCAATGTCCTTGGGTTATTACTAATGAAAATCAACGAAGAAAGGTGAATTTTTTTACAAAAATATACAATATATGTAACTGCAATTTTAATTCATGAAGGAGATTTTTATTCAAAGCCCTTCAAAGACATCTAAGAGACAAAAATTGACAGTTCAGATTATAAATGTTAACTAAAATATTGAAATTATGTACTATACGAAAAAGATTAGCAGATGTCATCCCAAACAAACCCAGGGATTCTTTAGCCAGGAGTCTCTACTTTTTCCAGCTTTTTTTTCATTGATTTTCCCCCGAACCATAATTTGATGAAATTCATAGGTTTTGGCACATTTTTTTTTCGAGAGCCGTCCTTGTGCCGGGAGTACTACAGCCGATTGGCTTATCGTACTCATATTCAGTCCTCCCACCCAGTACCTTCGAGTAAAAGATATAAGTCCACTGGATGTGTGCCGTATGTTCCAGGTAGCACATTAATCTCTCCGAAAATTGATAAGATATTATTACGGTTACGTCTTGGTCTCTATGCCACAAAGTGTGCTAAACAAAGATTTTGTTATACATCCCCATTCCCTGTTAGATGACCTGTAATAATAATAATAATATCTACCAAGAAATAGTAGTTTTTTCACACATATATACCATATAAAGGTTTCTTACTGTGTACCTGCTTCGGAGTGTTCCTCCACTGTGGTATATGTTGGCTTTGTATCTGTATCCATTCTTTCACTTGTCCTTACTTTCTTTGTTGTCCTAAGGTCTGGCTCTGGTCCTAAACCTCTTCTAGCAAGCTCATCGGCTTGTTCGTTTCCAGAAATATCGTTATGTCCCGGCACCCAGAAACTACTTAGAACGATAAAGGCTGCCTGGCTGACAGTTAATATGTGTATCCTATAACCTCCAGTCCTGTATTTGTTTATACTGGATATAGAGAGGTGTAGTGCCCCTCCCCCATATAATGTATTAGGTCATTCACTAAATAGCTTAGTTTTTACTTTTATAGATATGTCTATCAACAATTATATAAAAGTATTAGTAAGCTCAAATAAATATATATGTTACAGGCCAAACCGTTTTTTAGGACAAACTAGTTTGTCCTAAAAAACAGTTTGGCCTGCAACATTATATGTATATAGCTTTGCATTTTGATGAGACGGGTACAATTACATTTATATTTACAATTATAACTTGAACTCCACTGAGTTCAGTTGAGTTGACCGAAGGTCCAGAGAATATATTTTATATAAACAAAATAGTAGGAGTAAAAACATAAGTGATATAAAAGATGACAACCCTTGAACCATTAAATGTTTTAAAAGGTACTTCGGAATAATATTTTCTAATGAATTTAAAATCTGTTGAGTAAGTTTTCCTGCACTTACCTATGCATCTGTATTTATTCTGCCTCAAAGTATTATATTCTAAACAAACTGACAAAAATATATTGTATGGTTAAAATTTTTACACCAAAATTTTAATGATACTGAACAGAATTTTTAAATTTAGTGTAAATATTCAAATGGATGATAAAATTTTAGCCATATGACCCTAGTTACTATACTGAGAGTTGACGAAATCCTATTATTATTTTGTTAGTTGACAGTCAGTATAGAAAAGTTAAAATAATGGGGAAGTTTCTCAATTTTTTATACCTTTTTTTTTATTTCCTATAGTTGGTTTGATCATTTTTAGATAATATGACTGAGTACTATTTTTATTATTAAAAATTAAATAAAACTCATTAACGCTTAAAATAAATGCAGAATGTTTGTAGTAGCTTCAACTTTCACTTTCTTTTCAGGAAACATCCCCGTTGAGTTTTTTTAACTATTTAAAATATATTTATAATAAATATCTGATTACAATCAAATATGCCAAGCATTGGAAGTAGAGTACGAGGCGTTATTAAACACAAAATTAAAGGGAGTTTCGATTTAAATATAATTAATCTAACAATATTACCTTGTATTTATTTAAAAAATAAAAGTATCATACCTAGCCTGTAAAAAGTTGAAAGGACCAAAACTAATGCAGTCTCATTCAATATAAAATAAACAACAATATTTTTTTATTCAACAGTTTGGTTTTTTATCTCATGAACGAAACGTTATGTCAAAAAAATACGAAAACCGTTTCTTGGGTAGGGAGGGGAAACTAAACTGACTTAAGAGACCACCTACTTCTGATACACTGTTGGAAAGCCCGGAAAAATGCTTCCTAATGGTGTAAGTAGCAAAAATAATAATTTGTCAACAAAATGAAACAGTGTTAAATATCATACTGCAAAAATGTTTTTTTAATTAAATAAATAGACACTTGAGTTATTCTTTGAAGTCGTTGAAGTGGATACAAAAAATCTGGCTATAAGTCTGGCGACTTAGGCGGCCACTCGACGAGACCTCTCCTTCCAATCCATTTATTTGGAGGAGTTTTGTTTAACCAGTTCCTAGCTGCTACTGTATAATGGATAAGTGCTCTGTCTTGCTGGAAGTGCAACAAGTTTTCATCTAAAGCTAGATTGAAGTCAAAATAATAGTATAAAACTACACTACACTACACTACGCCTTACAAATTAGAAAATTACTTTTAATAGTTTTATACTATTATTTTGACTTGTATTGATAACACGCTTCGCTATGACAATTGTTACAGGAAACTGTAATCAAGTAAATAAAGCTAGATTGCCATCGTCGTGTTGTTGAGTCATTAGTTTGTGGACAATCAAGGTCTCTAGCATATCGAGGTAAAGAGTCTATGTACTCTGATGAATGTCATCGCCCAATAAATGAATAATTTGCATCTTATAGGAGTGATTCTTATGAAGCAAAGAAACTTTCCGTTTTGTCATTGCAGTAATTCGACGAGTTGATGCAATAGGATCTATTTTCAATTGTCCAATGGCTTTGTTAATAGTCTTGAATCATTTATTTTTCTACTTGCCACATTAACGGTTTCTCTAATTTTTGCGATTTAATTGCATTTAATTTTTCCGGAAAAATTCGGAAAAACGAGTTTCTTAGTAATTTGTTAAAACAGATTACTTAGAATGTATGTATGTATGTATGTATGTCTTTTGGGGTAACATTCACTGAGACCTAAAAGATCTATTGTGCCCCCTTACTTCTACTTAGCTCCTGAGGAAAGTCTCAGAGACTAGTAGCTCCTTTAGTCCTATTTCCCCGAGGAATTTTAGGATATCTGCAGGCTTCAACTTAGGTAACTGTCCCTCTTCTATCCAGTAGTCTCCCAGGTGCTGTGCCCTAGGATTCTGAATTGCTGTGCAGTTCGCAAGTATGTGGATGGAGGATTCTTCTTCCATTCCACAAAACCTACAATCTTCTTCCTCCACTATTTTGAGCTTTTTAAGGTGCCCATTCAGGCGACAATGTCCCGTTAGGATTCCTGTTAAAACTCTTAGTGCAGTTTTGCTTTGACTTATGCATTCATTTGATCTCAACAGGTTGTAGTCACCCAGAATCTTTGATTGCCTAAGCCCTACTAGATCTGTCCAATTGTCAGATCTTCTCTTTTCTTCGGCTTTACCTATTTCTTCCAATATTACATTGGAGCTGATTCCGCAAAAAGGTTCCGGCCCCCAAAAGGGTATTTCACTACCCCTCTTTGCTAGTTCATCTGCTATTTCGTTTCCTTCTATTCCAGTGTGTCCTGGAATCCACAGTAAGGTGACTATATTGTTCTCGCCTAGTTCATTAAGTTTGCCTAGGCATTCCCACACCATTTTGGAACTGATTACACAAGAACTCAGCGCTTTAATGGCTGCTTGACTATCAGACATTATGATAATCCTTTGCCTTCTATATCCTTTGTCAATATTGAACTGGATTACTTAGAAACCAGTGTTCCAATTTTTCCACAGGAAAAGTAAGATGCACGAGGGATATTTGGTAAGATTATTTCCTGAGTTAAATAAATACTTTATTTTAATAAAACATTCTTTTTAACAGTAAGTTGACAGTTGTTAAGTAATTTTTCCACTTAAAATTTATATTTGACATACCAATTCTTGATAGCGATTGGTCAAAATTAATAGGAAGGAAATAATCACGGATATACACGTGACTTACTTGTTTTTCAGGATGACTATCATTAAAAACCGATGCAATCTGTAAATAATGGACTGATGGGAGTGCATTATCTCTTATTAATTTCAGTTTCCCTCTATCCTATAAAATGTTTTTATCTTTTCGTTCACGACCATAGACCTGCGAGTTTTAAAATTGACAAAGCATTTGGTTACTTTTAATGTGTTTTATTAAACAAATCTTCGGGGAATTTCGACATTTATTAGTGCATTGATTAATTTGTGTCATTGGTTATTTTCCCATATGTACAATCTTTATACCTTAAATGCAATTTATATCTCTCACTGAAAATATTTCTTTGTATTACGAGGCTTAGTATGGTTCTTTAATACTAAAAGTATAATAAAACTTATTGGTAATTCCCCTTAACGTTTCGATGTGTTTAATTACGTTGTCAATGCTTCACTTAAATACTACAAAGACATCAATTTATCTTTGAAGTAAAGTTCTTTCGAGATTTGTTCTCTAAAAATTGCAATAATGTACAATAAATGAACTAGCTTGTGCAATATGAAAATATAAATCATTTGATAATAATAGCTCATTAGGTATAGAGACTACGCAATTTTTATTAAAAAGAAACAAACAAAATGTTCCTGATAAATTGTAAAAATAATGCGATTAATAAAAAAATATGAAAAACTTCGAAACAGCTTTTGATTAACCTAAACCTTTCTTTCCCAGATTGACAGGACCTAAATAAACGACACATGTTACAGCATTTGAGGTTCAACATCTGTCAAAAATGTGAGTAACTTAACCACACATACCTGGTTAGCTATAAGTTAACCAGTCAATATTCCTCGACTTGTATTCCAAACCATGACGTAACAGTTAACCAACGACAGAAACCAGCTCTCTGAGATAGTTTGACAGAGTAGTTATATTATTGGAGGTTAGGTGTTTGTTTATTTCTGAGTTTCCACAAACGTCATAAAAGTTTACCGTGACGTCATGGTATTGTTAACCCGGTTTGCGTGGTTAAGTTAAGGCACGTATTGATTTATTTATTATCATTAATTACATCAGTCTAAACATCAGTTATAATTAAACCGAGTTTAGGTGTGAGATACAACGCGCCCTAAGGGCCGGTTGTTCAATGGAGGTTTAACTCGCTGATTAAGTGAACCGGGTTCAATATGCAACTATGGATTAGAGCATCACGCATTTTTCAAAGGAAAACTAACCAAGGATTACTTAATTCATTGTTTTCATATGTTGGCAACACATATATCAGCATTCGGATTATATTCGGACTCATTCGGACTGCTCCGCGCGGAATGAATGCAGAACTAAAATTAACCTTACCTTTTCAACAGTTTGAACAAAGATCATTTTAAATCTGATATTCATAAAATGGATCCCACTATAAAGAAAAAGCGAACGGATAATTTCAACGAAGGCGAAGAAAAAATTCTCATTTCATTGGTGAAAAAATATCAACACATTGTGGAGTCAAAGAGAACCGATGCAATCACCAATTCGAAAAAACTCAAGACATGGGAAATAATATGCAATGAATATAACACTATCTGTTCTGGTTGCAAAACAGCCCAGGCTCTCAGAACAAAATTTAACAATTTAAAAAAGAAAACAAAACAGAAATTCGCTATTGAAAAGAGACTTCTTGGACGTACAGGAGGAGGTCCTCCACCACCAGAAATAAAGGTGAATAATGTAGAATTCGAGTTACGAAGTATGATGGGGCATACTTTAACAGGAATCAAATCCAAATTTGATGATGATCAAACTGAAAATCCAGTAATCGAGGATCCTGAAAACGAAACATCTCATTATGGAGATAGTGAGGAGCAAATATTAATACAATACAATACAAAACTGAACTTATATTACCGATTTGTCTGGTTCCTAATCTTTTGATATTAGATGTATAATATATGACGGGTTATTTCTTTTGGCAACCGAAATCTATTTAAAAATTCCTTTTCTGTCCATTCTTCCAAATGGTTCCGACGTTGCCTGAGTACTGGTCTCTTTCTTCTTGTGGCAATAATATCAATAATTTCCAAAAAATCTTCATCGTCAGTTATGTCTTCCATAATTTGTGTAGTAAAAAAAGTAATTTAAAGTATTCAAATAAAGAATAAATAGAAATAACGTTTATCAACCAAAATATCATAGAATTTATAGGTTAGAATCTGTCAATTATCTCTTTTAAACCACCGAATTTCTGAGATTAATTTGAACCACTGTTAAACTAGGTTTATAGCATGAACCTTTATTGAAAAACTGAAACATAATTGGTAAACCTGGTTTAACCGATATCGGGAGATTATCCTCGATTGAACAACCGGCCATTAGAAGATGAGTATTCTCATCCGCCATTTCGGTGCTTGAATTTTATTGTTTTGTGATGTGTCGAATTGACATATTGTGTAGAAAAATTTTTGATATTGAACAGAACATTTTATTTTACCAACTTTACTTCAGACTATTAACACCAGAAAATTGAGAAAGTGCAACGAATGGATGCTGGCCACGTCTCTGAGTAGAAATACCGAATCTCATTCCAAATACTTAACCAACACAACAACAACGTCAACGTACAACGTACAACAAGGCACCAAAATGGCGGACGAGAATACCTACGTCTACAGCGCTCTAGTTAAGTTCAAAGAAAAATGTCTCTAGTCATACGAAAGAGCAGTAACGGCAACAAGGATTGCCTAAACTCTGTCCCCTCAGAAGGCTCCTCCTATCAACATTTCCAAACAAATCTATAACGCGTGTAAAACGAGATATTTGGCGATTTACTGTTGATATAGTTATAAATAAGAGAGATCGTTGTTAGAAATAAGTTAAAAGTGAACAGTTAAAGACTTTTTACATGGAGACTAGATATATATATATATTTATACATACATAGTCTCCATGATATTCACAAGAAAATCTGCATGGTAGGATTTGGAAAGCGTTTAAACAGTGTAAACATTGTTGGGGTCTTCAGACGGACGCGAAATATTTGTACTAACACTAAACCTATAATAACCAATTTATTTAAGAGGTTTAAAGAGAGTTTTAAGGTACCTGTATTTAGGTGATAGATTTAAGATTTAAGTCCATTCGGATGCTATAATAAATTTCAATACTTAAACATCTGAGAGATATTTGAAATAAGTCACCATGTTTTTCAAATTCTACACTTTTCAAATATGTTACTTTCAACATAAAAAATTGTTTTTCTGCTAACTATTTTCATACTAAGTTTTGACTATCAACATATAAGTGTTGATAAACTTTGATAAACATTGTTATCAGGGTTATCGTGTGACCTTTTTGGGGGTCACTTAAAAATGTATTATCAGCAACTATTCTATATTAAAGACATAATGTGAACATAATCAGTTTGAATTGTTTGAAGCGCACTATTACTCAATCATTATCTCCAACTGCCAAACGTCAAATTAGAGAAGAAAGTTCATATACATTCCTCCACACAAAAATGAACATTACAATGGTGTTATATATGAATACCCGTATATTTCTGCAGAAAAGAGAACTGTTATCAAAAAGTATGTATAATCCCACAAGAGACGAAGAAAATGTAGGCTATAAAAATTTAAGATTCATAAAATGTTCCAATTGAATCACATATTATGTTATATATATAGTGGCTTAACACTCCCGTAGGAGTAGCGCCGCTCTTACGAGCTTTCTAGATCCCATTGTAATGGTGGGTCAGACCATATTCACCTTTAATATTTTTTTTACTATTTGTAGCCATTGCTTCCTGTCCAGAGTTTACTCTTCCCAGTGTTTAATTCCTATTGCCCTACTACCTCCTGCAACCAATTTATCCTGGGTCTTCCCCTTCTTCTCTTACTACAAGGCTTCCACTTTAACATTGAGTATATTATTGATCTCTTACCTGCTCTCCATATGTGTCCCAACCATTTTAATCTTTGCTCCTTAATCTTTTTCACTATGTCTTTTTTTATCTCTTGATATAGCTCCATGTCTGTTCTTCTTTTATATTCTTCACCTATTTTTTTGGTCCTAATATTGTTCTTAGTATTTTTCCTCTTGTTGTTTTTTATTCATAGTTGATGTTTCTGCCCCATACATCATCAACGGTCTGATTATTGTATTATATATTCTTATTTTTGTGCACTTGCTAATAATTTTATTTTTTAATAATTTATTGTTTGCCTGAAATGCTTTGTTTGTTGCAACGATTCTTTCCCTTATCTCAGTCTCTCTGTCTCCGTCACTACTTATTGTTAATCCCAGATATTTAACTCTATCCACTTCTTCAAATTCATATCTTCCAATTTTCACGTCTTTTTGTTCACAATTCTTTTTGAGTCTCAATAATTTGGTTTTATGTGTATTTATCTTTCCTTCCCTTATTATTTCCTTCAACATTTCTTTCATTACCATTCTGTTTTTAGTCACTAGTGCTACGTCGTCTGCATACGCTATTATTTGTCCTCCTCCGGTTCTTAAATTTCCTTTACATATTTTCTTCAATGTATATATTCTAGTGCCAAATTGAATAGTGTTGCCGACAGAGAGTCTCCTTGCTTGACTCCTTTATTATATGTCAACTTCTCCGTTTTACCTCTTTGAGTGAATCACATATATTGCTTTAAGAAATTAGAGTATCATTGCAATTATGTACCTCTAAAATTTATTTGTCCAAAGTGTAAAGAGAGACAGAGAGAAAATAGTATGTGTTTTCAGCGTTTTATTAGCAAATCTATGAAGGAAGATTGGGGTGAGAAACATGCATTACAAGGAGATGGTAATTTTGGACTTACTCAAAAGTAAGAGGAGTCATGAGAAAAATAAAGTATAAAAGACGTTGTTATGACGATAATAGTTTTCAAAATATTCTATATGAACATGTAATAGCTGTTGATCTTTTCTACTGTATAACTCGTATAGTAAGTACACTTTCTGTTATTTTTTTTTCAACCTCAGTTGAAAAAATATAATGGGCGAAGTTGAAATAATTTGTACTTGTTTTGTTTCTATACAACTATCCGAAATGTAGATGGTTGTACTCGATCTACAATTTGGATAACCTTTCCAGTCTGTAGCGAAAACATAAAGAGACCAGGCCTCGGACTCTGCACACTACAGAATTCCACCGATCGTTTTCTACGGTATTAGTACTGCTATTATTCCAGTCGTCAGCAGACGAAAGTCTCACTTTGTATACCATCTGCGTACTGTCGACAAGTCTTCTTTTATTTCTGATTTATTACTATGAGTTTTTATTAAGAAATCGTCGTCAAAAGACGTGTGAATAGAGTCGATAGTAGAATTCCATAGTGTGCAGTTTCAACCAAGAGCACAAAAAGGTGCCGAGGACTCTAAGCCTCTGACTGGTGGTGGTGAACCAATCAATCAATCAAGAGTCCCATGTACTAAACTAGATCCTATAAATATTTGCAACCCTACAATCAAGGATCCAGGATTCATCCGTAAAACTTAAATTACGAAAAAATGTAGGCATCTCTCACAAGAATATTAAATGTTTGTTACTTCTGAGTTTGTTGTTTCTCTTGTAGTTGAACTTTGAGGGTTCATTATGTTAAATAGTGCATTTAATTTCAATTGCCCTTTGAAATGCATGTATAGGTTATAAATTTTGTGGTCCGGGAACATAGTGAAATAAACGATTAGCGAGAGGTGATAGAGGAATCAATGGATTAGATAAAGCATGTAGGGATCATGATGCTGCTTATTTACAAAATAGCAATCTACAACAACGACACGGAGCAGACAAGATTTTAGTTGAAAATGCGTTAAATCAATTTCTATCAAAAAACAGTGCCATTTATGAGAAGCTGGCTGCTTTTTATGAAGACAAAAGTAAAATTGGGTATGGGCTTAAAATTGAATAATTATAAGTTGACAATAAACAACTGTGTCAAAGAAATAAACAAGCAAATCTTTAGAAAAAGTTACAGATGGTATTAATAAATGCACAATGATTCTTAAAGTTGTCATTCCAACCAAGAATCGTAGAAGAAAACATCAAAAAGTGTCAACCATTCTAAAAAACATAAAAGAAATTCGAAACATGGATTTTCGTATTGCAGACGATTATCCAATGAACAATACTTCCACAATAATGAATGACTCAGAAATTAAGTAAAAAAAAAGAGCTAAAAGAACACTTAATCTTGATATTGATTATGGTGTGTCAAATACAAAAAGAAAACGGAGTATTAAAGAACAGCTTTTAGAGAATACTTCAAACGAATTGAGTAAAAAACGTGAATTTAAGATGAATTTCTGTTGTTATAATATTGTTTTCATATTTGTTGAAGAAGAAGTTGAATAAAATTCTTAAACGTCTAGGCTTGGCTCGTCTTCGACTCATCTCTTTCCTTTCAATCTTATCACCTTCCCAATAATATGAGCTGGTTTAGGCTCACCTACTCTAGTAAACATCGCATCTGATTAACATTTAATAATACACACACTATATTGATACATCATGTAAAGCTGCAATACTTATTGATTATCTTTTTATCTCTTTTGCTTTTAACTTCTTTTACACTTTCTGGTCATTGTTGAGTCTTCTTGTACTCCCTCTGGTCATTTTTTATACCTCTTGCAATTCACACACCATTGATGCAACCTGTATAGTTGCAATACATATTGATTGTCTCTTCATCTCTTCTACTTTTCACTTCTTGTACACCTAGTAATTGTGGATTCTTCTTGTACACCTTTTGATCATTGTTGATACTGCACCTTTTCCTTTCACCATTACAGCATTTGGTTATTGTAGTTACACATACATACGTCTTCGGATATGGTCATCTACTTTGGAGACCCTGATGAACCAAAGTGTCCCAGAATCGGAGAAGTATATCTTCTTGTACGAATGGTTGTGTGGTTTGTGTTCTAACGGCACAACAATTTTCTCGCTTTACCTTTTTATGCTATTCCTGATGGTTCAAGAAGCTGTTGAATGTACGAATGCACTGCTGCAGGGCTGGCAGATAATAATATGGTCCCTCGTGTGTTATATTATTCAATAAAATATCGCAAAGAAATCAAGGAAGGTCCCTGTCCATTTATCCAATCTGTACTCGTGCAATTTCACTAGGTAGTGGTAGAAGATTCCGTTTTACATAAGAAGCCACGTGAAGTTTGCCAACTGTCTTGCGCAGAAATCAAAATCGGTCTTGTTGATCTATGTCGCCTCGTAACGACCATTTCATGCCATTGGCGTTACGAACAAACATCGAAAATCGTTCATTAAAAGTATAAATATTTCAACGATACCAAGTATTTTCATATACCAGTGTGTATTGTATGTGAGAAGCTTCAAAGAATTACCCAATATGGTTTTATTTAAACTATACATAACGTTAAATACATTTTTAATATTCTAATTTTGTGTTAACCTACAAAATGTGAAAACGTTACGCTACGGATTTGAAGGCTAATGTCAAGTGGCTTGTGAAACGTAGTCTACCCACACACATAACAGAACATAGCCCCGACGTTTGCTTAAACTTTATATATATATATAACAGCGCTAACCTCAGTAAGTTCCAGATAAGTAAAGGAGTTTTGTAGGTTTTGTCATATATAATACCACGAGAGTGAAAATTTTGTCGGCAAAATTTTTCGATTGTCATGAAAGTTTGTTGCTTGGCAATTTTGCGAATGACATTTTTAACAAAACCACGAGCCGTCAGGTCAGGCCGTCAGGTTTTGGATTAAATGTCATGAGCAAAATTACCTAAAAGCAACAAACTTGAATACGACAAGAGACAAATTTTACCTTACAACATTTTTAATAGAGTGGTATTCGACATGACTATTTCACGAGAGAATTTTATACACATAGATTTGATATATTAAACGTCAAAAAATTGCCGCGACAAGACAAAAAATTGCCAGTTCAAAACCTTCAAATTTTGTCAGTTATCAATTGTCTTTTAAATAATTTATACTAGAAATTAATCAAATAAAATATTTCACATATATGTTGGATTGACTACAGGGAGGGAAGGAATTAAATGATAGAAAGGTTTATTTTAAAAATGAAATTACATTTTAAATTTTCTTGAATTAGTGAAGATTGTCAGAAGACAGGTTACTTAATCGTCTGCCAATTTTAAATCGGTTTCTATACCTCAGATACACTGGTTAGAAACTGTTTGTAAACAAGAATAATATTTGCTCCAAGTAAAATTTCACTATTACGTAATCAATTTTAATAGACCACTAACAAACGTAGTTTATACAGTGGCATGAGTAAATTTTCCTACCAACTTTCATACAGAAATCTTGTAATACGAAATATCACGTATTTACCTTCCAGATGAAATAAAAAAAGACATGGAAGCATTCTAAAGCAGATGCAATTCAACTCATCAGAAATCATAAAATACTTTTTATTGGGATGTTGTCTTCATTCAAATGAAAACATAATTTTCAGTGATAAAATTACTAGATTAGATTAGATACGCAATAAACTGTATATGTCATCTACAGTCTTTCTCAGCTTATATCTGAAAAACTAAATGGAATAGAGAAAAATCATATCATGGTATTCCATTTTGTTTATGAACCTACCATTCCTCTAATTCACGGTAAGTGTTTATAGTAGATCTGTAAAAATTGAATACCGACTATATCGCTTTCGATTTCGGAAAAATTTGCAGATAAAATGGGTACAAAATTTTTTACAAAGTACTAAAATCTTCTATTTTTCATTTGTTTTCCAAAAACTTAAATGGCTTCATATGTCAAAAAAGTATGGCATCAATTGTCCCTATATACAAAAAAGGTGATAGACGGGAGTTTGGTAACTACAGGGGTCAACAAGGTGGAGTACTTTCACCACTTTTATGGAACCTGATTGTGGATGACTTGATCTTCAGGTTGAATGATCAAGGCATATGGAATCAGGGCTTTGCGGACGACATAGTGATTATCGCCAATGGGAAATTCCTAGAGGTGGTTATGAATGTCCTACAAGAAGCACTACGAATTGTGGAGGTATGGTGCCTTAAAGAGGACCTTTCAGTCAATCCAAGAAAAACCAAACTAGTTGCTTTCCGAATAGAAGAGTTATCCGGCTGGGTAGAAAACTGATGTTCGGAGAAGAGCTAGAAATATCCAAAGAAGTTAAATATCTGGGAGTGACCCTAGAGTCCAAACTGAATTCGACCAGTTAGCTAAAGAAGGCTCTAAACGAGACTTCATAGGTCCGGAACCATTTGTGGAATCACAAAAGATTGCATAAGAGGGGAAATCGGGAACTGGCTAGATAGGGAACACCAACTCAAATGGAGGTCGACACAAGGGCACCACAATACAAAGAGTTTACTGAACAAGGTAGACAAGGAACTCTCAATCAGGCTATTGAAACTGGGTAAGACAAGGCGGAGGATTAAGCCCATTTCTTTTCATTGTGCTTATACATGAAATAATAAAAAAAACAAATAATAAATGTAGAAAATATTTGGTAGGGCATAGTTTGCAAAAAGTTGATATAACAAATGACATTGTTATATCGATGGATTTTTGCCAAAGTAACGTAAGTGACATTTCTGGTGAAAATCATGTTTTTTATTAACGTAAAGCTTCTATTGTTAAGAAGGTACTGCCAAAGTGTAGTAAGGCTGAATTATACTTTAAACTTTATTTTTAACTATTTTAAAAACGTACGTCTATAATTTTTTTAATCATAACGCGTTTTTTCTAGTAATCATTTTTGTTGACTTACGTTACTTTGGCAAATACATATCGATATATGTGCACAATGTGAAAGAGAAATACAACAAAACTTAAACATATGGAATGAAACGTTGAAGGAGTATGGTATGAAAATAAGCATGAATAAGACTTAAACTATGGTGATTGGCGATAAAAAAGAAAATATAAAAATATGTATTGAAGAACAAGTGGAATAATTTCAATATCTTGGAGTAGAATTAGATCAGGGCGGAACTCAGGAAGCCGAAATAAATAGAAGAGTCCAAAAAGCAAGTAATTTATATATATATAAAAACTTTATTTATAAAAAGAAGATCTCAAGAACAACTAAATTAAAGGTCTTTAAATCTGTATACAAACCAGTGTTAACGCATGGCTGTGAATCTTGGATACTTAATAGAACACAAATGAGTAAAATACTAGGCTTGTTCAACTGAAACCCATCTTTGGACAGGTTAGCCTTGGAAACAATTGTAATCATTCAACTGACGTTTTCCAACATTAGTAGTGTATGCAAACGTCACACTGATCTGTTTATTTCGTTTATATTTGACAGCGATTTTAAGTATTGTGACTTTGAAATGGCGTTTGTTGTTAACAATCCGTCCAAATGTGATAAGCGTGCAGTCATTCAATTTTTGTGTGCTGAAGGTGTGCAACCGTTGCAAATTTATACGCGAATGCAAGCAGTGTATGGAAACGCATGTTTTGCATATCCAACTGTGAAGGAATGGTGTCGAAAATTTAAGAATGGAGAAGAGAGGACGAATGATAAGCCACGACCAGGTGCATTGATTACTGCATCAACAGACAGGAATGTGGCATGTGTGGAAGGCCTGATTAGAGAAAATCGTCGAATTTCAATCAGAGCAATTTCAGAAAATGTTGGTGTGAGTATAGGATCTGTCCATAGTATCGTACACAAACTAGGTTACAGCAAAGTTTGTGCGCAATGGGTTCCTCGCCTTTTGTCTGAGGACCAAAAAAGCTTGCGAATGGGCTTCTCTTTGCAACACCTCACGGAATACAGTCAAAATGGTAATGACTTTCTCTCGTCAATAGTTGCTGGCGATGAATCTTGGTGTCATTATTTTGAACCATCGATGCAATGGAAACACGCAAATTCTCCGCCACCAAAGAAGTTTAAAGTTCAACCTTCTGCAGGCAAGGTGATGTTGACATTTTTTTTTCGACCATGAAGGACCCTTGCTGATAGAGTTTACAGAACCTAGAGTGCATATCAACGCAAACCTGTATAATGAAACTTTGAACAAGCTCCATCAAGCAATAAGAAGAAAACGTCCAGGGAAGCTTTCACGTGGTGTTATTCTGCTTCACGATAATGCTCGGCCTCATGTTGCCAACGTAGTGAAAGAAAATCTGCAACGAAAGAAATGGAGGAAATTAGAGCATCCACCCTATAGTCCCGATTTATCGCCTTGCGATTTTCACATCTTTGGGCCACTAAAAAAGGCGTTAAAAAGTAACCGTTTTCAGTCGGACGCAGAAGTACAAAACGCTGTGAAAGAATTCTTCCAGCAGCAGCCACAAGATTTCTATAAGCAGGGTATACATCGGTTGGTGAAACAGTGGGATATGTGCCTCAATTGTAGTGGTAGTTGTTTGTAACTGTACTTGTCAATAAATTTTTCCTGGACCAAAGATGGGTTTCAATTGAACTATCTTGTACAAGCGGCTGTAATGAAGTATCTAAGACGAATAAGAGGAGTAACAAAAAAAAATAAGATAAGAAACACAATAATAAGAAATGAACTGGAAATACAGTCAACTTTGGAGTATATTGAGGAAAGACAACTGGGCTGATGGGGACATTTGCAGTGTATGGAGGAGACTAGATTAACTAAATTAATATGGGGAACGGAAATTCAAAAAAATAAAGAGAGATAGGCCCAGGAAAACTTGGGATGAGACAGTAGGGGAAATATTACAGCGTTAAGGAAAATCTTGGATGGAAGCTAAAAACCTGGCACTGAAAAGGAGAAGTGGAAAAAATTTATAAAAGAGTGAAAATATCACTGTACACCACAATGTGGTAGAAGAGTTATTTGACTATATATATTTGTCAAAAAAGTTATAAAACTGGGTTAAATAACAACGATCTAGATAAAACATATTATTTTCACCTACTTTCTAAAAAAGATTTAACAAACTTGACCGAAAACTATCTCGAATTTTATAAAAGCGTATTGCGTTTCTCATTTATCGATTCACTAATCCCGTTGAAAGAATAAAAAGGACGCTGGTGTTCTCCATCCCAAGCATCTCCTATTTTCCTCGGGGGCGACAAACTACAGTAACTATTGTAAGTTCTTTATATAAAAGATTTGTAACCAATAATTTATTCTGCGAGCTGACCCGTTTTTGGCAAGAAACCAACGCGCTAAAATAGATATTGTGCAAAAATGGATATGAGAAAATACCAGGGCACTAAATGAGTTTGTCTGGTCGGTCTTTCCCAGACAAATTAATTTTTTGAATATATCTAGTGTAATAAACAATATTTAGCATCTAAAATGTGGCTATTCTGAGTTATAAGTTTACAAAAAAAAAAAAAAAACATATTTCACTTGAGTCCATTCCAGGGCATCAATTCTTGACGGCAAAAGGATAGAATGTTCCCCGGGTATTATTCCTCTATTCGGCTTTACTGATGTTCTCTGAAGTTCATAATAACGTATTCTGGAGCATCAAGGAAAGTGCATCAAACATGGTACAAAGCCACAGCGATAATAAATTTCCTTACCAATCAAAAAACTGAATTTTTTGACAGACACAATGTGCGTATTTGAGTCTGTCATGTGAATCTTCATCGGTTTGAAATTTTCGATCATTAAGGACTGATGTTTAGACTGATGTAATTGATGATGTTTTCAAGAATTGGGTCCCTGCTGGTAGACTCCGTTTCACATAAGAAGAAGCCACGTGAAGTTTGCCAACTGTCTTGCGCAGAAATCTAAATTGCTTTGATTGATTGAAGATAACATCTAAAAATAGGAATCTCTGATTTAAAGTGCTTTCATAAGCAGAAGCACGCATGTGCTTATTTTTATATTGTGCACTTGCACTTGCACTATTGTGCATTTTTACTTGCAGTATTGCTTAATTTATTTTGAACTTCTCACTTTTGATAAAATATGGTGTGGAAATAAATAAATGAAAAACAGATACTGGACAATAGAGGCTATGTTGCAGAGTCAGTGATACCAATCTCTTTGAAACTGCAAAAATTAACAACGTTAAAGTAAATATACATTACTCTATATTTTTGCCCTAAGCTGTCAATTAATTGATAGAAAATAGGACCGATTCTATAAACATATCACGTCAATTAAAATTGAAAAGAAATAGGACGAAGTTTTAAATATTTGAAAATTTACAGAAAAATTAATACAAAATTCAATTATTTATTGAGAATAATTACAAACGGACTTAAGAAAAGTCTTACAAAAGAATGGTGCTTCAAAGAGGAGCCACACACACACACGCGCGAAGTGAGCCCGTCCCTCCCAGGATACACCCCTCAGAGAGAGCAGCATCCTAAGGAGAACCTTCCATCGACCCTCCACCTCATCCGGCGGGTCCTCGTTCACGTTTTTCGCGTACAGCTCGTCCCTAGCCGAAATGGTTGGTTTTTGTCTTCGGCGGTCTTCTCGCTTGTTTCTGTCAGAGTAGATCCTCTTGTTTTTGCTGACCTAGTTGAAATCCCAGCTCATCGTTTTATGGATGTGCCGGGCCTTCTCGTAGGCGATTCTTCTTGAGATTGTCTTTAGGCCATTATCTGAGCTAATAGCCTTGTCATCTGTTCGTTAATCTCTTGTTTCTTCGGGGTCGTCGTTGTCATCTTGGATGTCGCTTGGGCGTAGCTGATTCCTGGCTTCGTTTCCTTTGAGGATGGTTTTCTCGTCGTTTTGTTGTTTGGGGCCTGCGGGCATCTCTTGTAGTTCACTGGGTGTTTTCCCTGGCAGTTTGCGCGGGTGGCTAGCTTGTCCCTCGGTCTTGTGCAGTCGCTGGAGCGGTGTGATCATCAGCACTTGGCACACTTTATGTTTACGTCTGTCCGTGGTGATATCCTTGGCAGTTAAAAGTAAAGCCAGGTACTCACATTTTGTATTATAGATCCCTCTCCAGGGAATGCAGGATTAGCACTCTGTAACAAAACAGCGATAAAGATTCTCTCCTCTTTGGTATTTTGTACTCTGTAAATGAGTTCGGACGTTTCCGAGCCTAGCTGAACATGACCGAAGATGCGATCGCGAAGCGAATGATAGCGACAACTGCAAGGGTCTTTCTATTTAAGAGACATATCGTTCTGTTTTATTCTACTCAATGTGTAAGATTTTCCATCTCTGTTCGATGAAAAAAGAAAAGAGGTTATGTTGTTGTTGTTGTTATTAATTTCAATTTTCTAGGGTTCGTTGTGTCAAAGGTTGTGTTATGATTCTTGCAATGTTTTTGATTTCATTTACAAGAAATCATTATACTGGCAAGATCTTTGCCACAGCTATTAAAAAAAATCACTAAACAATATTATGAATTATTATGCACCAAGCAAATAGGTAAATACTTCAAGCAGTGTCATAAATAAACATGTGAGATTACTAAAGCTAACAGATAAGTGTCAAATTTCTTATTTTTCTTTATTTTCATCATGAAATATTGACGATCCCGAATCTTGTCGAACTACAGCCGAGGCGATATAGATTCGCTTATAGAGTACCACTAACCAAGTATAGCGATTCTTTTCGTTTGCTTATTATTTATCTCTTTCCTTAAAATACAAATTACAGAGTGCCAGCCCCGGTAATAAAGATCTGGGACGCCAATTTTTTTTATGGATTTCATTCAATGAACGAAATGTGTTATTTTTAATATCTTCTTTTATTATAAACCAGAAGCCATTTTTATTCTTAAGATTGTTTCAAGCCAGAAGAAGCAATTTTGGGTTATTTACATTTTACAATTTTCAGTATTTTTTATATTTTTAAGTATTTTTATCACTTTAAAAGATACCAAAAACCTAAACTTGTTATTTTGGTTTCAAAACGAATGATTTGATAAAATATGGGCATAAAAGACAGTCTTTTGATGTTATTTGGTCTGAGGTTTGCCTTCGATATCTAAGGAAAATAATTATAATCATCTGATGCGCTTCAGATAGTGAGAACTGTATAGAAAAGTAAATATTAAAATTTCCATTGTAGTGTATTTCAATATCTTTCTTTTCCTTGTTCTCCAACCTCTTTCTGGGATTATGCACTCTCCTCAGGTCAATACTTATTAATCCAAATTTAATAAACACGAAACACCTAAAAAGCTCATGATTAAATCATTTTTTGAAATCATTCATAACAATCATTACGACTTTGTATTATACTCCGACGCTTCCATAAGTGATACTGGCGTTGGCTGCTCAGTTACCACAGCAAACAATCTCATCAGCTCTTCCCTAAACCCTCCTTTGTGCAGTGTGCATACTGGAGAATTGCACAGTATTCTACAAGCTTTTTAGCACATCAACCATTCCAATAAAAAAGTTACCATTTGTACAGACTCTTTAGCGTCTATCCTATCTATAAAAGAATTATTTACTGAACATCCCATTGTCCAATAAATCCATCACTCTTATTACCATATTCATTCCCTAAACACCACAGTCACCATTATATGTATAGTCTCATACATTGGTATACCTGGAAATGAACTGGCCGATCAGCATGCCAAAACAGCGTCAACTACTGCCACAATTACTTCTCATATCCAAATTTACAAGGATGTTAAGGCAGAAGCAAAAAGAATCGTTAGATATATGTGGCAAACTTGCTAGAGCTCCACCAAGACTCTCCTACTATCTATCCAGCCCATTCTCAACACACCTCTGTATACTGTATACCCCACTCCCACTGGACTCTCTAGACCAGAAATATCAATACTACGTAGATAGGTCACACCAAACTCACACACAGCTACGTAATGACCTCAAGCAACAGACCTTCCTGTCAAAGCTGTCAGTGCCCACTTACTGTTAAACACTTCCTGGTTAATTGTCGCCAATTTAGCACAAGAAGACGACAACATAATCTCAAATCCCAGCTGCAAGACATCCTAGGGAACTCAAACCAAATCGAGACAACACTGAAATTCTTAAAAGATATATCACTCTATCACAAACTTTAAACTACGTTTTTAACTATCTGTAATAGCTATTGTTTTCTGTAATCGCCCCTGTGCAAGTGGCCTTAAAAAATATCTTTGACCTAACACGCAGTATATTTTCAAAACTTAACACAAATAGTTTTTATATTGCGATCGAACAAATAGAAACGCCATTCATTTATTTGCAACAAACTTCTGAGCATGTTAACTTTAGGCTTGATGCCAAATTTTGGCATTGCCAGAGCTTTTATCAATACTGTTATAAACGCTCTAGATTGAATAAAAACAGTGGTGCCAATTTTTGATACTGAAATCGCGAGGAAATAATTACAGTTCAACTAAATTCCTGGTTGTTTTCACGATGCCGCGTACTTTGTCTTCTTGATTCTGGAGGCGTTTATTAATTTCATAGTTTGTGCTACGATTTTAACGTCATTAGCAAACACAGAAGATTGTACTCATGCGGATTACCTTGCAATTGATACAAATTGAGTGCTCTGTGATTTAAGAAAATCAACTATTACATAATCTATTTTCAGTTAATATGGAGAAAGTCTAGAAAACACTAATTTTTTATAAATATTTTCGTCACCCTTCATGTTTCAAGACAGTTAAGATTTGATTCTTAACAGATCTGGGTTTTCCCGTAATCGGTTAAACTAGCCGGTCTAACGTCTAATTCCAATCGAGGGTAATAAAAGTCTATTTAGAAGTGGATTACGATCGTAAAACCCTTAATGGGAGTGAATTCGGGTAAATAGTACCATTCCATAGGTTGTACAGGCCTGCAATGGTTCTTGTAGCTTCCCATACTATTCGGCTTGTAGTGCCTCTATCTATGCTAATAAAATCACCCACTACCTGTAGGAGCACTTCTTGTTCTGCTATTACAGCATGGTTTCTATATATTTATGTCCCAAGGCAGTAAAGTGATTCTTTATCGGACGAGTTTGAAATTATGAGACAAGCGAGCGAGGCGAATAACAGGCGAGTTCGATAAAGACACTTTAATGACGTGGTGCATACAACATTTTATCGCCAACCGTTCAGAATTAAGAATATGAAAAACTGAGATATATTTCATTGCATTTTATTGCGACAAAGTAAACAGCGAATATAGAACAAATCTAATGATTATTTGTTATATTGAAATTGAACGTACGTGAAGCTTTAAAAAAGTTAATTCCTGAAGTCAAAGGAGTTCCAACTGAAAACGTTTGAGCGTTATCTATATTGAAAATGCCGTAATAGGAAGAAGTGTGACACTGACGATTAAATGTCAAAGTCAAAATACTTTTCCTGCCGCAAATGCGGCAGATAATAGTTATTTGTTTTACTAGGCATAAAAGCACAAGATTTAATGCCGCGGCTGGTGTTTCCAACCCAGCCAAGGCATTAAATCTGCTTTTCTGCCGTGTGAAACATATAATTTTTTCTTCAAATTTGTTCCAATTCCACGCAAAACCGACTTTTTCATATTTAAATTTATTATCATCAGCATCATTTTGAGTTTTCTTAATGTCATTGTCAATTTTAATAACCAGTTTGATTTAAATTATTACTTGGAAAGTTGCCTAGCAACGAACTTTTTCTGCCTAGGCAGTAAAAGTGGACCTTTTCTGCATAGGCATTAAAAGTACAACTTCTAAGCCAGCCAAGTGTCATTAAAAGGCCGCTTTTGCGAAAATGCAAGGCACGAGCGTAGTGAGTGCCTATTTCGATACGAGTGTGCAAAAGTACTTCACGCACAAGTGTCATAGAAAACTTTATTTACGACCACATGAAGAAAAAATAAAAAAATGTGCTCTGAATGGGTTAAAAAACATAAAAATAAATTTTCTGTGAACAAATATATATACACAACGAATTCTAATTATTTAAATTAATATTTACAGTAAAATGAGGACAATTATTCAAATTACTAATTATAACATTGTGTAATTCGTCTTTTTTTTAAGTAATTTGTTTACAAGAAGATTGGGATGTTAAATTTGAAGTTGAAGGTGTATCAATATCGATGAAATCGTTCGATTTGGGCTGTGAGATTGAAGAATTATTGTAATATTGTTTGTATAGAGGATTACCTTTTTAAATAAAAGCTTGAAAGAATTATCCACATTACAACTTACTGTTCAGTGGAAGATGTTATTTGATCTCTAATCAGATTTATTATACCTAAATCTTGCTCCTTGTTTTTAAATCATTTTAGAAAATCATTATCATTATCAAATCTCGAAATGGTTAGGCCTTCCTCTATAATTTTGAGGGAGTCGTCTTCCACCTAATAAAATATCAGTGATTTCTACAAAGTCTTCGTCGTCGCTTAAGTTTTCCATATCTACCAAAAACATGTTACTAAATATATAAAAAGCGTATGTTTTTTGAGGTTAAGTAACCCTAAACTCGCCAAAATCAACCGCTTAAATACAAACATCAAACATGTCAAGTTAAACTGGGCTTAAGGATAATCTTTATTTTGTACAACAAAATATCCCCTTTAAGCTAGGTTCAAATTTGAGCTTGACTTAAACTGGGATTGTACAACCGTGCCTAAGTCAATAGGATTCAAATAAAAAGTGGTAGGGAGGAGCACACAATACTCTGTGACCATCAAATCCAGATTGTATTTTATTTCTGCAAAAAAAACATTATACAGTATAATTTGGAGCAAGATTTTTAAATGTATTAAAATACAGTAAAATTCACGAATGTATCTCGTTACGTCATACTTCCCTGAATGTATCAAAGACTCTAATTTTTTGTGGATATCACTGACCGCGTATGTCCAATTAAAACAAATGGAAAGGTACATATTATGTCTTTTGTGCCTGAATTAAACTAAGCACTCTGTCTTGTGTTGTGACAACGATTGTAAAAATTGTCATATTTTAGTGAATCAATAGACGTCAAAGTTTAATACGATTATAACGCCTAAAAAAGTTTTTTAAAATTACTTTTCAAAGCACAGAGATTGTTCACCAAGAAGCAACAACTACTTCTCGGGCTATATGCCCCAACAGACATTGAATTTCACTTCCAAGTGTCTAAGTCAATATATCTATCTATTCCTATATAAGAATAGGTTCATAGTGATAGTAGCCCTGATGGTACGATGAATTTTTTCAAATTTTAAAAATGATTGTTTAAATTCTCATTTTCATAACATTTTTGTAGTATGTATAATAAAGAGGTAATTGAAACTGGGCACCCGGTGGCTTTTTGGTTCGCTGAATTCGAATATACCATCGGCGAACACCCCACGGACACCTGGTGGGCCCCAACATGGACGCGGACGTCATCTTCGAGAATTTTTCTGGAAATATCGACCATAACGAACCGAAAATCGTTATGGGGGCTTTTTGTGTGCGCTGAATCCGAATTTTATGTAGAAAACGACCACCCGAACACCTGGTGCGCCCTAACCTGGCCGTGAACGTCATCCCCGAGGGTATCCAGACATAATTGAAAAAAACCACCCAAAAATCGTTACGGGGGGTTTTTTGGCTCGCTTAAACCTAATATGGCACCTGCCATCACTCCACGGACACCTGGTGCACCCTAACCTGGCTCTAAACGTCATCCCCGAGGGGTTTCCAGACACAATTGCAAAAGACTATCTGTGGGGTGTTCGTCGGTGCCATATTTAAATTCAGCGACCCGAAAAACCCCCATTAAAGATTTTTGGTTGGTCTGTTTCAATTGTGCCTGGAAAACCCTCGGGGATGACGTTTAGAGCCAGGTTAGGGTGCACCAGGTGTCCGTGGAGTGATGGCAGGTGCCATATTAGGTTTAAGCGAGCCAAAAAACCCCCCGTAACGATTTTTGGGTGGTTTTTTTCAATTATGTCTGGATACCCTCGGGGATGACGTTCACGGCCAGGTTAGGGCGCACCAGGTGTTCGGGTGGTCGTTTTCTACATAAAATTCGGATTCAGCGCACACAAAAAGCCCCCATAACGATTTTCGGTTCGTTATGGTCGATATTTCCAGAAAAATTCTCGAAGATGACGTCCGCGTCCATGTTGGGGCCCACCAGGTGTCCGTGGGGTGTTCGCCGATGGTATATTCGAATTCAGCGACTTAAAAAACCTCCGGGTGTCCAGTTTCTCTCCTCTCTCGCATAAAGTTTGGGATAGTCCCCGGAGATGGCGTTCTTCGGCGTTCCTGAGCTCCATGTGTTCGGGGGGTCAATTTGAACATCGTTGAGCCAATTCTGACTCTTATTTACGAAGTTATTAAAGGCCTCTCAAAATATGCATTTTTTGCATGCATTTTTGGCTGCATCAATGCAACTTCCGGTTTGTAATAGGTACAAAGTAGGTACAAATGATATAAATAATTTTTGCAAGCGAATGCAAAAAACCGCATTCCGATACGTCCTATCCTAAAAGATTTCCTATCATAGTTTCATACTATACTTTTCCTTTTGTTTTTCTCAATCCTCGTTTTATTCACTAAGTATTAATCTTCATAGAAAGACATGGAATCTGATGGACGATGGTGTGGAATATCCTGCCAGCGATATGCCGACAAAGTCATAACAATCAGGGGAAAATTCTGGAATAGGTATACTCGAGTTGGATACACTCAAATTTTCCAATCACTCCATAATAATGTTGATTAATCTTAACTTTATATTATTATGTGTACCATAAAACTGGTCTATACTAATCTTTTATATATTCCAAATTCCAAGGAATAAAAGACAATGCCAAAAACATTTTTTTTGTTTTGTTTTCCACTGTCGAAATCATGAAAATGCATTTTCAAGACATTTATATCATGTCTAGTCGAATACGAAACAAGAGAAATGCATTTCCCTGATGCTGACTGGTCACCATAACTTTCCTGGCGTTTATTTCACATCTTAAATTCATTAAAACCACTTCTAACAAACAAATATTTATTTAAACTACAAACCAAATGCCGTATAAAACTATACATACAAACAAAAAAATCAGCATGAATAACAATAGATTATCATGTTTTTCAAAATATTCTTCATGGAAATCAATATACTTTTGCACATACTTCAACCAATTCTAAATTCATTATCAACTTATTGAGTCGTTGAAAACGTTGAAACAGTTTATGTATGAGAATAAAAAGAAGTTAATACATACATATTTTACATACGTATTTTATATTGTTGTAGTATTTTATATTGTTGTATTGTAGGTAAGTAATTTTATTTAAAGTCAATTATATGTATTTTACCACGTACAAGCTGTTTAAAACAGCTTCTGTGTAGATTATGTTTATTTTCTTTAAATTATGTATTATGTATTGTGATTTTATTTTTCATGAATAAACATTATTATTATTATTATTATTATTATTATTATAAAGTAGGGTGTTCAACTGAAAATAGATTCTTGTTAATGATTAGCAGATCGTTAATTCCAAGAGAAGCAATTACGTCGCACAGTATTTTATCAAATTTAATAATGTTTTGTTTTTATGCCCATTCAAAAAATTCTATTTTAAAAATTCCTTGAAATACGTGTTTTAGATTTTCACGTCACTAGTATAAGTAGAACTTACATAGACCAAAATAATCATAACAGATGGTAGAAAAGGAGGAAAAGAAGAAGTTTAGGTTAGAGTGTCAGTGAGTTGTTAGCATTCGCATGTAGTTTCATCTTGGTTTAAATTTTTGATTAGTTCGAGCTTAAGCTATGCCTTTTATCAATAAAATGCGTCAAATTGAAATTGAACAAGGTAAACATCGATGTCAGATGTCAACATCTTGCTCTTGAACAAGCTCAAACATCCCAATTAATGAGAAAGAAGAAGAAACTGAAACATGGATCAGCATAATTCCAGTAATTTTTGTTATCCTTTTTTTTGTTAATCTATAAACTAAATTTAGAATAATTTTATTTTTAAATATCCCGTTTGAACACCCTATTAGCTATTACAGTGTCATTGTCAGTTGAAAGACAAAGATTGATTTTTATGATCACGTATGTATGTATATTGGGGTGATATTCACTGAGACCTAAAAGATCTATTGTGCCCAATACATACAGGGTGAGTTATGAGGACCTGTACATACTCTTACCTCGTATGGAGATCTCTATGGGGTTATCAAATGGCCATTAAAAAATGTCTGCTCAAATATTTTAATAATATACAGAGGGAGTTGTGCATTTTGACTGACTGACATCATAACTTTAGAACGGTAACTTCGATTTGATTCATACCTACTTTGGTAAAACGTTACACTTCTGTAGTTCGTTTTGTTCATACAAAAAATTTCAACCTGTATATTGTTTTTCAAAACTCTAACAAGGATCCTACAAAGTAGACAAATAGACACAAAAAAATGGCATATTTTTTCCCCACACGATTGCTCAGTTTTTAACAAAAAAATCAAAATTTAGCAGTATGAACCATAAATTTCAAAAAATTTAATAACCAGTAGTATCGCTCTCACCAGTTATTTCTAAAGAAAATCAGGTACAGATGTCGGAAAGAATTTTCATGTTATACCGAATCTCGCATACTGTATCTGGGAATCAAAATCTACGGCTGAAAAAGGTCTTAGTCTATTTGGCAGAAATCAAGAAATCCACTTTACCATGGACTAGCCTGCCGAGAACTAGAACAGAGACGATACTCACACGCCTTAGAATAGGTCACACACGACTTACCCACCAACATTTACTGTCCGAAGACAATCCGCCCATATGTGACATGTGTAATGTGCAAATAAGAGTATCACACATATTAGTGCAGTACCCTAAATTTAAAACGGAACGTGAACAAAACAGTATTGAAGGACCGTTAGAGAACACACTGAATGAAAATTGCAACATAGAAAATGTATTAGGGTTCCTCAACCAAACTAATATCTGTTCTAAAATTTAAGCTACCTACCACATAACTGTATGTATTTTATTGTACACTAAAACCGTATAAATTGTATTGTCCCTCTACTAATAACCCTTAGGGGTTGATGCAGTTTGATATTAAAAAAAAATAATGTTCCCTAACCTAACTTATCTAACATACTGTCAAATGAACTAGCAACCAATAAAATACCATGAACTGAAAGTGTATGCAAGGCTTATGATTGGCTGTTATTGCTTTGCATTCAGATATTTTTGGTACGGTATTGACTTTGGCGCCCTCTACCATTCCTAAAAATTGAAATACATGGAGTTCGATCTCCTTATATACCCTCCATGGTCAGTAATAATAAAAATAAAGTGAGAATACGTTAGGAGTAGGTACTACATAATATTAAGTTCAATGTACAATAACATCAATAATTTATACTTTCTTCTACAAACAATTACAATTCCAAATGTAATCGATTACATACAACATAAATATTTACTTACACCCGAAATTTTTCAGTGTCGATTTGCAAAATACAAATTGCATGTGCATCCACAATGTAGTATTTCTATTTATCTATCTTAACGAGATTGCTTTTCTACATTTACGTCACATACAGTATTCGTTAACCCAATTGCTTGTGATAGAGATGTTAAAATGTAATGACTCCAATAAGTCGTTACAGTTTTAAACATATTTAATTTATTTGATGAGACAATTGTTGACGCGGTACTCTTAAATCGAAGTGAATTACAAAAAAACACATATTTGAAACATGAAGATTAAATGTTTTCGTCCTAAAACTATTAATTGAAACTCAATTACACTCAAGACTCTTGAAGGTTTGAATTTGGAGCATGGCTATCGAACTGTGTCGACTTTTCTAAAACTTACATCGAAAAATCTACAATTCCCGCTCGATGTCTCATTAGCCACTTCCAGCTCCCCAGACCCCTAACCATAGGTACCAAGGAGGCTAGGAGATCGAACTCCATGTATTTTAATTTTTGGTAATGGTAGAGGGCGCCAGTGCCAATACCATACCAAAAACATCTAACTGCAGATCAATAACAGCCAATCATGAGCCTTGCATACACTTTCAGTTCATGATATTTTATTGGTTGCTAGCTCATTTGACAGTATGTTAGGTAAGTGACGTTAGGGAACAGAAATGAAAAATCCGTTTTCGTCCCCGTCTTTGAAAATATCTTAAATTGTGATCGTTTGTATCTTGCTGAAAAAAATTCTCTTCGGCATGGAATTTTAGAAGACTTTGAAGGTCCGGCACAGTTATACTTAGTATAACAAGTCTTTGAAAATGTATGTTTTCCACTTAATTTCCTATTTCTATCTAAACACCAACTGAATTCATATTTTTCTGTAAAAAGAGCATACCTATTAGTAGTTTTTTGAAATTAATTCCACAGCTAACTACTTATATCAACTATCATATCATTGTTCACCTTTTTTCTTTCAGCTCTCTTAAAGTGTACTTGTATATACCAGAATCGTGTCATCAGCAAAAGTGAAGTATTTTGTGTGCAATTATGCTTTTTCAGACTTCTCATGAGTAATGTATTACAATCATTTCTAAAGGTGCGTCCTCACCAAGTCGACAGTCGATATGCCTCAATAAAAGCACAATAAAAGCACTTTGTCTTGTTCTGATTCCATTTTTCTAAGAAAATACACTACTACGATGTCAACGTAAACGTCAAGACGTCACTGAGTACTCAATTTGTCGAATGTCGAACGTCGAAAACACGTCCACACACTAAAGTCGATAGACTGCTCTTTCATGTTTACCGACAGTCGATGGAAAACAATTCGACATGTCGATCGATTTATTATGTCGATTGCAACGTATGGACGCACCTTTACAACGCTCACCATAACAATTTTAATCTTCCTAGTTTCTACTTCGAGTTATTATTATTAGGCCATAAGTAATATTTCCAATTTGACCACTGTCATTTATAAAAACTAACGTTACTTATTTTGGATGGTATCGTATTTGCAATGCGCGACCCTGCGGTGAAAAAACAAATTGCTTAGATAGACGATTTTGAGGACAGGTTTTGTCAATTTTTCCGTATGAGTTAGTTCTCCTTATATAGTCTTCATGATAGATACGTTCAGTTGGTAATGTGATCAATGATTAATCTGAGGAAATTGCTGTTATCGAACTACTAACTCAATATCGGTCATTTTTGCCAACAACATTAAATATTTGTATCAACACAAATGGTTATCAAGAAAAGCCCTACGAGATTTATCTCACTCATCACAACATCACAGGTACACAGATCAATTATTCCCGTCAGTCAAAATATTCCAAGCAAACAGATTTTTATCGGGCTGATCTGAGCGGAATTACCGAACAGTTCAGATTTACCTACCTACCTCTAGATGTAATAAACGAACGATTCATACTAAAGAGATTGATCGAACGCACCTCTTAATACAATTGTCATCTGCCAACGGCCGTCTCCATTTTGGCAACGTCAACGCCGAACTTCATCGGACCGCCACGAGCAAAGCAGCTCCTTTTAGCTATCGACTGTCTTGAAGGCAAGACATAACTTTTATAATGAACTTTATTTTAATGACTATCTTTTTCCTTTTGTTTTTAATAAATTGCTGTGGTAAGCACGGATCCCAAGATACCTCCAAGAATAGACTCTTAACGACCCATAACTGGACACCTCCAAGTCAACTCTTCCGTCTGCCATTCCAGGAGGAAATATATTTAAGATAAATACCTAAAAGGTATAGGCCCCATTTATTTTTTTGCTTCTCACCTGTTGGAAATAAAATTAACGCCCAAGTGAACACCTATTTACAAATTGGCGCCCAACGTGGGACCTGAATTTTTTAGATTCTTATCTTGGAATATATTTCCTCCTGGAAGGGCAGATGAAAAAGTTGACCTGGAGGAATTTGATGGGTCTTTAAGAGTCTGCTCTTGGAGGTATCTTGGGGGCTGTGCTTACCATTGCAATTTAATTAAAAAAGGGTAAAGATACTGTCATTAAAATATAGATAATCATAAAAGCTGTGTGTTTCCTTTAAAATCACAATTTTTGAAGCTAGGAAAATTTCGGAATATATTCAAATTACACTATTTTGTTTTAAATGAATAATGCTTTGTTTGTAGTATTTAAGAATCACTTAACTTTTTCATTTATTCAAATTTTTTTATATAATTATATAGGTACCTTTCTGTAACACTGTTTCACAAGCAATAAAATTATTATTATTATCATTATCCTAAGTGTACACTTGCTCAGCCTTTACTGGTAATGTTCACCTATCCCGAGCGTGTGTTAACGCAAATGGGATAAGCCTCAGCAGTTACATATTTAGAAATTTACACAGTGTGACAAGTATTCAAAATTCTAGCATTCTGCATGTATGTATGTGTTTTTGTGTAGATCTAGTTTGGTGAGGCTGTCTTGTAGAGTTTTGGGAATTAATCCCGTAGATGAAACGATGGCCAGCACCATCTCTTCTTTCTCTGCATGCCACATCTGTCCCACCTCAATTGCAAGATCGGTGTATATTGCAATTTTCCTGTTGTAGTTGTCTAGAATATTGTTGTTATTGGGTACAGTCACATCCTCTAGAAGAGCCTAGTTAGCTTTTTTATCCACAACTACAAAATCAGGCCGGTTATTCGTCAGCCGCCTATAGGTGATAATTGACCTATCGTAGTATCTAGAAATATCTAGAATCATCATTTTCTAGAACTAAATGCGGATGGTACTTGTAATAAGTCATGTTTGCCAGCTTCTGATGGATGATTTTGCAAAGTTGATTGTGCCTGCGTAGGTAATCAATAGGTGGAGGTAATGCTGTTATGTCATCGTCTAAGACAGAACATCAACTGAGAACGGAAGGTAACGGTAGAGTGCGATAATTTCTCAGTGCAAAGTGAAACAAAATAAATTATGTTCAAATTCCACAGCCATTTGAACAGAAAAAGTAAAATATTACTATTTACTTCGTCGCAACTTACTTATCCCTTTTTTACGCCAAGTCACGTAGTACCTTACTAAATTCACGACGAGAATCATGTAGAAAACCACACCTATTAAATTTTATCACAAGAATTCTCTGCAAGTTTTAACTATTTCCTTTTCACATTTTATCTTCACAAGAAATTCCTTAACTACTTGATATCATATTGTATGTTTAAAAAATGTTTTAGTGACAGTAAAAAATTTACTTTAATTTACGCATTGTCAAGACAAAAAACTTTTTAATTTTTTCGAACTATCAATGCAAGAGAGAAGAAACACTCACTATTTTCAATGTACCGAGATTTTGTGGTGTTTATAGAATAAAGAATGTTGAGTTGTCCATAATCGCTTCATTTAATAAGACCTCCTAATTTTCAATCAACTAAACAAACCAGCACCTTAAGCAGTTACACTTTGTATCAAACGATTTTACAACGAATATGCTAAAATTGTTCAAGTTACAATGAAGAATCTCCTTCTGAATTATGTGTAAGATGAACCATAAAAAATTAAAGTTACACAATAGAAAACACATGCCTTAAAAATGTATGACCCCCTATAAGGGTCCTCGTTTTTAAAGCGATGCGAATTATGAAAAACTCATCATATCATTTGTGTTGTCAATTACCTACTGCTTTTTGTGAGAAGTGTTCAGATTGCTGAATAATTTATTTTCTAAAGAGGGTAACCATATGCAATTTCGATTTAATAAAATTTGAGCTTCTGATAAGACTAAATTGCAACGAATATTGTTTCCAATCTTTTCCAAATATTCCAAAGGAATCCAAATTGGTACTTGATGAAAAGTCATATAAAATATTTGTGGCAAAGCCGTTAATAAAACGTTAAAAACTAATTTGAAGTTATATTTTATTTTCTCAAAGCTGTTTTCTTCCATTAAAAATAAAGTCCAAGATTTTACTCATAAATTTTCATTTCTCCAGACAACGACCTCAAAATCCCGATATTATGGAATGTTATCCAGATATTGAGATTTGATGATGTGGTATAGTTGATGTAAAAGATATAGTGCGAACTTAAAGTTGCCGGCTTTTTGTTTGACTCTAAGACTAAGAGTATACCGTCATAGCCCAGTCGATAGTATAATTATTCAAAATGCTTACTTAGTTGACGATAAATTCATTTAATGTTATAATTTCAACTAATAATCGTTATTAAACTAGTTTGATAATCAAGGCGATTAATAAACGAAAATGTTTAAAGCACGAAAGAGCGATAGCGAGTGAGTGCCGTTAACAGTTTGACTGAACTATAACTATTTTTGAAGGATAGTTGCAGGTGTTCTCTAGTCGGTGGTCTGACATCAAGAAAGTGTGTGTGTGTTTTTGTGTGGAAATTGTAAGTAAGTATAGATATATTTATTAGCAATTAACTATTTGGACGAAACTCGGTACGATACACATGATACGGTTAAGAAAGGATGGACTGATTGGTCAATATGGAAATACAATATATAATTATGTTTGGTAAGTAGACGAAACTAATATAAATACCTTTCAGAGTTTAGCTCCGCAACATAACTTAAAGGGGATAAACGATTAGATAGCTGCACTATACCTTTTACGTCAAAGTGCTAAGTATGTAGTGATAATAATTAGGAAATGGACTTTTTATTATTAACAATATGATTAAACGGTAATTTTTCAATGGGCTTGTTTCCTTGGATTTTGTCTATTAACATTATTTTTTCAATTTATGAATATTAAAAGATGAACACTTTTCAAATTTGTTATGGGCTTCTTCAAGCTCTGGCAGCGTTGCGCGAAAACAATAATTTTCACGCCCTCCGAACTAACTCAATTGGTGAAATTTAACGAAACCTTTGCTGCTTAGCGACCAGCTGACTTTCTATTGGCAAGCGCGTGCGTGTGTCATTGATTATCCAGTGGCGTTGGTATTGTCAGTGTCAGATTTTGAACTATTTCGTATCCATATTGAATTCAAGTACGATTCTCAACATTATTTGTTTTTAACAAATACTGTGTTTTGAAAAATACCTTAGGTACCGTTAAAGCAAAACAAAAATCAGTTTCTATATATAATTATTATATAATAATAATTATTATTTTTAATACTTTTATAAAAATAGGTACCGAACGCCACTGGTACGTTTTTGACAGATATCCGCCATGTTTCCTCGCCCCTTACCGATGCCGCGTAGCTTCAGATAAACTTGCCAAACTATACATAGCTTTGTTTTATATATAACGAAATTGGACAAAAAATGTATTCGCAAGCTGTTATTCGTAAATTGTTATTAGTAGAAAAAAAACAAATTGGTAATCGATAGTCGTTAAATAAGATCTTCAGAAAATCACTGCATGTTAAATATAGGAATAACTTTTAATTCCCTAATAAAATATACGAGTGCTACTTCAACAGACAAACACTCTTTCATGCCAAGCTTTTTCTTACAGACAATTTCTGGAAATCAAGTTTCTCTTGGTAATTTGTCAAACAAAAGGCAGTAAAAATGAAATGTGGAAGCCTTTAAAAATGATGAATAACTGATCCCATAAAAAATATTATAAAGAATGGAAATACATAAAACTAAAGAGTATGCAAATCAATTTTTACATACATGGCGGCATGGAGTGTAGTCAAACTAATATTTTGCAATGGGGTGTTAAACTTAAAAAAATATAATGTTTTCTTAATGTTAATAGTTATTGGCGGACAGAATCATAATGAGGAATCAATAACTTTTAATATTTTTATTCTCACTTTTAAAACGTCAAATACCTAACTAAGTAAATCGCTTCTGCCAGCGCGTCGTTTGAAACGTCAAATTAATCATATGATCATAATTTTACGTATACATATACAGAACAGAATCGACAACAGCAGCGATATTGAAGATTTAATATGTTTTTCCACGCCCATGTCCGTAAACGTCAAAAATCGCACTGTAGACATTCCTTGTAAGTGACATTTAACAATAACATGCACCTAATGAAAATCTCATAACATACACGTACGTTTAGATATAGTTATTTGTATGCTTAGGCCGCGAAATACCTTTTTAACGTACCGAAAGAACGGTTATCGCCGAGGCCGTTTGCGGCCGAGGCAAGATAATCGTGCAATCGTTAAAATTATTAAACTAGATAATTGTAAATAAATATATTATTGCTCTAAAATCAACAGCAGTTCAATTTATTTAACAATGTGCGCTATGGAAACGATATGTTACAATATATACAAGATATTTTGACAGTTCTTGCTTCAATTTCTGGAGTAAATATAAGTAAGAATACAAACTGTACAATTAATGTTAATATTCATCCTGAATAATTTAAGTACTTATGTATTTGTTGGTATTCAATGAAAAATAATCCTTGTCCTTGTAGTATTTTAGAAATGTCAAATTTGGAAGAGATATTCAAATTTGGAAGTGACGTTTGGTTTCGCAGCCGTTGCTATGGGTAACGGCCGCGAAATTGAATTTCGCGGACTGTGTTGAGAACGCGAAATACTGACTTCGCGTCCGATTGCACGAAAAGAAACTTAAATGGCTTTGTTGAATCACATTGCAATCAAATTTTTATTTATGTACTGCTTTATTTGGTTTATTTACATACTTTTAATCAATTGAAAAACATAAAAGATCTTAGCATTAGTGAAACACATTTTAGTTTGTCGGCAACACATTATACAATTAAAAAAAAATTTGCTTTTTCTTGATACGGAAATAAACGTCATCTCATTTATACTGCCAATTTTTGTAACAAATTATAGTATCCGAACATTTTCTCAACTTTACCTACAAGTAGTGAAAATAGTGAAGTGATGAAAAAGATGAAATTATGAGCACTCAGAAGAAAATAGATGGGCGTAGAAAGAGTATAGTACGTTACACGAGTTGTAATCCCATTACGCACTCGTGAAATTTACGCACTCGAGCGTAATGGGTTACTTACAACTCTTGTTACGTAATATACTATTAATTATGTATATTTATGTTATCTCTATTATTATTCCTAATAATGTGAAAATTTAATTTTAAAATGTAAAGGTTCCTATTAAAAATGTGCGTTACCTATATCTACGTTCTTTACATTTCAATAAATACATGTGGTCGCTAGCTCAGTGGTACAGATACTTGACATACGCGGACGATCGAGATTTGATTCCTAATGGAAAATTTGTTTTATGCATAGTCGTGGAGAAAGTATAGTCTTTTACTTGTGTAAAATGGCTATTATTCACTTGGATGATTCCAAAACTCACTCGCTGTGATCGCTCATTTTGGAAACTTCATCCGCATGCATAATAGCCATCATTCTACACTTGTTGAAGAATATACAATTATTAAATAAGTCAGAAAAAAATTGACTGAAACTTGTAATGAATCATTGATAATTACAAACGGACTTTAGTAAAAATTGATTACGGTCAACCAAATGTTATAACTAAAATTGAACTTATATCTTCGAGTTTTCGAACTGATAAAGCGGAAACAGCGAGTAAAGCCGTTAAATCCGCACTTTTTCTTAGAGACAGGGTTAGGGTTGTGTAACATTGGCATCGTGGCGTTTGGCACAGTGCGAGAAGCATGTCGAGCTGCGGGAACGACAGTCCTGCGTCTGGAGGAGGGGCATCGGCGTCCGTCCGGACTGAGCGTCGCCGGAGACGTCTCGTGACGTCACACTGGCGTCTCGCAGCCACATCACTCACTACCATAGACCTTTATATACATTAAATATGGATCATTACATTAGTACTACAACAACTACTATAGCTTTCAGTCTATTACAAATATTCTATTTTCCTTTTTTATGAGACGGAAGCATCGTTTTCGTGACTAGTATTATTTTATGATCTGTATGCAGTTTTTCGATGTTAAGAACAATATTATAAATTATTTTTGATTTCAATGGAAAGTCGTTGCGAACTTTATCGAGCGTTGAAAATGAGATTTTTGGTATTTAAAAAAATATATAAGCGAAAAATTACTTTTTCAAGTATGTCTCTTGCATATACACACGGAGGAAAAAGTTTATTCGGTATTATCAAGAATTTAGTTGTAGTAGGTAAACACTTTAAAATGTATTAGGACACAACAAATGTTTAATTATTTAAAAAGCTCTTCCTAAAATTTATGACTATTGGATATCTAGACGTAATTATCAAATTTGTTGGATTATATGTCAGAAATTTGAAAAAAATTGCGGATATTTGGTACTTTTGTGCGTAACACACAATTTTCAGTACGTAATGGATAATTGTTACATCTTAAAATGTATATGTAACCGTTTACTCAACCTACAGACAAGGGCGGATCTAGGAAGCTTGTAGGGGAGAGCCATTCAAAAAAAAGTTTAAAAAAAAAAAAAAAAAAAAAAAATAACATTTGACAATAAAGTACAATGATTTTTAAAACTTAAATAAAGACAAAATATTATATTAAATTGAAATTAAAACATAAACTCTCAATGGCAACGTGTACAAAAATTAAAAATTCACTATAAAACAAACCTAACCTAACCCAACCTTGTTTTTTGAGATTTTGAAAATCTTTCTAAAATTTTCAAGGTTCAATATTTATATCATTATGAATATGAAGTAAGGCTAAGCCCAATAGCCTGTCTTGAGACATTCTGTTCTTCAACCACGACTTCAACTGTTTTAAGGCGGAGCAACTGCGTTCGGCTGAAGCAAACACTAACTGGTAATGTGAAAAACAGTTTCAATTAAATTTTGCAATGTGGAAATAGATCCCCATCACATATCTCGTAAATCGATTTTACGTCTATGTCTGTATACTTTTATAAGTAGGTGGTATACCACGTTACAAAATGTTTAAGGTACTTATAACATTAATCGTTCGTAACTTGTATTTTGGGCAGCCAGGGTGGGAGGCATGCCCCCCCTTGGATCAACCACTGCCTACAGAGAATAGGGCATTATAATATTTAGTGTTTAATGCACAAATTTCAACTTTATGCATTTAGAATTACGTTAATAACGCATGTGCGCGTGCGTGGCCATTTTTCTTCCTCTTTTCCATGATTAAGATCGGCATAGCCTCAAAATTTTAGTTTTATGATAATTTTGAAGGTGACCCACGTTATCGTTACAAAAAATTTAACTTTTATATTCAAAAATAAATATAAAAATGAGGTTTTATCTACTCAAGTGTCAACAGTCAACTGACAGATTTTAATGCATACAAATTATCCATTGTATAAACACAGTTTTTCTGTTCTGCACTAGGCATTATAAATTATGCATTAGGCACAAAAATCATGAATTACACACTATCAGTTGGTTAAACCAGCCTTTATAGTAATAGGGCTTTCTAATAAAAAAATTGTTGCAAAATTCCGAGGGTCGCGAACCTTACCGATCCCCTAATGATATACAGTGCTATTCAAAAGTCCTCTCCCCTCCCTTCAAACTTGTGAAGAAGATCCCTCAAATAAGTTCTCGAGATAGGGCGATCTGGGTATCTCTCATTAAATAAACGTTCCGCTTCATGGATATTCTTTCCAGATTCACCAATTATTAAGACAGCTGCTACTTTGTCCATTAGGTACCATTTTGCCTATGTAAACTCTTAAACGTCTCGTTAAACAATAATAAAATTAAATATTTAAGCTATTTAGAAAAACAGATGTCGAAAGGAATAATTATAAATATTCAACACTCTATGAATTTTTTGAAAAATAATATTTTTCAAAAACAGTGGCCGTTCAACTAAGGAGCAACAACTACTTCCCGTGCAATATGCACCGCCGGATATTGAATTACACCCCAAAGTCAAACGGGGTTGGTATATCTACAAGATATTTTAAAACCAACCTTTCTGGTTTGCAATTAGAAGGGACAACACAACTTGTAGACCGGTTTCGGCGTATTTGCGCCTCATCAGTACAAGGTATGTGGTGTCCGTCCGAGAATCTCTAATCCCGGACTGAAGAGTACACTTCAATCACAATCAATACATGTCTTCCAGTAACGGAAATGTAAAGATTGTGACGGTAGCGACCTCTTCACTTCCAATCGCAAACCAAAAACCTTGAATTTTTGACAACAAGCCACGTAGGCTTGAAACAATAAATCTTATTATAGTTTCCTGTAATATTGTCGTATTTAATAGAGTGAATGTGTCAACAGATGTCGACAGGAATAATTATAAATATTCAACACTCTATGAGTTTTTTAAAAAATAATATTTTTCAAAAACATTGGCCGTTCAACTAAGGAGCAACAACTACTTTCCGTGCAATATGCACCGCCGGATATTGAATTACACACCAAAGTCAAACGGGGTTGGTATATCTACAAGATTTTTTTAAAAAAATTCATAGAGTGTTGAATATTTATAATTATTCCTTTCGACATCTGTTGATACATTCACTCTATTAAATACGACAATACAGGAAACTGTAATAAGATTTATTTAGAAAAACTTTGCAAAGCAACAAATACTATTAAATTAAAAACGTCAATTTTTTTGACAACTAACCAGAGGCGGACTGAAAAATCTTCAATATTTAAATGTGAAATAATAATTTTGGTATTTATTAAATTTATCCGTCAAAATTAGTTTAAACCCAAACAAAATTAATATGGCTATGTAGCCAATGTCAATGCCTTTCAAACGAGATATCACTTGCCATTTGCTATTTAAAATTATTGGCCAGAGTGGCACTGTGACGTCATCTATTACTATTACGTCACCTGTTACCATTCGTAGAGAAGTTTACAACACTTTATTTTCACACTCCAAATTTTATTAATGTGAGTGTAGCCGTTCAAAAGATACGAGGGGGGAGGGGACTTTTGAATAGCACTGTATATTTAAATATATTAAGTTGAATGTTTTTGATAAGTTAGATTATTAAGACTTGTGGCATTTTTTTATAAATTAAATTATATTTTAAAGAGTTACAGAAACTTTGCAACTAAGCATTACAACCATCAATCGTTTGAATACGAACTTTTAAACCTGCCATAATAGTATAATGGAATGTAGGTATAGTGCAAGAAATAGTAAATGAAGTGCCAACAGCTACTGAAAAATCTGATATACAGAGCTGGTTAATAATACAACATACATCAAAATACTTTCTTAAAATGAATTCTTAAAGGCGACCTTACATTATGCTATTTAGGTGCCATTTTAAAGACACGCTATTTTGAAGCAATTTATGGCTTCGTTTTACACTAGGCTATTTTCGAGATAGTTTGGTTTATTTTGTATAATGCAATTCAGTGTGGCAAACTTAAAAATATTTTTAGGTGATGTTAAATAGTTATGAAAATAAATTTTTTCACAATTTTCTGGTATTTAACAATACTTTCAGACAAATCAGAGTTTGGGTACTTTTCTGAGAGACTAGCACATATTTCATGTGCCTTATTTCTTGTATTTCTATTGTGATAATATTTTGATCTCACGTCGTAAAGACAGGGCTTGCTTTCATATAATAAAATTAAGTGTGTGGCCATATCGGTACTCCAAACATGATTGCTAAAATAAAAATTAATTATTACATCTATTTTATACCAGATAAAACAAGATAACTTACTTTTCCCCATTTTGTTTTTCTATATAAACACGATTCAAGGTTTGAGTTTCTGCTCTAATATTTTTAGGGTTGGTAGCAGAATTATCACTAAAAAAATAACTAAAATTGCCTACAAATTTCATGAAAATAGAAACTGTTCTAATTATTTATCTTGCTTAAAAATTGCCACAAACTAGCACACGCACATGCGCTTTGTTTATTTTGTTATAGCATGAAACTTGCATTGCACCTAAATAGCATAATGTAAGGTCGCCTTAATGAATTTATAAAATGTGAACAAATGTATGCTTTTACATTTTTGTAGGAATAAACCACTATCAGTATATGAACGGAAATGTTAAACTACAATATAAAATCAAGTATAGTTTTGAGTAAAGTTAATTTGCACCGTTTCACAATTTGTCGGCGAGATAAAGAAATCTGTAAGCTGAAGCAGAACCGGCTTCAGACAAATTTTTCATTATTGCAGGATCCCGATATACTGGTGATTTCTGTACTTTCCTTTTCCGATGAATAGCAGTTTTAACGATAACTGTATTAATGGATTTTTTTGAAATTTTTGTCAATTATGTATTCTTCCAGCAGCTCCATGCTTTGACCCATTATTTTTTTGTTTCAGTTGCTTGTAAATATTTTGTACCACTCTTTGCGTAGATCGCGACTAGAACATACCAAATTTCTTTCTGTCTATTGTCTCAAATTCCTACTTTCTACTTTCAGAAGTTTCAAAACCTTTGGTAAAAAAATTGAACAATTAAATTTTCATGTTTTATACATACAACAATCGAACAACTTATTATATTCACTGCGACATGGAATCAGGCAGAATAAATAAATAAACTTTGTCATTGTTTATGTTGGCATATAACCTCCTACTCTCCTAGTATATTAATTGTTCGGAGCCTAAAACAATAACTTCCTTTTCGAATGGTCGCCAAAAAGCCATAATTATGATTATTACCAACAAAATAGTTTTAGTCAATAAAACAAAATCTCTTAGCAACATCTGAAAACACAATATCTCGTAAATAACAGAAATTAACTAAACCTACCCTGGGACGTTAACAGTCCATGCGGACTAACAATTCCAGTAAATTTTTCATAGACCAATCGGAAGCTACATTGCAGCAATGAGAATCAATTTTTCGCTTGTGGGTAGGTCAACAGTAGAAATGATTTATGGCTTTCTTACCTTTTCGGCTTTTAATCCTCAAAGAGACCTTGCCGCTTACTGTTATTTTATTGTGAAACAGTGCAAACTAATTTTACTCACAACTATAGGTGGTAACTGAACGGAATTGTCCTGCATATTCTTGAATATATTTCTGAAAAAGAGTGAAGACTATTCCTTCGGGCAGGTCTTTCCAGCTGTAGAAAACTCTAATGGATAAAGAAAATGTAACTTGATATATTACTATTTTAATTCGCGTCAAGTATAATATAAAATAATCAATTTTTAATTGAGATATGGAATGATTGATTACTGTTTCTTGTTTTTTGTTCCTACTTTTCACATAAACATATACTTATATTAAATAAATATGGTTGGTAAAATGAGGCGTATTTACTTATCTATATATAATTTCAGATAGCAGAAAAGTCTTGATCTTAAAAGTAATTGGTAGTATACAGCGTGTCTACGGATACTGTATCCTATGGGTGAAAAATGTTTAAATATTACATATCTTTAGTGAAAAATGTCATTCTTGATAAAAACTTTTGCTTGTTCTGAAACTCCATAAAATGGAATAAAATTCAAGTTTTTCAAAACCCGTCTCATTTGATAGCCAGTTTTATGAAAACCGTATGAATTTTCGCACTAAGTTCGAAAATAATGTATTAACCTAGTGAGTGACGTTTATGATGTGCCAAGTAAATGTCAACTTTTATAAATAATTTCCAAATCGTCATTCTATCATAAATATTTGACAACAATGTTAACTATTCAACAAAGAGTGTATCTTGTTAAGTGTTATGGTATTGGGGAATTTTCGTACCAGTACCCATGCAATTGCAAAATTTTATGAAAAATATTTAGTTGTAACCATTTAGCGGTGTGGATTAAAAAAATTTATAAAGAAGTTTGATTATTTGCACTTCTTTCTATCAGTGGTCAGTTTTTTAGCTTACATCCAAGTTTTTCCTTTTCGCAGTAATATTTCCCCTATTGTCTCATCCTAAGTCTTCCTGGGCCTATCTTTTTATTCTTTTGAATTTTCGCTAACCATATTTTTTTAGTTTCGTTTTTTTAGTCTCCTCCATACGCTGCAAATGTTCCCACCAGTCCAGTTATCTCTCCTCAATATACTCCAAAGTTGACTGTTTTTCCAGTTCTTCTCTTATTATTGTGTTTCTTATCTTATCTATTTTTGTTACTTTCCTTATTCGTCTTAGATACTTCATTTCAGCCGCTTATATTTTACTCTTTTGTGTATCCAAGATTAACAGCCATTCGTTAACACTAGTCTGTATACAGATTTAAAGACATTCAAGTTAGTTGTTCTTCTGATCTCTTTTTTATTAATAAAGTATTTTTGATAGAATAATATAACTTCCTCTTTGAACTCTTCTACTTATTTCGGCTTCTTGATTTCCGCCCTGATCTAATTCTACTCAAAGATACTGAAATTATACCACTTGTTCTATACTTTGATCTTCAATATATATTTTTATCTTTTCTGTTTTATCGCCAATCACCATAGTTTTAGTCTTATTCATGCTTATTTTCATGCCATACTCCTTCAATGTTTCATTCCATATGTTTCAGTTTTGTTGCAGTTCTCTTTCACAATATATATATTATTTCAATTGAATAGAAACTCTTTTGATATTGGACAAAAAATGGCAGAATTCGAAAATATAAAGCGACAAAAGTTGAATTTGTGTATGGAACAAATTCATTTTTAGCTAAACATGCCATTTTAAGAAATAATCCTGAAACACGTCGATTTTTGATTTTAATTTACCGTATTTTAAAATAATATTCTAATATACATGGTGAATTACCGTCACCGTCATTTTTTTTTAAATGGAACACCCCCATTTTGTCTCAATTTTCGGATTACTCTAGCTGAGCTGATTCCAAAAATGTATCACATGTTGATTTCAATTGGTACAGGATGGACAAAAATGTAATAGTTTTGTGTGTGCTCATAAAGTAACGCGTAACATTCTTTATTAGTTGAATTAACAATATTATCAAAAATCCTTATTGTCTAGCGGACAGAATACGATAAAATATATGACTTTATAAATGTTCGAACTGCAGCCATTGCTGTATTTTACAGTAACCCAAACTTGTTGAACCTTGTTTATTGTGTCTTGAGAAATATAGTTTATTGCTGTCCGAATTCTCTCTTTTAATTCTTGAATATTTGCTGGTTTCGTTTGATACACAACATTCTTCAGATGGCCCCACATAAAATAATCCAAACGATTGAAATCTGGTGACCTCACTGGCCATTCAATAGGTCCACGTCTACCAATCCATCTGTTCGGAAAAATTTCATCTAGGTACCTTCTAACATCTATAGCATAATGTGGAGGTGCACCATCCTGTTGAAACCATAAACTTTCATCAAAACCTCCAGGATTACTTTATGAGCACACACAAAACCATTGTATTTTTGTCCATCCTGTACCAATTGGAATCAACATGTGATACATTTTTGGAATCAGCTCAGCTAGAGTAATCGGACAATTGAGACAAAATAGGGGTGTTCCATTTAAAAAAATTACGGTGACGTCATTACTCGAAAGTAATTCACCATGTATATTAGATTATTATTTTAAAATACGGTAAATTAATATCAAAAATCGACGTGTTTCAGGATTATTTCTTAAAATGGTCTGTTTAGCTAAAAATGAATGTGTACCATCCTTTACGGACACAGTGTATATTCATACCCACATTCTCAGCATTCAAAGATGTCTTTTTAAATAATTCTATTTCAACAAAGTGAGAGTAAATTATTTATTTTTCATTAGTTACCTACATAACAAAATAATTAATATTCTTTTAAAAATACATCTATCACTAACATCACTATCGGTACTCAACAAGTCTTAAAAACATAATCATTATTTATGTCCGGTAATCTTCACAATTTAATATATTTATTGTCTCGCTCCAAAGCTGTTTAGCTAAAGCTGGATTTTGAGCTGTTTTATAATGTTCCTGATTCTGACACTCACTAAAAAAACCACCCGTGAAACGTTCTATGCCTGGTTCTAAAGCACAATATAAAGTTGTTTGGGCGCCTTCCTCAGGAGTCTGTAAACCAAAGCATATAAATATTATACAGTGCGTCCATAAAGTAACCCCAAATTTATTATTAGCTAGATAAAAAGTAAAACAGAAAAAACAAGCCGATTTTTTATTTCAATTTACTAAGTGTGCTATGTGTACTTACTTTTAGAAGAATTCTGGAAAGATGAGTTAAGCACGATTTCAATACTCCAGTATGCTGAATAAAAATATTAGTCGCTATAGATCCAGGATGAAGAGAAAACACACTGACATCGAACTGCTCTAGCCTTTTAGCCAATTCTTGTGTAAATAAAATGTTGCATAGTTTAGAATTAGCGTAGCAGCTCCAGTAGCCATCGTGAGCGATTAGTTTGTTAACATTTTTCAATTTTGCGTGCTTAGCGACGATAGACGATACGTTAACTATTCGACTTGGAGCAGACTTTTTCAATAAATCTAAAACGAAATGTGGTTAAAAAAGTAAACGTATTAATGAAGTTACATTTACTGCAGAAATATGAGCGGAGTTGGGAGGATAAGGAGTAAACATAGCTGCTACACAAGAGCATGTAGGTATGTATGTATGATGGGGTGACATTCACTGAGAACTAAAAGAGAAATTGTTCCCCCTTACTTCTACTTAGTTCCTGAGGAACGTCTCAGAGATTAGTAGCTTCTTTAGTCCTATTTCACTGAGGAGTTTTAGGATATCTGCAGGCTTCAAGGTATCCAATAATCTCCCATTTCCATATATCCAATTCGCAAGTATGTGGATGGATGTTTCTTCTTCCATGCCACAGAATCTATATTCTTCTTCCTCCAATATTTTGAGCATTTTAGGTGCCTGTTCAGGCGGCAATGCCCCGTTAGGATCAATGGTAAAACTCTTAGTGCAGTTTTACTTTGACTTATGCATTCATTTGATCTCAACGGGTTTTAGTCACCCATCAGAATCTTTGATTGTCTAAGCCCTACTATTTTCTTCGGCTTTGCCTATTTCTTTCAATATTACATTGGAGCTGGTACCGCAAAAGGGTTCCGGCCCCCAAAAGGGTCTTTCAGTCCCCCTCTTCACTAGTTCATCTGCTATTTCATTTCCTTCTATTCCAGTGTGTCCTGGAATCCACAGTAAGGTTCTCGCCTAATTCATTGAGAATACCTAGGCATTCCCACACCATTTTGGAACTGATCATGCAAAAGCTCAGTGCTTTAATGGCTGCTTGACTATCCGACATTATGATAATATTTTGCCTTCTATATCCTTTGTCAATATTGAACTAGGCACACTTTCTTATGGCGTGAATTTCCGCTTGAAATATACTTGGGGTTTTTCCCAAGCTTTCAGAGTGTTTGGTTCCTGACCCGTACATTCCTATCCCAGTTCACAAGAGCATATATGGAGGGGAAAAGGGGTTAGGTTTGTGATGAGTGAGTCTATGCCCTCCAATGCGACTCGCAGATCTTACCAAACAAATTCAGGGTCTTAACAAAGCCGGTTAGTTTGTTTGATGAATTATATTTCAGGTCCGAGGGCGAGAGAGAGCCCCTGCCAAACATCAGATACCTGATTCAAGCCGCGGCGGGGCAGGCACAAATTATATGCTCTGCTGCTTCATCATCTTCCAAAGACAACAAGTCGGATCTTCCGACAGTCCAAGTCTTAACATTCAGATGAAAATAGCCTGTTAAAATGCTTGTTAGACAACGTGGATCATGCCTGCTATAGTCTAACATTTGTTTGGCGACATTGATGTCTAAAAGCCTTTGAATGAACCAATCCTGCTATATTATACCAGAAGTCTAAAGCTCTTCTTGAGGTCCAGGTATTTAGTGTTTGTTTGGCAAAACTTATTGCGATGCCAATTGTAGGTTCTGGTCCGATAAAACCACGTGCGGCACCCTCCCTTGCAAAAAATGCTGCCTCCTCATTGCCATCTAGACCAGCCATACTCTACTGAGTTCACCTATTGAGGAGAATCGTTTTTGGCAGTCTAATACAAATTTCGATGTTACACGGTAAGAGCTAAGTGCATTCAAAGCCTCTTGAATGTCCTGTGTGTGATTGGTTTGCTCCAATCTCTCCACACATGAAGCAATAGCGTAAATTTCCGCCTGAAATACGGTTGGATAGTATCCTAGATAGGTTGAAATTAAAGTTGACAGAGAAAACAAAAACTTCAGTCTTAAATACTCAGGGAGCGAGAGGTCAGGACCATATGCAGTAGCTTTTATGATATTCGAAGATATGAAGAAAAATATCTTAAGCTGCGTCCTCACCGAGCCGACACTGTCAATCGACAGGGTCGATCAACAAGTCGACAAAACTGCATCCGTCCACACCAGAGTTGGCAGAAATGATGTCGATCAGACTAATCAACATGTCTGATGAAGATTCATTAGCAATTTCCACAAGTGCATCGTGCCTCATCTTTCTGTTTTTATAATTATTAGTTTTGGAATCGTCGATTGCAACGTACACAACAAGTCGACACTGTCGATCGATAGTATCGACTCGGTGAGGACGCAGCTTTAGAATTCAAACCGATAAGCGAGTAAAAGTGATTATGGAAATCACGAGAAAACTAGAATGACTTGTAAGCAAAACGTTGTGGATATAAAATGACGTCAACAAGCGACATATTTTAATAATTACAAGTGTATCGAAAATTTCATTAACTAATATAGCTTACCTATTAATATAAACGTCAATAATACTGGTCCAAAATAGTTAACCTGCATTTCAAGTTGAAGTCCATCATCAGTAATATGGTTTCCTAGTCCTAAAGCTCCGGCATTATTTATTAAAATATCTAATCTTTCTTCTGTGTTCAAAATGTCATCAGCAAATCTTCTAACCGATTGTAATGAAGCAAAATCCACTAATCTTAAAATTACATCATAATTTCCTGTCAGAGTTTTGATATTTTGAACAGCTACGGAACCCTTCAATTCATCTCTACAAGCTAATATAACTCTAGCTCCTCTTTTGGCACATTCTAAGGCTGTCTCGAATCCTATACCTAAAATGACATTCAATTTATGAAATTGGATACCTACAATTACTGCCTAATTTCAAAATTTCGACTGGTTTGACCAATATAGACAGCATTACATTCTGGACATTTAAGTTTATACATCCCAGATTTTTTGGATGGGGATATTTTTGTATTTACATTTAATAATGTTTTACTTACATTGCTTTCTGTTTTAAAAGAAATTGTTGTATTTGTTGATTAAGATTATTATCATTGAAATAGAATTAGAAATATTACCAGCATTTGTGATGGTTTTGTAATTTTGTGTTTCTTTAGTTTTAAGAGGAAAAAATAGATTTAATGCCACTTTTCTTTTTTATTAATTCATTTATTTGTTACATGCATTTGATAACCGTTGGATGTTTAATTGTATTCATTTCTCTATAAAAATTATATTTGTTTATAGGAACTGAAAATATCATGGGATGATTGGAATAATATGGTATAGTCACATAAGTATGTGTTGGTTTTCTGTAAATTGAAAAATCATGTATATTATTGATTATTGACTTTTTAAATCAAAAAATTAATTTGATAAATTTTTTTTGGTTCAGCTTATAGGGCTAATAATATCTAAGCTTTAATATTTGTAATATCATATTTCTCCTTTTTTCTATTCATATCATATTAAGTCAATCACAAGATAGGTTACATATAATTATTGGTCTAACCAAAATATTAAACATCAGGTAGGCATCACATTAAATGTAACTTCTGTCATTCTGACGATGATATGTCAATATCGAAATAATTATCAATTAGTAACTGGAATTTCCGTAATTTTTTCGGGGGTAATATCCCTAGTGCATTTAATTTTTCCGGAAAAATTCGGAAAAACGAGTTTCTTAGTAATTTGTTTTGACAAATAGCATGAGAGAGAGTGGTTTTAAAAATCCGAGTCGAAGACGAGGATTTTTCCACTTTCGCGAATACGACCCAACCAGCATCGATACGTACACAAAACGTTTGAAGTACGTTACCAACTGACAAAAGTTATGTCCAGAATACATACTTCACTGTACGAAGTACGTACACAGTACATTTTCCACAATACAGTATGTCCAAACTACGTACAGTAATTACATACAATAGACATACACATATACAGCTAATTAATAGTATGTATGTACATTAAACGTTTGTAGAACATTTGTACACATCACTAAAGAATACATAAATAAAATAATCTTACCTGTGTTAGCTCCAGTAACTAAAACAGTTTTTCCAGTTAAACACACTTTATTAGTACATCGCATGTTTTTAAAATTGATAAAAATTTTAAACCAAATCGTTGTAAGGAGAAACAAGAAAAATACACACACCACTATACTGAAAAACATTAAATTCACTTGAATATCTCATAACTTAGACACCAACAAAATGTAAGTGTTATCAAAACATTCTCAATCAATTTAAGCGACGGCCTTTGCCTCACCGAAACTTTGACTATTATGACTATAGTTTAATGGTAATTTGTAGATATACATTCAATCAGTTTTTATCATTTTTTTAGCTTATCGGCAATTCATCGCTAAGAATAAACATCAACTAGTTATCTTCCACTAATGCAAATCGTATATCACAGGCAAGTGCAACAGGAATTTATAATTATGAAACTCGTTTATTATGTAAACAATTTCGTTTCAAAAAATATTTAGATTTTAAACAACTATCAGTCATTTCGCGGATGAGTCAGACGAAATTATAAGTAAAACACTTTTGAAAAAACATATCGCAGTCAAAAGTAAGTACTAAAATACGGCCATTGTTTCAAAATACCTGATTTGACAATTACGTCTACGTAGAAAATGGTCACAAATTTTACAACGTGCCAGAGCTCTCACTTCCGTAGATTAGATTAGATTAGATTAGTATATTGTGTCACAAGGGCAGAAAATGACCTTTAGTACCTCAAGACTATTAGATGCTCGAGCTAGCATAGCGATCATGGAGGCTATATAAGGAGATCGAACTCCTTGTATTTCAATTTTTGGTAATGGTAGAGGGCGCCAGTGCCAATACCACACCCACGCATCGACACTACTAAACACCCTTGAAGGATCGAAGTACAGGTAAACTGGTATCTCGTGACAAGGCGGAGCTTCCAGTACGCAGAGAGAGAACGTATTCGGCCAATATCGAGCTGCCCACTGCATAAAGTCTACCGCACGATTGGCTTTGCTGGATCCCCACTTTCAAATTTGTTACGGCGCATCGTCACCTCATTTCACGAGAGTGTAGTTTTAACGATACAACAACTCTGATTATATTAGGTGTTATGAGTGGCCTGGCCTGGCCTGGCCATTGGACACTGTGATCTTTTCAGTTGTCTCTCTCTTTGTTTATAGATTATCTTCCACAGCCCGACACCAGATTTGAGAAGTCATTTATAAATAATGAAAATAACAATGGTCCTAAGCTGGAACCTTGCAGGTCACCTGAATTTGACATTTAATTTATACTTTGAAAACCGTTGAAATAAGCAAATTGTTGCCTATGATAAATGTAAAATCCACAAAACTGTTCACTATACATACCCACAATTTTAGATAATTAATGAGGTTATGTTTATCAATGTTATTGATAGGCCAACAAAAATTCACATTTTTCTTCCATTTCTTTCTAACCAGACTCTTAATGAACCAACTAACCTTTCAACATTTTTATTACCTGTCACGGGTAAACCACGACATACAAGACATCGTTTTAAGTCCCGGACAAGATGATGTTGTATTTTTGCAAATTTTAATTCTGCTCCAGGTATACTTTAACCAAAGTCAGTGTGATGACCATAAAATAAAGCAATGTTGTCAGATATATTTTCTAAAATTGTTAGGGTCGCTACACAAATGTTAGTTCGTGATGTTATAAGAAAGCTAGGTTGGAAATATTTTTAAAAAAATACATAATGTAAATGTATTAGTAAACATTAAAATAAGTTGCTTGAAATTACTGAAAAAAGAAAAATTAATTAAAACCACTTTTTATATGCTACAATATTTAAGAAAATTTTGAAGAGTTGGCAACGTAGTAACACCTGCAGTAAAGACTTCGAAACAACCAGTCATCAACTGCAGTATTCATCGTAATATAACGAAATAACCGAAGTATAATCCGTTGGACGTTTTTGCAGAAAAAATTATACGGTCTTGAGGGTGTTCGGGGGGGCTGTGTTGTGGTTCGGCTTATAATCCATTAGTATCATTCAGTGTCGGGTGTGAATTTTGTTTTAAAGAAATATTTAATATAATATCTATTTCTTGGTTGAGTGAGTTTGGTGAATTGTTATAGGTATTTATAGGAAAGTGTAGGTGATCTAGTGTAGAAAGGTATCATTAATATAAAACCTTTTTGATGGTGTAGTGGTTAGGTCGCGTCAGTGAATATATATTAATATAATATTCATTTGTTCGTAGACGTTAGGGTAAGTTTTATAATATAATTAATTAGAATGGCATTTTGGAGACCATTTGAAACAACAGTCCAAGATGATGTGAAGGATTATTGAATTGTGGATTTAAATATAAGAAGTTAGATAATCGAATGGTAATAATGGAGTCTCGGCGTATCGCTGAACTTAGGCAGGAGTATTTGCGCAAAATAAAAGGGTACCGTGATTCAAATAGAACTAAAATTTATTTAGACGAAACTTGGTTTGATACACACATGATGTTGTCAAGTGTTTATTCATTTATTTGTTATTCAAACAATCCTTACGGTTTTATTACAAGAATAAATATATAAAATAAAATACATTTTAACTTAATATGTAAGAAAATAGTAGTAATGGTAATTATATTATAATTAAAACTGTATGAGGATATACACCCACCTTTAAAATATGGTTGGGTTGACGATACAAAAAACTATTCTTTGGATACTCCGTGTTCTAGAGGAAAGCGCTTTATTATTGTATTACAAATTTTATGAATTTTGTATGCAGGTTAATTTTTTTCATTCAAATTGATATAGTAAATTAACATTATTTCACAATATTCGAATTTATAAAAAATTTATATGCACGCCATTAGGCGGCTTTTTCCTTCGAAGGGATTAAAAATATGGGTCATCACATTAACTTTAGAAGAACTTTACATCTTATCCGGCTAATTCCATTTCAATTCAATATGTTTGACGTTGTTGTCAATACAGAATTCAAAACATATGTGCATTGGTGCTGCCCCTAGCGGATCTTTTTCAAATCCTCCCAGGAAAAAAGCTCATTGCAATGGCCTGTGAGTCAACTCACAAAACCATGGCTACCATTTTTTTTAAAGGGGCTGCTTGATTTGATAATTTGTTTGCCTTATATATCCTTTATCAATATTGAACTGAAAGATACTTGGGTGTTTTTCCCAAGCTTTCAGAGTGTTTGATTCCTATCCCGTACACTCCTATCCCAGTTCCTTCTATTGCTTTTGAGCAATAGCCTTCTTTCCAAGTCTGGTAATTGTGTTGGAAACCCATTCCTTCTAGCTACTAAATTCCATTTCTAATTACTCTGAAAAGTTATACTGTCTTATCATAATATTATCCCTGTGACATGTTCCAGGATTACTAATTTGCCAGGTATCTGCACACCATCTTAGCCATTTTTGCTTTGTATGTAATCCTATTTTCGGGTTCGTTTCACAGGTTTTCACTATCTATAAAATAGTTTATTTTTACGACTACGATTGGTTTTGATTAGATAAAATTAAAATGAAACAATCCAAAAAGGTGTCAACGTATAATTATTAGCAGATAAATAACAATGTCTCATAAATATATCATCTAAAAATATTAAAAAATACAATATTTGTGCAACATGTAAATTAACTTGTTCTCACCAGAAAGAAATACACTATAGATCGAAATAAGGGTATTTAGTTTTTGTAAATAAAAGTGAATAATATAATTTGTCCACGACCACTTAATAATAAGTAAATATTTTACCGCCTAACAAAAGGTATATGGTATCCATATATCTATCAGAGTGAATTATGAACTCATAATTCACGGTTCTGTAAACTATTAAATCTGCGTATTTTGTTTAGGAAATTTGTTTCTGAAATATATCGTATCGATAAAATATTGAAATTTTTAGTATTGATACTTTTAATAACGCTATTTTTTTTATTATTGATATTTTTAAAACAATATATTTTGACGTTAGAATTTTCAAAGATACCAAATTATTACTTTCCGTTCTACACTCGCCTTATTTAATAAATAAATCAAGGGTCGTGGACAAAGTATAGTATTCTACTCGAAATTTATGACCATTATTCACTCGGGTGACTTGCGCCTCGCGCCTACGGCTCGGGACGCAAACGTCACCCTGCGTGAATAATGGCTATCATAAATTGCTCGTTTAATAATATACTATTAATAAATTGAGATGTAACAACGAATTATTCAAACCTAGGTACTAATTTACTTTCATATTTTTCAGCAATGCTTCAAACAAATAATATCCCAATTTCCAGTATTCAAGTTTTTAAACACTCCTTTTATTTTTACTGCGATCATTTTCAAACTGAGCAGGAAATCCTAAGATGAATGTTCAAAAATAATAAGTGAAGGAAAGAGAAAAGTGCATCATAAAATTTTAGGTTAACGTATTGTTTATTATTTAATTTATAATATTTTAAAAAATACGTAATGATATCCTCCAAATGGGGTAGGGGGAGGGGGGGAAGCGATAGTTCAGCGCTTAAAAATAATGCGCAAAAGCATTGAAGTGAACAAAGCAGCTGATTTGCTCGATCAAATCGCGTAAAAAGAATACAACAAATATCACAAGAGAAAGAATTTTGTCGGCAAAATTTTCGAAGGGTATGTTAAGGATCATTACTTTATTATTATTATTACAATAAATTATGAGCTGAGAACCGAAGCTCTATAAAGCTCATATTACAAAAAGAGATAAAAAACATAAAACATAAAAGTAAAAATTATCGCTATCGGTAGCACATGCTATAAATAGTCGATAGCTCATTATAAATTGAAAAATGGAAAGAAAACGAAAATAAATGAAAACCAAAAAATAAAGAAATCTACATGTACAAAATTAAGAATTAAGAATGCTGAACAAATTGGTCTAACTGGTTTTTAAAAGCATTAACAGACGGTGCACAGACCACACTGCTAGGTAAATTATTCCAGTATGGAAATATTCTGTTGGAGAGAAAATTCTGTCTATTTCTAGTTTTAAACATTTCCTTCGTCGATTTATATGGATGCCGCCTTAATCGAATATCAGTATTTAAAGTAAAAATGGGTGACATATTAGCACCAAACATGTTAAACAGGCTCTGTAGCAGAATAGCGCTGGTCAAAATCGCACTGGTCAAAAAAAGCGCTGGACAAAATAGCGCTGGACAAAATAGCGCTGGTCAAAATAGCGCTGGACCAAAACAGCGCAGGACAAAATAGCGCTGGACAAAAACAGCGCAGGATAAAAACAGCGCTCCATAAAACAGCGCCGCCCAAAGATAATTATGCTTCTTTATATTACTACTATCTCATACATAAAAATAGACTATAGTACCGAATTAGCATAATTAGGAATAACATATTTTTCATAAATTACAGTCATAACAATAGTTTTCCTAATTCAATTCGTCAATTCAACATCGCTTCCCGACCAGCTGACAGTGATCAAAGTGTTGGTAACTGTCTATAACAATATCAGAATATAAAGAACGGAAAACAAGTAAGAACAACAATCAATATTTTTCATCATACTTCAGCACATATCGCTTCCCGACCAACTGACACAGATCAAAGTGTAAACAACTACTTGTCAATGTCATATTTATTTAAAGTCTAAAAAAATGCAATTTGGCAAGTCTCAGAAAGGAGGTGATACATTATTCCACGAAGGATATAATTACCGAAATGACAAGCAACGTGAAATTGCATTTTTTTAGACTTTAAATAGATATGCCACTGACAAGTAGTTGTTTACACTTTGATCTGTGTCAGTTGGTCGGGAAGCGATATGTGTTGAAGTATGATGAAAAATATTGATTGTTGCTCTTACTTGTTTTCCGTTCCTTATATTCTGATATTGTTTGTTGTAAAGGAAAGTTGATGCTTAGCGGTGAAACTTGATTTTTCAATCACATCCTACTTTAATAGTTGATTTTGTAAGGATATTTCAACCGGCGCTATTTTATGGAGCGCTGTTTTTGTCCTGCGCTGTTTTTGTCCAGCGCTATTTTGTCCTGCGCTGCTTTTGTCCAGCGCTGTTTTTGTCCTGCGCTGTTTTTGACCAGCGCTATTTTGACCAGCGCTATTTTGACCAGCGCTATTTTGACCAGCGATATTTTGACCAGCGCTATTTTGACCTGCGCTATTTATGTCCAGCGCTATTCTGCTACAGAGCCGTTAAACATGGTTATAAATAAAACTATCAAGTCGCCACGTTGTCTGCGTTCACTAAAATACGTTAGTTCGGCTGAATCAAGACACTACTCATAACTAGGTCGTATTCGGCCGTAAGGAAGTCTTGTGGCTAACCTTTGCACATTTTCAAGTCTATTATGATCAGATGTTAAGACAGGACACCATACCGATCCGCAGTATTCCATAAGAGGACGAACGTAGGTCGTGTATAACTTGATAAATGTTGACTTATTTCAATGTATTTATTGTTTAATAAAAAATTTCATATTTTCTGCCTAAACACGAATTAATAATTTTTGTTTAAGAATATTGTTCTTTTGTTTGTTTTAATAAAATTTTTCGTTACAATTTTAATGTTTAATAAGTTTTTCAAATGCTTTGTATTCAAATTGATCACAGACTCATCTCATTCCCTCCAAAGTATTGCTCGATAGTGAATTCATTCATACTTTCCATTACTATACGTATAAAACCTGCGCACTTTCTTACAGTTTACGGTACGTGTGCGCCGGAGAAATTAAAAAAAAATTTCTATATATTCAATTAATAATAATCATGGCAATTTTTGAAAGGGTTGTCCAATCAAATTATGTTCAGAAACTTATTTCATTCAATAAAATATTATTTGTATCTGGTTGAAGAACGATCTTAGTTCGGATCCTCTACTAGACGTTTTCGATGGCCAAGGTCTTATATTTCTATGACCACCACCATAAAAATCAACTGTTTGAGATAAAAATCGTATTGTGAATCAAATGGTTGATAAAAATGGTCGTTTTATCCATGTAACTGCTAATGATACAGTTTAAGAACCATATGTACAGAAAAGAAATTTATCTCTAAAAAATAAAGATAAAGTAAACATAATACAACTACATGAGAATGTCCCATATTTACACTAGCTTTATAAATAAATCTTAAAATATAAAATCACTGATCAGTTTATATTTTTAAAGTACTTTGTCAAGATTAAATCACGAAAAAATCTGTAAGGTATTATTTTTAAGATTATGCACATCACTAATATATAGATAACAACAGATAATTGGTACTATCACAGCAACGGAAATGCGATAATACGGTACGAGATCTAGTCTTTTTATATTTTATAAACTTCTTATGCTGACAAGAAAGTCATTTGTACACAAAAATTAGGGAAACCTAAAAAATGACCTAAAAAACGTTAAATCTTCATTTGGCCCTCTCTTGTATCAGTTTATTACGCCCTCCACATACAGTTCTCTCAACTCCACTATTATATAATTTATTTTACCCGAACTCTTTCATTCAATCCAAAGTTATTAGCTGAACGTAGTAGTTTAATACTATCATAACGCCTTATAAAGTTTTTGAAAATTTATTTTCAAAAAGCAGAAACCGTTCACTAAGAAGCAACAACTACTTCTCGGACTATCTGCTACGACAGACATTGAATTATTACACTTCTAAGTTAAGCGGGATTGGGATATCTAGCATATAATAATAGCCTTTTTGGTGTGCGTCATTGATTGTTTATATCCTAACACATTACGTTGGAAGAAATAGAAAAAAAGGGAGGTCTGTGATTAATCCTAATCAAAATATCACAATTATGAACCGTTTAAATATATTACAAACGTTAACCCTAATATTTGACTTACAAAAATTTGATTGGTTGATGTTTAGATTACGCGCAAGCACGACCCATTAATCGGGCGAAATTATATCGTTCAATTTACGATGCAGACGTACCTTTCGTAGCGGCTATGTCCCACTGTCAGTTCTCGTCAGGTCTGTACTTTGTTGTTTACGGTCAATTGTAATTTATGAAAAGTGAATATTAATCTTATTGTTAACATTTTATTTATTTAGATAATACAAAAATGTGCCTAGATATACGAAAAAAGAGCAGCATCTTATTTTTAAAGTTCTCAAATATTTTCAGTTAGAAAGAGAAGCTTGTAAACCATTGATACCTTTAACTTCAGTGCACCAATTTAGTCTTTTTTATGTAACAATGAGTGAAATTAATATAAAATAAGTTAATCCTAGATAGTTCATTGGGATTGCTAAATATTTCATTTTTATTTATTATGTTTAAAGTTATGAACATCAAATACATGGGGTCAGTAAAAACATCAATGAGACCGGGACCGATGAGTTGCATCCCATTTGAGCAGGCCAAACTTTTGACCGCTGAATTGCACCTGTCCAACCGCTGAATTGCACCTGTCCAACCGCTGAGTTGCATCCCATTAACAAATTTAATATGGTGTCTAAAACTGGTAGATAATTAAAGAAAAGCGGGCATTGTTGTCATGTTTATTATGATATCGTAATTGATACTAAATTTTATTTCCGAAACTGCGACAATACAGTGGATAATATATTAATTTAATTTAAACGATTCCACAATTCCATTTTTTATTGGGTTATGGTAGGGTACGCTAGTTAAGAGAATATCTTATGTTTTTTTATTAAAATATAGCGTAAGAAAGTATGATGACGATTTTCAAATCTCATACAGATATATGTTCCAATTTTTATTAAAATATTTACGTTTCAAATAATATATCGGCAACATTGCTGTAAAATTTGACCAGCCTTCGACCATGATAGGTGTTTATTAATGAACAGACCTTTTTGGATTATGGATGCAATTCAACGTTTGTCTTTTTTTGTTCAGGTAAAAGTTTACTTTTGGGTATGCAACTTGCCGGTCGCCAATGAGACAGTGGCCTCATTTAAACAAATAAAACAATAAAATTCACTAACAATAAGAATTATAAGTGAAGAACAACTTTTTCCATAAAACTTGAATAAAATAGGGTCTTATAGGGTGCAGACTTAATTGAACACGCTGTATAATTCTTTCGCAGGACTATATTTACTAATGTAAAATTATTTTAATATGTAAATTGAATATACAATTTGTTTTATTTTGCAGTGTTTAAATATCCCAAGTATTATTAATTTCATAGTCTTTTCGAATTTGGCTGAATATGATCCTGATGATTTTATTTATGAAATTAAACGTTAGCTATATGTCAAAATAAGAAATAAAATATCGACATACCCAAAACCCGGATAGACGTCACAAACGATGACGCACACCAAGAGGGCTATTATATGAACTCTATGTTAAATTTTTCTTAAATAGAATATATTCCAGGTTATTTGAAGGGTCCTAGGGACCTTGAGCAGGTAGTCGTGACGTGACGGGGAGAACGGCAGCTGTAGCTGTAGCAGACTACAAATTTTTTCTGGCTAGTTCAGTTATAAGTGACACGTGTCTAGTGCATGTTGTATATACGTAGTAGTGAAAATTTTGTGATTTTATTTAATACTTCAAAAATTTCACAAATCTATTCATTTATCGGAGCAACTTGAAAACCTTGTTTATTTCTGACGCAACTTTCATTAACAACGGTTTTTTTACGAAGTGGTTTTTATTACATCGTTTAGTAATTTATATAATTAAAAATTTCAATTCATTATCATGTTTGATTAAAATAAATAAAAATTAATGATGGCTAAAACACAATAAATCCATCCATAGGAGTATTAAATTGTTTTCTATTACAGCTTTCGGATAATGGATCAACCATCGGCTAGCAGCATTACTGATAGCTGTATAATATGCAAAAAATTGAGTTCAGAGCCGGATATATGGGGGGGGGACAAAGAGTGCGGTTATTTTTCTTTTATTCTTTCTAATGTAATATGGTATGAGTTGTTAGTTGAAGTAAACAGAGTAAGCAAAATTATGCAACAAAGGGATATGCAAATGGATGTAGTTGGACAATCTCAATAAAATGTTGAAGATTTTTAGAAATACTGGATATGAATCTAGCTTAAAAATGGAGAAGAAGATAGCTTCGGAAAATGTAATTGATCCTTTATTTCCACAAAAAAGATCCTTGAAAGTAAAAAGAAGATTTGAATATGAAAGCATGGATGATGGATAATTTATCGCCGAACAGAAAGATGATTATTATAGAGAAATGCATAAAAGAGTTTTTGATGTAATAGATTTATAAACACTTGAAGCAAACTATCATAAGGATTGTTTCAAATCGCTTCTTAAATCCGTATAGTAGATAGAAAATTGTGTTACTTATATGTTATAGTCAGTGGCGTAGCGCTACTACCGCGGATCCTCTCAGACAAGGTTAACTAACTTGGCTATACTGTCCGTAGAGCCACAAAAGGCGTCCAAAATGGATAATAAACATTTAATAAAAAATTTTGCGGAGGCAACAGCTGGAAAAAGACAATTTACCACCTCAAAGCAATAATGACTATAATGAATTGTATTGAAATAATTTTACCTACTACCAATATGTAATATCAAACATTACGATACTGATGTGAGTTTCGTAATGAGATACTTTACCGCACTAATTGGAATGAACGTGTCAAAGCACCAGTCTTCGAATCGCTTACATTTTGGCAAATACAGGAGTGAATGTCGAGAAACGTACGAGAGGCGCGAAGTTAAAATGAGAAAGTATTCGGATGACAAAGAGGGTAATATGCGCTTGGTGAATTAGTACGGAAAATAATCGAAGTGTATTAAGTAACAATCTTTAATAATTCAGGAGACGTAAATGAAGGTATTAATATAGTATTTATTCACTAAATTAATTTAAACGATATTTGTACGTCGCTCTCACTATTGTTTATGTCACTTTGATCATTTTCTAAATCTAAAGTGTCACTGTCGTCGTCCTGTGGACAAATTATAATTTGGTCTATTCCTATATCCAGGCAAGGTTCCATGTCCATATACATTTTTTCAAACTTTATTGCATGGTTACACCGGACTTCCATTCATTTTCAACGAACGTATTAAAAAATTCGGTACAATGATTTTTTACCTCTGTCAAAATATAATTGACGTTTCTGTCTGCTACATATTATTTCAATAAAGCCCAAACTGGTTCGATGGGATTCAGGTCAGGGTGGTAAGGCGGAAGTCTAAGGGTTTCGTGACCATGTGTGTTTAATATCTGATCTATTTCATTCCTTTTAAATTGTGGTTTGTGGTGTTTAATCAAATCGTATAAATCAACTTGTAGCATATCCGGTGTAAACATAATGTTTCGCTGTCTAAGCCATTTCACTATTGGCTATTTCACATTCATCCCTGTATTTGCCAAAGTGTATATTCTTTTTCGTGTCTATTGCGGGATTTAGCGGGTACTAGGGTTTGTATTGCAGCAAGTTCTATATCAGAATCCTCACTTTCATAGTCGGATTTCATGTCGATACAATTATACCAAACTGAAGTGAACGCTTCAAAATTGACAGTTCGCAAAATAAATCAACAATGAGAGCAACGCTTGCTTGTTACATGATTCTAATATCATTAATTTCAGGAATATTGACTAATTTTGAGGAAATAATTAACATCATTAGTGGTAGGTAAAATAATGTACTATATTCGTATCGTAAATTCATAGTACGATATTCAATGGGTTATCAAACTCGACCTGACGGCCTCGTTTGACAAATTTCCCATCTCATTTCGTAATATGAATCTTCACGACACTTATATCGTAAATATCTATTACAGGATAATTAGGACAGGCAATTGACTCGCAAAAATTATTAAAATATTCAAGTTTTGATCGCTTAATTCAACATATTTTTGTATTTATCTCACTGTTGCTTTCAAGTATTTAGTATCGCTACCTCAGCTACCTCAAGAAATTTTTAGTTTTTGTCCCTATTCGGTTTAAAGAATATTTTTTATTTTCTTGTTTCTTGTTCAATAGTTATATTTATTGTACCGTTCTTTACATATTGTGTATTGTATTTTCTTGACTGTTTTTATAGGCATTTAATTTAAATTTTATATTAGGTGAGTAGTTTAAATAATAAACAATATTACCTAATTTTGTTTGGTAATACAAACTTTATATATTATATTCTTAATCACTAAATTTTCGAGGGAGCCCATAATTTATCGCTACGCCACTGGTTATAGTAATAGAAAACAATTTTTTATTTTCTTTTCTTAAGACAAACTATTTGAATAAACAAATTTTTTAGATATAATTTAATTATTTCATTTAAATATTTTTAATTTACTTATTTTTGCAATAGCTTCCACTTTTTTCAGATATATAGATAGAGGTTTTTATTTATGTTATTCACAACATATTCCCGCAAAAATCATTTAATTACATGCTGTCCTAAGTTTTAACGTTTTTAACGCTACAGGCGCTCCACTATTTTGGCCCCTTACTTGACACACCCTGAATTCTTCTAGTTACCTCCAGCTTCCATATTCTACTCTAACACAAGTTGAAAATAGAGGTTAGTAGTACAATCATTTACAAAAACTAAATTCCTTCTAATATTTTACATAGAATAAATCACGCATTGGAACTATATATATTATATATATAATATACTAGGGGAGCTCAAGAAGTAATGTTTAACATAAAATATTATTTTTCTACAACATCCTCGATAAATGTTCATTTTATAACCGTAAGTTCAATCGTAAACAAGCACATTTTGTACAGAATTTCATTTTTGCATCGGTTGCTAGGCAAGTTGCTAAGCAACAAATGCGAAATGGAATATTTCGTGTTAGGTCTAGGTTCACTCTAAAATCACGACGACTACGGCTTGTCAAATTATGACGTCCAGCGACAAATTAATGAAATGTCAGCAGATCGTTTCTGTCAAAGTTAGTTTATTTCTTCTAAAGTTTTTGCAATGTATGCATGTATTAAACGTGAACGATATGTTGTCATAGAAAAAGTATAGTATGCAGCTCGCAACAAAATGGGCATCATTTTGTGCTCATTGCATAATATACTATTTAATCATAGTTTTTTGCAAAATTTTGTATTATTATAACAGTTCTTGGATATTAAATAAAATGCATATATGTATAGTAATAGCGTCACTGGTTGTATTGGGAGTTGTTCCATGTTTTATTTTAAAATACTAGGTCATTCTAACCGTTTTTGGAAATGCTACTATTTATGCACAGACAAATCATTTGGAAATGAACGGAACTATGTTAATGAAATGGTACTAGGAATATTGTGAGGATATAATAGTTATTTATTGTATAAGTGTGTTAGATACCGTTTTATCCACGCAAAAAAGTTCAAACCCGAGAAGGAAGCCCTAGGGTTCAATTTTTTTCCAAGTTTATAAAACGCAACCGAAACACAATGCAATACTTAAAATCTGTGGTCGCGTTCATACCAACAAAGTTGATCAGGTAGCGATTTTCAGAGTAATCCATCATTTCTTAATTCTGCTGAACGTTCTAATCTTGATACAACATAATTAAATTTTAATTGATATATGACTGCAATAATTATTCATCCATCTGCGATTTCAATTCAGTTTAATAGTTGCCAGTGGTGTTCATTCATTTTCAAGATACAAAGGTCTAAAATATCATCAAATAAAAATATGCTATATCATTTTATATGTTTTTTCACGTGATATTTGTCATAAATGACAGTTAATGCATCACTGATCGGTAGAGTAGCGTATTTCAATTCTGATGGAAAAAATGGCGACTGCTACCACAGCGCTCACATCAATCAGTTGACAAAACACGCGTTCAGCAGGAAATTGATTATCGCTCCAGTAGCACTACGTTGAGATGAACGCGACCTTTGTAATCTAAACAATTATAACAATTATTTTTAGTCATCATGCCAATAATTGATATTGGGATTTTGGGGTACAATTTTGTTTTCCATTCCCATTATTCAATTTTAGAATTAGATTATGTAGAAAATGAACTTGATTGATGTACAGATTTTTCATTAAACGACAAGTTTACATCAAATAGGAATGCAGCATCCTAATAATTGGTCAATATCCAATATAGCTATGAATATCTAACACAATAATATTTTAGGTCATAGTGTATGTGATCCAATTATACATACATATCTATTTGACAGATCTTAAATTGATTAAATTTTACAGTTCTTAATAGTTTTTAACATTTTGCATATCTAAATAAAATTACAGTATAGGACTGAAAAAAATAGTTTGTCCACGACCACATAATAATATGTCAATATTTTACCTCCTAACAAAAGGTATATGGTACCCATATATCTACAAGAGTGAATTATGAACTCATAATTCACGCTTTTACATTTTTTGAATAACATGCCATGACAACTCAACACTCACAACATTTCGGTACATAGGTGACTAGAGATGGGGGTACAATATGAAATAAACTATTAAATCTTCGTATTTTGTTTAGCAACTTTGTTTCTGAAATATATCGTATGGACAAAATATCATAACGATATTTTCTAATATTGATATTTTGAAAACACTATATTTATAACGGTACAGTGTATCGATACTTTACACAGTTCGCCCATCTCTATATGTCACATTATTTGACGTACTCCAGAAATTTATTTTAATTTTGACGTTAGAATTGTCAATAATACAAAATACCAAATTACCACTTTCCGCATCATTTACTTGACTTTTATTTAATAAACAAATCAAAGGTCGTGGACAAAGTATAGTATTCTATTCACAATCTATGGCCATTATTCACTCGGGTGACTTGCGCCCCTCACCTACGGCTCTGGATGCAAACGTCACCCTGCGTGAAAATGGCTATCATAAATTGCTTGTTAAATAATATACTATTATGCAACTCGTATTGATTGGCTATTAAGACACTTGCATTCATTACAAGATTTTCATACTCACGTCTTAACGCTGGCATAAAATACAATTTATTTATTACTTCACAATAAAACGCAGTTTGATGTAAGTAATGCTGTCTGTTGTAGCCAATCCAAAAATGACATTAGGCAAAAAGAAATCCTTGATGCAAAAAATGTAAGCAAAGATACAGTGGCAAGAATTTTAAAAATGAATAAACGCATACCAATCCAACCAAAAATAGTTCACACATTGATAGGAAGAGACTATGATAAGCGCTTTGATTTTTGCTGTCTCAACCAAGGTGATGAAGAAGATGATTCTTTTTTTTATGAGACGTATTATTTTTTTCTTATGAGGCAACATTTTCATCTAATAGAACTGTAATTTTGTAATGACCACTATTCCTTCAAGACTAACGAGTGGTGGCATTTAAGAAAACAGATTAAAATCGCCAAACCAAGAATGCCGAAAGCTATTACAACTGACATTTATGACTTCATACACGAACTACCCTTAAAAGAACAAAAATGTATTTGATGGAGGACGGTGCCTCATGTCACAGTAGGTACATTGAATGTTAGGGAATATCTTGAACATATGTTTCATGGAAACGTTAACCACAGATATTCTGATCTTTTCTGGCCTGCTAGATCGCCCAACCTCACAACCTTGATTACTTCCTATAGGACTACTTACCAATAGGGCCGTTTCAAGATGTTGACGATTTAGAAAAAATAATTTTGTCCGGAAATGTTTATGGGAATTTGTCATCAGAACGAATACAAGCATTGAGCGAGACGGTGGATATGTCGGGGCTATTGTGGGATGAGTGAAAATTAAGATAATTTACTTCTAGAATTGATATTACGTAAGCTGCACAACATGACTTTTATAATCACAAGAGATAAATGTTCTGTTTACAGCCTCGAAGAAACAAGTGGGAAGATGGAAGTGATTTCCAGACGCTCGTAAGAGAGCATTCCCGATAGATTATATAAACCTGCGTTGGCTATAAGTCGTAACGGCGGGGACCATAAAAACGAAAGAAGAAGATGAGACAAATGTTCATTCAACATAGAAACAATATTAAACAAGCACAAACCCTATTTTTTCAAAGTAATTTAACGTAATTTTTATTATTGATCAACTTTTTTCGATATTGCCAAATTTAAAGGATAATATTGATATTTTTTGACAAACCTCGAATAATACTGAAAAAAATTGATATCTGATGATTGTATTTTAGATTTTAGAACATGCAGAACCTTTTATGTTACATGTTTTTGTATAATAAGATAAGTATTTTTCTGGCATATATAAAATTATTTAGAGTTATAGTACTGCCCTAGTACATTAATATTCTTATTCAAATAATATTTCTCCTGATTCTCTCCAACCAATACCTCTGATACCTAATTTTAATTAGTTCCGTTCAAGCATCTGTTGATAAAGTTGTAAACTGTCTTCACATAGCTACCTCTATTTTCCGCTAGATGCTTTACGTGCAAACTGTTCTCGTAGCAAACGGTTGTTACGTCTACACCAAGATTTTTTCTAAAATTTGCGAAATATTCGATATCCTGAAATGTTAAAGTCAACATGTTAAGCATATTATTTACAGCTCATCCATTATAAAAACCGTTTTCCACGTGACAAAGTGCCGATATCCACTGTCAATCACTATGCTTTGCCACTTGAAGCTTAATAAATATTGAAAAGTATAGGTCGCATGTTATTAAAAAATATATATTTAAAGAAACATTTTGTAATCAATTTCGAACGAAATATAATTCGTTGGATGATTAAATATCAAATTCAAACTAATGGTCTCAGTTTATCATTATTAAAATTTTATATGTTGGCAAAAGTGCCGCGTTTAAAATTGGTTCATCAGTTGGAAGTTTGACATTTATCAGCTGGTTTCTGCAACTTTTGTGGTTACCTCCAAAGTATTTTATTTCGTTCATTTAATTTTTCTTATTTTTGCGTTATTTAATGGCGAGCGAGGTTGAATGGAGATTAGAAGTCAAGTATCTAGGTTTGACTCTAGATAGTAAACTCCTGTAGAACAAACACGAAAAGGAGATTATATACAAAGCAAAAATGGCTCTAGTGGTGTGCAAGAATTCTGGCATAGAGAAATTGGAGCTGTTACCCAAAAATCCTGAGCTGGATATACACTGCCGTAGTGAGATCAAAGATCAAGCCTGTATATGCATTACAGGAGCAATAAGAACATGCCCAACGACAGCCTTGGAAGTGATTCTCAACCTCACAGCACTACATATGGTGGTGGAAAGTGTTGCAGAAAGAACGAGCTACAGACTAACTAGGGAGGGAATCATTAAAAAAAACCACCTCCTAAAGGCCGGGCCACAACGGCATCCATCCTTACGATGGATGGACGTCCACGGAGCGCTCCGATTCACACCGAAAGCATCCATCCAGTGGACGGATGTTTTCATCGATCTCTCCATCAACGAATATTTTGTTCACTTGTGTCAGTAGCAGTGCAGTCAGTGCATAAATAATGTCGTTTAATGTGCCTTGGTGTGAAAGTGATTTGTCAAAAAGTATCCCGTGGCTTGATGACTGCAGCTCTAGTGACGATGATGAACTTTTCTATTGTATTGTGTAAATAAAAATCGTCAAGAGGAGGAAAAAGTTCGGGGAGTTTCATCATTTGATGACCGGTTTGGAACTAGACGAAGAAAAATTTAAAGGATATTTCAGACTTAATCTCGTGACCCACAGCGCGGTATGGTTTCTCACCTCTTCAATTAGCAGCTCCATTGTAGCCAAAATAAACTTGTACACTCGAAACTTAAAAATATAAACCTAAACTAAACGTAAATGAAATAAACAAAATAAACTTGGTACAAAACTGGTATACTTGTGAAAACAATGCGAGAAGAGTATCCTACACGAATATGTTTTCAGATAAATCATGTGGACTAGGGTAGTTTTGTCTGATACCGAGTGGAGCGCGTGTGACCGGGCCCAGAGCTGATGTGCAGGAGAAACGTCCATGCGGATGCTAAGGAAAAATCGCTCCCCCGGCGATTCCAAAACATCCATCCATTGGACGTTTTAAACGTCCAGCGGACGGACGGATGTCGGTCTGCGTTGCGCTATTTGCCAAGCTGGCGAGCGATCTTTTTGAACATCCAGATGTTTGGTGTGGCTTGGCCTTTACTTCATAGAAATCAAAAAACCTGGGTCATGCCACAAGATGGTATGATAAAAAGGTATAAATTTTCAAAGAAATTCGTTACGGAAATAAGCTACAAGAAGGAATGGGATTCAAACACCATTACTAGACTTGGAAAGGTAAAATGGTACACACGGCTCAAAAGCAATGGAAGGAACTGGGATAGGAGTGTACTTACCAGGACACTCTGAAAGCTTGGGAAAACCTCAAGTATCTTTCAAGCCGAAACTCACGCCATAAGAAAGTGTGCCCAGTTCAATATTGACAAAGGATTTAGAAGGTAAAAGATTATCATAATGTCGGATAGTCAACCAGCCATTGAAGCACTAGAAGAGGGACATTGACCTAAGTTGAGACCTGCAGATATCCTAAAATTCCTCAGGGAAATAGGACTAAAGGAGCTACTAGTCTCTGAGACGTTCCACAGAAACTAAGTAGAAGTGAGGGGCACAATAGATCTTTTAGGTCTCAGTGAATGTCACCCCATCATACATACGTACATACACAATGTTCTTATTAGAGCAAATATGCCGAAACAATTAACCATCCTCTGCAAAGAACTTGTGGCTTCATTAAACAAATATTTTGAACAAGAACGTGATAACAATGGTCCATTTCCTTCTTTAACTTCTTTAAGAAAGGTAAGTTAGCAATTATATTTAATATGTATATTAGCAACATAGTCCAGTTATGACAGACGTCATGGAAAACGGTTTTTATTCTTTACGAGCTCTAGGTTACTTTGTTCGTTTAAAAAAAAACAGTTCATTCAGAGGCGGATCATGATATTTTGTGGCCGATTCCCAACCTGATCTGGAGGCCCACTATTGACTCTACTAAGAACAGGATGGTTCACTAAAATGAACAAAGCAGAAAATTATAAAATTTTGATTATTTGAATCAGCAAAAATAAAAACACAAAAATACTATACGAAAATAAAAATATATTCCCAGGAACTCCGAAAAGAAAAATCACATTCTCATTTGGACGAAAAAGTAACGAAACAGGGATAAAAAAATCATCACTTAAAATAACTACTGAGCTTAGAATTCCGGAGCCGTTGGCGAAAAAAAAAAATAATAACCAAAAACCCCTCCTGTATTTTTTCGCATGAATTCAAATGCATCCTGTATATATTCTAAACAAAATCGTGCAGAGCTTGCGAACAAGATTCGGCCTGCGGAATTTCCAGTTAAATTTAAATATTGTTTCATAAGTTCTCAAATTTAAAGACAATTATATTCAATCTTTCATTTGCCTTAAAAAATAAAATAAAGTTCACGAATTTATAGACAATAAAAATTTAATTTTTTTGGTTCTTGAGGACGAAGCCACCAGTGAGTACAGTTATCCTCGAAACTATCCTGTGTTGAAAAAAAAAACTAAATAAAATCAGTGATGTAGAAATAATAACAAAAGTTGTAGTTCTTACTTGGAACGGAATTAAGTCATCATTCTTGGAATAGATGAAACATTGCGGCCATTTGTTCATCTCATTTTTTAAATTTTCCAATGGATTTGATTGAAATGTTGGCCTGGGACAGATTGTATTACTTATAACCTACAAACAAAACTATTTCAAAAATTTCAAATATACCCATCTCCTAATAAAGCTCAAGTTGAGCCTCAGTCTCTTTTAATGCCATCTGTTAATTGATTCTATCCGAATAACAAGCCAAAATCAATTTGTGGCGTTAAACATTTTTGTTTTGGTATACAGATGTCAAAAAGTGGTATAGAAAAAAATTGTGTTTTCAGAACCCAGCTTAAGAAAATGTACAAACTTTTTCAGGGGTTTGCTCCGGCTTAAAACATAAAAAATGCCCAGTTTATAATAACACTGAGAATTAAGTACAACACTGTCTTAACTCTCTGCAAATTAATCAATGTGAATTGTATATTTTCACTACACACTTCCTTTTTGATTTTGATTGTTTTTTTGGTGTATCTTGGAAGTCTAGGATCCAATACAATAAAATTAATCCGTTTTTCAAGCGCTATCGACACAAATGAACATTAAACGGGATATAGAAGATCCTCATAATTTGTAATAGACTGGCAGCACTCAAATCCTTAGTATGTTCCCAGATGAAATCCAGACTGTTCTGAGATTTTCTTAAAAAATATTAATGGTTGAAAAATTGTTTCTAGAACTGAGCCCTGAAGGGTATGCGGTGAATTTATCGAAAACAATTTATCGAATGACAATTGACCGAATGCAATTTATCGAAAAACAATTTATCGAGTAAACAATTTATCGAATAGGTGAATTTATCGAATGACAATTTGACCGTTTGACCGAACGCTAACACTAATTACGGCAGGTACCTAATGGTGATAAAATACGAAGGTGGTTTGGTAGGTTTGGTTGGGTTATTATTGGAAATTATTATAATTTATTCTTCAAAAATTGACTAAAAATACGAAGGTGGTTTGGTAGGGGTAGGTTTGGTTGGGTTATTATTGGAAATTATTATAATTTATTCTTCAAAAATTGACTAAAAATACGAAGGTGGTTTGGTAGGGGTAGGTTTGGTTGGGTTATTATTGAAAATTATTATAATTTATTCTTCAAAAATTGACTAAAAATACGAAGGTGGTTTGGTAGGGGTAGGTTTGGTTGGGTTATTATTGGAAATTATTATAATTTATTCTTCAAAAATTGACTAAAAATACGAAGGTGGTTTGGTAGGGGTAGGTTTGGTTGGGTTATTATTGAAAATTATTATAATTTACTTCACAAAAATTGTCATTGACCGTTTGACCGAACGCTAACCCTAATTACGGCAGGTACCTAATGGTGATCTCCGCAATTGTAATAGTAATGGCTTAACGTTTTTCTAATTCTGTTTTTCGATAAATTGTATTCGGTCAATTGTAATTCGATAAATTCACCTATTCGATAAATTGTTTATTCGATAAATTAATTGTTTTTCGATAAATTGCATTCGGTCAATTGTCATTCGATAAATTGTTTTCGATCAATTCACCTAGACCCGCCCTGAAGTACACCAATAACGATTTTTTGATTCTCAATCAATTTACTTGTACTAAATGGTTAAGGTCACTGTAAAAGTTAAGATCCAGTTAAAGAAATTAATATCTCACCTCATACAACCAGATCATTGACAAAAACATTGTCATTATCAGTGATACTGAAAAATTATAGAATATGTTGCCTCCTATGATTGCAGATATTGCTCTGAATAAGCTTAAAATTCTTCTTCTTCCAGGTGCGGAATCAAAAATTACGCCTTTAATCTAAAATCATAAATATAATACAATGGGAGCAATAACCTTTTTCACTTTGGTAAAGTGACATTCTAACACACCAAGCATAAAAAACTGACATAATTATCGTTGACAAACGTTAAAGTTAAAACGCAGTGAGAATATTTAACCCCTCTTCAACCTTTTGTAAGGGCGGAGGCGATAATGATGATTCTAGGGTGAAATTGGGATGTTCAAGAAGGACAGATTGATACAACTGGCCCAAAACTAGATGATCCCATATTTCAAAGCCTACAGTGTAGACATCCTAAAACTCCTCCGGGAAATAGGTCTAAAGAAGCCACTAGTCTCCGAGACTGTCCTCAGGAACTAAATAGAAACAAGAGGGTACAATAGAACTTTTAGGTCTCAGTGAATGTCACCCTAATAGACATACATACATAGCCTTGGACATTCTACGACTGTATTTCAAGCAGAAATGATTGCCGCTTTAACAGGTCTTGATTGCAGGAGAGGATATATCAAACAAAAAATTTGTATATTCACTCACAACCAGGCTCTGCTTAAAACTATCAGCAATCGAGTCGCTGGACTGATTAAAAACTGTAAATAATCCCTTAATAGACACCACAGTGTCTCTAGTATGGGTTCCGGGACATGAGGAAATTGCAGGCGATAAATTGGCGGAACAGTTAGGCTCCACTGAAGGTGCGTTAAGTGGAATCACAAAGTATTGCATAAGAGAGGAAATTTGGAACTGGCTAGATAGAAAACACCAATTCAAATGGAGGTAGACACAAGGTCACGTTCATACAAAGAGTTACAAGGTAGACAACGTACTCTCAACCAGGTCATTGAAACTGAATAAAATACATTTGAAGACAGTTACCGACCTGGTTAATGGACACTGTACTCTGAGCAAACATCTACACAAAATGGCAAAAGTCAGTGAACTTATGTTCCGATAATGTGAACTGAGGTATCAAACACCTATTCAAATAGGTACTCTATTTCTGTGAGAACGTACAAGGACTCAGGACAGAAGAACTTTATAGAGGACACGAAGCTTCTGGATTGGAGGTAGACAATATTTGCAACTACGAAGTACGGTCTAGAATAAATATTTCGATATATAACTTATTATTTCGGATAGAGGTGGAGTCTGAATGAGACACGTTATGGCAGATTTTCGCGTGGCCATGCATTGCTTAAGATAGTTTTTCTATAATTTCTATAGGTTAACCATACTACTTTGTGATAAAAGAAACAGAACTTATCCGAAACTATAGCATAATCCAAAATAATTTCATATCCGTAACCCTAACTGGAAATGGTAACCCCTTATCAATAATTTCATATGCACTATGGCTAAAACAAGCTAAAACCGGCATTCGAAAGCATAGCTACAAGATCAAATGTGTTTTATATAGTAAAAGCACCATTTTATATTTTGGTATTATTGATTCACATGTAATTTCATTAAGTTTTTCATACAATTGAACTTACCGGTAATTCTTTTGGTGATTTTTCCAGCGCCAAAGAAAAATTTTGATATAAGAACGCTCCTCCATTAGAAAAACAATGAACAATTATCGGATGCGTATCAAAATTTAACTCGTACAGAAGTTTTACTAATTTTTCTCCTATTGATATCATTTGGTACCGCCTTAGGAAGAGGCATTTTATTGGTGCAGTGTATCGCAAAGTGATTAACCTAAAAAGTATAAAAAGATCTCATAAAATTATTAAATCATATCATCTTTTGAAGTGAGCAAGACCTGGCACCAATTTTTGGTAGGTATTTAAGACTTGCTGAAAATGTGTCCCATACATCTCTTATAGACCATTCCAGAACACATGACCTTGACAGGTCGGCCATATTGTTCTGGAGGGCAATCGATCAGTTGGGGTAAGGCACTAAAGAGATGAGTATTCTCATCCGCCATTTTGGTGCCTGAATTTTATCTTTCTGTGATGTGTCGAGTTGACATATTGTGTTGAAAAATGTTTAATATTGAACAGAACATTTTATTTTACTAACATTCCTTCATACTATTAACTCCAGAAAATTAAGAAAGTGCAACGAATGGATGCTGGCCACGTCTTTGAGTAGAAATACCGAATCTCATGCCAAATACTTGACCAACACAACAACAACGTCAACGTACAACAAGGCACCAAAATGGCAGACGAGAATACATATGTCTACAGCGCTCTAGTTGGAGTTTAATCTTTTGTGTTTTGGCATCTGCTTTAAGTCAGTGGGTTGTCAGACAGACTATATAGGTACCTATATGTTATTTAAATAATGTAAACTTTACAAATATATGGCGCAGTCAGTAGGTAAACTGTCTCTGAATTGAAATAAATGATAACTAAAATGTCAGACGATGAAAAGAACAATCAACAAAGGAGTTATGTGATTTCAACGAAAGACAAGAGCAACAGATTCAGGTGCTCAGAGAGATCATTTAAATAGTCACCTTGCTCGGTTAAACCAGCCGGAAATCGAAGAAAATATACCTTACCTCTTGCTCTCCTCATTCCGCACTCAACAACAGTACAAAACAAGGGGATTTTATATAATTTCAAAAACTTTTTACTTATTAAAATCTATCTATCAACCCTTGTTTATCAGTAAACATTGGAAACTATTATATTCGTGTAAAAAAGTCAATGTACACATTGCATTACGCTGGTATTCCTACAGTAAAACCAAATTGCAAGCAGTAGTGTATCCTGGGAATATCAATGACACAATTCAACTTTTTTTACTGATTTTTTGTATAATGTTTGCTCTTATTTTATTAATTTGACCTTGAGCAACAGTGACATTGTTCAGCGGTATCAAGTATAGATTAACCGAGAGCATGTGCTCGTTTTTTATGACAATATTTATCTAAATTATTTTCAAAAGAATGAGATTTTACACAGTTTATAATGATATGTAATTTAGACATCATGAAATGTGGTAAATAAACCATCCTTCGTGGGAAAACAAGGAAAGATGTAACAATACTCCCAACTTATATGAGTGTTATAGAATGTACTGAGGAGGAGATGTTAATATTGAAAGTAGTATTAGCAGAGAAAAATAGAAGAAAGTTCATCCGGAACGAGAAATACGATAAGAACAATATTAGATGGCTGTGGACTCCACTGTCTCTGGTGGAATAAAGAACTTGTTAAATTGAGAGGACAAACTGGACAAAAATTAAATAAAGCCAAAAAAACTGGGTGGTTGGATGATTACCAGACACTTTGACCATTTTTATTAAGGCCTTGTGAAAAGATAATACCAAATACAATATGGTCTAAAATAAATTACTTACACTTACAAATTACTTGCACAGCAGCATAAATAAAGACAACCTGGCCTTTGGGATATACCAAGTGGCGGAAGAAACATTAGGGTATACTACATACTAAAGCCTGGACAAAGCGGACAAAAAACAGCGAAGACTCAGCAGAGTATGGTCATGGTGAGTCTAGGAAAGGTATGTCTAAGCGTCACGAGGACCATGAGAAATACCCCTACCGCAGCAATACTATCAGACATATCTTCCTCACACCTTGGAATACAGAGAGAGGCAAGAGAGTGGAAAACACGGTAAAATAACATGTTGAACATGAGAACAAACTACACATATTCTCCTTATCCTTTAATACTTCATTCGAGGTGTCGATCACAGTCAGAAAGGAATGGTTTGACAAAGAACTCAGTATTATTAGAGAGGGTAGTCTATAACTGCAGGTACTGGAGCCGGAGTATACTCGAAAAAAAAACAGATGACAACAATACGAGGAAAATTACACCTCTATTTTAGGCAGAGGTATATGCAAATTAAAGAATGCGCGCAGGAAAACGTTCCAAAAAGTGACGTCTCTACTAGTATGGGGCTCATTTATTCATTCATTCTTTCGTTTGGATTGTGGTTAACAGCCCAGGTACTTGAACTGAATCTTAGTACCATTTCCTATGTTATCTACTTCCATTCCAGAAGCTTCGTGTCTTCTATATAGACCAATAGTTTGACTGGAGGGATTTTGAGTAGTTGTAATGGTTGTATTATTACCTCTTCAATGTGCTTCCGTCTGAGTCCTTGTAAGTTCTCACAGAAGCAAAGTACGTGAGTAGATGTTTTATCGTAAAGTTCACATCTTCGACACATTGGTTCACTAACTTTGCCCATTTTGTTACCAGGTCGGTAACTGTCTTCAAATGTCTCCTACCCAGTTTCAACAGCCTGGTTGAGAGGTCCTTGTCTACCTTGTTCAGTACACTCTTTGTATGGAGGTGTGCTTGTGCAACCTCCATTTGAGTTGGTGTTCCTTATCTAGCCAGTTCCTGATTTCCCCTCTTATGTAACCCTTTATGACTCCACAAAAAGGTTCCGGACCTATAAAGTCTCCTTTAGAACCTTCTTTAGCTAACTGGTCCGGTATTTCATTACCTGCAATCCCCTCATGTGCCGACACTTCTATTAGAAAAACTTTGTTGCCCCTTGCCAGCCAGTATAAAATAAAAATATTCGAGTTATGCAATAATAAAACTGGTCATTATATTGTAATGTCCTTTAGGCATGAACCAGATTAAGAAATAAATCCATTCGAAATGATACAAATTATCAAAAACGTGATAAAGTCAAGCTCAACGCTGAATAAGCAGTATGTATTTTTATTTGATTCTTATTGCATTATTAATTCATTCTTAATTAACTCTTATTATGATTTAGTTGATATTAAGTTAATATTAATAGTATTATAATCTTTAAGTTATGTATAGTAATCAATAAATATAAGTACAGTTTCCCAGTGAACCAGAGAGTTTTATTAAACATAAATGGGCACCCAGGACCAAGGGACGTCTACATACCCATTTAATACAATATCTAGAACAGGTCCTTATATAAATCAAACCTTTTGATATATACAAAAATGTACTGTGTTCTATAAAAATATTTGACTTGTCATATATTTTTGGATCACCCTGTATAATAAAAAAAATAAAAAAGGTGATTCACAACTTTTGTGATTTAATATTTTATTTCACCACTTTGCATATTTTTTATACTCTTCTTTCTTTGACCTTATTTGGGGTTTTCGGTAGTTCTGCCATTGAGAACTTTTGTACTTTTGTCAGGACGTACAAAATACCAAAATTTCATTCATTTTTACCGGGACCGGATTTGCACTTAAAAATTCCGTAAAAACACTTTTATCTACCAGAGATACCAAATAAATATAACTTGAATAATCAATATTCCATTCACACATTTACAACATGCAGATTATGAAATTTCTATACCACATTTATGAATAAAAACTAACTAATAATTATTAAACTGGAAATTAAGCTTTACCGGCCGGTTTTTGAAAATTACTTACCCCTTCTCTTCATAAATTTGCGAGTACTTCGCCAAGTATTTATCCTGACATCCTGCCCAACCAAATAAAAGAATAACCGGAATCTTCTCTTCGTTCACTACAAACACAAAATCATGTTCACCATTTTGATTATAACTAAAATTGGGATTCGGGAATTTGATGTAATATTCCAGGTTATCCAAGTCTGCCATTTTTCTACTAAACGCGCCTGTACAGAGTTTATTGATTTTTACCCAGTCACTCCCAATTTAACATAAATTCTATAGCGGAAAATCGGGCTTGGTAAAATTTTCAAAAATTCAGTAACTACGTAATGTAGAAGAATAAATTAAATTTGATGGAATTCAGCTGATATTATGAACATTAAAAAAGGAAAAGGAAAAACATTATTTTTCAAAAATTCATAAAATGTGAATATAAATAATTATTCTGCGACATCTGTTGATAAATCACTTTATTAAATACGACAATATTACAGGAAACTGTAATAAGCTTTAAAAAAAAAGTATTTAAATTTGTATGTTTTTTCATGGCAAGCCATTTCCGGTTTTATAATATAATCCAAAAATGTTAAATACGAGTGTGAATTCATTAAGGCCGCTTGACATGGTCTAATTCAACGTGCAAGAAATTGTAGCGATTTCTCGCAAGGTCAGTTTATTACAAATGATGAATCATGCATGCTGTTTGAAATCATGCAATTCTCTTTAATTGCAACATTGCTGCCTACCCAACCAATAGTAGAAAGAAAAAAGTGTATAATAACCTCAAAAAATAATTTATTGAAACAAATATACCCTACTAACAGTGAATGTTCCGTAGACGTAACTTTCAGCTATTTTTAGGTCTGAACGTTCCAGACCTAAAAAAAATAACGTTTCTTAAACGTTATATAAATTATGTTGTAGGACATATTTTATTAAACGTGTATGCAACGTTTGACGAAAACTAAAACAAAAAGCAAACTTTATTTTGTTTAAAAAAGTTTTAAATATAAGAAAGTTTTGCATTATATCTGTTTCTAAAAACAAATAAAAAAAATTCGTGATATAATAATAAACTACTGCATTTTTTAGTCCCTTCTCGATCATCTGACAAATTTATCTATAAAAATATCTATTTTATTCCAGTATATCGATCTTTGCTTATAAAACATCAGTGTTTGCAATGATATGTAAAATTATTTAGAGAATGAGATAAACTTATGTTGATTGCAAAAGAGGGTTTTTTAACTTTTTCGCTTCATTTATTTAGATAATCAAATGACGATCGAATACACCCTTTTTAATGATCTAACACAACCTTTTTAATTGTTGAACACACTTCGTTCAAAAAATGATAGATGACATTTGCCAAATGGTTAATACTTTGATAGCGTGTGTTCAGCAGGTAACTACAAAGATCCTACTGGCAACGTTTTAAAGAGGTATTAAAAATAATGTTCCTAATACATCTATTAAACGTTAAAAAACGTTTCCGGTACGTCCTTTTGAACGCCCTTTCGATGTTCTTTTTCTGACACAAAACGTTCTTAAAACGTTCAAATAACGTTTAAAAACGGACAAAAACGTTTTTGGTACCTACGTACAGATGTAGGCAGACGTTCAAAAAACGTTACGGGGACGTATTTGTGTTATTATTATTTAAAATGTTGAAAGCGAAAGTGAGAAAAGCTCACAGAAAGAACTAAGGGAATCACTGTCGATTATCAAATCACAAATGACAAAACATCAGTCACCACAATCAGCTGATAGGTATAAGTAGATAGAAAATAGTTAGTTGGTTGGTAACACAAGAGAAACTAGATTTCTCCTTAGAATTGCGACTTGCATGCAGTAGAAATGGCACTAAACCGATAAAATTGCAATTGCATCGAATTGCAGAAACTGATCTGCTGGGTCTCAACTCAATTTTCGATCAAGAAATCTCGCGTCTTGCATTGCACGTTGTATTGCACCATGTCAAGCGACCCTTAGTGTAATTTCACTATAATCTCCAATAATTCATTGCATTTAAACACCTCTTGATATATTTAATGTTTTTAGCAATTCCTACATTTATTGAGCAGTCTTTCACTCTCAACACAGATCTTGGTCGAATGCTTCCAAAGAATTTTGTATTGGACATCTTCAGTGATAACTTTTAAAAATGGTGCTGAAACCCTTTGCACCGGGGTCGATCCTATCACTGCTTACATTGTAGTCAAATACACTTGAACATGCACCGATCAAGTCTTATGATAATACAGAGCAGAAACCAACTGTTGGTTTTGGTGAATGATAACCTTATAAAATACCTGTGTGTCTAAAGCTGCGTCCTCACCAAGTCGACACTGTCGATCGACATGACGAATTGTTTTCATGAACAAGACAAAGTCATAGCTTTTATTGAGGCATACAAATTAAAATCAAATCTGTGGGATTCCAAAACTAATAATTATAAAAACAGAAACATGAGGCACGATGCCCTTATGTAAATTGCTAATGAATCTTCGTCAGACATGTTGATTAGTCTGATCGACATCTGCCAACTCTGTTGTGGACGGATGCAGTTTTGTCGACTTGTTGATCGACCATGTCGACTCGGTGATGACGCAGCAATAAGGTGTGTACGTTGCAATCGACGCTGTCGATCGACAAAATGAATCGATCGACATGTTGAATTGTTTTTCATCGACTGTCGGTAAACAAGAAAGAGCAGTCGATCGACTTTAGTGTGTGGACGTGTTTTCGACGTTCGACATTCGACAAATTGAGTACTCAGTGACGTCTTGACGTTTACGTTGACATCGTAGTCGTGTATTTTCTTAGAAAATGGAATCAGAACAAGAAAAAGTCATAGCTTTTATTGAGGCATACAAATTGAAGTCAAATCTATGGGATTCCAAAGCTAAAAACTACAAAAACAGGAACATGAGGCACAAGCAACTATGAAATCTTCGTCAGACATCTTGATTAGACTGACATTTCTGTCAACTCTGGTGTGGACGGATGCAGTTTTGTCGACTTGGTGAGGACGCACCTTTTTAGGATGCGTTTATGTTGAAGGTTCTATGAACGATGAGAGTAGCTACTAGCAAAGCGCAGGAAATTATTTTATTGGTTTCAATGCAGTTGTCTATGTTGGAGCGACGAGTTGAGAGAAGCTTGGGGGCTGAACTAATAAGAGAAAACAAGTAACCAATATGGAATTTTTATTAGACCAACCTTGTGGAATCAAAAATGTACATACCATCATAATCTATTTGTTCTCGGCAAATTATGGGATACAGCTGCTGTCAAATTGAGTACTCTGGGTACTTATACAGACATTCTGCGCTTTTAGGAATATAATATTCTACCGACTTGAAGATAAAAGTATTTCTTCTTCATTCTTCCTATTTCTAAGAAAATCTTTTAAATTGTGTTTGCGATTGTCGAAGCTCCACTATGAGCATAACAATGTATTTATAATTTCTTAGCTGCTCTTATCGCTGCTTTAATCGTTTATAGAAGCTCCAACATAAGCGCTCCGTGAGAAAAATTAGAGCATGAAGTAAACTATTCGCCAAACAACTGTTCTATATTTCACAAAATTGCGATCAATTTGCCACGATGGTAGTTTTTTTTTCTTCAGTTCATTTTGCTATATAAACAAAGCTTTTGGGTTGATGCAGAGATCATTATGTCATCAGCAAACGCACTAAAAAATCATTAAAAACGTTTACAGTGGAAGTAAACTTATACATTAAATAATAAGGCATTATTATGGTCTAATGTCTGTCCTGACTATCCACTGGGACCAAAAACAAAAATCACAATGTAGAATGTAGGTACTCCTCAACCATGCATAACAAACTAATTTGACTAAAGGTGTGTCAGTGCATCTGCTACCCGCCATGCCGAGGAGACTCCTATAATCTTTACCGATATTTGAACGCTGGCAAAAACAGACCGCCAGCCTGGGCAGATATTTTTATTTAAAAATTTTTGACATTGTTGTCGGTCTAGCACAGTTTGGTGAAGTCCCGACATCTTCTTCATTAGTTTTTTATTGTTTTATAGTAAAAATTGGTCTTGGTCACTTTTTCTCTTTAGAATTCACTTTGAGGACTTTGCTAGTTCGTTTTCTGCTAGGATGAACCTCGCAGAATTTAGTTAGAATACATGATAGCTTAGTACTTTCTACAATTCATATTGTCTACTTTTTTGAGAATCGATTTCATCCCATATTTTGTTGATAATACCTACCTGTATTTTGACTGCATTATTACGAAGACACCGAAACATTTTCTATTTGATTCTATCATGACCTGCCGATTTCCCTCGTTTCAAATGTTAATTTATTTCTACAACCACTTACTATTTATTTATATTCTCATTCCCAATAGTAATTTTCTGTCTGTAATGTGTTTCTTCAGTGTTTATAGCTCTTCAACATACGCTCTCCATAATTTTTACACCATCTGTTCTGATAGTGTCCTCTTTTGATATCACGTATATTATTAGTTATTGTTTTCCATTTATTAAAATCCTCTTTGTAACACAATTTTTGATTTGTTTTACTATTAATTTCTATCATCTTGGCGAATTCTTCCTATTTATTCTTCACGTAATTCTTGTTCTTCACTATTTATAGCTCTCCTTTTCTACTACTTTTTCTTCCAAGGACTTTCTTCTGGAGAAGAAGGACGGGGAGCTAGTGTCTCTAACCTTCATGGTGAAATTCTTGGCAGTCATTTAAGACTCAAAGTTTTCCTGGAACCAGCTCCTTGTAAGGTTGTCGCAACAGTGAATGAGAACTTGAAGTGGTCACGACAAAATGTGAGTAAGTTCGGTAGGATAGTAAGGCCCATGATCAAGATAAAATCATCCCATCTACTGCTACTGCTGCTGTGGAAGTGCAGCTAACTAAGTGAGATGGATTCAAGGAAGAAGAAAAACCAAATCCATTAAAAAATACTTTATTATTTTACACTTCAACAACTTCTAGTGGAGGACAATTATAATGTCTAATATTTCTCGGCATGACCATATTATGTTGGATGGCGGCAACATTTTTCATATACTCTTCAACAGCATTGATTAGTTGATCTGGAACCACTGGTCCTATACCTGGTACTTTGTCTACCCAAATTTCTTCATAACTTTCCTGGAACATAAATGTTGTATCTTCAAATTCTATCCCTCTAAAAAATAGTCAAGCAGAATAATATAATTTGTTTTTGAAAAATTTAGACAGGTCAGTCAAATTGAAGTAGCTTGAAAAATTTAAGGAGCTTCTTATTGAACTGGAATGTGTACACTGAAAATATATATCCAAAAGTGGGAAGGTAATAAACAAACTTTAAAACGTATTGTAAATAATTATACTTCACCTTTTCAACTTGTTCCTCTTCACTTTTTTCTTCTTCCGCTTCGACTTCATCAAGCTTTCCTTCAACTACTTTCTCCTTAAACTGTTCTATAGCCAAGTTCTGGGAATCAGTGAGAGGCATCTCGGCTATAAGTTTACACTTGAATTTTTCAATTTCCTCATCAGCTTCACCTGGAATTTCTTGTTGTATAGCCTGAAAGGTCAAAAATTATGTAGAATATCAAGCAAACACACGAAAATAAAGTTCAGTAAAAATATATCAACTGGATATTTCAGTGGCAACTTAGACTGAGCAAACTACGTAAACTTACAATGTTAAACGTTACGGGATCTTCCATCCGATCAACTAGGGTCACGTGATCAACAAGTGTGATCATGTATATTGAAGGTCAATGCAATTTCAAAGCGGTGTATACATAGTTTTATTTTTATTAAAAATTATCATTAGAGTGAATTGCTATATATTTGGTTACAGATTTTTCTGCAAAAATAACTAACCAAACATTCTACAATTTCCAAAATGAGTGCATGTGGAGGAATCCAGAAAGTTTAATGTTGATAAAGTCAGTTCGTTAGATATTGTGGACAACCTAAAGAGCATCTTTGACACATTTTTTAAAGTGACAATCTCCAAGATCTTCGAGATGGACCAAAAGAAGAATTCGATGCAATCCATCAACCCTTCTTTACTAACCTATTACTATTAATTCATTGCCACGTGTCACACTCAATATAAGTGCTTTTTTGAGAAATTTTGGTGGCCGGTGACAATTAATATAAAATACTTTTGCTATAGACCATTCCATAGCACATGACTTTGACAGGTCGGCCATAGTGTGGTTGAGGGCAACCGAATTGTGTGTTTGTGTTTTAAGAAGAAAAATTGACTGATATGAGTACACTAACTAACCTTATAACGCAACCGCCAAGCTAAAAGTTGTGATTCACTGATGGGGACATCGCGGGGGAGATCAATTAAATAGTCACCTCGCTTCGTCAAACTCAAAATAGCCGGAAATCGAAAAAAAGATACATTATCTCTTTATTCCACACTTAAAAACACTACAAAACGATGGCATTTTAGGTACCTTCAGGAACTAATTGTAAATTAAAGTCTAACTATTATCCGTTGTTTACCAATAAACAATGAAAACTGTGCCCTGCTGTACAATATGGCCGACCTTTCAGTGAGGTCATTCTGGAATGGTTTATAAAAGTTGTAGGTTATGTCATTAGCAATCGCATTTAGTGCTAAATATGAAAATTTCAATTGGCATTTTAAGCACACAGTTTGCTATACTATTAAGAACCGAAACTTATTTATTCGCGTAGCTTACTTTAAGTCGTTCTAAATCTTCTAGTAACGTTTTTTCATCCTCAAAATCATATGGTACAATCTTTCTCGGCTCTTCAATGATCGTGTCAACTGATTCTGGAACAGCTGGTTGTACGCCTTCAGGTAACTCCGGTTTGTCAGCAATGGCATCATATAAATCATCTCCATGAAACTCGCCGTCTGAAAAAGAATTTGAATTTTAAAAACCATAAATCCATCCGGAATTGTTCAGCCAACGCAAAGATGGATTTTCAATAATCTTATGTTACTATTCACAAAATAAATTCACGTTCGGTTTTCCAACGTCGTATTGTGTTTTTTCGATCGTTTTATACTGAAATTCAGTGTCCTTGTGTGTTTTTGTATGTATTTGTGTGAAATAGGATGGAAAATGGTGCAATTGCTCGATAACTTTCGTTTTAAGGTAGATTCGAGAGGTTTTGGGCATTATTCAGTTATCTTGTGTGGCTTTCACTGTAACAGTGAGTTTTTGAGTGGTTTCAAGCTCCTTTGACTGTTTTGGACCGTATCTACGTGAAATTGATGGTTATTGGATGAAATAACGTCGTATTGTGTGTTTTCGATAGTTTTATACTGTATTTCAGTGTTCTTGTGTGTTTTTGTATGCATTTGTGTGAAATAGGATGGAAAATGGTCCAATTGCTAGTTAACTTTCGTTTTTTGGTAGATCCGAGTGGTTTTGTGCATTATTCAGTCATCGTGTGTGCTTTTCACTGTAATAGAGGCTTTTTAATTGATTTCAAGCTCCTTTGACTGTTTTGGACCGTATCTAGGTGAAATGGATGGTTATTGGATGAAATAACGTCGTAATGTGTGTTTTCGATCGTTTTATACTGTAATTCAGTGCTCTTGTGTGTTTTTGTATGTATTTGAGTGAAATAGGATGGAAAATGGTCCAATTGCTAGATAACTTTCGTTTCTAGGTAGATCCGAGTGGTTTTGGGCATTGTTCAGTCATCTTGTGTGCTTTTCAGTGTAATAGAAGGTTTTTGAGTGATTTCAAGCTCCTTTGACTGTTTTGGACCGTAACTACGTGAAATTGATAGGTATTGTATGAAATAACGTCGTATTATGTGTTTTCGATCGTTTTATACTGTAATTCAGTCTTTTTGTATGTATTTAAGTGAAATAGGATGGAAAATGGTCCAATTGTTCGATATCTTTAATTTTTAGGTAGATTCGAGTGGTTTTGTGCATTATTCAGTCATCTTGTGTGCTTTTCAGTGATATAGAGGGTTTTCGAGTGATTTCAAGCTCCTTTGGGTGTTCTGGACCGTAACTACGTGAAATTAATAGTTATTGGATGAAACAACGACATATTGAGTGTTTTCGATCGTTTTATACTGTAATTCAGTGTTCTTGTGTGTTTTTGTATGTATTTGTCCTAAAATCTAGGATGACTTGGGATTTTTCCGACTTCTTACCACTTGCCTTTACTGCAGTGGGAGCCAGCTAGAATACACAGAGTCTGTTAAATCATTCCAGTTTCTCAATATGGTGTTGCTGGCCGCCTCTGACGGCTTTGTCTTTCCATGCAAGAGCTATTTGTGGTTACTGCTGTGAACCGAAATTTTAGACTATCGCACAAATAGCTTTGAAAGCTTTTTATACGACTGAAGCGCCAATGTTCCATCGCCTTACTTAAGTTTATAGAAAATAACGTCAGTTGTATCAAGGGTAACTATGAACCGCAGATACGACTTTGCCAGAAATAAAAAAATAAAAAAACATTATTGTGGTTTGATTCCCAAGAAAATAAGAAAAAATAACAAGTAATGCCACAAGGAACTTATAGAAGATATTTGCCAGAAATATCCACGCGAATCAAATATAAGTCGCACATTTAATCTAACTTTTAAGTCTATCTGAACTAGATCATTCCGATTTCACATACGAAGTGTCGCGATAGATATCAAAGATTCCAATTTGTCAAGATTTCAATTCAAAGTCATCATCTCTACTTAAGTTAAAGATTGGGCCTGATTATCTGCTGTAAAATCTGTCAAAGCCAAATATTCCCATTTTTCATGCATCATCTTGAATAATATTAAGTTCGGAATGTTTTCACTTACCTTCTTCTTCCATTTCATACATCCTTTGGGCATACATCAATCCTGGAGACATTTCGTCGCCTTCTCCCAGATCTTCACCCGTAGCCTCTTTTAAATATGTGGGTAGCGACATTTCTCTGAAAGATTGTGAAAATAAAAATAGTAATGATGTTGAAATCGAGTTAATTACTTGTGGTATTTTATCAAAAATAGTTGGATATCTAATACTTTCACACTTACAATTTTTGGTATTTATTCAGATGAAAACGAACAACTTAATTGTTGTTTTGTAAACCTATACTAGAATCGCGAATCTTTGGTTTTATTAATTCCGCTGTTAAAAATGTTGTGAATTTTAGAAATTTACCTGTGCCTACAAATAGTGAGGTATCAAGTAAGTACGTCTCTAGCTAGAGCTGTTGTCAATATCAATGTCAATGTCAATGTCAACGATTGGCAATGTTCCTTTGTAACGCCAATGGTATGAAACTGTCGTTACGAGACGACATAGATTTTGATTTCTGCGCACGACAGTTGGCAAACTTCACGTGGCTACTTCTTATGTGAAACGGAGTTTAGTAATTTTATGTCTATACATGTGAACTGGGCAGTAAGTTAGGTCCTGATCTGATCAAAACCAACACCGTTTGGTAAGTATAGTATACACGAAGACAGCTAGAACAAACCATTTTTTTGGGGTACGATCAGTAATTCCATGGCGAGCGTTTAAAATAAAGAGAAACATTTGTAACCGATCACTTCCGATCGCAAAACATTTTTTTTTTCGGCTGCTCAGCTAAGATTGTATAGACTGTATTATGTACTTACCCAGAGGGGCTTATTTCAGCTTCTTCCTGTTCCTCTCCTTCAACTACATGATCAATGTAATAATCAACAGAATAATGATCATCTCCTCCCAAGCTTGGACATGATATTTCTTCTTTGCTTAGCTCTTTTTCCACTTCCTCAGATTCACTTTTTTCTGATGGTTGACTTTTCTCACTGGTAAAAAAAATATACTTTAATCAATAATTAATACGCACGGTAAAAAAACGCACAGCTGTAAAGTAAATCGCACGGCTTCCCTAACAACATCTTAGCAACTGTCAATAGACGTCGCCATTTTATTCAAAATTTACAATTTGAAAACATTCGATATTGCCACGTTTAACTATGAAAAGCCCAAAGGGCTAAGTATGTATTGATTATAATAATTGAAAAATGGACTTTTGATTATCAACAATATATTAATTAAACGTTAGTTCTTTAATGTGCTTCTTTCATTAGTAATAGAGATGGAGATGAAAGTTTACCAAGCACCTCTAATAATGTAACTGTTGTTTCTTATGCTTCAACAAGCAAAGGAAGTGATCTATGATCTGTGTTTAATCACTGTACTGTTACTATAAACAATTATTATAATAACTAATATTATGGTATTAAATGTTATACAATAAGATTATTAAAAATATCTATTGTTGATGTTGTTCAAGTATTATTAATAATAAGATCATAAATACAAGTACAAGTAGGTCGTAGGTAAAGTATAGTACGTAACTACTGTTGTAAAGCATTTTACGCACTCACGGAATTACTAACTTTTCCATTCGTGCGTAAAATGCTTCTTACCACACACGTTACGTAATATACTATTTTCTACGCCCATGTCTGTAAACGTCAAAAATCGTACTGACAACATTCCTTGTAAGTGACATTTAACAACAACATGCACGTAATGAAAATCTCATAACATACACGTGCGTTTAGATAAAAAAACTTAAATTACTTTGTTGAATCAAATTGCAATCAAATTTTTATTTACGTACTACTTTATTTGGTTTATTTACATACTTTCAATCATGAAAAACATAAAAGCTCTTAGCATTAGTGAAATACATTTTAGATTAAAAGAGTAATGCCCCTAAATGTCGGCAACACATTTTACAATTTCAAAAAAAATAATTCGGTTTTTCTTGATATGGGAATAAACGTCATCTCATTTATGCTGTGAATTTTTGTAACAAATTATAGTATCCGAAGATTTTCTGAACTCTACCTACGAATACGTCTGTTAATAGTGAAAAATATGAAATTATGAGCACAGAAGAAAATAAATGGGCGTAGAAAAAGTATAGTACGTTACACGAGTTGTAATCCCATTACGCACTCGTGAAATTTACTTTTTCACTTCGTGCGTAATGGGTTACTTACAACTCTTGTTACGTAATATACTATTAAAACATTGGTTTTGGTTAATTTCCCCCTCCGAGAGGCATCAACGGAATTGAAAAAAAAAACGAAATCTTGTTTATTATGGAATCCAAAAAAAAATTACCTTTTTTGAAAATGCTTTCCCTTGGATTTGTAACAAGTGTAATATTACCATTTCCACCCCGATTTGGATTGGTTTTTCTTCAATAGTTCAAAAACTATTGTACCTACTTAGGAAAACGTTTAACGGCTCAGATTAAACGTAAATGAAAAAAGAATCATTTTTTGTAATTTTTCAGTGGTCATTACCACATAAGAGATGGCGCAGTATACCAACGTCAACCATATTTTCCCTTTATTATCTTAGAGATTTTTGATTAAAACTTGTTATCACTCCGAACTGGGAAGAAATTATAAGCAAAAAATATGTTTAATTATAAAAAATGCCTGTACAATAATTATAATATAATGACCGTTTTCAGTTTATTGCTCTTGGTTGATCTGAGAGTATATGAAAAGGCCTGCGAGAGATTTCCGCGTTCTGTAAGATCCGCTCTATCTTAGAGTTGAGTGTTCTGTAAAACGATCGATCTCAACGGATCTGAAAATATGGAGAGAGCAAAGAGAAGACTACTGAAAATATAACCTCATGTGGTGTCAAAATCAAACACCTGTCGTTTTATCGGGATTAACAAACAAACAAATCTTCTAAGTATATTTAAATCATCTTCTGAAAAGTAATCTTAAAATCAAAGAGATTAGGTTTGCCATCTCCCGCCATTCGATGAGGTATGCTCGATTATACAATCGATCTATTGAGTGAGTTTTTAAGGATAATTAAAGATTACTTCATTCACCCATTCATTCATTCGACTTGGTTGTTCTCAACAGCCCAAGCATTTAAACTGAATCTTTGTACCATTTCCCATGTTATCTACTTCCATTCCAGAAGCTTTATGTCTTCTATGTAGGCCACTAGTTTGACTGTAGGGATTTTCAGTAGGTAGTTGTAATTGTTGTATTATTTCCTCTCCAAAGTGCTTCCGTCTGAGACCATGTAAGTTCTCGCAGAAGCATAGTATGTGTTAGGTCTTTCATCATAGAGTTCACATTTCCTGCACGTAGGTTCACTAACTTTTCCCAATTTGCGCAGATGTTTCCTCAGTGTGCAGTGTCCAGTCAACAAGTCGGTAACTGTCTTCAAACGTCTCTTGATCAGTTTCAATAGCCTGGTTGAGAGTTCCTTGTTGCCTTTTAAATACTAAATTTAAAAAATGCAACTCTTAAAATTTTATTACAAATGAACCAGACTCTCTTCCGAGCAATTTCATTGGAAATCCATGCATCTTTGTTATTTCCATAGGTTTCCAAAGCCATAAGACCTAAACTAAATACGTTTTGAACAACATACTTAACCTTTACATCAAATACATGAATTACATATAACTACTACCTTTCTTCTTCTAGCACCACTTCTTCCTTAACCTCTTCTTTAACTTCTTTTTCAGAAGTTTCTCTGTACAAGCTAAGTAGAGAATCGGTAAAGTATATATTTTTCAGCATTTGACCTTCAGAAGCATCAATCTTAGCTAAAAATGTATACAAATCCATGAACGTTGTTAACGGAATCATCGCCGATCCACCTTCAGGCTCTTCTGTCATTATTTCACAAATTAACTTCATAGAACTAGTTAAATCCTACAAACATAGGAAAAAATATTTTATAATAAAAACGAAAAGTGCAGAAATATTTTGTAAATCTGTGGTAATCGCACAAATGAAGAAAATTCACATAACTGTGAAAGACATTGGATACCTTATTTAGTTAATTACAGTATCCTCTAAATAATTCTTATTAGGTATAGTAATGCGTGTCATGAATAGACGTAAAACTAATAGTAATATTATTATAACGCCTTTCAAATTTGAAAATTACTTTTCAAAGAGCAGGCCGTTCACTTAGAAGCAACAACTACTCCTCTGGCTTTATGCCACGAAGGGTATTGAACTTCCAACTTAATCGGGGCTGGTATATCTGCATGATAAAGGCAACCATTCTGGTTTGTAATTCTAATTCTAATTACGATTCATGCGTGTGTTTTACTTGTTTTAAACTATCATTTTCTTACTTACGTCAGTCAAATGGGCAGCACAGAGTCCTATAAACCTCAACCAAGGTATTTCTTTGGGATTATCGAAGCCTCCCAAGCACAATATCTGGATAAGAGTGTGGTGGGACAAACATGCTCCTACCCACCTATCCCATAATATTTTAAAGTGGATGGTCTTGTTACTGGTAAGTTGATAAAGGAGAGCTCTCAACCATCCTGGGGTTATCCCGTAATGATCACGAGGTATTGGATATTCCAGACGTGGTTTCACTGGAGGGGGAATGTTCAACGACAAACAGCGAAAATATGCTGTTGACCATCTGAAAAACAAGAATCTTATTAAATATGCAGTTAATCAATGTACGAAAGGTGGATCAGATCGAACTTATATTAGCTGCTTACTGGAAAGTACTCAAACATGCTAATACCTGTAAACACAAAAATCGCCTTAGATCACAAATAATTTTACTGCTCTGTACCGTAATGTACTGATTTTTTTTTGAATTTTGTTAGGATATAATAGTCGAGATTGTCCGATTTTTTTCAGATTCTAACTGAATTTAAAAAGTTATATCCGATGAAAAAAGTTGTACACACTTTTAAATTAGACCAAAGTTACTGCAATTTGAGTGCAACTGGAATTGATCCAATAAAGACCACAATAGATCTGAAAAGGTTGCAGTGGCTAGCCACCAAATCTAATCTATAGGTACAATAGAACACAGAATTTCAAACATAAGCCATTTTTCCCAATAAGTCCGAATTTGTAGTTTTAGCCCCCTTCTTGACAGGATAGTGGCCAAAATCTACAAATTACAGCTAAATTGGTCATTGAAATTGTAAAGCAGTTGTTCGGCTATCATTCAAGCATGCGCAGAACCTTTAAGCTTCCTTATAATCTAGATAAAAAATGCTGCGTCACGTTAACCACAAGCCAGACCAACATAATATAGAAGTGAAGTTTTATAGGATGACCTTGAATAAGAAAAATGAGGTTTCAAACCCATCCACCCGAAGCGTTGGTTGCAATTGAGTTGTCGAAACAGGTCTGGCAGCTGATGCTTTTAGCCCGAAAAGAAGACAATTTGCTCATCCTAGCTGCTATCACCATTGACCACAATGGTTGTCACACAAGATATACTGTTTATTTTTCCCATTTATTGCTGTTATGTGTGTTTTAAACTAATCATGATGCAACAACCTAATTTTATTTGACAATAACAAAAACTCAATAGAGTATCGCTGGTCTGGATGCCTGCTCATTCTGGGCAGACTCTCTTGCAAGGGAGGGTGACGCACGTGATTTTATCAAAACAGAACCTACAATTGGCATCGCAATAAGTTTTGCCGAACAAACACTAAATACCTGGACAGCAAGAAGAACTTTGGGCTTCTGGCATAATTTAGCAGGATTGATTCATTCAAAGGCTTTTAGACATCCTTCGAAGAATGTCCCAAACAAATGTTGCTATACCAGGCATGATCTACGCCTCTTATCAGGCCACTTTCATCTGAATCATCATATTTATATACGAAGACTTGGACTGTCGGACGGCCTGACTTGTAGTTTTTATCTGGAAGATGATGAAGCAGCAGAGCATATAATTTGTACCAGCCCCGCTGCGGCTCGAATCAGGTATCTGATGTTTGGCAGGGTCTCTCTCTCGCCCTCGGACCTGAAACATCGTTCATCAAACACACTAATGGGCTTTGTTAAGAACCTGAATTTGTTTGGTGAGATCTGAATAGGTATTAGCCACACTCGGCTCTTGCGAGTCACATTGGAGGGCATAGACCCACTCTTCACAAATCTAACCCCTTTTCCTTTACATCCATGCTCTTGTGAACTGGGATAGGAGTGTACGGGCAAGGAACCAAACACTCTGAAAGTATCTTTCAAGCGGAAATTCACGCCATAAGAAAGTGTACCCAGTTCAATATTGACAAAGGATATAGAAGGCAAAATATTATCATAATGACGGATAGTCAAGTTCTTGTGTAATCAGTTCTAAAACGGTGTGGGAATGCCTAGGCAAACTCAATGAACTAGGCGAGAACCATACAGTAACCTTACATTCCAGGACAAACTGGAATAGAAGGAAATTAAATAGCAGATGGACTAGCAAAGAGGGGGACTTTTGGGGGCTGGAGCCCTTTTGCGGTATAAGTCCCAATGTAATATTGTAAGAAATAGACAAAGCCGAAGAAAAGAGAAGATCTGACCATTGGAAAGATCTAGTAGGGCTTAGACAATCAAAGATTCTGATGGGTGGCTACAACCCGTTGAGATCAAATGAATGCATAAGTCAAAGTAAAACTGCACTAAGAGTTTTAACAGGAATCCTAACGGGACATTGCCGCCTGAACGGGCACCTGAAAAAGCTCAAAATAGTGGAGGAATAAGAATGTAGATTCTGTGGCATGGAAGAAGAAACCTCCATACACATACTTCAGAATCCTAGGGCACAGCCCCTAGATTATTGGATAGAAGAGGGACATTTACCTAAGTTGAAGCCTGTAGATATCTTAAATTCCTCAGGGAAATGGGACTAAAGGAGCTCTGAGACGTTCTTCATGAACTAAGAAGAAGTTGGGGGGGGGCACAATAGATCTTTTAGGTCTCAGTCATCATACATACATACATACTTTCATTCTCTTATAATAAATGAGGATTGTGATACGAGAGGAAATATTCATCTCCGACTTCAACTTGTAAAAGTATGTGCAATCATTTAAGAAAATGTTAATATCTTTGATTTTTTATATTTCAGTCAAATTTCCATTCGCTCGATATTTTGTACACACTTATCTGAGATTTAAAAATACTCTCCAGACTTAGATTTTAAAAATATTTCGAATAAATTCATTGCCAAAGTAGGTACTCACTGTAATAAATCCGTAGGTTGACTCCTAATAGCCGCCTTGGCATACTGTCTTAAAAGATAAGGAAAAGCTGGAGGTATCGTTATTTGCTCGGCACAATATATTTGTTCCGGGAGCCCTGGCATATTTGTTAGTATTTATAAATAAAAATTTGTTAATTAGACCATTGACACTTGTCACTATTTCCAATCTAAAATTGTTTCGGTGGAAACGATAACAATGTTTGTATAGATAAATTCGTAGTTATGGTGATATTATTGATTTTTCACCTGAAATGTTCAAATTATTAGCAAGTTTATTAATAGTTATTTAACCAACTAGTGTTTTAATCAGGGCGATTAACATTCGAGATATTTTAAAGCGAGAGCAAAGCGATCGCGTTATGCTGGGATTGTTAATACACGTGGTAGTTACAAATCTTTTCCGTCGACCGGGCGGTGTAAAATGTGGCTTATTTCAACTTTTATATCATGGAGACTAGTCGCTCCATAAATATGTCGATAAAACAATATGGAGTATTAGTGTATGTTTGGTTGTCCATACCAAAATTGTTTATTAATAAGAATAGGCCACTAATGGATGATTTTATGTATGTTTGGTTGCCTATACCAACTATTTTGTGACCCCCTTATGATAGAGAAGAATTAATTAAAATACAGTTTTCAAAATAAACCTTTTTCATACCAAGACCACAGAGTACATAAAAGACTGTACCAAGACAAACGTTTGGTATTATACCTAAAAATACTTCATTTATTGTAGAGATAATATTGTGGTGCAACCCTCGTAAGGAAATTTAAACAGTAGAAACCTGCCAGTAAACAGTTCACTAGACACAGACAACTATGTCTGCAACTACAACTATTCTAGAATATCCTCTTAATAAAGTGTATTTATTTGGAACAAGCCTATTATGTTAGCTTACGAAATAATCAATCGCCAACGCCCATTCTCATCTTTTGAAAGGACGTATTACAAAATATAGAAATATTACCCACGATAAGGATATATATAGTCTGACCTCATGCGGATTCTCATTGAATCAACCAAATGCTAGTGACATGCGCTAAATTCTGTCGTTTCATTCAACTGCACAACAAAAAGAGAGATGGCAATAGAACGCTTATAGAAAATAAAATAGGTTTGTTTTGTGCATTCGTCACTTATCCTCTCATCCAACAGTTTGTTATAAATCACAAGGCAACTCTGTTAGTAGTTGTTCCGTGTCGTCATCTCCATCTTAATAGTCACGTTTACTGGATTTTAACGTTCCAATTCCATAAACAACCGAAAATGGTTCACCAAGTTAAAGATAAAGTAAGTAAACAAAAACAGTTACCTTCAAAACATTTATAATTTTTATAACGTTGCTAGTAATTTCGATACCACAAAATCCGGTGCCACTTTTTTTCTTGTTAGGTGTGGTGTTAAATAATTTTGTTATAGTAATAATTATCCAAGGGTATTTCAAGGTTCAAAAACAAATTGTTTCAATATTGGTTTTAACAATCCTCTAGAATTGTTGCCGTGTCGTCTTTTTCGTATATTATTAAATTATAATTTATTGATTGGTCTTAATAGAACTGGAAAGACAACCGGCCTTATACTGTTTTGTGGTCTAGTTTTGTATGAGTTTACATTATTTAAATTAACCTAATATTCATATCACACAACAAATATGTAGTTTTTTTGTCAGTACCTACATAGGCAGTTTTTTCTAATTTACCTTAATGAGTTAAAACTTAGTTCAAATAAATAAGGTGAAGGAAATGGAAATATTTCCGTTGTATTACTTAGTCAAATCTGTAACCGACACAAACTTTGAACTAATGATTTATATAAAATAAGAAATTCAATGTATAGGTCCCAATAATATAAAATCAAAAACATATTACAATAGCAAAGGGGCATATGAAATAGGTAAAAATGGGTAATTTTATCGAAATCATTACAAAAAAAGTGGTTCACGGTTGTGAAGGTATTTTTTTCATATCTATTAAAAGTGTTGAGTCATATCTTGGGAATTGCCGCTATGATGCTGATTTAGGTATTTTATTCATTATTAAAATGAACATTTTATTCTGATGGGAGAGTCTTCATAGGCGGTGCGATCAAATTTATAAAAGGAATTTTCAAATATTTTCTAAATAAATACTCTATTAAACAAAACATCTTATAACACATAAATAAATAAGTTTCTCCTATTTATATGGTTACCTAAATATTGTAAATTCATAACCCGCCTCTGTATTTAACGAATTTCGAGGTTATAACAATTATCTAACAGATAAAAGCTACCATTTTGTTTCATAATAAACATGTTATGGCGTATTATTTAGTTTTTATGTGACATTGTATCTATACTAAAATATTGATTGCATGAAAAAATCAACAAAGAAACTTTAATTGTTATTCGTATTTAGACATGTCAATTAATCTACCTATATCGAATTGATTTAACAACATTGTTATAGGTATATTGGTTCAAATTAATAACATTTTAATTTTCTAATTAAGATACTTGATTTCGTTATTTATCGTAACGTTAAATTCAACAACATAGTTTTTACATAGATAGTGACCAATTTTAATGGTTATCAATCATCTATTTAGCACTGTCATCATCTCGTCGAGTTTATTTTTTTATTGGATATTACATTAACTTTGAAAACGGGGAAAAATATCCCCAGCATTATTTAAATGCAATAACTAAGAATCTGAAATTTTCTTTGTAAAAATAACTGCCCAGCCCAACAATTTTTTTTAAATTCTTCGCAGTATTTATCACTCAAGTTATTTTTAAACGATTTTGCATTCGTAGTCGTATAACATATTGAAACAAATGTTATTCCTCCAATATTCACATTGCGATAATAAATTTTTATTACACAAGGTGCCTAAAAACTTCTGCCACTTATACTATCACTCAAGCAGGAAATTTTAATTGATCTATTAACAACCATATCATTGTATACGGGGTTGGGATAAAGTATGGAACCAAGTAAATATCTTTTAAACGAAAAGAACGATATTGATGAAAATTTGCAGGTAAGTGCAATGGAACAAAATGCATCTGATGTACCTTTTTTGTTAATAATATTTACAGATTTTGAAAGAACTTGTTATTTTGAATTCATACATACTGAGTTTAGTGTAAAAAAATTTAAAGAACGAGGAATAACTCACTGTTAGTTGTACAATAGGTGTACATTTCATTATTTTAGAATAATGAGAAACAAAACTACTTCAAATGTTCAAAATGCTCGCCGTTTACTTGCTGACAATATGCCATTAGTCCATTGAAAAGTTACATTTTAACATTTTTTGTTGCAAATTAAATTCTCTACAACTTTGCTCCAGTAACTTTTTGTCGTAGAACTATAAATAAAAAAGTTATAAGCGAAAATCTTCGGAAATTTGAGAAAAAAATTTATATTTTTCGATGTAACTTTTTTTTTAATCATTTTACGAAAAAATGATGTCTGACCATTTTTGTACATCGTTTTTTGAGGAACAACTTTTATTCGTATCATTTTTTCATTAAGTCAATAGCTAAGGTTTTACAGCGCTCCGAAGTGAGTACTATTTTTCAGTACTCTTAACTATACCTATATTATACGTGTGTACCTATAACATGTCATCAGTTATTGTTTGTTTTTTTTTCTTTTTTTTTACTTTATTATTATAACTTTTTTAATTACAAATTTTGCAATATTATTAATAATTAATTATTGATTCTTTTCCCCACCACCCACGAGGTAGAGTCTAGAGGCGCGTTTTTTTTTACGTGGTATTCCCAATAGGCATAATCCACGGTGATTTTCTAAATTAGAACTACTCCGTCCTCAGTCGTTTCGATGGACCAGGCTGCGGCTCAGCATCTGATCGGCTTTCTGAATTAAATACCAGTGGGAGAACTGGAGAAGGAAGGGGTGTTAATGTTGGCGGTTCATCATCAAAGTCATTTTCATTTATTAATTCTGAGAGTTCCATTACGTTGCTGCAAGTCTCTCCAGAGCAATGGAAGCACACTGCAGAACATTTCATTCCTGCTTTTCGGCATCCACACATCGCTCCGCAGTTTCCTTAGCATTTGCAAAAGATCAATTTTAGAAGCTCAGGGGGTGCTGGAGGTTTAGAGTTCTGCACTGGCATCAATAATTTTCCACATTTTTTCCAGCCCCAGTCTTCAGGATCATTATAATTACCAAGCCACGACTGGACCTGATGGTAGACTCGGAAAGTATGAAAGCGAGCTGTGTCTTGTGTTGGAGGAAGTGAGGATAAGTTAAATGTACTTTTTGTCACTGCCTTGGCGAATTGTTTGTATCTTAGGCTGTCAAGAGAATTATCATCTTTATTACCACCATATAAAGAGATAAAAAAACGTTCACCAATTACAGTGAGCAAAGCAGGATCAACTCTCTTGTTGAGAAACAAAGCCGTTCCACTTGCAAACTCTAAATGTTTCTCCAGGGTTTTCACAAATTTAGTAAATAAAGTAAAAAAAAAGAAAAAAAAACAATAACTGATGACATGTTATAGGTACACTCACTTCGGAGCGCTGTAAAACCTTAGCTATTGACTTAATGAAAAAATGATTGTTGTTCCTCAAAAAACGATGTACAAAAATGGTCAGACATCATTTTTTCGTAAAATGATTTAAAAAAAAGTTACATCGAAAAATATAAATTTTTTTCTCAAATTTCCGAAGATTTTCGCTTATAACTTTTTTATTTATAGTTCTACGACAAAAAGTTACTGGAGCAAAGTTGTAGAGAATTTAATTTGCAACAAAAAATGTTAACAAATTTTTTTTATAAAATAAATAGTTTAAGAGATATATCGTAAATACCATTTCAACCCCTATTTTCAAGATGGCGGCCGTGGGACAAGGGTGGCGACCCCACAAACTTGGTTTTAGCTTTACACTGACCCCCCCTACACATCAAAAAAATAAAATTGCGTCCTCTAAAAAACGCAAGGTAATGCCTAAAAAATGTAACATTTCAATGGACTACATCCTATTAACAAATTCTTGAGTCATTCTTTCCAAGACTTCTCCACGTATTAGTTCACATTCATCAATAATTGTTTGTATCAATTCCTGCAAGTTTGTTGGTCGTCTTAACGTAAACACGTGATTTTAGATAACCCCAAAGAAAAAAATCTAGCGGGCTAAGATCCGGAGAACGAGCAGGCAACTCTATGAATCCTCTACGTTCAATCCATCGATTTGGAAAATTCGCATCCAGAAAATCCCTAACCCGTCTATCATAGTGCTCCATCTTGTTGAAACCAAACATTTTGTGGTAATTGTCCATTCTGTTGAAGTGTAGGAATAATTTCGTTATTTAGTAGATCCAAATACTTGTCACCATTCAAGTTTCCGTCGATAAAAAATGGGCCTATAAGCCTATTTTCGACAATTCCCATCCAAACATTTAACTTCTGTAGATGCTGGGTATGTGCTTCATGAATCCAATGAGGATTCTCATTTGACCAATACCTTGAGTTATGGTGATTAACTGTTGCCTCTTCGGAAAAAACTGTATTAGAAGCAAAATTGTCGTCGACATTACAGATGTCCATTAGCCGTTTGCAAAATTCCAGCCGTCGCGTCGGTCAAAATTATCGTCAGACAATTCTTGAACCAACAACTGTTCCTTATACGGATGATACTTTTCACTTTTTAATATCTTTCATACAGAACGTTGACTGATACCATGGTTTAGTGCCAAATTTGTGGTGGAAGTTTGAGGTGATTCTTATAAATCAATTGCAATATTTTGTTTCGTTCGTTGCAGACCGCGGTCTTCCAGGTTTTAGCAAATTTTTTACCATCCCAGTTGTATTAAAACGTTGTAATGTTTTAGTTACTGTTGAGCGTGATATAGAATTTCTATCCGGATGCAAATTATTAAAAATATGACACACTTCTTCTTGAGTTCTAACACGATCACCATAACCGATCATCATTAAAATTTCAATACGCTCTTTTTTACTTAATTGAACCATTCTAAATTGTAAAATTTATTTCCGTCAATTAGAATTTGACACTTGGAGAACAAAAGAAGTACTAGACAGTACTCGTTTGTTTATTACTATGCATACAAACAACATCAATAATATCTAAATAGTTTTTTGCTCTAATGCAAAAAACCCAAAGGAGGTTGAATAAAGTGCTATATTCCTCGTTTTTACAAAATTTTTTACACTAAACTCAGTATGTGTGAATTCAAAATCTGTAAAAATATTTAGGGTGTCCCATTTAAATTGAAGAAGTTAATGGCATTTCCGGTTAAACCGGAAGTATATTATCAACAAAAAAATGTACACCAGAAGCATTTTGTTCCATCGCACTTACCTGCAAATTTTCATTAATATCGTTCTTTTCGTTTAAAAGATATTTACTTGCTTCCATATTTTATCCCAACCCTGTATACTATGTACAGACCGTCCCAAAGGCAGATCACTTATTTATCTACCCATGTACTGCTTTTAATATTCTAATGGATTCCACCACAGAAATATGCAGTAAGTACAAGGCAGTCAAGTGATTATACGGGGTCTAGTTATGTAACTATCGTTCTTACACTACCGACCGATCGACACCAAATTGAACCATCAAAAAAACTTACCATGGGCGTGGATATTTATAATTTGCAGTAATGTTTAATTTAAGGATAAATCTTTATTGTAAATAATTATCACTACGGTATTAGCATATCTTTGTCGCACAGCTATTAATACATTAGGGTAGTAGGTACTATTTTTAATGTTTTTTTGGTAATTTTAAATATTTCACTATTAATATTATCATAAACGAATTTAATGTGATTGTTTTTCGAAACAAAAGGTAAAATTTAAAACGAAATCATAGTACTGTAAGATAATTATAAAAGATTTTACTTGGAAATTATAAAACGAATAAACAAGATATCGAAATTGAAGCATGTGATCAAAAATGTCCCCTCCCTGAGCGAGGCAATCTAATTGATTGTAAAAAGCTTGGCGTGTACCAATTTGATAATATTGCAGGAGTAATATTTTGTATAATTTCTGAAAGCGAGCACGCTAATTTTACAAAGCCTAGTAAGCCTGTTGTTATTTACATGAATACAGGATTTGCAATACCCCCATAAATAGCTCCTCTACTGGAAAGGTATTATTTAAATACTGGGTAACAGGACCGTAATAATTCATCAAATCTATCTCTTGCTAATTAGAGCAGAGCATAATGGCTGTATAAATTTGGATCAGCAAATTTATCCAATAGACTTATTTCCTTATTAAAATTTATATATTTTCTAATATTCCTTTATTTAATTTGCCTAACGCCTACCATGCGTAAGAGCTTTTTTGAGAAAACCTATTATCTTTCAACTAACGACTTTTGATTTTCGGTGAAATTTAAAATTCCCTATTTGATCTCTTTGCACATGTGTCAGCCATGAAGAGTATAGTTGTGAGTAAAATATAATAAATAAAATAACAGTATGCGGCAAGGTTTCTTTGAGGATTAAAAAGCCGAAAAGATAAAAAAACCATATCATTTCTAGTCTTGATCTACCCACAAACGAACAATTGATTCTCATTGGTGCAGGATAGCTTCCGATTGGTCTATGAAAAATGTACTCGAACTGTTAGTCCACATGGAGTGTTAACGTCCCAAGGTGGGTTTAGCTCATTTCTGTTATTTACGAGATATTATGTTGCTGTGATTGAGATTTTGTTTTATTGACTAAAACTATTTTGTTGGTAATAGCCTCCGAACAATGAATATACTAGAATAGTAAACAGGCGTAGTATTCTATGCCAATATAAACAATGTCAAAGTTTATTTATTTATTCTGGTTGATTCCATGTCGCAGTGAATATATTGTTTCATTGTTGTATGTATAAAACATGAATATTTTGTTGTTAAAATTGTTTACTAAGGGTTTTGAAATTTCTGGAAGTGGAGAGCAGGGATTTGAGACAATAGACAGAAAGAAATTTTGTCGCTGCTGCTGAAAGAATACATAATTGACAAAAGTTTAAAAAAATCCATTATCGGTAAAACTGCTATTCATTGGAAAAAGAGACTACATAAATCGCTAGTTCCTTGGGATCTTGCAATAACGAAAAATTTGTCTGAAACCAGTTCTGCTTTTGCTTACAAATTTCTTTGTCTCGCCGACAAATTGTGAAACGGTGCCAACAAATTTTACTCACAACTATTATAGTACCAACACCTTTGGCCTAGCAACACGACCTATCGTTTTGATAGCTTGTATACGCCGTTGTATTTTTATGTAATAAGTTGAATATTAAATTTTAATTATTTTCTGTCCGCCCACGATTTTGTTACATACTCAGATCTATTATCGAAGCACTCGAAGTTGACAAAAAATTACTCGTCCTGTGCCTAAATCTCTTGTTTAATGGTCCCATCCTGAATCCTGTAGGCATCAATTATTGGTACAATCTCTCATTCCTTCAAATAGCATAGAGTAGGTAATATTTCATGAAAGTCAGTTCACTATTTCATTTTGATAATCAATCTAAATCATATCGAATTTTGGCTTTCATCAATCTTGACGGTAGTTGTAAATCGAGCAAATAATTCGGTTACTCTTCGATCAATTTAATATTGAGTTGATATAAAATTGGATTAGATTCAAACGACATTCATATAGTCTGAAGGGGTTCATTACATATTACAAGGGCTGACATAAATCGCTAGTTCGTTGGGATTCTGCAATAATGAAAAATTTGTCTGAAACCGGTTCTGCTTTTGCATACAGATTTCTTTGTCTCGCCGACAAATTGTGAAACGGTGCAAACTAATTTTACTCACAACTATACTGCTTAGTTCTAAATTCAATATCAAATGTACAACTTTTCAACCAATAAGAAAATCTAAGATGTGATCTTGTGAAGATGAGTGTCTGTTTATGAACACTTTTTAAATTTAGATCTGATATCGAAATGCTTTTTAGATCGAAATACGTGATAAATTACAACGAAATTTAAATATCTTATAGTATTTATCGCCAACAGATTATGCCATTACCAGGAACATGAAGTTTATCTAAACTTGTTTTTTCTCTAATCTACAAATAATACGTATAAACTAAGTTTTGTAATAAAACATCGATAAAAAAAAGTATTAACAATAACAAGTTGTTTATGTATAATATACAGTTTAAAAAAACAAATCACTCAATTTTTTTCCATTATCTTTGCTTGATTATTGACAAAATAAAATTTGGAATATACATTTGGAACTTTGGGAACCTAACAAATAATTTAATCTCTGCTGAAATAGTATATTGTTTTACGAGTGACGAAAGTAACATTTTTTGAAGCGAGAACAGTTTACCTGCCGAGGCTGGTAATGTTCACGAGCTTCAAAAAATGTTTTCGACCAGTGAAACACTATACTTTTTCTACAACCCTGTTTATATCATAGTAATGTATTAAAAAACAACATTGAACAAATATTTTATTTGTAATTAAAAATAACGGAATTTTTCAAAACATTACTCATGATTTAAATATTGGTTAATTGTTACATTCGAGCAACTATTCAAAATTATAGGAGTATTACAATCAAGATTTTTATGTATTGAGGTAGAAAATGTCACATCTGTTATGTTATTAACTGATATCATGATGCGCCGTAATCGGAGAGCGTTTTATTTTGCATGGATTGTAAAATTTTGGTTTGTATTTGATTTTTGCTGTTAACTGATTGATCAACATATCCCTCTGCAACGTTACTAGATTTCCAGCCTTCATGCTTTTTTAATTGAAGTAAATCACCTCCATCCACTAACAGCGTTGCGGAAGTTCTGCGCAAACAATGCCCGGTATATTTTTGGGGATCGGGCAATTTTAAATATTGAGCTACTTGCATAGGAAATTTACTAAATTTATTTATTCCCACAACTTGTCGAGTACACTTTCCGTTTTGGTAGTTTATAAAGAATCTTGAATTTTTTTGGTCCATATCTAGTGGACGAAGGTTCATATATATTTTAGAAATTTCGTAGAAGAATCCAGAAATGTGGAAGGAACGCGGTACTTTTGTTTTTGTATTACGTATACATCTTAACTAAGAATATACTGCTAGTATCTTTTACATCATTTACTGTCAAATCCTTTAATTCATAGCAACGACAAGCTCCCGAAATTCCAAAAATTAAGACTACCTACAAACGTGAATTTAATATTAATATTAAGAATTTGTCACATTAATAAAGTAATTGTTACCTTAATCATTAAGTATTTGGAATTGGGTACATTCTTTAAGAAAGTACGTATCTCAATTTTAGATTTTTGACTTTTAAATCCATTTGATTTTCGTTTCAAAAAAGAACGTAATTTGGGATATTTACTTATATTTATATTATTTTTAATCGATAAAGTGGCTTTCAGCATCGAATACATAGACCATAGCGTCGATGACTTAAATTTTTTTGATAACTATCCAAAGTACTCAAGCAACACATTTTCCGAAAATGAATTAACATGGTTGTTAACTATCCAATCCATGAATTTTTCATATATTTCTTCATATTTCTTTTTGGATTTTAATGGTAATAAATCCAAAGAGGTCTGCTCAGCTTGATTTGTTATTTCTAGTGGTGTATTTGAAAAATCTAAATCACTTTCCGATTCAGAAATCATGATAACTTACTCAAAAAACTAACAATGCTTTGAGTGTAAACAATTAAAGAGAAATGTTAAACTGAGTGTCAAACTATCATTCATTATCATAATCATTATGTATTGATACATCCTACTATACCACATACAATTCCAAATTTAATGTATAAAGGAAAAATATAGTCACAAGATTACAAAACTGAAACTCAATCATGGCAGATTCCCTGCACTTACACAAATGTAGACTTATACCTTCTCCCTCTTGCACCTGCGGTAATTCTTCAGTGTGTGATTTGAATCACATCTTTTTTCTTGCAAAAACCATCAAAGAGAAATTAATTTATTAATATAAACTTTAAAAGCAAATCATATTGTTCTACCATTAAATATTACAACTGTACTTTGCTCTCAGAGCAAAATTATTTTTAATGCTTTAGTTGAATTTCCAATTGAAATTCAACCAGATATACAGGGTGTTCCGGGACTAATGGGAAAAAAGTCAGGAGCGTATAATCTGAGCCAAAATAATGTTAGTACTTCATATAAACTTTTTTATGCAGGCCCCTATTCGAGTTATAGCCATTTAAAGTTTTAATTTTGCATTTGGTTTTTATTTTTATTTTTTGTATTAGTTATTTGATCTTTATAAAATTTACGGCAAAGCTATAATGTACGTGTATGTTTATTTTGGAAAGGTAAAAAGATTTACAGTAATGCCAGGGACTACACGCAATGGTTAGTGATCCAAAAAATTTGCCCCCCTGCCCACCCTGTATGAAATTATCGAAATTGACTTCCACACCCATTGAGCTAACGAAAAGGTACTCTTGTTGGAATTCAATAAAATAAGCCGCTTGGCTAATATGTACAGTTTTATTAATGCACTACGTACAACGAGGTAAAACTAACTTATTAATACGATGACCAAGATTTACCTACAGTACTAAAAAAAAATAATTTAACACGATAACAGAAGATAAAAAACATTAACGACTTATTAATTCGAAAGTTGGTAAAAACGTTTTAAAAGTGTTTTTACCGTTTAACAAGTAACCATAGGATTAGTTGTCAAACGTTGTGTACTTGTACTTGTAAATTTTATAAAGATCAAATAACTAGTACAAAAAATAAAAATAATAACCAAATTCAAAATTAAAACTTTGGATGCCTATAACTCGAAAACGAGGGCCTTCATAGAAAAAGTTTATATGAAGTACTAACATTATTTTGGCTCAGATTATACGCTTCCCATTAGTCCCGGGATACCCTGTATAAGCTACATCAATACAGATTCTAATAAAAGTCTGTGGCAAATGGAGTTCTCCAATGCCAACACACCTTTCCAAATACATACTACAATAATTTATTTTTAAATCGAGTTTTTATATTTTACTGAAAATGCACACTTGCTGGTAACTGGTAACAATGTGAACTAGTTTTTGTATATACAAACGTAAATTTACGATTTTATCCTTGTAGAACGTAATTTACTAAACCGATTCATGAATTATTACCCACCTGGTTTGAAGTTGGCGTGATCTAGAAAAACATTTTTAACGCTAATCAACCCACTTTACTCTTTATCAAACAATTTATTAGAATTTTGCCGGAGACAACCGTAATAACTATTATGATATTCAATAATTCGTATAGTAATTATAAACTAATCGAAAAATACAGTGCTTTTCAGATAAAAGTATCCACCTTTAATAACTTTTGTAATACTGGTATTTAGAAAAAATCCAAAAACACGTCAATTTATGTTGGAAGGGGCAAGCATTATGGCTTATTTAAACTTACTGGAAAAGCCACCCCCTCACCCCTAGCAGCATCCCCTTTATTTTTTTAAATTACTTTTCATATTTTTTATGTAAAATTTGGATACTCCTCTTTGAGCTGATTTCAAAAATGTATAATACTTGTAGGTTAAAGTGGTTAGTTTATGAGATAAACAATTTTTCTTTTAAGAGCACAAATTTTATTTATTATTTACTTTCACCTTATTTGCCTGTACTAAAATGGGTTGTATAACAGTTCAAACTCTTTAATCTTTTTAACTGTGCTATTTATTATGAAGTTACAATAAGTGTTCAAAATGAGTACCATTCACTTCCATACAATGGTATAATCTATTTTGAAATGCCTCTCTGACATTGCTTAATACGGCTGGATTTAATTGTCGACATTCATTTTCTATCCTCTCTCGTAAATCATCCAGAGATTCTGGTTGGGTAGCATAAACTTTTGTTTTTAAATACCCCCCATAAAAAGAAGTCTAGGGGTGTTAAATCCGGTGACCTAGGTGGCCACTCCATCATCTGTCCCCTTCTACCTATCCAACGAGCGGGGAATGTTTCGTTTAAAAATTGTCGGACAGGCATAGCATAGTGTGGGGGAGCTCCGTCTTGTTGAAATACCAGTAAATCTTCGGAAAGGTTATCATCATTTTCTATTATTGTTGTAATACGTGGGTCAACCCCTTCCCTGAGTAACTCAAGATATGATTCACCATTTAAATTTCCGTTGATGAAGAAAGGTCCGACAATGTGGTCACCTAGGATACCACACCAAACGTTTAACTTTTGGGGATGTTGTGTATGGAATTCACGCATAATATGTGGATCACTTTCAGCCCAATATCTACAATTATGCCTACTTACTAAGCCATTTAATGAAAATGAGCATTCATCAGAAAAGCAAATATTGTTTAACAATTGTGGATTGTTATTGATAATTAGCCTCATTGATTCGCAAAACTCTAGACGACGATCAAAATCATCTTCATTCAACTCCTGCACCAACTTAACCTTTGTATGGGTGGTACTTGAATTTATATAGAACTCGGAAAACTGTAGAAGATGAAACACCGATCGCTCTACTTATTGTTGACAACGATTGGGGTTGTTGAGCCTCTAAGCTGACTTGCCCTAAAATTGCCACTTGGATTGCTTCGTTATTTACGAGTCCCTCTCGCTTATGCACTTTATTGCAAACAGACCCTGTTGTGGTAAATTTCTCCATCAGTTGAATTACATACTTATGAGTTGCATGTCTTCCGTCATGTAATTCGTTAAATATTCTAGCAGCGGCTCTTGCACAATTATTATTTTGGAAGTATAAAAAGTATATAAACCTACAATTTCAATTCTTTCTTGCAAAGAGTAAACCATTTCAGAGAAACAAAATAAATAATGTATCAAATTACACTATCAATAGTGACTAAAAATTCAAGTTGACAATGTCAAACTTTAATAAAAAGTAGAGTTTTTTGTTGTTTGGATTTTTTAAGTAGAATAAATAGCACAGTTAAAAAGATTAAAGAGTTTGAACTGTTATACAACCCATTTTAGTACAGGCAAATAAGGTGAAAGTAAATAATAAATAAAATTTGTGCTCTTAAAAGAAAAATTGTTTATCTCATAAACTAACCACTTTAACCTACAAGTATTATACATTTTTGAAATCAGCTCAAAGAGGAGTATCCAAATTTTACATAAAAAATATGAAAAGTAATTTAAAAAAATAAAGGGGATGCTGCTAGGGGTGAGGGGGTGGCTTTTCCAGTAAGTTTAGATAAGCCATAATGCTTGCCCCTTCCAACATAAATTGACGTGTTTTTGGATTTTTTCTAAATACCAGTATTACAAAAGTTATTAAAGGTGGATACTTTTATCTGAAAAGCACTGTATAATCAGCTGTGGAATTTCAATGCAAGTATCAACCTCTTAAACTACGAAAAGTGTATGGAAATCAGGGAATACAAATTAGCAAAAATAAATAAAAACGTTTATATTAATTCCTATATACAGAGAAAAGCAGTTTTGGTCTAAATATTTTTTTGTAGACGAAATTGAACATTTGAAGTATCCATATATTCTGGCATATTCCAGCTTTTGTCGCAACTCTTATCGTTTATCGCAGCTCCAACATAAACGCACCCTAAGGGCTTTTTCAGACGGTGCGACTGCGATTCGATTTTCCGTTTACGGTTTGTCGCAACGATATCGTGGAAGTATTAAAATATATGTAATCATATGAGTAATTTTCACATTATGCGGAAGCGGCAAAAAAAACGGACGCTTAGTGCAGCATTTTTTTATATCGCAAGACAGTGCGTTTGTTGGTCAGATACCGCCCGATTTTTTTCCGTGCGATATTTAACCAACCACAAAAATAAATGCACATTTTCAGACGTGTCGCTGCTTGTCGCGAGATGTATCAGTAAAATAAAATGGCAGTGTTGCAATTTCATTGTCAGTTTGTTTTCAGCTTGTGCAGCGCAATGGCTTCGAAATTAAAATTCAAATACGAAATAATTGATTTAATAGAATCGGTGGAAAGTTTATACATGCTGCAAATACACTCGACTAACTGCGAAGATCCCCTGGACAACACTGCGCACAATGTTTTATTTTTAAATCGTTGTAGAAAAAAATTGTATCGTCTTGTGTGAAAGCTTTCTGCGAATGCGATACGAAATGTCGCAAACGGAAAATCGCATCGCAGTCGCACCGTCTGAAAAAGCCCTAAGACTAAAAGTGCTTTATAAGTTTTGAATAAATAAAGCTAACGATGCAAATGAAATTTCCAATAAAAACTGTTCAATTACTAGTTACAAATCAAATGATGATTGCATTGTTAAAACGATGTCTGGTGAATCGTAATATGAATAATACATAAATTAATATATTTACTTTATTATTCGAGATCTAAAAATAGTTCACTATATACGTATCATTGAGAGGTAGTTGTGTAATATGATCAACTTGCGGCAAATAATAATGACTAATAAGCGTGACGTGATATGCCATGACAGTGGCGGAACTACCGGTATGCGAAGCTGGCCCGGGCTGAAAAGGGGGCCCGGGAGCGGAGCTACAAATACAAACCCAAAACACTATTCTCATAGAAAAATTGCAATACTCCGGAAAAGTGCCCACAAAACTATACAATACAAATAGTAACTGACATAATCACATAAAACGGCATTTATTTTTTGTCAATTGTTTAAATGGGGTGTATAGTTGACATAAACGATATAGTGCCAGCTTTCTAATTAAGTTATGTTGCGGAGCTAAACTCTGAAAGGTATTTATATTATTTAATTCAATAGTTTCACTGAACTATAACTATTTTTGAGAGAGGGTTGCAGGTGTTCTCTTTATTCGATGGTCTGACATCAAGAAAGTGTGTGTGGAAATTGTATATTAGCAATTATATTTTTAGTTAAAAATTATATATTTACCATGTGGCGTCCTTGGGAAATATCGAGCCAATTATATGTTTGGACGATACGGTTAAGAAAGGACTCGAGAAAGGATGGGTCAAAATACAATATAGAATTATGTTTGGTAAGTAGACGAAAATAATATAAATACCTTTCAGAGTTTAGCTCTGCAACATAACTTAAAGGGGATATACGATTAGATAGTTGCACTATATGTTATACGTCAACTATACACCACTGGATCAAGAATAGAAACATGTTTTTCCATTAAAATAATATGCCCTTTTACATTTAGAAACAACCTGCCGAATGTCAAATCAATATATTCATCCATTTTAAAGTTAACGAATTAAAACATATAATTTTTCATAACTTTAACACCCTGTATTTCGAAAAGTAAATAGGCTGGACCCCTCAATCCTTATATCATTTTGACCAATGTTACGAGAGGTTGTGTCATTTGAAAACACCCTGTATCACCGATTCATATGATCATTTGTGGATGCGCTCCCCAGTTTTTTCCGCACGTTCTGAATCGGTTTAGGGCTATCGTACTTTTTTGCACTATTTTCTGTAAGTGTTTCCTTTCGGACATATATGAGTCCCAAATATTTTCCCTCTTGTTCAGTTCGAAATTCTGCCCTCTTATGAACTGGAAACTAATATTTTGGCATGACTTGACGATAAACCTTGCTACTATAATACGACTACGCAAAAGCATGGAATCCTCTTTCGTTTCCTTGAATGAATAAATAAAAAGCGATCGCGTAATATCCATTAAATAATTTGGTGTTCAATCGGGAAGTGTATTTTTATACTAGTGACATACATTTTCTATTGTTAATTGCATAATCTAAGCATGACTCACACGAAAGAGGAGTTGTCGCCTAATTGCATACGTTTTAGTAAATTGCTAGAATTTCTAGCAACACACGACGCATTCCGTTAATGAATGTTTCAATTATTCATTTTCTTAATAAGGAATTTCATGAAGTAAATTTCAGTTTGGAATATTTAATCCTACACGCAGGCACATTTCCAAGAGGCGGGGTCCGGAAATTTTTCCAAACACTTCCTAGAAAAACGATGATTTCGAAAAAGATGGTTAGGATACTGTTTTGGAATTACGAGGATATATTGAAAAATTCTTAATCTACTATAGAACCAAACAAAATTTCAATGTCAAAATATTTTATTACCCAACATATTCTCCTCTTAATTGGATACATGTATTACAGCGAACCTGCAACGTCTCTAGACCTTCAAAAAAAAATGTTTCTCCTTGCTCTGCAAACCAGACCTCCACAGCTTTTATTACCTCGTCGTTGGAAGAAAATTTACGACCTTTTAAACTTGTTTTTAGTTGAGGAAAGAGATGATAGTCGGTCGGAGCCAAATCCGGTGGTGTTCTAGTAATTCAAACCCTAAATCACGAATTTTTTGCCTGGAAACATGAGATTTGTGTGCAGGGGCGTTGTCCTGCAAAAACAAAACACGTTTGGATAGCTTTCCGCATCTTTTCTGTTGAATTTTTTCCCGTAGAGTGGTCAGTAATGTCTAATAGTAATCTCTGGTTATTGCTCTACCCTTATCCAAAAAATCAATCATGATTACTCCATGGCAATCCCAAAAAACTGAAACAAGAACTTTTCCAGCAGATTTTTGGACACGAAACTTCTTAGGTCTTGGAGAGCCAGAGTGTCGAAATTCCATCGATTGTTGCTTTGTTTCTGGATCGTATAAATGTACTCAATTCTCATCCATAGTAACAATTCGATTTAAGCAGTCTACATCGTTTTCAAATAGAGCACAGATCAAACGCGATGCTTCTACCCTTGCACGCTTTTGGTCAACATTTGGAGATCCATTTTGCAGCAATTTTTCTCATGTCCAAATTGACGTGAACTATATGATGAACGCGTTCGTATGAAATATTCAGTGCTTCAGATATCCGTTTTAGCGCAATTCGACGGTCTGATAAAATCATGTCATGAACTGCATCGATATTTTTGGGGACTGACACAGAAACTGGCCTTCCCGATCGGTCATCATCTTCAAAGGAAAATTTACCTCTTTTGAAGCTTGCAGTCCAATTTTTCACGGTCGCATACGAAGGACATTGATCACCAAGGGTATTAAGCATATCTTCGTAAATCTGCTTAACTCTTAACCCTTTTAAATACAGGTACTTGATGATGCTCGATACTCCAATTTTAGGATTTTCACACTGACACTTCTAATAAGTTATTGTTCGTTGCTATGGTAACGCAATATTTTGTTTATGCATGGAACTGGTCTAGGCTAACAAGATATCAATACATCCTCCTATGTTTGTTGACCCTGAGAAAAAATGACACATTTGCTTTTTCGTTAGCTGCAATTCAGCCTCAAGAAATAAAAATTCAAACGTTTGCAGACTATTTAGTGGACAATTATGTGGCTATATGCAACCTATCCTCCAAATTTATGGGCATCTAAAACGTCGAGTGCCGATAGAAGCATGAATTCCTATGAATTATTCCATTCTTTGATAATTGTTTTTGTTGACTTCTTACTAAATTATTGAATGTTAATTAGTAAAACTTAAAAGTATGGACAAGCCATATGTACCAAAATCGGACACAAGAAAAAAGAGAATTATTTAGACCGTATTATTAATAACAAAATAACTACGCTGTATTTTTTAAAACTTGCTTCACATTGTTACAATAAATAAGTTCTAAATAATAATTTGAGATGATATATGTATGTTAATTATGTTTATTTTAATATGTGTTATTGTTAAGTGGAATTGTATATTATCGATATATCAATAACTGTATGATCTATGATTTATGTATATTTTGTGTAAGAATATACCGTTAATATACGCCTTCTTAGAATATAAGTAATATAACCTTCAAAACGTGTTTTTATTTTCTTGCCAAAGTGTGACAATATAATGCTGAAAGACTGATTCGGATTCTCAATAGTAGGTTAGTTTACACAGGTTACATGGTAGACCCGTTAACTTTGTCTTTGTTTAGTTGATAATTTGTAGTAAAAGTTGCAAGCACTTGAAAATTTTTAGTTTTCTCCTAAAATTTTCGGATCAAACATTTTTTAAATTAATTCTTGCAATTTATTACTAATGTATACAAAAAGCCGAATATCGATTTGCCTTAATTCTTCAAATATTCACGTATATCTACCACTGGGTATGAAAACTATTAATGTATTATTGATTTTATTTTTCAGGAAGATTTGGATTCCCAATTCAAAGAAGCCGGTGGCAATTTGATCGTCTTAGATTTTTCCGCAGCATGGTGTGGTCCTTGCAAAATGATCGCTCCAAGATTAGAAGACCTGGTTAAAGAATTCCCCAACGTACTTATTCTCAAGGTATTTTTTTAAACTTAAATTTACGTAAATTGCTACTGATGTTTGAACTTACAATTTAACCAATTTTCAAGAAGTCTCCATCCAACAATATAAAGTAGGTCTTGAGCAAAAGTACTAGTGATTTTCTAAAAATATACGTTTGAATTATTGTGCCACGCTACAAAGAAATTCAAACCAAGGCGAATAATTAGAAAATAATTGCCTGTAATTTTTCTAGTTCGACCTAGAAAGTCTAACTGGAACAAATTCTGTAACTTGATAAATAAAAATTCATGAAACACGTCAATTTTTATTTTGGATGGGGCATATTAGAAAGGCTATGACAATTGCCAAAAAAAATTAAGACAAAGTCGTCAAAAATTTCTTTTTATTTAAAAAAGAGTAATTTTTCTTTTTTTAGTTAAATTTTTGATTAGGGTTGAAAGAAAATGTTCCATTATTTATACCTTCTAGTTCTAATGTAATATTTTGTAATAAACATATTTATAAACCATAAATAAGCTATACCCCATCCAAGAAAGGTTTAAAAAATAAGCATTTACGTTTTTTAAACATTTCTCAACCGGCATTTTGATAGGGGATTGAAAAAAATTCCCTAAAAGTCCCTTTTTTCTCAGAATTAGTACCTTTTTCTCTTTTTTGGAGCAGAAACTTGCTAAAAGCACTGGGATGTCTGCAACCCCCCATATAATTAAAAAGATAATCAAATCTCTTTGTAATATGCCCCATTGAACATAAAAATTGACATGTCAGGAATTTTGCGATAAACCTGTATTTATCAAGTTACAGAATTTGTTCCAGTTAGACTTTCCATTCTGTATAATGTTTTCTTTAGATACTACAAATACAGGGGTATTTATTTACTGTAATGTAAACATAAGTATAAGTATTTTGTGTTAGAGGTAGTAATTGGCAAGGATAGGTGGAGCCACGAGATTCATTAACTTTAGCGAGATAATATGGGAAACTTGATGTTATACAAAATCTAACTATCCTGGACCAGAAGATTTTTTTGTTAAATTTATTAACTTGCACCTTTCCTTTGTATATACAATTGAAAATCTTACTGCCATTGTAAATTTTGCTACTTTTGTAAAAGAAGCAAGGCCGAAATATCTGGTTAGATTAAGATATGGTTAAGTAGGAAGCTTTAAAAATTTGTTAGTTAATCACAGCTATGGAATCATATGAGAATGTATGTATATATTTTGGGGTAACATTCACTGAGACCTAAAAGATCTATTGTGCCCCCTTACTTCTACTTAGTTTCTGAGGAGAGTCTCAGTGACTAGTGGCTCCTTTAGTCCTATTTCCCGGAGGAATTTTAGGATATCTGCAGGCTTCAACTTAAGTAACTGTCCCTCTTCTAACCAGTAGTCTCCCAGGTACTGTGCCCTAGGATTCTGAATTGCTGTGCCGTTCGCAAGTACATGGATGGAGGTTTCTTCTTCAATTCCACAAAATCTATAATCTTCCTCCTCCACTATTTTGAGCTTTTTAAGATGCCCATTCAGGCGACAATGTCCCGTTAGGATTCCTGTTAAAACTCTTAGTGCAGTTTTACTTTGACTTATGCATTCATTTGATCTCAACAGGTTGTAGTCACCCAGAAGAATATTTAATTGCCTAAGCCATTCTAGATCTTTCCAATGGTCAGATCTTCTCTTTTCTTCGGCTTTACCTTTTTCTTCCAATATTACTGATTTCGCAAAAGGGTTCCGGTCCCCAAAAGGGTATTTCAGTCCCCCTCTTCGATGGTTCATCAGCTATTTCGTTTCCTTCTATTCCAGTGTGTCCTGGAATCCACAGTAAGGTGACTATATTGTTCTCGCCTAGTTCATTAAGTTTGCCCAGGCATTCCCACACCATTTTGGAAATAAGCAAGTTATAATGAGAGCACAATAAAAATAAGAAAATAGTAAATAATTTCTAAATTATCATAAAGAAAAACAAAGGTGGGGTGTTTGTCAGGAAAAGTGCTCTCTCGAGATGACACATCTGAAAAGTAAATAAAAAATACCTGAGAAACCAATTAATAAGAGGTTTGGAAATTAGATCACAACAAAAGTAAATGTCACAAAAGTTTAATATATCAATCTAGTGCAGTGTTTTTCAACCTTTTTCATGACACGACCCCCCTAGTATCAAAAAATATTTCGCGACCCCCCAACCTTTTTTTCCATGTATGTTAAAAATATGAAAATGTCATTACAGCAAAAGACAAACTCCATTGCTTTATAAAAAAAATTGAATTGTGGTCATCATCTATAAATCAAAACAACTTTGATTCATTTTCGTCCACACAGTCTTTCATTAAAGAAGTCGGAAGCGAGATCAACATCAGCTCATATATATATATATATCTGGTATGAAAATGGTGTTACATAATTTGAACAAAGAATTGTGTCATTACTTCTCACTGCAAGAGATATCGGATAACACTGGGCAAAGATGGATCTTAAATCCGTTTTTAAATGCAGCTATAAACGAGGCAAATTTAGCAACTAAGCTCAAAGAGAATCTGCTGGAACTACCTGCCGATGGGATGTTACACTTGGAATTCAAGTCTGAAAATTTGGATACGTTTTGGTTAAAAAGAAAAACGGAATACCCGGAATTAACAACCGAGGCTTTGAAGTGTTTGATTGCATTTTCTACCTCGTACTTGTGCGAGTTGGAATTTTCATCAATGGCGCGAATAAAATGTAAACTAAGAAATCGCTTAAATTTGAAAAACGATTTAATACTTAATGTGGCAAAAACGGATCCACGATAAGTCTCACAAATTATATGTTGTATAAAAAACCTGAAATTTTCTCGACTTCTCGCGACCCCCCTACAGAGGCTCCGCGACCCACAGGTTGAAAAACACTGATCTAGTGTATTTATAGTTCGTATATTAAAAACCAAAACATAATTAGAATGATATATTAAAAGAAATGTAAAAATAAGACAATGGAGTTCAAACGTTTCTCGGGTCATAGGTAGGGTCAACTAAGGTACAAAGTATCCAATCCTTTCAACTAGCGAAGTACGAAGGGTCAACTCTCGACTTACCTCAAATTAATGTATTGTTTGTAATCTCAGATATCAAATTAATAAATTATCAAATAGTTATTTAATATAAATATGTATAAATAGATTTGTCAATTTGAAAAGTAGAATATTAAATAGTTGAAATTATAATAGCTTAACAAAATATCAAATTAATAATTAGTACAATAAAGCATTCTAGAATGACGAAACGTATCTATTTAATTTTCATTGTTTACTGGTAAACAACGGATGATAGTTGAACTTTAATTAGTGATACATTATGAAAATTATCTAAAACGCAAAAGTATCGCAGTGTTGATAAGTGTGCAAAGCGAAGAGGAAGAGGAAGAGATAAGCTATCTTTTTTTCTATTTCCGATTTAACCAAGCGAGGTGACTATTTAATCGATCTCTCTGTGCACCCGAATCTGTTTCTCTTGACTCATACAAATCCTCTGTTGATTGCTTTTTTCGTTGTCTGATATTTTAATTACTAAATTCAATTCAGAGATAGTTTACTGACTGCGCCATATTGTGTTATTTGTATTTTTATTATTTAAATAAATAAATATATTACATTACATTGTTCTACATAGTCTGTCTGATAACTAACTGACTTATACCACTTGACAAAACACACAAACTTCAACTCCAATGTCTTCTATGTAGGCCACTAGTTTAACTGGAGGGATTTTCAGTAGTTGTAATGGTTGTATTATTTCCTCTCCAAAGTGCTTCCGTCTGAGACCATGTAAGTTCTCGCAGAAGCAGAGTATGTGTTTCATCATGAAGATCACATTTCCTGCACATCGGTTCACTAACCTTGCCCATTTTGTGCAGATGTTTCAACAGGATGCAGTGTCCAGTCATCAGGTCGGTAACTGTCTTCAAATTTCTCTTACTCAGTTTCAATAGCCGGTTGAGAGTTTCTTGTCTACCTTATTCAGTAAACTCTTTGTATGGAGGTGCCCTTGTGTCGACCTCCATATGAGTTGGTGTTCCCTATCTCGCCAGTTCCCGATTTCTTTTGTGATTCCTATGAAGTCTCCTTTAGAACCTTCTTTAGCTAACTGGTCAGCCATTTCATTACCTGCAATCCCCTCATGTGCTGGCACCCATATTAGAGACACTTTGTTGTCTCTTGTCAGCCTGTTGAGAGATTCTTTACAGTTTTTTACCAGTCTAGGCCGAGTTGTTGGATTACTAATAGCTTTAAAGCAGAGCCTGACTGTCAGGGAATATTTTTATTTTTCGTCCGGTATATCCTGTTCTGATGTTTTCATCAATACAGGCCATAGCGGCAATCGTCTCTGCTTGAATCACAGTCGTATATCGGCCAAGGCTCTCTTTCTAGGTCCTTTTATACCAGCCCCAGTGCCATGGTTTTGTTTGGAACCATCAGTGAACCAGATGAGATCTCCAGAATTACTCAGGTACCTGTTCTTTAGATGGGATAATGTGTCAAAACTCATGTGAAATATGTGTTCATCTGGTATTGTCCCAGTTGTATCAGTGTGTCCTTCTCGAACATTGTTCGGTGACCATAAGTCAGGTGTTCTGGAATAGTATTGTGTTTATGAAAGATATTAAATGATCTATGGCAAGTATATTATTATCAAGCACCAGTAGACTGGTAGAAATGAAGAAATATGGCTTTTAAGATATTGTATTGAGTTGAACACTCGATTACAATGACCAATTTATTAAATTTTATAATGAAAAACAATATTTCTTATGAGAACCGCTTTTTTATATCATACACATTTTAGTGTTTTTATAATTAAATAAGAATAATTTCCTATAAACTTTCAAGTTCTCTAGTATATTTGAAGAGCTGTGCTAGATTCAATTTATCATTTTTTATCAATAATACAAATTATTGAGAGTTGATGATTTATAAGCCCGTTATCATCTTATCATTACTAGTTAAATAATGTTTTTTTTTAAATGTATTTTAATATAAACCGTTATAATAAAAAATAACCATTGGTTTCAAAAGAAAATCAATTTTTCTAAAAACTTTAGCTAGATTCTTCGCAATCCTTGACTCCTAAATGTCCAAGTCGATAAAACTCTTGTTGGAAGAGTGCCAAAATACGTTATCCAGGGCAGTTGTTCTTTCTATCAGTATATTCGCTTACATTTCAGGGACACTCAAGCCATGAACAGTAAACAACATTTTTTATGAAGATATATTATGATCCACAGTGCTCTAATTTATTTGATAATAAAAGATAGTAAAAATTGTTTCAAGATTTAACATACCCAACGTGTATTATTGCAATTAATTCATTAGTCAACATATGAAATTGTAGATTTTAATAGCCTGAAACCATCAATAAATTGTTTCAAAGAAAAAATATTTGCCCACAAAGATAATGATGCCTAAAAGTGCAGTTATCGCCTAATGAAAAAAGTTATTGTGAAAAATGTTGCTGAATAGTAAAATAATCAAAATTTGAATACATTATATCCCCATACCTAATAAAAATGTTTGCTGAAATTTATGAAAACCTCCATGAAGGTGAAATTGATCGTCTAGTCCAGTGTCTCTATTATGGCTATCTCTCCGCTTCTTGCGTTGATAGTGTCCCTACATATTAGAGGTGACAAACTATCATCGATAGTTGTCGATAATCCGAAAAATAAACGTATCCATAATTCCAAAAGTTAACCCGGCACAGAATCATCTATCTACAGTCAGTTCAGAGACAACTGGTAAACTGTCTCATTTACCAAACTATTCCGACTGGAGTAATTTGAGATATTGATATTAAGATGTAGGATCATCAAAATTCACAATTCACAGCAGAAAACAAACATAAATTTTTTTATAAAAACAAGGATAAAATAGGCTAAACGTGTAAAATAAAATTTAAGCTTAATATAAATAACAACAATTATGACAAGAGACTCAGTGAACAGTAACAACAAAAATTACTTATCTCAATATCTCGTGAGAATTGCCTCAGAGAGTACCCAGATATGTTGAAAAAAATCCAGATCCAACCTGTTTGCACTGGATAAAATTCTACTTATAGCAGAAAACCTCCCATAATTACATCTATGTAATGGAGCTGCAAACGTATGATTATTTCTTGTTGACCTATAAGGGACATGGAAACCAATGCGGGATAGTAATAGCGGGCTGTCTATACTATAACAGAGTAAGTTATGGAGAAATTTTATATCAGCTTGAGATCTAAGAATTGAAAGTTTATCTAGACTGAGACAATCTCTTATTTCTTGATATGTATTGGTTGAAACAGGCATTCCGATTTTAAACAACATGTACTTGATGAATTTATTCTGAACTTTCTCCAAGTTATTCACATGATTCTGGTAAGATGGTGACCAGACTGGTGAACAGTATTCCATCAATGACCTGACTAATGTAAAATACATTGAATTGAGTGCCAAGACTTATTAATGATGTGATCGTAATGAAGGTGGAAATCAAGTTTATGATCTAATATTACACCAAGATCCCGAACAGAAAGAACGTTATTTAAATCATTATCATCTATTGAATATGTGAAAGATACATTCTCAATTTTCCCAGAAAAGCAAATGGTACTACATTTACTAATATTAATTTCCATTAAATTTAATTTGCACCAGTCATTGAAAGCATTGACATCTCCTTGCAGCTTCTCACAATCTGTTATTCATTGTATCGATTTAAATAACTTAAGGTCATCAGCAAAAAGCAAAATTCCCGAATGCACAATTTTATACCTAAGATCATTCATGAAAATATTAAATAACAGAGGCCCCAAATGACTGCCCTGTGGCACCCCAGATGTCACCAATATTTCCCTTGAAATATAGCTCTTTATCTTGACATACTGATACCTACCTGTTGAATAACTTTCAACCCATTTCAAAAAAGTACCATGTAAGCCGATATTTCTAAGTATATGGATAAGAATTCTATGACTGACTGTGTCGAATGCCTTGGAAAAATCCGTGTAGACAACATCAACTTGATGCTTATTCTCAACAGCATTTGTAACAAAGTCGGTGAAGAGAAGGAGGCTTGTTAATGTATATCTCCCCTTGGTGAAACCATGCTGTTCGTCTCCAATAACATATGTTGTGAGGTTATATCTTCTTCTTTTTCTTCTATTATGTGGAGCAGATGGTTTTCAAGGACAAGAGATCAAAAGTATATCTTTTTTAGTTTGTTTTTAATGATTGGACATTCTTGGACAGCCCAAATCCACCCAGACTGGTAGGGATACGGCCTGTCAAGTCTGGTTTCCTCACTATCGAAAAATATCGATAGTGTAAATATCATATCGGTAGTTTGTGCTATCGATAAGTTGTTATACCTCTACTTTAGTTCGTAGTCTTCTAGTAGTTTTGTTTTTAGAGAGTGGTAGTGGTGTATTCAAGAAAGATGGTAAGAAACTCTTCTACTTGTCCATGTGTGGAACAAAAAGGATTTATTACTCTTCATTACCTTTGCTCCTCCTGAAAGCTGCAAGCTGTAAATAATATAGCTTGCCAAATTCCATTCCTGATCTTTTGTTCTTCTATATAATCCTGATAAGTGGTCTTCGAGTATTACTCAACACAACACAAGCAGAATATCATTTCATAATTTAAAATTGTTTCCCTTGAATTACAATGAATCTGCTAAAAGTGGCTAAATTAATATCTTGAATATTTTTTTTTCAGATCGATGTAGATGAATGTGAAGATATCGCCATGGATTACGGAATCAAATCAATGCCAACATTCATTTTCTTGAAAAATGGACAGGAAGTCACCCAATTCAGCGGGGCAAACTATGATAAACTAAGGCAAACCATTGAAGAAAACAAGTAATGCAAGATATTTAAAACTCAACCTAAAAATATTTTTTAATAAATTATTTAAATAAAAATGTATTGCATAGATATTTTATTTTGTACTTGTTAAACATAATTTTTGAATAGTAGTGCCTGGATGCAGTTGATAATATATATATACATATACACTTGTCATAATATTATTTCTGTAAGATTATACACAGTTGTCATTGAATATGTTAAAAATATGTGAAATGTTGCACATGCAGACTTAATAAAAGATGTTGCTACATAATTTGCAGTTTCATTTCTGAAAATTCATAAATTTCCTCAAACTTTCATAAATTTCCTCAAACTTTTCACGCACTTGATAATAAAGCAGTTAAAAATATGGATATTTTAAAAATATTTTATTATCTGTATAGGAATGATCGCTCGCCTTGTTTTCAAGTTTTTCGTGTTAACCACAACTATCGTTCAAGGACCTAGATAGCCATTGTTGAAATGGAATATCTCGATAACATTCCCAAGTAGAAAAACCCAAAAGCTACGTCGTTTAGAATGTCAAAAAATTAAAACTGTTCACATAGGCGTGCCTACAGGGGGGCAGGGCGGTCCATGGCCCACACAAATTCCTCAAAATATCAATCTATTAAAAACATTTTATAATTTTTAAATTTTAACGTTCACTTTAATTTCACATTAATTGAAAATAAAAAAAAGAACAATTGCTTGCCGAAGTGAGTGTAATAAAATTTGATAATTGTAGCAAACCGAGCCGGCCCTGTCTTTTCATACCACGGCATCATCGACTGGTGTCGATTGTACCCGACCCCACTACCATATGGACTCGAGGGTGGTGGTAGGTACTCGGAGAGAGGCCAGGGCGTTTTCAGTCATTCGACATTCGAATCCTAGACGTTGAAAAGTGAAGACGTGAATTAAAGACTTTAACTCTCAATGTCTCCTTTTTTAATTCGATAACTTAATGTTTTTTGTATTAAGATTTTAGACTCAATAAAGTTTTAATCATAACATTACAACTGGCGTCCAACGTAAAGCCTTTTAAATTAATATCGTCGTGTTAAGAAATAAGAATTGCAACGATTCCGCTTAACATTGAACACGTGCAGATTTACGGCAAAACATTGGCAAAGCAGGCTTTGTTTAGTTAACTTATCTGCATTGAAAAAAATCCAATTGAAGACACCCGACAAAACATTCGCTTTATGGAGCTTTGTTTAGTAGTTGTTTTCATAGGAAATAATTAGCAAATTCAAAAATAAAGGTAATTGAAGACACCCGACAAAACATTCGCTATCTACGGCTTTGTTTAGTAGTTGTTTTCAATAATAACAAACAATATTCAAACTTGTAATTAAATAGTAAATTCAATTGAAGACACCCGACAAACATTCGCCTTTTTGGCTGTTTTCTGAAATTTGAAATAATTTAATAAACGTGTTGAGGGCGACCAACAGAACATTCGCACTCGTGGCTTTGTTTAGTAGCGTTTTCAATACAAAAAAACGAACATTTCTACAGATTACCTATTAACAAATATTTTAAACGTGTTGAAGACATCAGACGAAACATTCGCCTCTCGTGGCTTTGTTTAGTAGCTGTTCTCAATACACATTATATTATATTCACATTTTACTTTGGCTTGCAGATCGTGCAATAAAACATTCGCTAGCTTTTCATTGTTTTGTCAAACCTGTACGTTTAAAACAAGCGTCGACAAGAATTCGCTTTGCGACGATTTGTATAATTGTGATAACCCGTAAGCGACGAATACACCAAACGTGGCCGATCCAAATCAAAACGCGACACTTAGAAGAAGTCCAAGATTTGCTGAAAATATGACAACTATAACTATGTCTGCGGATCAATTTAATGAATTACTTAGAACAGTCGCAGCCAGTCCAGGCACCAACAATTCCAGCGGTAGTTTTAGTAAATGCACCGCACGTTTTAGCGGTAAACGATGTCATAATACAGTTGAAACATTCATAACAACGGTGTCAATTTATAAAGAAATTGAGAAGATTTCAGAAGCAGACGCACTGAAAGGGTTACCTTTACTGCTTACTGACAATGCAGCTGTATGGTGGCAAGGCGTCCAGAACGAAGCCAATACCTGGAACGACGCTACCCACTTACTTAGAACAGCATTCTCACCATCTAAACCTGCACACCAAGTTTATGTTGATATATTTAACAACAAGCAACAATCCAACGAAACCATTGATGAATTCGTTACGCAGAAGAGGGCGTTACTCGCTCAACTGCCCCTCAACAGACACGACGAACAGACCCAATTGGATCTAATATATGGATTGCTGAGCCTCCACATACGGAAAGAAGTACCCCGAGATAAAATAACCACGTTCAGTGAGCTTTTAGATAAAGGCCGACAATGTGAGGAGATTCGCAAAGAAGCTATCCCAGACAAAGGAATAGACGAGAAACAAGGCATTTCAACAAAACGCAAGCCGGCACGATGTGGGTTTTGCCACTACAAAGGCCACACAACTGAGGTGTGTAGAAAGCGGCAGACTAAAGAAAATGAAAAGCATCCCGGTACCGACAAAGCACCTGATACGCAAACTTCAATGAAAGAGTTGTCCCAAACCAATAATGGTATCATATGCTATGGATGTGGCAAGGCCGGTTACTACAGAAGCAATTGCCCAGTATGTACAGCTTCGCGACCTAACGTAAACACCCAAGCTGTGAATTTTTACTCCCTCAATACACTACAAAGCTTAAGCACTCAAGTACCGACAATACCAATAACAGTACAAGGCATTCGAGGCATTGCGCATATAGACACTGCAGCCAGGACTAGCGTCGCTGGTAGATCTCTCTATGAGTGCTTGAAGAAGACACCATCTGTTATTTTTAAGAAATTGGAAGCTACGGTAACCCTAGCCGATGGTTCCAACCAAATGCAAGAGCTGCTTAGCACCACAGTTGAAATAGATATTGAAACCAGAACTTTTCAAATAAACTTTATAGTTCTACCGAACGCTTCAGATAATCGAACACTTCTGGGAATCGATTTTCTCGAGAAGGCGGCCATGACCCTACACATACCACAAAGGTGCTGGTCTTTTGCTGATAAACCAGACCAATTTTTTGAGTTTTTGGAAACAACGGATCATACTCCGAATGACAGACAACAAGCACCCTCCAAGAAAACTGTATATGCTACAGGGGTTAGTCAAGTAAGGTCACCGTTTCTCGACATTTTTACATCGCCATTACCGGAAGAGCGAAGTTATAATCTATGCGAGCTAGAACTACCAAATGTACCAACACAGAGACCATTAAAAGAAGTATTTCAACACAATGACTTATATTCGCCAGATGCTATTGATGAAATATTTAAAGACTCGATACCTTCCCTATATAGTAGCCCACCTCGTGATCCTCGAAAAAGAAGAAGGTTCGAAATATTTGGCATAGACGTTGTATTGAATACGGAAGAAGCCTCCGGGCTGACCGAAGGACAAAGGGACATTTTCAATACCACGCTGCTACGGTTCCAAGACATCTTCGCTGAAGAAGGTCCGCCAACGTGCTATGCTCAGCACCGGATCAACACAGCCGATCATGCTCCAATAGCCAGTGCCCCTTACAGGCTGAATTCATCCCGCCAAGCGATCCTTCGCGACAAATTAGATGACATGCTAGCAAAAGGCATTATTGAAGAGAGTGACACCCCTTGGGTATCTCCAGTGGTCTTGGTTCCCAAAAAGAACAACGATCTTAGAGTATGTGTAGACTACAGACGCCTGAACAGTATTACGATCCCGGATCACTACCCGTTACCTAGGGTCGACGATCTATTACACGCCGCAAAAGGTTGCCCATATATGTCAAGCCTTGACCTTCAGTCAGGATATTGGCAGATCGAGATCCACGAAGAAGATAGAAACAAAACAGGATTCATAACTCCATTTGGAGTCTACCGCTTTAACCGAATGGCATTTGGTCTTTGCAATGCCCCTTCAACGTTCCAACGACTGATGGACCGTTTTACAGCCAGTCTGCACACAGTGTCACTACTAACATATTTAGACGATCTAATAATAAGATCTGTTAGCTTCGAGCAGCATATCTGCGACCTAGAATTGGTCTTTGAACGTCTTAGACAATATAGACTAAGAGTAAATCGATTAAAATGCAACTTTAGTTGCGCTGCTATCCCATACCTGGGACATATAATAACGAGAGATGGAATTAATATGGATCCAAGTAAAACGGAGGCGATCGTGTCGTTACCGGCACCAAAAACCGTTAAACAACTTCTTTCGTTTATACAAACATGCTCGTGGTATAGGAGATTCATACCGAACTTCGCTCATATAGCCCGACCATTAACCAATCTCACCAAAAGGAAATCCATCTGGAAGTGGGGTGAGCAAGAAGGGAGAGCCTTCGATAGTCTTAAAATGTGCCTGTCCACGTCACCTATTCTGAGACAAGCTGATGATACTATCCCTTTTATAATTAAAACAGATGCTAGTGCCTACGCAATTGGAGCAGTTTTGGTGCAGGGGGAGAAGGAGGAAGAACATCCCATAGAATATGCAAGTCGCTTACTCACCAGTGCGGAAAGGAACTACTCGACGACGGAGCGAGAAGCCCTCGCTATCGTGTGGGCTGTAGCCAGGTTTAGGGGATATATAGAAGGCGCAGAAACCATTCTCATAACCGATCACCAGCCGCTTAGATGGTTAATGACACTAAAGACTCCCAGCGGTCGATTAGCAAGATGGAGCCTGCAGCTACAATCCTACAATCTAAAGATTCAGTACTCGCCTGGTAGAACCAATACTGTTGCCGACTTCCTATCTAGACCGCCATGTTCTCAGCATACTGAAAACTGTAGCGTATGCAGCGTGCAGATCGACTTACCCGTACGAAGCGAAAAAGAGATCCGCGAGGAGCAATTGGCAGACGCCGAATTGAAAATCATAGTGAATGCATTAGAAAACATAGAGGATTTGGAGGCACACCAAAAATGGTTCAATCGAGGATACCTGTTGCATAGAGGCGTACTCTATCGATACAGTGAAGAACAGGAAGACGACGACGCCAGATTGGTAGTTCCCGAATCCCAGTGGAATAATATTTTACAAGCATACCATGACGATCCGACAGCAGGACACTATGGTGTTGAGAAAACCTTCCATAGAATCTCAAGGCGGTACTACTGGCCGAAAATGAGGCAGTGTATTACCAAACATGTTGCCCACTGCCTAGACTGTCAAAGATATAAATTATCCAACAGGAAACCCCCTGGATTAATGCAAACATCCACGACTAACCAGAGATTTGAAGTACTAGCCATCGACTTATTCGGACCTCTGCCCGCATCCAAAAGCGGCAAACGGTGGATTTTTATTGTAGAAGACACGGCAAGTCGCTGGGTGGAACTATTCTCGTTGATCGACGCAACCGCTGAAGCTTGTGCACAAGTCCTTTTGGAGGATATATTCCTGCGTTATGGTTTACCCCGCAGAATTTTAAGCGACAATGGTGTACAGTTCGTTTCGGCCGTAGTTCAGCAGCTTACATTTTGTTTGGGAATCAAACAGTCCTTTATTCCCATGTATCACGCCGAAGCTAATCCCGTTGAAAGAAAGAACCGAGACTTAAAGGTGCAACTTGGAATATTGGTTGGAAGAGAACACACGACGTGGTGTGAACACATACCCGCCATACGTTTTGCCTTAAATACAGCAAACTGCCAGAGCACAGGCTATACTGCCGCCTACCTAACTTTCGGACGCGAGCTCCGAACTGTGCAAGAAGTAACTAATGATTTAAGTGTCATAGTACAAAACGAAAACTTCGTTGCAGAGATTACCCCCAGGCTGCAGCAATTAGCAACCTCACTTAAGCTTGCACAGAGTATTACCGAAGAGCGACAAGATCGTAATCAAGCATACGAAAATGCGAAACGACGGCCTGATCCAAAGTATAAACAAGGTGATAAGGTGTTACTACGCTGCCACTTCCTCAGCAATACGCAGCAAGGGTATTCTGCTAAACTTGCCCCTAGAAGGGACGGACCGTATGAAATCTTAAAGCAGCATGGGCCTACAAGTTATACAATCGTAGACCCCAAGGACAAGAGCACCCCACTAGGTGTATACCACTCTAGCGCCCTTACTCCATTTCAGGAGGGCGACACTATTACGGCTGAGCCCGTAAGGACACTACGTAAACGAGGACGGCCCAAGAAACAGGGCCCAGCTACCTATACTCCTACAGGGTCTTCTCGAGCTACTCCAACTACTGGCGACTCGTCGAGACGCCTTCCTCGCCAGAGGGGGAGACTGTAGCAAACCGAGCCGGCCCTGTCTTTTCATACCATGGCATCATCGACTGGTGTCGATTGTACCCGACCCCACTACCATATGGACTCGAGGGTGGTGGTAGGTACTACTTGCGTCTCAGGACAAGAGCCAGGGAGCCTGAATCGGGTATCTCCGGTGGCGCTCGGCTTTCATGCGAAGCGCGCACGGTTCTAAAGCTTTTAACCTTCTATACGATATCATTAATGTGTGCAGAGATTAGCTAAGCGTAAGCGTGCTGGGCTCTTAACACAGAGGTACCAGGTTCGAGTCGTGTCCGAGTCAAGATATTTTTATTTTTATTTTCTTATTGTTTTTTTCAAAAATTGACTAAAAATACGAAGAATTTTTCGATTCGGATTAGGGTAGGGGGTAAGGTAGGGTGGTTTTTGGTTGGGTTATTATTGAAAATTATTATAATAATCTGTCAATTACACAATTCAATTTTTCGATTCGGATTAGGGTAGGGGGTAAGGTAGGGTGGTTTTGGTTGGGTTATTATTGAAAATTATTATAATAATCTGTCAATTACACAATTCAATTTTTCGATTCGGATTAGGGTAGGGGGTAAGGTAGGGTGGTTTTAAGTCAACAAACGTAAATTAGAATTTATTTGAACGCTATTTTTTCAATAAAACACCCTATAATGCCAAGTATAAAGGTTGGTAACAACTCTTAATATTTGTAACAACTTTTAAATTTGTTAATTTTCTCATACAATTGGATAAAAACGTGAAGTCTGCATAAAATGTGAGGGGAAATAATTTTCAACTCAAAAAGTTTTCAAATCACCTGTACGCAGACAACCAGCATTCCCTCCTTTGATTCGAGAGCCGACAGATACCGACAACTGCCGGCGCCACCCGATTCAGGCTCCCTGGCTCTTGTCCCGAGACGCAAGTGTAGGTACTCGGAGAGAGGCCAGGGCGTTTTCAGTCATTCGACATTCGAATCCTAGACGTTGAAAAGTGAAGACGTGAATTAAAGACTTTAACTCTCAATGTCTCCTTTTTTAATTCGATAACTTAATGTTTTTTGTATTAAGATTTTAGACTCAATAAAGTTTTAATCATAACATTACATAATTCTATTCCTATAAAAAGGTGTTAATCTTGATGATTGGAAGGCTTGGATCTTTTCCTCAGACAACTACAAAATATACACTAGCTTTTTCACGCTTTTAAAAATGTTTGCTGTCATACCAGTTACTATAGTTGCTCTTGTGAACGTTCGTTCTCAAAAATGGTTCAAGTTAAATAATCAAAACTGAGGAATACCATGTCACAACAGAGACTCGATTCACTTCTCTTTTTGTTCATTGAACAAGAGAAAACGGCGAATGTGAATTATGACAATGTAATAGACGAGTTTAAAGTGTTATCCGAAGCAACACGTCGAATGCGTTTGTAGATTAGTTGATAGGATATTATCATTTTCTATTTTTTTCCTCTGGATTCCATGTATTGTTACGAATGTTGCGTTTTGTTTTTCTAGTTTATTTTTTGGTTCAATATATTTTGTTCTATTACTTATAATTGCGTAATTACTAAATCTTTTAATTAGAATTGAGGCAATGACGTTTTTTTATTTCGCCGATGAGCCTGCAATGGACTTTTGCGTTATAGAAAAGGCAGCGTTATTGCTTAATTATCATTTTTAATAGGCATACTCAAATGAATCAATGGCCCCCCCTTAAAAAAAGTCTGCACACGCCTATGACTGTTCATAAGAGTTTAGACTACATTGTAAGGACGCTGTGTGGACAGGCCAATCTACATTTTGGAGAGAATTGCAAAAAGTCTTGATAGAAATATTATAGCATATAGTAATACCGCGTTTGGGCATCAAAACGGCGGAAAATACAAACTGTCGACAAGACATTCATTCGCTGATATTCCATGTTAATTAAATTATACAAAACATTGGAATTTCTAAAATGGGAGGTCTGTATTAGAACATAAAAATTTAAAGCGAGCAAATAATCAAGATTAAGTGGTCTAGGTAAGTATCGTTATTTATTGATATGCGTATGAATAATAATTAGTTGATTGATTGACTAATTTAGTATGCTCAGTCAAGGATTCAAGTTCTCGGCACCTCAGGCATTTTGTGTTCTTGGTGTTGCACTGTTTATGTAACGAAACTTGTTACTTATTCGGTTGTTTTAAGCGGTGTGAAGACAGCACCACAGATAACATACTTAACAGCACCCGATCGTTCAGTGGCGTGCGTACTTAAAAAAATGGTGGATGATTATTTATACATGCAAACAAGGAAATATTTAATCTGACTTTACTAATAGTTGGTGTATCTTATTTCAATTGTTATTTCCCGGAATCTATCTAGCAAATACTATTTTATTGATAAAGCCGTAACAATATGAAGATCAAAAATAAGAGATGACACGATTGTTTTCGCAAACGACAATAAAAGACAAAATTTGTTCGTAAGTCGAAAGGATAACTTTTGATGTATACCTAAGAAGGTAATTTACGAAAATATTTTCAGCTTCAAGGGACTGCAGGGTCGTATTACGCAAAATGGGAAATTTAAAAAATGTCATTTTTCATCAATTTCGCAAACGGCTGCCAGTGTAGAATATGCTCAGGCAGCTTACTTTCGATGTATACTAACGTGTTTTAGTGAAATAATTGAAGAAAAATTACATTTTTCAAATTTCCTATTTTGCGAAATACGACCCTGCTATCACCTTGAGCAAGGAATTATTTTACTAAATCACGTTAGTATACATCGAAAGTAAGCTGCCTGAGCATATTTCGTATTGGCAGCCGTTTGCGAAATTGATGAAAAATTACATTGTTTAAATTTCCTATTTTGCGTAATACGACCCTGCTATCACCTTGAGCAAGGAATTATTTTACTAAAACACGTTAGTATACATCGATAGTAAGCTGCCCGAACATATTTAATCTTGCAGTCGTTTGCTTAATTAATGAAAATTGATATTTTCTAAATTTCCCATTTTGCGTAATACGACCCTGCAGTCCCTTGAAGTTGAAAATATTTTCGTAAATTACCTTCTTAGGTATACATCAAAAGTTATCCTTTCGACTTACGAACAAATTTTGTCTTTTATTGTCGTTTGCGAAAACAATCCGTGTCATCTCTTATTTTTGATCTTCATATTGTTACGGCTTTATCAATAAAATAGTATTTGCTAAATAGATTCCGGGAAATAACAATTAAAATAAGATACACCAACTATTAGTAAAGTCAGATTAAATATTTCCTTGTTTGCATGTATAAATAATCATCCACCATTTTTTTAAGTACGCACGCCACTGAACGATCGGGTGCTGTCTTCACACCGCTGGTCAGTGGTACTCTAGTTATTGAAGAAACGCTGTTTCGACGGAAAACTTGCTTGTAGATAATCATATTTATCTTAAATTAGATGAAATATTACAATTATTACTACTTATTGAGAATTCAACACAAATAGTCAATTGACTTTTGTAAAAGCTTACAATACCAAATTAATATAAAGACGTATGAACGAAACTAGTTAATGATACTTACAAACCGTTTTTCCTAAGTAATTATACCACGCCATTTAAAATAAAAAATAACTAAATCTAACGTAATGAAATAAACGAATTTTTCCTGGTAGACACATACAAACCATAGACAAAATAATAATATAATTTCAATTTCTCTATGATACAAACCATAGAGAAATAATAATTATTTTGTCTATGATAAAAACCATAGGTAACATAGTTAAGATAGATAGGCAACTCAATGTTCAAACCTCTAACCAATTTTTTCAAGTCCTCTCTTGGTCTGATAGCCGAACTATATAAGTGTAGCTGAGAACCTTATTGAGCTAAGACCATAGATACTGAGATGGCCATAAAGAAGGCTTCACATTAGTGCACACATGTGAATTTAGTCAATAGAAGGAAATTTGTCTCAAAAATCAAAAGGGCGGAGGACATATAATGACATTCTCTTCACAATTAGTCATCTGTCATCTCAAAACAACGAGCTGCTGCCATATCTCTACTGCAGCTACTGAAACGAGTTTCCTAAAAGACTCCTTGTAATGCAAAGTCGATTCCACAGCAGGGGGTGTGCTGTGGTCGATTCCTCGAGGACTTCGCTTAGATTGGGATATTGTGATCACGCCTTAAGCATTTCTGAAGTTTTGACATTTACCATCTGAGAACTTTTTTTTCGTGTTCTATGTTTGATGTTTGCAATAGATATATTTCGATGATCTATGCATATAAACCTGTGCTAGAATATGCGCTGCCCAAATACTGCCACGACGGAGGTCAAAAAATTCAACAAAGAAGAAGAATAAAATTGAAAAATAAAAAAATATTATGAATCCACTTGTCTGGCCACTTGTGTATATTATTAATCTTTGATATTATATATTTTCTTCTCTTATCTATGTTATATATGATAGCCACAGAGAGAGATTAATGATTTGTCTTATAATATAAAAATGGGTAAAAGATTGCAAACAAAATATTCAGATTTAAATCAACGTATAATTAAAAGATCCAAGCATGTTAAAGAAAATATTCGTAAACGTAAATCTAATCATGATCCGGAAGAACCTTTACAAAAAACACCAAAAATTGAAACAAAGTTACAAGAATTATCTTCGGAGACAGTTTTTCTGGAAAAATTAGATGATTGTGGAACGTTAATTTTAAGCATACGGGAGCATTTATTATATGATTTGTTTTTCAGTGATGAACTTAAAAACAATTATACAAATTTCAATTCCAAAGATATCTATTTTCATATTATCGATGAAATTGCATTAGAAGGTTTAGATGGAATTACAATTGAAGGTATGCACATGTTGCTAACTAAACAATGAACCATGCTCTTAAAGTACCAGAACATGTAATCAGTATTAACAATAATTTTTGAATGGCAACATATCTGTTAATGAACAATGTATTTCGTACTTTACTATAATACTCATGGTATTTTTTGTATTCCAGCATTTTGGAAAAGATTTTTAACTGCACTAGATGCACCACTTCACCTAGATACACAAATGCAGAGATTCATATGGCAGAATCTGTTAACAAGTCAAGAACAATTTCAGTTTTTTGAGTTACCTGCTGCAAGACCAAAATTAGTAATATATAACTTGTTTGACTATTTGCATACTGAAATTGGTGTTGTAATGGAAGTGGTGAGTTTTTAGTGAATATATGAATTCAATTTGAATTATACATGAACATGTTATATACTTTGCATAAAGCCCACTTTACAGTTCACAATTCTAATTATTCTTGCAATGTATTGCAGCAACATCTTGACCTTGCAAGGACTTGCTTGCAACTATTCACAATAGTTTTACATTTAACAATTAGACAAGACTTGCCAAATTATCCTCTACTGCGCATGCTTTTGATGAAGAATCTTACATGTTGCAAGAAGAATTGCAAACTGTAAAGCGGACTTAACAATTCCTATATGTTGACAAGAATTAATCTAGCATTCATATAATAGGATCTACCTTCCCATATCTATGTAGTATTTAGTAATGGGATTTTTATGATGCCTATCAGTAAAAAAAAATGTAATTTTCGTGGTTTCAGCGGTTATATATTGTAATGAATTAATTTAGTATGTATTTTATTTTATGTATCTCTGTAAATGCTATAAAAATTAACAGTAATCTGAAGATATATGTGGATATGTCATTGAAATATTTTCTTTTAAATATAGTAATTGATATTTTCAGGCATATGCACCACCTGATATTTACCCAATAGCCTTGGTTAATAGTCCATCAATTCTTGGTTCTTGTAGTACTTTTAATGAGAGAATTGATATATCATCTACGGTACAAAATTTAACCTTAGAGGAAGCAGAAAAAAGGTAAATTGAAATTGTCATTTAACACAGTATGTACAGCTCAGTACTAGAATTATTTCAAACTCATTTTTTGGCCTGCATTCATATGTATTTTCAAAAACATTTTTGATCTTATAGCTGTTGTTATTTATCTAAAAAATAAAGTAAATTGCAATAAGTATTTGCTACAGAGAATAATTTTCTTGTGTCAAAGTTTGTAATGAATTAGAAACTTTAATTTCTTTCATGTTATTTTCAGATATGGCCAAAAATTAGTAATAGTAGCTAGCCAGAACATGAGGACACACGCTCTTTGTGAAGACACTGCTGATCCATGTATAGATCTTCTGAATATGGAGTACTGTATATTAGAACGAATAGGCAGATCTAGAAAATTGGGGGAATTGACACAAGGAACTATGTCTGTAACAGCTGCGTTTAAAATTGATTCAAAAAGTATATTTCACTATAAAAAAAATTTGTGTCTCAACAATCTCATTTCTACTCAAATGTTTATAATCAAATCTGCATTAATGGACCACAATAAAACTGGAAGTCTGATACAATTGAAACGTTTCTATACAAATATTAGATCTCGACAGAGCTGTGTTGCTGATCAGATTATAAATGTAATAAAACACCAACCAAATTACAGGATATACAGCAGAGCATTGAGATCTTTGTTTCCTGATAATGTACAATGTGTCAACAAATTATTGAAGAATATTGAATTTAGAAAATTTGTCACTCCTAGAGTAGGTATTTTTCATTTCAGGTTTGTGCTACTAAATAGATTTCATATCTTATACCATACTAATTTGACCGAACTCCAGATATGCCTTGGACAATTTCTAAGATATTTAAAAAAAAATAAAACCACAGATTACAAAATAAATGCATCGATGTAATGATTTAGTGATTGATACAGTAAGTCGCTTTCTTTTTCCTTGTCTACAGAATTACATTGTTTTGCATATTATACAGGTTTCTTATGCAAAATTAGTACTAGGTTTGTTCGATTCATTTTAGAAAAATGTCGTCTTGTCCATGCTAGATAAAGGAGCAATACTGGAAGCTAGAGCTTAAAAAGGTAGAAGAGTGTTCATATCCCATTTTAGTCTTTTGATTCTGTGTATCTGCATGGCTATTTTAGTACTTTCTTTTGTGACCTTCGAGAGGATTGACTTTCACATTATGTAAAAAAACCAGATGTTGATATATTTTATCAATAACCCAAATATCATTTTTTAATGGTGTAGGGTAAAACATTTCATTACTTAACAATACATATTTTTCTTATATTTGGTCATAATGTTTACGTTGTTATTATAATGTCTTCGTGAACAAATTTGGCCCACTTCTTTTTATTTCCTGCTAATATTTTTGCCTCATTCCATGATTGTCCCTTTTCTTGAAGAATTTTTCCAACGCTACCTTCCCTTGTTGCTCTCGGTCTCCCGCGTTTTGTCTTATTCATATTTCTTGCCTCCCATACTTGCTTAACTTGTCTGAAATTTGACATTCTTCGTAAGTGTCCCCACCATCTCAATTGTTTTGATTGAAAATATTCAAGTGTCAATTTTATTTCTAGATCCTTTCTTGTTTTTGTATTTTTTGCTTTATCTATTCTTTTGACTCCTTCAACTCTTCTCAGATATTTCATTTCTAATGCTTGTATTTTGTTCTTCTGTCTGCCTGTCAGTGTCCATGATTAACAACTAAACATCAGAATTGGTCTATATAAATTAAATACATTTATTTTTGTATTCATTGATATCTCCTTTTTGTTTATAAAAGCCTGGTTCATTGCATAGTACAATTTTAGTGTTTTTTGCACTCTATGGTTTATTTATTTTTCCTGTCTCCCGTTCTCTTGTAGTTCTACACCTAGATATTTGAAGCTTGTTACTTGCTCAATTATAAAATTGTCTACTTTTATCTGTATGTTTTTATGTTCCTTTCCTACTGTCATAACTTTCGTTTTGTTTTTATTTAATTTAATATTGTTCCAGGGCACCATTCCAAATCTCCAAGTTCTTTTGTAAGTCAACCTCTTTTTCAGCCACAATGACTAAATCATCTGCAAATGCTCCTTCCGATACTTTTACCATTTGCATATAGGTATCTGTATCCTACCTTAAATTATGTAAAAAAAACAGATGTTGAAATAGTTATTTATGTACAAAGGTCGAAAAACTGTGTGCGAGACAATTATTCGTTGATGTGCATCATTTTTTCGTCGATATTTACGAAAAAGTACTAATTTTTTTAAAGATTGACGAAAAATACATTTTTTCAAATTATCCCTGTGCCACTTGCAATAAAATTGACATTTCAAAATACTGTGGTACCTACCGATATCATGGCTCACAACAAAAGCAATTTATGAGGGCCATTTTTAAGTGAAATATCTTAAATTTATTTTGTAATCTTTGGTAAAACATTTATTAATACTCCGTTAAAATCGTGCAAAATACCTTTTTGTCATGAATAAATGTTAACCAGTTGATAATTGATCAGTTGTTTAAGAAGGCTTGAAGTTTATAATGATAAATAGATAGAATATAAAAATAGTGTTTGCATTTGGTACAAAATTAGACATTTGCTTATGGTCTTCAGGAGCCTTAAAAAAATTATAATATAACAACATTTTTTTAGATGTTGCCATATAGAACCTTCTATACAAATGCCACACGTACTGAATATGAAATCAAAAAGACCAAACTTGAAAGAGATATAGTTTACTATGAACTTGTAGATCCTTATATTAATGCCATGGCTTATTGGAGAGCCCAAGAACGGGTAGATCCAGATGAAGAAGAAGATAAAGGTAATCAGCATTTTTTGAAATAAATAAATTCTTGTTTATCTATAACAGATTCAAATTTAATAGTGTATAGTTTGGCAAGTTTATCTGAAGCTACGCGGCATCGGTAAGGGGCGAGGAAACATGGCGGATATCTGTCAAAAACGTACCAATGGCGTTCGGTACTTATTTTTATAAAAGTATTAAAAATAATAATTATATATAGAAACTGATTTTTGCTTTGCTTGAAAGGTAAGGTATTTTTCAAAATACAGTATTTGTTAAAAATAAATAATGTTAAGAATCGTACTTGAATTCAATATGGATACGAAATAGTTCAAAATTTGACACTGACAATACCAACGCCACTGGATAATCAATGTCAGTCATTTGACAAAGTGAGAACACATGCGCGCGTGCCAATAGGAAGTCAGCTGGTCGCTAAGCAACCAAAGTTTCGATAAATTTCACCAATTGAGTTAGTTTGGAGAGCGTGAAAATTATGGTTTTCGCACAACGCTGCCAGAGCTTGAAGAAGCCCATAACAAATTTGGAAAAGTGTTCATCTTTTAAGATTCATAAATTGAAAAAATAATGTTAATAGACAAAATCCAAGGAACAATCACATTGAAGAATTAACGTTTAATCACATTGTTAATAATAAAAATTCCATTTTCTAATTATTATCACAACATATGTAGCACTTTAGCTTTTTCATAGTTAAACGTGGCAATATCGAATGTTTTCGACTTGTTTTTATCCCCAATTAAAAAATCCTATTTTCAATATTTCTCAAAATTCGCCTTTTAAATTATTCGTCACTAGTATAAATTGAAGCTAGGCACAAATTTTGACTTGAAACATAATTATTGTAAGATAATGTACTCACCAAAATGAAGGAGAAAAGAAGAGGTCTAGGATAGATTGACAGTGAGTTGTTTGCATTTAGTTTTGGTCTATGGAAAAAGACAATACTTATAGGTTTCATAAATATATATTTGAAATAATGAGTTATTGTCCTTATCTGTATATTTTCTTATATTGAAATGATCTTGACAACAAAAGTTGATGCTTTTACAAAATGTATTTCTAGCATTTTCAAACCAACTTTTCCTACTTTCATCTGCTTTTGGTGCAGTAAGGAATTTTTTATTTGATGTTCTTCGTGTATTAGTACAATATGGTACAAAACACGATGTATAAAAATACTGGTTTTTTAATAATCTGTAAAATTCAGACACAATAACACAGTACACAAATAAAAATGGAAAATAATCCTTCATCCAACCAAATACAGACTCTTACTATATTCATTACTTAAGGGACAGTGATAGATGTCAACGTATTAATATTTATTTGTCATGAACAAGATGAAACAAGACTATCGACAACTTCACATTTACACTAGTGACGTGTCTGCATTGTAAGTTGCATAATTTCAGTAAATGTTTGTTCCCGTTTTTTCTGTTAATCGGCAGAGAAAATATAAAAATCTTATTTTTGGATAACCCATAACTTATTCATATTACCTGAAAAAATACGGGGTCAAAATTTGAAGCTGAAGACCCCATTATATAACGTAAGCATTTCTTAGAAAACCACTCAAAAAACTTTACAAAACAGTATTTTAGACTATTTCAGCTTTAAAAAATTTCTTCATATTTTTTTAAAATCCAGTTATTGTCAAACCAATCACTCTTATATTTTATGTTATGCTTATTTCAGAGGAGGAACTTTCTGGACATAAGATGTTTAATGCAGACACTATCAGAGATGTTTACTGTTTTATTCGTTCAACAGAAGATAAAGGATGTTTTGGTAAAGAAATTAAAGATAATGTGGGAATTGACAAAAACACAGCTAGGTTAGCTTTAAATAAACTACTTGGAAAATCACTCATAGATTTTACTAAATTCGACGATGGAAAACAAAGAAAATATGTGTAAGTATTCAATCTTCATTATGCAGGTCTAGAAGAGGCTGAAATATTAATTGCACAATCCGTAATTTCTTCATCGAATTGATCCAATTGAAGATATGTCTGATAAACACTTCTTGGGGCCAGTGCCAAACCCAATGCGGCAAATTTAACTAGAATTCACGGCGTTGGTGGACAAACATTCGACTTCATTCTTAAGTAGAATTGAATTCGAAATATACAAAATGAAGGTTTTCAAGAACAATGTCTATAGCTTCTATTGAAAAAAATGTATGCAAATGTTTGGACGCTGAAGTATCTATCACAAAACAATGTTTTTCATTCCCACTTCACAGATTTTGCACTTGTATTCTGCGTATACCTTTTCAAGGTCACGGCTCACGATAGTTTTTGTGAACTCTATATAGGTCATTTTATGTGAGACATACAAAAACATTATCAACAGCTGCAATCCTTCAACGTCGCTCGCGCGTACTCTCTGTCAGTTTTAATTTACCACTCAAACTATACTATAGTACTATATACGATCCAGTGTTGCTAGATGTTTCTGTTCTGGCATAATTTCTTGTTATATTTTAAAAATTAAACATTTGGTCAATATTTCTTTCCTTTTTTATAAACGTTGAAAAAATTCATCAAATAACTGTTCGCTTTTGGGAAGTATCTGACTGTTAGTTGTTTTTTACAAGAAATAAAAAAATTAACTTTCCAATCCTCTCCATATTAATGATTCGTACTTTAATTACGTTTATCTAGAGTTAAAGACGGTCTATTGGCGCAAAATTTTAGTGGTAATTGTATCGTAATATACTTATTAATTATCCGTAATATCCTATCATTTTCTGATCCATCGCATGACAACAACCTTGAGAGAAATGTATAATTAAAATTGGGAATTTTTTGTAGCAGGAAAATCTGTTGAGGATTCTGTTTTGTGCATTTTTAGATATAAAGTGCTTCATTGGAAAAGGCCAGATGACGGACCAAGTAATGCTTCGACACCAATTCAGAAAGAATCTTCCATAAAATTAAAAATGTTGGAAAAACAAAAGGCTGCTTTAGCAAGAAAGAAACAAGAAAACTTAAATAAACCTATAGATATCGAACCAGAACCGAGTACAAGCACACAAGTTGATAACTTTTTAAAAATAACAGCTCCAGCTATTTCAAATTACAAATTTATAGTTGCTCAAAAAGAACAGATTATACAAAAAAATCCTGAATTAACTCTAATTGACATTAAATTGAATAGAATCTATACTATAAACTTGTCTTATATATTATTAAATACTGAACAGCTATTTAATATTAACCAAATGTTACAAGAAATAATTCCATCATTAAATATTCCCGAAGTTAAGAAAAAACTGGATGGTTTCCTGGTGAGAAAATATAATCTGGATTTGGAGACGAAACTTTCATTGTTTAAAGCTTGCTTAGGTGATCTAAAAGCTTTAAAGGAATTCACTGACTTTAAACTGGAAAGCAAAGCAAACGAAAAGTAAGTTGATTAGTTTTTAGAGTTTGTATCAATAAGACTATATAAGGAGTCGGACTCCATGTATTCCGATATTGTGTCATTTGTCATTGTATTAGTTTTGTTCCAATCTCAATCACAAACTGTCAGGAAAGCCTAACCTAACAATCTGATATTTACTGCTTACCGCTGGACACTTTTTCGACATTTTTCCTATACAAGTTTGTGCTCCTTATATCTAGTCCACATGGAACAGACCTATTGGCTCTTAAGAAAACAAGGAACTACGAAGTGGATATTCTGTACAACATCTAAGCTGTCTCCGAAGTAGTATGTTGAACGAAAATTTTTATTTTATTTTCAGAGTGTCGATACCAAACCTGAATCAACTTAGCACTAACACAAAAATAAGTGCAACTTCAAAATTAGACTACATGGGGCCGAACCCTACTGTGGTTTTTAACGAACTGGATCAAGATGTAACCACTAAGATTATCGTTTCTACTCCTCCGGCTGAAATTCGACTAGAAAAAAAATATCCAAAGAGTGACACTTTAACTGATAGGGTGTATAATCGAACTCAAATTATTATAGATATCGTAAATGAAATGCGTTTGATTGAAGAAATTCATACCGTAAATAAATTTATTATTGAAAAAGAAGCAGAAACTGGTAAGTATTTGATATGATACTTAGACTAGGATATTATCTTTATAGTTGCAATGGATGATTCCAGTTGTCCATTCAATAGGTATTGCCACTACAAAATTTTCGGGTCTAAAACGACTGACATTTTTTAGACCTTTCTAAGTACAATTCAAAGTCGGGACAAAATTCATTTTTGATTTCAGAGATTTCAAGATGTTCCCGAATGTCTGAACCGGGCTATTAATGTTGATACAGAAAAAACTAAAATAACTGTCAATTAAATGTCTTTTTTTGATATTTGAAAACACTAAGACAAGAATTAACCACAAATTTTACTAGATTAGATACACCTTCGAGAAAAAAAGAAACCGAAGTTATTTGCAAATGTCAAAAACGAGACATGTGACATTGAATTGACAAGTTTCGTCCATAAAGATTCAACTCCCCTATGTTATTTCAGTTTTTTCAGTAACAACATTAATAGCCCGGTTCAGATATTCGGGAATGGACTACTGGAATTATCCATTGGGATGTTAACTGTATTCCAATAAAATAGTATATTGTTTAACGACAGTTTACCAGTCGAGGCGCAGCCGAGAAATGCAATGCCGCGCTTACATAGGTTAAAAGCAACTGTCAGATTGCACAATGTTTAATAGTAGTTTGTGCAACTAGTGTGGATATGGACAATCCACACGAGTCGAACAGTATATTTTTTCTACGACTCACTTAAGAAAAAATCTAGAAAATAAACTTCAAATTAAAAATTTTCAACAATTTTATTTACAATTTTACCAATTCAATTCTATATTTCCACTGATTTAAGCAGAATAATTATTTGGAAATAAAATTAACATTTAAAAAAAAATTCCCACGAGGAATCTAACGTTGGTCTACCGTGTGAGAGGGTGGGATACTTACCACTGAACTAACAATAATAATAATAATAATTTATTCTTAAAAAGCACAAAGATATATCGCATTAAAATACAATAAAATAAGAATAAATTGATACTCAATAAGTGCAAAGCACTTGTTTTGAGAATTAATCAATCAATAAAATAAAATGCAATAATATATAAAATATAAAACGGATAAAACAGATAAACAAATAAATAAAATGGATGAAACAACACAAATAAAATATAATAATAGCATCCAGGAATTTAAGGAAGTATTGATGTTAGAAAATATTGGATAAGAGGTTTCTTGGCACTTCTAACAGGAACTTTTTCACAAGTCTTTTGAATCTGGGAAGTACTTCAGTGGATCGAATGGTCTCAGGAAGAATATTAAATATTTTTGGGGAAAGGTAATAAAACGATCGTTGACTTAGAGTTTTTTTTACTGTCGGGAAAATGTGTAATGATCTATTTCGTGTGTGGTAGGTGTGGCTTGTTAATTTATGAGTTTTATTGATGTACTTCACACTCGAGCATAAGATATAAAGTTGTCTCACATCCCAAACATTACATTCCCGGTATAATAGATTTGAGCTGTATAATCTGCTTCTTGAATGTATTAGTTTTAGGAATCGCCTTTGAAGAACTTCTACCTGGTTAATTCTCGTATCAGCAGCACTACCCCATGCCACTATTCCATATCTTATATGACTTTCAACTAACGAATAATATAATTGTTTGAGAGTTTGGAATGGTAAACATTTTTTTAAATACCTAAATGTATATAAGATACTTTGAAGTTTTTTAACGACATAGTGTATGTGGTAGTCCCATCTCAAATGACAATCAATATAAATTCCAAGGTATTTAGTTTTTTTCAAAGAGTGTATAACGTGATTTGACTCGGGCAGAATAATCGAATTATATTGCGGCAGTCCAATCACATTACAACTAAAAGGAAGATAATAAGTTTTCTCAAAGTTCAGTGTCAATAGCTTAGAATCTAACCATCTTTTTATATTTGAAAAGTCCTTTTCAACTAAGGTTTTCAGGTTGTCCCAATCAGCTCCTTCATAAAAAATGGCAGTATCATCAGCAAAACCTATGGCAACTCCGTTAGTTTGAACCGAAAAAAGGTCATTGATATATATATATTGAATAGTATTGGACCGATACTACCGAGGAATATACTTATCTAACGATGAAATAAAACAATTTAATTTGTTTAAATCTTGATTATAATTGAACTAAGCTCAATATACAATTCGTGACGCGTTAGTTCAATTATAATCAAGATTTAAACAAATTAAATATTGTTTTATTTCATCGTTAAGTACCTATGGATCTTCATCAAGTAAAAGCCTCATCTATTCAATATACTTATCACCTATCCATAACGTCAAATGTATTACATAATATTATAAAAACCGACGTTTGTCAGGAGTCTCCTTAAATATTCATTTCATTCCGTTTTTAGTATTTGTTGGTGATTTGTATGGATTTTATTTAAACTTACTTTTGTAAATAAATATTCTTGATCCGGTGCTTCTAGGAGAAACTTTTTTATTTGCTCCGGAGTTAAAATTTTAGATTTTTTAGTTTGATATCCGGTAGATTGTAATTTAAGAAAGCAACGCAATTTAGGGTAACTTGAAATGTCAATGTTACTTTTAATATTTTTCATTGAATATGTTGTCCAAAGAGTTGAGGGGTTGTTTTTACTCAATATATCTTTCTTATAAGCAGTGATGACATTTTCTTATATATTTTTAACTCCGTTTACCAGAGTCCAATCCACGAACTTTTTGTAACAAAATTCATATTTACTTTTTGATTTTTGAGATAATAAACTGTTATACGTCTCCTTTGCGGCTAAGCGAATATATAGTGGAGTATTATTTATTGATTCATCACTGGAATCACTCATTTTTACTAATATTTTTCTTAAAAACCATAGAAATATTTTTAAGTTATTTTGACGTTTCTTTGAAATTGAAAAAAAGATGAGTTGACGGGTACTAAACGCAAATGCTGATTGGTGGATTTCATATACATTTTAGGATGTATATGAAATCGTATCCGTTCAGTTAACCGTTATGGCCTACATTTTCATTCTGTAAATTGTGCAGAAAATGGATAATATACATGTGGGTGTAGAAAAAGTAATTTATTACAATTAATAAAGATATTACAAAATTTCAAACGTACTTTCGTAATTTTGATTTTTTGAAATTTTTTCACCATAAACGGTTATCTAATACTTCGTTTAAGGGCTTAGAAAACTGTCCACACTTTCTGAACGGCTGATTATTGTAAATAGTAGGAGTGATTCCTTGTGGTTTATCGCTATAATTTTGCTTTAATCTGAACGATGCATGAGTAGTAGGCGGAGATGAGTATAAAGGATATTTTCTATACAAATCTTCGTTTCTAGTATAGAATTCGTCGTCTGGTTCAAATCCTTCTTTTCTGAAATGAAACAGTACAAAAAAAATTTATATTCAATATACATAGTAGAATCACTGAATCTTTACGGTCACATAACATATGAAGCACAAGTTGTCAATTCATAAAACATATAAACAAATAAATTTCGACATTACTGTGAGCAAAGTAAAAACTTTGCACACAATCACTATAAAAGTGCCATACAGCACAGTGTTACACATGACTACACAACACCTAGGAGACTACTGGATAGAAAAGAGACTTATTCTACCTAAACTGCAGCTTGCAAATATCCTAAAATTCATTTGGAAAAAGAAGTCTTTGGGACTTTCCTCAGGAACTAAGTAGAAGAATAGATCTTTTAGCTTTCAGTGAATATCACCTCAGTATACACATACTTATAGTTTGGCAAGTTTATCTGAAGCCGTGAAAGGAATGCAGTCGAAAACATTCGATATTGCCACGTTTAACTATGAAAAAGCTAAAGTGCTAAGTATGTAGTGATAATTATTTTTTCAATTTTTGAATATTAAAAGATGAACATTTTTCCAAATTTGTTATGGGCCTCTCCAAGCTCTGGCAGCGTTGTGCGAAAACCATAATTTTCACGCCCTCCGAACTAACTCAATTGGTGAAATTTATCGAAACCTTCGTTGCTTAGCGACCAGCTGACTTACTATTGACAAGCGCGTGCGTGTGTTCTTCCCTCTCACTTTGTCAATTGACTGACATTGATTATCCAGTGGCGTTGGTATTGTCAGTGTCAGATTTTGAACTATTTCGTATCCATATTGAATTCAAGTACGATTCTCAACATTATTTGTTTTTAACAAACACCGTGTTTTGAAAAATACCTTACCTTTAAAGCAAAGCGAAAATCAGTTTCAATATATAATTATTATATAATAATAATTATTATTTTTAATACTTTTATAAAATAGGTACCGTACGCCATTGGTACGGTTATGACAGATATCCGCCATGTTTTCTCGCCCCTTACCGATGCAGCGTAGCTTCAGATAAACTTGCCAAACTATACATACAACTGATAACCTATTTCTCCTTTTATTTTCATGCTTCATTCATAGAACATGTAATAATTTAACTCACTGCATAGTATAACTTACAAATATGAGTGAAATTGTAATAAGTAGGTACCCTAATATACCTACTGTTACGTTTTTTCATTTTTAAGCATTCTGTGAAGAAATCTTTGTGATTACCGAAAGTGTATTTTAAAAAAATGTACCTAAAATATCTGTTATAAACTGTAACATAATCCCCACTAGGAGTAGGTGGCTCTCCTTCTTGTATAACCTCATTTCGTGCCTCCTCCTCAAACTGTTTCAAAAGTTGCGATTTTCTTACTCCCAAAGCAGTTCTATCGTCTTGTACCGGCTGCAAATACGAAGCTTTCATAGTGGAGCAATCAATATCTCTTGGATATATAAAAGAAGCATCTCGAATCAAAAATGGTTTACTATCGCCTTTATATTGTTCTTCATAACATTTTTCCAACAGACGGTCTTCATCATCGGGATTGGATTTACGAAAGACTTTACATCGGTCCTCAGTAGACGAAGAAAGACCAGCATCGGTATTTCTTTGCATCGTTTTTATTTTCAAGTGTCGCTTCAGTCTGAAAAAATGTTTAGTCTTTTGACAGTTTTCATGACGTTTCAAAACTTTCAGTAAATCAAATATACCCACGTAGCTGTAGATGTTTAGCCACCAGTTTTCTAAGGACTAATATCTTGCACCAAACTTTTTAGTAATTTTGCAAAAGCTCGTTGATTCTTTTAATCCTTTATTTATATTCCTTACACACTTGCTTTTTAATATACTTGTCAAGATAGTACAAAAAAGAGTGAAGATTCTAGAATAAACATGAAAATGGATTCGTCCTTAATAATGGAGTACTAGGTGCTAGGTTAAATAAGAACATTCTAGAACAGCTTGTCATTCCATTCACACAAATACGCTCGTACATGTGGATAAAATCTGCGTTAATTGTGCCTCATTGGAAATTAATTAAACATGCTAGCAATAAGTCTCGATCTGATTCCCATTGTATAAATTTATGATTAACCGACATATCAATCATAAAATATTTTATTAAATAAAATAAAAGTAAATAATAATTGTTTATAAACTAATAAATTCAATTACCTTTAGAAAACAAATTTCCTTCCTGTGAATTACCTAGAAAAAATCATAATTATTATTCCACGATCATTACATTTAAAATAGTTTGTTTTGTTTAATCAATATCCAAATTAAGACGGTAACCAGGCAATTGTGTTATTTGTTTCCATTTATAGAGGTGGGAAGCGAATATTATATAATTGGTTATATATAATATCACAAGAGCATAGAGCTGCGCTCTCGTGATGTTTCGTGACTCGGTGAATAATCGAAAAATATTCTCTATGCTCGAATTGGTATTCGTTACGATTATATAACGAATAATCTGGTGTTAAATTTCCAATTTCTTGATCAATTTCACCACTTGAAATGAAACCAAAGCGCTGCATTTTGAAGAATTAACTGACAGTTCATTGAGCTTGCCCGTTACTATGGAAATGATCACAATATGGCAGGAGGCGAAACACCAAAACGATTATATCACGTCGTCAAGGGGTATATTCACTTATCAATACGTCGTAACTAAGGGAAATTCAAGGATTGTATTGGTTCATTAGAACATGAGTATTATAACCATTCAAAAGTGTCTAGTGCCTAGACAAAGGTTTTTCGAGGTAGCTTGTAGCCCTTGGTTTTTCCTTGCCAAGTTCTCTTGCGAGGCCTTCACAGTGGCACAACACATGCTCTGCCGATTCCTCTTCCTCTTGACAGAACCTGCAAAGGTCTGTTTCTGCCAATTCTATAACACTCATATGACTGTTGAGTCTGCAGTGTCCTGTCAGTAAACCCTCCATAATTCTAATACCCTTTCGGCTTTTTAGCAACAGATTCTCTGTTACTTTTGCCGATGGTCGTTAGATGAACTCTTTGGCCTGTCTCTGTTCGGGGGTTGTTCTCCACCATTCCAGAAACTTAGTTTGCTTCCATTTTTCAATGGCTGCCTTTTTGTATGTGTTAGCTACACCGCAGAAGGGTTCGGGGCCAATGCAGGGAGCATTTGCTCCTTCTCAAGCCAGTTCGTCAGCTTCTTCATTGCATTAGTGTCCTTTATGTCCTGGTACCCAGGCCAGAAATAGTCTGTTATGACTTGCTAGCATGCTAGCAGTGTTCAATGACAGTTACTTCCGCCTGGAATACTGTGGCATAAATTCTACTTACTACGGTTTTGATAGTTTTCCCATCTTTGCTTATTAGATCTTCCGTAAATGTGCGAATGTCATCTAATGAATATGGTGAGATTAACCATCATTCTAGAGATTTCTGTGCCACCCACTTCCTTGTGACTATATTTATTGTCGACGCCGCAGCACTGCGTGTTTGACTTGTGTTGTTGACTTTGCAATAGTCTGTGCGTTACAGATCTGGCTTCGCCTTGTAGACTTTATTAATAAACTGATAATGAATTACTAGATCCAAGAGCACTATAGAGTGGTAGATTAAAATCCAATCTTCTCAAATGAACCCAGCACCTAAACAGCTGGTATAATGAATAAACTAAAAAAAAATTGTATGTTTTAGAAATTGATTTTGTTTAAATTTTTAGGCTACAGCAAAAAAATTGATAAAAAATCTTTACTGAGATTATTAAAACGACTCGTAGAAGGTGGATTTATAAAAATTTTCAAAATAATCATAAATAACGAGACATTAAGTAAAACTATTGTATTTGTCTGTCATCCATCAGTAACCCCAACTGACGATGCCATTAAGAGTGCTTGTCAACAAGTGAAATGGAAATATTTCTTCGGTGTGGTTAGAAAAATGTCAAAACCGCACATTCCTGGAATTAAAAAAAATATTGAAAATAAATTTCCATCTTCTCCGTTTTCCCACAGTGACGTCTTGAATAGTATCAGCGAAATGAAACAACTCGAAACAGATTTACTGAAAGAAATTAATAGGAAACTCAACAAAAATATTGGGAAGATGTATGGAGTTAAACCAAAGTTTACAAGGTATTTCTGCAACTTTTTAACTTCTAATGTCCTCATTAGAAAATTAATAAACAATTATTATTTTGAAGTCGAGGACAAATGATAGTTTAGTCATCACATTGTTTGTTCCTGTAGTCTGTAAAATATTTTAATTTAATTTACTCTAATTTAGAGTTTCCTAAGAACAAATTAAGTAATATCAATTATTATATAAATCTGAAATGAACAACAATAAACAAAAATAAAAGAAACTATAAATTATAAAAATAAATGAATTAGTTGTTGAGATAAATCAATTTAAGTATAAATTTTTAAATATCTACCTACACTTAATTTGACCAAAAGAGTCAAAAAATTGGCAACAATTCTTGTAGTTTTCACATATACTAGAGACTGGCGTATTTCTAAAGATATTAGTACACGGTGCTTAATGTAAAGTGTTTGATTTCCTCATGACGCAAGCCTAGGAATCAGAAAGTTTAGTTTTCCAATAAGATATTGACAGTTCACAGTATTAGTTCATACTTTATGTAGAAAAACTAGCAGCAATCTCTCTAATAACAAGGCTATTGAAAGAATCCCATACTAGTAAATGGTTATGAGATGTACCGATACTTGGATAACTCTTGTCAATTTTAAAAATTGTTTTTGTACAGATTTAATATTATTAGTATGCATATGGTACATGGGATTCCATATCATGGATGCAACGTAGAATCAGCAATTGAATAATATAAACTATCTAATGCTGTAATATTCTTAAAATCACGTGAGCATCTTGAATTAAAACCAATGGTTCCACTAGCTGCAGATACGACACTATCTATGTGAGGAGTGGAAAAAATCTTCCTGTTAAAGATTATCCCCAAATCCTTAACTATGCCTGGTCTCTCTAGCACATTCTTCATTCATTTATTCAATTGGGTTGTGCTTAACAGCCCAGATACTTGAACTGAATTTTTGTACCATTTCCCATGTTATCTACTTCCATTCCAGAAGCTTTGTGTCTTCTATGTAGGCTACTAGTTTGACTGGAGCCTAGCTCATTCTGTTTAACCATATAATCATCATATATGTATATAGATCAGACATATGACATTACTACACACTTAACCGAATTTAAGTTTAGCTTGTTCGTTGAACACCGTTAATTCCAACTTATTTTGTAATATGTGAAAATTTTACCAAAGTATCAGCATATTATAACAATACACCAAGATACAGTCCACTTAAGACATCATTAATATATATTTTGAATAGTAAAGGTCCCAGATTAGAACCTTGAGGTACTCCAGTCAGAGCTAAATATTCTTTAGACTTGTGACCACTACATAGGTACATTGCTTCCGATTCGATATGTTCATCATATCAGTAGACAGTCCAGTTTTTGATCAAGTCGGTCGAAAGATTTGAGAAGTTTGTGTGTAAAGAGCATCAGTCTGTACCTGCTCATGAAATTTTTGTGCTATTTACTGTAAAAGATCTGTAATAGCAGAGCGTCCTTTCATAAAACCATGCCCATTAACTGAAGGATATAGAAAATCTTGCAAAAGAATCTCAAACACCTTGGTAAAATTACAAATAATAGTAATTTGTCTAAAATTAGAGAAACAATGTGTTTACCTGTATGTATATTTTTAGGATGCGAATAATACACGAGTTTATTTTCTTTTTAATACACGAGAATAAAAAAAAAGACGAAACTTTACCAATGGAATCCGTAATACGACTGTTCAAGAACTATCGGATCGAATTATCTGAAACTGATGTAGAAGGATTGCCAAAAATTTTCCACAATGAAATCAGTTGGAAAATGTTCGTACCGCCGCTACCTTCACATTCGGGTTGGACCGAAGGATGGGCTCTAGTGTGCGACATTATTTTGAGATTACCCGTCAGTATTTTTCTCAAACTTCATAATTGTACATATGAAGATGCAGATCTGTTAGAAATATTAAATCACCCTATAAAAAGGTAAGTTTGTTAAACATTTTATTTCATTTAATGTAAGTTGAATCGCCATGGTATATGTCTGCTATTGATGAGGTTCAATACCAAAATATCACTTTCAAAAACTCTCGTATATAAAGTCTTTTTCGATTTTGGAGGTTTCCTGAAACTTCCTTGCCCCTTCGTATTCATAAACACTGCCGTACTTACTGAAAAACTAGGCTCTATCTATTCGCCAGTCATAATTCTTCGAATTCTTTGATGTTTACTTGGAACAAAGCTCGTAGTCAAGATAGTGATATCATTTTGAAGATTTATAAAAATGGTTTATCTAATTCCGCTATCAAATGTGACACTTTAATGCCCGGTTGCAAGAACGCTTATTAAAAATGATGAATGATTAACGGCTAATCAATGAAATAAAAACTCGTTAATTCTTCAAATCAACCATCATTTACACAATAAAAATGCAACGGATAGGTACCTGCAATGATGAACAATTAATCGACCATTATTTTTTTCGTGAAATCGGGTTCCCATTGATGGTTCATAATTTTTTAATCCACCATCACATGATGAGAGATTTGATATTTTGTTTACACAATATTTATCAGTATCTACAAAACGATTTACACAATAACGGTTCTAAAGCACGTTAGAGAGATACTTGAAATACCGCACTTTTAACATACACTGTGGGCCAAAATAAACGAGTACATTTTTTAATTGAAAATATTTTTTTTGTTTTTTGGGCGATTCATTTTCTTTTTGCAGGGTTAATAACCTAACATGTCCTCAACATGACTGTAAATTTTAAAGCAAAAATAATGTACAGGGTCGGACTTATAGAAAAAATTATATAACAGTGCATTTGAGCTCGTTGCAAATGAAAACTGTATTAGCTAAAATTGTACTAATATTCTTAACTATCCAGAACACTTCAGTAACAAGGAAATTTTCTTAAATTACCGGATTCGCGAAATATCATTTTTTTATTAAATAATGGTGGCCACATTCATAATATTTTACTTTAAGTTTTAAACTTACTAAACTGTTATTATTTTTCATAAATGTGTTATTTGTTCAAATGTTATTTAATAAAAAATGGTATTTCGCGAATCCGGTAACTTCGGAAAATTTCCTTTTTACTGAAGTGTTCTGGATAGTAATTTTAGCTAAGACTTTTTTTTATAAGTCCGACCCTGTACATTATTTTTGCTTTCAAATTTACAGTCATGTTGAGGACATGTTAGGTTATTATCCCTGCAAAAAGAAAATAAATCGACCAAAAAACAAAAAAAATATTTTCAATTAAAAAATGTACTCCTTTATTTCGGCCCACAGTGTATGTACGTATTAGCGTATAAAGCTTGCTTTCTGCAACCGTAAGAGAGTGAATTAGGATGTATTTCCGTTTGAATTGAAGAGCACAATTTTTTGGTGTTTTCGAGATGTTGTGTTTTTGGCTTTCGTTGTTAGACTCTTTTTTTTGTATTAAAAGGGCAAGTAACTTGAGATAGGCCAATCCCAGGCGGGGAAAAGGAACGAGTCGACCTAAGAACCCACATCTGGTAAATTTCATGCGTTGCAGAGTTGTCAAATTTAGAATCTTGAAATATAAAATAATCTGTTGGATTGTTTTCCAACAAACTATAATATAATGTTTTAGCTGTTTATAACTTTAAGTGTCATTATTAGTTTTTTTAATATTTAATAAATAATTTTCTTCTGTTCTTTTGTATCCTAATTTACACACGATTCACGATTATGAAAGTGAATATAGTAACGTATTAGTTTTTCTTTGAGTATTTTTATTTTAACTTTGTAAATTGATTCCACATAACAGTTATTGCAAAACTTGCAAAATTTTAAAAACATGTGTTTCATCAAATCGGAAATTTTGCCGTTCGCAAGATAAATGCTCAAAATTTTTTTGACATATTTCTCAGGCTTGTTGCTTGTAGTAAGCAACAGACCTCTGCCTACGGCGTCGGTCTGTTTCCAAGCAACAAGCTTTCGAAATTTGTCATAAAATTTTTTCGAACAATTATCAATGTCCTTGCACTACTGACAATTAACTCATTATTTTAATTCAATAGTATTTTAAGATTTATAAACATTGAAAACAATATTATTAAAGACACAGTTATTTAAAGTAAGTCCATTTTCTGGGTGAATATTCTCTTAAACTTCTTGTCTAATATTAATTTCATTTGAAGCTGTGATATCGACATGTGTACCAAAAGCTTGGTCCAGAATGTTTTTTGAAATTCTTCTCTAATTTTATAATGATCTCTCAACATAGCCTTCGGCTACACTGTTGGATTTCCATCCTCCATGTTGCTTTATTTTCAGTACGTCCGCTCCTGAGTCTGCCAGGAGAGACGCTGACGAGAGTCTGAAACAATGTCCTCTGCATCCTTCAACATTAGGTAGACCCAGGTACTGAGCAATCTTTGCTGGTAATTTTCCAATGATATTTATGCCCACGGGTTATATGCCACATTTTCCATTATAATATCGCACTAAAAATCTGTCGTGCTTTACAGCAGGAGGTCTAATATTTCTATACTTTTTGAGGTGGTCAACAAGATTAACACCAGCAATATTTCCAGCAGTGACACAAATTCGCGTGTGTTTTGCTTTGTGGAATTGTAATTTTAAAAAAGGTGCCTTCATCAAATACGTTCCTTCTCATAGGAACGTCAGTTCAACCTTCCCGCAGGTTCCCGCAATCCCTATTATCATTGCGACCTAAGGAACAGATTTATTTAATAATTTTTTTGCATGGTATCCTGCTGACCGTCTCTTCAACCAATATTTTGCGCCATATTTTTGGTGTTCATATGACGCTTCGCTACGCTCGTTCGTGCATCTAATAGTATCGGGCTGCTAAAGCTCATTTTCTGCCCTTGTGACACAATATACCATGACTACACGCAGTCACGTGCGGAAAAGTATCGCTTTCCTCACTAATTAGGAAAATATTATCATTATCACCGGTATGTGACTTATCCTCTCTCTCCTCTCGACGCTATAATGATCTGGTTCTCTTTTTACTTATTTAACAGGAAAATAAGTCGTCGCCCAAATATTAACATGACCCATAAGATTCAAGTCGTCTAGTGTTTTATATTTGATTTTCCGTTTTACAGTTGTTGTCTTGGCATATTAGTTTTTGCATTTAGTTGACTCAACAACCTCCCCCTTTTCTAACTAGCGCACATCAATGTTAGGTGCTAGTTATCTTTTATTATCTAACTTATCATCGACGAACGTATTGTGAGACTACGAGAGGTGACTGTTTTTATGTCTCGTATGTTTATCACACTTTAGCTTAACAAACGTGATTCGTACTAGTGAACTACATGCCTGTGTATCAGAGGTAGACATTTATATTAAAAACTACGTTTATTTTAGACACACGCCAAGATTACCAAAATGAACATTAGAAAACAAATTGTTAAATTTTATTTTTTAGGTATTATTTGGTTAAAGATTTACCTGAAAAACCAAGAAAAACTATACTTTTTAAACGTAAATATCTATTTTCAATTTACAACATAATTCACCACCTTGTTATTTGTGGATTGGTACAATTTGGTCCACAGAAATATAGAGAAAAGGACCAAGTATTCATATATTTAAATAGTAACGCTTCTCTTTTGGATACAAGGACCAGTAGTCCTGGCTATAACGAAATTGAAGTGAAGGAATATCCGAGACTTTCGTTTAATTTCAAAACACTTGCCGATATTGATCATTATTGGCAAAAACTAAATACTATCAGTAAGTTATTTTAATATAATATCTATTTATTCTTCATGCAAAAATGTTTATTTCATATTCTCCCAATGTGACTTTTACCATTTATTCCATTGCAAAACACAAAAAATTAAACAAACCGGTACTATAAAAGTAAATAAATTAAAAAACGGAAATTCCATTTGTTTTGTATAAAAAGATAAACAAAAAATTTCAAAAATGACCGTAGTGACACTGCTGACAGATTAAAACGGTCCTGGAAAACGTTTTGAAACGTTGACAAACAGTTTTATTCCTGACGTCATTAACCGATCAAAAAAATAGACCGTTTTAAAACAGTTTCAGAACAGTTTTTCAAGAAAAAATGCCTTAGACTGAATTATGGTTCATAATTCACGCTTTTGCATTTAAATAGCATGCCATTACAACTCAACACTCACAAAATTTCGGTACACAGATGACTAGAGATGGGGGTACAATATGAAATAAACCATTAAATCTGCGTATTTTGTTTAGGAAATTTGTTTCTGAAATATATCGTATCGATAAAATATCGAAATTTTTAGTATTGATACTTTTCATAACGATATTTTCTAATATTGATATTTTTAAAACAATATATTTATAAAGGTACGGTGTATTGATACTTTACACAGTATCGCCCATCTCTGTATGTCACATTATTTGGCGTACTCCAGTAATTTATTAATTTTGACGTTGGATTGGATACCAAATTATTACTTTCCGTTCTACACTCGCATTATTTACTTAACTTTTATTTAATAAAGAAATCAAGGGTCGTGGACAAAGTATAGTATTCTACTCGCAATCTATGGCCATTATTCACTCGGGAAACTTGCGCCCCTCGCCTACGGCTCGGGACGCAAACGTCACCCTGCGTGAATAATGGCTATCATAAATTGCTCGTTTAATAATATACTATTATAATAGCTTACATTGTTTCCAGGTATGAATACTCAACTAAATTCAAGAGAACCAGGAAAACTTGTAACATTGATTTATTTAAATTCCAAACCCGAAATTGTAGAGTGTGTAAAATCGAGAACAGCAGAATCAGCTAAATTGTAAGTATTTTATTTCGTTAGACAATCATACCATGTTTAGTAAATTTTCTTCAAAATAAAATGTAATTTTGAAAGTTAAAATATAAACTCATAGGAGCCAACGTTGGCGCCTACAATATTTGTCCAATTAGTGTCCTCAAGGGATTGTGGAAAGTACTAAAATTTTTAAGTTGTATTAAGTAATTCGGTGGAACCAAATGATCAAGCGATATATTATTAAGGTAGTCGCACCCACGGCAATTTCTACATCAGACATGTTGATGTTGGCTCTGACGGAAACAAATTGAAATCAACGCTGGCTCCCATGTTCGGAACCGGTCTAAAATTTACGGCATTTTTAAGCGATCATTTTACTCCAAATCCTCAACTAAACATTTAATGTATAAATTGATAAAGAGATAACGAAATGTAGACGAATTAAGGTTGGGAATGTCTTGTAATATTTCTAGATACGTTTTTAGTATAGTTCATTTTTCAATTTTTCAAGGTACGATACAGGAGAAATTCCTGGTGATGGCAAAGGAGCATGCGGTCTGGATTCATCTCTTTGGTGCCATTTAGTTAGGAACTGGATTAATACAAAGGGTCACAAAGCAAATTCATTATATACCGAATTAAATCAAAATGTCCTTAAAGAGGTGAGCAACTACATTGACAATCTCCTTTCATCTCTTGAATAAGTAGTCATTTAGTAGTTTTACCGGGAAAATTTATCACAAACTTAAAATTTCTTATAGTATTCCATCAATACCTAGGAAACTTTGACTTTCGTTTTATCAGCTTCAAATGATTATATTTAAAAAAGAAAATATCCAAAATGTTCGGTTTTTGTAGGCCTCCCCTTTTATAACTAGAAACGAGTATAAATTAATCTTTCAACAATAAATAACGAAAAAATTAAACTTTAAAAATATATGTAAATAAAATTTTGAAAATTTTGCGCATAATATGGACTATTGTCGATTGCAATAAACCGAATTTCAAAATTGTAAATGTTCATAAAATGAACAGTGAAAACTATATACATAAGTCAGTTAACTTGGCAGCCATTTTCAATTCTCAATTTTTGAAAACAGCAACTTTTTGGAACCATTTCCTTTATTTTTCCTTATAGTATCATCTTGATTTTGTCATTTTCATACTTGCCGCTTAAATGAACAAAATTTCAAATTATTCAACAATTTTCCAATTTTTTTTATATCTACTTTTATCATGTTATAGTATGACAGGTGGGACATATTGTTCTGGAGGACAACCGATCTGTTAGAGTTGAATCTTGCGCTGCTGTAAGTTAGTTGGTTTATATTATTTCATTTAAATAATATGTATGTATGTGACATTCACTGAGACCTAAAAGATCTATTGTGCCTTCTGAGGAGAGTCTCAGAGACTAGTAGCTCCTTTGGTCCTATTTCCCGGAGGAATTTTAGGATATCTGCATGCTTCAACTTAGGTAAATGTTCCTCTTCTATCCAGTAATCTCCTAGGTGCTGTGCCCTAGGATTCTGAACTGTTGTGCAATTTGCAAGTATGTGGATCGAGGTTTCTTCTTCCTTATTTAAATAATAAAAATTGCATAAATAACACATGGCGCAGTCAGTAAACTGTCTTTGAATTGAATTAAATAATAATTAAAATGTCAGATGACGAAAAAAGCAATTAACAGATGAGTTATGTGATTCTAACAAGTCAAGAGGAACAGATTCTGGTGCAAATCCTTATTATTAAATATAAAAATATAATACCCACCTTTATTGCAACTTTAATCCGTTTCCTTCTTTCAAATCTCTCATATCTTGAAGCTGCAAACTCATCTGGTTTCCCTTTAGTGGTGTAGCCCATATTTTGGGTATGAATCCATTCAACATGCATGTTCTCCTCTAAGGCAAAGGGTTTTCCTAAAATATTTTTGAAACGTTTATAAAAAAAATTGACTGAGGTAAACAATAAAATATCGACATTCCCGGCATTCCAAATTTAACAACACTATTGCATTTTATATACATTTAAGAACTAATTGGTAATTAAAGTCTAACATCATCCGTTGTTTACTAGTAAACAGTGAAAACTAAATAGAATATGACATGTGTCCTCCAGAACAATATAACCGACCTGTCAGTTACGTCATTCTGGAATGGCCTACAGGGCATAATATTTTCTACAATTTTGATGTCCACAACTTTTTTGTGCGAGCAAAACTGAAAGAGATATCAACCTAAAAGACCAGCGGAATTTGCTCGAGAATTTGGGAAAGTGATTAGGGGTTCGAAATGTTTTCGAAGGGACATGATACTCCATCTTAGAAAAATTTGATGTTAGATAGATTTTTCGACCTTACTTCCCCGGACCATTCATCATCATAATAGCCGTTTAATCCCGAGCGATTATGGCTAGCTCAATAGAGCTGTGTTTAATCCTATTGACGAGGTGGGTTACTCCTCTTACATCAGTGCGACTATAATATTTTATCTGTCCTGGTATCTTTTGTTATAGTTTTCCATTTTCTTCTGTCTCTGCATTTTGTTTCTCAGTCTCTTATTTTCATTGCTTTTATATCTTTCTCTACTTGATCCCACCATCTGCTTCGTTGTCTTCCTCTTGTTCTCGTGTTTAATGGAACCCATGTTGTTATTCTCTTAAATATTTCTGTTAGTGCTCATAATGTGTCCCATCCATTCCAGTTCCAGACCATTATATGCTGCGAAATAGCCATATTTATTTATTTTAACTTTTGTTTATGGAACATTTAAATTTCAGAATGCCCCACAACATGTATCTTTCAAAGAGTTGCGTCTCAACTCCACGAAAGTATACCTCCCTCACAAAAAAATAAGAACGAAAGTCAGTAAAGCACTTAAGAAAAACAAACGTAAACTCGTAATAAAAAGGACAATACAAATGCGTAAAAATCCGAAACAAAAAAGAGAGTATAATGATGCTATCGACAGGAAGATTTTGAAAAAAATTATGGGAAGAAGAATAGGATGGAATAGAAGAGAAGAGGATATGATTTATTTAGCTAAAATTACGGATATGTTTTTATGCAGTGATAAAACCTATCGGAAACAAATTGTACCATTTACTATTATCCGGGATGTATTGCACATATTTTCACCTGAAAGTAGATTTAAGACTTCTAGGTGAGTGTATTTATCAAGATTTTAATCAGTCCATTATTTCTTAGTTATAATCTGTCTTTTTGGCATTGAAAGCACAAAATCATTACTTTAATTTACTTATTTGAGTCACACAATTTTTCACAGCCTTATTTCTGATTAAAATGGGATGCCAAAAAGACAGAATATAATGAACAATTGTATATAAAAATGTATTCATAAGCTGGATAAACTATATGGATTTTATATATAATCAATATTTTCATTTTAAAATTTGTTTTTCATGTTCAAGATGTTCCAGCCAAAACATACAATAATATTCCTTTTATTTTAATAAAATATTTTTTAACCTGAATTATATTGTAACAATGAAAAATTAATTTCATAGTCCATATAAGGAAAATATCTACTAAAATTTAATTTGAAGAATTATTGTTTTTTATAATAATTATTATTTGATATCTCCCAAACGTATTATTTAAATTTAATTTCTTGAGATGTCCAAATTATTATTAAATTTCTGTTAATTTATAATTTAGCAATATCGTAATTTAAATTTTGTCTTGGAATCAAATAACTTCCTAATTTCAATAAATTAAAAGTCGCTAATTTCTTCCTCTCACTACAATTTTAAATTTTTTTTATCAATTATTAATATACCAGTTTACGTAATATTATTTATAATTTCAGTATTTAATTGATTGTTCACGTTAAAAAAATTTTTCTGCCATTAATCAATTTATTCATCTCGCAGCTCTCCTCTATTTTTTCTTCCAAGATCCCTTTTTTCAAATTTAAATTTTTCAATTGGATTATTCAAAATTTTGACTTTGTGAATTTGAGTTTTAGGCCAGTCGGTAGGGGAAATTGTAGACCAAAAGTACAAGTAATTAGCAATACGGCTGATTTTTTTTTATAAGTACCTTAAAGTATGTAGATTAATATTAAAAAAAGTTAACCAGTCTATCGATTTCCCAAATTAAAAAAAATAAAAAACCTTTTTTTTTAAATTTTGTAATATTTCGCGCTAGGAGGAAGGTAGAGAAAAATAAAAAACATCACCGTGTAGCGGAAGGGTTTTTCAATAAAAAAGGTCTGTTGCGTTCTTTTCGTCCGAGCAATGGTTTGTCCGGAAAAAATTCGGTAAACTAAGTATGTGTTCCGCATCCGCGCGACTCTGCTGCACTGCGGAAAGAAAAAAAAAATTGAATAAGAATTTTTTTTTATTTTTGGTAAGAGTCAAGGTTGTAAATAATAAATAAAAGGTAATAAATGGATTTTTACATATTTTTATTGGAAAAAAAATTATATCTTAAAATTATAAATTAATCATCTGCATCTTGTGTATTATCATACCTGTTTTCATTTATAAAATACTGTATACCTGGATACTTTTATACCTTTTCACTATATACATTCTGTTCGTTGAATATTCATCTTTATATTACAGAAGTATCAAATTTTATTTTGAAAAAATAAAGAAGGTTCCTACCCGAATCTATAAAAATTGCTATTTTCGCTTATAATACAAAAAATTATTGAATCCAAAAATGTATGTAAATTAATTAATTTTGTGATTGTATATTCTTGATCTAAGAAGTTTCCCCAACATTTCTAGGCAAACCCCATTAAAATTACTTTAGTTTTATTAAAGTTACAGTACTTAATATATATATTTTCTTGTAAATTCAAGATTACTAAAATTTACAAGATAATGAAAAGTGTCGTATTTCGTAATTAGGAAAAATTAATTATCCGTAAATTTTATTTATGGAAGAGACCTCCTAAATAACAGCTTCCATCGTTCGAAAAATTGTTTCAGTTCCTCCTTATTATATAATATATTCTTTATTGAGATACTTGGTTTTTGATTAGAATATATATATATTTATATGAGTAATTTGCTAAATGATTATGTGCTATGACAAAAAAAAAATGCCATCTTAAAGTTGACACTTCCCTCTTCAAAACGCCCTATTACAATTATTTATATATTACATTATAACTGTACAATAGTTTATAATGTACTCCGCCGCGCTTCAGAAAATAGGTTTTCTGCCGTGTGGCAGAGTCGCGCGGATGCGGAATACATACTTAGTTTACCGAACTTTTCCGGACAAACCATTGCTCGGTCGAAAAAAATGCAAGAGATCTTTTTTATTACAAAACACTTCCCCTACGTGGTAGTGTTTTTTATTTTCCTCTACCTTCGTCCCAGCGCGAAATATTAAAGAATTTCGAAAAAAAAAGTTTTTTGATTTTTTTTTAAATTGGGAAATCGATAGACTGGTAAACTTTTTTTATATTAATCTACATACTTTAAGGTACTTATAAAAAAAAATCAGCCGTATTGCTAATTACTTGTAGTTGTGACCCCTATCGATTGGCCTATTTGTATTTTTTTTAATAATTGCCAAACTTCATTATTTGTCTTATCCAATAGATCAATTACATATATTTATTTTTTCATAGTGACATATTTATATATAAAAATAGTATATTGTATACCTAGGCGGTAAAGTGGCATTTTTCAGAACGAAAGAACTTCTTAAGTGGGATATCAATCAAATTAGCAATTTTTATTTAATTTGTCAATTGGGGCGCCAGCTAACGTGGAAACGTAAAATTTATTTTCTCGGCTAGCCTTAGAAATGGTTACTTTCTGGCCTCCGTAGAGCTGGTAAAATTCAACTTTCTCATAGTGTATGATGAAAAAACTTTTATTCTAAAATTACATACCTATACAATACATAAATACAAATTGTTTAGTAGTTTTTTGTATTTAACTAATCATCTTTTATAGAAGATTGGATACATTATATATTATTGGCCAATTTGTCTTCCTTTTTTGTTAGGGCTATCCAGCGTAGATGGGTAAAATTACAGCGAAGCGGTATCTATCACAATATAGAAGAACAATTTCCTAACCTACTTAAAGTATTACCTATTAAAGATACTTTCGGATTATTGGTACATAAACTCAACACTCGCGATGAAAACGGAACATTTGAAATTAACGATGACCAACGCAATGCTGCATTTGCGATTTTATTTAATTATCTCTTGAGAAATATGGATAGAATCATTGATATTTTACATGGTAAGTTTATAACAGTAACAGACCCTGCAAATACTTGAAAAAAATTTTATATTTATCTATAAAAAATCTAGAAGTAATCTAGTAGTTTATATCGATCGATGAAATGATACAATTTAGTTTGTTTAAATCTTCATTATATTTGAACTAAGTTCAATATACATTCGTGACGCGTTTCGCTAACACAATAGCTTTCTCAATCGAGTGGAGGTATAATGAAATTTTTTTAATTTATACAGTGCATTAATACGGAATTTTACGGATATTGACAAAAGTATTATAATCTATTTACAGGGAAATAAAAAGCAAAAAGTGTCTAAATATGGAATTAACTAAAGTATTGAACAAGTTTACCTGGAAATTCATTCACAACAATCTTACCGGAACCTTTCTAGATAAAAAGGTTTAATAAGGGAGAATTGTTGATATCTATTTGGTCGTTAAGAAGGGCGGATGTAATTTGGGCGCTAAAGGATTAATGCACTTTTTACAACATGTAAACTAGGCGCCAAGACCGAAGGGTCATTTTAATCCTATGTGTATTTTGGGCGCTAACCGACTGAAGTACGTGATTTATGAAATACAGTTATTTATTAAATCACCGACATTTATAATAAGATTTATTTTTGTAAAGTAAATTATAATAATTTTCAATAATAACCCAACCAAACCTACCCCTACCAAACCACCTTCGTATTTTTAGTCAATTTTTGAAGAATAAATTATAATAATTTTCAATAATAACCCAACCAAACCTATCCCTACCAAACCACTTTCGTATTTTATTAAGAGTTATTTTATGACTCGACCTACCTGCACTTCTTAGCGGCGAAAATACATGTCGGATTATTTACCTTTCTTGGTCAGACAGGTAAAGAAGGATGGTTAGCGCCTAAATTACACCCACCGGTTAAAAAGATTATCTGAATATTTGTTTTTATTTATCTCAAGAGCTTCTAAAAGATTTAATTTGAGGGATTTAGATTCTATATGCAAAATTTCAAAATTTGAATCGAAAGTGTGTTGATTTGCTAATAAATGATTTGAGTAGTTGGAATCTAATTTGTGGTTGTCACAGCTACGTTTGTGTTCTGAAATTCTAGTTTTAAAATCCCTAAAAGTTATACTTATATAAATTTTATCACAGCAGTTGTCATTACCACATTTTAATTTATTAACTCCTGATTTGTTTAATTTTTAAGATCTAGATTTGTTGTTTTTAATGAATTTGGATAAACTGTAATTGGTTTTAAAGCAAATATTCAAGTCTAAAGTTTCTAAAAATTATTTGATTTTTAAGGATGGTTTTCAAAAGTATGTTAAGCTTTTAAATTGATTATTTTTGTTTTTATCAGAAGGAAATAATTGTTCTAAAGTATGTTTTAGTACCTTTGTATTTATGATATTGTCCATTAAATTTGGATCGTAATTATTATTAACCGCTTTTATATCCTCTGTTGTAACGATAGAATATCTATGGTTACCTTTGATATTCAATATTTTTAGCCCCTTCCTCATGAATCACCTAAAAGTGAAGATTAGAATTTTCCGTTTTCTTCTGTCACTTACGTCAATGTCTGAGACTTTGTCTTGTGAATTAATTAAATATTTAGAGGTAAACCAGGCATCGGCCTGCTTAGATACAGTTGTTAAATACGGAAATAGTGGTTTACTAAGTTTTTATCTAATTGTGGAAGAATGTTTTCTATCGTAATCATTATAGTAATTTCAAAATGTCGTAAACTTATTTTCATTTAAGGAATAGGCTCCAGTGCTTAATACAGCGCTAAATCTCACCTACTTTATACGCTCTTAACATCTATAATGTGACATAAACTCTCGTCACTATAATAATAGTTAAACCTCTTTTACTAATTTGGAAGGAGAATAACTGATAAGTTGGCGCCCAAACTATCCCTATATTTTTCTGTCTTCATTCGACAAAAGTTGCAAACATTATCCTAATTAAGGCTCAAATTCTACCCTGGGATACCTTTTTTATTACATGTATGATGTAATTATTTTGAGATTCAACGAACTTTAGTAGGTATTTACGAAGATGTTCTCCAGCAATTATATGTCGTGAATGTTTTCTTCAAGTTATCGTTGCTAATCTGTTGATTATAATTTGATGTTGATGGAGTCACTACACTGTCTTCATACCGATTTTAGCCTGTGTTTATGTTGGTAACAGTGTAAAACCTGTTATATAAACATAGATACAATAAAACATTAATGAAAACTACACGTTGTCTGGTTTAGTTTTTAATTTAATAGATATTTATACACTTCAGTGCAGCTAAGAACATATGCTATAGCTTTCTCCTCAACGTATAATAATTTTCAGGTAATTTCGTGAACATGGATCATTTATCGGTACAAAATTTACAATATACCGAAAACAATTTGATTGATATAGAAAATAAGGACAAAAAATATCAAGATGCTTCAAATCTAGAACAAATTCAAAAAGATGTTTTAAAATCCGTTATACATAGTTCGTTATGTTCCAAGGAAGAAAACGTTAGTAAGTATCTGTTATTGATTTTTATCCATGGTATGCATTCAATTGGTTGACTATTTAATTTTCTTTTTAACGTGAACTCATTCTAGTTTGTTGTTTCTTCATTCGCTTCGGTCGAAATTGAATCACGTGACCTCAAAACACTGACATCTGCTGTCATAATACAATAGACCATTCCAGAATAAAGTTTTTATTATTTAAATAAAAGATATATTACATTGACATTGTTCTACAAAGTCTGCCTGACAACAACTTGCCAAAACACACAAACTTCAACTCCAGCTGATCGGGGGCCCATCCCATATGGCGAACTGTTCAAAATCAGATTTTGTGGAACGGTCTATTGTTGTTTCATAATAGAACTAATTATTATTGCCGCTCATGAATTGTATGTATTCCTTACAGATTTAAGTATGCGCCTGTTAAAAATCTACCAAAATCATGCAGATTCGGTAGTCCGAACTGCTGTTAGCGAACTTAGAGAAACTAGTACAATAACACGCAAAAAATTTAAAAACAATAAACTCAAAATCTGGGACACTCCCTTCGCTCTATCGCAGTACTATACATTTTTACAATATAGCACCTTTAATAAAACAACTGCCCTAGAAGCGTACACGACATTTTTGGACGTTGTTCATAACGAAGGAAACGGTATTCAAAGTAACGAAGAAGGAGTACAGAAAAAAAGATATGGACAATTACTGGGCGTAAACGAATTTTACGGATATTGCGATGGTATCAGTTTCGAGTTTAATTTACCGCAGAATACCATTATGCTAAATCCTAAAATACAAGACCACAACGAACTTATACACGAGCTGGCACTTAGATACCAGCTTAAGTTGAAAGCTTTACAACACGATAGCAACGATCCTGAAATCGACATCGAAGAAGAGGATGATATTACCGATACTGTTAAGTATGTTAAATTTATGTTCATATTCATTTTGCATTACTTTCACTCCTGAAACAACCCTATACCTCATTTAGTCCAAGTAAATTATTTGGTCTTTTATTATCCTGCGTTTTCATTAGGCTTACTTGAAAACTTCGTTAAACCCCTGGGTTAAACGATGCTGAAGAGAATATAAAAAGGCATAACTAATGCGCGAGGAAAAAATTCCAGGATCTGAATGCATGCTGTCGAGTAGGGTGACGGGTTGAAACGGTTGAGAAACGTTTTTTTTTGTAGGATTGTAACTGTTTTAACGCCGAATAAACAGATATTTAATTTAAAATTTTTCAGAACTGCAACTAGTCAAGAAACCGAAAAACTAGTTTCCGATTCCACAGATCAGCAAAAACCTATGGACGTTGATTTACACGATACCCAAACGAACCCTTTAGATCTTACAACCGATCACGGAGATGCAGATACCATAGATCGTTTAAGAACGTGGGTTACCGACCGAGTGAAGATTAACGACGAACGAAGAAGTCCCAGTCCTGAATTTATGCTCGTACCGGTTGAAAGTGATGAAAAGTATGAAGATGATCAAAATTATTCTACACAATCTACCACTGAAGATCGTGTTCAAGAAAAACCTGTTACCAAGAAATCTAAACATCGAGAAAAACAATTTAAACAAATTCCTAGTCTAGAAGAAATTAAAACAGGTAAATATGTTTTTATCTAGTGTCAAATTCTCAACGTCGTTAGTGCGAATATATCACCCACTTTACTGAACATATCATAATTTATGTTGTCACGTGTTATTAATATAACTTTTAAGCGTTCCTATTAGCCATCTCAGTGAATGTCACCCCAGTTATGTTTAACCTATGTCCCAGTATACATACATACAATCAAACAAGAGCCTCGGAAAATATGGGAACTAAAGGAAAGTTTATCGCAACCAGCAAAACAAGAGCAAATGTAAACGATTTTACAGTAGTAATTGTTAACATAATCGAAATAATATGACATCAATTTTAGTGAATGCATCCGAGTTGTCCAGTGTTGTCAATGTAAGGATAATTACGATTTTCAGAAAATTTCGCTAGCCAGAAAATTTTTGGATCGAAAAACTTTTCGATAATACCGTTACTTAAAATATTCAAACTTGGTATAATAATAATAAATAAACAGTTACAAACCAGTCGTTCGCTGTAAATAAATCACCTCTAGTAACTGTAGTTTCCGTTTGGCAGGAGAGTTTCTGGACACCCTGTATATTGTTTATCTATTTATCTATTTTCAAAAACACTTTTTCTCCAAAAAGTGCAACAGCGACAATACAACTTTTTCGTATACCTAATAGTTGGAATGTATTTCTGGAATGAATTTTTTTTGTAATTCTCATTGAATGATCATAAAATATTCGCTCCAAAGATTGACCAAATTGATTAATTTTTATCTTTTATTGCATGCTGCACATACATCTTTTATCTTTGCTAATCTTTGATATTTGAATGTCAACTGCATATGTACTTAAATTAATTAAATTTACAGGCATGTTGGAATTAAACAATAACGAAAAACGAACGATTCCATATATAACGGAACTAAGCGATCTCCTTAAAGAAAATTTCAGTGAATTAAAAACAAACGTGAATATGTTAGCTTTAAAAGATCATTTTATAACACAGTATGCTACATTAGACAAGCTTATATACGAGGATTATGACTATATAAAAAATCATTACATGGTAAAATTCATCGAAGATCGTACGAAAAACGAACAACTTTGGGATCGAATTGAAAGGTAAATATAATTTTTTTTTGGAGATTTACTACCTGGGTGATTATTGGTACTAATTTGCAAAATTTATTATTCTTATTCGGAACACATTATCTGCAATTGTTCACTAATGCCTTAAATACTTGGAACAGCTCTCAGAAGTCTGAATTTGTTGGACTCAACCATATATATCTTATAGGTTGCAGTGAGGTAATGCCAATCGACCCCCTTGCAAACTACAATGTATAAACTTGTGAGTCACATTAACTCCAGCGTTTCAAATAAAGACCTACACCAATCTAAGATTCTCATTGTAGCTATACACCTGATTATTCGTTTCTGAGAGATGAATTAATCATTTGATTCGATTTTTGCAAAACTGGTTACTTCAAATTGCTTATTCCAGATTATAGTCGTTTATTTGAATTTCATGTTTTTTTAGTGATATCCTCATAAAAGATTTCTTACTATTTCCAAATTTTGAGGAACTTATGAGAAAAGACAATGCTACAGATGAAGATATTCAGCTGGCTAACGAAATTATCCAGTTTGCCGCTTCGAAAACCTTGTTGGGGGCTTCGGCTCAAGAGCTAAAGGTAACTCTTAATATTTTGATCATTGAGTGAGAAGGATCATGTATGTTTTCTAGTACTAGGCTTGTTCAACTGAAACCCATCTTTGGTCAGGTTAGCCTTGGAAACAATTGTAATCATTCAACTGACGTTTTCCAACATTAGTAGTGTATGCAAACGTCACACTGATCTGTTTATTTCGTTTATATTTGACAGCGATTTTAAGTATTGTGACTTTGAAATGGCGTTTGTTGTTAACAATCCGTCCAAATGTGATAAGCGTGCGGTCATTCAATTTTTGTGTGCTGAAGGTGTGCAACCGTTGCAAATTTATACGCGAATGCAAGCAGTGTATGGAAACGCATATTTTGCATATCCAACTGTGAAGGAATAGTGACGAAAATTTAAGAATGGAAAAGAGAGGACGAATGATAAGCCACGACCAGGTGCATTGATTACTGCATCAACAGACAGGAATGTGGCATGTGTGGAAGGCCTGATTAGAGAAAATCGTCGAATTTCAAGCAACTTTTGAGTTAAAGAAGGAATCGACTGAGATCTGTTAATCTCAGCTCACATCGGTGATGTGGGCGTTCTTCTTTATTTACTCACTTCGAAGTGAGCTGAGATTTTTCCTCTCGTTCATCGATGCATGCGGAAGTAACAGTTAGACTTGAGTCGGAAATAAAGTGAAGCGAATGAATAAATATTTGATTTGTTTCTGTTTTTAACAACATAATCTAATTTTCTTTGTTTTTTTTTAGTGAATGTTCATTCTGGGATTATGGAAAGAATTATTTCATTGGATATTGATACGAATCTGTCTTATATTTTGAATCTTTTTATTTTATTGAATTTTGATACGTCGACAAATCGCGCGTTTCAATTGAGTGTGTCGTTCTTTCTGGTGCTTACTCATATCACTTTATCTCAGATCACATTAAAAAGGTTGACACTGGTAGTGAACCACGAACGTGGCTCACGCTTTCGTAGTTCACGCTTGTTTCACTACTAGTGTAAACAGATTTTCGTGGCCCACGACTGTTTCACGACCTGTTCACGCCACGCCACGACTGATATTAAATGTGTTTAATATTTCACGCTTCCTTTAATATTAAATTAGTTAAAATTGCATTGCCACTTCAGATAGTTTGAACAGAAAACTCCGTGGCCAATGTAAACACTACACGATGCCTTCACGAAACGATCACAAGCAAGCGTATTTCACGAATTATTATAAGCGTGAGCCACGTTCGTGGTTCACTACCAGTGTCAACCCTCCTTAACTGAAGTGAGCTGAGATCTCAGTCAAAAATAATGCACCTATTGTATTGATAGTTACAGTTAAATTATCCTTGTAGCGCGTTGGGTAGTGATTTGTCAAAATTTTGTTAATATAGCGGGTTTTAAAACGGATACCGACTGAATCATATAATGATGTTCAATTTTCTTCCTAAAAAGTATACATATTCCGCTCTCCTTGAAATATCTCTACGCTCCTTTGGAGAGACATGCTCCCCAGGTGGGAAAATTCTAACCCCTATTGATATGATCTTAATTCTCTTTTGTCTTCTGGCTTTTAAATAATTTTTACAATTTGTTTACGTATGTCCATTAAAGTAGTTATTTTTTTTTCAGGACAACTTTGAACATCGCGAGAAAAATCATTCTTTAATAAATATTTTAAAACATTTAATGAAAGCTGGTATACTACTCCAAACTGGCATTTGTTCACTGACGTTTGTCCATTATAGTTATCAATACGCATGGCTCATACAGGATGTCATTTGTTCCGACGCAGATACGGATGAACCACATGAAGGGTACTTATATACATATATTTTAATACAAAAAATTTCGGTCTATATATGTATGTCACATTAAATTGGAGGTATCTAATCCAAAAAAACGGTACTGGAGAATGTTAAAAGTGACAGAGTAATTTTATAGTTTTTGATGGTTACTGCGAGTACCGTGTACGGTGACGCACTCACAGCAAAATATTTTCACATTGACTGATTTCAATTTCTCATTTGCCTTTGAACAATTTCGAAATTTCTGTTCATAAATCAAGGTATATTTTAGTTCAATTAATTATTTTCAGGCAAAAGCGATATAGCATGAAAATAATGCCATGGGTGAGAGTAGATGGCATCTTGAATAAAACAACGTTAAAAATATGGATAAGTAACGTACTATCGTATTGTCTGGACTACCCAAAAGTTCGATTTTCAAAAATTTGTGATAAATACTGTTTTATAAAACCAGTGGATTTGTTTTTTATTATACAGGTAAGTTTTTGACTGTATGTCCTTGGAAATTTTGTAATTAAGATCTTTGGTGATATTCAATATTGCACGGCTTAATACTTAATACAGCTAATGTCAAAATCTCAATTTGGTTTCCAAAAGCGCAAGTCCACTGACGATGCTCTACTGGAAGTAACAAATACTTTATATAAAAATATTGATGAGGGTTTACCTACAATAGCGGTATTCCTAGACTTTGCAAATGCCTTCGACATCGTGGACCACTGCCTTCTTTTGGAAACATAAGAAGACATTGGAGTTAGAGGTACAGCACATGCTTTTTTCAAAAGTTATCTACCAAGACGATCCCAAAAAGTAAGAGTTGGTAATGAATACAGTAAAGAACAGACAATCGCGTTTTGTTGCAAATGTTGTTTATAAAGTTACCAATGGGATAGCGAAGAAATCTCCTTCCTAGAAACAGACTACGCATCCAAAACCGGCAGGGAACCCAGAGTTGAAATCACAGCCAACCTGAGTAGCTATGCTACCGTTTTTCAGGCTGAAGAATATGTATGCCATTGAGCTGGTTGCAAGAGAGCTGATTAATCAACATGAATATACACATCCTGTCAGATAGCCAGGCTGCTCTTAAAGCACTGAGCTCGAATAGGATAAAATCTAAGCTGGTACTTAACTGTCTACAATCCCTTGAAATACTAGGCAAGGAGAACAGAGTCATTTTTACCTGAGTGCCGGGACATCGAGGAGTGGAGGGCAACGAGAAGGCAGTCACTCTGGCAAAAAAGGGATCAGAGTCTCTATTTATCGGACCTGACCATTTTTTGGCATTGCGGAAAGCATTGCTAGATCAGCTATAGCTACCTGGGCGGAGAGGAAAACTTTCACGTACTGGGCAGACATACCGGGGCTCTCTCACTCGAAGGCGTTCATATACAATCCTTCGAGTACAAAAAATAAGTAGATCCTGGAATGCAGTACCTACGGATTCTGTCGGGACTGATTACAGGACATTGTCGACTAAATTACCACCTAAAGAAGATGAGTTTGGTTCAGACCTCGAATTGTCGGTTCTGTAATTTGGAGGACGAAACTGCGGAGCACATATTACGCTCATGCCCAGCTTTGAGCAGGGTAAGGTATAACATATTCGGTTTTAGTACCTTAGAGCCGAATGACTTCAAAAAAGTATCACCAAATACAACCATAACTTTGTCAGAAGCACAGGCTTCTGGGGCGAGCCAGAATAGACCCAATGGGGGTCGCAGTGGAGGTGGCGAGAAGGCCCCACTCACATAGAACCTAACCTAATTAATTCCACTATTTAATGGAAAAAGTTATGAAAATTTTAAGATATTGATATATCATCGTCAGAATGACAGAAGTTACGTATGATGTGATGCCTACCAGATGTTTAATATTTTGGCTATCACAAGATCACTATTTGGTCTAATCAAAATATTAAACATCAGGTAGGCCTCACATCAAATGTGTCTGTCATTCCGACGATGATATGTCAATATCTTAGCATTTTCATAATGTTTTCATTATGGACGAATCAACAAATTCTGAAAATTTATAGGATTTACCTTCTTTGACATTTTCAAGCATCCGCTATCCGATTGTACGAGTGATTGGTGAAAAATATTTATAATTAAAATACTTTTTCTGTTAAGTAATTCCCATTTCCAATGCGTTACAGAAGTCGCCCCGTTACTGTCAGTTTTTGAAGGTACCCCTTATTGAAGACAGTTTGTTGTTGCTTTTCGTATGTTGGATAATACAACAAAATATTTCTATTTTTTCAGATTTTAGAAGAATTAAGTTGCATAGAAATGTTATTTTATGAAACGATTGAGGAAGATATGTTTACTGAATGGACGATGGCCGAAGAAAGTAAGACAACTTTTTATTAACTGATTTTTAAAAAACCTGTCGGATCTCCATGTTTTTTTTACTGGGAATCCCAAACGCTTTCGTCGACTTTTTCAGATGTTTTTACAAAATATCTAACTTCTGACAACCTTCCAGTATATAACAGTCTTCATCTTTATGCATCCTTAGAACATAATGGTGTTAATAATAGATCGGGCAAGGCAAAATTATTAGTTATAGAGAAACATTTCTGGTTTAGATGTGGTTTTTTTCCCGAGCCCGTCTGACAAGTCTCCGATAACCCTGCAGCCTAATAGCTTATTGTATTTTTGCTCGTGCTTTCTCATAGCACCCAGTCCAGCTCCTTTGTCCCCTGCACCAGTTTGTACAAGTTCTTAGCTAGGTGTTTGCTATATAGCTCAGCATTTCCTTGCAGTTGGCCAAGTAATAACTGTCTTTTGCGATCAAGATGTAAACAGTATATGTGTCACTGTCTCCGTTTCCCCACCGCATAATCTGCATGTAAGGTCTCCATTGTATAATTTTAATTTGTACAGGTGTTCCTTTACTAGTGCATGACCAGTCATGAAACCTGTTATGATTCTCAGCTGATTTCTGCACAGCGTTAGCAGATCCGCTGTACGTTTCAGGCATGGTTCTTTTATAAAGGTTTTCCCATGTGTTTGCCTTGGGAAGTTTACCCAGAAATGTTTGTTGTTCTCTGATCCAGATCTTTACAGATCCTCGTACTATAGTTTTCGGTATACCGAGAATCTCTCCTGGTCCAGGCTGCGTATTCTCTGACCCTCTTTTTGCAAGTTCCTCAGCTTTTTCATTGCCCTCGATACCCTAGGTCAGCTTGACGTTATTCCGTTTAGCTAACGTCTTCAGTTCTTTGATGCAATCCCCATACTAGTCTAGAGGTCACTTTCTTAGTTGGGGTTACCTCAAGGTTAAACAGATGTGCAATTCACCAATGGTTATCTTCTATAAGTTCCTTGTGGCATTACTTGTTATTTTTTCTTATTTTCTTGGGAATCAAACCACAATAATGTTTTTTTATTTTTTTATTTCAATGTTTCGGTAGCTTTCCAGCTACCGTTGTCAAGATTAACTAATAATGAATGAATGAAAAATTTTTGGTCCCTATCTGACACAACGAAAAAAATTTGACAACTAGACAATCAATAATATTTTGAAGTTTAAGACTACAAAACTTTGTTGTCAAATTTTATTAAGGTCCATTCATAGTAGATCACACCTCTGGTAAAATGAGAAATAAAATATTTTATTTCATGACATTCTAACGATATGTAGTCCACTAGAAATGGAATCCAGTGAAGTGCACGTTCCAGGAACGGTTTTTATTGGGATAGCGCTTTTTTCTTGCTTATTTTGGAAATTTTGTTAATATAAACGCGTTTGTTGTTACTTTTTTGTGTATGATTATTTTGTTTTCAAAATATGTATAACTCAGTTTGGTGATTTTGTGTATTGAAGTGTGTATCGATTAACAACCATTCCAAAGATAAATCATAAGAAAACCTGGATAAAAACTTATGATGCTATCCTGATAACGCCGGTAATTGATTATTGGAAATTTCTCTTTCTAACATTGGTAACCAAATTTGACTACACTCGGCTGAAATACTAGCTACACATTTATCTGCATTCAGTTGTATTAAAGCACTTTCTTTGATTTTTCGTCTTTTATTATTGGGCTCTTTCAATATTATTTTTGTCGAATCCCATTGAATTTTATGCCCCTCTTCCCAAGCATGTTTGCAAATACCTGACTTAAAGAACTCCCTATCTTTGATATACTTTTTATGTTCATTTATTCGGACTTTCAATGGTCTAGATGTTTCACCTAAATAGAATTTGTCGCATTCACAAGATATCTGATATATGCAGTTTTTTTGAAGATTGTTCTTCATTTTTTGGCTTCGTTTTTGTTAGAATAGATCTCAACGTATTGTTAGATTTGAAGCTAGTTCGAATATTGAATTGATTACCAATTTTCTTAATTCTTTCTGATAAACCCTTAACATACGGTATTGTCAAGTTTTTAAAAATTATGTTAGCTGAATTATTAATATTATTGTTATTGTTATGGGGTATTAACAATGAGCCCTTCTCTATATTCTTAATTTCTTTATTCACAAATTCTGCCGGGTTGTTCTCTTTTAATGCTGGTAAGTTCTAGTGTCTCGAGTCTGTAAAAACAATCTACTTCCGTCAAACTTCGTCAACATTTTCAACAAAATTTTTCTCAAAATGACATTGGACTGGAGCTTCCTCAGTAACTTTCAAATTTAGTTTTTATGATCTATAGCACTTTTGTTATCTTGTTCATTTTAGTTTCAATAAAACTACTCCTTACCGGAATATGTATTACTATGGCATTTTGTAGCATGGTTGCCAGTTGTAATCGGTGCACATCAAGTTATTCAAGAAGGGAAAGGGAATATAATCATTCGATTCACATTTCCCCTTCTTGAATCTTGATACGCGCGTTACAAAGTATTGAATATTTCTCAAGAAGGGGAATGCGTGGTAACCTATTACAACTGGCAACCATGCTACATATACGAACGAACGAAGAACCGAAACGAGACACGGGTTCCTGCGTTTATGCCTTCCTCTGACTATCCACATTTAATATAATAAATATAATAGGAATTTAATGAAAGGTAAATAATATCATTATGAATCAATGTCTTCTTAGGTTTAGTTTTAATTTTTACTTGCATGAATCCACCTACAGATGTTATGAAATTAGATTTAATAAACATACGTGAACTTGACACTTCACCTTGTTCAATTATGTTACGAATTCTTCTCCGTTTATTATTATAAATTTCAAGTGAATTTATTTCTTATTTTATTTTATGACAAAAAGGCTTGACAGTTGTACCAGAAATGACCTCGTGGCGATGTGTCATAAAAAAATGTAACAGTGTGAAATCGAAGGGCCTAATAGACCATTTTACAGGAGATTTCCACATCTTTCGTTTCGTGAAATAATATTATCCTTCACTACTCACCCTTTTTAATCTATTATTTTATTTTCAGGGTACGCCACATTTCTGGACAAGTTGGATGATATAATAATTCAACCAAACATTGTTTCGATGACACGGCTTGGATCGTTTTTTTATGAAAGAAACTCTGTCGATTGTATTGATTCCTAAGAATTAATTTATTGTATTTTGTACATTTTTATTTATAAAACTTATTATAAACATTTTTTATTCGTTGAAAGAAAAAATTGTAAAGAGATTCAATGAAACTTGAATCTAAGATATAAGAAAACTGTAAATATAAGTATAAGATGGAAAAATATAACAGCTCAATAACGTAATTTGAATAAATAGCAAAGCATTGTGACTTTCGGTGTATTTTGTACAGTGTTGTTTAATAAAAGTTACAACTATTAACATTGTTTTTTAGTCACAAGAAGAATTATGTAAAGAGATTGGATAAAATCTGAATCTAAGGTATAAGACGTTGTAAATATAAATAAATAAAATGAAAATATATAATTACTGGTCAATAACGTAATTTGGATGAACCACTAGCATAGGATCTTCCTCTTCTACTTGAATTGTTCCTTTCAATCCTGTGCTTGTTAGAGGGATAATAATTTGGTCCTAAAACGATAGGAAAAAGCTTTTAGGACTGTTTTCTTTTATCTCAAAGTAAAGATACATAATATATCTCTATCAGATGTAATTTATCAAATTTGATCTTCCAAACTCGCAATACCACTCTATTGAGACTCTAGCAGCAGGCACTCTTTCAACTTATACACAACATGATTGTATGATGACTTACATGATACATTAGACGATCAAGAACTTTTTCAAACATATCTTTCTTCTCTATCAATTCGTCTTCATATTCTATTTGATCTGCTATTTGGTTAAGGTACCACTCTACCACATCACTTCTGTGAATACCTTCTTTATCATCTACAAATTATAGAAAAACATTAATAGCACTACTTTAGAGTATAAAATAATGTTTACATTCAACCTAACAATGGCTAATACACCAAAAAGAAGACTCGCAGTTGAGCTCGTAGCTGAAGCAGTGTAATCTGAACTAAATACAAAATAATGAGTAATATAAACTACTTTTTCTTCAACCTTAAAGACAATTCAGGTCAATTCATTCATTTTTGCAATAAAATTTTCAAAACTGAGAAACATGGACTTGAATATATATTAAAATGACAGTTCCTCTCTGCTCTATTACACAACCCATAATAAAATATTGCTATAGTTTCCCATTTTTATTGGGCATCTCCACCAACTGACAAGTTAACACTAATGACAGTCTCTCTGAGGAGTTTACTAATAGGATGTATTACTGTCAGGATGGATGGATGGAGCACATTTCGAACACTTGCTATAAGAATCCATTGTTGTTGATTAATTAAATTTAAAAAAATAATTTCAATAATTTTGGTATTTATTTAATTTATCTGTCAAAATTAGTTTAAACCCAAACAAAATTAATATGGCTATGTAGCCAATGTCAATGCCTTTCAAACGAGATATCACTTGCCTATTTAAAATTATTGGCCAGAGTGGCACTGTGACGTCATCTATTACTATTACGTCACCTGTTACCATTCGTAGAGAAGTTTGCAACACTTTATTTCACCCTCCAAATTTTATTAATGTAAGTGTAGCCGTTCAAAAGATACGAGGGGGGAGGGGACTTTTGAATAGCACTGTATAAACATGTACCTGTGTTTCTGTATTTGTATTTAAATAAGTAGAATATGTCTATGTGTTATGTTATGTTTTCTAAAAATTTAATTCAATCTTTTTATGTTATACCACATACAAGTAACTTGTTTTACTTTGTGGTTTGCTAGGGTTTATTTGTATATTCGTAAAAATTTATTTAAACAAAATTTTTGTATCTATCTTCTACAAATAAACATTATTATTATTATACTCTATACATTAGCGAAGATTGTCAAAAAAATATTCAATAATATCAAATAGACATGTCGGATTACCGGGGGCCCACTGTATTAAGTTTGTACCACTAGTTTATTGTAACAATGCAAGCGCTAAACGCAAATTAAATAAAACACCAATTTACCTGTTTCCATTCGACTTTCTTCTCTCCTCATGTGAACAACGATCATGTTACTGATATTTTTGTATTCTTCGAAGCTCAATACCATCTTCTTTTTGGTTACACTAGGCGTTACACTTGGTTCTGGAGTAGCTTCAGGTAGATGTTCATCATGGTATGTTTCATCTTTGTCATCTCCTAGCTGAATTTCTGGTTGTTCTACTCTTATAATTGATTTATTTAATAATCTGAAAACAAAAGAAAAAATTTTATAGATAGTCTCAAAAAATTCTGGTTCAACTTAACCGCCTTTTTCTTTTTGAAACATCTATAATATGGAAATCCGCTAATACCGCATTATATTTTCAAATTTTCATAATCCATACTGTCAGATAATGAACCAATATAGGAAAAAATGAAGAGACTCGTATCTATGATATTTTGTATACAGGGTTATCCGAAAATTATAAGTAAAATTTTTCGAGAATTAGTGGATTTCCATAAATAGTGAAGCGCCGTAAGATTTATACCTGATGCACCCGAAAGCGGCTCTGTTGTTAACTCGAGCCCTAACAAAATAGTACACGTGGAAACTAGATGAAAATTTCGGTAGATACTATCTGTCAACATTATGTCAGATATCTACATAACAATTATGGACAATTATGTAAAAAAAATGCATTAATGACATAATATTTGATAAAACCATTTTTTTGGGAATCAAACCACAATAATGTGGTTTGATTCCCGAAAAAATAAAAGAAAAAGAATATGCACATATAATTTATTAAATATAAACATGAAATCCTTACTATACACATTTTGTTGCCCCTTCCACCTCTCATTTTCCAGTGAATTGTTAAAAATTGTTGTAATTGAGATCAGACAATTTTTTTTTCAACTTTTTCATGTGAGCTCTTAATAATGCAGTCAAACACTCGTTAGGATTCATTGACTGGCCCTTGGTTCCGAGATTTTACAATTTGTATGCCTTACGGCGTTCCCCTAATATAGATGTTTCAAAAAAACAGTACCGATTTTGGAATTTCAAAATTGCGAAAAGTTATATAACCGTAGGTATACACTCTGAATCGAAAAATCATAGAGTCCATAAAAATAGGAATTTTGAACTGAAATTTGAAATCCATTCTTTCAGATAGTGATGGAATGTAGAAAAAAATCAGGAGATTCGTGTCTATGATATTTTGTGTAAAGGGTTATCCAAAAGTAGAGTAAAAATTTTCGAAAAATTGAACTTTTAAACTATACATTTTCTGACCCCTATAAAGTTAGCAGAGCCACTTGCAAATAAATCGATGAAACCTATTCCAATAATTGTCGAATAATTGTCGAGAATTTGTCGTGAACGTAAAAAATTTGTCGCGCTCTTAGTTTTTTTTATAAGGGGTGGCTCTGCTAACTTAATATTAAGTTAGCAGTGCCACCCATAAATAAATATTAAAATGCATCAAAATTATTACGAATAATTGTCGAGTAATTGTCGAAATCCATCTGACGTAAAAAAAACGCAAAAAATCTATTCCGTCTAGCATATATATACGTTTTTCTTGGAAATTCCTGGTTTTTGTAGGAATTTCGTATTTTTGGCAACAGCGCATGAGTATATTGATATTTTACGTGTTTTCCATATCATTATTGACGATTATAAATTTTTTTAAGCAGCTTCCTATTTTCCAGAAGCAAAAAAATTATGTTTCAAAGCTGAATGATAGAACATTAAGTAGTACACTTATGTAACGTTGTTGATTTATTATTTTTTCAATAACAATTTATCTGAACAATTGTCAAATGACCAAAACGTGTTTGTCGTGGGGGTTTCTCCTATATATGCACCGTGTGATGTAATGAAAGAAATTTTCCGATTTCTCAGTAATACCCACTTGTAATTTGGTTAAATATGATTTTTTCCATCCAGAATTGTACTGAACAATTGTCGAATAACCTAAATGTAATTGTCGTGAGCACAGAACAAATGTCGCGCTCTTAATTTTTTTTATAGGGGGTGGCTCTGCTAACTTAATATTAAGTTAGCAGTGCCACCCATAAATAAATATAAAAATGCATCAAAATTATTACGAATAATAATTGTCGAGTAATTGTCGAAATCCATCTGACGTAAAAAAAACGCAAAAAATCTATTCCGTCTAGCATATAGGTATATACGTTTTTCTTGGAAATTCCTGGTTTTTGAAGGAATTTCGTATTTTTGGCAACAGCGCATAAGTATAATGACATTTTTCGTGTTCTCCCTGTCATTATTGTCGAATATAAAGTTTTTTAGTCAAGTTATTACATCAAAAAAGAATTTATATTTTTATAATAGGTAACATTATTATTAAAGAATAGCTAAATCATCAATGTTCAACACAACCATCGTTGTTTTTACGGTCCGACGATTGATGATATAAAAAAAGACACTTTTATTATCGGCACCAATAGCAAAAATTACAGAAAACTATTTGAAGGTACAAACTGTATCGATGACGTAAACGAAGTTCTTTTAACTTATGGTTTTGAACTTACAAAAGAATGTCTATAACAGTTCACTTTTCCAACAGAAACTAAAAATGTGCCTTTAAAAGTGTTTACAACAGATTACTGAAATCTATCAAGCAGAGAAGGAAACGCTTTAGTGTATGTTACGGGGTATTTGTTAAAAAAATGTCTAATACAACATTCTTGTCAAACCTGCCTAAGTTTTGCCCATTCGGCTGATAATTTAGTAAACAAAGAAACTATTTTGTGTAAACTGAAAGCCTACACGACAAAGAAGGATGAATTAAGTGGGTTATGTATACTATTGTATACCGTCAAGGGACATTGTTGAAAACATTATTGCGATGTAGAAAAGTTCAAATCCAAAAACCTTTGTTATACCTAAAGAATCCTATCAATTTAAATATATATTTCTTAAATTACCCTTGTATAGCTTAAAATGAAATAATCTTTTCGAACTTCTCTGGTACCTACCGGTCTAATTATTGACAACAAAGGCGATTCGTAAAAATGATTTATGAGAGCGGCGTCACTTCCGGACAGCAACTTCAATCAAGCCGCCCTGGAGTGAAACATCTTATAGTTTTCTGTAATCTTTGCCAATAGGGTAGGGTATCATCTTACAAGATTTATATTTTTCACAATAACACGCCGCTTTTAATATTGCTGATAATACCCCTTGTAATACCCTTTTTTAAATAGACTTAGAATTAAGACTATTTATTATTATTTATATTTTGAAAATAAAGATATGCGGTTTCTTTTCATGTTTTTTTTATCTCAATTTTGAATTCTTCAAAATATGGGGCGGCAGTTGGGAGACATGCGTCACCCTGAAAAATATCACCGCACTACCCAGTCTTAAATCGTCAGTATTGTCTGTCTTGTTGTGCTATTAGGATTAAGTTGATTGTAATTCGTATTTGGTGAAAAACAATAATTAGTGACTCTTATTACTTTGGTGAAAAACAATAATTAGTGACTCTTATTACTTTGGTGAAAAACAATTAGTAGTTTAGTTATCATCTTGTAGGTAGTTTTATTTAAGTTTAAAAACAATTTATAACTTTGGTGAAAAACTCTTGGTGTTTCAACATTCATTCAGAAATGAAAAAATTCGTTCCTGGAAAGAGACCCCTAGTTCCTCGCGACACTTTGGTCGAAACTATACTTCTACACAAAAATGAACTTGTTTTCAATAACGAAATTGCGAGGGCAACAGCAGCTATTTGGAAAGTGATTGAAGATGAATTAGGCAATAAAATAAAGGCAACCTCTCTTCACTCCATGTGTGTGGGTAATCGATACAATTTGAAAAGTTTACTCACAGACATAGCATCGCTGGATAATGAGGACAAAAAGGAAGTATCCTTAAACAATCTTGAATTGTCTCCTGAATTGTCTCCCGAATTGTCTTTCGAATCAAATTCTATCAACTTCATTCTTTCCATTAAGACGTCCAAATTTGAAAGTCTCCTAACCGAAAGAGTTTGTGCGAGAAAAACAAAAAAAGGAAAAATTGGTGAACGCCGGATCACGATTTTTCAACCCAGTAAATGGACTCAAATTGTATCAAAAAAAATGTTTGATGATTACAGACTCACCCATGGATTCCATTTTAAAAACCATCATTTGACCAGGAAAGCTGACTTCGGTATTTTCAAAGGTGAGTTTATCAATTTTTACAAGTTTTTACCTATTAAGTTTCACCTGTTTCGGTGTCTGTGTGTCTGTCAGTCTTTAATCAAATCACTTCTAATCGTTCGATTGATTTGAAATTTGGCAGGGTTACATAAGAAAATGGCGAGGGCGTTGTGGGGTCGGACATTGGGAAAATTTAAATATTATTCAAGTAGAGGATGAGTTTTGTGATTATGGTCCGATTGTATTAAAATTGGGTGTATAGGGGTCGGAGATCATGATTTTCTAATCAAAATTCATGAATTAAAGATGGCGGCTACAAGATGATGATGAGATTTGTTATCATAGCCCAATTTCATTCAAAATTTTAATTCAATAAAATGACGCGTTTCACGAATGACTATACAAAGAATCATATGAACTGTGAGAAAAGAACATTTCAAAATACAAGCTTTCATATTCAACTGCACCCAAGTGAATAAAGTAAACTTTGAGGAGTAAATTGAACCCATTATTTTATTACATTTTTTTTATTTTTTAGTGCACTTTGAATAAAAGCTTGTTTTCGAAAAAGCTTTTTTTATAATCAATTTCTTCAATTCAGACTGAAACCTTTTAATTTGTTTTCAGAACAACCACTACTAATGCTCAAATTAAAAACTGTCCAATAATAACAAAATTAGAATTTATGAATTTTAACAAAACTGTTTCATCATCGTCTAGGTGTCTATCGAAATATGTCTGTTCACACGTTCATCGCGGAGGGGCCTTTTTAGGAAGTGAATACAAAAAAATATTTTCTATATTGTGGTTATCGATATTTTCACACCCGTCATTTCATTCATTTCTCCCGCAGAAAATTCCACAAATGATTTAATTAAACTATATTTGATTGAACAAGCATTACAATTTTCAGGTTTTTGCAAATGTGGAAGTATCGCCATTTGCAAGGTACTGCCTCCAGATCAGGAAAAAGCAATTCGAAAAATAGAATGTTCAATTTCTGAAGGCAGAGGAGATTGTGGAAAACGCCAACTACGCGGAAATCTCAGAAAAAAAATCGCGAAAGACCTGCAAACCGAATCTACAGTTAAATGGAGATGTAGATTAGCTGGTGAAATGATGGATGTGGGGGAAACAAAGGAGCCACCGCACTTGTATGACGCAGAAGTTTTGAGGGTTGCAAAACATGAATACATTCGATCACAGTATCTGGACCAAGACCCAATCAGAGCAATTGCAATTTTGAAAAGAATTTCCTTTGGACAAAATGTAATTCGTGAAATTGGGTATGACCCGTTTCATGTCGTGATCGCCTCAGCTCATCAAATTCGTGTTTTCAACAAAATGAATAAAATATACGAAACAAATTTATGTATAGATGCAACTGGAGGAGTTGCGAAGAAAATCATTCATGTTGATGGAAGTGTTTCCAAACACATTTTTTTGTACAACGCAGTGGCATATTGTGGAAATCAACAATTTTCAGTAACATCCCAATTTTCAGAATCCCATGACATGGTGTCGATTAGTAAATGGCTATTAGGTACAATAAGATGTGGAATGGAATTTCCTCGAGAAGTGGTAAGAAATAAATAATTTGAAATAAATAAGAAACTCATATACTTATATTCAATTCACAGACTATCGACGAGTCGAAAGCACTTGAGAATGCATGTGCTCTGATATTCTCGGGGGATTTTAATATAATCGTTGAGTATTTTTCACTCAACGATTCTATATATTTTTTGTGAACATAGAAATAATAGTTATTTACAAGGCAGTAAAGTGAGTCTTTATCGGACGAGTCTGAAATTATGAGGCGACTAACAGGCGAGTTCGATAAAGACACTTTACTGACGTGGTGCATACAAAATGTTATCGCCAACTTCTCTTGAATTTCATGTGGCGTGCATTGAATATCTTCCATAATTTGTTATGAATAAATTGCAAGAAAACTATTATCGAGCCGTAATAGGGAGAAGTGTGACACTGACAGATGATTTTCGATTAAATGTCAAAGTGTGCAATGAGAAAGCACGAGCAAAAAGACAATAAGCATTAGGCTGCAGTCTATCGGAGACTTGTCAGACGGGCTCAGAAAAAAAAAAGATCAATTATTTTTATTAATAATACAGGGTTGGCATAAAGTATGGATCAAGTAAGCATCTTTAAAACTAAAAGCATGATATTTATAAAATTTTGTAGATAGCGTTATTTCAGATATTTCAAAAGTAAAATTTAAACGAACCAAGGTCTGAAGAACCAGAGGTCACTTCTGTGAATCCATCGATTTGGAAAATTCGCATGGAAAAATTGAGGCAAAGAATAAAAATGTTAATTCAACGTCTCTAAGATCGTCTTCTGTAATGACGATAAATTAATGGTTGTTCACAGTATATCCAAATAAATGTTCCCATTTTCATTGTCGAGTAAAGATATGGGCGGTAGCCAACTATTTTATGAAAAACATATTTAGTTCTTCCGGGTAATGAGTACAATATTATAGAATAATTTTATTCTTGTATAGTGTTATGATGTTAATTAGAAGTGAAGTAGAAGGCAACCATACACACAGTTGTGGTTATCAAGAATTATAATGTACTAAAAATGATTCATTAATGACCCCTATTAATGAACGATTTTCTATTAATAAAAGATTTTGGTATATGCAACCAAACATACAGTCATATTGAACAATTATTTGCGTAATGCTGAATGCTTTAACAGAATACTTCTGGTTTTTGATTCACACATTAGTCGGGGAGCCCAAGAGGGTATTTTGCGCGTTACACTTTTATCCATGTACTTCACTTACCTTGTCTTTACATATTTTTTTAAAAATCAGCACAGAACAAGCCATCATTTTATACATTCTTGAGAGAATAAAAAAAAGAAATTAAACAAAATCCCTTAGTGCTTCTTCATTTTGTGAATCAGGGAAACAAATTAAAGTAAAATATCCCTTCGAACACATACATCAATACTACAATAAAATATTTCTCCTGTATAATCCAGGTAAATTATCCCCTGTTAAAGAAAAAGAAGAAGTTAATAGATATTCCTTAGTCTCTTCTTCTTTCCGTTAATCGCAGAAAAATATGAAGGTAAAATACACGTTCTAATACATGTTAATTGTGTCGATATATACACTGCCTGCCAAAATTATACTGAAAATAGAATTCACAATAACTATTTTCTTGTAAATTCTTAGAATATCCTAAAAAAATTGATTTAAGAATTTTTTTTAGAACTTTTCTACTTTCCCTGTATATTGAAAATATCAAAAATAATAGAAAACGTTTTTTAAAATAATATATATTTATATTCTTAAATGGGGCGGCCAGTGTATATTGAATTCACATCGATGACAAATACTTGTTTATGTGTAATAGAGTGACTAATGAATATCTTATTGCTTTCAGTAACGAATGAATTTTTAAATCGGACGGTCGTGTCGGGAGTGTATTTTATTAATTTACGGGAATATAAGTGTGTTTTCGAATTTTCGGGAGTGTACCTTTGTTCGAAATTATTTTCGGTAGTGAAACTGTGTGTGTCTTCGAACTTTTCGATAGTGTACCTAAGTGCAGTTCGAATATTTGGTCATGATTTCCAAGGATTATAATTTTTTATATAAGGTAAGTCAGTATTTTATTATTTGGTAGTTACTAGCACTACATATATACTCTATTTATTCATTTTCCATTTTTTTTTCAAAAGACATAAGTAACTATGTTGCTTTGTATATTTTACCCGTATATATTACCCTTTCTTTACTAGATCTACTAGCAATATATGAATAGAGTGTATTTAAAGGTTTTTATAATATCATGGAACTTTTACAAATAATTTTCATACAAAAATTTCAACCGATTCTTAATTTATCAACAAATTGGATTTTAAAATTGTTTAAGACATTCATAAATAGAGTAAGTTATATACTTTTCGAATATTTTTAGTTATCGTATTGTCGGTTACTTATTTTATAAAATATAGTCTGTATTTATTTATTTCCAAAGACATAGGATACCTATGTTGTTTGTTGTATTTTCCCAAAATATTATCCTCTCTTCATTTCTCACTACCACTATAAGTACGAGCAATAAATAAATACACTGTATTTAAAATATTTTGGATCTTTTACAAATAATTTTTATACAAAAAGTTTAACTGATATAAAATTCATCAATAATCTGAGTACTCTCTTATTAGATTTTGAAATAGTTAAGAATAATCTTTGATACAGTAAGTTATATACTTTTTAGTTATTGTACAATTGGTTACTTATTTTATAAAATCCATTCTGTATTGATTTATTTTCAAAATATTTTTTCCAAAGACATAGAAGATCTATGTTGGTTCCTATATGTTTTCCAAAATATTTTCCTTTCTTTATTTCTCACTATTACTAGCAATAAATAAATACACTGTATTTAAAATATTTTGGATCTTTTACAAATAATTTTTATACAAAAAGTTTAACTGATATAAAATTCATCAATAATCTGAGTACTCGCTTATTAGATTTTGAAATAGTTAAGAATAATCTTTGATACAGTAAGTTATATACTTTTTAGTTATTGTACGATTGGTTACTTATTTTATAAAATCCATTCTGTATTGATTTATTTTCAAAATATTTTTTCCAAAGACATAGAAGATCTATGTTGGTTCCTATATGTTTTCCAAAATATTTTCCTTTCTTTATTTCTCACTATTACTAGCAATAAATAAATACACTGTATTTAAAATATTTTGGATCTTTTACAAATAATTTTTATACAAAAAGTTTAACTGATATAAAATTCATCAATAATCTGAGTACTCGCTTATTAGATTTTGAAATAGTTAAGAATAATCTTTGATACAGTAAGTTATATACTTTTTAGTTATTGTACAATTGGTTACTTATTTTATAAAATCCATTCTGTATTGATTTATTTCCAAAATATTTTTTTCCAAAGACATAGGAGATCTATGTTGTTTCCTATATTTCCCAAAATATTATCCTTTTTTTATTTCTCACTACTACTAGCAATAAATATACACACTGTATTTAAAATATTTTGGATCTTTTACAAATAATTTTTATACAAAAAGTTTAACTGATATAAAATTCATCAATAATCTGAGTACTCGCTTATTAGATTTTGAAATAGTTAAGAATAATCTTTGATACAGTAAGTTATATACTTTTTAGTTATTGTACAATTGGTTACTTATTTTATAAAATCCATTCTGTATTGATTTATTTTCAAAATATTTTTTCCAAAGACATAGAAGATCTATGTTGGTTCCTATATGTTTTCCAAAATATTTTGGATCTTTTACAAATAATTTTTATACAAAAAGTTTAACTGATATAAAATTCATCAATAATCTGAGTACTCGCTTATTAGATTTTGAAATAGTTAAGAATAATCTTTGATACAGTAAGTTATATACTTTTTAGTTATTGTACAATTGGTTACTTATTTTATAAAATCCATTCTGTATTGATTTATTTCCAAAATATTTTTTTCCAAAGACATAGGAGATCTATGTTGTTTCCTATATTTCCCAAAATATTATCCTTTCTTTATTTCTCACTACTACTAGCAATAAATATACACACTGTATTTAAAATATTTTGGATCTTTTACAAATAATTTTTATACAAAAAGTTTAACTGATATAAAATTCATCAATAATCTGAGTACTCGCTTATTAGATTTTGAAATAGTTAAGAATAATCTTTGATACAGTAAGTTATATACTTTTTAGTTATTGTACAATTGGTTACTTATTTTATAAAATCCATTCTGTATTGATTTATTTTCAAAATATTTTTTTCCAAAGACATAGAAGATCTATGTTGGTTCCTATATGTTTTCCAAAATATTTTCCTTTCTTTATTTCTCACTATTACTAGCAATAAATAAATACACTGTATTTAAAATATTTTGGATCTTTTACAAATAATTTTTATACAAAAAGTTTAACTGATATAAAATTCATCAATAATCTGAGTACTCTCTTATTAGATTTTGAAATAGTTAAGAATAATCTTTGATACAGTAAGTTATATACTTTTTAGTTATTGTACAGTTGGTTACTTATTTTATAAAATCCATTCTGTATTGATTTATTTCCAAAATATTTTTTTCCAAAGACATAGGAGATCTATGTTGTTTCCTATATTTCCCAAAATATTATCCTTTCTTTATTTCTCACTACTACTAGCAATAAATAAATACACTGTATTTAAAATGTTATGGATCTTTTACAAATAATTTTTATACAATAATATTAACCGATTTATAATTCATCAGCAAACTGATATAGGTACTTATTTGATTTTGAAATAGTTTAGAACACTTCGATAGAATAATAATTGCCTACTCATGATTATTAACTTATATGAACTTGGAATATTGTTACAAATTATTATTAGAATTTAAAACTGTTTATGCACTTAATTTTCAAAAGACACGAGTAAGCTATATTGTTTTCCATCTTTTCCCAATTTTTATAACTTCTTTATATGCCTTTTTCCAAAAGACATAGGTTAGTATACCTTTTGGTGAAAGCATTATTGAAAATGTAAATATTTTGGTAATATTTGACATACCGTTTTTATAATTCCTGAATTCATGTGTTCATGTTTGTACATTTTCATTCCTACACTTAGCAGGTAAAGACAAACTTCTGGTAGGGTTTAGCCAATGGAAAACATCCTATGAGCCGGTGGGGAATATTTTCCATCGGTTTTAGACTTTTTGACCGATTGATTATATTTTCTACTGGCTGGGGTCATCTTCCAGCCATGGGGGACAAACTTCCATCTACGCAAGGTAACTTTCAGCCTTAATTGCTTAACTTTTCAAAATACATACCTAAGTAAGCTATGTCGCTCCTCATTTTTCTAGATATTGTCCTCCATTTCTTTTACGAGGTGGTTATTTTTCAAAAGACATAGGTAAGCTATGTCGTTCCTCATTTTCCTAAGTATTGTCCTCCATTTCTTTTACGAGGTGGTTATTTTTCAAAAGACATAGGTAAGCTATGTCGTTCCTCATTTTCCTAAGTATTGTCCTCCATTTCTTTTACGAGGTGGTTATTTTTCAACAGACATTGGCAAGCTTTTTATTTTACATGTCAAGGACACTACATGTAATCACTAGGTTGCTTCCGATTGACTTTTTCCTTCACGGATGCACGTAGTACCACACTGTGGGAAAGTGCTCGTTCCCTAGGTTGTCCGTCAGTCTCGTTTGCAAAGCGGGCAGTCAGCCAGATGGGGCGAGTGCGCTTAAGTGTTTTCCGTTTGTTGAATGGGTATGGATGAACAAGTTGGGGAAATTGTTGCCCAGTATGGGCTATCAAAATATCGTAGAAGCCAAAGCTGATACATGCAAAGTGACTACTTGACAGATTCTGACTAACAACTAACAATAGGTAAACTATGACGTTCCTCATTTTCCTAAATATTGTCCTCCCTTTGTTTAACAAGGTGTTTATTTTCTCAAAAGACATAGGTAAGCTATGTTGTTCCTCATTTTTCTAAATATTGTCCTCTCATTCTCTTATGAATTGCTTATTTTCTCAAAAGACATAGGTAAGCTATGTCGTTCCTCATTTTTCTAAATATTGTCCTCCCATTCTCTTAGGAATTGCTTATTTTCTCAAAAGACATAGGTAAGCTATGTTGTTCCTCATTTTTCTAAATATTGTCCTGCCTTCCTTTCACAAGTTGGTTCTTTTTTCAAACAGACATTGGTAAGCATTTTATTTTACTTGTCAAGGACGCCACATGTAACCACTTGTGTGCTTACGATTGACTTTTTCCTTCACGGATGCACGCAGTACCACACTGTGGGAAAGTGCTCGTTCACTAGGTTGTCGGTCAGTCTCGTTTGCAAAGCGGGCGGTCATCCAGATGGGGCGAGTGCGCTTAAGTGTTTTCCGTTTGTTGAATGGGTATGGATTAACAAGTTGGGGAAATTGTTGCCCAGTATGGGCTATCAAAATATCGTAGAAGCCAAAGCTGTTACATGCAAAATGGCTACTTGGCAGGTTCTGACTAACTACTAACAATTTTTTTCAGCGCTTCCTTTTCAGCACACTAACACTCTCTTACAGGCTTCAAGATTCCAACGGATTTTTGTTGAATTTTTTAATTTTGTTTGATTTTCTGTTCTAGAAATTTTACCAGCGATGGATATGCTCTTCAGAATTTATTTGGAATATATCGATATATTCAAACTTGCTGATAGGCCTATTTCAAAAATTATAAAAAATTTTGATACTTTTTTTTCATGAATATAATTTAATTCAATTTTTTTCAGCGCTTCCTTTTCAGCACACTAACACTCTTTTACAGGCTTCAAGATTCCATCGGATTTTTGTTCAATTTTTTAATTTTTTTTTGATTTTCTGTTCTAGAAATTTTACCAGCGATGGATATACTCTTCAGAATTTATTTGTAATATAACGATATATTTAAACTTGCTCATAGGCCTATCTCAAAAATAATCAAAAATTTTAGATAATTTTTTTATCATTAATTTAATTTTTTGTTCCAGAATTTCTTTCAGGAAAGGATTTTTCAGGTTACAAAAGTTATCTTTGACTTTTTCAATTTGGAGCTCCAGATTTTTTTCCAGTACTATTAATAAATCAAAATTTCCATTCTAATTCATTATAAGGCTTATATTATTTGGTAAAGTACATATTATTTGCATGTTTATTTTCTTATCTGCATGGGTTTAATATTTGCATGCTCAAGCTTGAGTGTGGTAGGGGTTGGTGAAGTAGTGGTGATATTGGGGTGTTAATATGTTAATTTTAAAATATATTATGCTGTGTAATTTGTGTTTGATATTTTTGGTTAAAATATTGTATTAAATGTACATTGTTAATTTTTTGTTGATATTTGACATATAATGTTTTATAATTGTTGATTTTGAATTTGTTCCTGATTGTATATTTTTATTTCTGCACTTTGCTAGTAAAGACAAACTTCTAGCAGGGTGCAGCCGGTAGAAACATCCTGTAAACCGGTGGGGAATATTTTCTGTCGGTTGTTGATTTTTTGACCGATTGATTATATTTTCTACCGGCTGGGATCATCTTCCAACCATGGAGGACAAGCATCCATCTACTAGGAGCAGCTCCAGCCACAATTTTATTTATATTTGTTTATATTATCTTGTATTTTTCACTCAACGATATAATGGATTACACAAATAGGTGTTACAATTCTGGAATATCGGACGTCCCAAAAACTTACATAAGAACAGATGTAGCACATTTTATCAAGAGCTGGGTAAATTTCTTCAAGAAAGAATGCAAAGAAAAATGGAAAAAAAAATTCTACTTGTGTGCGATTGGACAACTCATTTTATGTCGTGACAGAGACTCTGCCAAGCGTGTTATTACCGCACTATTGACAATTTCTTTGTTTGAAAAAGCGGGTGTAGGTGCAATTTCTTTGAAGGAATCTCTTGTTGTTATTGTTTCTCTGATGAATAGCAATACTTGCCAAGAAGAAGTTGGGGAAATCATAGATAAAACAATCGAAGACTCCGAAAAAGAAGTGAATTTCGAAGAATCAACAGATGAAGAAGAAAATGATGAGGAAGGAAACGAAAAATCAGATCTGGTTGGGAACCTATGGCAACAATGGGGTATTGATATAAGGAAAGGAGTTGAGAGAAAACTGGAGTGCGAAGACGGAGATGATTTCAACCCCAGATATTTTCCCGTCTTCGCCGATCGTCTAATAAAAAAAATGGCAACAATACCCCTTTGGAGTTGCATTTGCAGGGATGATTTTGGCTATGGGCGAATACCTGCCAGTAGTGCTCCTGTGGAAGCTGAATTCAACATAATAAAGAATCATGTTCTCTGCAATCGCATATTACGAGTAGATGTCGCAGTGAGAACATTTCTCGAATACAATGACGGAAAGTTGAAAATATTCGAAACTAAATCGAATGAAAATGTACATTCAGCTACGAATATTATAGATATAAAACCAATATTGAAAAAATCACAAAGGAAAATGAAAATTGATGTTTCAAGTGACGTCTCTCTGAATCGTTTTGAAATCGAGAAGGAATTTTCCGCAGATTTTCCCGTCAGTTCAGTTAACACCACAACTGCTTCTGAAATTGTCCAAACATTTAATGACAGTCGACTGTCCGATATATTTGATGATCATGATCATTTGTCCCCCCCCATTTCTTCCACAAAAAATGAAATTTATTATGAAAGTTTCGACAAAAAAACATCTGATTCCAATAATAAAAGGGAAATAGAAGACGAATCTACGGAGAGACAACCTTTTCAGGACTTGTCGTCAGAAGTAAATGTATTCAAACGAGTATTTGTTTGCGAATATTGCAAAGGAAACTCCTACAATGCTCGAGTGTGTGCAATTTGTAAAGCTGCAAATTGTTTAAATTGTACAAAATATAATAAAGAAGAGGAAGATAAAATAATATTATGCCCCGAATGCTTTTACAACTCAAGGAAAGACGACAGACTCGCAACTCAAAAAATTGATAATTGGAGAGGAAAGGGTGGCTCACCGAAAATTTCTAAAAAATCCAGATATTTGAATAAAAATACTGTGGAGTTTCTCGACGCAATGTCGTACAAAAGATAATTTTTTTTAAACATCTTTCTTACGCACTAATATATTATAACCACATATTTACACACCACTTTTGTCAAAAGTATTTTCACCTGTTTAACAAGTAAAATATTCAGTTTGAACAAATATAAATCCAAAAATCATTTTTCTCTTACCGATATGCTTCCTTGACATGTTTTATTTGAACTTCATCTGAAATATCCATCCTTGCCATAGCTTCAGAAAGCCGTATCATACTTTCCAATTGCCTTACTGTAATACGCCATGTAGACTTTCCTGTACTCGAACTGTCCCTTAATCTCAATCTATTGTAATAATAAACTAATAAATCTCCAGCTTCTTTGTTAAGGATCGGCTTAAACTTCTTGGCAAAACTAATGTATTGTAGAACTTCTTGTTTCTTATAAACTCTTTCAACACTTTCTTCGATGTTACAGTGAAGATCGACGATTTTTCTAGCTATAGCATAGTCTATCACCTCATTACATTCATCAATTAAAATGAAGAATAGATCAAATCTTGACATAATAGGTGCTGATAGATCTATATTCTGTTGTAATGACTTAGCACGATCGTAGCGACCACCGATTGGATTAGCTGCAGCTAAAATGGATGTTCTAGCATTCAAGGTAGCTCTAACACCAGCTTTAGCTATGGAAATAGTTTGCTGTTCCATAGCTTCGTGAATAGCAACCTGGTCTTTTAGGTCCATTTTGTCAAATTCATCTATACAACAAACTCCATTATCTGCTAACATGAGAGCTCCGGCTTCGATAACAAAATCAGACGATTCTTCATCTTTAACTACTGCTGCTGTTAAACCTGCAGCAGTGGAAGCTTTTCCTGAAGTGTAGACTGCTCTTGGAGAAAATTCGGACACCTGCTTTAAAAATTGACTTTTTGCTGTACTGGGATCTCCAACCACACAACAATTTATGTCACCTCTCAAAGAAGTTCCTATAAATATAAAAAATTAATTATTATAAACCTCTTTTTAGTTTAAAGCGATAGAAACTACCAGACCAGTGGTGTTGGCAAAAATTAAACAATTGCGTTTATTAACGACGGATGGATATGAGCGAATTTGTCATTTATCGCAGTATTCAAAATTTTATTTTTTCTTGGTGGTTTTGAAACTGCGGGATGGATAGTTCTGATAAAGAACTTTATTCATTTCAAATACTGGGTGTCCCAAAAGTTTCTGACCCATTTTAACTATACAAATCTCGGAACTCAGAAACGATAAGGAGGTGCGGTTTTCGATGAACAAGCACGACTTAACATTAGAAATAACTAAAACAACTAAACAAACTTGAAAGGTGAATCAAAGGACCCCGCACTAATTTATGGAAAACCGGTTTCGGTGAAAATCGCTGAAACTTCTACCACGCCATCCTGAAAAAGTTACCGTCGCGCCAACTCTCTGAATGCCGGCCTTTGAATTCTACAGAGGGTCAAAGTTTAATATTTTGACGATTTTTCAAAAAATCCGGAATTTCATTTTCATCGTATCGATCTGAATTTTTATAATGGAATAGTCCACAATATGTGCATCAAAAAGTGTAAATGACAAAAGTTTTTATAATCAAAACTGGCGGGTATACAGAGGGTTAAACTTTGTTTTTGGTCATTTTTATCCAACTTGTTTCGAGAAAATATTGTTTTTCCTGCAGAATCATATGCAAAAGCAGAAAATATTGATTAGCATTTATTATGCAGCAATTTAAAATGTGATGAAAATGGATTTAACATGATTTGCATGCCTTCTCCATTATGATGATTACTCATAGGTATTAGTAAAAAACATTTTTGCTTACCTTCAATTGTTGTTTTAGATACTCCCCCAAACAACATCAATAGAATTCCCTTCTTCACCTCTTCATTACCATGAATACTTGGGAAAAGACTGTTTATCATGTTGACATACAAATTTTTATCATGAGACATTTCATACATATGTGTCCATTCTCCCTCAGTCATCTGTTGTTTCATTATTTCAGGAGTTATCTCTCCTAATGGCATTTCAATTCCTCCAAATTTAGAGACAGTTTGTTGAACACTACAAGCTAAAAATGCCATGCGGTAGTGTAGATCACGAACACCAAGAGCTTTTAAGCCTCTTACACCATCAGATTCTTCAGGCCGTCGATTTTTGGCAGAAGTTTGAGTTTTTCCACCTGGAAGAGCTAAAGCTCCCACATCAGGCACTACTATGAGAGTTCCAGTAAAGTCATAACGATCACCAGCCTACAAAATGAGCACCTATATTTAACCATTCAGAATCTATTTTCATCATATAGTTGTAAACTATTATTTCAAGTTTAAGAATGGAATTCAAGCCATTCTAGCATTGTTAATTTCATAACTTTTTAGAATAGAATAGAATGTTGAGATGTTGATTATACAGCTGTAAGTATTGCAGTTATATATTATTTTAAATGCGAAATTGGTTACAATATTTAATTTGAAAAACTTATATACAGTATTTATTTGGAAGGTGATAAAATTCTTAATTTATAATACCATATAAAATATTACCTGTACAGTTTCGACATTCTCTGCTCTAAGTACAACCTCAACACTTCTTGGAATGCAGCCTCGAGGTAATTCAGCTTGTGTTTCTTGTATACGAACCTTCTGGAAATCAACGAACTTGGATTTGTCAACATTCAAAATAAATTTACGGCGATTGCTGCATACAGGATTCCGACAAATCGTTGGATTTGTAAACTAAAAGTATGAAGGTATTAATATATTTAGTAAATCTTTTGTAAAATAAATTCAAAACAAAAAATTCAGTAATTTACCTTAAACTGTTGTTCTACATTTTTTATCAAAGTCTGGCATTCCGCACAGGTGAATGTTCCCGAAATCAATTCTGGATGTACAGGATGGGTACGAATAACTTGTCCAGAAATTCTCACTAATGTGCCAATTTTATCCGTTTTCAATTCTCTAACTTTGTGTCTTGTAGGCACATCCATGAAACTGATATAACATTCTTTCTCAGTTTTGAGTCCTGCTCGATCTTTGACAAAGTTTGCAACTGCTTGACACAAGTAAGGATAAATCCTAAAGTATTCTTCAATTATTGTGGTAGCAAGGTTTTGATTATATTTTTCTACATCCTCGAAGCTCACTTCAATAGTACTTCTTTCTTCACTTTGAAGTTCTAAAGAGGGTTCTAGATATTTCAATTCTCCTTCTTCTTTGTACCTACAGAAAAGCAAAGGTTACAATTTCAACTCACACACATAACATGAACGTACTCTTCTAAAAAGTCCTGAAATAGTTTTTGACACCTAATTCCAATTTCATCACGATGCTGTCTTAATCCAATATTAACATCACCAATATCCATTTTAACAAAAAATAAGATTACCTCACAAACAACATAAGTAAAAGTTTTGGCGGGAATAAAATTAATAACCTGAAGTTAGTAACATAGACAAAATAAAAGAGACGGATTGAAGTATAGGTGATATAAGGCATAGCGTTTCTGCTCAACTGACCCGCGCATCGAGTCGCTGCGGTCGCGCGAACTACAAGACATCTTACACAAGCAGAATAGAATAAAATCGTTTAAAATCATATACCTTATTCTATGTTTAAAATATCATAAATTACATTACACTCCAACATTTCGCCATTAAAAATGAAAATATACAAAATCAATCATATATTGGTTGGTGTGAATCTGACTTCTGTTTGTCATTGTCAAAGTGAAAGTGTCAAAAATTAGTAATGGATGATGAGGCTTTGTGTATATTATCTTTGTGATCAGGTGAGTTGGATTTAAGATTAGTTTAGTTTTAAATTCATTCAGGATTTTAGTTCTAATGAAGGAAATAAATGTAAGTGAACCATTAAAATGTCATCACCAGGTATAATTCGTTTTAGTTGTATTGCAAAAAATTGTAGTAGCAAATATTGTTGGCCACTTCGCAATTTGGAGTTTAAGAATAAAATATTTTTCAAGTCTCCATCTGATATTAATCAACAGTAGTACAAAATTTTAGAACGTCCTTATACATCCAAAGATCAAAGGTTGTGTGAAGATCATTTCAATAATAATGCATTTACAAGTACCTAGTTGGACATAATAATAATACCCAAGCTTTTGAAAATACTGTATTGTCTGTAAAACGAAAGCGTATTTTATTCTGACAATAATGATGGTGAGAGGTGTACCAAACAAAAATAATTATTTTTTCTTTGTAACTTAATGTACTGCGTTTAATTTTTTTGGTTTCAGACCTGTTCCTGTCTTCATAGAAATGGATAATTTACCTAGTTTTTAATTCCTTTTTATAACAATATTTGTTTTTTTGTCAATTATTTTAAAATAATGTACAATTGGATATGATATTGGATTAACTTTCTTAAATGTAATGTAATTTTAGTAGTGCAGTTTAATAAAAATTTTAAATGTGTCTTGATTTCTTATTTACCTAAATTGTGTCTTGAAATTGTTTAATTATAATCATTTCATTAGAAAAAATGAAATTTTATTTTATTTTTTCTAATAAAATAATTATATAATAAACAATTTTTAGACAAATTGTAAAATTCACCTACCCATAATCCAAACTAACAAATTTAAATATCCCGCCTTTAAAAATTAGTTCCAACAGCCCTTCCTGGTGCGCTTCGATCAACGTGATGCCAACTGTTAATACAGGATCGACAACTCTCATTATATATTATTTCTCTATGGTTAGTAAGTATATAGAATATCAATGCTGCCATAACAAAATAACTGGAGTAATTTCAATGTAAAATGTGGTAACCACAGTGATGATAGCACAGAACTCGTTACTTTCATGTTTTATATATAAACAGAAACAATTTTTCTTCCGATACTGAAATTGGGTTTATAGATCTATGAACTATAAGTATTCAGCCCACAGAAATAAGCAAAGTATATGTTTGTGAGATATTCTTTATCACAGAAATAAACATTTATACTTCTATGAGTGATCTGTATCACAGACTTCGTTAGTCAATGTGGTTTGCGTTGGTAGTCTAGCTCAATATCACCAGAGGGCAGAAGCATCGATTTCAAATATACAAAGCTTGCGTGTTTTTGTATTTTTGAGGACAGACCACAGATAACATACCGAAACATCCAGCTTTGTTCAGGACACTTTCTTACATCTGAACTATTCAATTTTAAATCAATTTTAAAATGAGGAGGTTCTAAATTAATCTCGAAAACTGTTGACAAGCATGAAAAGTCTTTCCTCTCATTTCCGGTCACGTGACCCCAATAATTTTTTCAAATGGGATGACATGTTATATTTTTAGGGTAAATTTTTCATAAACAAATTCAATGATACCACGACGTTTATCATGGTTGTGGTTACTTGAATGGTTTAATTTATATCACACCACCCACAGGTTTTGGAGATTTAAAGGATACAATTATTTATAGATAAAATAGTATAATATTGGATACAATTACACTGGCATGACTTAACGCAAACATCCGCAATAATTACCGCAGCATGGTGTCCCAATAAGAAGAAACCGTTTACTACTGCTGCGGAAAAAAAATTATAACAAAAGGCCCCCGAGGAAACCCTCGAAATTATTTTTAAGTATGTATGTTTACCGCTATAATGGGCGCAATTTAATAAAATAATTTAAAAAAAAACATAATTTAACAAAGTTAACTTAACAAAAACTATTAAGGCATTCTTGAAAAAATTACATTAAACGAAACAACAGAATAAGTGTTAAATTGTTGTATAAAACATTTATTTTTTGCGTTTTAGTCAGCCAGGCTTGTTGAAGTTGGTTTTTTGAATTATGTATCCATCATTTGACACGTTTTCTATAGATTCCTACTTAATCTCAATTTATGGAAACAAAAAGACCGTAACTACTTATATTTATCATTTTTATTTGACACATTAAGAACTTATAAAATATGATATTTGGTTTTACAGATGAAATACTAGGTAATTATGCACAGGTATCCATGAATACAATAATTTGAAAAATATTAGTTACCCACACTGTATCTATTACAACTAAAAATATTACAATGGGTAATGGTAGTTTTTTACGTATAGCATGATTGTTTTTTTTACAAAGTTTTTAATTCAGTTATTTATTCCACAAACTTTACCAAATGGCAACTATCGAAAAATAAACAAATTGTGTCAAAAAAATTGAACATTTTAGACATGAACATATATGTCATCGTCTGTATTTTTTAATTGCAAATTTTCTGTTTAATACAGTGAAATATCACTTTAAATCGATATATTTTGTACTTTTTAAGGTTTTTGTTTTAGAGAAAATGTAAAAGTTACAATTCATAAAGAATATTAAAATATCTTAAATCCTCACAATTTTTTTTTCATATCAAGTTAAAGATTATAATCTATGCATCCCAATATGTAGAACGATTAACCAACAAAAATCTCACTTTAAACTCCATAAAAATGTTTTCATAACAATACGTTAGGAGCTAAGAAAAATTGAATTATGAAATAGGAAAAGGTTACTCATTTAGAAAATTTCAAAAAAATCTGAATAGACTAAACAAAATTTATACAATTTATCCAAAAATGTATTTGGTTTTTCCAGCTCGAACCGTTAATCCGTGGATAGTGAATTCCACACCAAAACTAACTGCTCCCCTTAACCCTCAACCAATAGGTAAATTTCACTCTCAAAATTGATGCCTCCAATCTTACAGGTAATTTCTACCACAAGCAATAGAAACATATTTGAAATGAAGCTAGATTTAGATTAAAAAAAATGAATAAGCAATAATGGGAACTGGAGCAACCAACCCCTGAGTTTTGCCATTACCAAACACCTCACAACGCGATAATCGCAATTCAAACAATACCAGAAGAATTTTAGTCTGGAAAGTTGCTGATTTAACTGTTCGAGTTTAATGAATCCCATTAGAAGATAATCTATTGCCTAGACTTAGAATATTTACCTGTATTAGCTGGTTATTTCTTATCTTGCATCATTGAATTTATAATTTACTTAAAAAAATAAAAGAAAACGTATTGAATCAAATTTGCGTGAAATTAAGGCCTTTTTCTAGTATAAAAAGGCATATTATATAGAAAATAGGTTTTTAAATTTTTATCAATAGAATACGCCCTCTATCGGTGAAGCTAGAAGCTTGAAAATTATTTCCAGAGATTTATCCTGGTCATTTTTACTAAGAATCGTTTATCCTAAAGTTAGTAGTTCGATAGTTTCTAATATACACGTTTATCCAAAATTCCTTTAGTTTTCCTTTGAATGTATATAAAATAAGTTATTAAAATGTGAATGGAAAGATTCACAACAGTTGTTCTGAGCTATGGATGGACTCGATTCTGCCCATAGATCCAATGGATTTGCTATCTATTAACTTCCTTGTGCTTCAACAGTGTCGTGGTGTTCGGAATGCATCTCATTTTAAACACATGATATCCATCAGTGCTGCCGCCTGCACTCTGTCACTGCAGTCTACAGTCGCCCGGAATCGTACCTTCAAGGTATTCTCACAAAGTAAAAATATGTGCCTTTTAGAATATTGCTTCATATAAAAGTAGATTTGTATAAATATCTAACAACAAAACTTCCGAAATTTCAAACCTAACTGTGAAACCCGCATCTCATTATCTAGAACCGTTTGGAAGAAATAAGCTTTTAAAAACGTCAGAACATGATGGGACAACCTGTATTTAAAAAAAGGAAAGAAAAATTACAGGATTATTATTGAAATAATCGATAAGTATATTTCTTAACACATTCGCAAATGTCATAAGTGACAATCGGTGACTTTCTCGTGTAATACCAAAGGCAAAAGTTTCATGTAAATACTTCAGTTAACATGTATACAGGGATATTCAAAAACTAAATTTTGGAAGCTTACATATCGCAGACACCGGTAGAATAATGCAGCTCAAAAATTACTGTATGGGGTTTCAAAGGATGTTCTTCCTAACTAGCCTAGTCAAAGTACCTACACATAAAACCTCACAAAAAACTTGAAAATTTTAAAGGGTTGTGTTTAACGCGAGAAAAACTTTACGATGTTAGGCATGCGATTTTCTGGAAAATCGTCGAGTGAAAATTTTTATTTTTTCGCTTTAATTGTTTAAATAATAAATATACAGAAAAACTTGCAAATCAAAATTTGTAGTTGATGCATTTATATACAAATTGTGTCTGAAAAGTTTTTCTGTAAATTTAAAGTTTACGAGATAAAATTAATTTCAGTGGTATTCAATTCGTGGTCACGCGCAAACGGCCCGTGAGCCAAATTTATTAACCGCTCGACTTAAAAGTTAATAATTTTGGGCTTATAACATTCTGAAAAAGTAAATAAACTCATGTAAAATGTAAAGAAAGATCTCAACTTTTAGATAGAAATACTTTCAAATTTGAAAAAGTAGATTTTCTGACTGTAATATCAGTTTATTATAATTCCTTTTGGATTCAGCATTACAAATGAGCATAAAACATTATTATTATAAAAGCAAAGCCATCAATATTTAGAATTTTAAACGAATGCTTCTTAAAAATCTGTTTTTTTTTGCATGCTTAATTTTACTTGTTTTTTTTAGACTTCATTCAATTATATCTTTTTTCGAAATTAATATAGTTCAATGAAACTTTACTATTAAACACTTTGAAGCATCTACTTTCGAAACTACTATACAGTTTTCCTATAAATATCAAATGTTTTAAATAATAGACAATTATTTAAAATAAATACTCAAATCAGAGGTCTGTCAGCAATCCTTCTATAACTTTTTATACCGTTTATGATATTATCTAAAAATTTGTGAACTTTATAATGAACCTATTTATAAGTGATCGCGATACAAAAGAACACACCTATGGCTCAGGTAAGAAAGAGAAGGGAGCACAAATAAAGGTGACAAATTAGGTGATGATAATACATCAAAACATTTTTTTTCAATGTATTTGTAGATACTCCATTTTAGAACACATTTTATATGAAAAATTTTTTTCTAAATGTCATTATTTATTTACTATCGTAAAATTAAAAACATGAAAATTGATGATGTTCAAAAATACTACTATGGAAATTTCGTATATATTTCAAAAACTAAGGCAGATAAAAAAAAATGTTCAGACACATTTTGTAGATAAATGTATTAGCTACCTACAATTTTTGATTTGAACATTTTTCTGTGTGTTCATTATTTAACAATTAGAGCGAAAAAACCAAAAAAAAATTTTCACTCGACGATTTTCCGGAAAATCGCATGCCTAGCATTGTAAAGTTTTTCTCGTGTTAATCACAACCCTTTTAAATACTCAATTTTGAATTTACAAGTTTTTGCGGCATTTTACGGATATTTTGTATACTTTGACTACGTTAAACACCGTAACTAAGAAAATAAATAAATTAATTCACCAATAATTTTTTTAACAATCAACGTCCCAGTCAATTAAACATAGGAAGGGGTGTTGGGACTTTTGTATATCACACTGGATTTTGTCTATCCATAAGTTTTTTCTGTTTTTCGTCTACATAAAATTATTATTTCTTTTCTCCTAAGTTTTTAGTAATTTTATTAGTCTTTGAAGATAGTGGTAAGTGTTGGTATAGATAGTGTGTAACTCGTGTTAAATAACTAACATACAGTAAAATTCACGAATGTTTCTCGTTACGTCATACTTTCCTGAATGTATCAAAGACACTCTAATTTTATGTGGATATCACTGACTGCGTATGTCCAACTAATACAAGTGGAAAGGTACATAATATATGTCTTTTGTGCCTGAATTAAGCTAAGCCTCTACGTCTTTATAGGTTTGTCACTCTTACTTGTGTTGTGACAACGATTGTACTTAAAAAGAGAAACGTCACTTTATGCGGAAATCATTCTGGACCATTTCTGCCGTTAAATGCCATTCAAGAGATGAGTTGTATAACTATTTATTTGTAGAATTTCAAATTGTAGTCTAAAGGCGGATTTAGCGGATGCATAAGCATAATATTTTCATTGATGCATAATCATAACTATTACAACTTCTCTAACACATAGTGTTTAACAAATGGGTCATTTATCCATTCCTCAATTCATAAGCATAATCAATAAGTGTTAGTCACAAGTGACAGTTCTTTCTACCACGGACACAGAGTACACCATCTAACAAGAGACGAAAGCTTTGTCGGTTCCTTTGAAGTCGGACTTACACGATATTGAGTGGAAATACGTCGAGGCATTGAAATATAAACTACCTGATTCACTGAGAAAAGTAACGCATTGAGCATTGATTCGAAGTAAAACCATACCTACTCTAAGAAAAATAGTATAGTGTTGATGAGCATCCCTCCCAGTTAGGACTATAGAATATTTTTTTAACTACTAACATGAAAACACCTTATTATTCATCTCATATCTGAAAATGAGAAGTAGTTCATTTTTAACCTAGGTAAAAAATCATTATTCACCTAGGTTAATAATGAAATTCTTTATTTTTTTAAACAAATTACCTAGAAACTTAATCATTTTATGAAATGAATATCAAAAATGAACTCTAGAAAATGTCCTTGGACAATAGGTATATAGAAATGATCAAAATATATGAAAATCGTTTAAAATAATGTAGGAATGATGTTTATTGAATTCCGTCAGTTCGATGGTGTACTCTGTCGGAAGTCACAACTTGACATTGACAGATAAACTAATTAATTCACGCATATGTGCACACAAATTTGCGATCACGAAAACTACTTTCTTTCGCCTCTTGTTGGATGGTGAACTCTGTGCCACGGATCATATAAAATTAATGTATATTCTGTAACCTTCGTCATCATTCAACAACAATAACAGATTTATAACCTCATTTATTGATATTTCTTTATTTCAATTTCATCAAAATAATAAAATATTCATCATAAAGACCAAACCGAACCCTCTAACAATGATGCACCGCTGGTTAAAACTGTCTTATTGATTTGATTCGGATATTTATGAGTTATGACGTAACGAGAAACATTCGTGACTTTTACTATAGCAAAAATCCCAGTTTTAAATTTTAATCAATATTGAATAGATTTACTGTATTTGGTCACACGGAAGATTATTAGGTCGATGAAACAAATTGCAACTAAACTTTTTTTAAACAGTCTGTATTTTATAAAAGCACACGATTAACCCATTAGGATCTACATGTACCCTTAATTTATTGTATGTTACTTTGAAACGACCTGTATAATGGAGTTTCTGATATTAATAATTACCCATTTAAACGACAATAATTACATATACATTTTTGTTTTCAACACTTATTTAAAATTTATAGATCCAATACAAATATAATTAAACAACAAAAATACAAAAAATATAAAATATTAAAAATATACATTAACTTTTCTTAATACCTAGAAATTATCACATACATTATATACTTATTTCTTGATTATCATCAACATTCAATATGTATGGTTAATCAAAATTAGTTCATTTTGATAAGTACTTTGTTTACAAAAAGCTACTGCTAATTAGCAAACATCGATAGGTTTTTTTTAGTATGGAGTTTTTACGACAGATAATAAAAAAAGAACATACACAGTTTTAAACATTCATTCACGATATTTCAATTGTTTACAAAGTGTACATAAAGTGGGGAAAGTACAACTTGTAAAATGGAACTTTCAGGGTAGTTCAGTACCAAACGCTATAACAGTTAAGGAAACAATTTTAAACTGCGGGATGTTTTGCAGCCTGTAAAAAGTGTCATCAACCCGTTCAACAACCAGTCAATGAATAGATTTATTCTTTCATTGAATCCAATGAACCTCCACTAGAAAAATAATAGAAAGTGAATGTTCGAACTGTTCGGCGTGTTTATAAAAAAAATGGTTATCACTGCTTAGAAGTACAAACTACACATGAGCTTTTTTGTGTACTGATTAACCGTAAAAGTAAAATATGTGAGAACCGGGATTTGAGGTAACCATATTGTTATTGTTGAATGACGGTAACCTAAACGATCTCAAAGATTTGCAAGTTTTGCTGAATGAAATAATTCCGGCTGTTCGACACCTTCCTATTAACTTTCAGGAGGTTGGGTTTTAACAGGACGGCTCCTCATCTCACAACGCAGCTAAACCATTAACTTCCTCAATTAGACGTTTCCTGTTCGGCTGATTAGCACGAATGGAACAATTAAAAATGGCCTGCTAGGTTGCCTGACCTAGCACCAATCAATTGATTGCCAAGAGGAGGAATCTGTATGACAGATTTGGTTTGTGTTCAGCAAAACAAGGAGGAATATTTTAGCCCTTATTGCATTAAATTTGCATTACCCCCTTTGCGAGTATAGTTTATTTCAACATGTAAGAAACTGACATGACCTGAGATGAGATAATAACATGCAATAAAGGTATTAGCCGTGACATGGTCATATTTAATTTGTTGTTGGCGAATAATAAATTATTACCGAAAGTTCTATAAGACTTTTGGGTCATTTTTATTTTTCATCGGGTATAGTGCGGCTCTGCACGGCAAATCCGAAAAGTTTTATGGTTTTATTGCATCTCAAGACTATGCTAAGTCAAGTCAGTTTCTTACATGTTGAAATAAACTATACTTATCCATGAGAAAGATGTAGAGATGGGAATACCATTCCGTTATGGCCATTAAAGAAAAAACTGTTAATACTGAAACATTACAGAAATGAAAAACTAGAAGATTACTTCCGTAAGTATGATAACACCTATAAGAGGAAATATTGGCTCTAAAATAGAAGAATTGCCAAAGGATGTTATTTATTATTATCACTTAATAATGAGTTTGAGACAGTTATAACAGCAATAGAAACACTAACTTTTAACGCATGGTTAAAAGTTAGACTATCTGCTAACTCCATTTTACTATTCTGTATGCATAATAATCTTTAAAATATGAACGGAAAACTCTTAATTGGACACCATATCTGTTAAAATTCAAATCCTAATCTTGATTATGTATAGATTAAAACATTTCTAATAGCGGAAACTTCGTCAAATATAACGGCTTGCCGTAAATTTTTAACCACTTCTTATAGAATTGACTTTATTGGATGCCAAAATCGTTATTGTAGAGACGAACGTCTCTAGTTTCCGTCAGCTGAACGTCAACAAACAAGATGACATAGTAGTCCGTACTTTCGAGTCATCATCCGTTTTTAGTCATGTTCCACCAATTCTCAATCTAATGGCATGTGAAAACTTTATCAATAAGGTGTCACTTGAAAAAAAATGCCTTTTAACCGATCCCTGTTCGAGTAGAAGCATATTATATTTTCATACATCATGAATGAATGTTATACGTTTGAATTTTAACAATAAGTTGACTTTTTAATTTTCCTACCTTCTATTTAATAAATGCGATGCATACTCATTGTAAAGATGGATTCATACATCAACTTAACTCAAATCAACTTGGACTAAAATAAAATTAAAACTTAAAACCAAAGAATACACCAACGACATGCGCATTTCGTTCAATCATTTGTCAAAACTGTCACAAAATATGTAACTGTGTTCTATAATAGCCACTTGCACCGTCATTATAACAGTGGTTTAAAATTTAACTATTAGTTAATTTTGAATTTTGGCTTGCATCGCGATTTAAGCCACGGTTAAACTCTTCTAAACCACTGTTAAACTAAGCCACTGATTTTGGAGGCTTAAATCGTATATAAACCACAGTAGTATGAATTCTAACCTAAAAAACACAATAAACAGATGTGTCTTACCTCAAAAAAGTACTCTGTGCGCTAGTATTCCAATTTAGTTACTAAAAAATGGATTTTTGGGAAGACGACATATTCCTTGAGGATGATAGGGATATATTGGATATAATTGATATGGGTTTTCCACGAAGGGTATATGATAGAGCCAACCACTTCCACAACATGGATAATCTCACCGTTTTCAAGAGATTTCGTTTCTTGAAACCAACCGTTCTTGGCATATTAGAAAGAATTGAGGAGGACCTGGAGTTTCCTCATGATTTGTAAGTGCACAAAACCAGAACAATAATTTTACAAAACCTAGGTTTTGGTCACCCGTTTCGTGCTGGTGGAGGTTGAATCCATCATTACATACAGGGCTATGCCTACCCTTGTCCTCCAGAAATTAGAAACACTTTATTTCGCTAACCTGAAGCAAACACCTCACAAAAATAGGAAATACCGGCGACTGTCAAAAAAATAATATGCGAAATGAAAATAAATAATGTTTCTAACCTCAAAATATCATTGTCTGACTGAGACTGAAGTTAGGTGTTAGTACGAACCGATTGCAATTTAGCAAAACTTCCCAGATTTATTAGTTTATTTTAACCAAGAACCCTAAAATTACGGTGCGAGTGATTGCATTTTAATCGATTGTTTAAATTTTAACAGTGTTATTTTAAACAGTGAGTTAGCGAATACGGTGCAAGTGGGCATAAGACAACTGAACGTAAACCCCAAATTGTATTCTAGTACTTTTTTTTTGAAAATGAGAAATCTAATGGAGAGACATTCTTCGAGTTTATAAAAATATTTTAAACATATTGTAATACAAGCTCATGCAAACAATAGCATAACCCAGATCGTGGTTTACCGACAAGGTTAGAATTTGACACACGCGTTATTTTTAATTCATGGAAGAAATTAATGTCTTAAGTTAAAGTTGGCACTATTTTTTAGTACTGATTGCTTAGTTTCTTATATGAGCACCTACGTTACATTACATGGTTTTATGTTTGTATTTTTAGTTTTAAATTCATTTGAATTTTAATTTATATGAATCCATCTCAAGTAATTATCTTTGAAAAAAAGTTGGTAACATAAGGTGGATTGAAAAACTATGAAACAATATTAGCAGTATAACCAATCAGGAAGAAATATAACTAGGAGTAAAAGAATTATATACTGGGAAGTATGTTTCGGAATAAATATAGTGTTAAATTAAATTATTATTAAATATATAGCAAAAACTGTAGATACCAAAAAAAACACATACAACAATTTAATAAATTAAATCTCGTTTTTATATACATGTAATGAATCTAAAATTATTTTTGCGTCTTCGGTTACAAAGTTTTGAGGAAGACGGCTATTTCGTATGATTAGAATGTCCGATATTTGTTGATTCAGAATTCCGTAAAAGCCGAGCATCATCACCTTCCTTATGGTCTTTTAGGTATATTGTTTGGAAGACATTTTAGTACCATTCGAAGGATATTGTGTTTAATGGATATTATTTTTTCATATGATCTAAAAAGGAGTAAAATTGTGTTTCAAATGCTACAGGAGCAATCCGTTTGGAAAAGTGTAAAAATTGCATTAATGTAATTTTAAAAAAATCGAAACCGAACGATGTTTGGTAATAGACCAGGGTAGAAGCCTTTAAAAAAATAAAAAGTGAAAAAAAATAATAGTAGGATGAAACCCAAAATGAGGAGAATATTATAAAAATGAATGGAAAATTAATTTTTGGGCGATCTGAGGTCGGGAAAGGGAAGGGGGTGAGTTTTTAAGGGTAAAAAACGATAAAAGAGCATTATATATTAAATTGTATAGCTAAAAGAAACTATAGCTATTCCAATAAGCATATACAGGTTCGGCAAATATTTACCTTCCATATGTAGAATCTCATATAGCAGACCAGCACATTCCCCCTCCACGAATCGCCCACTTCTCTAGACATTGTCTCTTTGTTATTCTATAGCTTACCCTCTTCCACAGAATGGCTATACAGAACGTAATTATTAACCGAATCTGTATAACGTCACAATTTTCTAAGTGGAAGCGTCTGCAATTAACCACTGCGAAATTAAAAGGCTGGAAATAACGTTCAGATACCATTTAAGGCAATCGGTTTTATGAGTTTGATTCTACGCTAGTATGGAATTGTGTACGTGCCGTTACAAGGTCATAGGAGTTATAATGACAACGCAAAGGTGGATAAAATGGTCAGACAAGACCATTCATTTGGATCAGAACCCTTATCCGGAGTAGCAAAATCGACGATAAAGCTGGCAAGAAACTACAGCAAAAGTTCAATGAATTTTATTTTTATTTACTACATGTATATGCATTAATTAGGGCTGTCATGTCAAAACAACTGTTTTGGTCAATATTTTGGTGTTTTTTAGTCGTCAGGATATCACAGAAAACACTTTCTCCTACAACCACTATGCAAAACACGCATTTATACACAAAGCAGGCCTTTTCTTAATTCTTTTGATAACCGTTGGAAAAGTAATGCGAAAAGTACACGCTATGGTACTTTTCCGCACCGAAATATCAAACAAAGCTACCTATGACCTGTCAAACTATTGTACAACTAGTGCGCAAAGCGTCACTTTTCCCACGAGCGCAGAAGTTTGTGGCACGAGCCGTAATCTAGCGAGTGGGAAGAGTGATTTGCGTACAAGTTGTACACAATATTTTTTCTACAACCACATTTATGAATGCAAGAAATACAGTAATTTATATAGTTTTGAACCACTAAGATAAATTATTTTGATCTTGGAGTATAGTTCCTAAAATAATGCTTAATAGGTTAATGTTTTTATAATTAATAAATTAAAATAAATAGTTTACTTACTTTTGGTTAGAATTTAAAAATTGTACACCAATAAGAAATTCACTATCAGGTTGAATTGTCAAAAAAAGTTGACAGGTTATAGGTAGCTTTGTTTGACATTTCGGTGCGGAAAGTGCCAGACATTTCGGTGCGGAAAAGTGTCATAACGTGTACTTTTCGCATTACTTTTCCAACGGTTATCAAAAGAATTAAGAAAAGGCCTGCTTTGCGTATAAAAAATTGTGTAGAAATGTGTATTTTGCATAGTGGTTGTAGGAAAACTACTATTTACGGCTCTACGGATATACTGGAGCTTTTTTACGGGATAATGGAAGCTTGTTTTCCCGCTACTTAAAATATCGTTATTACGCTACCACGCTCCGCGTGAAAACCTCCATTATTTGTCTAGTGTCACTATTACACATAATAGTTCCGATACCAATCTTCAGATGTCGCTCGATTTTGTCTCCACTGGCTAACAGATAGTGAGAACCGTATAAGGTTAGGTGGTTTGTGACTACGGAACACTGACCGCTGAAATACCGACAGAAAACCTGTACCAACTTAAACGAACCAGTTTGCGGCGCAGCGCGCTAATGTATATGCATTTTCAGAGGGAAAACTCGTCGTGTCTGGCCAAACGAGTGCTCCTCTTGTCTGCATATTTTTATTGCGTTTTTTTCACACTGAAATGTCGTGTAAAACAGCGCCAGTGGGTCCACATCCTAATTAATTTTAGTTGTTCAATGCAAATATTTCCTCAATTAAAAAAATAGTCCTAGAATTTCTGCTTCAAAAAATATCGGACCGTTTGTAACTGCGAAGCAATTTGTTTAAAAGTTCTTTTTTTTCTTGCTTTGTACCGTTTAATTATCCAGAACAGTCGATGCTACACCGAGTTAGAATTGCTCTGAATGTTTATCTGTGATTGTCGATACGACATGAATTTTTTTTACCTAATACACTATATATCAATGTAAATATTATATTTTGAAATAAGTCATCTAAACTATATAAAAAACCAACAATGTATAAAGCAATTTAACGAATTTAATTTGAAATTAGATCTCTGAACATTAGAATAACTAACTGCATCGACGACCAAAAACATTCTGTATTTTAATTAACAATATTAAATAATTTATAAAAAGATTTTCGAATAGATAAACTATTTACAATATAGAGAACTACACCTAGTTAATTAGTCTTTTTTCCTGCTTGGTAATACCACATTAAATTTTTTTTTGTATACGCTTTAACATATTTCCTATCCATACGAATTCGGTGTCATCGTCTGTTTGATCATTGTATTGACGACTTTCATGATCCAAAATCGTGTTTTTTATTCTTCAAAACGACCGGTTATTATCTCCGGATATTTTTTTAAAAATTACAATAAAAATTGAAATCACCACACCTAAGTCATACTTTCCGCATACAAACTTAAAACTCTATGAATAAGTTCATACTGCTCCGCTGTCTGTACCATGCCACCTAACAAAACAAAATGAGAGTTAGAAATTTCGTTTCGGAGAATATATACCGGGTGTCCCAGAAGTTTCTGACCCATTTTAACTGTAAAAATCTCGGAACTCAGAAACGATAGGGAGGTGCGGTTTGCGAGGAACAATTTCTTTTTGTATGAAGTTTTTTCAGTATAAATGTTTAATTGGTGAAATCTTATATAGGGTGTTTTTAAAAAAATGGTATTTTTAAATGCAAATATCGTCTATTTTTTTAATGAAACACCCTATATATTTTTATTCTATCTGAAAGCTGAACTCTTCTCCTTTCTGAAAATGTATAATTTCTTGAAGTTTAGATGAAAAATGAGTAAGTTATTGGGTTTTTAATGATGATTGTTTGTTAGATAAAGATGTCTGACTCATATATGTTTTAAATAAAAAACAATTACAAAATTTGCCTGCTAACTATAAAAATAAAATTATACCGCATGCTTTTGAAAGAAGCACGACTTATTAGAAATATCTAAAACAATTAAACAAACTTGAAAGGTGAATCAATTTTTAATAAAAATGAACATTATAAATTATCTAATTTAATAAAAATCTTTAAGATGTTCCAAGTGTTGTCCATTTTGATCTATACATTTATGCAACCTGAACAAAAAGTGATCCAAAGAGTTGCGTAACATTTCCGGGGTAATTTCTTGAAATGTTCGGACAATGTTGCCTCTCAGTTGTCCCAGAGTCTCTGGAATAGGATTATAACATTTATCTTTTATAAAAATTCCAAAGCTCAATTAAAAATTGACGCCTCTTTCTAGATACCTACATAACAACCTATCATTAAAAATCAAATAACTTACCCATTTTTCATCTAAACTTCAACAAATTATACATTTTCAGATAGAATAAAAATATATAGGGTGTTTCATTAAAAAAATAGACGATATTTTCATTTAAAAATAAAAAAAACACCCTATATAAGATTTCACTAATTAAACATTTATACTGAAAAAACTTTATAAAAAAAGAAATTGTTCCTCGAAAACCGCACCTTCCTATCGTTTCTGAGTTCCGAGATTTTTACAGTTAAAATGAGTCAGAAACTTCTGGGACACCCGGTATTAAAAGAACTGTGTCCATTGGCGCCGAAAGCAGGATACAAGGGGGCGCACATACTAGGAAATACATAGCAAAAATATCAAGTTAGTTTGAGCTGAAGGCATCTAGATGGCTGTCCAAATGTATTCATCACCAGCGCCTCGATTCTCCACTTCATGGGAAAATATTCCTATATGAATTGTTTCCTATAGGTACTATAGTCTGTCCCAATGGAGTTGATAGCACGGATCGCGGGTTCGGACCATAACATAGTTGTAACCCATAGGCGCGACGGAATTACCTGACCCGTAACTTATACAGGTATAGTCAAATGCAGTCTTATTATGCGGCTCTGTAGCAGAATAGCGCTGGTCAAAATCGCGCTGGTCAAAAAAAACGCTGGACAAAAAAAACGCTGGACAAAATAGCGCAGGATAAAAACAGAGCTTTATAAAATAGCGCCGCCAAAAGATAATTATGCTCCTTTATTTTACTACTATCTCATACATAAAAATAGACTATAGTACCGAATTAGCATAATTAGGAATAACATATTTTTCATAAATTACAGTCATAACGATAGTTTTCCTTTTTCAATTCGTCAATTCAACATCGCTTCCCGACCAGCTGACAGTGATCAAAGTGTTGGTAACTGTATATAACAATATCAGAATATAAGGAACATAAAACAAGTAAGAACAACAATCAATATTTTTCATCATACTTCAACACATATCGCTTCCCGACCAACTGACACAGATCAAAGTGTAAACAACTACTTGTCAGTGTCATATTTATTTAAAGTCTAAAAAAATGCAATTTGGCAAGTCTCAGAAAGGAGGTGCTACATTATTCCACGAAAGATAATATATTTACTGAAAGGACAAGCAACGTGAAATTGCATTCTTTTAGACTTTAAATAGATATGACACTGACAAGTAGTTGTTTACACTTTGATCTGTGTCAGTTGGTCGGGAAGCGATATGTGTTGAAGTATGATGAAAAATATTGATTGTTGCTCTTACTTGTTTTCCGTTCCTTATATTCTAATATTGTTTGTTGTAAAGGAAGGTTGATGCTTAGCGGTGAAACTCCTACTGTAATAGTTGATTTTGTAAGGATATTTCAACCGGCGCTATTTTATGGAGCGCTGTTTTTGTCCAGCGCTGTTTTTGTCCTGCGTTGTTTTTGTCCAGCGCTGTTTTTGTCCTGCGCTATTTTGACCAGCGCTATTTATGTCCAGCGCTATTCTGCTACAGAGCCTTATTATGCGGGTCATACGATTCAACAAAGATATACTCACAGTTTTTGTTTTCTTTTATTGCGTTTAATCATAACTTCCAAATAAAATCCGTAAGATGAATAAGACAGACTTATGCAATTTTGACGGGAAAAAAGGATATGTATTTAGTTTTCAGCGGTTCTAAGGAAAAAAGGATATGTATTTAGTTTTCAGCGGTTCTAAAAAGTTTTTCACCAGTTAAGTTTTTATTTAAATATGTCAGTTTTGTGACTTTGACAATTCAAAGTGACTGTTGGAATTTGTGCAATTTAATTCCAACCGCTTGTAATGTTAATCTCGAGACACCCTGTACAGCTGTCCTAAAACCTGCGCTGTCGGGCCGTATCCCTACCAGCAACGAAGTTCTGCGCGCGCGAACCCTTTTACCAGTCAGTAGCTTTCAGAGTTTCAACAAAAGCACTCCTACCGTGATATCATGTCTGTTCACGGTAGACAAAATAAACCCATAGTCGGAAGTCAGTGTTAAGTTTGTTAAGTTAAGCCTGCAAAGTATTGTGAGTGTGTGTTACATTCGGAACTACCACCAATGTCCACCCTAACTACTACCCAACAAGTTTGATAGCGCCGTGTTCTTTGTGCAAAAGCCGGTATATCTGTCTCTTTCTAATCACCGTTAATTATTCTATTACAAAGTCGTTAATTGTCTCTCCTCAAAGGTATCCCACATAAGTGGATGAAATATGTTTATGCGTTGTTGGTTTGCCATTGCATAAGTCGGTTAAGTTTGTTGCATTTTGATAAACTGTTAGTTTACGCGCGAAACGATGTCACAGTGTTGCCAAGTAGTGACTCGAACAATTGTAACATTTTCAACTGTTCTTTCTTTTTTGTGTTTTTGTTAAGATCTTTAGCTTTTGCTTCCATTAAAGATCAATTTGAAATAAACTGACTATTTATTGACATCATAGTGGTTAGTTTACCCTTTCGTGGTCAGTGGAGACAGGACAGTCATAGTTAGATGTCAACAACCACCTTCCCATCAATTATACAGTCCACTACCGATACTGCCTCTCTTCCATCCCCAACAGTGACAATATGAATAATAAGAAGCAATTTTCCGTTTTTTGCATTCTCAAGCATTAAAAATGGTCCTTAATCTGATAGATTTTCGAGAATGAAAGAAAAAGTGGAAATTAGTCAACCAGTGTGCAGGATACAGTGGCGAAAGCACTGGAAATTAGTTTAAGGACTGCGCAGAAAATTGTGCATGAAAAAAGCATAATATAATACCAAGGAATACTAAACGAAGAAAGCCAAAGACTGATTATTTGCGCGAAAATATTAAAAGTTTGAAATGTTATTCATGACTTATATAGAACAAAAACCAATATAACTCTAATATGGGCTGAGCAAAATCTGATTATGAAAAACATGTAGGTGATGGTCTTAAATCCGACCAAGTAGAAACAGTTTGGCAAGATTCGTTGGATCATATTACGCAGGAGTACTGGAGGAAATCGGTGGAGCATACAGAAAAATTAATAAGGTATTGGTAGAATCGAGAACAAGTACTGGATGTTGAAGTAGCGCCGGTGATCATTGCTCCATTCGAGGATGATTTAGACGACGAGGACTTCTCGGACTTTATAAGTGGCGATGGAAGTTTTTAGTCTACAATTACAAACTGTGCCAATATGATAGGGGTAGGAGAAGATGGGAGGAGGTGAGAGAAAATGCCGGAGTCTCGGCGAACCTATTCCTCACCCGGAGAAGAAACCATTAGAAATTGACGACGATGTTAAAAACAGTGTTCGTAGGTTTGTATTTAGCAAAAGAAATACAAACATTGCACAAAATTGTGCTAGCCGCCCAGAATGCCGAAAAGCTGCCACAACTATCAAGAACTAGAGTATGGGGAACAGAAAATATTTTCTTATTGATAGGCCGGATATTGTTTGCTGGAGACGAGAATACTTAAGGTCAATCCGAAAATACCGCAACGAATGCAAGAATATTTTCTATTTGGGTGAAACCTGGCTAAATGAAGGACACGCCGCCGCCGTATCGAAAGTCTAGCAAGATAAGGATATACTGAATTCCAGACAAGCTGTCATGGAGGGTTGGTCAACAGGATTAAGACTTCCCTCTGGAAAGGGACGCAGGCTTATTATAACCCATATAGACAGTAAAAACGGATTTTTGGATCAAGGACTATTGGAATTTCAATCTAATTCAAGCAAAGACTACCAAGAAGAAATGACGGCTGACGTTTTTGAGGAATATTTCCAACAAATGATCAAATACATTCCCCAGAATTCAGTTATTGTAATGGATAACGCCAGCTGTCACTCTCGATTAGTAGAAAAGTTTCCCACAAGTTCATGAAAAAAAGCGGCGATAATTGAGTGGTTGCATTGTAAAGCCTTAAATTTCGATGATACAATAGTGAAAAAAGAACTTTTGCAAATTGTTAGACAGCGAAAGACAAAGTTTAAAAAATTTGTAATTGATGAGATGGCAAAAGGTAGAGGATGTTGCCAGGAACATCAGAACTTTTAAAATTCAAGAAGTACGACAACTTTTGATGGATTCATTGTCGAATGTGACTGCCCAAAACTGGCAAAGCGCCATAAAACATGTTATAGCTGAGGAGGGGAAAATGTGGGGTCTTGACGACTTAATCGACGAAAGTTCAGAGATCGAACCGTTAATTATTAACCTATACTCGATTTGAAATTGGTTGATAGTAATAAATCATTAAAATCCGTCAAACACGTATACAAAGTGGTCCACCTAAATTGCCAAGTTTTAAATAGTATATACATTGAAAGTATAGACCCTTTTGCATTTATTAAACTTTCCATTCCTATAGATCTGATAAGGGCGTCGAATACAAAGCTTAACGCGGCTCGAACAATAAGCGGTAGGATTCTACCTGTGATGTTTTGCACTCATGCACGTGCTTTCGGGTGGGTTTAAGTTTATATTAAACACAATAATTATATAATTTAGTGAACATTCGGATGTGTGGCATAATTTGTTACCCTTGTATTTGAATAAATATAATACTAATAACAATAAAGCAACCAATAAACAAGTAAATTTGGAAAAATGTTTCTATTTGAAATTCTATAAAATTTATAGTAAGTCATTACATTTCTTCGCTTTAAATTAATCATCATCAGAAAATGAAATATCTGAGGGACCGTATGGTTCACTGCGGATGCTTCATTTGCATTTTATTACCTATTGTTATTTGACCGATTACCGGGTGGCCTGGTCACTATTTCTTTCTTCTTAGTCTCGATACATTGTAAAACATAAATAAGAGATAAACTTTTTTGAGACACCCGACCTCCGTTTTCCGTTTATTATAGGCGCTCTGTGCTATCAACTCCTTTGAAACGAACTTTAAATTGATAATCTTTCATGTGTTTAATGGTTCCACTATTACTTTTTATTTAAACTGTTAAATGTTTTTTATAAATAAGATTATATAGAAAAAATAATTTAACAAAAGCTTTGTTGTATAGATAAATATATTATATAATTTCCCTTTTTAAAAACACTAAAACAAAACAACTGAATAAATATTGCCCTTACCTCTGTTCAGTCTGAGAGAACATAATATGGCTAAAACATCGACAGTGGCATTTGCCCTCAGTTGCTGAATACCGTTAAGAATGGCTAAGAAACAACCCGTCCTACCAATTCCCGCACTACAATGAACGATAATGGGAAGTTTTACGTTTTCCATCGACTTACGACGTGCTTCAGGCGTACCTTAAAAGAAATCAAACACTATACTATGTAAAAGTTCAATAGAACATTAAAAGAAAATCACAAACAATAAAACTAACTAAAAGATGTTGGTTAAAAATTATAATTCATGTTAAAATTGAATTGAAGTAGGTAAAATTAGCCAATCATTCCAATCGCTCCTCCACTGTAAGCAATTTGACAAAATCTATACCCAACTTACAAGAAGTTATTCAAATTACTGGCTATTCTTTAACTGATTCTCTCAAGCCGTACCAAAAGCTAAGCAATGAACATCATCTTAACATCGTTAAAAAATGAGAGAAAAACTACCAATATCCATAGCTCATCGACAGACAACAATTTTTCATAAATTACTTACAATAATTATTGTACGTTCAATATTAATACAAAATAAATTATGTTATTGTTATCGGTCCATTTATTATATAATCGTGACGAATACCACTCGAGTAATCGAAAATAATTTGATTATTTTTCACTCGTAACATTAACATTAAAAAACCAGTCGACATAGACAAATTAAAAGAGGCGGATTGAAGTATAGGTGATATGTCATAGCGTTTCTGCTCAACTGACCCGCGCATCGAGTCGCTGCGGTCGCGCGAACTAAAATCGTTTAAAATATCATAAATTACATTACACTTCAATATTTCGCCTTTAATGTTGATAAATATTCAATATTTAAGTCATTAAAAATGAAAATATACAAAATCAATCGTATATTGGTTGGTGTGAATCTGACTTCTGTTTGTCAAAGCATGTCAAAGTGTCAAAAATTAGAAATGGATGTGGATGATGAGGTGAGTAGGATTTAGGATTAGTTTAGTTTTAAATTCATTCAGGATTTTAGTTCTAATAAAGGAAATAAATGTAAGTGAACCTTTAAAATGTCATCACCAGGTATAATTCGTCATAGTTGTATTGCAAAAAATTGTAATAGCAAATATTTTTGGCCACTTCGCAATTTGGAGTTTAAAAATAAAATATTTTTCAAATCTCCATTTGATATTAATCAAAGGGAACAGTAGTACAAAATTTTAGAACTTCTTTATACATCCAAAGATCAAAGGTTGTGTGAAGATCATTCCGATAATAATGCATTTACAAGTTCATTATAAGTACCTAGTTGAACATAATAATATTTTGAAAATACTGTATTGCCTGTAAAACGAAAGCGTATTTTATTCTGACAATAATGATGGTAAGAGGTGTAGCAAACAAAAAAGATTATTTTTTCTTTGTAACTTAATCTACTTCGTTTAATTTTTTTGGTTTCAGACCTGTCTTCATAGAAATGGATAATTTACCTAGTTTCTAATTCCTTTTTTCCTTTTGTCAATTATTTTAAAATAATGTGCAGTTTGATGTGATATTGGATTCACTTTTTTAAATATAATGTAATTTTAAAAGTGTGTTGATTTCTTATTTATCTAACAGTTTTTAGACAAATTGTGAAATTCACCTACCCATAATCCAAACTAACAAATTTAAATATTCCGCCTTTAAAAATTAGTTCCAACAATTATTATTTCTCTATGCCACTCGAGCTAAGCTCTCGTTATTTTTCGCAGATTATGTTTCTCTAGAGCACTGTAGACATAGTTATTCTCGTCCGCCATTTTGGTGCCTTGTTGTACGTTGACGTTGTTGTTGTGTTGGTCAAGTATTTGGCATGAGATCCGGTATTTCTAATCAGAGACGTGGCCAGCATCCATTCGTTGCACTTTCTCAATTTTCTGGTGTTAATAGTCCGAAGGAAAGTTGATAAAATAAAATGTTCTGTTCAATATAAAAAAATTTTCAACACAATATGTCAACTCGACACATGTCTAAACAATAAAATTCAGGCACCAAAATGGCGGATGAGAATACTCATCTCTTTAGCGCCTTAGTTTCTCTACTCGTAAAATAATCGACTATTTTCAAAGCTCTTGTGATATTATAAACGATTGTATTCAATAAAAATTCATACCTTTAGCTATGGCAAGCATGGCCTCCCTCTTTGACATCTTGGTTTCAAAGTTTTCAGAGTTACTTCTTGATTTGAGATCAGTTTTATGATTTGTACTTTGTGAAAGAGATTCATCGATTTTTTTCGATACGTCATTTACATTATTGTCGGCCGGCCTTTTCAATGGTAACATTAGATTCAAAACACCGAGGGCTATTTTTAAAACTTGATCTGGACAAGCCATTTTGTGATCGGGCCAATTCGACAACCAGTAATGACTTATTATTCTAGGTTCTGCGGAAGAGTCTAATTTTTTTAATTTTAACTGCCTTATGCGACATTCTTCTACGTTACTCTCACTTAAATAAGTAATCCTGAAAATCGATATGTATATAAAAAGAAATGCTGGAACAAAACATCCAATAGCGATACACAATAGTGTTATAGTTGAAGATCTGGCTGCAAATTTCTACAGGTATCTGTTTTTTGATGAAACCTACTGCAAATGAATGTAATGCATTACTTCCAGGTTGTCTTTGAGCAAATGACAGCAATTACCTTTATTTTCAACATGAAGATCTGCATCTGACAAATTTTGATTAAGAAAATTAATCTCGGAAAAGATACAGTTGAGGTATTGAGTATTAGGCAATCCAGAGACCTGTTAAATAAAATTCAATATGGCGTCACAGTGCAAACAAAAATATGGTTTTGGTCAGTTGGTATACACTATACACAAGAACGTTTATTTTGGAAAAAGGTGATTTTGTTTAGCTTCAAAAATTGTCTTGTGTCTTAATAAAAATAAACAATAATTATTTTACTTTTATAAAACTTTTGTGTTACATATTATTATGTGGATTTCAGGCCAATTGTTTTTTTAAGCTGTGCCTATATAAATACATTCATTTTTCGTTAGTTTAATTTCATTACTAAATAGAGATGAAAATGCTTTATTGCCAAAAAAAAAATTGCTATAATCTTATGAACAAAGTGATCTAAAAACTAAGCAATAAAATGATAACATGAAATAAAACCAGAGCTGAAATTACCTTTAGTAAAAAGATAAATATAAAGCAGATAAAAGGTAAGGAAATAGTTAACATTTGACAACAATAATTATAACCACCACTGCAAAACTGTGAACTGTAATATACAAAATAAAATTGACAGAATTGACCAGTGACAAGATAGCTACCGGCTATAGCATCCTTTCGTTTTTGAGAAGCAGGGTGCAGAGAGGCACCCCCGTTCCATTATTTGAATGAAATTTGTTCACCTCGTAGCTTACTATTTTTTGAAAAGTACCCTTCACTGCTGTAGTGACAGCACCATAAATAACCTACTTGGTCAGTACAATACCACAGTAACCTCCAACTGCCGAGCCCTTTGAAAGCGTAGAAGACAACGGTTGGCGGTGTTGCTAGCTAGACACCCAGTTTCGCACACTCAGATACATGCATTATTGCAGGATAGGCAACCTCAATATATAATGGAAATTCAATTTCTATTATGTTTTCATAATGGAAATAAGTGTAAAAATTACGAAAAACATAATGGAAATTCAAAAATTAAAAAACAAATTACAAATGAATTGAATTTGTATTAGGCACTTCATAACTTAAATTGAATCGCAAACGTTATTCGTTCTTTTCAGTCATTTAAATCAAAAGATTTAGTTTTGTACAGAATGCTCTTCACATATACTCATAAAAAGGAATCTAATGATGAAAGATCAGGAGATGCGCTGGCCATTCTATCGATCTCCCTTTCAATCGATTGTGGAAATATTGGCAATTTGAATGGCGATCATTATTTTGCACTACTTAAAAATGATGTCATTCCAAGTTAGGTAAATTTATGTAATAAGTAATGTTAGAAGACAGTTTCATTATCATGAGGATGTTGCGCGGTGAACTTTTTGAACATCCACTGTTTTGACATTCACAGTTCTTTTCAGTGTTTTATATTTTATTACGTTTTAAATTGCATTTTAGTTTTTGATTGTATTGCAGTGAATTTCTATATATCACAAGCCTATACTTCCCTTTTAGAAAATTGGGGGTTGTACCTGTCATTCAAAGGGGGTTGAAGGTAGTGATAACCTTTTCACGTTAAAGAATGTTAACTTATAATTTAACTTTGATGTGTTTCGGGATTTTTTTATAAATATGTAAAGTAACCGAAAAAATAAATTTATTCCGTTTAGCTCTTACACACTGTATAAAATACACTAATAATATCGACGAAAATTTAAAACAATAATATGCCTTAATTTTGACTAGTTAACATGACAACTAACAAGGTTTCCGGAAATTTTTTCAAGGCGCCACGATATTTAAGTGGAAATTTTTTGACAGTTGAAAAGGTGAACATATCGTCACCCTAATTATCAAACCTCGTAACTCCAAAATCACAAAATTTACAGGAAACACAAAAAACATTCCAAAAAATTCAGATAAGTTGCTATCGTTTGAATTTTTTTGTAGTTTTTTAAAGTACATTAATTACTATAAAAGAAAGTAATTTTATATTATTATATTTAATTTTAATAATTTTTCGGGAGATACGAGTTTTTCTGGAATTAAAGCTAAATAAATATAGGATATACGAGGTTTTATTTTTCAAGCTAGTTCAGTGTTTAAGTTTAAAAAATTGGAAACTTTACTTATTTATTTTATTTTATACAAAAAAAAAAATTAACTAGTTATCACAAAAAACTAAACGCTTTTTTTATTAATTCACTCGTGGTAATCAGTGTCAAGACTTTCTTTTAGTTGTTGCAAGTGGTTATATTTTTCGGTTTTATTTTTCAACCTAGAATCATATAATGGTGGAATGTTCTCACTCGTAGTAGTAGTTTTTCTATTTATTCGTATCGGAAGCTCCTTCCATACTTCAGAATGCCTTAGTTTAAAATCAATGGTATACCACTTGGATTATACTTCAACGCACGAATATCTGTTACTACTGGATCTCCCACTTTCTTACCGGGTCTCTTTCAAAATAGCTGATCTCTCTTCTCTTGAAGTCCTATTTTTCTGCCTTGCTCCTTTATCTTCCTGCACAGTAACGTGCTCTTCTTCATGAGCAGCCTTTTCTGTTATTTTTTCAGAATTTTTACAACATCTTATTTTCATATTTCGCTTTTCTTTTGAAACATCGTACTTCCATCCAGTGTCTACCAGTTTTTTTCCATTATACTCCTTTCCGGATTCACGATTTTTTTTTATTTTTCTCTCTTTTCCAAGTACTCTGTTTCACATGTCTTCTTTTTCTTTTTTTTTTTAAAGGTTCCTCTTTAGTTTCACTTTTGTTTCCAATGTTGGTAGATACATTTTCATGATTTGGATCTTCACTCTCTATTGTTGCATCAGGGCGTTGTACATTATTTAACAAAGGCGCAGTGTCGGAATCAGAGAGTGCATTTTCAGTAGGAAGGGAATCACTTTTTACAATGGTATATAACGGTATGTCACCATCAGTATTTACAGTACTGGTCCCAGTAACAGAATCTTCAAAAATTAATTCATGTTGGAGTGCCATTTCCAAAATTTTTTGAGCGCGAGACATTCTGGAAGTTTATTTACGATTTGTTAACGCTATTGAACATGGTTTTCTCCATCATAGGTAGTTTTTTTTCTCTCACAGATGGCACCAAAATCTCATTTTTGACCAAAATTGGAGTTACGAGGTTTGATAATTAGGGTAACGATATTATGATCTACAATAATTACATAATGTAGATATACTTTCCTGTGAACAATGCAAAATTTCTTGTCCAACTTGTTCATTTTCTTTACCAAATCGCGATATTTCGCTACACACTTATTAAACTCAACATACAGACGTTTTAAACTAGTAATTATTAAGTTTTGTGACAGAACCGGTTAAACAAAAATGACAAATCAACATATTTCAAAAACAACAATACCCTGTCCAGTTTGTCAAGCAGTGATATCAATTTAAAATGTCAGGTTGGATTAATCATTTTTTTCCAAATTAAGGTGTGAAATTTTCATACCGAATACCAAGCAAGCTTAAATTATTTCCGGAAATGTTCACGAATATTTTAAGAAAATTATCTCTCGTCGCTTGTGATATTATAAGTGAAGACATTGAGCAGCTGTCCAAATTGTATACCCTGGACGGCCATATTAGGTAACGTGATCTGGATTGCCTAATTCTACACAAAGTCACATTTAAATATAACGTAATGAGAAAAAAAAACAGATACATGAGAAAATTGCAGCCGGATTTTGTACTATTAGCATACAGAGAAAATATCGATAGTACAACTTAGTTAAAAACGATGCAATATTCATTTTGAAAGTGTAATACTTGGAGAATGCCTACCTATAATTGCTGAAAGTGACTTCATTCAATTGTTCAAAGGCTTGCGTCTCTTCTTCATATTGTTGAGTATTTATTTTGGTATCGAACGTAAATTTGTCACGAACTTTTGTTGTTTTTACATAGTAAAAAGACTTCTCAGTACTGTCGTCTGTTTTTCCAAGGGGAAAATATAATTCACATTTGTTCCAACCTTTTTCTACTAAGCCCGTTAACATTACTATACATTTACACTAAAAACGAATCAACATTTAGGTGTGATAATATGTTCAAGAAATGTTATTAAAAAAATATATACAGGTGAAATGATAATAGTCAAGATGAGTAGTTAGGAATCATTGGCGATATTACATCAAACACAAGTTGGATTTCCTTTGGAATTCAACAATTATATTTTGTTTATTCAAAAGTGAAACTTCTAAATAAGTTAACAATTATATGATCAGTTCATTTTGCTGTATTTGTAGGATGAATCGATCAATATAGGTATATTTATAAATTTTATTCAACTTACATGTGAGCTCCATACCATTTCCCAAAAATCTTGACAGGTATGAGCCATTGGCCCTTGGGTAGCTATATAAAAAGTCTCTGTATAGTCTGGACCCTAAAATAAGCATTAAACTAATCAATCTTAATTTCATACATACATAAAATAAAAATATTGTTTAGCAAAACCTAATTTCAGCTGGGAATTTTCAACAAAGGTGAGTTAATCTACAATTTAGATTAACAGATGGTAACTTAAAGGCTCACAACAGACACCATAGGTTGACAAAGAACTCAGTACCAATAGGCAGGGACAGACATGGTACACCAATGGGTCTAAAATAGTGAATGGCACTGGGGCGGAAGTATCCTCCAAAAAACTAGGTGACAGCTATAGCTACGCTCTGGGAAACTGCAACTCTGTATTTCAGGCAGAGGTATATGCAATCTTGCAAGAGGAAACAACATGAGAGCTGCCGAAGGCAAGCAGATCCATATCATGTCAGATAGTCAGGCGGCACTTAAGGCAATCTCAAGCCAGAAAGTGACCTCTAGACTAGTATGGGATTGCATCGAAGAACTGAAAACGTTAGTCAAACGGAATAACGACAAGCTGACCAGGGTAGCGAGGACAATGAAAAAGCAAAATGAGGGTCAGAGGATATGCAGCCTAGACCAGGACAGATTCTGTATACCGAAAACTATAGTACGAGGATCAGAGAACAATATACAAATTTCTGGGTTAACATCCCAAGGCAAATGCATGGGAAAACATTATAAAGGAACCATGCCTGAAACGTACAGCGGAACTGCTAACACTTTGCAGAAATCAGCTGAGAATCATAACACGTTTCATAACTGGTCATGCTCCATTAAAGGAACACCTGTACAAATTAAAACTATATAATGGAGACAGTGTTATCGGAGACTTGTGAGACGGGCTCGGGAAAAAAAACAGACACCAAGAAAATGGGTAAAAACAGAGACAACAAGTATAAACAGACATTGATTGATTCATTTGATATGAGTGAAGCCAGTCAAAGTTTCCAGTCCTCGGACCTCCCGTTTTTTGGATTTTTGTGCTCTTGGTTTTACTGTTCAAGCTTAACAGTTTTTTACACCTTCTGAGGTGATGCAAACAGCCTTAAATATAGTTGATTATTTTTTTCACTTGTCAAAATCTGACATTTTGGTGGTTTCAACCAATAGCCAATCTTTCGGTATTATACTGATAAAACTACTTCCTCATCGGTAATACCTTGTTTACATTGAAACGTCAAAATTTTACTTTGAATTTGTCATTATTGATAACTAAAAGTGCTTCGAAGTTTATTGAAAAATGAACACAAACCGATTCAGTGCCATCACCCAAGAGAATATTGAACATTTAATACAAAATTCCACTCCACAAAACAATAAAATCCATAAAATGTATATGGAATCAGTTTGAAGCATTTTGCAGAATCAGAAACTACCAACTATAAAAAAATACGAATATTCAAGAAATTGCAAAAATTCTAGAAGACTGGGCAGCAAATATGAAAAAATGTAACGGCGAACATTACAAAGAATATACTTTGAAAACCATATGGAATGTAACAGCCAAGTTGATACAGGAAAAATACAGGACGATTAGAATATAATCCTATATTTAGTAGAACTTGCCAAGTATCTATACTCTTGGCACAGAAATATCTAGAATAATGGTAAATATCACCAGAACAAAGACTGTTCATTAGAGGAAATTTGCCAAAAATTATGGTAGTCCTAATAAGTAAGGTAGGAAAACTATCAAAACCATAGTAGGTATGCTAACGGGGCACTGTAAACTTAATTGGCATGTAAAGCAAATTGGGTTGATAGACCAAGCCATGAGCAGATTGTCACCAAGGGGAGGAAATTGAAAAATACATCCCTTGCCTGAGCGATTGCCAGGCGAAAGTGCGAAGGAAATTCACCATCAAGAAACTGCATGAAAGGTTCAGTTTCCATGCTGATTTGCTACATAAAACGAGTTGCACTGGAGAATGTACAAAAGGTTGTAGTGAAATTAAACAATTAGCAGTCTCATCAAATATGGGTCTGATCTAGGGACATGCTAATGACTTCATGATGCATGTCTATCAGAGAGTATAAGGATATTTTGGCGTCTATACACATCTGTGAATAAACGTTGCACCTTGGACTCCAGCTCCTGTGCCTCTGTCGGTATACCACAGAAGCGTTCAAAAAGACATACTAAATACTGAAAATAAAATAAACTGACACAAAAAAATACAGGATTTTTTTAAAGAAAACAAAATATAAAAAACTGATCAACAGTTATATAACAATAATTACTTTAAAAAATAAAATCGAAGAGTTGTTGTGAAGACCGATTCATGTATTCCAAAAAACAATTTGCAAAAAAACCTTTTAAGTACTCAAGAGAGTTAAACATTAACTATAGAGTAGTACAGATGTACATAATGCAAAATTAAAAGATATAGTTCAAAACAATAGAAACACTCAATCTTTTTCGTCATGTGACTTAATTCTTGATATTATCAAACATACAGACTGTTTCACAACGAGCTTACACTATGTACAAAGGTAAAATCAAGATATAAACGTGAAATAAAAACTGAAAGATGGTCTTTGTAATTAACTAAGCGTGAACTCTACAAACTTCCCGAACTGTACCACAGGGTGTTAAGAAATTGGATTACAAATACATGGTTTGTTTTCACCCTGTATAAATAAGCTATAAACATTTTTGGAACACACTTCAGGAGTTTGTTTTAATACCAAAAAATGTATCTACAATTTGGCGTTGAAAAAATTGAAATCGATGAAAAATTAGGAAAGTTCTTGGACAACGAACTTCAGCAAAATTTTAGGTGGACGAATTTTTTTGCCGGTGAGTGTATATATTGGAGACTACAAACAATTTATACTTATTAAGATATCAATTTTTCAATAAAAAACTGACAGGTACAAACTTTCATATTGAAAATACTGTGTGAACCTCAGATTAATACATTAAAAAGATACATTTATTTACATTTAAAAGTGAACCCAACATTACATCACATTCTAAGGTAACTTGCCGACCCTTTGCCAGATGTCTTACTTTTCCTTTGAATTGCGACAACTGAATTATAGGACACGATAGAAACGTACAAAACAAAAATGTCCTTTTAAGAAATTATATACTTTATGTAATAAAAATATGTTTTTGTTTGAAACTTTTGAGGTTTAAAAGGAACAAATGCGTGTTAACGATTCCGTCTGAAAGGGCGGAAACCATTTTACTATCAATTTTACCTGATTTTACTACGAAGTTTCAACGTTCCTAGTTTATTGAAGCTCTAGCTTTCGTATTTTCAACAGATATATGTGTGTGCGCGCACAGATATAATTAACACGTAAAGTGCCGTGGTGGGTGTAAGGAGCCTACCATTTTTTGACATCAAAATATTTCTGAGGGGTCGTGGTGGGTCTATGTAAGGCACCATACCAAATTTTGCTTTTGGCCTCGGTGGATAACACTGTCCCACCGAATCAATGTAAACTATATTGGGATAGATTCTTAAATGTTTTGGCTTCATTTTAGTCTATTTGGCTTGTATGTGGTGGACTTATGTGGCCCATCATGGCCCGAAGTAGATAATTGTATATGATTAAAGGAAAAAACTCGTCCGGCCATTAGGACCCGATTTTTTTTATCATGGCGGCATTTTAGGTGTTGGGAACAATATTTTTTTGGAAAATCATGGTTCATCAGTGCCAAATTTGCAAAAAAAAACAGTCGGAATTTTCCTAACCTCTCTTTTCACCTGTAAGTAAATAGTTTTATATGCCATATTACTCTAAGGTGTGAACATGCCAAATACCAAATTAGAACAATTAAGGTAATTGGTGACATGTCAAAAACTTCGTTTTTGTATAAAGGGTTGTTGAAAAAATGATGAAAAATTAGAATTCAAAAGTGTTTTTAAAAGAAACAACCATATTTTTATTCGTTTACTTGATTCTAAGGCCTAAAATAAGGGCAGTTTATGTTCACTTCCCTATGTACTATTCCTGATCATGCGGTATTTGAATTTTACGCATTTTGAGCTGGCATTTATTATTGAATTGACCGTATATTTTGCTCATTGATAATGGAACATATTTTCAAGTCTCCAATCTGTAATAATACTTCTGGAAGATTCCGATAATAAACGTGGAAAAATAGTTAATTTATATTTTGATAAAATTATATTCATATCTTTGACTTGATTCATATGAACATCGTTTATGATGTATTAGTCAAGTGGCGATAAAAATTCAGCATTTCCACTGTATTTATTGTCAAACAAAACAAAATACTACTCACTTTAATGTAATTGGCATGAATATATGGTTGTGGTGCAGGTAAATGGACTCTACTATGTTCATTTGGCAATACTCCCTTGTATCTATTGCGGCTTTGGCTACCAGAAACATAACATTTCTCTTGAAGATTTAATGGCACTTCCCAGAATTCTTGATGTAGTTTAGGGACTCGTGATACCTGTAACATAGTTGAACCATACAATGTTGTTACAAATAAATAAGTGAAACATTCTGTAAATGAAAAAATCCTGAATACTTAACATAAAGCGCTCTTAGAAACTTAAAATAATTATAATATTTATATAAATACCTCACAGGCTCTTTTTAATTCATTTACGGTAAGTAAATTTCCAGCAGTTTGTAAATACTGAACATTTTCTAAATGTAGTTTGAAATCCTCAGATAGCAACTGCGTTGTTTCTAAATCAGGTTGTCTTGGATAATAAGCTTTTCTGTAACCTTTACAATGTTTAGATGTACCTGTACATTCTTTAAATGCACCGGTTTGGCAAAACCCACATGGAGGAACATATAGGTTTTCATTAGATAACGATTTTCTTCTGGATTTTGTACAACAATTACATTTTTTCGGTAGCTGGCATTTAGCAACCTAAAAGAATAAAACCACAATAGTAAAGCTGCTTTTGGACTGTATTCTATGTTAAAATAAAATATATAGGTTTAAATAGATAGATGATTGAACATTTTTTTGATTTTGTAGAATAGGGCATAAGTATTGTAATAAAATTTCTTAGTATTTGATCACATTTTAAACATATGAGTTCCTAACTCATTTGTCAATCCTCTGCTTGATAAAACATTCTAAGATTGCTTCAATCGAGGCTTCAATGAATTGAATGAATTCAAATAACTTAAATTAACATTACTTACCTTACAACTAATCATAATACTTGGAACAGATTCATAAATAGTGCAATTTCCACATGCTTCTTGTGATTTTCTCCTATCATTGACAACACATTTGGCTTGAGCCTCACATTTCTTCAAACAACTGCATATTTTATCAGAATCAAAAGTTGATAGAGTAAGGTTAGATACACTTTTAGCTGTATTCAGCCTGTTTAAAGCTACAGGCTTTACATCAGGAATGCTGGAGTTGGATCCCAAATCTATTGTAAGACTCGCGTTTGAGCCTCGTCGTTCCAATAGACCTTTTGCTTTCAATTTTACTGGCACTGCTATGGGTCCATCAGAAAAATCTTGAAGAGTCATCACTTCAGGTAATGTTTTAAGGGTTTGAGATCCTGAAAATAACTGTGTTTAATACATCTTTGTATCACATAAGAAAATGAATTAATAAATGTCGTAAACAAATCATTCATCAACCACTGCAAAATTTCTGGAGAATTTGATCAATATTCAGAAAACCAAATATGTTGATTTTAAAAGTCAATGAATTATTTTATAACTAATTACTTGTTGTTAAATGTATAATTGGGAATAATCAGAAAAATTAATATTAATTCACATTCATATAGCAGTGTGAGTGATATATCAATGCTTTCTCTATGGAAGAATAACTAACAATATTACCAATCCTTAATTGTACATTATGATCCAAATCCTATGAAATAGTAAGTGTTTTAAATGATTCCTCATAACCAAAAAACTTACCTGAAATACTAGTATTTGAAGCAAACTTCTTTAAATTGGAATTCAAAATGGGAGCCAATGTTGATTTTTGAGGACTATCTTCAAAATCGCATGATAATTTTGGCTTTATTTGTCGTTTTGGGGTGTTGGGCATGGAAAATACATCTCGACATACTTCTAAGTTTGATGATTGTGCAGTCGGATCAGAATCAAGACTAACAGCTTTCAATTTTTTTGATAGGGTTGGCGTTTTTGGTGACTGAACTATTAAAACTGGCTGCTCAGATGTATTCAATGTTGACTGACTAAGGTCTAATTTAGGAAATATTCTGTCCTTTTTTGATAGGGTCATTGGAACTTCCTCCATTTTTTAGTAGATATTAAGTTTTAATGTAACCTATAGATTCAAAAACAAATCATTGAATTGTTTGAATGCTTTCATTAAATTTGTAGGACTAATAATTATAACTCGAATTATAATTATTGAGCTTGAAAAATTGAAAACTATTTGGTAAATCAATGTTATGTTTCAGGATATGTTCAATTCATTAACATTAGACAAACTTATGTTTATTTAATAACTATTCAATAACAAAATGACCAAAAAGCTTATTCCAGTTTAATAACTAATTTCATAATGAATCAAGAATATGTAGTAAAATTATTACCATAAAAATAAAGACAATATTCTGACTTTTATGTTCCGTTTTCACAGTGACTCCAAATAACTTATGCAGCATAAAACCTACCATTTTTCATGGTTTAAAATAAAAACAAAAAATATTGTGATTACTATATGTAGTACTAAGTTAGTTGCTGCAATACTGTGGTTAAAGGTATGTATTTTGCTTATAGGTCTGGCTGAAGCACTTTAAAAATATGTATAATTCATAAGAATGTCATAAAAAAATGATTAGCAATAGATTATAGAATGGAGAATATTTGTGTTATTATGATATAGTAAACAACTTAATTATAGTCAACACAAAGTATGATGTGAACATCTTTAAAGGCATATGTAATATTAACAATTTGCATTTGGAAAGTTACCAAACATTGGTATAAAATTTTGTCTTTTTTCGTCCTAGGTGCTCATTATTTACTTTGTGGGTGGATTTTAAATTGAATGAAGAACTTTGGTGATGGTATAAAAATAAATGTTTGTGTCTACATGATTTTCTTCTAGGATCTTTATGTTTAAAAAATGGTAATGCGATATTTAATAATACTTAAAGTTTTGAAATAGTTCAGCAAATATCAACTTCATAATATTTATAGGTACTTATCTATTTCACATTTTCTACTTGGTAATACTCATAGTTTCTTGAATCTTGTTATTGGTCATTTCCACCAACTGTTATGTGTTGGTCAATACTTATAATAGTGATACTCTCACATGTCAAAATATGAGTCACACTGCTTTGTATTGGTAATAGCTCTGTATAATAAGGTTTTGGTTTGGACTTCTCAAAAAATGGAAAAATTAATAACGAGACTAATGAGATAAAAGTTAAATCCTTGTTAATTCATTTTCTTTTGAATTAACATTGTCAATGTCAACGAAGATACCAATACTGATATAAATTACAAATTTCAGCAGAAGTTATAACAATTTAATTAACAACAAGTGTTCTAATATCTCAATTTCTCAAGTATCAAAAGTAACAAACTGATGTTTTATCCATTAAATGAAAATATGTAAAGCAAAATATATACAATATACCTCAAGTGTTTTAAAAAACAATTTATATTGCAAAAATCATGATTATTGCAAAATCATATTTTGAAAACCACTTTCAACAATTTAAATTATTATAATGACACGAAAAATTAAAGTTATGGTGAACTTATTGTGAAAACTATTAATTGTACCTACTAATTAAACAACAATTAAATCCAGACTGGAACATAACCTAAAATATACCACTCCTACACATTAATGACGAAAATTTGTAATCTGATAAAGTAATTACTTCTAAACGCAAACTTAGAACTGACTGAAAATACTTACATGAAAAATTCTGGGCTATTTTTGATTTGTATAATCTAAGAAATCAGTAGATTTATTTGTTTTTCCAATATATACATATTACAAAAACCAATGTTTTAATTTACATGACGCACAATCAATTCAAAATATCATGTCCAATAAGTTTAATGTACATTTTAACCATCCCAGAAAGACTATTTTAAAAGTTAGGCAAGAACTAGCGGCCATTCTATAATCACATTCTCGTAAATTGTAAACAGCTGGTACTAGGTCAATCGTCGGTCCTTCCTATAGTATGTTCATTTTAAAGCTGTAGATCATGTGACCGAGTATATACCAATAGCTTAAGAGTATTTTTGACAGTTATATTTGGATCTAGCATTACCTTAGTAATCAATAAATAAGTTTTTGTGAATGAAGTGTCAGAAAAATTACTACACATGCGTTGTGAACTAATACCATTGTAGGTACATCTGGGTACATCCAAAAGAACAATTATCGGGTTATGTTAAAATTTTATCAATGAACATCTATTGATTAATAAAGTGAATAGATAAACACAATTGTATTTGTATACGATTGATTCCATTAATATCTAAATTAATAATTTTTGAAAAACCATTAGGTAGTTTCTTGATTCCTTTCTTGATATTAGAAATTATATCTATTACTCTCTGCTATTAGAATATTTATTTATATACAGTTGATCGGTGTGTATTGCTTGACTTGGATATTTTTCGTTCCATGAAATTGATAGAATTCTTCATTTTCAAAATAAAATTTTGCGGATTACTTCAAATTCCATAAAATTAGTCTGTTTGGAGATAAGAGAAGTCAATATAATTAATTTTTATATTATGAAAACTCCAGTGGTCGTTATTTATTATACGCTGTCTAAAAAAGTAGACAATGGTTTATATAAGTCGCAGATAGGTAAAGTCATGTAAAAAGAAGAATTACATTAATGCACACCAACCAAATAAAATGTTAATCGAAAAAAGTTGGCTATATGAGCAAATTGGGAAATGTCAATGTTATTAAGAAATGTGAGTTCTGTGAAGTAGGTTATCTGTGAAGTAGATAAGTAGAACTGTCAAAAAACGTGTGAGTGAAGGAGGAATATGAAAAGTTCAAAACTTTGTGAAAATTCAATACAAATGTGAAACAGGTGGTTGTTGTTTTCAAAACTGTTGACAATGATTGTGTATTAGTGCTAAAATACGAATAATGGATTCGTTCGCAGCAGATTTAGCTATACAGGCAATTTTAGGTAAGTAGCGTAAAAATAATAAGTAGTGTTATTTTTGAGATTGTTCATTTTGTATAAATAGCCCGAACATTAGTGTTGTAATAGCTTTTTAATGAACATTGTTGTCATGTCCAGTTGCTATAACATACACATCCATGTTTTGATTTTAACTTATAAAAGCTAATAAATGTTCTAATGATAGGGGGAGGACTAATCTGCTATATTTTTTTGACATACAAATCTAGGTCTACAAGAGTGATTTCTGAAATGTATTAACTCATTTAACTAAAATCGTAATCCAATGCAATTCAATAATTAGTAATAGTCAACTCCCTCAAATCTTTGGAATCAACAGGTGTTACAGTATAGATATAATTATATTCACATGTTACTACACTTTCTGATTGAATTGAACTATCTAAAAGCAAAACCAACATGTACCTTTTTCCAGAAGGTTATTAATCTGTTGGAAAGAAAAACAAGTCAATATTATTAATCAAAGATGTATTTGATTACAATTCATTGTAAAATGAATAATATTGTTTCCATCTCTTTATTGTAGTATAGTATAAATGTAAATAAAATACTGATACACAATTGATGAATTTAGAAGTATAGCTGTGTCACAATGCACTGAATGTAATTTGTTTCTATAATAAGGAGAAATATTTTCAAATTTTATATATTTGCTTAAAGCTTTTAATATATTTACCAACATGAAAAAAACAATTGATACAGTACTTAGTTATCTACATGGACCATATTATCATAATAAGAAACACTATATTATTTTACATCCTGGTAGTTCAAAAGTTGTGAAATCATTAAAAAATATCTATCTAAGTATAAAATTGTATATTAAGTACTTTGGAACTGATTAAATGAATTGTAATGCAGGGTTTTCCAAAACTTGAATTTTGTTAGATATTTAAAAAACTTGTTTTTACAATTGCAAATTCAACACTAAAATATACATTTTTAGTTTGTGCTTGATATATTATTTCCTTATTCTTAAATGTTTGACTTGGATGTAAACCAACATTCAAAAATTACTTGGAAATATCAGATATAATTAAAAAAATTTATCCAATAAGTATGCTCCATTTTGTTTATTTAAGCAATTTATTTTGTTGTGTATTTGATCAGTGTTACATAAAAGAGTGTTAACTAATAATAATTATCAAGAGTCATTTACTACTACTAGTGATTTGTACTTTGTTCAATCATAAATACAAAATTTGGCTACTAGAACTTTAATATAGTAATTTTAGATTGTGTATGTGAAGGACATAATATTCAGGGTGCTTCATTAATGATTGAAAATATGTCAACTGTAGAATTCTCATTTCAAAATATGAAGATTTGATCCAAGTCACCAAGATAAAATGTGCCTAGTTTCTGAGTTACAAGGTGTTTTATTTAAGAATATTAAAATTATTTTGTACCCTGTACTTACTTTAAAATAATTTGACATATTATTGTCATATTTGGTGGGAAGTGTAGGTACTAAAATACTACTAAAAATAGTACTAAATTATGTTAAATACCTAAACCTTTCAGGCTAATACCAGAAGCATACCTACACCTTGTATTGGACTTTTTTTTGATTCTCCAATACCTACTTTCTATGTAAATATACTCTTTCTTCAAAGCAATAAAGTTATTATTTTTTGAGATATTTTATTATTGTATTGTCCTATCTGTCTGCTAGTCCGTGAGAAGATTTGTGACCTTGATGAGATCTAGAAGTCTCTTCACAGTATCTCTTTTGGTGAGGTTGTATATAGCCCTACTAGATCTTTCCAATGGTCTGATCTTCTCTTTTCTTCAGCTTTGCCTATTTCTTCCACTATTACATTGGGGCTGATACTGCAAAAGGGTCTTTCAGTCCCTCTCTTTGCTAGTCCACCTGCTATTTAATTACCTTCTATTCCAGTGTGTCCTGGGATTCACAGTAAGGTTACTATATTGTTCTCGCCTAGTTCATTGAGTATGCCTAGGCAGTGAACATCATTTACTCAATAAATATAGCTATTCTTGCTCTAAATGATCTTCTAACTTGAAAGTAATATTAAAGGTATTTAAAAACATTTCAAAACCAATAAATGGGTTTCTAAGTTTTTTGAAAATATTAAAATTAGAAAAATCATTGTATCATTCCTCCATATCATTTAGATGAGTTGACTCTGGTCCCACTTTTGTTTCATTCTAGTAGGATCTTGTCATTGCTGTTAGATGTCCTTATTGTATCTAAAGATAGTGCATGTTGTAAAATTTATAACGATGATTTAGTGAAAAAACACATTTTGAATAAAAAGTCCCTCTCAAACTATATATCACAAGCCTATACTTCAGATTGTAACTACACAGGTGGCTGAAGGTAAATAGGGATCACATTTTCAAGTTGAAGAATGTCAATTTGTAATTTAAATTTGACATGTTTCAGGATTTTTTATAAATAGGCACTGTAGGTATAAGATTGTATTCTAACACCCTTGATTGTTTAAACAACTAGTTTCTATACTCAAAGCTAACATTCTGTAATATTATTTAATGAAATAATATTTAGTGATTTAAGAGCAACGTTAAAAAAGTTGGACACCGGTAAGCAATGTTCAATCGACCTCAGATTAAGAGGTATGATTTATGACCAATCATTTTGTTACACCCTGTATAAGCACACAAAAACGTGAATGATGCACATAATTTGCACCAAATTATAAATGCCCCTCGAAAGGGTTGTGCTTACTTTATCCTTGTCCATAAATATAAATGTACATTTCTAAGGAGATTCTTGTTTAATTTAATTAATTATGATAATACATTTTTTTCACTTCTTATACTTATATAGGGAAAACCATAATTTGACACAGTTATGGTAAACAATATTTACGTTTTTATGATATAAGTTTCGCAGAAATTACAGATAATATATATTATGTAGTAATATTTTAATGGATTAGCATAAATTTTGCTTAAAACATTTTAAGTACTATTAATTGAAGATTTAGAAAAAAAACATGAAAAACTAATCATATTTAAACAACTTATTCTAGAAAAGATTTTTATTGATAAAATTTTAAGTACAAATTCTTATTTGTTGGCAAAATGAATAAGAATAGGGTTTGAATGAAAACAAATTGAATATGTTGAGTTTAGAAATCTAGCTCGGTCAGGTTCTCTTAATTATATGGTTAATAAAAAATAAAATACCGAGACGTAATTTATGGATAAAATTATATAAAATAATAGTATTACTAAAACCTGAATTTTAGAAAAAGCAATATTTTATGGTAGTTTATATCCAAAATCTGTTTCTTTTGATCAACGTTTGCCGATCTCTCAATTAATTTTTAAAATCTGGACCTGATTTTTGTTGCTATTAATAAGTTATTGTTGTTATTATCTGTAGGTACCAAATATCAAAATGATATACGGAGCGATTCGTTAGTTTTGTCATGACCTTATAGAACATGAGCAAAATCTGCAAAACCCTGTGCCTCGCTTACAAAGTTTGTAAGACCCAATAAAGAGGGTATTCTTAAAACCGCTTTGGTGATCTTGAATCCTTTCCCAATAAAACACCATGTCTATTTCGGGACCGGTGAGTTGCATCCCATTTGAGCAGGCCAAACTTTTGACCGCTGACTTGCATCCGTCCAACCGCCGAGTCAAATCCCGTCAACAAATTTAATATTGTGTCTAAAACTGGTAGATAATTCAATAAAAGCGGGCATTGTTGTCATGTTTATTCTAATATAAGTAGTATTCTTTTTACCGCTAAAAGATGCCACAACTGAGTCGATCTGAGCTTAGATTCTTCTAAGATCTAAGATAAATTCGGTATAATTTTCTGGTTAAAAAGAACATTCTGACTCAAATACATAAACTCGAGTGTTTACATTTTCTCATTGCTGAAATTACACTTATTTGTCAAATCTTTGATTCTTATTAAAATGAATGAACAGATGGATTTCACAAATGTACTTGTGGTAAGTAAGCTGATATTGGTGAATTTTATTGCCATGTTATTAATTCTTTTATGCAAAGTAATTGAGTAAAACTGTTTTAGAGCAATATTTTTAACGAGGATTCCTCAGATAAAATAGGTACTCTAGTTACTAACCTACAATGCGTTGCAAAAGATTTGACTTTTCATCATTTCTTATGTACTTGTTATTTTCGTCAAACACAATATTGTATGCGTGGGTAGAAATAATATATTTTGATGACATGATGGACTTCAGCCCAAATTTGCCAAACTACAAACCACGGCCAGATGTTTTCTGACATGACCATAGATTCTTATGAGATTAATTTAAAAACAAAACACCTTAACCTCAAAAAGCTCTTTCTCAGTTGAAAGCTTCATAAAATACAAGCTCAGCTGAAGTAAGTATCTCACTAAAATCTCAGTTCAAACTTAGTTGCTGAAGGTAAAAAGAATGGTCATTTTAAACTGAGCAACTAACTAACTAAGATTCTTACTTATTCCCAGTTAATTTGGGTAAAAAGAATACTACTATAATAGTAATTGATACTAAATTTTATTACCGGTGTGAAGTTAGCAGCCAGTTTCCACCTAGCCGCCAAATGACCAGTGGCGTCGGGAAATAATTGTCTTTATAAATAGTGACTTATGCTTAGCAGAGGAAAAAAATGAATCTAAATGAATAAAAGTAAGTATACAAGGATTTTTGTTTGTTCTGATTATTAAAAATTTCGTTATTTGTAAGCCGTCAAAGGGTGAGTTATCACTCTTCATAATATTGGAAAAACCAGAAATGACATATAGAAAGGATTAGCCACATTGAAATTAACTACAAGCATTTCTTAATAATCGTAGAATAACGTATTATGAGATGAGTAACTTGTAAGCCGTCAAAGAGGGTGTTTTCACCCTTTCAAATATTAAAAAAATCAGAAAGGATATACAGAAATGTTTAGCCTCCTTGAAATTTGGTACATGTATTCTTCAATATACGTAGGATAACGTATTATGAGATGAGTAACTTGCAAGCCGTCAAAGGGGGTGTTTTCACCCTTTCAAATATTAAAAAAATCAAAAAGGATATACAGAAATGTTTAGCCTCCTTGAAATTTGGTACATGTATTCTTCAATAAACGTAGGATAACGTATTATGAGATGAGTAACTTACAAGCCGCCAAAGGGGGTTTTTTCACCCTTTCAAATATTAAAAAAATCAAAAAGGATATACAGAAATGTTTAGCCTCCTTGAAATTTGGTACATGTATTCTTCAATAAACGTAGGATGACGTATTATGAGATGAGTAACTTGCAAGCCGCCAAAGGGGGTTTTTTCACCCTTTCAAATATTAAACAAATTAAAAAGGATATACAGAAATGTTTAGCCTCCTTGAAATTTGGTACATGTATTCTTCAATAAACGTAGGATAACGTATTATGAAATGAGTAACTTTCAAGCCGTCAAAGGGGGTGTTTTCACCCTTTCAAATATTAAAAAAATCAAAAGGGAGATACAGAAATGTTTAGCCACTTTGAAATTTTACTATTTAGTATGCAACTCGCAGGTCACCGTCTATTTTTAGTGTCCCGTACGTTGGAATTAAAAGATTGTAATGATTAAATTGAAATTTGTTACACATAGGAATCTCTGTAAAATAAACAAATTTAATACTGCCTCTTAATAAACGAATAACTTAAATATTTTTAAAAAAGTCCAGAAGTAGGGTAGATTCTTATCTAAATCGTCTAAACGGTTCATTATACAAACAGATAACTCCACCAACTTGACGATTAGCAATTTGTTATTCACCCCTATTGTGCTTAATCAACAGCCCCAAATTGCTTTTACCCATTTTAATTTATTCCATTACCCATTACTGTTATTATCGATATAATAACCTGAGAAATCACTGAACCGAAAAATGCACCTTTGAACGTTTTGTTTATGGGAAAACCTCCATTCCACCCATTCGTGTGTTAGGGGGTGGTCATGGATGGACAGGTGATCGGGAAAGCACCCTCGATTAATGAAAATTACCCTTAAACAATTATTTCCTGTCACATTGTATTACGAAATGATTTTTTATTTGTTATTTCATTTTTGTTCAATTTTTTTTAAAATGTATTAAAAATTATTGTAAATTATTTACTTAATTGCAGTTTCCTTTAAATATTTGTCATTTTAGTAAAGCGTGTTATCAATAGATGTGAAAGTTAATATTATAACGCCTTACACATTTGAAAATTACTTTTCAAAGAGCAGACCGTTCACCAAGAAGCAACAACTATTCCCCTGGCTATATACCACGAAGGGTATTGAATTTCACTTCCAAGTTAAATGGGGTTGGTATATCTGCAAGATATAAGTAACCAACCATTCTGGTTTGTGATTAGAATTGACAGGTTTCGTCCATGCAGCAAAAACGTAAAGATTCAAGCAATCTTTTAAATTAGTCATATGTCATACGATCACATGTAGGCCTCTTTCTTATAGCCTTTACAGACCCAAATTAGATTAAAGTTATTCTTTGACCAGATGTTAGTTTGCAGTTGAAGGTTTTTAAAAAACTACGCTTATAGAGGAATAAGAAACATCACGCCAAAAAAACAACACTATTTTTACTAAAATAAAGTGGATCCTAATTTCATACCATCAGGTAAACTATTACATACCTAAATTATACCTACTAGCATAAAAAAATGAAAATATTTATAAAACTAATAACTTAAGGTATGTGAACTGTTTGATAAAAATAAGAGTATGGTAATAGTACACTTCGACAATGATATAAAATACAAGGGTGATCCATTTAAAAATACTCAGAAAATAATGTACTTGAGTTTTAACTCACCATATATTTGATTTAATAAATATTAGTAAAATCATTCGTATTTAAAAATTTTGATAATCATTAAAAGGCTTTGTCTTCAATAGATTATTATTCTTTTACTCCTATTAAATTAGACAGGGCGTTGAACTTGTTACAATGTTGACGGAAAATTGGTTATAACCTTTCAAATACCTACCATGTATAACATATTACAACCTCTTATAGTTGCGATGGAGAAGTGAAGCGAATTTCAGTTTTAAACTAAAATATAAGGTGTTCCATTTAAGAAGCACCGAGTTATGAAACACTCTACAACATTGTAACTACTTTTGATATACAGGGTGTTTTCAAATTACACTTACAACCTTTGCAAGCAGATAATATAAGTATTGAGAGGTCCATTCGATTTACTTTTCGAAATACAGAGTGTTGAAGTTATGAAAAATTGAATGTTTTAATTTAATAACTTTAAAATGGATGAATATATTTATTTGACATTTGGCAGGTTGTTTTTAAAAGTAAAAGGGAATATTTTGATGGAAAAACATGTTTCAATTCTTGATCCAGTGGTGTACATTTGGAAGATGTCAACTTTCCCCGCCCGTATTTTACGCCACTGGCATTTGAAGTTATATTTATTTTATTTTGTATTCCTCAATGGTTTTCACATGAAAAACGCATAACCTTCACATATCAAAAAATTTGCGGTTTTCAAGATATTCGATGTTTTTATGAAGTTAATTTTTGATAATGAAATAAAAAAAATTTCTTTAATATTTTTTAATAATTACCAAACTATTGGTTAGAACATGTAACAAGAACTAATTTGTGAAACAACAATGCATCTAAGATATTGAGAGATGATTGTTGAAAATACTTTTCCAAACTTGTGATTTTATTAACAAAAGAATTAATGACAATAAAAAATAAGACAATTACAAAGTTAAATAACATCCCATTGAAACATAATTATTCACATGTAGTCCCTCGTCTACGATACAATGGTAGAAACGCAGGAGGAACTGATAACAAGAATCCATGCAGCTACAGAAATTATTTCCGGTAATCGCCAGTCTTTCCAAGGTATGCGATTTTCAATGATTATTTCACTAGAGTGAATTGATAACTGACAAAATTTGAAGGTTTTGAACTGGCAATTTTTTGTCTTGTCGCGGCAATTTTTTGACGTTTAATATATCAAATCTATGAGTATAAAATTCTATCACTCTTTGATATTTTTCTCTCGTGAAATAGTCATGTCGAATATCACTCAATTAAAAATTTTGTAAGGTAAAATTTTTCTCTTGTCGTATTCAAGTTTGTTGCTTTTAGGTAATTTTGCTCATGACATGGCAAATACACTGGTGGTTTTTTCACTTATTCATTTGTTCATCAATTATCGCGTTGTTGGTTACCAGAATAAATAGTTTGGCATGTTTGTCAACAACTTATTGAATTTTCAAGAACTAACAATGAGTCGATTCGGTGTGTCTACGAACGCCGAAATTAGTCAAATTGTTAATACCTGTGTGCCTACTAATACAGTTGCGACGCAATCATCAATCTGGCGACAATTTTCTACGTTTTGCGATGCAAAAAGATACACATTTGAGCCAGATACTTCCATCGAGAAATTGAATGTAATATTGCAAGATTGGGCATTTAATATTTAAGCGGTAATTAAAACAATTTGGAACACCACCGCTAAAATGCTACAAAGTAAATATTATAACGAATTTAATATTGTAGCAACCCTTTCATCGATGTTCAGTTTAATTCATTACGAGCTGTAGTGTATCAGCTCTTAATAAATCTGAAGTATTTGCAATGGCCAGATTATATAACGAAAATGGACCGGAAGGACTTCAAAAGAAATTATATCACATTTTGGCGTTTGAACTAGCTTGGCGCGGAGGAGAATCAGCTTACTGCAAAACCACTTATTTCGTATCTGAAATAGAAAATTATGGAAAAGAAACTGGACGTATCGAGTATAATCCTCTATTTTCGAAAACGAGACAAGGCGGCAACAATAAATTATGTGACAGCAAATGGATCACGCCTAATATTTTCGACGAAGATATTTGCCCAATACGTTTATTCAAAAAGTTAATGGAAAAACGAAACACTTTTATAACTTCGGACAGAGTATTTCTTACACCAAATCCCTTTTGGAAAAAGAAACATTCTAAAGGTTGGTACAAGAATTTGCCGATTGGAATTAATGAAATTTACTAAACGCTCAGCACAACGCATTGGTTTAGATGTCAAACGTGTCAAAATTACAAATCACTCAAATCGAGCGGCAGCAGTTAGCGAATTAAGTAAAAGCGGAATTGAAGAACAAGCTCTAATAAAAATAACAGGACACAGCAATTCATCATCAATAAAACCATACTTACAAGTTGAAAAAGAGTATCATTCAAGCATTATTCAATCAATTCGTTTGGAAAATGAAAAAACTTCAACATCTACTAGAGAAACGATTAGCTGTGGCACCCGCAGCGATATCACTGTTCCTAGTATGAATTTCAATAACTGCGTTTTTAATAATTGTACATTAAAATAAAAATGTGTTTATTTTTAGTGTTTCATAAATAAAGTTTGCATTGATATGTTTCCAAATTTCTCATTCATTAAATTGTCCTGCCGAATTACACTCGAGGTTTGTATTGATATTGGGTACATTTGTGTTGTTCAAATTCTAAACTGTTTCCTTTAGCAATTTGACTCGAATAACTGTCAAATTGCTAGGAAACAGTTTCTCATTAAACAACCCAAATTTACCCGATAAAATACTTGTGCAATTATAAGTGAGAAAATGTTGCAGATTATGGACAAAATTTTGACCATCTCTTGTAATTTGTTGGCTGCTTAATGAAAAAATGGGATATTATTCAACCTTTTTGAAGTCATTAATTCTTTTGTTAATAAAATCACAATTTTGGAAACGTATTTTCAAAAATCTTCTCTTAATTTTTTAGATGCATTGCTGTTTTACAAATTAGTTCCTGTTACATATTCTAACTATTAGTAGTTTAGAAGTTATTAAAATAAAAAATTTAAGAAAACTATTTTTTTTATTTTATTATTAAAAAGTGATTTTGTAGACTTCACACAAATATCTAATATCTTAAAAACTACAAATGTTTTTATATGTAAGGGTTATGCGTTTTTACGTGAAAACAAAATAAAATAAAAATAGCTTCAAATGCCAGTGGCGTAAAAAATCGGAGGGGAGTGGTGACATATTCTTCCAAATGTACACCACTGGATCATGAATCGAAACATGTTTTTCGATCAAAATATGCCCTTTTACATTTAAAAACAACCTGCCAAATGTCAAATCAATATATTCATCCGTTTTAAACCCTGCATTTCGAAAAGTAAATAAGCTGGACCCCTCAATCCTTTTATAATTTTGTGCAATTTTACGAGACGTATCTACAAGCAAACGTTGTACGTGTCATTTGATAACACCCTGTATTAAGCTTAAAGCTGTTTACAATTTTTTGTCAATAACTTTTTTTGGTATCTTACCTTCTTAGCTTTATCACACTAATCAATCACCCTGCATATTATATACAGTTACCCTATATAGAAATACTCATAAATAAGTGATGATTATTTAACAAAACACTCAAATCTCCCTAATTTTTAATTTATTTTTTTAGTTGTTCGTTACACTTTGGAAGTTAATGAAGGTTATCGAGTCATCATGGCTCTACCCCTCATTACCATATTTTATTGAAATAACCGTCGCGATCTCTTTGTTTGACGGCGTGTGGGCTGCACCAAGTAACGGTGAAACGTAAAAAAAATTGTTGAATATGTACAGTAAACATGTTTAGTGTTGTTTGGACGAAAGGTCTAGTTTAATGACTTATCGACAAATTTAGGCCGGCTAGTATAGATGCGAGTAAAATTAGTTTGCACTCTTTCACAATAAAATAAGAGTATGCGGCAAGGTCTCTTTGAGGATTAAAAAGAAGAAAATATAAAAAAGTCATAAATAATTTCTAGTTTTGACCTACCCAGAAGCTAACAATTGATTCTCATTGGTGCAATGTAGCTTCCGATTGGTCTATGAAAAATTTACTTGAATTGTTAGTCCACATGGACTGTTAACGTCCCAGGGTTATCAAAGGTATAAAGATGTTTTTCTACCCGTATACTATAAGTTGTTAATTAAATGCCAATTTTCAGTTTCATAGTGATATTTATTATAACACTGGTTTTCATTATGAAACTGAAATATTTAACAATATAAATCTAGATTTTTAAATAACCAAGTAGGCAGACCCAATATTTTCTGTAGAATTTTTGACAGTTTCTAAGAGATTCGTGTTTTATGACAGTTTCAATCAGTTAGTCAAAAAGGTAGATACCTTCCACTTTTTAAAAGAAATGTTGCGGGACGAAGAGTTTTCATACACACCACCTGAAATCGCTGAAAACGTGAAAAATGTATCCAATACTTTAACCTGCAAAATCAAAAAAGGTATGTGATAAACATATACAGTGCTATTCAAAAGTCCCCTCCCCCCTCGTATCTTTTGAACGGCTATAGAATGGCCACCTCGGTCACCAGATCTGACACCATTAGATTTTTTTCTATGGGGGTACTTGAAATCCAAGGTTTATACTACGGCACCAGATAGCATTGGCGTTTTGAAAGAAAGAATTATTGAAGAATGCAATGCTATTTCAGCTGACACATTCGAACGAGAACGACAAGAGTTTACTAATAGGATGTATTACTGTCAGGAAGTAGACGGAGCACATTTCGAACACTTGCTATAAGAATCCATTGTTGATATTTGATTAATTGAATTTAAAAAAATAATTTCAATAATTTTGGTATTTATTTAATTTATATGTCAAAATTAGTTTAAACCCAAACAAAATTAATATGGCTATGTAGCCAATCTCAATGCCTTTCAAACGAGATATCACTTGCCATAAGGTCCTATTTAAAATTATTGGCCAGAGTGGCACTGTGACGTCATCTATTACTATTACGTCACCTGTTACCATTCGTAGAGAAGTTTACAACACTTTATTTCCACTCTCCAAATTTTATTAAAGTAAGTGTAGCCGTTCAAAAGATACGAGGGGGGGGGAGGGGACTTTTGAATAGCACTGTATAAGCGAATTCATATGTAACATTAAACAAGTTAAATTATAAAAAAGTATTAAGAAAAAGGCATCAATGTTGTTGAATTCAAATAAATTTCTTGTTCGTAGAAAAAATAATGTATGCAACTCTCATGTAATGGTTAATACACTCGCATTAATTCTTGTGTATTATTAATCATCATTACATGATCGTTGCATATTATACACTATTAATAAATGATAGTATCATTATGATACGGTCACTATAAAATCAACCAATTGGGTAACAATTTCTAACAAAATTGTTGGTTTAATGCTCCCTTAGGTAGGTGCATAGTAAATTAATCGAGTTATATGTATACTCGATTTGAAATTGGTTGATAGTAATAAATCATTAAAATCCGTCAAACACGTATACAAAGTGGTCCACCTAAATTGCCAAGTTTTAAATAGTATATACATTGAAAGTATAGACCCTTTTGCATTTATTAAACTTTCCATTCCTATAGATCTGATAAGGGCGTCGAATACAAAGCTTAACCCGAGGCTCGAACAATAAGCTACCTGTGATGTTTTGCACTCATGCACGTGCTTTCGGGTGGGTTTAAGTTTATATTAAACACAATAATTATATAATTTAGTGAACATTCGGATGTGTGGCATAATTTGTTACCCTTGTATTTGAATAAATATAATACTAATAACAATAAAGCAACCAATAAACAAGTAAATTTGGAAAAATGTTTGTATTTGAAATTCTATAAAATTTATAGTAAGTCATTACATTTCTTCGCTTTAAATTAATCATCATCAGAAAATGAAATATCTGAGGGACTGTCTTCTTCCCCTAAATTGATAATAAGTGGTTCGACCGTTTTCTCCAGTAAACTATCCAATTGCCACATTTTTTCCTCCTCCTTTATTACATGCTCTATACATCTTTGCCACTTCCCCGCGTTGACTTCTTGAAGCGCTTCTTCAAAGAGTTTTTGAACATCACTCATTTTATAAGTGGTATTTTTTCTAGCCACATAACCTTTCACATGAGCCCATACCAGTTCGATCGGATTTAATTCGCAATGGTAGGGGGGGAGCCGAAGCACTATTATATTTTGTTTTTTGGCCATTTCATCAACAACATATTTTTGAAACCGATGTTTATGGGTGTTTACAATTGATAGCAACTCCTTTTTAACCATATTGTCCTCAAATTGTATTTGTTTCTCCACAAGCCACTCGATAATTTTTGCTTTTCGCCAAGCAGTTGTAGGCATCTTCTCCAATCTTCTGGAGTGATACGGAGCGTTATCTAACACAATGACGGAGCCAGGTGGAATCAGCTCTATCATTTGTTCGAAATACTCCTCAAAAACATCAGCATTCATATCCTCGTGGTAATCGCCTGTACGAACTGATTGGAATGATAATAGTCCACCTTCTAAAAAGCCATTGGAGCTACCGATGTGAGTTATAATTAATCGTTTTCCTTTTCCAGAGGGCGGATTTATTCCTGTTGACAGACACACACTATTTCATCTTTTTCGAGCAAATGAGACTTCCGACTATGTTTTTCCCATCTAAAATTCATTTCTCTTAGAACTTTCCATAGTTTATCTCTCTTGATTGCAGGAAAGTCTTCTTTTACTGCCCCTAAAACTCTATCCAAAGTAGGGATCTCCTTATTGAAATAGAATGAATGCACCTTTCGTCTTATGATGGCCTTTTCGTCCTCATCGATCGGTATTGTTCGCCTTCCTGGAGATGGTTTTGGTGGCGTCACGGTTCCTGTCTTTTCTTCCCGCATCAACCTGTAGATGGTTGCTTTTCCAATACCTGTCATCTTTGAACAAAGTTCCACTGTAGAATCGATACTTATTGCACTTTTTTGATATCTAAGTGCATTAAATACATTAAGCACAATAATCTTTTCACTAATACTTAGCGCTGATTTCGCAGCTCGCTTAACTGGAATAAATCCTGAAAGACTCTCCATTTTCAAAAATTACCCAAATGTGTGTCCTAGAATACTCGCATTAGGTTTGTTCGCTCTTAAAATGACTCACAGTTTTATACCAATAAGTACCTACCTACCTACCTAATTTTTCGTAACAACCTGAAGTAACATTGTGTATTAATTGTTCCCGGAATTCTCGGCATAATTATTTTTACCTGTTATGACAATAATGATTACTAAATTATTCGGATAAGTAAATAGGGTTCAAACCGGCACGTCAGGTAGGTGCGCCTATGGAATCGGCTGCTAAAAATGATTTATTACTATCAACCAATTTCAAATCGAGTAGAATTATCTCAACTACGACGTTTTACAATGAATCACAATGAAAATCCTTTTTATATCGATCGTACAATATGCAGAATCTAATCGTGACTTTGTTCACGAACGAATCTCGTGAAGGTCGTATGACATCGGTTGTTGTATACTACGTTCCAACATATTTCGTTTTGACTTATGCCAACGGTTGTTGTATACTACGTTCCAACATATTTCGTTTTGACTTATGCCAACATGATTGATTTAAGACCAAAACCTACAGAGCAGGTAGTCTTTAATCCGATAACAATTGCACAGTATCGTACTCTGAACCAATCGGAAGCTACATTGCACCAATAAGAATCAATTGTTCCCTTGTGGGTAGGACAAGTCTAGAAATGATTTATGGCTTTTTTATCCTTTCTGCTTTTTATTGTTCAAATAGACCTTGCCGCATACTATTATTTCATTGTTAAACAGTGCAAACTAATTTTACTCACAACTATACCCAAAATGTATATTTATATTTATCAGAGGAACCAATTTGTTTTAATATAGCTGGTGATGGGTTTGCAAGAATGAAACTCTTGATTATTCCATTCGGTTCCTTTTTGCGATGAAATTTAGTGTGAAAATAACGAAAATTCGTAAAAACTTTTGTATCTTTATTACAGTCAATATATTCCTTTTCATTCAATATATCCAGACATTTTTGAACGTCTTTTTTACATCTGCCCAATAAGATATTATCTTCATTATAACTGATCAAATTTTCGCGCGGGTTCCGAAAACGGGACAAATTTGCGTCCCAGAGCTCATTTCGGGGACTCGTAATTACAAAAAGGACAGTCCCGTTAAATATAACTGATGCTGCAAAAGATTTCACGATCTAAGAAACTGACTTGACTTGAGTTAGGCTTGAGATGCAATAAAACCATAAAACATTTCGGATTTACCGTGCAGGGCCGCACTATACTTGATGAAAAATAAGTCTTTTAGAGTTTTCAGGTAATAATTTATAATTCGTTAACAACAAAATAAATACGACCCTGTCACGGCTAATACTTTTATGGCTTTATTGCATGTCAATATCCCATCTCAGGTCAAGTCAGTTTCTTAGATCGTGAAAAGAACTATACGTTGACCAAAACCCCACAGTAAAAGACATTATCAATAATCCAATACTTAAACAAAACAACTGAGAAGGAAAATTATTAGATTGGAATAATAAATTGTAAAAAAAATGTTTATTGATTTTTTGTTATAAAGTAGCAGAAAATTGTTAAAGCGGACCATCTGCCTCTATCTTACTAAAGTCATACTTAGAACTGGGAGTGTTGATAAACATCTGGTTTTTTCCGTTCTCGGAAATAAAAATATTAACTTGTAAATGTTACCATTTATAAGGAAATCCATAATAATCAACTTGTTAGAATAAAATAGATACGTATATAATTAACGGCTATTTCATAGACAAAACCCGGTTAAATATAACTCCAATCGGATATTTCTAATTATATTAAAAGGTCAAAGTTCGAAGTGTGTGCTAGAGATTTAATCTTATACCAAACAATACATTTTTTAAAGTTCCTCATAATCGGAGGTCATGTTAATCGAATGTTATTGTTTTTATGTTTTATCATGATAAATATATTACCAACCGGAAGAGAATTAATTATTATTAAAATAAAAACAGAACTATAGTTTGTTGGCGAGCGGCGAGCTGTATCTAGGGTTGCCAACCGTACTCGAAAATAGAGTATTGTCCTCTATATCATGTAGGCGTACTCTATAATCTACACTAATAGAGTACGCTAAAATACTCTTTTTTACAAAATGTTTACTAAACTAGTGCACGTCTGTAATAATATGCAAAAATCCATAATCAGAATAAAAAAGTCTACTATTTACTGTTAATATGTTGGTATCGCCGATTCCCCAAACCATATTCGAACGTTCCTGAACGCAGCCACTAATGTCAGTTAAATGTGTCAATGTCATGTCACAAGTTATTTTGAGTAGTCTTTGCTTTGAGGTTACCCGTTGTTAAATTGATTTTGTTTCCACTGTGTTGCGACTTCATTGTGTTTAGACAAATGTCTGACTTATTTGCAAAAATGATTTGATTTTAGTAGTGATAACTGGCTGTATTCACTAAATACAATATCTTTAGAGACTAATGTTAAATTTAATCATTTAGAACAAATTATAGAAGGAAAACTTAATTTACAAAGACTAAACATACAGATGGACAGTTTATATTCAGAAGTAATAATTTTAAAAGAACTCGCAAGTCGAATTGTTTAATAACACAGATTTTATGCAAAAATCCACTGCAGAAAAATGGCAATTTATTTAAAAAAAATGTCCTGAAGAATTTGATTGTTTAAAAAAAATTATTAGCTATATAGTCTCTGTTCCCGCCACTTCAGCATTTACTGAAAGAGTCTTTTCGGTCATGAATGTGAAGTGGCGAGAAGAGAGAAACAGAGCTTCATTGAATTTAATCAAAAATGAGCTCTTGATATATATAAATTTAGAGTAGAGGAATGTTTGGACTCATACAATTCCTTTAAAAACAATGAAAAATTGTTATGTGCTGCAAAAGTACAAAATAAATGATACTCTTTTTTGCAAGTCCGTATTCTTTATTTACCTCCTTTAAAATCAGATATACTTTATTTCTTCTAAAAAAAGTTGGCAACCCTAGCTGTATCCCAAAAAGTAAAATATTACGTGAACGAAAAAAGGCAACCGTCGAATTGCATCCGTAATCCAAAAAGGTCATTAATAATCGCCTACCATGGTCAAACGCTGGTAATATTTTACAGCAATGTTGCCGATATATTATTTGAATCTTAAATATTTTTATAAAAATTGGAACATATGTACAGGGTGTCCCGGGACTAATGGGAAAAGAGTTAGGAGCGTATAATCTGAGCCAAAATAATGTTAGTACTTCATATAAACTTTTTCTATGCAGGCCCTCGTTTTCGAGTTATAGGCATGCAAAGTTTTAATTTTGAATTTGGTTTTTATTTTTATTTTTTGTACTAGTTATTTGATCTTTATAAAATTTAAGGCAAAGCAATAATGTACGTGTATGTTTATTTTGGACAGATTTACAGTAGTACCTTGAAGCCAGGGACGGACTACTCGCAATGGTTAGTGATCCAAAAATTTTGCAGGAATGGCACACCCTGTATGAAATTATCGAAATTGACTTTCCCACACATTAAGCTAACGAAAAGGTAATCTTGTTGGAATTCGATAAAATAAGCCGTTTGGCTAATATTTACAGTTTTATTAAAGCACTACGTACTAATTTACGCATTCACCATTTTTATAAGTACACAACGAGGTAAAACTAACTTATTAATACGATGTCCAACGTTTACCTACAGTAGTACAAAAAAATAATTTGATGATAGCAGAAGATAAAAAACATTAACGACTTATTAATTCGAAAGTTGGTGAAAACGATTTAAAAGTGTTTTTACCGTTTATCAAGTAACCATAGGATTACTTCTTGTCAAACGTTGTGTAGAATAGTTCGAAGTCAGTACTTGTCAATAATTCATAAGTCCTTGATTTAACAGTTAAAGTTCGGCAAGTTTATCTGAAGCCGTGAAAGTAATGCAGTTGCCACGTTTAACTTAGAAAAAGCTAAAGTGCTAAGTATGTAGTGATAATAATTAGAAAATGGACTTTTTATTATTAACAATATGATTAAAAGGTAATTCTTGAATGTGCTGGTTCCTTGGATTTTGTCTATTAACATAATATTTTCCACACTTTTCCAAATTTGATATGGGCTTCTTCAAGCTCTGACAGCGTTGAGCCAAAACCATAATTTTCACGCCCTCCGAACTAACTCAAATGGTGAAATTTATAGAAAGGCCTTCGTTGCTTAGCGACCAGCTGACTTCCTATTGGCAAGCGCGTGCGCGTGTTCTTCCCTCTCACTTTGTCAATTGACTGACATTGATTATCCAGTGGCGTTGGTATTGTCAGTGTCAGATTTTGAACTATTTCGTATCCATATAGAATTCAAGTACGATTCTTAACATTATTTGTTTTTAACAAATACCGTGTTTTCAAAATATACCTTACCTTTAAAGCAAAGCAAAACTCAGTTTCTATATACAGTGCTATTCAAAAGTCACCTCCCCCCCTCGTATCTTTTAAACGGCTACACTTACATTAATAAAATTTGGAGAGTGAAAATAAAGTGTAAACTTCTCTACGAATGGTAACAGGTGACGTAATAGTAATAGATGACGTCACAGTGCCACTCTGGCCAATAATTTTAAATAGGACCTTATGGCAAGTGATATCTCGTTTGAAAGGCATTGACATTGGCTACATAGCCATATTAATTTTGTTTGGGTTTAAACTAATTTTGACGGATAGGTTAAATAAATACCAAAATTATTGAAATTATTTTTTTAAATTTAATGAATCAAATATCAACAATGGATTCTTATAGCAAGTGTTCGAAATATGCTCCGTCTACTTCCTGACAGTAATGTATCCTATTAGTAAACTCTTGTCGTACTCGTTCGAATGTGTCAGCTGAAATTGCATTGCACTCTTCAATAGTTTTTTCTTTCAAAACGCCAATGCTATCTGGTGCCGTAGTATAAACCTTGGATTTCAAGTACCCCCATACAAAAAAATCTAATTGTGTCAGATCTGGTGACCGAAGTGGCCATTCTAGGTAACGTCTTACTGCACCATAATAATGTGCAGGAGCATCATCTTGTTGAAATGTTATTTCCAGATGGCCGAATTCATCTGGATTATCTTCCAGAATTTCAAGAATTAACGGCTCAATTGCATTTTATAACATCTCCAGATACACTTCACCGCTTAAATTTGAATTTAGGAAAACAGGACCAACTATGTGGTTTCCCAAAATACCTGCCCAAACATTGACTTTTTCTGGAAATTGGGTATGTTGTTCACGAAAGCTGTGAGGATTTGTGTCTCTCCTATACCTTACATTTTGTGTATTCACATTTTCATTGAGGCAAACAGTACTTTCGTCACTAAAACAAATTGTTTTTATGTAATGTGGGGTTTGACTAATTTTATTTGTCATACATTCACAGAATTCGAGTCTTCTGTCGGGGTCGTCATCCGAAAGGTGGTGCATCATTTTTAACTTATATGGATGAAATTTATTTTTAGCCAACACTCTCTGTACTGTACTTTTACTTACTTCACAGATAGACGCAACTTTAGTTGAAGAGGAAGTAGGGTTTACTACCATTTCAGCAACTATATCTATTTTTTTTATCATCACTAAATGTTGGTCGACCAGATCGTTTGGCATCTTGAACACTACCTGTTGCTTCAAACTTGTGAAGAAGCTCTCTTAAATAAGTTCTCGAGATAGGGCGATCTGGGTATCTCTCATTAAATACACGTTCCGCTTCATGGAGATTCTTTCCAGATTCACCAATTATTAAGATAGCTGCTACTTTGTCGGCTTGAGTACGTACCATTTTGCCTATGTAAACTCTTAAACGTATCGTTAAACAATAATAAAATTAGATATTTAAGCTATTTAGAAAAACTTTGCAAAGCAACAAATACTATTAAATTAAAAACGTCAATTTTTTTGACAACCAACCAGAGGCGGACTGAAAAATCTTCAATATTTAAATGTGAAATAATAATTTTGGTATTTATTCAATTTATCCGTCAAAATTAGTTTAAACCCAAACAAAATTAATATGGCTATGTAGTCAATGTTTCCTCGCTCCTTCAGATAAACTTGCCAAACTATACAACGACAGAATTCACTTTTATTGAATACGCAGATATGCATTTAATGTATGGACTGGCTTCTCGAAACTGTTTAGAGGCCAAAAGGCTTTATGCAGAACATTTTCCAAACAAAGCAGATATTCTCTTAGCTACCCTACCCTAACCCAATCAAAACATGGAATTGTGGATATGTTTAATTTAAATTAATATATTATTCACTATATTGTTATTAAACTGTATTAGTAGCAGGTTTCGGAAATAAAATTTAGTATCAATTATGATATCAGAATAAACATTTACACCTATGGGTGTATTCATTATTCTTTTAAAAAATTAACAAAAATAGTTTTGTTCGAAAAAAAAAATGTTTTCAGAGAGATCATGTGCAAACCAAAATAATATCTTCAGATATTTTCCTAAAACTGATTCTGGGTGTTTATAATCTAAAACTAGACTATAATTTTCCAATTCACTATACACACACTCCCACTCAATAATTCTACCAAGGACTTATAATCCTTTGGAATAATAATCATTCAATTTGTACAATAACAACAACATCTAACCCCACCACATCTATTAAGATTTCAGGGAAAGCTATACCCGGATTACACACAAATTGTCGAGTCGAATTCGACAGTCCGCTTTATTCCCTAAAAATGAAATTTACTTTATACTTTTGGTGTCGTGGTTGAGTTCGGTTGCAGCCTCGAATATTATACACTGTGTCCGTAAAGTATGGAACAAATTCATTTTTAGCTAAACAGGCCATTTTAAGAAATAATCCTGAAACACGTCGATTTTTGATTTTAATTTACCGTATTTTAAAATAATAATCTAATATACAGGGTGAATTATTGTTTATTGCTGTCGGAATTCTCTCTTTTAATTCTTGAACATTTGCTGGTTTCGTTTGATACACAACATTCTTCAGATGGCCCCACATAAAATAATCCAAAGGATTGAAATCTGGTGTCCTCGCTGGCCATTCAATATGTCCACGTCTACAAATCCACCTGTTCGGAAAAATTTCATCTAGGTACCTTCTAACATCTACAGCATAATGTGAAGGTGAACCATCCTGTTGAAACCATAAACTTTCATCAAAACCTCCAGGATTACGTATGCTGGGAAACAAAATACGTAAAGTAGATACGAGATACCCCCTTAAAAACTCAAGGTACGTTGCCACGTTTAAATTACCTTCGATAAAGTAGGGTCCGATGATTCGATTTCTTACAATTCCAGCCCATACATTTACCTTTTGCGGGTATTGTGTATGATGCTCACGCATCCAGTGGGGGTTTTCTTTTGCCCAGTATCCACAATTCTGACGGTTAACCTCGCCATTTAACGTGAAAGTGGCCTCATCAGAAAAAATAATGTTTTCTATCAAGAGAGGGTCTCGGTGACATTTATCCATCATTTTTTCGCAAAATTGGATTCTTCTATCGGGATCATCTTCGTTTAATTCCTGCACAAGTTTGATTTTATAAGGATGCCATTTTTCAAGCTTCAATAGTTTTTGTACCATTGTTTTGCTAACACCGATATCGCCACTAACTTTACGCACAGAAGTGTGCGCATCTTCTTCAAAACTAAGTAAAACATCTAATGCTGTATCAGCATTTGCGTGGATTTTCAACCGTACCAAATTCTCGAAATTTATTTTCAATCTTACTGACTGTTGAACGCGTTATAGGTCTTTCTGGATATTTATCATTAAACAAATTGCACACTTCCATCTGATTTCGCGATCTGTCTCCATTCCCAATCATCGTAAAAGTATTTCAATTTTTTGTTTTACATTTAACTCCATTTCTACTTCAAATTAAATCTAAGCAATAATTAAAACATTCACGAATACCAAAAATATTGTAGTACTAAACTGTCACTGAACATCAATAAATTACTAAACAAATAATGACATTTCACAAAAACTCGACGACTACGTTTTTTTTTAAATTGATAAGAAATAATTTCTTTCATATTCTGTCTGCTAGACCACAAGTACCAAACATGTTTGGAAACAGCTCATTTTTATTAATCTAAAAATGTAACAAACTACAGGGTGTTACATTTAAACCAATTGCCGCTAGACAATGAGTATTTTTGATAATATTGTTAATTTAACTAATAAAGAATGTTACGCGTTACTTTATAAGCACACACATAACTATTGTATTTTTGTCCACCCTGTACATTGGAATCAACATGTGATACATTTTTGGAATCAGCTCAGCTAGAGTAATCCGATAATTGAGACAAAATGGGGGTGTTCCATTAAAAAAAAATTACGGTGACGTCATTACTCGAAAGTAATTCACCCTGTATATTAGATTATTATTTTAAAATACGGTAAATTAAAATCAAAAATCGACGTGTTTCAGGATTATTTCTTAAAATGGCCTGCTTAGCTAAAAATGAATTTGGACACATACATACTTTACGGACACAGTGTATTATTTAAATTACTATCGAATATATGGTTCGATCAGTAGGTAAATAGTTTTTTTTCACGTACGTATAGATTACGTAATCGGGTTTTCCAGGCGTAAATATTAGTTAAGTAGCTATTATCCAAAATAGTTATATAATTTACTAACAGGTAATAATAGATATACTTTACCAAGCCGATTTAATAAAAAATTAATTATACCTACTTCATATTTCCGTATAAATGAAAAAATCGGATACCAAAAACGATATTAATTTGATTACTTAATTTGAGTTACTTTGCTTTAATTAGATTTATTTTTTATATACATTACGTATACCGTTTGGTATTTAAATGTTTACAATAATAATAATGAAACTCCAATTAACATTGAAAATATTTAGACATGCTAGTAAAATCCCGTTTTCATAAAATATCTACAGTAGGACTTTTCGGAAACTGTTATCGGGTTATTCCGATTACTAGGTTTACTGATCCAGAAGTTCGAAAAGTGAACTGGGGTTAGGTATAGTTGTGAGTAGAATTAGTTTGCACTGTTTCACAATAAAATAACAGTACTCGGCAAGGTCTCTTTAACGATTAAAAAGCCGAAAAGATAAAAAAAGCCATAAATTATTTCGAGTCTTGACCTATCCCCAGCGAACAATTGATTCTCATTGGTGCAATGTATACCTTCTGATTGGTCTATGAAAAATTTACTTGAACGTCCCAGGGTGGGTTTAGTTCGTTTCTGTTAATAAAATGGGGAATTCCGTCCAGTTCGGCTCAATTTCGGTGTCGACCATAGGCGTAGGTCTTGAAATAGTATTGTTTGTAATATTAAAATTTCAAGTAATTGCGTAAGAGAATTAGGAAAAGTATGTTTTTTGGCCTGAAGTATCAATATCGAAATATTGTGTAGGGATTACTTAGGTAGTAGATTATACAGTTACGTTTGGAGTTGGAAAGTCCACCGTTTTTAAATTTTTGCGGGGAAGAAAGATAGCAGGCCAAGTGGAGCCTCGCAACAAAAGTCCAGGAAGACCAGTAAAAGTCCTTGATGAAAACACCAAAAGTGTAATTCGAAGAAAAGTTCACTCTTTTTATTTTAAAAAAGAAATACCCACCCTAGATAAGATTTTAATGGAGCTTGGCCAGGATGACAGTATTCCGTTGATAACTAAAAAACTTTTATGGACCACTTTGATAAATATGGATTTTGCCTGGGAAAAGCATAACCGTAAAGCACTTTTACTGGAAAGCGATGAAATTGTTTGCTGGCGACGAAAGTACTTAAGAAGTATAAAGCAGTACAGAACAGAGCAGAAGAAAATCGAATTTCTTCAAATGAAATGAAATTATAATGAAAGTTTAAACAAATTATATTGTTTTATTTCATAGTTCAGAAGAAAATCTTTTTATCTTGATGAGACGTGGATTAATGAAAGTTATACAGTACCAAAAATGTGGCAAGACAAAAATATAACCAGTGCTCGCCAAGCTTTCATGGAAGGCCTGTCAACGGGTATTAAGGTGCCTTCAGGTAAAGGGAAAAGACTAATAATCGTCCATATTGGAAGCGAAGAGGGATTTTTAAAAGAAGGTTTGCTAACCTTTCAGTCGTGCCATACGGGAGATTACCACGAGGACAAGAAGTCAGGTATCTAGGTTTGACTCTAGACAGTAAACTCCTATTGAACAAACACGAAAAGGAGATTATATACAAAGCGAAAATGGCTCTAATGGTGTGCAAAAATCTAGCAAGAAGAAATTGGGGCTGTAACCCAAAAATCCTCCTGAGCTGGATGTACACTGCCATAGTGAGACCAATTATCACTTATAGGAGCAATTGCATGGAGTAGTAGAACTATAATGGGTTTGAGGTTCAGTTTTATTTTCTTAGTAAAGGCTATTAAAAAGGTTTTGATGGGGTTGATGTTAAGCCTCACTTGCCTACACCAGCTATTTGTATAGTTCATACCCTTTTGTACGATATCACAAAGGGTGTTTTTGAATTTCCCCCATGTTGTTATGGCAGGATATTCCGAGGTCAGTCAAACCACACAGGAGTTTGTTAACCGTCAGGCTCCATCAGATAACCTTATGCCGTTGATTGACCAAACTCATCGATCAACTAAAGTAAATTAAAATTTTGCACTTTTAGTGACATTCAGCTAACTACATGTCAATTATTTTGCTGTTTCGTTTTACGATAACTAAATTTCAGTCTTGTAGTGTAGTTACTCTTGTACAGAAGACAATCGCTATTTCTTGTGTTTTTTATAAATGGAAGAAGAATAAAATAGAAATTATATGTTAATATCAAGGATTAAGTCACGTGACGGTAAATATTCAGCGTGCACTACTTTTGTCTAAAATGCTACTACTGTATTTAACATAAAAATTCGACTCTGTAATGATTAATTTATAATATGGATTTCACAACTTTTACTAAGAATCGTCCAAGATTTAACGAAATTTCTAAAACGGACTATGCGGAACAGATCGTTATCTAACGGACGTTCGCTGTTAGCATTAAACATTATGGAACCCCCTACCAAACATCCAAAAATAATGTTATAATTTACAGTCCTCTGGATAGATAATAATGTCCTGATAAAAGTAGCGGTATCCCACACGTAAGTAAACACACATTAAAGAAATATCTTCAGTTATTGATTGTATCTTGTTTCAACTATATAATATAAAATTAATTGTTGTATCAGACCAGCTAATTGTTATATAAATATTGACATTTTTATATTTTATAAATATGCCAAAATATTAATGGTAGCGCTCTACTATCTAATGTTAATGTTCGCGTTTTGTAAATAAGGAATAATTATAATAAACAGTTATATTTATAATACATTATTAATATTTTCACATCGCTTGATAATAATTATTTATCCGAATTTTTTTTAAAGTGTTGTCAGTAACCGTACTATTGATGATCCGTTACGTTTGTCATCCTGATCATCGCCCACGATCGTCTAGGAGCGTCTAAATGTAGTACTCTTTACCAACGTTGCCAAGTGTAGTCCTAAACTAAAACGTTTGTGTTTTGGAAAGTAAAAATATTTTAATAATGATATTTATCACAGTTGATTAAAAAGCAATGTGTTAAGAAATCAATATTTGTCATTTTTAAAATTATGTTTAGCAAAACGTACTGAAAATTGTTCGAGTTTACAATACAGAATTATCATACAAAAAGGAAAACTCACGAATGCATAGATACATTTTCCCTAATCGAAAAATTGAATTGTGTAATTGACAGATTATTATAATAATTTTCAATAATAACCTAACCAAAACCACCCTACCTTACCCCCTACCCTAATCCGAATCGAAAAATTGAATTGTGTAATTGACAGATTATTATAATAATTTTCAATAATAACCTAACCAAAACCACCCTACCTTACCCCCTACCCTAATCCGAATCGAAAAATTCTTCGTATTTTTAGTCAATTTTTGAAAAAAACAATAAGAAAATAAAAATAAAAATATCTTGACTCGGACACGACTCGAACCTGGTACCTCTGTGTTAGGAGCCCAGCACACTTACGCTGGGCTAATCTCTGCACACATTAATGATATCGTATAGAAGGTTAAAAGCTTTAGAACCGTGCGCGCTTCGCATGAAAGCCGAGCGCCACCGGAGATACTCGATGGCGCCCTTTCAGTTTAGGACTACACTTGGCAACGTTGGTAAAGAGTACTACATTTAGACGCTCCTCGATCGTCTGGTGTAAATGTAAAATGAAAACTTGGCATTTTGTGTTCTCTGCACTCTGCTTGCGTTGTCTGTCTCCTTCAGTTTTGTGTTGTGTTATCTATGGTTGTGTCTAGTCTTTGACGTTTCTCAGTGTTGAATGGATTAATTAAGTAGTTCTGGAGGAATTCAAGTTGTTTTATTTTTTAGCGATTGATAATTTAATGAAGAAGCATTCCAAACAAAGATGAACTCGATTTTCAGATAATAAAATTAACACCTTTATTGTATAGTACAATAAAAGCAGATCGAAAACGAGTGACCTGTTTTAAAGAGGTTAGTATATTGATTTTCTTATTTTTATTGATAAATTGTTTAATTTGAATTAAATTTATAGTTATTTCTCAAATAATTCACTGTAGTTTGTGTAATTGGCATGTTTTCTACTATAAACTCTTGTGTGTTGACCTTTATAAGACATACCTAACTGTAAATAAAGCTCATCTAAATGAGTTCTTTGTTAAACTTCTCTGCTAAAGTAACTTACAAGAGACTTGTTATAGTAAACAGGAAATTAAACAAATTATATTATTCAATATTACTAACAAAAAGATTCTTTACAATTTATTTAACAAAAGAGGTCAGTAAGGGTCAAATTAATAAAATGTATTTTTTTCTTTTTTTTAATAAGAAACCTTTTTTCAGGTTTCACAAAAATTAAAATATCCAAATGGCAGCTAGAAACAAAGTAGGAACAAAACATGATGAACATAGTGTGGAAACTCTTGCAGAAGTTTTTCGTTGCTTCATTTGTATGGAAAAATTGAGAGACGCCCATTTATGTCCCCATTGTTCAAAATTATGTTGTTATGTATGTATACGCAGATGGCTTACAGAACAGAGATCACAGTGTCCCCATTGCCGTGCTTCTTTGCATTTACATGAACTTGTAAATTGTAGATGGGTTGAAGAAGTTACTCAGCAGCTTGATAGTTTGCAAGCAGTTAGTCTTAATGGAAGTAGAAATGATGATAATGACAGAGACAAATGTTCAACTCATTTGGAAAAACTTTCAGTATATTGTTGGACGTGTAGATGCTGTATATGTCATCAGTGTGCCCTGTGGGGTGGTACCCATTCAGGGCACACATTTAAGCCACTAGATGAAGTTTATGAACAGCATGTTACTCAAATTAAAGATGAAGTTACTCAGTTACGTAGGAGATTAATGGAACTTATCAGTATTGTACAAGAAGTAGAAAGAAATGTGGAATCAGTTAGATCTGCTAAGGATGAAAGAGTGAGAGAAATTCGAAATGCAGTTAAGGTAATGATAGCACGTTTAGATTCTCAATTAAAAACAAAGTTACTTACCCTTATGGGACAAAAAGATTCACTTACTCAAGAAACAGAACAGTTAGAGCATTTACTTCATGAAATTGAGCATCAATTACATGTATGTTCAAGATCTGAGCTCATATCTAAAAGTAGTGAGATTTCTAGAATGATCCATGTCATTCGGAAGAAGCCAATGACTAGTTTTGTCACTGCACCTGTTCCTGCCGATTTCCATAGTGAAATTGTTCCTGCATATGACAGTTGTACTTTTGTGATGCACAGTTTTTCTCGTTGGCAACGTAAAGCTGACCCAATTTACTCAACACCATTGCATTGTAATGGACTATGTTGGAGATTAAAAGTATACCCAGATGGAAATGGAGTTGTAAGAGGTAACTATCTTTCAGTATTTTTGGAACTTAGTGCAGGCTATCCAGAAACCTCAAAATATGAGTACCGAGTCGAGATGGTACATCAGGCTAGTAGAGATTCTTCAAAAAACATAGTTAGAGAATTTGCATCAGATTTCGAAGTCGGAGAATGCTGGGGCTATAATAGATTTTTTCGTCTTGATCTTCTAGCTAGCGAAGGCTACTTGGATGAAGCTAAAGATTCCCTTGTATTAAGATTTCAAGTAAGAGCACCGACATTCTACCAAAGGTGTAGGGATCAACAGTGGTACATAAACCAATTACAAACTGTTCAGCATCAATATATTACTCAGATAAATGAATCAAAAGAAAGATTAGCTGTTGAAATTTCTAGAAATGCTGTGGCATCTAGTCTAATGCCAAAGAAAGGAGATTTATCTAACCTAGCTTTAGTAAAAAATATTTATAACTTACCTAGTCCTGATCGAGATATTGATTATATCCCTGTAGCTTCAACTTCTCATGATACAGCCGATAAGTCTTTCTCAAGTGAATTGGCAAATTTTGCCAAAAGTCTGACAGCAACTGTTTCCACGGCTCAAATAAAAACAGATGAATGTCCCTGTTCTTCAAAAGGAAAGGTAGCAGATAATTCAACAAAGAAAATACATTCTCCACACCGTCTAGGATTAAGTGCTTCTTTAAGTTCTCCGAATCTTTTAAATACTGCAGTATCCTCTTTAATGTTGTCAAGTAGTAGTAGTGAAAGTGACATTAGTGAACCAGATTTGGAACAAAGAGAAGTAATATCGAATGATGAAAATGATGTAGATATTGAAACAATGTCTGGAGAAAACGATGTAGAATATGCAGAATTTTCAATGGCACAAAGAATGTTGGAAAAAGATCCTAACTCAGCTAATAGCAGTGTTGTGGGAGCTGCAGCCCTGTCACCAACAGAAATAGGCAATTTTGAAGAACGATTAAAGTTATTCAATTTTTTTGAAAATTCCCATAGAAATAATGCAGTACAAGAAACTGTAAATAGTTTGCTGGATATTACTGCTTCGGATTTACTTTCCACACATTCAATACCACTCGATGGAAATATGGCTCCAGAAAACAGAAAAAAACTCAAACACAGATTTAAACATCTGGATATTGCTAGTCCAGGGCCTAGCAACCAAGTAGGCATATGGACTGAAACAGTTCCTCTTACTCAGATAACTAAGGAATCTGTTATGGGGCCATTAGAATCATTTCTACGTTCAATCAATTGTTATCCTGAACATGATCAAAATCGTCAGATAGAGTCTCCAATGAAAGAAAGGAAGAAACATTCTGGCTCACAATCTAAATTTCCAGTTGTGCCATCAATTTCACCACCTCCAATGAGTGATAATGCTGAGGGTGTTGTAGTTGAACCAACATCTACTGCCTTTAGCTGGACACCATCTTTATTAAATCAACGAAGAACAAGTAAGTCACCACGATTACCTCCTGGTGATATAGCCATGCCTGAAAAAGATGCTTCTAAACCTTCTGAAAACCAACCTCATTCCTCTTAATTCTAGTTAAGTCTTAAATTAATAATAATATTGTTTGTATTGATTGATGCAAAAAAACTGTTGAATAATTTTTTCTATCTTTTTGGTGTTTCTTATCGAAGATTTATAAAAATTTCAATAATGTAATAATTATTGCGAACATTGTATAGTAATAACAAAAAATAGGGAATCTCTTGAAAAATAAATATATGATGTGTAAATGGTGTATCATTTTTATTTATTTGAAAATACAAATATAAATACTTATTTTTGTATAAATCATATTTTAATGAATTCTACAAGTAACTTTGGAAGTACTTATTAAAAGTAACCGAAATATAAATCTTTGGAATGAATACTTGTAGGCGGGAAAAACAATTCCATATTTTGTTTGTTTTTTTATTTCTAAGCAAAAAATTAACACTTGAAGAAATCAGTATCACATTTGGCTATAAACTTACTAGTTCTAAAAACAAAATATAACATATAGGTAAGTCTACCAGGAGCAAGAATAAAGTTTGAAAATTGAAGAGTTCATTTAAAACTTATTAGATTAATTTACACACATTGCACAAACTGAAAGATGTGATGAAATTTTTTATATCAATGAATAGTCCAATCGATCTGTTGGAGCCCCTAAGTGGAACAAATTGTAAACAGCAAAAAAAATATGGGCACATAGGCCGTGCGATTTCAAAAAAGATAGAGTTTAGCGCATTAGCAAATTCAATCGTAAACATGTGCAAAAAAATTCGCAAAAGTGCAAAAAACGGTTTTTTGCGTTTAAAAAAAAAACTACAACTAAAAAAAAGTTGAATGAGAAAGTTGTAAATGGGAAAACCCACCGAAAATAGCTTTTATTTTATATTTTGTAATAAAAAATTCATTTTTCAATCACGTTCACTCACGTTTTAAACAATTTTCGAATATCGCACAGGTTCAATGTATTTTTTTAAAAGTATACAATCTTAAGATTAATTTGCCATAAGAAAGAAGTCGATGCCATGTAAAGTACGCCGTCAGTAAATTTTTGAAAAAAAAAAATTATCTCGGCTCTCTGAAGTCTTACAAATTTTATTTTTTTTTTGCAAAATGTTAGTTTTAAAGAGCACTATTAAGTTCTGGAACAGCAAATCGAATCCCATAAAAAATGAAAAAGTTATCAACCAGTCTGTAAATTTTGCAGTATTTCGCAATGCATTTTTCGACGCTAAAATTATATATATTCAATGTAATTCATTAATAAGATTATAGAACAAGTCTTCACGAATAAAATAAGCTTCCGATGAACTCTGTAGGACTACCCCAAGGGCAGGAAGAGCCCATTTGCCAAAACACCTTTTTTTTGCAAAATTGTAATAACTCAAAAAAAAATATTTTTTTTAATTTTTGAAAAAAGCATGATTGCATTTTTTCAAAGTTTCAAGTGGATTGATTGAAAAATGAATTTTTTATTACAAAAAATAAAAAACGCTATTTTCGGTGGGTTTTCCCGTTTTTCTCGGAAAATTATGAACCGATTTCCATAAACCAAAGATTAAATAATAGGTATTTTTAATATCTACAACTTTCTCATTTAACTTTGTCTTTTAGTTGTAGTTTTTTTTTTTAAACGCAAAAAACCATTTTTTGTACTTTTGCGAATTTTTTTGCGCATGTTCACGACTGAATTTGCTAGTGCCCTAAACGCTATCTTTTTTGAAATCGCACGACCTATATGCCCATATTTTTTTGCCGTTATTTCCCTATTTATTGGACTAGAAAGTTGTCATTCAGCAGCTTGGTGACATTTCTTTTCAACAAATAATTTCTGTGATAACCCCAACTAAATTAAAATGGACATTTACATGGGAAAATTTTTAATTTTGTTCCATGATTTAAAGGTTAAAGATACTGCTAGACATGCATATTTATTGTAACGGGGAAGCTTTCCATAAAAAATAGTCATATAATGCATACTTTAGTAGTTTATTTGAGGTTTAGGTAACTATAAATCGATAAAATTTGACGCTTTGTATACATTAAGGGGGGAAATGATGTATTTGTTGTAGCAAAAATAGATAACTTTGACAAGAGCAGATTTTTTTTGGAAGATACCTTATTGTTTTTGAATTTAATGTAGAATTTGACAAAAAACTGACACCAAAAATGTTACCACATTTTCCCCTCCCACGTTGAACGCTTGTGATAGGATTTAAAAATGCGGGTTTGTAGTAAACAATCACAGCAGGATTGTACATTGTACCAAATTTGAACATAGGCGTGCCTACAAGGGGGGGGGCATTTTAATTAGAAATGGGGCAATGACGTTTTTTTATTTCGCCGATGAGCCTGCAATGGACTTTTGCGTTATAGAAAAGGCAGCGTTATTGCTTAATTATCATTTTTAATAGGCATACTCAAATTAATCAATGCCCCCCCTAATATTAAGTCTACGCACGCCTATGAATTTGAAGTGTAGCGGCTTTTTTAAGATAGGCTTAAAAAACTGACTGAACAGCGTAGTCTTCAAAGGGCGCCAGCTCCTGTAGAAGGAGCTTTTGGATAAAGGTAATTTAGGTTACATAACCATTATTTCAGTGATTCTCATCATGTCTACTGTTTCTAAATTGGTGTTAAATATTTAATAAATAAGATTTTCCATTTCTATAATTTTATCAAAACTTCTAATTATATATGTATCATAATTTGTCAAGGGACAAAGTTAAATGTTTGACATCACTTAAGTTTAAACAAATATTTATCTGAAGGTGTAAGGTAAGATAAAGATAGAAGCTCACTTAACACAGGGCTGGATTTCCCAGTAGGCCCGGGCCTATGGGCTACTAACTGCACAGGAGAAAGATCTTTCTCTACTCTCCGTCGGGTAAAGAATTACCTACGGTCAACAACTGGTCACGATAGACTTTCTTCACTTGCACTGCTGAACATTCAATATGACATTATAGATACATTCGCCCAGCAAAAAGCAAGAAGGAAGGCCCTATAAGAATAAAAAGATGTGAAGAAGTGCTTATACAGTGTGGAAACCACTTATGGAATAAAATTCTTTATGTCATTATTTTAGAAAATTATAAAAAATGCCGAGACACTTCAACTTTTGAATTGAGTTGTGCGTTATGTAAACATACATTTAAATGTACAGGGTGATTCACGCAAGTACGCAATAGTCGGTGTTGTTTTTTTTTTTCAATGAAACACCTTGTATATTTGCATATTTTTGAAATCCCCTTAATGAACCGATTTCAACAAACTAAATAATGTATGGTCAATTATGAATTATACAGGGTGAAATTTTTATTTTTACAGTTATTAAACACATACATAAAATACCTGATGTATTTGATTTTAATACATTAAAATAAATGCTCAAAATGTTCTCCACCTAGTTGTTGGCAATAGCACTGTCTCCTATAGAACTCGTCCTTAACCTTGTTTAAAGTTTGAGGTGAAATATTCCGTATTTCTGTAGTTATCCTGTCTTTGAGGTCTACAATGCTAGTTGGTTGTGTTGCATATACTTTGTTCTTGAGATAACCCCACAGAAAAAAATCTAACGGCGTAAGGTCTGGTGATTTAGCTGGCCACTCAATAGTACCTCTTCGTCCAATCCATTTATTGGGGAAGATTTCATCTAAATAAGTTCTTACCATTAAAGCATAATGGGGTGTTGCCCCGTCTTGCTGGAACCAAACATTTTCATTCGGTAAGCTAGGATCTATTGCGTTGGGATATAAGTTTGCCAACGCAGGAATAACTTCATTTCTAAGCATATTTAAATATTTTTCAGCTGTCAAATTTCCATCTATAAATATAGGACCAATAATATGCCTATGATACCGGCCCAAACGTTCACCTTTTGAGTGTACTGAGTATGTGTCTCACGCATCCAATTAGGATTCTCTACTGCCCAATACCTACAGTTCTGTCGGTTTACCTCTCCATTCAATATGAATATTGATTCGTCAGAAAAAAGAATGGTACCAAGAGCTATCTCATTTCTGTTCAGCTTATTCATCAATCTTTCGCAGAAATCCATTCTACGATCTGGATCGTCTCTTGTCAACTCCTGCACAAAAGTTAATTTGTAGGGATGAACATTTTCACAGGCAATTTGACGTCCACTTTCACATCATCTTCAACGAAGTGTGGTTTTCTTTTCAATGGTTTGACATGTCCACGTTCTCTGAATTGTGCATGAATTTTAGACACAGCACTTTGTGAAATATCAGGCAATTCGGGATACCTGTGATTAAATAAGTTTGCCACTTCAACTTGACTTCTGCAGTTATCCCCGTACCCGATCATCATTAAAATCTCAATTCGGTGAGTCTCAGTTTAATATTTCATTGTTATGTCGACAAGGAAAGAGTGTTTAACAAAGATTTTACTTTTTCAGTATAAACTGTCAACACATCAACAACTGACAGAATAGAAAACAATCCACATTATTTACCGATTTTGTCTAATTATTGGCGTTTTTAGGTATTTATGATAAAATTCATGGGCAGGTTTTGTTTAATATACAAATACGACTAATAATTAGTTAGTTTAGATTTTTGATAAATCCATATTAGCTAATTTAAAAAAGTACCAATATTTCAAGTGTAATAAATTATTAATTTTAAAATTGACCATACATTATTCAGTTTGTTGGAATCGGTTCATTGAGGATTTCAAAAAAATGCAAATATCATGTTTCATTAAAAAAAAACACCGACTATGGCATACTTGCGTGAATCACCCTGTACATTTAAATTTATGTTTACATAACGCACAACTCAATTCAAAAGTTGACGTGTCTCGGCATTTTTTATAATTTTCTAAAATAATGACATAAAGAATTTTATTCCATAAGTGGTTTCCACACTGTGTGTTTAAAATGATGGGAACAATTTACTTATTCTATTTGAGTTAGCATAAGGCTAAACGTATAAATAAGTCTCTTGATGTTTACTATTAATAGCGGTTACAAATTTTCCTTGATATCAATTTATATCGTAAGTACGTTTTTTATTTCGATTATTCGTTTTTATAGCTTTTAGATATAAGATACTTAAATGGAAAACAGCAATTCCTCCAGAACGCTATTTTAATTCTGTCACCCCTCAGGCCTGATGAAATGCGGAAAAAATGATTGGGCCTAAGGGGCGCCAAAATGCTAAATCCGGCCCTGACTTAATATGCTTGCTCCGAAGTTCTGGGTTAAGTAGCTCCATTTCGTGATATGTATGAGTTAACGAGCTTTTCACAAAAGGACAGATATATTACAATAATACAAGAATGTGAAATTGATATTTGACTTGATACATTTGTTGATTTTAATATATTTAAACAATTTTAATTTCTTAATTTATAGTTGTTATCTTCCTTAGTCCAAATATTATCTTTGATTAATTAGTTTTTCGTTCAATTTTAAGATTGCGTGAATTCAAATTCTAGACGACGGAAAGTTATTGTGATTAACTTGGAACACAAATTTGATTACTTAATAGAACAACGATTGATTGTATAATGTAAACAAATCAATACTTTGATGTGAGTAACTTTATATATTATTATTTATTATAATTCATCTGTACGTGTGTATGTAATGCAACTGCAAAACGACTACACCGATTTTTTTTTAAATTCTTGTGTGAGTAAGGTGCTGAATGGTTTAGATTCACATTGGTCCTGATAGGTGCTGCTGCAATCGGATTCACACACTGAATACCTAAACGACAGGACCGGTTTTGATAAAAAATTTTCCAAAAAATTGGTGAAATTATCAAAAAAAAATGGAGGAAAATCAGATTTTTTACTCAAAATACGTACCTATAATTGATGTTTCCATATTTTTAGAACTTAACCTAAAATCTGAATTTTTTGTGATGAAAAACTAGAATCTTTAAAAAATCTTCGACATGTCCCTCTTGAAATTGTTATTAGGTACGTCGAAACCATAATATCTATAGATATTATTTTTGTATCATTTGACAGAGGATGAAGTTGAAGACCGTTGAAAGCGAAAAGCAGAATTTAAAAAATAAATCGTCCCGTATAGTGACTTCAAATTAAAAGAAAATTAAGACTAACATATTAATAATTAAATATTATTTTGTTTATATGATACCCTTAAGAACTAATATATACATAAAGATAATATTAATAAATCAGGACAATCCACTTGATCACTTAACAAATTGAATAAATAAAGTACAGCCGCATATGTTGTACATGTATTAAGAGGCACAAAATGAAATCTGCTTAGTAGGTAATTATGTTTTTGTTAATAATTGAAATTTATTCCTGTTCTTATAAATACTGTATGGAAGACATGTGATAACTACATCTCTTTATCTTAACATGGAGGGGACAACAATCAAACAACTTATCAAGCAGAATAAATAAATAAACTTTGACATTGTTTATGTTGGCATAGAATAATACGTCTGTTTACTCTTCTAGTATATTCATTGTTCGGAGCCTATAACAATATTTTCCTCTTCGAATGGTCGCCAAAAAGCAATAATTTTAATTATTACCAACAAAATAGCTTTAGTCAATAAAACAAAATTTCAATCACAGCAACATCTAAGAACACAATATCTCGTAAATAACAGAAATGAACTAAACCCACCCTGGAACGTTAACACTCCATGTTGACTAACAATTCAAGTACATTTTTCATAGACCAATCGGAAGCTACATTGCAACAATGAGAAACAATTGTTCGCGTGTGGCTAGGTCAAGACTAGAAATGATTTATGGCTTTTTAATCCTCAAAGAGACCTTGTCGCATACCGTTATTTTATTGCAAATTAATTTTACTCACAACTAGTGGTCATTAAAATGGATTTAACACATTTTTTTTATTGGAAAGATTTTTCATCCAAATTCAAACTTAAAAGAGAAGTTTTATTTTAAACAGCTAACAGTGACAGCTTTTACTAGAACGACACGAAATTTCTTGAAACCGGATGAACTAATTGATAATAAAAAAAGTGATAATCTATTGTGCACAGTGCGAAGGAAATCGTAGTTACTGCCTAGAGTGTTTCAATATTTTCCTCAAATGTCGCTAAATGGATAAATTACTTTTAAAAATATCCTTCAATACTTTTGTTCAGAATACGTTCCAAGTTAGAATTATTAAAGATTACTTAATATGTCAGACACTGTTTCATTTGCAGTTAAATGTTCGAATTAATATCTCAATAAAAATCTAATTATTTTTCACCCGAAAATTATGTTTAACTGTGCAGGGCCAAAGCGGCTACTCTACTATGTTTGACTACATAAAAGCGTGTCCTTTTGGCAGGGTACGATTATCAAAGATTTGAAAATCAAGCAGACACCGGTGTCCGCCATGGCGCTTAACCTGTTAAAACCGATTACAATATATCCAAACTCATTAAAAATAAATCTAAATCTTCAAAATAAAACAAATCAGGAGTGTATTATTGCAAAAAATTCGTAATTTGATACTAAGACAGTTTGTTTAACATTTTAATTAGTTAGTTTTTGAATACTTCCAAAATTATTGTCGCTTATTTCAATCTACGCAAACTCAGTAAAATTCCGAACTGATTCTCAAGCTTGTTGGAACAAACCTATTGTACTTATATTCTTTTGCAGAACGAGTTGAGATTATTTCCATAGTACAACATGACCAAATTCATTTCAACTGAGAGGTTCGAATGCACGTAGATCACGCGTATGATACTGTCGGCAGCTACCAGTCCTAGGCAGAACGTTGCAATGTAAAGATCCATTTGAACTCATAGTGGTACAATCCACGTAGGAATTTTAATATGGAATTTAAGTCGCTAAAACACAAGATTTTGTGTGCACAAAGTCGTGAAATAGTGCATAATGTTTTTAAATTTATGACATTGGAGGCACAGTTAATAACTAAAATGGAGTTTATTGCCAAATTCTCAGGATTTTATTTAGGAAATTATTTAACTAACTCAACTTTCTCCGCCGAGTGCGGTACTGTCTCGCTTCTTTGTTTGCGCATCTCAGAGTTGAAATGAATTTAGTCGAGGTGTACATATGAATGCAGTCTAATAACTGCTGAAATGCTTCAAAACGTTCGACGCAATTTCGAACAGCGACTCTATAATTGTATATTTTCAACATCTAATTTATTATACTGTATTTCCTTTTCCGTAGGAGCCTCATTATTTATTCAAAAGTACTAGAAATATAGGGCGAGTCTTTCTTTTTTTCTATGTGGAATAAAATGATAAAACAGGTTGGTTTTACCAAAATTAAATCGGCACGTCCTATATCGCCTCAAATACAATAGGGTCGTAAATTTCACAACAATGGATGTGGATTCAATAATATGATAAGACGGTGGCCAGTGTCGTGCAGTCACTTAATACCCATTTCCAGTAACGGATTATAGCAGGTATTTTGGCCCAATTGTATGGTCTCCGTAAAATCGGCTCTTAATACTGTAATAATTACTTACTAATGATATGATACTTGCCCAAATTATGCACTATTAAATAAACCCGACAAATGAAACCATTCTGGACCCCAATTCTTGACCGTTCGCAACACTCAAGGTTACTCGCTTCCTAACGAATTCGTTAAAATACTATACTTGAGCGCTCTCTGCTTTGCGCATTCTCTTGATAGTGTTCGTTATGCAGCGAGTACATTTTTGTAGGTGATAACCAGATAATCTTTATATTCATACTGAAAGTGATAGATAAGTGACAGCACGCGTGTAGGTTGATATTATTTTTGCTAACAAAAATTAAAATTGTAATTCTGTTTGAGAAATCAAGTATGTATGAGCTTGTGATTTTAATGTTAATCGATAATTTAGAGTTGGCGGAAATAGAAGTTCAAAATTTCCGGGTTCCGCGCAATCCTTCGAATTCCTTCACGACAATGAATGAAGCGGATTTTATTAAAACATTTCGTTTTTCGAAGCATTTAGTAGTAGTTTTTTGTGAATTTACCTCTAATTATTTCATCCTTCTCTTGCAAATAGTCCACCATCATTTTTCGTTGCCTTTCCGAAGCCTTTCCCCGCGTCCGCGTAATTTTTTATTTAAAGTGTTTAGAACCATTTAATAAAACGGTTTTATTTACAACCATATATGTAATGCTGTCATTACTAACGTCATTTATGGTTGGGAAGTGTCACATTACACACCTCTACTTCCCGCCCTCATTTCATCTATTCTAGATAAATAGTTTTTATATTTAAAAAAATAACATTTTTTTACAAATTTTTTAATACCTATTTAATGGCAAACAATAAAAAACAACAATGAACTAAAATACAACAAACTACTTATTGATATTAATATGACATTTATTGACTTTATCTGACATTTACTCATATTGGTGACAATCAGAACGAAACAGAGATTTATTAATTTTGATCGAAATATGATGGTTGTAAATAAAATAGTATACAAACCTCGGTAGGAAGATTCATTCCTGTCTCGAGATCATAGCTAACATCGACGCTTTGCGTCTCGGTTAACTAACTGATCTCACGACAGGAATGAATCACTTCCCACCTCGGTGTGTAATATACTAGGCTTGTTCAACTGAAACCCATCTTTGGTCAGGTTAGCCTTGGAAACAATTGTAATCATTCAACTGACGTTTTCCAACATTAGTAGTGTATGCAAATGTCACACTGATCTGTTTATTTCGTTTATATTTGACAGCGATTTTAAGTATTGTGACTTTGAAATGGCGTTTGTTGTTAACAATCCGTCCAAATGTGATAAGCGTGCGGTCATTCAATTTTTGTGTGCTGAAGGTGTGCAACCGTTGCAAATTTATACGCGAATGCAAGCAGTGTATGGAAACGCATATTTTGCATATCCAACTGTGAAGGAATGGTGTCGAAAATTTAAGAATGGAGAAGAGAGGACGAATGATAAGCCACGACCAGGTGCATTGATTACTGCATCAACAGACAGGAATGTGGCATGTGTGGAAGGCCTGATTAGAGAAAATCGTCGAATTCCAATCAGAGCAATTTCAGAAAATGTTGGTGTGAGTACAGGATCTGTCCATAGTATCGTACACAAACTAGGTTACAGCAAAGTTTGTGCGCAATGGGTTCCTCGTCTTTTGTCTGAGGACCAAAAAAGCTGGCGAATGGGCTTGTCTTTGCAACACCTCACGAAACACAGTCAAAATGGTAATGATTTTCTCTCGTCAATAGTTGCTGGCGATGAATCTTGGTGTCATTATTTTGAACCATCCAGTAAGCTGTCATCGATGCAATGGAAACACGCAAATTCTCCGCCACCAAAGAAGTTTAAAATTCAACCTTCTGCAGGCAAGGTGATGTTGACATTTTTTTTCGACCATGAAGGACCCTTGCTGATAGAGTTTACAGAACCTAGAGTGTATATCAACGCAAACCTGTATAATGAAACTTTGAACAAGCTCCATAAGAAGAAAACGTCCAGGGAAGCTTTCACGTGGTATTATTCTGCTTCACGATAATGCTCGGCCTCATGTTGCCAACGTAGTGAAAGAAAATCTGCAACGAAAGAAATGGAGGATATTAGAGCATCCACCCTATAGTCCCGATTTATCGCCTTGCGATTTTCACATAATTGGGCCACTAAAAAAGGCGTTAAAAGGTAACCGTTTTCAGTCGGACGCAGAAGTACAAAACGCTGTGAAAGAATTCTTCCAGCAGCAGCCACAAGAATTCTATAAGCAGGGTATACATCGTTTGGTGAAACAGTGGGATATGTGCCTCAATATTGTAGTGGTAGTTATTTGTAACTGTACTTGTCAATAAATTTTTCCTGGACCAAAGATGGGTTTCAATTGAACTATCTTGTACTATTAAATGGATATATATAAAACATAACCATAAAATTGGAATAATTTGACAGCGTCAAGATGATCGAACGCTTTATTTACGGTATTGTCAAATTTCTCAGGACGCCCTTTAACGAATCACCTCAAAAATGGCATAGTGGTAAAGTCTTCGCTAACCACTGCTCGTTATGCCGCGAATTCGCTCGATAGCGAGTGATGTCAAGAATTTGGCTCCATCAGGTCTTAACCGAAAAATGTAACGCCAATGGTTTATTGTCGTTTAGTGGGTGTCGACCCTTTCTTGTGCTCCTATGCAATAGGAAATAGAGTATAATTCAATATAATTCTAATTTAGTTAATTTTCGTTATAAATTAATTATCATATTGCAATATTTGTTTTAATTTACTTTTGATGTGACAGAAAAAATGACACATTATAGCAAACCATAAGCGTTGCGTTTCATTTTTAAGAGGTGTTGTACTTTAAATTAATCAAGACTTTTTTTGCAAAGATGGTGTAAATATTGAAAAAAATCTAAATGCCTTTCTAATGATGTGTCACACATGGTATATTCCCTATTTAAAAATAAGGGGGGTTAATTGGAAGGGAGGGGGTTGACAAATGACATATGCCTGTATGGTAAAAATGTGTTCCCCTTAGAACAAAAATCGACGTGATTCCTAATTCCCTTAAAGTCTGAGGAATACTGCCAAATTTCGGGGTGGACTATTTTCTGTTGCCCACTCTGTATAATGAAGATTTAAACAGATTAAATTGTTTTATTTCATCAAGCAGTATGGATCTTCATCAAGTAAAAACCTCATATTCAATGTCTAACATTATCTTGATTTAGTCGAAATCATTAAAAATACATTAAAACTACAAAAGAAAAGTCATTGTTATGCTGCAATTAAGCCCTATAAATCGTGGGAGTTGAAGACCAAAAGGTAGGTAATCGAAAACTTGCATTTTCTTACCCTTATACCCCCTCGAATAAATATTGATCAAACGAAGTTGTCATCGAGATTTTGATTCGTAGACACGCGATCTTCAAATTACGCCTTAACGATTTGACTGTTCGTGAAAAGGAAGATTTATTGGGACGTTTATAGTTTTTTATGGGGCATAAATGGATGAGGATTCGGTAAACAAAATGAAAAAACGGCAGTTTTTCTATAAATAATTTCAGATCATTATTATTTGAGGTTTTTATACCTATATGCTTTAAAAAATAGTTATTTTCTCCGATTGGCATTAAACGTCAGTTTATCGATCATAGAAGTAACACTTTTACTGACTGCCGCGGCTAGCGCTTCAAATTCGTTCAAATTTCACGCAAAATCCAAATAATTATTCTTTTTGTCTTCACCAACTGTCATTGTCAATTTCAATTTCCCATTTGATTCAAATTATTACTTGGAACGTCGCATAGCAACAAACTTTTTCTGACTACGCAGTAAAAATACAGCTTTTATGCCTGTAATAATGCCATTTGGAGAAAATACAGTATAGCCCGAAATAAACAGTACTGAACTTGTGAATATTTTATTGTTTTAAGAAATACATATTATTGACACTTTATTACATGTTCTAAATGTGCTCCTCTTCGCTCAAGACAGACTTCATGCCGATGTTCCAAGTTTCTCGTCATGTTATGGAATAAGGGTTGTCTCAGGTCCGCGAAGAAGGCTCTAACGGCATCCTTTATTTCATCGATGGTTTGTGGTGCCCGTTTAAAAGCGGCAGTTTTAGCTATGCCCCAAATGTATGCGTCTGGAGAATGTGAAGGATAAGGGAAGACAATGAATTTTCTTGGAAAATGTTCCTAAAGAAATTGACGAACTGCGGTAGCAGTATGGCAAGTTGCACTGTTCTGCTGGAAAAATTGGTCTCGAAATGTCAAATTATGTGCACGACAGAATTGACGTAGATCAGAGATAGGTACGGCGTGTTAAAATTTGTATGTACTTCTGTTGATTAAGTGTGACTTGTCTAGCATTCTCTTCGATAAAGTACGGAGACAATGATTCCGTGTCTCGAAACTGAACACCAGACACTATCACTTTTGCAATATGTAAAGGAACTTCTTGGACCTCATCTGGTCTGGCAAAGCCAGAAATCAATTCGTGCGACGATTTACATGGCCCGACAAATGAAAATGACACACAATCACATACGAAAATGTACCCAGTCCTTCAGGATTCATTGCAAGGAAGTTCTTTTTAAGCCAAGATGCAACGCTATCCTTGTATTTTCTAAGATTCGCCCGCATAAAACATGGTTATTGTTGTTGTTAACTGTCCTGGGACGCCTTCGTGTTTGGCGGTTTTGTTCAATAATACGCGGTGAATAGTGGGATGACGTGAACTTTGAACATTGGGATTTTGAGTAAATGTAAAGGTCTGTAAATAACTTTAAATTGAATTTATAATTCTATTGGCTGTTGACGTCTTATTATTCATTGACTCAACGACATGTTTCTGCTGTTGATGAAGATTTCCATCTGCCATGTCGTTTAAGAGCCATTAAATCACCACCGGCATCAACCAAAAGAGTGGCAGAAGTTCGTCGTAAACAGTAACTTTAAAAATTCGACTATTTGTTTAGGAAAACTCTATTTTGTTTAATCCTACTACTTCTTTTATACTTTTACCTCTTTGATAGTTAAGGAAAAATTGATTTATTTGCAGATAGCTAATTTGTTGTTTAATCTCTATATATTATTTGCATATTTTATAGAAATTTACTTGTGAATATTATGTTTTGTTTCGCAGACCAACCACAGTTTTCACAGAATTGTATTATGCATTGCTTTGTTTGTCTCCGTCCTGGTGAATTTGCCTACCCTTCCATGACTTTGTGGGCTACCCACTTGTGTAGTTTTGTTGTCGTTTTTCCAATGCTGAAGTAGGGTTCATGCCTGGAAAGCTATCCTTTGTTTCTTCCAAACCACCCCGGCTCCTATACGCACACAATCAACGCTGTAGGAGTGGTTCTTATGGTTTCCATGGCACACATGTAAAATTCCTCAGGGAAATAGGACTAAAGGAGCTACTAGTCTCTGAAACGTTCCTCAGGAACTAAGTAGAAGTAAGGGGGTACAATAGATCTTTTAGGTCTCAGTGAATGAATGTGTATGTTACTTAATAGCCTCATTGTCCTCACCTGCTCCGTCTTTTCCCACCACACCACGTACTTATCTATATGTTATAATAACTCTTGTTTTAATCATGAGGCTTTTTTGTGGTTTAGGCGCCAGCTCTACTATGCATTATTCTACATCTGCTCAAGGACATAGCAGATTTATGTGACTTTTTATATGTGAGTGTTCCATGTGAGCCTGTGTTCGAAATATTCTCAATCTATTTCGTCTCTGACCAAGGAATCTTCTTTACAAAAATTGAATAGATGAGGCTTTTACTTGATGAAGATCCATAGGTACTTAACGATGAAATAAAACAATTTAATTTGTTTAAATCTTCATTATATTTGAACTAAGTTCAATATACAATTCGTGACGCGTTTCTCTTAACACAGTAGCTTTCTCAAACTTGAAATTAAATTGTTATTTCATCGTGGATCTTCTTTGCTCCTAACACTACTGGTTTGAGGCCTGGTAGTGTTGTTTCTTATAAACTTGTGCGTAGGACCAGAAAATCTACGAAGGAATTGTATCCTTTGAACGGTTTTTCCAAAAAAGTGGAGTTTTTAACCGCAAACTTTTATTCTTTATTACCAGTTTTACGACACTCTCCATAGTTTTTATTTGTTTCCGTACCAATATACAACCAGATCTTTATACACAGATCAACAGTTTTGTCTCAAAATTCCCGTTAAACTTATGACCAAATTCCAACAACAGTTTTATTTTAGTGGAAACTAACATAAATGTTTTATTATGACACAAATGACGCATTGGAAAGGAATACTTATGTCGGTCGACCATTTTTTAAAAGAAAAAGATATCGATGACGATGATATCTAATATCCCTAATTGGAATATATCATGCGAAAGCCTTATCAGTAATCAGAAAGACCAATAGGGGCAACGATCGATAAAAACAGGGGAGTTTATTGGATTTCATTGGTCGGAAGTCGTTTGTAGGGTAACCAATGGAAACAATAGCACAACTACGTCAGCGTATGATATAACCTTTGGATTTTGTGGAAATTTACAGGGACAGTGTATTTGATTCTTATTCGTTTTTATTAAAAAAATTGGTATTTTTGGAATTAACTTCCAAGTGACGAAAGTAAAATATGCTACAGAAAGCTGTTGATATCTATTTTATGGAAAAAAAATACAAATAGTTGAATATATTTGTCATAAAATTCAATCATTCAATTGCATTGTTGAAACAGGATTTGTCATTGTTGTTTTTTTGCAAATTTTGTGACTTTCCGAATCATCAAAACCCTGTTCACATTCATACATATTCACTTTAATCAGATGTTTATATATAATTTCCACCTATTCAAATTTATAAATTATTAATAATTTGCAATCAATTATTAGGTTTGTTCCTACAGGTCCTTTGATCAACAGAAGGACGTCAGACACATGCGCAATGAAAATATTCCGTTCCAACAATGCCACGGATAATCCTAGGAATTGTCAGGAAAATGTTCCAACAAATTTTCTGATTCGTACATGAATGTGTCGAAGGATTGTCAAACTAATCAGAGATTCGACACTTGTACAAGTTGTCAGCACATGCGCATTTGAGAAGACTCTTTTCGTTCGTAGAATCGTGCCGTTTGTTATTGTCTCAAGTTAGGTTAGATTTGTAACGATTCTCTGTAAAAATCTAATAATAATTTTGTGTTGTTTGATGTCCACTTAATTTCCCGTTGCACTTCGTGGGGGTTAAGATAGGTCCTTCAATAATTATAAATTCGGATAATTCGTTGTTTTCCTCCATTGCGTTTTTCGTTCAGTTTTGATGGTTCACTTCTTCAGTCTTCTTCACTTTTAACTTTGCGTTCCAACAAATACAAGTCACTGACACAAAAATGTACGAATAAATTGACTGACATGCGCACTTGTTAATTTACGAACGCATCCAAGAACGAGTCAGTCAGTTCCACATCAGAATGGACTTGAAGGAACAAACCTATATTATCAACTATAGCAAAATTATTAACGGGCCACTGTACACACATTAATCCATTCGATTGGGTTGTGCTCAACAGCCCTGGCACTTGAACTGAATCTTTATACCATGTCTTCAAATGTCGCTTACTTATCGCTCCCACTTGTTGTGTCTTTGTTCACCGCACCACTGAATCGTAGGGTATCACACCCTACTGGGTCATTTTTGGGTAGAGACCACATTTTGCAACGTCCGAGGACAATCTATCTGTGTGGTCTCATAAAGGTAAGTGTTCCATGTCTAATAAAATTAAATTATTTGGTTTGTTCCTTTCAGTTAAGGTCTCCCTATTTCATCCCAAACATCTTCTATTGGATTTAAATCTGGACTGAAGACAGGCTAAACAAATCGCGTGATTTGAACCTCGTCAAGATACGCAGTAACTATCCGAGCAGTGTGGGGCCGTGCATTAGCATGCATAAAGGTTGCGTCGTCTCCAAGAATAACCATGAACATGGTCTTCTAGAACCTCTGTCAGGTACCTATGTGCAGTCAACGTCCCATTCTCGATAAAGACTAATTCCGTGCGAGCGTCAAAAGATATGACTCCCCATACCATAACTGATCCTCCACCAAATGGAAGTCGCTCAGCAATGCACGCTTGAGCTTATTTCTCGCCTTGTCGTCGCCACACTCTTACACGTCTATCAGAATCGCGATTCATCAGAAAACAATACGCAACTCCAATCCACTATTGTCCAAGCCAAGCTAGTGTTCTCGTGCAAGATTCAACCTAGCAATCCTATGTGCACGAGAAAGCGGCGGTCCAGTAGATCTAGTTCAAGAAGATAAACCAGCAGCGTGAAGTCGCCTCCTAACCGTCCACTCACTCATGTTTACATTTCTCACTTCTTGCAGATGATTTCGAAGGGCACTGCCTTAACCGTTCGGTTTCTCAAAGCACTAGAAACCAAAAAGCGGTCATCTCTAGCTGATGTAGTCCTGCCTCGCCATGAACCAGGTCTTCGAGTGAGCATACCAGTCTCTTCGTACCGTTGCACACTCGAGAGACTTACACCAACGTTTCTGGCAGTTTCGAGCTGACCTTGACCATCTTTAGGAACTTGGGCCGTTTTTTAGTCAGCCGCTTTTCGAAATAACAACAATTTTTATTCAAGCAATCCGGTAGAAAACTATGTTACAACCGAGAAAAATCCGAAAATTTCTACAATATCTTCAAATTACTGGGTGATTCTTTTTTCGCTCGGCAATGTATCAAGGAATACAACTAAAAAATAGGAACCGGCATTCAGTGAAAATTATAATGTTATTAAAAATAATTTCTATCTTCTCTAATAGACCTTTTTCAATCATTTGCTACAATATACAGGAAATGTAGGTAATTGTACTTGTCTGTCGTAAATATTTTTCCTCATCACCTGTCCAACCATTTAAAAAAATATATATTGTTAAGTATACCCCATTCGATATTTTATAGGTAGTAAATAGTAACCAAGCAACCGGAAAATTTGGGGTGGTGGCAAATTGAGGTGAATTTCTCCTATCGTAAGCCTCAAATAATTACGATCGAACAGTGAACAAGACATTTTTATGAAGAAATGATCGCATATATTTTTCATTATTGACAATAGTTATGTAAATATTGTGATTTTTGCAACGGTAGTTATCCGATATGGACAAAAACCGTGAGAATTTTGTTAAAAATGTGTGAGTGATTTGAAATAATGGAATTTTGGGATATGGATGACAGGAGAGAAACGCGACTTAGAAATTTACAAGGTAGTTTATTTTTAAATTCACTCTTCAGTTGTTCAATTAAATTAATATTTATTTGTATATCTATAGAGCTAGAAAAACCAGTAGATACCTATATCTTTTAAACACTATTATTGTTTTCAAAGTAATCTCCATAAAGAAAAATAGATTTTTGCACCCTTTGGAACCAATTTTGGAAGCAGATATTCCACTCGCATGTTGGTACATTCAAAATAGAGTTTTCGAAGGCGTTGACTGCATCTTCTGGGAACTGTAACCTTTGACCACGCAGTTGATTCTTAATTTTTGGAAAAGTCAAAAATCGTTAGGACTGTTGGTTCAAAAACTCAATTGTTTTTCAAGCTGTCTTGGTGTAGGTTGAGGGTTGGATACAGACTAAGTAGAGAGGGAATCATTAAAAAAAACCACCTCCTTACTTCTTAGAAATCAAAAAAACCAGGGACATGTCACAAGATGGTATGATGAAAAGGTATAACTTTTCAAAAATTCGTTACGGAATTAAACAACAAGAAGGAATCGGATCCAAATACCATTACCAGACTTGGAAAGAATGCTATTCAATGGTACACAGACGGCTCAAAAGCAATAGAAAGAACTGGAGTGTACGGGCCAGGAACCAAACACCCTAAAAGCTTGGGAAAAACCCCAACTATCTTTCAAGCGAAAATTCACGCCATAAGGTGTGCCCAGTTCAATATTGACAAAGGGTACAGAAGGCAAAATATTATCATAATGTCGGATAGTCAAGCAACCATTAAAACACTGAGTTCATGTGTAATCAGTTCCAAAATGGTGTGGGAATGCCTAGGCAAACTAAATAAACTAAGCGAGAACAATATCGTTACCGTTTTGTATGGGTTCCAGGACACACAGGAATAGAAGGAAATGAAATGACAGATGGACTAGCAAAGAGGGAGACTGAAAGACCCTTTTGGGGGCCGGAATCCTTTTGCGGTATCAGTCCCAATGTAATATTGGAAGAAATAGGCAAAGCCGATTAAATAGAAGATCTGACCATTTGGAAAGATCTAGTAGGGCTTGAACAATCAAAGATTCTGATCGGTGGCTACAACCCGTTGAGATCAAATATGAATGCATAAGTCAAAGTAAAACTGCACTAAGAGTTTTAACAAGGATCCTAATGGGACATTGCCGCCTGAACGGACACCTGAAAAAGCTCAAAATAGTGGAGGAAGAAGAATGTAGATCGTGTGGCATGGAAGAAGAAACCTCCATCCACATACTAGCGAGTTGCACAGCAATTGAGAATCCTAGGGCACAGCACCTTCGAGATTATTGAATACAAAAGGGACATTTACGTAAGTTGAAGCCTGCAGATATCCTAAAATTCCTCAGGGAAATAGGACTAGACGTTCCTCAGGAACTAAGTAGAAGTAAGGGGGCACAATAGATGTTTTAGGTCTTAGTGAATGTCACCCCATCATACATACAACAGTTCCTTGATCTTGCAGAGGAATTGTTTCTACATGACCCGCTTTTGAGACAAATGTCGCCACCATCATTTTGGAAACTTTAGTCGGTTTTGGTTCCTCTTGAAACACCCAAACAGCCAGTTGACATTTACTAACGGGTTCATGAAAGTAAATCCAGGATTCATCACTACTGATAATTCTGAGGCAGAAAGTCAAAAGGGCATAACCCAAAAATTCAAGTTTTACAAGAGAACTAAAAAACTGACTCGATTGGATTTCGCTTTTTAGCAATGAAGATACGAAGAATTTTGTTACGGAAAACAAAAGAGTTTTTTGTCGGGAATTAGAAAAACACTTTATTGAGTTTTTTTTCCCCAAAAATGCTACGGTGAAACCTTTTTTTATTTGGAACTCAGAGTAGTGCCTTAAATTGAATGTTCTGACTTTTTTACAAAAAGTTATAACTTCAGTTAACTAGATAGCCACCTAATATAGAATCTGACAAAAGGCAGCATCTAAACATATTCCCTTCTGTCAAAATAATTTTTGTGGTTGATATAATAAAAAGATTCAGTAAGTGTAGATAATATAGCGGTTGCTTTATTATTCTCAACATTTATTTTATTTAAAGAACAAATAATAAAATTTTACAAAAAACATCATTAGGAAAAGCTAACATTAAAATTCTTCACCACTGAAATAATAATTATCAATGTCCCTACTTTCTTCAGACGAAGTTTTTAGGTTTCTATAGAAAAGTTTAGCACTCTCATCGACGAGATCTAACAATTCCAATAAATTTTGTGCTTTTTCTTTGCCTATTGGTCTGTCAGTGTCATATAAAACTTTGAAATCGAAGTGTTAAGTTTTGTCAAGCAAAATAGACGTCAAGCCAACGTAACAAGACGCACCGAATGGAGAAAGTCAAGTCGGTTGCTCCGTTTCCAACGTGACAGTTGTTGTCAAACGAATATAGACATTATTTTTGAATTTGATTATCGTTACCTATTTCATGTTAGTATTTTAGAGCATTAAACAGTTAGAAAAGAAGTGATTTGTTTTCAAATACAAATTATTACAGTCCACTATCGAAGGGAAAACAAAGTAAAACACGAAGTTTGCATTTAAAGGTGTTGCCTTCCTTTTGAAGTTTATTTTTTCAAAAGGGTAGTTTTTCTCTAGACTATTTTTAAATTGTACTATGCCTAATTCGTGTTCATACCTCAGCCATTTTACTGGCCTCCATGAAAACTTTTCGTTCGTTTCGGTGATTTTTCGATTTACCAGTGGACCCTCTAACAATGCCGCAAAATCCAGGAAGTTCTCTCGTTTCATTTCGACAACTGTAAATTTGTTTGCTTTGGAACCTTGATTGCCTGCAAGCCTAACGAGGTTGTACCAGTCTCGAGGAATGTGTATGTTAAAGGGACTTATTTTTTCGCTTTTTCAATGGCATGATCAGAATCGCACTCCATGTGCGTATGCCCATACCGAATGGGCGTTTTTCATAGACTTTCCGTATATACAATCTTACGCAACGTGCCAAAATTACACGACTATTAAATTCTAGATAATTCCTCACCGACAAAAAGACATCTCTAAATAAAACCTAAAGATTTTGTAGGCATTCCAAACCGACATAGAGTCACAAGTCGACTTACGCCGCTTTGTCTGACTTGATTTTCCATAAAAATGATTCAACGGTAGTTATGCTCTTATGTGGGATAAAAAGGTTAAAAAATATTATAGTATCTAAAGATATACCTTCCTGTCAAAATAAATAAAAAAATACAAAATTGTTAACTCCAATTATATCTTTTTGCCAGAAAGAAAAAATATTTTTCATTCAGATATTCCCTATGTTAAAAAAAAACAACGTTATTTTAAAGGAATATAGATAAACCCTTTTGTCAGGTTATCAAGCTTGAAAAATGCTATCGATGCCCTTTTGACTTTCTGCCACAGAATTATACTGTATATATTTTTTGAGTTTCAGGCATTAAACAGGTTTAGAGTAAAATTTTTTGAATTGTGGTCTTTGAAATGCCCAATGATGATTCTTCCATATCAACGAGAAATTGACGACTGATGTGGTGCTTCTTTGCCGAAAACAGGAACCAACTCGTCAAGGCATTCTTGTTGAGAAAACTTGACAGCGAAAGTTAACTAAACATGCCAGTTAATTTTGACAATTGATATTTGTTGACAGTCGCCAACTATGTTGTTATATGCAACAGTTAAAAGACAGACAACCCTCGTACTACTAGAGGTTTAATTATCTTCTGTTTGCTCTTTCTGCAATATTCATTATTTTTTTCCTTATTAATTTTGAGAAATCAAACCACAATCTTTTTTATCTTTTTATTTCGATAGCTGGGTTAAATAGTTAGTTGTAAATATAGAATTAGTTCATTAGTTCTAAGTAGGTAATGTATTGACGTCAATAATATAAGTATATATTGGTATATTTTTTACTGCCAGCATTTTGTCAATCTACACTGTGGGCCAAAATAAACGAGTACATTTTTTAATTGAAAATATTTTTTGTGTTTTTTGGGCGATTTATTTTCTTTTTGCAGGGCTAATAACCTAACATGTCCTCAACATGACTATAAATTTGAAAACAAAAATAATGTACAGGGTCGGACTTATAAAAAAAATTATATAACAGTGCATTTGAGCTCGTTGCAAATGAAAACTGTCTTAGCTAAAATTGTACTAATATGCTTTTTCGGTAGATAAACTATCCAGAACACTTCAGTGAAAAGGAAATTATCTGAAATTACCGGATTCGCGAAATAACATTTTTTTCATTAAATAATGGTGGTCACATTTATAATATTTTACTTTAAGTTTTAAAGTTACTAAACTGTTTTCATAAATATGTTATTTGTTAAAATATTATTTAATAAAAAAATGTTATTTCGCGAATCCGGTAATTTCGGAAAATTTCCTTTTTACTGAAGTGTTCTGGATAGTTTATCTACCGAAAAAGCATATTAGTACAATTTTAGCTAAGACAGTTTTCATTTGCAACGAGCTCAAATGCACTGTTATATATAGTTTTTTTTATAAGTCCGACCCTGTACATTATTTTTGCTTTAAAATTTATAGTCATGTTGAGGACATGTTAGGTTATTAGCCCTGCAAAAAGAAAATAAATCGCCCAAAAAACAAAAAAAATATGTTCAATTAAAAAATGCACTCCTTTATTTCGGCCCACAGTGTACAATCATAGTTCGTATACTTTGCACCTCTTCGATTTTATTTCAATTTCATTTATTATTTAAAAAATATAACTTTGATACCTTCCACTGTTTTGCAGATACCCTGTATAGTACAAAATATTTTCAAAATGTGGTCATTATTAAACTACATATTGTTTTTTGACATCTGCCAATCAGATGTAATAAACCCAAACGTGGTGGGCCACCCTGTTCGTAACAACAGTTTAATTTGTTCATCCAATTAATAAATAAAAATTAAATTTGTTTTTGAAAAATTTATTGTTTTTGTTTACAAAATAAATTTAATGTATGTTTTAGTATCTAAATTTTTTCTACTTTTAGGTACATTTTCGGTCCAATTATTTCTTCTCGAGAAAAATTTCGTAAAATGCATCATGGACTTACTATGAACACTCGCGACCGTCGGCTGCGACTCCGTGGGTGGGGCGGGCAGTGGCACGAATGGAGAAAAAAAAGTTTTTTTCAGTCATTTCCTCTCATTTGAAAATTTGTCAGACAGTTTACCTAGTATTTTGAAAGAAGAAAAACAAAGTCAGCTGACCATAACACGGTGGATTATATGTCAGCTGGATGCTTGAACATTTATATTTTCAATGATTTCCTCTCAACTAAAAATCTACCTGGTGATCGTTTATATGCTACTATGAATGAAAATTATTGTCAGCTTGCTGTATCAGTATCTTAGTGGAAAGTTTGTCAGCTGGTACCTTGAAAGGTGTAACGCTACGGCATCTATCACCTACTGAATTTTATCAGCTGACGACTTTTCCCTTGACTTACAGCTAGCTGATTCATTTCATTATTTACTAGAGTATTTTAACTATCCTGTTATACATTTTCATGCATGTTCAAGCAGCCAGCTGACGTATAATCCACCGTGTTATGGTCAGCTGACTTTGTTTTTCTTCTTTCAAAATACTAGGTAAACTATAATCTGACAAATTTTCAAATGAGAGGAAATGACTGAAAAAACTTTTGTTTTCTCCATGCGTGGGAGGTTGCCACTGCCCGCCCCACCCACGGAGTCGCAGCTGACGGTCGCGAGTATTCATAGTATAAATTCCTGATAAATTTCACGAATTTTCGATTGGGAGGGAGTTGGTCATGAAAATCTGTCACTGGCTCCTGGGCTATTTGGATCTGTTACTGTATTTTGTTACCAGATGACGAGTCAACGAAATATTGTGAAACAATCTTTAACAACGTGAATAAAAAACCAAAATGTTCCTAAAGGATGGTGCTACAGTTGCAACCTTTATTTTCCAGTCAAAATATTGTTTACAACCTATACCGGAACCATTACGCATTTAAAGTTTATCGTTGTAATTGTTATACCGATTTACGGTAGTCAATTTTAATGTTATCAGTCATTAATAGTAGTAATTTGTGATAAGTTTCGAGATATAAATTCTCCGTGGACTTTCAATTGCGTCAGCAGATTGTCGGACGCCGAAACACAGACAAACTGATAGTAAACAAATAAAATTGTAATGATATTTTGAAAATTCAAGGCCGGTTCATCTGAAACCTTGTACATAAAAGAAGAAAAACGGTGAGAAGGTTTTTAGGTCTAATGGCATAGGTTATGTTAAATCACTTGCAAGCTGGAATATGGGATTGTTATGTTCATGCCACTTCAGTTGAGGGTTGAAGTTGAGCCCTAGGAATCTTGGTGATTGACTGTATTTTATATCATTGCAAATAATCTTTATGCAAATTCCTCATTGCTTGGTTTGAATTATTCCAAAACTACAATGAATTAATGTCTTTTGATGAGACTGAAACTGACAGCTGAAGCTAGCAGCTGAACGACATCGTCGTTACCTTTTGAATTAGGGAACCGCTAGAGGCAATTATTTTCCACGAAAAATGTTCTATTTTCTATACGCATCGTAGGAATTTGATAAGACTTTTTTTGATCACTCTAATAACCAAAACAAACGTTACGCTACTGATTTACATTAAAGTATCAATTTTTAAATATGGCGCTGGGTCAAGGTCGCGCATCGACTGCAACTTCAGGTGGCTTCTTCCTTATTGAAACGGACTCTAACAAGTAACAATAAAGTATATAAACATAACCACAAAACCAAAAACAAAACACTGCGCATGTCGGGTGAACGTTAGTGAAAATTCTTGTTTAGAAAAAGCGACGCTAGAGCGATGAGAGAACGTAGTTTTCGAACTGTATAGTATATCGTTCGACTGATCATCCTAGAGTATTCGAATGGAGCGCGCTCGAGTGTACTTTTCGAACTCAGCCCTGTGTGAAACGGGCGGCAATCTGACCAATCACTTCGCTGTAGAAATGCCAACTTGAATTCAAATCGCTCATCTTAGTGTAAAAACAAGTTACAGTACGTGATTCTGAAATAGTATATTACGTAACAAGAGTTGTAAGTAACCCATTACGCACGAAGTGAAAAAGTGTACGCACGAAGCTGCGCAGCGGCGAGTGACAAATTTCACGAGTGCGTAATGGGATTACAACTCGTGTAACGTACTATACTTCTACGCCCATCTATTTTCTTCTGAGTGCTCATAATTTCATCATTTTCATTACTAACAGTCATATTCATAGGTAAAGTTGAGAAAATGTTCGGATACTATAATTTATTACCAAAATTGACAGCATAAATGAGATGATGTTTTTTCCCATATCAAGAAACACCGAATTATTTTTTTTGAAATTGTAAAATGTGTTGCCGACATTTAAGGGCATCACTCTTTTAATCTAAAATGTATTTAACTAATGCTAAGAGCTTTTATGTTTTTCAATTGATTAAAAGTATGTAAATAAACCAAATAAAGTAGTACGTAAATGAAAATTTGATTGCAATTTGATTCAACAAAGAAATCTAAGTTTTTCTATCTAAACGCACGTGTATGTCATGAGATTTTCATTACGTGCATGTTATTGTTAAATGTCACTTATAAGGAATGTTTGACGTTTACAGACATGGGCGTAGAAAAACTATTATATAGTTCTTTTTATCCCGTGATTATCTTTGACTCAATTCAGTGTTTGTTTGCCAGTCTCTTTTGAATTTTAAAACAATAACTTACAACTGTTTAACTCAAACCTCAAAACTGGCGAGAACTACCTGTTATCTAAGTTATGCACACAATGTTGATGATAATAGCATAATTTAGGTGTATTACTTTGAATTCCAGTCCATTCTAAATACCACTACCGGAATTGATATAAACCTATCTTACGTTAGAATGGTAAACGCGGTTGCTATTTAATTTAATCGAGCTATAAGCTTGGAAAGCATTGTGAGCGTTTCCAAGGTGATACGTAAACAAAGAGCACTGATTTATTGAACAAACATATTTGCATGATGACCCCGAAAACATCTTGGCGTGCATTTTTACAAAAGTTAAATAGGGACTTACGATTCAGTGGACTAATAAATTTAGTTATGTAAATTTTTTACTTCGATCGGTTGAAAACATTTTTACAATAATATTCAACAACGCAATAGTATATTGCGTAACAAGAGTTGTAAGTAAGTGTAACGTACTATACATTTTCTACGAACATCTATTTTCTTCCGAGTGCTCATAATTTCATCTTTTTCACTACTAACAGACATATTCGTAGGTAAAGTTGAGAAAATGTTCGGATACTATAAATAATTTGTTACAAGAATTGACAGCATAAATGGGATGACGTTTATTTTCATATCAAGAAAAAGCGAATTATTTTTTTTTAAAATTGTATAATGTGTTGCTGACATTTAGTGGCAACACTCTTTTAACCCTTTCAGTCCGGAGTTTAATTCCAACAGCAGTTCTTCCTGTGCTGGGTTAATTATGCTTTGCGGATGCGTACGCTTCCCGCATTTAACCCCATTATACTTTCCACATTTTACATACATTTCGCGGATGCATACGTTTCCCGCAATCCCTCTAAAAATTGACAGTTTGGTGAGTTTTATTTCAGTTACTTTGTTGCTCAATAAAACCAAAACTAATCAGGACATGTAAAATATAATGAAGGTTGACAAAAATACAAAAAATGCAACAAGCTACAACTCATGTTTCTTTGAGGCTGTTAAATAAACAATGCGGATACGTCCGGCTTTCGCAGTTAAGCGGAGTTAATTTTCTGACATATATTGCAAGGTTGCCGGATGTTGAAACACCTTCAGTAGGCAGCACACAATACAATAAAGTATGTGGATGCGGGCGTTAAACCCTTTTCACATGCTTGCGTAAATATCTGGCTGTCGCGTATGGGACCCGAAATTTTCTTGCCACTTTATCCTACTCCCGCACTGAAAGGGTTAATCTGAAATGTATTTCACTAATGCTAAGAGCTTTTATGTTTTTCAATTGATTAAAAGTATATAAACTCTGATCACACCCTTATCTCCACAACATGCTCTTTTCATTTACCATCGAGCAGCACAATACCACCCCGTCTCATGTGGCATTACAATTCGGCCGACTGGGAAGGTCTTCGTATGTTTTTCTCAGCGTTTCCATGGAAGGGAGTTTGTTTCTCTTCAGTAGACCCAACACGATGTGCTGAGAAAATTTCTGAAATCATCATGTTGGGGATGCAAACTTACATACCAAATACCAAGAGAAGAACATCATCCGATAAGACCTGGTTTAACAAAAACTGCTCTAGAGCTGTCGCTTCCAAACAGGCAGCATACCATCGATGGCTAAAAAATCCGGGCCCTGAGACCAGAGCAGCATATGTCGAGGCTAGAGGCATATGCAAAGAGACAATAGCATGTTCAAAAGATGCTCATAATGTCAAAATAAGATCAAAACTTGTTGAATGTCCTAACGGATCCCGTTCATTTTGGTCTTTTGCCAAAGCTGTGGGAAGAAACTTCACTTCCAGCTCATTTCCTCCTCTAACCAAAGAAGATGGAACACTAGCAACGACTGCCCAGGAAAAAGCCAATATCTTTGCGCACCTATTTGCTGGAAATTCCACTCTGGATTCATCGGGAAAACAACCCCCGAACATCACACCTATTGACTGTCACATGCCCGAGATCACCTTTCGCCAACGTACTATCAGAAAAATTTTGCTGGATCTCAACACCAACAAAGCCTGTGGATCTGACGGAATCCCACCGATTGTTCTCAAGAAATGTGCCCCCGAACTAACATCTGTTCTTTGCAAGTTGTTCAACCACTCTCACAATTTGGGGGTATTTCCGTCCAATTGGAAAATTGCAAGAGTACAGCCAGTCCCTAAAAAAGGCAAAAAGACCCTACCTGGCAACTACAGGCCCATCGCACTGCTATCTATTATTTCAAAGGTCATGGAAAAAGCCATCAACATCGAGCTCATGAAATATCTGGAAGACTCAGGAATTGTCAACGATAGGCAATATGGCTTCCGTCATCAGAGATCAACTGGTGACCTGCTCGCTTACGTCTCACATATATGGCAGCTATCTATTGAAAAGTATGGAGAAACTTTAGCTGTGGCATTAGATATCTCCAAGGCATTCGATCGAGTTTGGCACCAGGGGCTCCTCGCCAAGCTTCCATTTTTTGGCTTGCCCCCTCAGCTGTGTTCTCTGCTTGCTAGTTTTCTCTCAAACAGGTCTCTCCATGTAGTGGTCGATGGAGTTTCGTCTGACACTCTACTCATAAATGCTGGTGTTCCGCAAGGATCTATTCTAGCACCAACACTATTTCTACTTCACATCAACGACCTCTTGAAAGCAACTTCATGTCCAGTACACAGCTTTGCCGATGATAGTACCCTCCATACCGCTTTCTCTTCCAGGGCTCCTATATCAGCCCGTGAAACCAGAAATGAACGAGGAAGAAATGTTGACAATATAAATATGGACTTAGCAATAATTCTCGAATGGGGATCTAATAACTTGGTAGAATTCAATGCAAACAAAACACAAGCATGTCTTTTCTCTAGAAAAGCCGATCTCACTGTGCCTAACATATTTTTGTCAGGAGTAACCATACCATTGAAGTCATTCATATCGATGCTTGGTATTACTATCAGCAATAACCTCTCCTGGGAAAATCACGTTAGGTCCATTGCCAAAAGTGCTTCACAAAAACTTGGTTTCTTGTTTCGTGCCAAGAGCTATTTCACTTCCAGTCAGCTGCTTATGATCTATAAGGCACAGATCCGACCTGTCCTGGAATACTGTTCCCATATTTGGAGTGCGGCACCTAAACATATCCTGAAACTATTGGATTCTGTCCAAAAAAGGGCAATTCGTCTCGTCGGTGATGCCTCGCTTACAAAATCGCTCACTTCTCTGGAACACCGTAGAAAAGTTGGCGATTTGTCTCTATTTTATAGATATTTTCATGGGCGATGCTCTTCTGAAATATCAACAATCCTTCCTCCTTTGGCAGTCTCCTCGAGATTAACCCGTCAAGTTCATTCTTCACACCCCTTCGTGGTCACTTTGGGGACCTGCAGAACATCACTTTCCAAAGACTCGTTCATCCAACGAACAGCTAGGCTTTGGAACTCATTGCCTAGGGAGGTGTTCCCCGAGGCATACAACCTCCAGAAATTTAAGAAGAACACCAACTCCTACCTCCTTTCCCTTGGTTCCCACGATGTTCTCTGAACATTACAGGATATTCCTTTTCGTGGGAACCAGAACATAAAAAAAAAAAAAAAAAAAAATAAACCAAATAAAGTAGTACGTAAATCAAAATTTGATTCAACAAAGAAATTTAAGTTGTCTTATCTAAACGCACGTGTATGTTATAAGGTTTTCATTACGTGCATGTTATTGTTAAATGTCACTTACAAGGAATGTCTACAGTGCGATTTTTGACGTTTACTGACAAGGGCGTAGAAAAAATACATTAAAGTATTGGTATACCATTTATAACACGAATATTCAAGAAGTAAAGTTGTTGGCACATGATAACTTTTTGTATAAAAGTGAGTCGGAAATTATTCCATAAATAATATTTTATTGTAGTAGAAGTAAATGATATACCTAGTGGAAATACTTTAAGTATCTACTTACGTATTAACGCCACCGCAGCTACAGATGTGGCGGTTTTAAGTGACCCCAATCTACACATAAAATTTTTGTGACGAATCATAAAATAAAACACTTTTTTCTACAACTGCTATGAAAAGTGACGTATTTCTCATACCTTACTTAATTTCAAAACCAAATACTGCTCATACTGTGAGAAATGACACTTTGCCCACGCCACATACATATGGAGTATCAAATAAAATCGACAACTGTATTGAAAAACAAGTCGAACTCTATACTGAAATGGAGACAGAATATGTACCATATATGAATCAACCCTCGACTTCTACTACTAATATAACGGATAATTTAATGAAAAGAAATGATGTTCCGGGTTTCACCATACAAAATTCTACAAATTTCAACATCAACTATAGTTTTAAATAAAATTATTTAACAGTTTAAAGATAGGATACTTTAGTGTTATACACTCACCCTTCGGGCTCGTGCTACAAACTTCCACACTCGTGAGAAAAGTTGAACTTCCCCACTGCACGATATACTATTTTCGGCTCTGTAGCAGAATAGCGTTGGTCAAAATCGCGCTGGTCAAAAAAAGCGCTGGACAAGATAGCGCTGGTCAAAATAGCGCTGGACAAAAACAGCGCAGGACAAAATAGCCCAGGACAAAATAGCGCAGGACAAAAATGGCGCCGCCAAAAGATAATTATGCTTCTTTATTTTACTACTACCTCATACATAAAAATAGACTATAGTACCGAATTAGCATAATTATGAATAACATATTTTTCATAAATTACAGTCATAACAATAGTTTTCCTAATTCAATTCGTCAATTCAACATCGCTTCCCGACCAGCTGACAGTGATCAAAGTGTTGGTAACTGTCTATAACAATATCAGAATATAAGGAACGAAAAACAAGTAAGAGCAACAATCAATATTTTCCATCATACTTCAACACATATCGCATCCCGACCAACTGACACAGATCAGAGTGTAAACAACTACTTGTCAGTGTCATATTTATTTAAAGTCTAAAAAAATACAATTTGGTAAGTCTCAGAAAGGAGGTGATACATTATTCCACGAAGGATATAATTACCGAAATGACAAGCAACATGAAATTGCATTTTTTTAGACTTTAAATAGATATGACACTGACAAAGTAGTTGTTTACACTTTGATCTGTATCAGTTGGTCGGGAAGCGATATGTGTTGAAGTATGATGAAAAATATTGATTGTTGCTCTTACTTGCTTTCCGTTCCTTATATTCTGATATTGTTTGTTGTAAAGGAAGGTTGATGCTTAGCGGCGCTATTTTATGGAGCGCTGTTTTTGTCCTGCGCTGTTTTTGTCCAGCGCTGTTTTTGCACAGTGCTGTTTTTGTCCTGCACTATCTGTCACTTGAGTACTTTGACGTTTCACGTACATTTTGTAATTAAAAGTCAGTGTATGTCAAAGTTTTTTGTTATATTTTTCGGTGTCACACATGCAGGAAATGCTTTATCAGCCCTTAACTATCAACTGCCCTCAGTGTTGCATACCTAGCTGCATTTTTCTATAGTATTGAGATCTACAATAATCATTGCTGTAGATCACGGGAACGGGCACGGGAGCGTCGCGCAGGGTGGGTTTAAATCTTTATTATTTGTTTCTGGTTCGTTTAGTTAATTGAATTATATAAGTGTTTTTATTGGTTCCTGAAAATATAATAGCTGAATTATTGAATAAAAGGAGGGCGCGTGCGGCGCTTATTTTTGCTCGGCGCCGGAGCTACGTCACTGATTATGACTAATTTTAAAATACGTGCCTTTAGGCTGGCTACAACCGGTCAAAATTTGATTCGAATATCTTCGAGGATTTGACTTTATCAATCATGTATCACCCTACCTACCTATTTTAAAATTAAAACATGTTTTTGTTACAGCTCGGGGTACAGATTTTGTTGGAGGAATAGATAACGAAGCATTGGACTTTTCACAATTGGAAGATTTCATCAATAGCGAAGGTTCTCAAGGCAACAGTTCCTATTTCGGAGATTCGCTGAATACGACACAACCGTCTGGTAAACTTCTAAATGTCATCGTTGAAAATAAAAGAAATATCGGGTAAGATTACCATTATTTTACTTTGAACTATGGAGGTCAGTGCGGGGGGCCCAGGCACTAAAGTGTCCTCCAAGGCAAACAAAAAAGCAGTAAATGGGCCCCCGATAATTTTATAGTTGAGTAGAATTAGTTTACACTGTTTCACGTTAAAATAACAGTATGCGGTAAGGTATGCCGAAAAGATAAAAAAAGCCATAAATCATTTCTAGTCATGACCTACCCACAAGCGAATAATTGATTCTCATTGGTGCAATGTAGCTTCCGAATGGTCTATGAAACATGTACTTGAATTATTAGTCCAAATGGAGTGTTAACATCCCAGGGTAGGTGTGGTTCATTTCTGTTATTTACGAGATATTGTGTTCTTAGATGTTGCTGTGATTAAGATTTTGTTTTATTGACTAAAACTATTTTATTGGTAATCATTAATATGGCGACCATTCGAAGAGGAAAATATATAGGCTACGAACAATGAATATACTAGAAGAGTAAATAGACGTATTAGTCTATGCCAACGTAAACAATGTCAAAGTTTATTTATTTATTCTCCTTGATTCCATGTCGCAGGGAATGTAATAATTTGTTTGATTGTTGTATGTATAAAACACGAATATATTATTGTTTAAATTTTTAGAGAGAATAGACAGAAATAAATTTGGTATGTTCTAGTCGCTATCTACGCAAAAAATGATACAAAATATATGTACAGGCAACTGAAACAAGAAAATAATGGGTCAAAGCATGGAGCTGCTAATATTACAATTATCGGTAAAACTGCTATTCATCGGAAAAAGAGAGTACATAACTCGCTAGTGCGTTGGGATCCTGCAATAATGAAAAATTTGTCCGAAACCGGTTCTGCTTTTGCTTACAGATTTCTTTGTCTCGCCGACAAATAGTGAAACTGTGCAAACTAATTTTCCTCACAACTATACCTTCCAATTCGCGATATTTTTCTTATAATATGATAACAAAACATATGAATTCAAAAGTAACCAATGAAGCTACAACTATACCCAAAAAATAGTGAAATATTTCCAAATTATATTTAAAAAAACATTAGCCTAATCAAAGTACACATAAAACCTCAAAAAAATACAAATAGTTGAAAATTCAAAATTGGGTATTTAAAAGGGTGGTGTTTAACATGAGAAAAAGTTTACGATGTTAGGCATGCAATTTTCCGGAAAATTGTCGAGTGAAAATTTTTGTTTTTGTCTAATTGTTTAAATAATAAATATACAGAAAAACTTCCCAATCAAAATTTGTAGCTGATGCATTTATCTACAAATTTTGTCTAAAAAGTTTTTCTGTAAATTAAAAGATGAAATTAATTTCAGTGGTATTCAATTCGTGGTCCAAATGCCAAATTTATTAACCGCTCGACTTAAAAATTAATAATTTTGGGCGTATAACATTCTGAAAAAATAAATAAACTCATGTAAAATGTAAAGAAAGATCTCAAAATACTTTCAAATTTGAAAAAGTAGTTTTTCTGACTGTAATATCAGTTTATTATAATTCCTATTTAATTAATACTTATCCCAGCGAAAATTCCTTTTAGATTCAGCATTGCAAATGAGCATAAAATATTATTATAAAAGCAAAGCCATCAATACTTAGAATTTTAAACGAATGCTTCTTAAAAATCTGTTTTTTTGCGGCATTTTACGGATATTTTGTGTACTTTGACTACGCTAATATCAAGGTTTCCAGTCGGCATTTCACTCCCTGCTCTCACCTACTTTCAAGAGTTTTTTATGTTCATCAAGATTGTCGGTATTCTCTTTAAACGTCACCAGATAATCATTTTATTGGGCGGCCCTGCCGCCGCATCTTTGATGTGGGACTCTTCAGGCGGCTTCTCTGATGTTTTAAAAATGAATGTCCATCCTCCAATCAGGATATTTTTTTCTGAGAAGAGAGAAAATATTTTAGAATGTTTTCATTGTATTTCCATTCTATTCGAATTTGACACCACGTTGAGATAGTGACTTTTTGTTTAGTGTCTGGATTTCAGGACTTCAAATTGTGTTATCGAAGCATAGCCAATTTTTCCCTCACGTACTTTTTAATTGGTGGAAAAAAAAGTTGTTTCAATAATATGATTTTCGCTATATTTCTTTAATGACATAGTAGTAGTTCAGGAACTTTTTGAACAAGATCGGAAGTGGATAGGGGTGCGGATGTCAGAACAAAAATTGTTTGTGAATTTTCAATATACATTTTCTTATCTAAGAGAGATGCGGATTTTCATTTTTCACAGATATATTTCTATTTTTATTCAGAACATTTATTTTTTATGTTATATTTGATTAAATATTTTTGTTTTTGTTATTGAATATAAATTATTTTCATCAATAATAAGTTTTCTTTATTATCTATCTTTGAAAAACTTCAAGAAAAACTTATTATAAATAACACAAATCTATGGAGGTGGCCACCGATTAAAATCATGCGGGGGGGGGGCAATTTTGCGCTACGCCACTGATGGAGTTAGATAAGGAAATCGAACTCAAATTGACAAAGCTGTCCTCAAGATCGTGTATCTAAGCAGTTTGTTTTTTCACCGCGGCTTGGCCACCATAGAGAAAGAAATAGACGTGTACCAATGTAGCATTCTGTGGCATAAAGTAATATATTCATAAACCATTCCAGAACACCTGACTTTGACAAGTCGGCCATATTGAGCTGGGTCCCCCGATCAGCTGGACTTTGTGTGTTTTGACATGTGGTGTAGTCAGTTGGTTGTTAGATAGACTTGTAGAACAAAGTATATTATATATTTTATTTGGATAATAAAAACTTTACAAATAACACATAGGGCAGTCAGTAAACTGTCTCTGATTTTAATTTACCATTTCTATATGTTGAAGAGATATGGTTGCAGTCTCAGATTAGAATACTTTTTATGTAGGTAACAATTTTTTTCTTATACTCATTTTTATTTTAAGGCATTCACTCCCAGAAAGCCCACCAGACAGCAGTTCCGAACATCCTTACAGTCCACAAGATGGCTGCGAGGCACCGATTACATCACAAGAAACTATTTACACCAACCTAACACAAGGCCTCTATAAACCCACCATACTAAGTCCCATTTTGACGGACAACCTTATTTTAGGATCACACATTGTAGTAACCGACCAAAATAATGATCAGCTTTTAGAAAACGGAAATATATTACAGGATAACGGACTCATCGTTAGCGGAGACATTAGAAACGGAACGACTATACTCAATAATAGAACAATTCAAGAAAATTTACAGGGCGATCAGAATATCTTACAAGGCAGAATAATTCTTACGGAATCAAATGTTACAGGTAAAGTAATCCTTATTTTGTTTTATCTCCATATCAGACACATAGAAGGCTCTTTCTGTACACTTTTTCAAGCCATAAATTTTTTTAAAATGCATGGAAAGGGAAGGAGTGAGTTTTTTTATAGATTCCAGTCTCTAGCTTAAAGGTCGAAGTATAAATATAATTAATTAATTGAACATTCATTCGACCTTGAAAATAGTAAGTCACCTAGACTGGAATTATGTTGGTAGCATTTGTCAGAAATGCACCATGGCGAACTTGCTGACAGCATTACAGAACACCTGATTTTGAGGTCGGTCATATACGCGCATTTAGTACGAGTCATAAATTGTCATATGTCAAGTTTTTGGATGCAAACAGTCAATTTTGGCTATTCTATTTACAATTGTTTTAAAAATATATTTGTTGTATTATTGTATTAATGTGGTGTAAGTCACTTGGTTGTCACACTTACTTTGTAGAACAATATCAATGTAATATATATTTTATTTAAATAATAAAAATACAAATATCACATGGCGCAGTCAGTCAACTGTTTCTGAATGTAATTAAATGACAATTAAAATGTCAGACGACGAAAAAAGCAATCAACAGAGGAGTTACTTAGTTCAAGAGCAGCAGATTGAGGTGCACAGAAAGATCAATTAAATGTCACCTCGCTTGGTTAAAACAGCCGGTAATAACTTAGCACTCCATACTTAGCAACACTACAAAACGATGACATTTTAGATAATTTCAAGAACTTTTTACGAATTAAAGTCTGTCATCCGTTGTTTACCAGTAAACAAGGAAAACTAAATAAAATATGACATAAGGGCTCACAGCAATATGGCCGACCTGTCAGTGACCTCATTCTAGAATGGTCTGTACAGTTCTCGTTCTTTCGATTACATTTCTAGATGATTCCAGATGTTTGTCTTCTTTCTTTTATGGACCTTTTCATATCCTCAGTACAGTAACGACGAAACAATATAATATTCAAATTCAACGTATTTCTTGTAGATTATTTTATTAAAATAATGTTAATTTTTGTAGATACCAATCGCCCAATATTACTGTCATCGTCAGAATCGGCGCCAAATTTTGACAGGAATATTTACAAAAGTGACGACTTTGACAAAAGCATTGTACACATAGGATATAATCACAATATAGAAAATTTACCTAGGAACAACATAGATAATAATATCTGCGAACAAAATTTGGAAAACATTCAAAACGTTTACACAAACTTACAGTCCGCACCTAAAAAGAGGAAATTATCTCAAGATTCGCCTTTAGTTAAAAGTGAACCAGGTAAAATTAAAAATATCTTATTTAAATCCATATCATAGTTCCCAGATTGAGTAGATAACTTTTCATTCTCACAAAGGAGATGATAAATAACTATAATGGGATAAACATGTATTTAATTTTTTTATCAATTTAAAAATGCCTCCCAAAATTGTATCCCTCCCCTGTTAAGCGGTCCCTGTACTTGCTCAGAGTCCATAGAGAGGATTCTTAGCACTTTTAGGGATAGAAAATAGTGGAAAACTAGTATTTTTATTTAAATTTTATAATCCAAGCGACGACAAGGTATTAAGCGTCAAAATTTGTATTTTTTATTTTCGAATAGAATTGGTCTGGCACGTTTATACTTGCCAGACCAAGATTAAGTAAGTCCATCTCTGCTACTTGTTAAGCGCGAGATTTTTTTATTTTCAATATAACTGACTTCTTCTTCCCAAAAAATTAACAAAAATAAATAACTAACTTCATTATGTCATTAACCTGTTTAATTTGTCAAAATGTAACGAGCGTGTTTTTATGTAACGTCCATCTAATGTTTGGCATGTTTATCTGAAGCTACGCGGCATCGGTAAGGGGCGAGGAAACATGGCGGATATCTGTAAAAAACGTACCAATGGCGTACGGTACCTATTTTTATAAAAGTATTAAAAATAATTATTATTATTATATAATAATTATATATAGAAACTGATTTTTGCTTTGCTTTAATGGTAAGGTATTTTACAAAACACGGTATTTGTTAAAACAAATAATGTTAAGAATCGTACTTGAATTCAATATGGTTAGGTTAGAGGGAAGAACACACGCACGCGCTTGCCAATAGGTAGTCAGCTGGTCGCCAAGCAACGAAGGCCTTTCGATAAATTTCACCAATTGAGTTAGTTCGGAGGGCGTCAAAATTATGGTTTTCGCACAACGCTGCCAGAGCTTGAAGAAGCCCATAATAAATTTGTAACAGTGTTCATCTTTTAATATTCATAAATTGAAAAAATTATGTTAATAGACAAAATCCAAGAAAACAATCACATTAAAGAATTAACGTTTAATCATATTGTTAATAATAAAAAGTCCATTTTCTAATTATTATCACTACACACTTAGCACTTTATCTTTTTCATAGTTGAACGTGGCAATATCGAATGTTTTCGACTGCGTTCCTTTCACGGCTTCAGATAAACTTGCCAACCCATACCTTGATAAACAATACAATAATTAAACTAACGTAACATTTTCAAGACCATAAATCTTGAAAAAAAAATAAATGATATTTTGCTCTCTCTTTTTTCTTGCCTTGGGTCCGTGTCCCATTTAGCTACGAAGCTTTATATTTTATTATAATTAATATCCTAATCACCCTTTCATGCTCACATCATCCCTAAACTACCAAAATTCTGGAAAAAATGAAAGAAACAAGTAGAATAAACAGGGACACTCTCTTCATGTTAAGGTGCCCGGCATAGCGACTTTGTTTATTTATACATGCAAAAAAGGCAACGGTTAACGGGTACTTGCTACAAAAGGACAGGCAGAAGGAAGCTCTTTTTCTATACAATTGTTTCTTATTATGATATAAGATTTGTAAACACTGCGGCAAACTTTTTCAACCTTTACAAAATCATTTTTTACAATGTTGAGATAAAATTTTGCAAAAAATTTTATAAAATCCTTCTTTTCGTTTTTAATATAATGATAAAATAATATTTTCGTACAATTCCATCGTCAAGTATGCTTCAAAAATCGCGAAGAATTGAAAATATCAATAGAATAAAACATAAAAACATCGCGCTTAACAAGTAGTAGAGAAGGACTTCTTGGTCAAGTATGAACGTGCCAGACCAATTCTATTCGAAAGAGGAATAAAAATTTTGACAGGCGTCAAAATAATAGTGTAAAACTATTCATAATACACTTTACTATGACAATTGATGTATGTATGTATTTTGGGGTAACATTCACTGAGACCCAAAAGATCTATTGTGCCCCCTTACTTCTACTTAGTTTAGTTATGACAATTGATACAGGAAACTGTAATCAAGTAAATAAAAATGTTGACGTTTAATTTTTGTCTTATACCTTGTACCGGTCGCCGTTTGGTCTATTATTATCAAATTGAACAAATATAAAATGTATTTCTTATCACCAACTTATTTTTTATTTTTATAGGCATTGTGTTACCCTAATAATATTTTATGAATATTTTTGATATACTATAAGAATCTGATTGTTATATCGCTTTACATTAAATAATTTAAAAATGTAGTTTGATTTAAATTGTTATTTAAATCAACTCAATCCTGATAAATAATAAATTTCGGTTAAGTACTTTTGTGAAAATAATACGATAGATTTTACTTTTAACCATGTGCTCCCACTTTATAGATCACTGTACGACCAGTCAACTTAGTCCATCTGAACAGTTGAACACGTCGATAGATGAAGATTATGCCTCTTCAGAAGCTTGTTTATCAGAATCTCAGTATCAATGTATAAGATTTAGTGCCTTCCAGCAGCCCAATTGGCATATGCTTTGTGATCAAAACCTCACTGAATTGTAAGTTTTATTTGATTTAATACTTTGTTGAAAAAATTTATAAATGTATAAATCGCTTATAATACGTATTATGACTAATTTTGAAAAACTTCATTACAATATCTTCTATAAGTTCCTTGTGGCATTACTTGTTATTTTTTCTTATTTTCTTGGGAATGAAACCACAATATGTTTTTTTATTTTTTATTTCAACGTTTCGGTAACGTTCCAGCTACCGTTGTCAAGATTAACTAATAATGAATTAATGAAAAATTTTTTGGTCCCTATCTGACACAACGAAAAAAATTTGACAACTAGACAATCAATAATATTTTGAAGTTTAAGACTACAAAACTTTGTTGTCAAATTTTATTAAGGTCCATTCATAGTAGATCACACCTCTGGTAAAATGAGAAATAAAATATTTTATTTCATGACATTCTAACGATATGTAGTCCACTAGAAATGGAATCCAGTGAAGTGCACGTTCCAGGAACGGTTTTTATTGGGATAGCGCTTTTTTCTTGCTTATTTTGGAAATTTTGTTAATATAAACGCGTTTGTTGTTACTTTTTTGTGTATGATTATTTTGTTTTCAAAATATGTATAACTCAGTTTGGTGATTTTGTGTATTGAAGTGTGTATCGATTAACAACCATTCCAAAGATAAATCATAAGAAAACCTGGATAAAAACTTATGATGCTATCCTGATAACGCCGGTAATTGATTATTGGAAATTTCTCTTTCTAACATTGGTAACCAAATTTGACTACATTCGGCTGAAATACTAGCTACACATTTATCTGAATTTAGTTGTATTAAAGCACTTTCTTTGATTTTTCGTCTTTTATTATTGGGCTCTTTCAATATTATTTTTGTCGAATCCCATTGAATTTTATGCCCCTCTTCCCAAGCATGTTTGCAAATACCTGACTTAAAGAACTCCCTATCTTTGATATACTTTTTATGTTCATTTATTCGGACTTTCAATGGTCTAGATGTTTCACCTAAATAGAATTTGTCGCATTCACAAGATATCTGATATATGCAGTTTTTTGAAGATTGTTCTTCATTTTTTGGCTTCGTTTTTGTTAGAATAGATCTCAACGTATTGTTAGATTTGAAGCTAGTTCGAATATTGAATTGATTACCAATTTTCTTAATTCTTTCTGATAAACCCTTAACATACGGTATTGTCAAGTTTTTAAAAATTATGTTAGCTGAATTATTAATATTATTGTTATTGTTATGGGGTATTAACAATGAGCCCTTCTCTATATTCTTAATTTCTTTATTCACAAATTCTGCCGGGTAATTATTGGCATTTAAAACACTTTTCAGCAAAGTTTTCTCCTTTGTGAATTGATTATCGTTAGAACAAATAATTTTGGCCCTATCGTATAAAGATTTTACTATTCCTTTTTTAACGCTTATAGAATGATTTGAATCAAAATTCAAATACCTATTAGTGTGTGTTGGCTTACGGTAAACACTTGTTTCATACCCTGTAGGTGTTTTATTAATAAGAACATCTAAAAATGGTAAAAAATTGTTATTTTCAATTTCAATTTCAAATTTGATGGATTTTTCTCCTTCATTTATGTTTGTTAAAAAATCATTCAGAGATACTAAGTCGTAAGGCCATATTGCAAAAATGTCGTCAACATATCTCCACCAGACAATTGGTTTTAATTTTTGATTATTTACTATTTTGGTTTCAAAATGTTCCATGTAAATATTCGATAGAATTGGTGAGAGGCAAGAGCCCATGGCAAGACCAAAATGCTGTTCATAAAAATCATAATTGAATTGAAAATATGTTTTTGTTATACATAATTTTAATAATTCTATTATTGCTGTTACGCTCAATTTGGTCCTTTCTGTAAGGGTCTGATCAATTTCTAATAAGTGCTTTAATACAACTAAATTCAGATAAATGTGTAGCTAGTATTTCAGCCGAATGTAGTCAAATTTGGTTACCAATGTTAGAAAGAGAAATTTCCAATAATCAATTACCGGCGTTATCAGGATAGCATCATAAGTTTTTATCCAGGTTTTCTTATGATTTATCTTTGGAATGGTTGTTAATCGATACACACTTCAATACACAAAATCACCAAACTGAGTTATACATATTTTGAAAACAAAATAATCATACACAAAAAAGTAACAACAAACGCGTTTATATTAACAAAATTTCCAAAATAAGCAAGAAAAAAGCGCTATCCCAATAAAAACCGTTCCTGGAACGTGCACTTCACTGGATTCCATTTCTAGTGGACTACATATCGTTAGAATGTCATGAAATAAAATATTTTATTTCTCATTTTACCAGAGGTGTGATCTACTATGAATGGACCTTAATAAAATTTGACAACAAAGTTTTGTAGTCTTAAACTTCAAAATATTATTGATTGTCTAGTTGTCAAATTTTTTTCGTTGTGTCAGATAGGGACCAAAAAATTTTTCATTAATTCATTATTAGTTAATCTTGACAACGGTAGCTGGAACGTTACCGAAACGTTGAAATAAAAAATAAAAAAACATATTGTGGTTTCATTCATTACAATGTTTGCACGCTTATACTTTATTCGAAACAAATGTTATTTCTGCAAAAAATGAAGGTTTTAACTTTTTCAATTTTCAACCGATTAAAATGTTTTTTTTTTGGCGAATTGCAGGCGATTCATTGACATTATCACAAGCATTTTGAATTTTTGTAAAAATAAATTTGACAGTTTATTATACCGGGTGGAACGAAACAATAGTTATGTATCGAAAATTCTAAACACCCTGTGGGGTAAATTGAAGGCAACAATTTTTTTCTTTGCAAATGATATACCTATCTCTCTTCTGTAAGTTCCTTGTGGCATTACTTATTCTTTTTTCTCTTATTTTTTCGGGAATCAAACCACAATAATGTTTTTTTTTCGTTGTGTTCATTTCCAAAATAAGCGAAAAAAAGCGCTATCCCAATAAAAACCGTTCCTGGAACGTGCACTTCACTGGATTCAATTTCTAGTAGACTACATATCGTGAGAATGTCATAAAATGAAATATTTTATTTCACATTTTAGCAGAGGTGTGATCTATTATGAATGGACCTTACTAAAATTTGACAACAAAATTTTATAGTCTTAAACTTCAAAATATTATTGATTGTCTAGTTGTCAAACTTTTGTGTCAAATAGGGACCAAAAATTATGTCATTACTAGTTAATCTTGACAACGGTAGCTGGAACGCTACCGAAACGTCGAAATAAAAAACATTATTGTAGTTTAGTTAGTTAGTCAGTTCCTAATACAAAAAACTTTCTCTAAAGCTCTTTCGAAACATATTACAAACTTTACAAGTGCTATGTCCGACTTATACTTGAATACGCCGGGCCTTCGTGGTATCCAGATTTAGCTCGAGATCGTGAAATGCTGGAAAAAGGGCAAAGACACGCAACCAGATTGTCTTTTGGCCGTGTTAGACCTACGTACGAAGAGAGATTAACCATGGCTTATCTTACAACATTCGATGAAAGACGTCTCCGAGGTGACCTTATTCTTTCCTTTCGAATTTTGAAATTCAATTTCGGCGACCTTCAAGCAGTTTTCCCCTTCATTTAGAAGACCGTCTCCGTGGTCACTCCTTAAAGCTGAAGAAATAGCCTTTTAGACCTCGTTATAGGCAAAACTTTATAGAATTGTCGATATTTGGAATGGTCTTCCTCAGCAAATAATTAATTCAGAAACTGTTAATAGTTTCAAAATTCAAATAGACTCCTACATTTTCGATCTGTAGTTTTTTAGGCTTAGTGTCAGTTATTGTTTTATTTACATTCTGTAAATTATTATGGGCAAAATAGGACTTGATCCTCTGCCCTTATCATGTAATAATAATAAAATAATAATAATAATATCTTTCTGGTGCTACCCCTAGCGGATCTTTTTTAAATCTTCCCAGAAAAAAGGCAAATACTTAGTTAATGCCCCTTTACATTTAATGGGGTATCCCTGAGTGGGGTATTCTGTGCTTTCGTCTAAAATTAATAAATCCGTTTTTATTTTTATGATGATTAAGTTTTCTATAAATATAATATTCTAACTAAAAATATTGATTACATCGAGACATGTCACTATCCTCTAATTATATATAGTCCAGCCATTTCAGGTTATATCTGCGGAAAAATTCCTACTGAGCTGGATTTTCGTTCACAACTTTATTACGGTGTTGTAATGAAGATGTGAAAAATCGACATCGATATCATGCCGGCTAAAAAAGTTATAAAAGTCAATAGGTCACGAAAATCAGTTTTTCGCCAATATCTTGCGACCTATTGCTCGAAGATCAATAGCAGCCATTATAAAAATTGTTCCTAGTAAAATTATCTACAAAAAATGTCTGTTGCATTTTTCCGTAAAATCAACCGTTTTCGGAGTAGAGCGCTGAGAAAGCTACTACATTATGACGATGCACTCGTTTCCTCACCACCTATGAGGTAGAATGCAATGCGCGTTTTTTTACATGGTTTCCCCCGTAGGCATAATCTATGATATTTAATAAAATAAACTTTAGTATATAATTTTTTTTTACATTCATTGTCGATATCTTCAGCTTCTCTATCTGTAATAGTTGCTGACAAAACGTCGAGTGAACTTATTTTTAGATTGACATCTACATCTGCATCATTTTCATCGTTTGTTGACTGGCCACGGCAATGTCCACAAACTTTTGAACATCTCAATCCAATTTTTTTGCATCTACACTTGCCGCCACAACCTTTCGTACAATTGCAAAAGATGGTGTTCAGTAGATCATCGGGTGCTGGTGGTAATAAAGTCGTTATTGGCTGTAGTATATTATTTTTTAACTCTCGACAACCCCACTGTTCTGGATCAACTTCTCTTCCTAGCCAGGTTTGTATTTGATAATATACTGGATAAATATGCTGTTGAGCTGCTGAAGAAGTAGGTGGTAATAAAGGAAATTTCACAGCTGTACTTTGTCTTGATAGTTTAGCAAAGCTACAGTATCTGTAATTATCAATTGATTGTTCTGAATTTGAAGCACCGTATACTGCTAGTAGAAAATGTATTCCGGCATTAACAATGACATCCCGAGAGCAATTTTCTTGTTGGAATATTTCTACAAAATTGTTTAAATCGGATCTGTTTTCAAACATCTCCATGACTTTCAATTTCCCTCTCCCAAAAAGTACTGAAGTTGTATCACTTCCGGTCATGGCATGTAGAAACAGAATATTTTTCTTGCAATGTGGATACCTGTTGAGGCTATCAGTCGAGTATATTTTTGTTTCAACATTGTTTTTTCCTGGTTTTTAAAAAAAAATTAATGTATGTTGTTCAAATATTTGTGTGCGTAGCAGGTGTAAAGGGACGGGTCTCGCCACAATGAAATACGAAACATCTGCCAGTGAAGGTCATTTGGATAAGTTATAGTAGATTTTACTAAGTTCCTAAACCTCTATAAGTATATTAAAAAGCAATAGAGTATACGCCTTGGTGTACGGTATACGATTGGTGCTTTCAGCTCCGCACCGTCAGTAGCCATGGAAATCCTTCTGGACCTACCTCCTCTCCATATATTTTTGGAAAGAGAGGCTAGATGGACAACATACAGAATTGCGCATATTTCTAAATGCACAAATCAGGCTTATACAGAACGAAGCAGAATGCTAGTGGACACTGAAAGTGACAGTATTCTGGGAATGACCTCTGACATAATGCCTCCAACAGTAAACTACGACCTGCCTTATACCGTCCTAATTCCAAATAGAGATGAATGGGTCCTCCGTAAGGATGAACTATTAAGAGCAGACAGCTGTTGGTATACAGACGGTTCAAAAACACCCTCAGGCTCTGGTGCAGGTATATACGGGCGCAGACCTAGGACAGAAATCTCAACCTCTCTAGGATCCTATGCAACCGTATTTCAGGCGGAAATTTACGCCATTGTTTCATGTGTGGGGAGATTGGAGCAGGCCAATCTCATACATAGAACAATAAAAATTTTCTCGGACAGCCAAGCGGCTTTGAAAGCACTTAGCTCTAACCGTGTAACGTCGAAATTGGTATTAGACTGCCAAAAAAGACTCTCCTCAATAGGAGAACTCAATAAAGTATTGCTGGTCTGGATCCCTGGCCATTCTAGCATGGAAGGAAACGAGAAGGCAGACTCTCTTGCAAGGGAGGGTGTCGCACGTGTTTCTATCGGACCAGAACCTACAATTGGCATCGCAATAAGTTTTGCCAAACAAACACTGAATACCTGGACGGCAAGAAGAGCATTAGACTTCTGGCATAATTTACCAGGATTGGTTCATTCAAAGGCTTTCATACATCCTTCGAAGAATGTCTCCAAACAAATGTTAGACTATAGCAGGCATGACCTACGCTGTCTAACAGGCCTTTTATCTGGATCATCATATGCTAAAACTTGGACTGTCGGAAGATCCGACCTGCCGTCTTTGTCTGGAAGATGATGAAACGGCAGAGCATATAATTTGTGCCTGCCCCGCCGCGGCTCGAATCAGGTATCTGATGTTTGGCAGGGATGCTCTCTCGCCCTCGGACCTGAAAAATCATTCACCAAATAAGCTAATCGGCTTTGTTAAGAAGCTGAATTTATTTGGTGAAATCTGAATAGGAGTGAGCCACAATAGACTCTTGCGAGTCGCAGTGGAGGGCCTTATAGACCCACTCACCATAAACCTAACCTAACCTAACAGTATACGATACCGTATGTGAGTGCATTCTTGTCGCTTTCTTAGCGCTCTACTCCGAAAACGGTTGATTTTATAGAAAAATGCAAAAAACATTTTTTATAGATAATTTTACTAGGAACAATTATATATAATAATGGCTGCTATTGACCTCCGAGGAACAGGTCGCGAAATATTTGCGAAAAACTGATTTTCGTGACCTTTTGACTTTATAACTTTTTTAGCCGGCACGATATCGATGTCGATTTTTCACATCTTCATAACAACACCGTAATAAAGTTGTGAAGGGGGGTTTAAAATGCCTAAAATGACTGGACTAATAATGATTGTAGAATTATACAATTTTATTAATATTTAAATCGCTTCGTTTTAGGCCTGTACCGCATTATAGAGTAGATGCAGATAAGGGATTTAATTTTTCAAACGCCGATGATGCCTTCGTTTGCCAGAAGAAAAACCATTTTCAAGTGAGTACCAAAAAAAAACTTGAACAATATTTTCTTAACTCCGTTAAAGTTGAGCTCATCTAACAGTAATCTTTTTTATTATTATTACAGGTAACTTGCCACGTACAATTGCTAGGTGATGCACAATTTGTAAAAACTCCAGATGGTTTCCAGAAAATATCAAGTTTCCATCTTCACTTCTACGGCGTGAAACATGATTGCCCCACACAAACAATTCGAGTGGAACAAAGTCAAAGTGATAGGAGTAAAAAACCATTTCATCCCGTGTTGTAAGTTTTTTTTTTTTTAATTTTTAATTGTTTTAAATGAATTGTTAAATTTTGTGATGGATCAGACATGTAAGTACTATCAGTAAAACGATAAAATTAAATGGTATTTAATATTTTTCAGAGTCGAATTAGTGAATTCACAAGTTACAAAAGTTACTGTAGGAAGATTGCATTTTAGCGAAACTACTTCTAATAATATGAGGAAAAAAGGAAAACCAAATCCCGAACAAAGATATTTTCAGGTTAGTGCTATATAATTATATATTCTTCTACTTCCTTTAATGGAAATAATTTTCCCATGTTAAACGAGATTCTCTTGCTCTAGACAATCCAATATTAATATAATATTCAAAGATGACACTCGAGAAAATTTGTTAAAACTTGTCTTCCTTACCATTCGATGGTTAACCCGAAATTATAGTGTGATATATCTTAGTGGAAATTTGATACTATATTTTAACAGGGACAAAAGAAAAGTCACCAATTTATTTATATTTTAAAATAGATATTTGTTTAAATAATAGTTTTAGTGAAAAATGTCATTCTTGATAAAAAGTTTTGCTTGTTCTGAATCCCCATAAAATGAAATAAAATTCAAGCGTTTCAATACCCGTCTCATTTTATCGCCAGTTTTATGAAAACCGTATGAATCTTTGCAGCAAGTTGGAAAATAATGAATTAATCTAGTGAGTGACGTTTACGATGTATCAAGTATCTGTCAACTTTTATAAATAATTTTCAAACTGTCATTCTTTAATAAATATTTGACAACAATGTTAACTATTTAAGAATTATAATCACTATCTAAAATAATAATGTAAGAAAAGAATATCTATTCAATATATCCTCTCCCAGCTTCAAAACATCTCTCAATTATCTTTCTAAATTCTTTGTAAGTATTTCGCAGCATTTCTGGGGTACTTTTGTTAACGGCATCAATGATAGCTCGTTCTAAGTCTTCAATATTATGATTTAAATTATTTGCGTAAACTTTTTGTTTCAAGTAGCCCCATAAAAAAAGATCTAAAATACTTAAATCGGGGATCGGGGTGGAAAAAATATTGGTCCATAACGTCCCATCCATCGCCCAGGAAAATATTCATCCAGTCAGCCTCTAATTAGCAAAGTCGAAAGTGACGAACATCCATCATGTTGAAAGTACATTTTAAGCCTTTGCTCCAAGGGAATATATTTTCTAATTCAGGTATTAAGAAGTTGCCCAGCAAATACAAATATACCTCCTGATTTAATGTATCTTCCAGAAAATATGGTCCGATTATTCGATCCGGTAAAACCGCACACCAAACATTAACGTTGTTTCATTAGAAAACAAAATATTATTGTGATAGAATCTAAGTTTTTCACCAATCATCGCACAAAAGTCTAACCTTGTGTTATAATCATAATCTTGTAAGGTATGAATATATTTTGGTTTGAATGGATGAATTTTGTTTTGCTTAAATATTTTCTGTGGCCCTTGCAAAAACCAACCTCCACTGTTCGTTTTCGTAGACTGAACTTGGGATTTTCCCTTAACGACTGCATAGCTATTGTACCAGCTGCATCATCCTCCTCAACGCACGAACTTTTCAATTTCTTTTTTCCTTGAATAGATCCTGTCTCATCAAACTTCTTTATTAATTTTTTTAATCCACACCGCGTAATGGGTATATCGGGATATTTTTCGTGAAATTTTGCAATTGCATACTGGTACGAAACTTCCTCAATACCATAACATTTTTATATGGTATTAAAAATAGTCGTTAACGTCATTAAAACCGGCTGGATTTATTGGGGATAAAAGTTATCAAAAAATGTCAAAGATAATCAAAAATGCAACTTATAGTTGTCGGCTTTATTTTGACAATCTTTCACATTTGATAACCTCCACTTCTAACAATACCATCTTGAACACTTGAACTTAATAAAATATCTAATGGAAAAAATGAGTTGAGTATTAAACTTTTGAACAAGTAGTTACATAAAATATTTTATCTAATTTTGACATATAAAGTGAAATTTTTCAAAACTGACTTCCGTTAGCAAACGACACATTTTTCGTAACCAGTTACATAATGAAAAATATTATGTAACTGGTGATGAAAAATTAATTTTATCTACTCCTATTATATTATATACTAATTATTCAACTGCTTTTAAGCAGGTTATAGTATCTGTAAACGAACAGCGTGAGTTATAATAACTCACTGCTTATAACTCACTATAATAAATCGGAAATTCTTGAAGGTATTTACGAACCGAATATCAACGTGGCTCTGTACTCTGTACTTCTGTACAAGCACAAGCCGGATGGGGAGTAATGTCACTTGTGACACTTGATTAATTTTGACGTTTTCAAATTAAGTTAATACCGAATTCTTATTATTGTGAATTTTGTGCTGAAAAAGATGAATTCAGATAGTGAAGATGAATTATTATGTACACCGCCAGAAATAAGACAAATAGCTAATGTTACCATACAGAATTTATTGCCTGAAAAATCCCAAAACAAATATAGAGGTGTATACAAAAATTTTCAAGATTGGTGTAGCAGTAAGGACATTGGGTCATCGTTTACAGAAAACGTACTTTTGGCATATTTTACTGAACTTAGCACTAAATATAAAGCATTGTCTCTATGGACTTTCTACTCCATGCTAAGAAGCACACTCAACATAAATAATGGAATCAATATAGAGAATTATTTAAAATTACGTGCGTTTCTTAAACGTCAATCAGAGAATAATTTCATAAATGAAGCTCCTGATGAGAAATATCTGGCGACAAAGGTAGATCGATTTCACAATAATTCAATCGTTTTTATCATTATATAATTTATTTTAGGTTGCTTTAATAATGGGCATTATGGGTGCTTGTCGTGCAGCAGAATTATACTCTATGCAAATTACAGATTTAGAAGATCATGGATCTATTTTTATGGTCAGTGTACCAAATACAAAAACAAAAATTGCCAGAAAATTCACTGTTACGGGAAACTTTTATACCGTAGTTAAGAAATATTTAAATCTTCGTCCTACCGATATATCGCAAACGATATTATTCTTTAAATATCAAAATGGAAAATATCATTCACAAAGAATTGGCATTAATAAATTTGGAGCAATGGGGAAAGACATTGCTACATTTTTAAAATTACCCGACTGTAATTTATATACAGGGCATTGTTTTCGCCGCTCATCGGCAACTTTATTAGTAGATGCTGGAGGGGATATAACGGCACTGAAACGACATGGCGGTTGGCGATCAACTACTGTGGCTGAGGGGTACGTTGATGATTCCGAAAAAAATAAGAAATATACCGCAAATAGAATATACAGTTCTATAACACCTCAACCAGTACCTACATTATCAACATATATGCAACAAACACAAAAAGAAACAATAAACTTCCATAATTCGGTCCCAAATATTCAGTTCACTGGTTGTTCAAACTTTACTGTTAATTTTATTAATAAACAAGATGATTAATCACAACTAAAGTTTTTAAAGCAATGTTATAGGTACCTATTAAGATTTGTTAATAAAGTTTTTGTCTGTACTTGTGTCTTAGTATTTATTGTTATAGTCGTAGATAAAGTATAGTATTCAACGAGCGGTAATGGTCATAACTCACTTGATGAATTACAGCACTCGCCTGCGGCTCGTGCTGCAAACTTCATCTGCGTGAGTTATGACCTACATTACCGCTCGTTAAATAATATACTATTATCACCAGTTAATAAAAACAAGAGAGAAAAGAAGTTTAATGTCATATTATAGAAAAATAACAACAACTAGAACTGAAGAGAATTGCTAACAATAAAAACAACTAGAACAATTTACTTTTTATTTTATGCATTATTAGCTATTTTCGATTTTAATTTAATATTAATGGTAAAATAATAACGAAAAGTCTGAAATTAATGTATAAAATAAAAGTATTGTCTTGTGTAATATTGGTTGCATAACTTGTAGGAATCAAAAAGTGCTGTTTTCAAATCAGAAAAATTAATTAAAAATTGTTAGAAAACACATAAAATAAATTAAATTTTCTTTTTGTCAAAATTAGATAAAATCTTGTATGAAACACGTTATGAACTACTTTTTTGTGTAACTCGTGTCATTTTACGGGACCTCGCTCGCCCCGTTACGCGGAGCTCGCTCGTCCCGCAAAAATTTCACTCGTTACACAAAATGATGCATTTCATAACTGGTTACATAAATAGCTATTAAATTAAATATCAATTTAAACTTGTAGCGTCCACATTTTAATGTTTAAATTTTTTTCAGCTGGTCGTTGGTCTTCATGCCCATACAACAACTGGAAATTTTCCAATTGTAAGCCATGCTAGTCAAAAAATTATTGTTAGAGTAAGTTTATTAAAAAAAAAATCATAATATGTTATATGTTTAACAGCATTTTAATTTCCAGGCTTCAAATCCGGGACAGTTTGAGAGCGATGTAGAATTATGTTGGCAAAAGGGACAAACGCAGGTAAATAAAAATTTTATTTTTCATCGACCGTTCACTCTTTCACGTATATCTTATTTTTTATATTTTAGGATTCGGTGGTTCACAATGGTAGAGTCGGAATTAATACCGACAGACCGGATGAATCTTTAGTAGTTCATGGAAACATCAAAATAACAGGTCACATAATCCAACCAAGCGATATAAGAGCCAAGAAAAATATCGTTGAATGCAATACTGCTGAGCAGTTGAAAAATGTACAAAGGTTGAGAGTTGTTCGGTAAGTAATTGAAATTTAAATTCAAAAGTAAGATTATGCTCATCACTGGCAGACATAAAACCTGTAATAACATTTTTTTCTGCTCAGTGTGAGCAGGCGCGCAGTTCCGCCTTACCTTTCTGTCTTGTTTTTTTTATGAAAGTTTTCACTCATCCTCGTACTGCTGTTTTTGGTATACCAACGGGTGGCGCCTCCTTCAGAGCATATCAAGGCCTGTAGAATTAACACGAACTTAGACAAGGTTGTGATCTTTGCTAATGTCAAAAACGGTGGGAAAGAAAATTACTGCAATTCAACTTTTATTTTAGAAAGGCATTTATGGTCCTTTTTGGTACCTATTTCTTTTAAAGTTACATTTGAATGATATACTATTAATTACAATCGAATGGCCAAGTTAAATTGAATGAAATGTCAAAAAAAGTAACATTTTCCACTGTTTTTGCCTTGTCAATTTAAAAGGTTTTTCTCCACGTCTTTCCAACTAAACTGAACGTTGTTCTTCCTGTCTTGGAAGTATAACGGAATAACTACATTGGTTATTTGTCACTTTTTAAGTAACTGATGTTTGCTTTATCTTATGTCAAAATGTAAAAAAAACATAACCTCCAAAGTTACCTACTTTGAAGGGCACAAACACGTAGTTTCAAGTTTATTTTTCTCACACATCGTCCCTATTTTCTCTCTGCTAAGAAAGATAGTTGGGGATGGAGACAACGCTTATATAAGCACAAAAAATCTTGACATTTATTTACAATTAGAGTACACCACACTCCTTAGATACTGATTTCATAGGTCCGGAACCGTTTTGTGGAATCACAAAAGATTGCATAAGAGGGGAAATCGGGAACTGGCTAGTAAAGGAACACCAACTCAAATGGAGGCTGACACAAACACACCTCCATACAAAAAGTTTACTGAATAAGGTAGACAAGGAAATCTCGTCCAGTTTGATGAAACTGGGCAAGAGACATTTGAAGACAGTTACCGATTAACTTCTATTATCTATAATTATTATCAAAGGGCGAAACAGTTTTCATTAAGTTCGAAATTGTAGTACCCCTCAACAGGCTCTTCAGAGGACTCCTCCCTATCACGTTTCTTGTAGCTCTCCTCTGATCTATCCGTCACTTTTAGGATCTAGACGTCACTTTCTGGCTCTAGACGTCACTTTTTGGCTCTATATTGGTCACGTTCATCCCAACAAAGTTGTTCAGGTAGCGACTTTTAGATTAATCCATCGTTTCCTAATTCTGCTAAACGTGCTAATCTTGATATAACAACGTATCCTAATCTTATTTGATATATGAATTCAATAATTATTAAGTATTCATTTATTTTCCGGATACAAATGTCCAAAATATCTTCAAACAAAAATATATGTCATTTTATATATTTATTAACATGATATTTGTCGTAAATGACAATTAATGCATCGTATTTCAATTCTGATGGTAAAAATGGCGACTGATATCACAGCGCTCACATCAATAAGTTGACAAAATACGCGCTCAGTAGAAAATTGATTATCGCTACGTTGGGGTGAACGCGACCATTCACTGTCTGACATATTATAGATCTGTTTGCCCTCGACAACTCTCCTTTCACATCTTCCGATGAAGTATCTATCTGTTACAATTGTGTAAACTTAACTTATTATACTTTTGAATTTTGATACACCCCATGAATATGTTAACATGTCACTTGCACTGCAAACTGTGGCAAATTGAATGAACACGGAGTACATGGGAAGGCGAGTAGCAGCAGCAGAGGGTGAATGTAAACATATCAATATACATTTGAAAGAAAAAAAATCTTCTTACGATATTGTATTTCTATATTTTTTTAATTTTCAGATATGAATACGAACCAGCCCTTGCAAATCAACTAAGCAGGGACAGCGAATGTTCGGATACCGGTGTAATAGCTCAGGAAGTGGCGCAAGTTTTACCCGAAGCTGTAAAACCCGCAGGAAACATTATATTGCCAAATGGCACATCTATTGATAATTTCTTGGTAGTAAATAAGGTAATAATTTTTAAATTATCGAAGTTATTATTTTGAATGAATAGCCAGTTGATTAAAAACTCGACAATCAACAAGTTTTCCTGCTCTACTTGCTTAAAATAAAATGCTCCAAAATGCAACACAAGTGTCATGATAGCTATCCAAGTAGCACAATCAAAACATTTTGGATTTAATTGAGTTTTAAAACAGTTTTATTGCGGTACACGGTTTTAAGGTTACCTTGTACATATACTACCGGCACTTAAAAACTGTTTACCATTTAATACTGGTTTTGATGTGTCTATTAAGAATATATATATAATAAGATTACACAGTCTTATTGTGGTTTTAAAATGGCTTGGTTTGAAGCAACTTTAAAACTAATTAGTTTTATTAACGTCTTGCAGATTGTTTGGTTTTATTACGCTCTACATCATGACGTTATAGTTTATATATATAAATAGAACTCATTAATATCACTTTCTCAAATGCAGTAATAAAGCTATATTAAAACTTAACAGTCTAGATCTAATCATTTTGTGTTGTCAACAATAAAACTAAAATCATCGCCTCTCCTTGTGTGTCTCAAATAAAGCCACGTCATTTTGTTTTATTATTGAATAATTTTAATTAAAAATAAGACTGAAAGCGATTAATAAACCTGTACCAAACCTATTAGCAGTTGGCGTCAAAGATAAGGGTTTAATACTATTATAACGCCTTACAAAGTTTTTGAAAAATTACTTTTCAAAGAACAGAGTCCGTTCACGAAGAAGCAACAACAACTTCTCGGGCTATGTGCCCCGACAAACATTGAGTTACACTTCTAAACGGGAATGAAAGTTCTGCACGATATAACCAACCATTCTGGTTTCTAATTAGAAGGGACAACATCACTATGGAAGACATAAGCCTTAAATATATCAAATGTAAGCGTACTGGCCATTAAAAAAAATATTTATTCATTTTCAGATTATATTTACTTTAAAACCCAATGGCATTTAACAACGTTAAACAGTTTTAATCACATCGCACTTTGCTTTGGTACTAAATATGTGCTCTTGAAGCGGTATAAAATACAAATACATTAAAGTCCTTTCATCTTATCGTTGCTTTATGATTTTTTTTTAATTTCCGGCCATTTTACTCTCTCGAAACACTGGGAACCATGACCAATAAAAACATTTAGGCCTCCGTAAAAAGACAAATCAAAAGAAGGTAATTTTGATATATTTCACTAAAAAAATATCTGATCATTTTTTGAATTTTTTGAGCTTCCAAAAATATTTGGTATTATTTTTTAAATTATAAACCTTTAGAAATTTGTTTTTCAAGACTATTTCATTAATGGTTTTAAAAATATCTTGATGGAAGACTTAAAACCAGTTACTCAAGGTAATAGTGATTTATAAGGATTTTTATTTTTGGTTTTAAAAACCTTGTAATGTATTTTATAAGAACTCAGTCTATGGCAGGATCGCCATGTAAGGTATTGGGAATAATCACTCTCGTTTCAAAAAATAGGTCATTTATTATTGTCACAATCAAAACTAATCAGTTACAAGATGTGTTTAATAATGATTCGTAGCCCACTTATTTGACCTAACCAAAACTTCTATATATTTGTTTATTTAACGCTTTCAACACAATATTTAATATTTATATTAAATATTAGTGTATATCTAAATGCTGACGCTACTGGTCCTAGACCAACATATCTTTGAATGTTTAATCACTAACTAATTACTTGATATACAGGGTGTTACAACCTCTTTCACGTGTTATGACAACTTTAACACTTCTTTTAAATCCAATTGGTTTCATTTACAGTTTTATTCTATAGTTTTAAATCATTCTTGTAATAATGCATAAAACCTTTTCGTGCTACTTGGGAGTATAGTTGTTGAGCACACGTTTGAGTACAGCTTGACTGTTCATCTATTTTCTAAACGAATTGAACTATTCATTAAACATTTATTGGTAATGACGTGCATCATTAATTTCATTTGAACAAATAAATATAACGTATTTATTTTAGGAAAGGATATTTATGGAAAATATAGGTGCTGTAAAAGAATTATGTAAAGTAACGGATAATTTGGAAACTAGAATCGATCAGTTGGAGAGAATAAATAAGAGATTAAATAAGTTAAAAAGAGGAGATAGTCTTAAGTCTACGAGCACTAGTAAGTATTCTTTTGAATGAAGTTTGTAATAAGGCATGTGAAATCTCGTACTTGATTCTCTTCTGTGAAATGGCAATGACTCAGCACATAAAATTAAGGCAGACGACTTTAAAGTTGCAAACTTGCAATTATAGTTTTGAAAACTTCTGTATTTCAATTATTTAAAACATTACACCTCCAATGGATCCCAAATTACGGTTACCCCATCTTTGTATACGACTGAAGGGTTCGAAAGTAAATTCTCCCAATATTTGATGCGTTAGAAACTCGAAATTTTATTATTTTTAATCATGTTTTTCCCTTTTTTTATTTTTTTATTAATTTTTGGTAATCAGATCTCTTATTTATACGAATACAATAATGGGAAAAATAAAATTGTTTTACATTTGTATCTAGAAGTGGTACTAGGGCAATTTACTTTCGTCCTTCTTAATGAATCGAACAAGCTAAACACTGCTCGTCGAGTTTTTGCCGATAATCCGAAACAGGCGTAAATTCGTGAAATAAACGTTAAACTTTTAAAATATTTTTTCCATAGTTAACTAAATGTTTATTTTAAATAATTTAATGAATTTTTCAGTTAATAGTTCAAAATTGTCATATTCACACAAATGCTCCAAGCATCACCACCACACTTGTCATAAGGACGATGAACTTTGTTCAAATAAATTTATTCAAATTGTTATTGTGATACTGGTACTAATAATGGCCTTTTGGTAAGTAACAAAATTAAATTTTATTTATAATAACCTCAATTTAATCAAATATTATCTAGATTTATAATAAAACCTGTTAATCATCTCTAGGAATATTTTGATTGTTTCTTTAATTTTATTTCATCTTCGTCATAACTTGTTCTCCATGTATGTCAATTTTTATAGAAATCGTGTGAGTGTTTTCCAATTAGTGATGGTGTAAGCTCGTCGTGAAACAGCAACAATTTTCACTTTGTTTAAAAATTTATTTATTGATAACTTTCGTGTAATTAGACTAATAAACCTGTTCAGATAAATTAGTTGATAACGGTTTGTTTTAGTCTTGCAGCAATAACGACATTGTATTTGATGGAAACTGCAAGACAAACTCAATATATTCAACCAAATATTGAAAGATCTCACAAAAATTATGCAACAAAAAGACCGACAAAAGTTTCAAAAATACCTACATGGATACCTACGTTGCCACCATACTATCCAACAAATGTTTATAAAGAAGAAGGTAAGCTTTTGTTCAGAAAAACACTAATAATATGTATACTATTTGTAACTTTATAATATTTCACAATGAGGGAAACATTGATTCAACTGATATTTTCGTTGCTAATGTTTCTTTCCACTTTTTGTTGGATAAACAATACTTCCCTGTAAATTTATGCATATATTCATACCACATTTACAGGCATCTTACTAGGACCAATTACCGAATACCTGATGAAAGCCAGGCACTTTTTAGCTGTTTGATAATTTGTAAACTTTTGCAGTTATATTTTCAGGGTGAATATTTCATCCAAAAAAATAATAGGTCAACTCCAATGTTGTCTAAAAGATAGTTCAACCTCTAAGCGGGAATTAAAATCTTCAAATTGTCCTTTGTTTTTCTCCACCTGAATCCAATTTTATTTTTCATCCACTCAAGAGCAAAAGACGGCCAAATCTAAACCAAATATCTTTTTAGTTTTTGTGGATCGTTTAACGAGAAACTGAAGTAGATTTATCCTAGATCAATACACATTTATCAGATTTCCGAATAAAGATGTACAGGGGGTTTTGCAGGGTTTCAATTACCTTCTTCATCTTACTAGATGTGAAAAAACTGCAGATCTTTTGATGAAATAATCTATAAAGAGTTTAGTGCTGTAGGAAATTTATTTTTAGGTAGTTCAGGTTGGTAAATAAAACATAAACTTGGATATTTTAAATAGGACACCTTGTATGTATTGGGATTATCTTTCCTTTCTTTTTTATCTGAAATTTGGAACATTCATAACAATATTCGACAACCTTTGACTATTACCATCAGCATGTAAGAAAAAGATAGAAAGTTAGAGGTTCGGGCTGCCTTTTTCATATGGCGTGCATGCTATAGACACATACAAAGCCAGCTGCTTTCTCCCCGGAGTTCAGACAGACATTCCCACTTACACAGCGGCCTATGGCTTGTTGCCTCTATCTGAATAGTTTTAACTAATTAATTGTTTGTTTCTTTTTAGAAATAACAAAAATAACTGTGGATCCTACCTTAATAAACAGGAAACCCAGTATAATAATTGGAAGACCTCAGGACTGCATAGCAGTAGATCAAGATCTTGAAAATACTAACTTGTGTCAGGTAAGCATTGTAAAAAGTTACCAAAAAATATGTAGGAAAGTTATAGAACCCACTGGCTAGAAACAGTAAAGATTATGTTTTATATTCACATTACAACTTTTATTTGTTTTATTTTTTAGATATTCTGCTGCGCAAATCCACCTCAAAGGCACTCGCAAGAACTTTCCACATCACACTATTCTGAAAAGAGACTTGGTAATCCAAACAGAAATAAAACTGGGCCATTGATAAACCTAAACGAAAAGAATAAAATTTCAAAACCTTTCCATTCAAATGATATTGACAATAAACAAGTTAGACAGAAAAGGGATACGTACAGTGACGATACAAATCTTTTTGATGTTACTGGTAAGTATATTAAAATGTATAGTTTTTCTCAAAAAAATTAGTAATGGATCTTCTGAAGTATTATTATACTAATGACTAGCCCTGGCTTTGCTAGCTGATGCCCACTAAGAGTAAGGTATTTTCAAACCCGTCGTACCTTTCGATTCGATTAGAATAATTTAAAGAAATCAACCTTGATTATGAAACTATTTAGTTGGATAAGGAATAAGTAAGACACAGCTTCATGGACTTTTATGTGGGTATTGCTAACTTCTATAAACAAGTACCACATTATTTTATTTACAACTATATTCACTAATCCTCAAAAATCCGGCCACCAAAAATTTGACATATTATCTCTTGAACTTGATAATCAAGTTATCGTCTTCAGAGACTGAAGCGCACCTCAGATAGTGAAAAGTGTGTAGTATCAGCGTCAGAGTAACTTTTTGGGATATTAAAACTGCTGCACGTGGTTGTATATCTCGGTGGACTCAAACTAAACATCAGTCGTACTGGAGACACGTGCCAAAACAGGAACACAGCAAACTCCTGCTCAAAAAACCATCGGTGACGCGACGAGCACAAAAAGCATAAAGGCTGAGGTGCCGAGGACTCTAAGACTCTGACCGGTGGTGCTGAACCAATCAATCAATCAACTTGTATTCAGTAACGCATTTATAATACCGGGTGTCCCAGAAGTTTCTGAACCATTTTAACTGTAAAACATCTCGGAACTCAGAAACGATAGGGAGGTGCGGTTTTCGAGGAACAATTTCTTTTTATATAAAGTTTTTTCAGTATAAATTTTTAATTAGTGAAATCTTATAAAGGGTGTTTTTGAAAAAATGGTATTTTTAAATGCAAATACTGTCTATTTTTTTAATGAAACACCCTATATATTTTTATATTGTTCAGCTTTCAGATAGAATAAAAATATACAGGGTGTTTCATTAAAAAAATAGGCGATACAATTTTTTTGAAAACACCCTATATACGATTTCACTAATTAGACATTTATACTGAAAAAACTTTATATTAAAAGAAATTGTTCCTCGAAAACCGCACCTCCCTATCGTTTCCGAGATTTTTACAATTTAAATGGGTGAGAAACTTCTGGGACACCCGGTATTAGTAAGGATTACTATACCATCTGAATAGCATTAATGAATAATTATTATAATTATTTTAGATGATCAAATGTTTACCGTCATTTTGCATGGAAAGAATTTCAACACTACTTTGTCAGCCAAGTACAAAGAAGAAACAAATTCCCCGTTTAATATATCTTATTCAGTACCAATATCAAAATACATGCCAGACGAATTTATTAATCTCATTTTCAAGTAAGTATAGAAAAGTGAACTATTTTAAAACATTTGATGTAACTAAATTGCTCACTTCAAATATTACTAAATACTATTCCTCTAGTTATAATTATTCTTATTAATTTGAAACATTTTTATTTATTTTAATTTGGTCTTGAAAATTTTGCAATTTATTTTTTGTAGGTCCAGTCAATCTAATAGAAAGGAAATTGAGCATTGTTACAATGATTTTAAACAATATGAATGTCCTTTTGTTAGTTCTGCAGCTTACTATGACGACAAAATGAAAATTAGACATAAAGTCAGTGAGAACAGTAGTTCAAGCCAACTTATTGGCTATCAAAGTATCATCTTCGAAGTTGATATGATTGATTATCAATCTAAAGTGATGACTTATAGGGCGTCACTCAAATCTAACCTGGTAAGTTGAACTAAAATTTTTATTCGCAGAATGACGGCACTGACTGGTCGGCCACATTGTTCTGGATCCTCATGTCATATTCTATTCAGTTTTCGTTGTTTACTGGTAAACAAAGAATGACAGTTATAGCTTTTCGGTTTACTGCTCTTATAGTTGCTCTGAGAGCATGAAAGCGACCTGAGAGAGATTTTCGTGTTCTATTTAAACTAAAGATCCGCCCTTCTGGTTTGGGTTTTCAATAAATAACTAAAATAATCTTAATAATACAGAAACCTTTCGTGAACATTTATTGATTTTTAATGAGAGTGTTTCAAGAAAATATCAGAAGTACAATTTTCATTTGATTTGGAGTGGGGAAATGATCGAAAGTGGGCGTGGTTCCCTCAAATTTTAAAATGCCGTATTCTTGAAAAATATCTATCGAAAAATGAGAGAAATTATTACTCCCTAGGTGAATTTTATTCTATTGGTGATGACTGAGAGAAAAAGCCCTAATAATGTGAAAATATTTAGATTTAACATCAAAACTTATCGTTGGCTTGTTTTTTGTCAATGATAAAGATATTTTATTCTTGGTTTTTGTAGACTTGTTTTATTTGTTTTTCGCTAAATTCGTGCAATATGGATGAATTCAACCAATTTTTGTATTAGCATGATGCCAAGATTGATGATTTTGAGGAGGCTTAGGAAGAGATGTTCTTCCACAGACAAATCCGTTACAACTTTCTCCTGGAAAGTTTGTACAAATGTTTAGATTAACAAAACCTCTTGTTGAGGACTTTATTGAAATGGTGACACCATATATTACAGTTAAATATTCCCATAACTCTTTGTCTTTAGATTTTGAAAATTGGGGAGTAAATCTCTCTTTGTTACTTTTTTTTTGACTACTCATTTTTTAATGGACAAACGACAAAGCCAAAAACAACTAAAAATACCACGGAGCAAAAAAGGTTAGGTTGAAGTTGAAAACATCTTCTTCGTATTTGGTTAAAATTCAAGGCAAAAACAGTACATTTTACTTATACTGTCAAAATTATGTACGTTTTGATTGGTAGTACCTACGTTTTTGAGAACTTAGACAACACTGTTTCCTTTTTCCCTCACTCATTTATATTCCCTGATTTCAAGAACACTGCTTTTTGAAATCGAGTGAAATTTTGTGAGAATAGAAAGGTCAACGTTTCCCCGAGGAGTAAAAATTTTAGGGAATTTCAAAAATAGCGATCCAGATGTCAATGTTTTAACGTCGTTTGATTTTAAACTTGAAATGTACGATGCTGTCAGTGCTTGTGTTCTTATACGATACGTTGAACACATAAATGGGGGTGATGAGGGCAAATATTAAGTAAAATTGCGGTTGTGGTCTTAATTAAATGCTATGAGTCTCAGTCATAATTATTATACGTTAAATGGCAATAAGTATGTTTTGTCATAACACTACTTACTTATTCCATCTTACAGTTTTATGACTCGAGTAAAGAAACTAACTGGAAAATTAGTTTACAAAATTTCACCCACTCGTGTTTAGATTTTACCTTGGTCCCACAACTTGCTAAAATTTGAATATGTGTTTTTAATTTTTTTTATTTTGACCATGTTTTTGTTCCAGAATACTTGCAAACTCTCATCATCTAAATTGGGATTAGACTATTTAGAATATAATTTTCATTTTTATAGACACTGTGATGAATAAGATCTTTATATTTATTCGTATTAATTTAAGCAATATTTCTATCATTAGTTGAACAAAAATAAAAACTCATGACAAGTTTTATGTATATTTTGATTTGTATAGAATTATTTTAAGGGTGTATAGCATGGTTTATTATTATTTTACATAATACGGTAGTATAATAATTATGATATATAAGACGATTCTTTCTTGCACGTATCAGGAATCCTTTGGTATCGTGCTCGAACATGAAACATGCCTCGTGCGACAGCCGCGCGAAATGGATACGCGGCTTTAGTAAGCAATTCCAACGTTAAACGCAAACATTTTGGAAACTGTCGCAAGAGTTTGTGTATTTGTAAATGAGACGTAAGCGCAAAGGTACTTGGTGTATTCTGATCTGTTCAAAACCACCGCTTATCCATCCAACTAAACATATATGCTCCGGAGCAGTTTAAAAATCGTGAGTCACGGAGACAGCACGTTTTTACTTGAGTAATCCATGTTTTTCAACAGCAATTTGAGTCGGGTACCTCTGTCTCAGCAAATAAACGGTAAACAAATGTCATCCTGAGTTTATTACGCATAAACACAAGTATTGCCTTTTGCTGTGCTATTACAAATTTCACTGGTACTACAAATTAGCTGTTCCAACAGAGCAGTTGTGGGCTTGTTTCAGATTTCCCCAAATACGCGCATGAGCCAAAAACATATTTGAAATGAATCCGAAACGCGTCCATGATTGTCTGTTGGAATGAACCTAAGGTATACCGCAGTATAAGTGGTGTACCAAGAAAAAATCGTCTATTATTTTTGTGGTTTTCATTTATTTTTATGACTTATTGTAATCAATAGCTTCATTATTTTGAATTTTATTATTATGTCGATGTAAAACGGTTAGCAGAACAGTAAAAACAATTTTTATATCGAACTTTTCGCTCAGAAAAAATGATTTTTTATGAACCCTTTATTTTCACGGATTTAACTTATGCAAATAAATAAATATGACCAATTTGGTTAATCTTATATCTATTTGCAATGCTATTTTTATGATATGTTTCTTCTTTCTTCACTTGCCATCCATTCTACAAAGATTAGTAATCATCGCTTAAATTCAATTTTCATTCAATAATATCTGTTGCGCCCCTTTCTTCCAGTCAGTTCCGGAAGAAAGTCTAGTAAAAATTCATTGAATTTACATCTAAAAAACTCTTTTTTAAATTTCTCAACCAGCATATCTTTTTTCTTCGTGTATCCTGAGTATGGCTTGTGCTTTTTATCTTTCTTTGTTCACATCTCAAAAACTTCTAACTAATTCGGACTTAATATTCAAGTTTGATCATCCACTGTATACAAATGTGCTGAAAACATATAACATTCGAAATCTCTATATCTTAAGATTTACTTTTGACTATATGACATTGTCTCATGCTTTAAATAATTTATCTATCGTTTAATTCATTAATATTCATTACTTGGGGTTCTAATATTTTGTTTTTAAACATTTTTCTTGGACTGTGTCTTACTATAATCCTTAAATTGCACTGCTTTAACTGTTTTACATCAATTTTACGTACCTACTAAATATTGTATATTTTCATCAATATAATCTGCCCCACCATTTTATTGATCATTGCTGAATATTTCTATACTTTCAAAGGTACTTTCATCTCCTAAACTGAAGAACATAATAATCCTAAATATAAATTTCATTAATCTTATTTTTGTTGTACAATTTCGTAGTTATTATTAGAATAAAATAGTGTAATTATCACAATATTTGTAAATATTCCCCATTGAATATGTCATTTCGAAAATTTCGACATCTAGTTCAAAAAATCAAAATATCCGAATCTCTTAAATACGTAGTTGTAAAAGTTTCGATTATTTTTGAGATATACAAGATGGAGGAGGAGGTGTTGAGGCAATGGTAAATAATGAAGAAAAAAATAAAATTTTTGTCCATACATAAAATGTATCCTACTAAAGTTGAAGAAGTGGAGAGTTGAAACTATTTTTGATTGAAATTCGAAATTATTTGATTATATCTATAAAAAATAGTATTTTGGAAACCTGGTTTTGTACAACAAAAATTAACCTAAAATCAAACACCAAATACAAATGAAACTTCACATATCTCACGTATTTGTAATAATGTTCAATTTAACTTTTGAATTTGGTGTCCTACATATTGAAATGAAATATTCACATTATATTGACATACATTTGATACTTTCTGTATTAGAAATAATGAAATATACAAAAAATATTTGTCAAATTGAACATGGCACAATATTGTTTGTCCTCGGCCACTTAATAATAAGTCAATATTTTACCTCCCAGCAAAAGGTATATGGTACCCATATATCTACTAGAGTGAATTATGGTTCATAATTCTCGCTTTTGCATTTAAATAACATGCCATGATAACTCAACATTCACAACTTTTCGGTACATAGGTGACAAGAGATTGGGGTACAAAATGATATAAACTATTAAATCTGCGTATTTTGTTTAGGAAATTTGTTTCTGAAATATATCGTATCGATCAAATATCAAAATTTTTAGTATCGATACTTTTCATAACGGTATATTCTAATCTTGATATTTTTGAAACACTATATTTATAACGGTAGGGTGTATCGATACTTTACCATCTCTATATGTCACATTATTTGACGTACTCAGAAATTTATCAATTTTGACGTTACAATTGTCAATAATACCAAATACCGAACTATTACTTTCCGTTCTACACTCGCATTATTTACTTGACTTTTATTAAATAGGGTCGTGGACAAAGTATAGTATTCTACTCCCAATTTATGGCCACGAGCCGTAGGCTCGGGGCGCAAACGTCACCCTGCGTTAATAATGACTATCATAAATTGCTCGTTTAACAATATACTATAAACTTTTTTTCATTCCAACTCATTAAATAGTTGTATAATCAAACTTTTTTGAATGAAAGTACAAAAAATTCAATCTGTATAATCAATGATTATGTAATATTTTGAAAGTCGTCGAATATACGTAATTTTACTTTATATGTTTTAAGACTTTTTCATTGGTTGACACTTTATGAACTATACTATGTTCTTTCATCATGATATTGAGGTTGATAAAAAACAATATATAATGTTAGTTATTAAGTTTATAATAAGAGATACATTTTTATGAATAATAACACTATTAGATAGTATATTATAGTGACGTATGCATGTATTAGTTCCTGTTTAAATTTGATTTCTAATTTAATACCAAAGTGTTCGTAAAAATATATCTCTACTATTTGTAAAAATGTTCTAATATTGGTATTAAGAAATTTAAATTGCTCAAAAAGTTCCATATCTCAACTATATTTCTTCTTTATACTTCAATATTGTGGTCATTCGTTTAGAATTAATTTTTTACATTCAATGTAAAAATGTTTTTGTCCAATTTACAGAAAATTGATTTCGTCTCATATTTTATAATGAAAAAATCTCGGTTTTTGGTTTGTTTAATACATTTTGCCATTCGTTAACCAGTTTATATAAGTTTACCAAGGAGTGCAAACTTACATGTCTGGAATCATAATCATCTTCATTTTTTGGATTGATAGAAAATCTGTAGTTGTCGAATCTCGTATTAGTTCAAATTATATAGAAATTGTATCCAAATTGTACTTAAATGTAGTTCACTTGTTTTATTCATAAAAATTCCAACGATATTTTTGTGCTTCCGTTGAAGGTTTCGTTTAAGTATTAAATTGCCTTAATGCCCTTGATTACCTTTAAGTATTGTTTGGAAACTACATAGTTATATGTAATTTGAACATAATATATTTGCATATCTGCGAGGCATTGACCACTTCTCTTGTACTTTTTTGGCTATCTCAAATTATACTTTCCTTTTGTGAAAAGATATCTGCATCTATATTATTTGTAACATTAATGTTTTCTTGAATTGTTTCTTTCGATCCTTAATTTCTACCACTTCACCTTAAGGAGTCAATTTAATTAGTATTTATGATTTATATAGAAATTTAAAATTACATTTGCAGATTTTCTATTTAATAAAACAATAATGGACACTAACATTTTTACTCCTTCAGGTACTTAAGAAATGTATCCGTCCATTGTGTCTATTTTTTAGATCTATTGATATTAAGGAGCATATAGGTTCCACGAGTTAAGTTATAATTTGAATAAAGTAGAATAACATTCCATATCTATATAAACTGACATTATTTTTAGTATTTTTAAATTTTATGAATTTTGTTATTTCATACTCGTTTTATTATTATTTTTTTTAATTATGATTATATTTAGCAGAGTATGTAATGTAATATATTCAGTTATTTATATGTATATGTATACATCATTTTTTTTGTTTTGTGATTCTGTACAATAAATTGTTTTCCTTTTATTCGAGACTTTTAATACCAAATAAAAATTGTTGTGCTCAATCAAACATCATTGTCTAATTTTGTCTTTGTTATTTTTTGTCCAAACACTTGATTAGACAAAATACTATTTTTTCATAAACTTCGTAAACCTACCAAATTACTAGTTTATTTGTAAAAATACTATACAAGAATTAGTTTTGTCAGTTTCCATACAAAATCATGAATAACCGTGCATCCTATATAGTTTTTACGAACTGTGGTCGCGTGGAGAAAATTATTACTGAAAATAACTATATTATCACAAATAGGTCGAGTCCGGCACTGACAAGATTATTGAGCATGAGTAACACTACGCTTAATTTTTAAAGATGTTTTATTTCTATGGTTCGCTATGATAACAGAACTCTGGCCAAATACTGTAACAGCAGAGGCCAAAAATCCAACGCAGAAGAAGTAGTAGTTGCTGTCAGCAGCTGTCAATTATTTTAAACTTGGAAACTTCAGACTAGTCTCATTGGTCGTAGTCACTAGTCATAGTTAGTTTACAACTATCTTTATTATATTTTTGGGTTTTATATACAATTCAAATAGGATTGTTTAATAAATATGTCGCGCAAAAAGGATATATCTGTAAGTACAAATAACTAATATGCCTTGGATAATACTTTTGAGGCTAATTATTTTAGAGAGAAGAAATTGCCAAACAGTTTCTGTTACCAGAAAGACAATCTAAAATTGATACACTTCTTAAGCAAGATGGTCAAGCTTATTGTATTTGTAGATCGTCTGACTCGTCGAGGTTTATGATCGCTTGCGATGCTTGTGAAGAATGGTAATCAACAGATTGCGCCCATTATATGTGTACTAATCTAAAACTATTTTAGGTACCACGGCGACTGCATTAAAATTTCTGAGAAGGAAGCAAAGTTGATAAAACAATATTTTTGCATTCGCTGTAAAGATGAAGATCCAACTTTAGTAACAAGATGGAAAACAAAAAGAGAACAGGAAGATTCATTACCAAATCAAGAAGAACGTAAATCCAGAAAACGGAAAGAACGTGGGGAAAGTAAAACTGATAAAAAGGTTAAGAAATGTGGAGAATGCATGGGATGTTACAGAACTGAAGATTGTGGAAGATGTGATGTGTGTACAAGAAAAAACAGACATAGCTCTTCCAAAAATAGAGAAAGATGTAAACAAAGGATTTGTGTGAATGCTCTGGGAGGGTAATTTTTAATTTTATTCAGCGTTTATGAAGAATAAGTACTTTTCTATTTTTGAGCAAAATACATTTGCAATGAGGATGTGCATATGCGACACATATTTAAAAATACCAAAAGTACAAGTTTCTTCACAATGATCTTAAATTCATAAAACAATAATTACATATAAATATAAAGTATCAATATCATTTCTTAGAGCAAGAAGAAAAAGAAGAGACTCAAGTGCAGAAAGAGAACAATCTCACAATGAACACTTAAAAACTGACTACCCAAGGCAATGCTATGGTCCTAAATGCATTAACAGTGCAAGATATGGTTCTAAATACTGTTCTGATCAATGTGGAATGGCATTAGCAAAAACTAGGATATTACAAGTTCTTCCTCAACGTTTACAAGAATGGGCATTGAGTCCTCCTGTTGCAGAAGAGCTTAACATTAAAGGTATGATTAGGGTATATTTTGTAAATTTCAAACAAAACTTCAAAATTCATGAATAGGAAATTTTGTTACAAAATAATTTAAAGGGAATGTGACTCATTATAGTTCTTTGGGCTTTTCTGAAGCCATTTTGAACTACAGGACTATTGTAAACCTAAATTCATTGTTATCCTTAATACAAATAAATACTGTTACAAAACCAATCTTGATATTTTTGCATATACTTGATATTTTATTGGGTTTTAGCTCTTGACCAAGTACGTAAACAACAAGTGGAGGTACAACAAACTCTTCAAGAATTGGATAAGCGTCATAAGGAACTTGATATTGTAATTGAAAGAGCCAAAAATGCAAATATTGATCCAAACCAAGAAAATGATAATGAAGATGATGCTGAAATATCCACATACTGTGTTACTTGTGGACATGAAATTCACTCCCGCACTGCCATTAAACACATGGAAAAATGTTTCAATAAATATGAATCTCAAGCTTCTTTTGGATCTATATTTAAAACAAGAATTGAAGGTAAAGTAAATTTTATGTTCTAAAATGCTTTATACAAAAAGTTTCTAAACTGCTTGACTAGAAGAAATTATTTTCTCAGATCCTTATGATATAAATCTAAATCTAAATGTGACTCTTTTCAGGAAATAATATGTTTTGTGATTTTTATAATCTTGCTAACAGAACCTATTGTAAAAGGCTAAGAGTATTATGTCCAGAACATTGCAAAGATCCAAAAATAGGAGATCAAGAAGTATGTGGATGTCCGTTAGTTAAAAATGTTTTTTCACCAACGGGAGAATTTTGCAGAGCACCTAAGAAATCTTGTACTAAACATTTTGTTTGGGAAAAACTTCGAAGAGCAGAGGTATAATTAATTTAACTATTTTTAACTGTACATTCAATATAAACTCAATTTAATAAATGTGCCTTTGTATATTTTTGTTGATATCGCAGATTTTCTTGCATTTGAACCTATTTTGATTCTGTGGCAAAGTGTTAGTGGAAAATTAAGATTAGATTCATTTTTCTCAATTTAATTTGAACCTGTTAAAAAGAAGTAGGATAAATGGATACCAACTCACCTATCAATCAGGAAAATCCTGTGAAACGGTCTTACACCAACTGGTATCTAAAGTAGAGTAGAGGCTACCATAGGGAAATGCTATTTCTTGATATAGAAGGAACATTTGATCGTAACTCCTTTGACTCCATGTTAGCTTCTGTTGCAATGAATGGAGTAAACGACACCACATGGTGGACAAAGTACATGCTTTTCAACTGGACAGCAATAACAGCTTTATTTGGGGACTCTTCGCCCAAGTAAAATGGTATATTGGAGACTAGCGGATCCGACATACATTGTCTTACCAATAGCATTGTTGGAATATCTTTCTAAAAAAATCTCAAGAAATTTTTTTTGGAAAATTTGAAATTGTCGTACCAAAAAAACCTTCATATGCAAATTTTATCGATTACAGCGCCACCTACCGGGACTAATTATTGTGAATCTAAACTATTCTCGAATCCACTTGCCCCAGATTTAGAATAATATGGGTCTAAATTCAGATAGATTTGGAATATTTGTTTAATTTTAGATTGATCTGGAAAGAGTTCGTCATTGGCTTAAATTGGATGAATTGTTGGAAAAAGAACGCCAGATAAGAACCAGTATGGTGAGTCGTGCTGGAGTTTTAGCATTGATGTTACACAGTACATACAACCATGAATTAATGGAAAGAATTACTGCAGCACAAGATCCACAAATTAACCAGAGGGACAATCATAGCAAGTCTAGGTACTAGTTCTTTCAAAAGAGTTCTGTTTTCTATTGTGAAATATGATTGTCAATGAAATTATTAAAATTAAATACTTGATGAAGTTCTCGTATTTTGTAACTCTAATTAGTTATAGGTTACGTGTTCCTCAATAGGGCTCAAAATAAAAATTTTAAATGCTGTATGATTAACTAATGATTTTCTATCTCAATTTTATACCAACTTTTCTTAATATCCTAATCTCACATTTCCTTAACACCTTAAATACTTACGATTCCACGATTTTTAAAACTTGTTCGGTATAATTTTCGCACCTTCTTGTTGTAACCAGATACTATTACTATTATCTGATAAATTAGGATTGACGACGTTTGGAAACATATTGGCAAGGACTGATATAACTTCTGTTAGCAGAAATTGCAGATAACATACCCCTGTGAGATTTCAAAAAAATAAGGACCAATAATTGTGTCATTAATTCCCGCCCAGACATTTTTTTTCTGACGGTGTTGAGTATTTAATCATCCAGTGAGGATTATTCTCCAGTATCTGCAATTTTGATGATTGGCTTAACCATTGTTGAGATATGCCTGTGTCCGATGCAATTTGGCTTGAAGTATTATGAGGATTATCTTCAACACTTAATGTAACATCGTTTCACGTTTACTGATACCTTAGGACATCTAGCATTTTTTTTAAAATTTTACTGACTGTTTATCGGCTGGTAGGTCTGTCTAGGTACTTTGCATTGAACAAATCACATGCCTGCTGTTGAGTTCTCATTTTATATCTACTTCCTATAAAAATTAAAATTTCCATTCGTTAAGTTTCACTTATAAGTAGCCATAATTTACTTCTAATATTTTACATATCTATCTGACAAAACATTAACCCATACTTTAATTAACATTGATTGCTTTTTATTGATTAATAGCAACTCGATTTTTGATGATTAATTGCTGTTGTATTTTTGTGTATTTCTTTAGCTTTGTCCATTTTTTGCTAAAAGATCAAGTTTATTATATACCGGGTGTGTCATCTAAAATAATGAACTACAACAGTTTATTGTTAATAATATTTAACAGTAGTAGCAAATTTTCAAACTGAAAAATAAAATACATTTTGTTCACTACGTAGAAATAATAATTGGCCAAGTATTCTATTACTGAATACATTGTAAAAAAGACCTTTCAAATGAGGTATTACAAGACCCACATTTCTATTTTCAAAAATTAACACTTTGTGAGAGGACTGGTCATGAGAGGTTGTCCACAAGGACCCCCTCCTTTGTAACATAGTTCTGGATACCCTGATTAATCACCTCAATAAAAATGGATTCTACACAATTGCATACGCTGATGACATAGTTATCTTGCAGACCGGAACATTTGAAAACAAACTATGCGATAGAGCGCAGGATGGGCTCAAATGATTAGAAACATGGTGCATTGTCTATCAATTCCAAGAAGACTGAGATGGCCCTTTTCATCAGGAAAAGAAGATTATCGGGCTTAAAACACCCCGAAATATTCAAAAGCAAATTAAACTTCTCTGAAGAGGTGAAATACCTTGGTATTACCATTGTCTAAAATTTTTAGACAATGGTATTACCCTCGACAGGAAGCTAACACCGAACTCTCACCTACAAAGCAGAGTAAAAAGAGCATTATGTGAATGGGAAAAAACACCAGCGTGGTTCAAACAGAACTGGCTGGTATTTCAATTGCCACAAAGGAACTAACCAGAAATGGAATTTCTGGCAAAAACATAATAATCTGCACTGATAGCAGACAAGCTCTACTAACCTTGAACAGACGTGTTACATCAGGGCTAGTATTACAGTGCCATCTTTAGTTAACGCCTCGGTAGATAACAATATTATCCTGAGGTGGGTTAAGGGGCACGACAGGAACAAAGGTAACCGCATTGCTGACTCTAGCCAGGGAAGCGGCTGGACTAAGAATTCTTGGACCCGGCGACACCTACGGCCTGACGAATTCGATAATTGCGGAACTAGCTAAATGTTACACCCATGCATAATCTCCAAAGAGATGGGATGAAATCAAGGGATGCAGTCTTGTCAGTATCACCCTGGGAAGATGGAGTCGAAAAAATATTTGGCGATGACCAGGACTACGTTTAACGGTAGGATATCTGACTGGCCACTGTCAATTAAGGAAACACCTCCATACAATGGGGCTAGTGGACACATCTCTAAGCAGGATGTGTGAACAGGCAGATGAATCTGTCAAGCATGTCTTATGGGAGTGTCCATAGTTATCGTCAATAAGTATGTGTTCGGTGAGTCTTGGCCGACACCTGCCGATACAAAGGAGATGTCTCCTTCCTGGAAAAGACAGGATGAACGATGACCTAGGAAGACAACTCCTCAGGAGGATGTACAATGGGTCACATGTGGCCTAAGTGCTGTGGGCCTAACTCCCCTCCCCACTCTACAGATACTTGACACTTAAAAAATTGCCCTATTTCACGATTAACCTATTAATATTGATATAAAACGCATCAGGAGGTGAGCTAAGATTTCCCGAAATTTTCCTGTTTTGATTTAAATGTAGGATACCTACTGAAAATTATCTCTACGATAATACGAAAAAACGACAAAAGTAATGAGAACATATTGTCGCTGGCTCTCCATCCAAGATTGTTTTGATCTAGATTAGAATCAAATGCAACATTTAAATAAATCTACAAAATTGAAATTTTCTTTTAAATTTTATTACAGGAAAAATTATAAATATAAACATTAGGTCCTCATGGTAATAAGTTTAATTCAATTGCAGTGTAAATTCTCAACAACTTGTTATAATTAATTAATAAGCAAATAATTAATAAAAATGCAAAATGTGTAATACTTCCAATTTTATCCTTTCAAGCTGCTCATTCCAGCCCTCATAATCTCGTCAACAAGAAGTAGGTTGCTTGCAATGATAGAACAAGAGTTAATTATTTGTTTTTTGACTACATAGTTATCATAGATTCCACCATCTTTGGGATTAATTGGTTCACCAGAGGTTAAATCAAGTCCAATCGGTTCTGGATTTAAACGAGCTTCTTCTTGGAGTTTTACAATTGTGTCCTAAAAAATATAAAAAAAATCATAAATATGACACAACAATGTTTGCCGGGTAAGCTAGTAATCTATAAAATTTATTACCTGGGCATCAAATCCAGAATTAACAGCTAAAGTTTTGGGAATAACTAACAAAGCTTCTGCATAAGCAGCAACTCCTAAACGTGCTTTACCCTTGATAGTGTCTTTAAATATTAAAAGTTCTTTGTTTGCTGTAACTTCAAATGCACCAGCCCCTGAAAAAAAAAACATGCATAATTTTTGTAAAAATAATAAAAATTATGATTAAAACTGTGTCAGTACATTGAAACATACCTGGAATTAGAGCTTTATCTTCAATAGCATTATTTATAGCTCTTAAACCATCTCTCACTGCATCTTTAATTTGTGTTAAAGTATGTTTATTGGGACCTTTCATCAAAATAGTCACAGACTGAGGCACTTTACATTCTTCAACAAAAGTGTATTTGTTCTCACCCAATACATGCTCATAAACATGGCCTGCCCGTCCAAGATGAGATTCCTGTATATCATCAAAGCTGTTCAACGCAATTCCACCACAAGCTAAAGCTAAACGTTCCATGTTACGCCTTTTGGCTCTTCGTAAAGCCATGATACCTTCTTTAGCAAGCATATCCAAGCTCATTGGATCAATACCTAAAAAATAATACATTGAAATGCATTTAGTAAAACTACTATCAAATTTATTCATATTTTAGAAGCTCAAAAAACTGGAATTTGTTCTAAAATATGAAATGTTTAAAAATTTAATTTACCTTTTTGATTGATAACAACAAATGTTTTGTTTGTTCCATCACAAAGAGATTTTTTTATATCAATAACCTTTTTAACTCTGTGTTCAATAAATTCACGTTCAGCAGAAACTAACTTTTCTCTTTCTTCTGCAGTTTTATAGAAGAAGCCTGAATTAACTTCACTCTTTTCATATTCCATACTGACATTACATGTTAATATATAACAATTCTTAAGACTTTTTGGCATGTCTGGATGGCGGCTTCCATGATCTAATACCAAACCTAAGAAAAAAAATTTACTATTACCTTATAAAAAGAATTATGAGAAATAATTTAACCTTTAACCAATTGGGTATCCGTTTCTGTCTTATGCTGCATCTCCATTAATTCAACCATATGAAGATCTACTGGTTTATCACTTTGTCTGATTGATAGAACAGCTTCTACACAAACATCAGTCAAAACATCAGCAAGATTTTGATGCAACTAAAATAAATAATGACAAACTTAGAATAAAGATAAAACTTTATGCTAATCGATTTTAAAAATTACCAATCTTTATTAAAACTTTACCTTTGTTCTCAGACTTGTCTTGCAAACATCAGTTAAAGTTTCTTTGTTTATATCAATGGGAATTTTCATTTTATCTAGAATTTCCAATGCTTTTGCTCTTGCCTTATCGAAGCCTTCAGTGAGTAATCTTGGATGTAATCCTTCCGCGATATAAATGTCAGCCTGTTTTAGAAGTTCACCTATTACAAGAACAGTAGAAGTTGTACCATCTCCAGTCATATCATCTTGGGCAGTGGAAGCACGAGCAATAAGTGAAGCAGTAGGGTGTTGAATTTGCATTTCATGTAAAAGAACATTTCCATCTTTGGTAATTTTGATATCACCGGCACCGGACACTAACCTAGAATTAAGATTATCGTTTGTCCAATGACGATCACAGAAATAATTCGTTTTTAATATAGCTTAGCTGTGTGAATCAGATTTTTTCGGAAATTTACGATATTTTTTATGTAATTACATGTTTTAAAATCATGTGTTACTTACATTTTTACAGTTCCTTTTGGTCCAAGATTACTTTTCATTACATCCTGAATACCTTTTGCAGCAGATATATTAATTGCTAGTGCTTGAGCAGCCCTAGCTACTTCGGCTTTGGGATTTAACAAACTTATAGCCATTTTTTAAATTTTTACGTTAGAATCTAGAAAACTCGTGCTGAAAAACCCTCTATCAAAAAATGGCAGAGTAGAGGTAATCTGTGTAGAGGTAGTAGAGCAGAAGACATAAGTCAATTGTCATTTTCATAAGACAGGAACATCAGAACGTGGGATCACAGAGATATGTTACTAAAATAAGATAGATAGGCAGCTTGCTAGCCATCTATCGAAATGTGAATGCACTTACAGCTTCCTCTTCTTTTTTTCTTTATGGGACTCAGATTTATCGTGTTATCTACCCATACTTGTAGCTGTAAATTCAAAGACTAGAAATCAGCTCTTTCTTGGAGAAGAGGACTCATAGCACACCAAGGATGTAACATCCTTGATAGCACACCTCAACCGTCCGCTGTCTAGGAAATGGAGCTTGGACTAAGAATAAAATGGAGGCACAATTTGACCATGCAAATGTAAATACCATGATAGATCTTTCTTGTCAAATCACAGTAATTTCATATACATAATACGCGTCAGTTTCAAAAATTGAAATAAATGCCAATAGTTGTACAAAATAAATGTGACTGACAATAGATTATCTGTGGTTCGGATTATATAAGGGGTCTGTTCCATAGACAAATTATTCCAACAGTAATCAGAAACGTCAGAGAATAGTGGACCACTGCTGTGGACCACTGCAATCAGTGATAGGAATTAGGCAATTAGGCGAAAGTAAACTCGTTGTTTGCTATGACCAGTAATTCCATGGAGACTATATAGTCTCCATGAGTAATTCGTTGATCGTTTCTGACAGCTTCTGATTGCTGTAGGAACAGACCTCTAACAAATCAATAGGTTTCTCTGTGAACGTTTTTAAATCACTGCGCATGAGTCGTCCACTTTTCAACCGTTTGTGATTCCTCTAAGAGCAAACCTCATTTCTACAAACAAGAAGAAATTATGGATAAGCGCCCTCTTTTATTTAATAACTTTGGCGGTTTTCCGTTACACTTCATGTTGACTTTTACAAAAGCTGTACAAAAGTTCGTTAAGTACAACTTAACAGATTGTTTTACTACTGTGATTTTATTTTTGTAAGTACTTTTCACATATAAGTGTAATCATTCATTGTATTTAATATAAAACCTGTTTCAAAATACCCGATATCTTAGGTTATAGTATTTTAAAACTCGTCTCAAGTTTTCAGATATTGTGAAGTAAAATGACGACAACTAGAAATAACACAAACGTGGCCGACTTTCTGAAAATTGAAAAAATAGGAGAAGGAACTTATGGAGTCGTATATAAAGGGAAAAATAAAAAAACTGGAGAGCTGGTCGCCATGAAAAAAATTAGGTAAAATGCCGTTAACGTGTAATGATCTAATGTTATTGAACTGCAAATGTACTTTTTCTTAGGTTGGAATCAGAAGATGAAGGAGTACCATCAACTGCTATAAGAGAGATCTCACTTCTTAAAGAACTAAGGCATCCCAATATAGTTTCACTTGCAGATGTTATGATGGAAGAGCAAAGGTAATTAAATCGTTTCAATTATTTTTTGTGATATTATGTTTTATTGCATGTATAGCATTTCCTACAAGACTTTATTGAGTGTAATTTCCCGTACTCGCACAATAATATTGCTTGAATGTACTATTACCTACCAGATACAGTAAATGTAATATTGTATAAACAACTAATAAATGAAACTAGTATTTCACCTCATATTTCTTAATTAACATGGATCTACATTTTAACCAACTTTCAATTAATTTAAAAAATAACTTCTGGAGAAAACCGCTAAGATAGTGCTGGATTGAGAAAACATAAAAATAATATATACTACTAATTATGTAATCAATTGGTTCTTGACATTTTTGTTATTTTCTGATGGTGATTGTATTACTCATTGGAGATATTTTTTATTCTTGTAATATACAAATTATACAAGTAATTATTACAAATTTGTCCAAATTATTATTTTATGGTTATTTTTGATCTGAAATTTCCAAGAATACATTTTAATGTATAGAAAATCCCTATATGAGCATGTTGTAGTATGGTTGGTTGGTATACAGACGAAAACAGGCCGGGTTAGTGGGCCCCAACACTGCAGCCGTTGGCTTATTGTATTGTCCTGTCTGTCTGCTAGTCCGTGAGAAGATTTGTGACCTTGATGAGATCTAGAAGTCTCTTCACAGTATCTCTTTTGGTGAGGTTGTATATAGGGTCATCCGGCCCTATCTGTCTATACCTCCACCAACATAGAGCCTCACATTCGAAAATTATATGGGTGGCTGATTTGTCCTCCTCACCACATAATCTACATGTAGGTTCTTCTTGGAAGATCCCATTGCGTGAAGGTGCTTTCTCAGGCTGCAGTGTCCAGTTATAAGGCCGGTTATCAGCCTGATATCTCTCCTATTTAACTTCAGGGTTTCTTCAGTAAGTTTTGGTATAGGTTGTTTAACCATCAGTTTACTGTGTTTGAGCTTCGGAATTGTTTGCCAGTATTTGAGGTGTTGTTTGTGCACTCACTGGTTTAATGTGGTTCTTACCGAAGCCTTTGTTATACCGGTTGCCGGTTCAGGGCCGGTGTAGCCGGTTGCCAATCCTTCTCGTGCTAGGTCGTCTGCTTTTTAGTTCCCTTCAATTTCTTTGTGACCTGGCACCCATTTCAGGGTTACTTTATTTGTGGCACTGAGTTTTTTAAGGTTTTCTAAGCACTCCCAGACAAGTTTGGATTTTTTAGTATACATCGATCTATCTATCATTCTTAACAATAATATATTGTATCATCTAAATTTACATTTTAATTGGGATACTGTTCACAAATGAACATATACCATTTTATCGGTCTTTTATTGCAGTGAGTGCAATCCAAGCTACCTATGTGTATACAGAGTTATCCCGCAAGTTCTGTACTATGATATTACTATGTTTTTTTTAACGTTATTCGATTTAATTGAATATACAAACTGGATGGAACTATTTTGACACAAATGTGACCTTTTAACTGTTTTATGATTTAGATACTCTGAGCTTAAAAAGACAATTAAAAAATGAATCAAATGTGAATGTATTAATTGAAAACAATGTGAATGATGATCTAAACTCCTCTTGGACTTTTGTATGATAAAAGCGATATATTTATGAAAGAACATGCTGTTGTTGACTTTTTCAATTAATGTGATATTATTTTCCACTGGGGTTAATATAAAATTGATGAAACTTAAATGGTTGTGCTCACTTGATACTTCTTAAATAATTATTCTTTGTTCTTTCTCAATGCTTCATATATTGCATTACTATTTTTAGATTATATCTAATATTTGAGTTCCTGGCTATGGATCTGAAGAAATATTTAGATAAAATTGAATCTGGTAAGTACATGGATCCCAAACTTGTAAAAAGTTATCTTTATCAGATGAATGAAGCCATATTATTTTGCCATCAAAGGCGTGTACTCCACAGAGATTTGAAACCACAGAACTTACTGATTACTAAAGATGGACTTATAAAGGTAAGCAAATTAATTTCATCAGAAATAATTATTATTAGTTTTATTTTAAAAACTTATCATTTTTTATTATGTAAGGTATATATTGTAAAAAGTTTAATATTTAAGAGGTATATATATAGAATATCTTTTGGTAGCATCTTTTGGAGGTGATCAGGAGAAATATTTGTGAAGCATACTTTTAGATCCCCTCTTAGTCATGAGGGGAAATCACAAGTGCTATTGGCTGGAATATCAATGGAAGCATAACCTATATTTTATCTGATTGTGAAGCATTGGATTCAAGGAGATGAATCATTTTCAGAAGCCAACGTGCCACCTGAAACATATGGCACACACCCAACAGACCAATATTGTTTACATGATGGGTGGACTAAATGTGGGAGTAGAGTACAATAAGCCAACAGGCTGCAGTACTCCAGGCATGAGGATGGTTCAAAAAAAAATTTGTGACCTGAAACTTCATGCTTCTTATCATAATAAGACATATTTTACATCATAAGAGATGAACTGATACATTATGGAATGTACTGTAGTAAAAATAGAAGGGTTAAACAGAGGATGAAACAACAATTGTAAATGGATTTTCATACATTTTGGTGTTATGTTATCTTGTTATTAGTTGAAAAAAAAACTTGTTACTTGTTACTGATTAGGATTTACTTCTTTCGAATGGTCCAAATATAGATATGTTGCAGAAATCATTGAAGACAAAAATTGAAAGATTAATGTAGTAAAAATACAGTTCGTATGTATAAAAACTTATTTCTCACGACACTAATTTTAACAGAATTTCAAAATCCATTTAAAATTAACAAAGCATAACTTGAACACAGAATACTATTAATAAATATGTCATATATATATTTCTAATTCTAATATAATTCATTAAATCATAACAAATATATGTTTATACATAAAAATGTACAATAAACAAAACCTAACAAGTAAATTTATGGTAAAAAAATGTAACCTATGGACAGTATCACGTTTTTTAATTTCTATTAACTCAAATTTCATTTTTAGGTTGCAGATTTTGGACTTGGACGTGCATTTGGAGTTCCAGTAAGAGTATATACACATGAAGTAGTAACATTATGGTACAGAGCACCTGAAGTACTTTTAGGGTCAGCTCGATACTCATGTCCCATTGACATATGGTCTTTGGGTTGTATATTTGCAGAAATGGCTACAAAAAGGCCATTGTTCCAAGGTGATTCGGAAATAGATCAGCTATTCAGAATATTCAGGTCAGTAAAATGAAAATGTGTGTGTGCATATCTAAATATCATCAAAGTTATTGGTTAGGCTAATGGAACCGAAAGGATCCGCAGTCAATATCACAACCTCACACACACAAATATCATCAAAGTTTGAAATTAATTGAAAGTTTGTTGTAAATTGAAACTTTTTAGTTTATTTAATATCCATTTTTGAATTATTTTATATATTCTAGGATTTTGAAAACGCCAACTGATGATCTGTGGCCTGATGTATCATCTTTTCCCAACTACAAAGCCACATTTCCAAATTGGACACACTTTAATCTCGCTAGTCAAGTTAAGAACCTAGAAAATGATGGTATAGATCTGTTGCAAGAAATGTTGGTTTATGATCCATCAAAAAGGATATCGGCAAAAAGAATTGCTACACACTCATATTTACAAGATGTTGACCTATCAGTGAAACCAGTATTCACTGAAATAGATAAAAATTGATCTTTTGATGATACTAATTTATTATAGAGGATGCTGACTTCCATTTTGTTTGCCAAAGAGTATGCGAAGTGAGTGATTTAAAAGTAATAAAAGGGTTTTATATTTTCATTCAGGACTGCAAGGTTCCTATTATGTAAATTGGTTAAAAAGATCTTTATTAGTGGCATTACTTTGAAAACTTATACAAGGAAAAATTATGAATAACAATTACATTCTCTATGGGCAAAATATATTTTTAATTCAGTACTGGCTCTAGAAATAATTAGCCATATTCCAAATATACATATATTATTTTAAAATCTGCAGAAAACGGAATATTGTAGTAAATATCGTTGGTAAACCGACTGGTCAGTCAAACTTTTATTGGTTCATTCAGTATTTACAAATTATAAACAATTCGTTATACTAATTGTCCTATCAAATGCGATATTTTATATTTTCAGACAATCTCAACTTTTTTCCAATTGCAAATACTTTTTCGTAATTATTTTATTTGAATTATTTATACATTGATGTAGATCATATCTGGCAAATATTTTTATCAGAACTTGCCTGGAAATGCTTGAACGGTTTTTAGATCTGTCATTGTGAATAAAAAACTTGTTGAGCATCAACCGTTTTGAAATAACTAATATTACAACAATAATTTTACTTTTATTGCATTAATTTACCTATTGGGGATAACTTTACAAAAGTTCATTTGTAGATTTAATTTATTATACATTATAAAAATACAGTGAATTGAAAATCGAACTCTCCGGATTTTTTTCTCAACATTGTCTAGCAGAAAATTAATTTTTTCCATGCTTTATGAACACAGTGCATGTGGGAGTTGTTTTTTTTTTAATTATGGCGCTTTACCAATATTTTCCATTTTACTAAATGATGATTTATTCAATTCTAATACCGAATTTTAGTTTCATTAACGTGATTATATTTGTGATTGTACATTGATAAATATCTTTTGTTCAATAAAATGGAGGCTAGTATCAACTGCGTTGGGTCAATAAGTTTATTTATTATGTTTTTTATAATAATTATTTGAATATTTCAGGTATCACCCAAATTAGTAAAATTAGTATCGTTTTTTCAAATTTGTTTAAATTCAATAATCATTTCGTGGAAGAAAACATAATTTTTATACTTAATTTAAATGTTTATTGAATTTAAATAGTTTCAGTATATTAGTTGTTTTTCTTGCCTTTGAATTATTAATTAATTATATTCACTTTCAATATACATATTTAGGATTTATATTTTCCATGCATCTTAAAATTTGAATACAATATAAATAGAACTTCTAATATACTTAAAAATTGAAATTTTGTCACATTTGTATAGTTTTATCTCAAATGAAAAGAAAGTTTCTTGAGGTGCCTAAAACCAGCAATATTTTCACTGCAATACATGGCAACATATCCCAACCATCATGACAACATTCCAAACGCAGCAATAAATATGTTGGCTACATTGTATGCAACATTATCCCATTTAAACAAATAATTTGTTCCATAGACGGGCTTCATAAACCGAGCAAGTGTTCTGAGTATAGACAAAACGTACTGAGGACAAGTACCATTACTCAGTGATAACTACTAGAGTAGATGAATTACCAATAAATTACCAAACGTGTTATAAGCTTCTCAAAATTGGCATTTGTCGGTGCATGTCGACGAGGATTGTCAACTGTTGTACCGTATGAAAAGGTTTTTAATTTCCGGGAAATAGATAATTTGCTCTCAAGTTCAATTTTGAACCTTTATCTTGCGGGAACAGCGAAATAACTATATTTCATGTCCTAATCTTTGCAGTCACTTTCACACCCATCTGGATTTTCCACCAGTGTCGAGGTGAGCATTTGCTTGATGGATTCAGTTTTATTCATCAGTACGGCAAACCAACAAAGCTTAAATTTGGGATAACTCACCGCAGTGATGACTGCACCTTCCGATTCTAATTGAAACTGGTGAACCTTTTTAGTGGTGCTTCTAAAATTGGTTGTTTTAGAGGAAAATACAGTGAATATTGTGCATTCGACTTTACTTCAGCAGTCGTAAAACTTTAGATTAACGTAATTTTGGATAATTAGTTATTTAAAAACTGTTCAAGAATGTAGAAAAGTCACTTTTGCAAATTTCACAAAAGCAACAAAACAAACTAACAATACTGCAGAGTATTTTCGCTCGGTAAGCGATCGTCTGTAATACAAATAAACACTACAACACTAAAACTATCTTGAGCGGTAGTTTCACACAGCAGTTGACTGCTATGGCAGCGACTGATACGTGAGCGTTTCTACACTGTTTACTATTTAGCGATGTGAATCATGAAATTGCGATCGCAGTTAAGTGTTATGGCAGTTACTGGGATAACTAGAAATATTTCTACTTTCTCTTGTAACAGTTAAAAAATAAAATGGCAAAATCCGTCAAACGGCTCCGATAACCAAATTATGTTGTTAGTCGAGTTGTACCGAGAAAACTAATGTTTGTGGAATGTGAAGTACCCAGAATACAAAAATATCTTGAAAAGAAAAGGTGCTATTGCAAATATTTCTGAAGAAATGGGATTTACAGAAGAAATCATTAAAAAAAGATAGCGTGAATAAGATCAACGTATTTTCGTGTAATTCTGCGAACTTTTGAAATGGCAAACAAGTAAAATTTTGGAACTCCCGTCAACAGTTAATAATTCGGTCAACAAATTATTTTCTATGTCAAAATTAGATCTGTTTAATAATGGTGTGTTCACCCAGTACCTTTTCTTCATGAATTTTAGTTTTTTTGATATTGATAATTTCTTTAAGAGTAGCTGCCTTTTTAATAATAAACACAGTCAGGCCATTTAACACAACTTTAGTCGGCGCCATTTTCAAATGCCAAATTAAGAGAAGTATAGTGAATCAGTACATAGCAGTAGTCGTGTCCCCCCCACCAAACAGTACCGTTGTTATTGCAGTCGACTGTTGTATGAAACTGCCGCTTTATATTGCATAGTCTGACTGTTATTGCTGACAATGTTGCCGGACATTCTGTTGCAGTAAAAATTTTGCATATTTGTGACTAGAACATGTTGTTTTTCGCAAACAAGGGGGACGAAATCGCCACATTTTAATATAGTTGAGAATCGGCGTTATGAATATCGATTTCTTTAAAATCCTTGATGTGATCTGTATATTATCATCGATAAAATTAAATTCATGCCAATAGACCTGTAGCAACGCGTCTCGATTCGCTTGCTATCCTCATTCACACTTAGATTCCGTTACGTAACGTAACACAAGGATTTCTGTGAGACGATAAAAGATAAATCATATGACAACCCCACTACCATTCATAGATTGCCCTTATAGATTCCCAATTTTTTCTTTCTGAAGTTGCGTTGAGGTACGATGACAGAAATAAGGTGATTTTGAGGCTAGTTTTGTGGTTAATTTTCGTCCCAAATTGACGGCGTTTTCTGTGGTCTGTGAAAATTCTTATTGATGCAGTGCATAAAAGAATTGCAGCAATTGTCAAATAATCTTAATAATCACAAGTTATATTCTTTTCGTTTTACGGCAATGCTTGCAGAACGTAAACTGTTACGTTACGGAATCTACAAATCATTATTACTTTTTGAGATTTTTTTTCTTCAAAAATTGTAACTAGAAATTGTACAAGATTATCAACATCGTGCTCCTGCTGACGCTGATAACCAATTAAATCATCCTATATTGGCTTATTATATAATCAAATGTGACAAAAAACAATGCTTTACAATAAGTATAATATAAACAAATTTAGGTCTTCTTTAATATTAATTATATAGTGTACCTAGGATATTTTCAAATAGTCTTAAAATCACTATATCCAATCTATTTAGAAACAAACATATTTCAATATACAGGGTGGATAAAAAATAATTTTACTGGTAATACTATCTATTGGCAATAAATTAATGTTGGAATTACAACGTTGGATAACTGAATTACATTATGTTGAGGAACTCACTTCTAATACGTTTTGTTTAGTCTGTATTATGTCAACTGCTCAAAATGACACAATTCCTGATATCTATCTCTCTAAATTGCAAACAATTTTGCACAAGTGCGTGCATAAGAACTGCACTGCCTGTGCATTCGTTGACTTGTCGAAGAGGCTATTGCGCAGTTCGGGGTTTTCGCAGTTTTATTCGAACATATAGATGGTCCTTAAATCGTGCCTCCATATGCCAAATCGCATCACCTCCTCCAAACTGAAATCTGCGTAGGTCTGTTTTACGCGAACACTTGTCTACATATGGCCAGTGTTCCACGCTACTTAAATATCTTCGGTGGTGGGCCAAATACAAAATGAAAGATTAATTTCCTCACTCATATATTGCCGAATATTTCTAATTTTTGCGGTAATATGCCAATTACAAACGCATAAAGCGAATTTGTCTGTCCTATATAATACAAATATTTGATATTTTTAGAAACACTGCCACTTTTGACCACTAATTTGTGCCTAATCTACTTTTAAAAACATTGTTTTAGTTTAATTTTTTATCTGTGCCATCATTTAGTATTGAATGGTTGTGCCAAATTTTTCTAAATAGAAACTAACTACCCCATAACGTTGTGATTGAAATATTTTGTAAATTATTTAGAAAATTGTATGATTTGTAAAGAATGTTGGAAATAAAACTATTATAGGAATTATTTTGACTACATCCTACTTATATAGATTATATATACAGTGTGTACCAGGATGTGTATTATTCATTTATTGAGGTTTTGTTTGGTTTTTCTAAAATTAATTTTACCCCAAATAATAATATTTTTAAAGGGATCAGAATAAACAGAATAATGTAGGAAATTAGGCAGTTTTCAACAAATATAGAAACATTTTGAGTAATGTTCAGGTATGCTGGAGATATTTTTTGTTATTTCGGTATAAAATAGATAAACGTTAAACCTCTACTATTAAAATTATTCGCGATTGATTTTAAACTTTAATATTCCTTTCCTAATTTTCGTATTCTACTTTAAAAAATAACAACTGTTTTTACTAATATTGTTTTTGAATATTTAAATTAATAAGTATTTGATTCAAATTAGTTTTAAAAAAAGCACATCCACTTCCAAAAAATAAATATTCCATCAATTTTGGCAACTCACTGTCCCTCTATATACTAGCTTTATTTTCAACAATTTCTATCAAAATTGTAATAATGTTATGATACTGCTGTTTTTTGGAACAATTTAAATTATTTATTCCATCCTGAAGCAACTAATTTAAAATGTTTTGCAATACATTTTTTTCTTACATAACAAGCCATTAATAAAATGTTAATGTTAACAAAGTAATCATGAAAGTACTTTGAAATTTTTCCAGATATTTCTATATTATGTGTGATAGCCTAAATGTCTTTCTTTAATCTACATTGTTTATCAAATCGTTTCCAAAATATTTCTTTCACATGTAATCTGTACCTTTCTTGGTCGACCTGTTGTCATCTCTGGTCCCAGATTTACAATTTAGTTTTCTCAATCAACAACTATCTTCATTCCTTATCATATTGACTTAGTTACTTCGTGTCAAATTCTTTAATCACTTTTTGGCTACTTTATTTTACTGGCTTTTAAATAATTATTGGGATCTGACGTCTGTTGGAAAAAAATCAAACATAATAGTCGAGTGGGAATATTTCCAGTACGCCAAAAATTAAAAAATAGATTTGGTGTTCAGTCACGAGACTGCCCGAGCAGAACGAATCTAGATTTAAACGTGGTTATTCAAGAAGGGAAAGGGAATAAAACCATTCGATTCACCCTTCCCCTCGAATCTTAGGGGAATGCGTGGTAACCGATTACAACTGGCAACCATGCTACATATATGAACGAACGAAGAACAGAAACGAGGCACGGGTTCCTGCGTTTATGCCATCCTGATGGTTTGGTGGCTATAGAAAGTAATTTTGGTACATTTCGTCTAGAAAGTGTCAATTTTACTTCAAGTGACACCATTTGGAGTAGGATATATCCGATTACCCAGAACAAGACGAGAACATTTTTCCTTTATATGCTGGGTTAATTATCCCCATGGATATTACCCAATAAAGAAGAACAAGAGAAATTAGTTGATTGGGAATTGTTAGCTAACCTATAACGATAAAATAATGTTACCACAGCATGTTCACACTTTCTACCCAAGCTAGCAATTTTTTTATTCACTTTACTGTCGTATAGGTAACAATTTCAAAAGTGTAAGCTATTTTCCGACATGTTTTCTAGGCCACACCCACCTGTCAGCTCCCAATAGAATAGAAATAATCTGTTGCAAAACAATTTAAATTCATGTTAACATACAAACAACATTTCCCGATTAGATTCATTAATTTTACTACTAACAAACTTCGGTTGGTGTTAAATGATTTTTATTTTTATATTATCAAAACCATATATTAGAACAAAAATTATTTTGAGTGTATATAATGTATTTTTACAATGGTAACTTGATATAATAGCTATACAATAATGAATGTGTTTTTTTTTATTTGAAAGCAGTTCTGCTAACGTATTGATATACAGATTGCGAATAAGTTTAATAGGTCATACGATTTAGACAATTATGACAAGGATAATACAGAGATAGACAGAGATAAGAATTGTTATATGATTATATCAGCCCCCTCTACCAAAACAGGTGGGCTTGTGTTCATTGCCCTTCCTACTTTTAACCGTTGTTGCAATGGAAGGAATGATTTTCAAAATAATTATAGGAATAAAAGAAAGTTTTCTGAGAATGTAGGAGAAAGTAGATTTAATGGATAAAGAGGGATACCAAATGAATACAGAGACAGGCCTAACAATAGGTTTAATAATTGTAGAAATATAAGAATGTGCGTAAGCGAGGAAAAAGGAGACAAAATAATGGAGCAAAAGTTAAATTACATCTCAAATGAACTCGATTTATTGAAATCGGAAAATAAGGAGCATAAAATGCCATTGAAAATTTCAAAGACAAAACTTGGGAATAACTTTTACAGACAGATAAGTATGTGTTACAACACAATGGTTAAAAGTAAAAAGGGCAATAAACACACGCCCACCTGTTTTAGTACGGGGGACACAGAACAATAAATTCTTACATCTCTTGTTCAAGTAGTCTTGCTCATATTATTATCCTTGTCGTACTCGTGTAAATCGTATCACCTATCCAACCTTTTCGCAAACTGTATACTGTTTTACACAAAATATTTTAAAAATCAACAACATCGAAGAGATTGCTTGTGCAATAATTTATAATCAGGTCTTGTTTTACGAATGTTTGAAACAACAGATCTCTTAAAATTGTAAAAAACGTTCTAAGCATCAAATTATAAAACATTATTGAACCGCTTGACTTTCTCTTCAATGTTGGAGATTATTCTGCAAAAATACGAATATGGCATGATATACAGATTGCGAAAAAGTTTAATAGGTCATACGTTTCACACAAGTACGACAATGATCATATGAACAGCACTACTTGAAAGAGAGAGACAAGAATTGTTCTGTGTGAAACACACGCCCACCTATTTTGGAAGAGGGGACTGATCTAATTACGAGTTTTACCCACAGAATAATTCTTGTATAGTTTGTCTCAAAGTATATCGTCTTAGCGTTTTTACCGATAATCATCTAAATACGACCTTCTTAAAAGAATTTCATTTCAGGTAAAATTCTTTCAAATTGTGTTGTTTTTATTATACTATTGTCATACTTATATGAATCATATGACCTATTGAACTTTTTCGCCATCTGTATTTACCAATTAAAAATATATTTTTGCATATCCAATAAACAAGGTTGCAACATATTTTCTAGCGTTAATTCAATCGAAATTTTTAACAAATTAATATTTAGTTCATTATTTCATTGACACTCTTTTGGTGTTTCTTTATTAATGCCGCCAACGTTCGTACAGTTGGTCTGTAACAAAGTACAGTGGCATTTTCTATATAGATATATCAAACAACTAAAAAGCTTAACTATTTATTTTGGTGGCTTCAATATTGATATAGAACAAGAAATGATTGAATATAATATTTGTTACATATTTGGATCATTCGATATATTATTGTTAGTTGTTATTCGACCATTACACTCTAGATACGGAGTACAAAATTTTTCCCATATGAAAATAAGTTTTATTATTATAGAAGTAATTTTTACTTTTGATATTTTTATATTTTCTTAGACTAGATTTTGTGTTTAAGCAAAATATTTTACTGTAAAGGGTCAGATTCCGATTAAACTATATTTGTTTTATGTGTTTTTTTATCAAATAATGTCCTCGTTTCCTAAACCATTTTTTGCGGACGGTTTTTCGGTTGTTGGAACAGCAAAGTGTTTTAAATATTTTAGAATAAAATCCGAGACATTTTCGTATATATCTACAGAGTTCCCAGAAACTCTCCTGCCAAACGGGAACTACAGTTACTAGAGGTGATTTTAAGTCTATTTAGCTCAAATTACCTTAATCCTTTTCTTCAAATTATTCAAAAATAGCGTTACTTAAAATATTCAAACTTGGTATAATCAATAAACATTTACAAACCAGTCGTTCGCTGTAAATAAATTTTTTTCAGATCCATCACAAGCGTGTCAGTTGGAGGGACCAACAGGTAGTTTTATTAAAAAAAAAAATTATTTTCAAGTTTTTTATGTATCCGACAAAGAATTTGGAAAATTCAAATTTATCGTATTTCTTTCGAACCTCATAACTTCCGAGTTACGCTGTACATTATTTTGAAATTTGGTACACGTAATAACCATTACCTAGAAACTCCATCAAAAGCATCTCCAAAAAGATAATGCAGGTCCGGCTTAACAAAAAATTTCAAAACTCGTCTTTCCTAAAAACAACACCCTGTATATAGATTTTTTTTAAATTGCTCTTTATTATTGGAAAGAGTATAAAAAATCGAATCTACTTATTTCCTTTTTAATTTTCCACAGACAATTTTACTACCAAAGATTGACCGTCAAAGTTATAATTTATACACTTTTTGGGGGTTAACAATGGTATCGAAGAGGTTTTTTTTTATTTTTTAGCTTGAAATGAAATCTATTCAATGCATCTAGAGAAGCATTCTAGAAATTCAATTGAGTTTGTATGTTTACGAGTACAGACCACTAAAAAATGTGATTACAGGGCCGTACTTAGGACATACTCATTCAATATGTTTCCAGCACCCTGTATAAGGATATGTATCTGGAAACTACAGTAGAAACGGTGGAGGTTTACCATCACGTGACTGTTACCATACGTATATACGTTACTATACGTACTATACATTACTATACGTATACATATATACGTTACTATACGTATAGTAACAGTCACGTGATGGTAAAGCTCCACCGTTTCTACTGTATGCACTTCTACATTTAGAATAACAAGAGTAAAATACGAGAAATAAATTTATACTTCAAAAAACGTTAAAAGTACTCGTATAAACTAGATAATACTTCAAGTATTTTGCGCAATTTTTGTAGGTTAGACTTGCTTCGTTTGGACAATGTTGTTAGAATTTCTTGTTTTCTTGTCATGTCAATTAATAAAAACTTCTCCGTTTTTTGAATTATAAATTTATTTCTCGTATTTTACTCTTGTTATTCTAAATGTAGAAGTGCATAGTTTCCACATACATATCCTTATACAGGGTGCTCGAAATATTCGAAACATTGAATGAGTATTTCCTAAGTACGGCCCTGTAATCACATTTTTTAGTGGTCTATACTCTTAAGCATACAAACCCAATTGAATTTCTAGGATGCTTCTCTAGATGCATTAAATAAGGAAATAAGTAGATTCTATTTTGTATACTCTTTCCAATAATGAAGAGCAATTTAAAAAAAATCTATATACAGGTTGTTGTTTTTAGGAAAGACGAGTTTTGAAATTTTTTGTTAAGCCGGACCTGCATTATCTTTTTGGAGATGCTTTTGATGGAGTTTCTAGGTAATGGTTATTACGTGTACCAAATTTCAAAATAATATACAGCGTAACTCGGAAGTTATGAGGTTCGAAAGAAATACGATAAATTTATAAAACACCCTGTATCTCGGTTATAAAGTGAGAAGACACATTAAATATAGGTTTTTGGAAGCACCAAAGTGATCCCTATCTACAGTTAAAGTTAGGCCCTTTCCCAATGAAACACCCTGTATAATTTAATTTATAGTGCTGACTGTTGCAAATATTTTCCTAACCTGTATAATCTAACATCTAAAGATTATAATCTTACCTTACACCATTGCATCTAGGTTTTTCTTTAACCACCAGGTACACTGTTAAAATTTGGGAAAGTCTTTCCTAATGTTGCTGGGTCCTTTTTAAGGTAAATTCCTGAGAAAATTTTTGTTCCCCTAAACAATGTTATTTTTGGACATATTACACCATTATATGCTTTTGTTCAACATTAATTGTTTCTCCATGCTAGAGGAGTAAAGAAGGTAAATGTGTTAATACAAATAATTTGGATAATAAAGTTTTTTATATTACAAATTGAAACATCGAGAACAAATTATTATAAAACCAAAACGAAACCACAGAAATAAATATATTTTTTGCAATTCCGAGAATAAAGTCGTCACTTTATTCTCACATGCTAGAAACTAAAGTGTCACTTTTAGACCCAAGTGATATAAAGTGAAAGTTAAAATCCAAAGGGATTTAAAGTACAAATAAAAACGTACCATAGTAACATTAATCTTTATTTCCATCACCTTACAAATGATTCGTACTGTTGTTCATATATAGTTTTTCGTACTTCCGGGCCTAAAGTGACAACTTCACTCCCTTGTGACAGGTACTAAAGTGTCACATTTAATCCCTCCGGGATTAAATATTGACGAAACTCCCGGAACGATTAAATCACAAACAAACGAATTTAAGGGATATTTTATTGAAAAATATAATTAATTAGAATGGTAATTAACGTTAATATTCAAATTAATATTGTGACAGTTCGTCATATTGACCAGTCTTTCCTGGGTTAATGCAGCAGGTAACTGACGAGTAACAGATAGGTCCTTTTCATATTGAACTGGTGTTTGTTTCGAAGATCCTGCGGAAACAGGAAGCGAGAATGAGGACTGTGGCATAACTATAGTGGACGAATCGGCGACTTGACCAAATATTTTATCTGAAATTTTTTGTTTATTTTTAATAGACGATTCAATATATCCCTCGGCCACGTTGGAGGATTTCCATCCTCCATGTCTCTTCAGCACGTCTATTGTTGCTCCCGAATCAGCTAACAAAGACGCAGATGTGCGTCTAAAACAATGTCCCGTATAAGACGTCGCATTTTCTAATTTCAAGAAAGCTGCTATTTGCCGTGGAAATGTACCAAACATGTTTTTTCCTACTACTCGCGTAGTACATTCTTTGTTGATGTATTGAACAAAAAATTTTGAATGAGTTGTCCCTGTCTTTCGCAATGCCACATATTTCCGAAATATCGCCACAAAACTGATGGCACTGTTTTCTGAATTTTTGATCACAAAATTTCGGTCAATTTTACTTTTGGTGTTTCTAATCGCAATTAGGAAGGAATCGCCCAAATCTCTCACATCGTCGATTTCTAAATCAACCAACTCTTTTCCACGACAAGCTCCCGCAACGCCCAAAATAAGTGCAACCTACAAAAAAATTGATTTCTTAAAATTTCTGAATATAAACAAATTTCCAAATTTACCTTAAGCATTAAATATTTATCATCCGGAGCCTCCCGTAAGAACTGATCTACCTGCTCAGACGTGAGAATTCTTGACTTCTTTGGCTTAAATCCCTCATTTCTTCTCTTCAAAAAAGCTAATAATTTTGGAAATTTACTTATATCAATATCTTCTCTAATGTTAATAACCGATTTCAGCATTGAGTAATGTGCCCAGAGAGTTGAGGCACAAACCGCTTTTGATTTATCATCGAAGTAGACTAACAGCGCATTTTCAGTAGGTTGTCTCACATTTTTTAAGCGGCACCACTTTTTAAAAGCATCGTACTACTGCTCGTATAGTTTTCTAGATTTCGGTGGTAACAATTCTTCACCTACTTCGGCTGCTCTTTTATCAATATCAGATACACCTTCTTCACTCATGATACCAATAATTATCAATAACAATGTTTCTTTACAATGACACTAGTAATGACAATGTTTCTAAATTATAACTGTCACAACGCAATGTTACTATGGTAACTTATTTTAAAGACAGTTTATTAAATGAGTTGAAGAGAGAAAAAACTGATTGAAATTATTGAAATAATTAATAAAATCATACCGGAAGTACGAAAAGTATCGTATATACCTTGCGACTGAAGTACATTTAATCCTTCAGGTAAATTATGGCCCTCCCTGCGGTCGGGCCATAAACTTTACCTTCAGGATTAAATGTACTACTTCAGTCCCGCGGTATATAATATACTATTCTCGATTTATGTGGTATTAGTTCTTGAGTAATTGCTTCAGCAGCCCGATCTACGTTGAATTCTTCACTTTTATTAATTTTCACTGATTTTCTCTACGTTTACAATGGCGCCGTTTTGACAGGGACTTTGTTTATCATTGCCACAGAAACAAACACCATACTATGTTTATTGTGCTATGGCTTCAAATGTAAGTAATATTTATTTTTATTAAAAATGTATGTAGAATTACCGGAATTGCAAAAAATAGCGTTAACACCTGATAAAGTGACATTATTGGGTCACTTTAGTCGCTTGGTGTATTCCTAATATACTAATTGACAACGACACAATGCGCAACTATTATTAGTGGTTGTAGACATTGTTATTCTTTCCTTGTTTTGGACCATTTTTATATGGCCATTTCTCCAAATAATACTGGCAACATTGTCAAAATTTATTTTACGGGGGATATTGATAGAGGCTGAATCGCGCCCATCAAAAAAGGTACAGGTAGCCCAGAAAATCAGGGAGGGAGAATTCTGATTGCTTCTACGAAGCCTAGTCCATTCAAATTTTTTCAATGTGATAACATCTTAATACACCCTGTATAGTGGGACACTCGGTATTATGATAAAATTTGCCTGTTAATTACTTTCTCCTGTGATATTATGACCGTTAAAAAGTGCGCAACGGAAGACTAATAAATACATTTACAGACAAATATTAAATAGATGGAGGACAATACATTTAAACATCTAATGATATTTAAAAGTTTCTCCGTATTTAACAAAATTTTTCAAATCATTATCTGATAAATATTTAAAAATGTTTCTCCTAGGCCCTATCGGCAACTGTGGAGTTAGTAATTGTATTATTTTATCGGCTTGAATCAACATTTGCTTCCTCAATTTCCCCTTAATAATCTTTATAGATACTACGTTTTCATATATCGGAAATCTAGTTTTGTAATTTTCACACTCTAAATCCAAAACTATATTTTCATTGCAAAGAAAAGATGCTAATCTATTTTCTTCAGATTCAAGTAAAAATTTATGATAAGAAATTTTGCTATCAGCAATCATACACTGCTGCATCTCTTCCAATTCACTTCTACAACTATCCCAAAATTTGGAAAGGTCGTCACTGCAGTGAAAACAAGGTTTTGGTTTATTAATATCGGTGAATAATATATATTTGATCAAACTTTTTGAGAATGTTTTACCCTTATATTTAAACGCCAAGTCAATAACATCATAACCATCTTCATTTCGTATTCCCAAGTCAGCTCCTTTTGCAATTAACAACTTTGCTACAGACCTGTAACCGTTTCTAGCAGAAACATGAAGAGGGGTATTCTTATTGTTGTCCGTTATCGTAAAATCGGCTCCATTATCTAATAGAAGTTTGACTACTTTTTGTTGATAGTAATAAGTGGCATATAATAGTGGAGTCCAACCAGTAGTACTAATTGCATTAACTTCTGCTCCTTTACTTAACAGTAGTATCGCCAAATCTTCGTTACCATTTTCGGCAGCAACATGCAGTGGAGTATTTTTATGATGATCAAAAACTTTCACATTTGCTCCCATTTCAAGTAATAATTGGACAATCCGCTTATGTCCACATTGTGCTGCTATCAAAAGTGGTGTCCAACCATCTTCATTTCTTACTTCTATTGCTGCCCCTTTCTTTATTAATAACTTTGTTATTTCTTCATCATCATTTCTAGCAGCTAAATGCAAAGGAGTGTCTCGAAACCTATTGGCCACTGAAAAATTTGCTCCTTGATCTAACAACAATTGAACAACACCTTTTTGATCATTATCAATAGCGAGAAACAAAGCAGTATGACCTGCATGATTTTTTGAGTCAATAATAGCACCATTTTTTAACAGCAATTTTACTACATTCTTGTGTCCATTTTCAGCAGCTAGGTGCAGAGGGGCATTAGGACTTTTACTTAATTCAAAATCTGCTCCATGTTTAATGAGTACTTCTACTACATCGGAATAACCACTTTCACAAGCTAAATGCATTGGGATTTTTCCTTTTGGAGTTTTGGCCTCAATATCTGCTCCTTTTGTTATCAAAAAGTTTACAATGGAACTATGACCATTTTTTGCAGCATAGTGTAGAGGGGTTTTCCCTTCTAAAGTTTTAGCTTCAATATCTGCTCCTTTTTTTAACAGTAACATTAAAATTGGCAATTGACTATGCTTGGCCGCAAGATGTAAAAGTGTCCATTTTTCATGCAAATATTTTTCATTTACATCCGTTCCTTTTTTCAATGCCGATACAACCTCAAGTAAATTTCCAGTTTCCACAGCTGATAATAGTTTATCAGAACCTCTGCTTGGATCCATTTCAAGTTGAAATCTTTCAAACCTAAAATAAATAAATAAAATAAAAACAGGATATTTTTGTAAAATATTGATTAACATTTAGATGTCATAGTTAAGGAGAAAACATTACAATTCAGGTAACTTGGAAACAGAGAACTTTTACTTTAGAAAGTTACATTAAAGACAAGAAATATTTTTCAAATTTAGGCATAATATATGGTGTTCTACACAGTGATATTAAAATTTAAGGTAGTTGCTGTTCATTAAATATAATCAATAAATAACAAATTCCTTAACAGAAATATATTATATATTACTCAATTGGTTCCACAAATAACATTTGGATACTGACTATGCCCTTCCATCGCCCAGTGAGGGTTCTCTGGTGCCGAGTACCTACAATTCTGCCTATTTACTGTACCATTTTGCAGAAGGTGGCCTCATCTGAGAAAACACAGTGCCACATGAATTGCGGATCATTATTACATTGATCCAGCATTAATTCATAAAATTCTTGTCTGCAATCGAAATTGTCTTCATCAAGTTCATGAATTACTTGCACTTTATATGGGTGCCACTTATTCTTTTTTAGGCATTTTAAAACAGACGTTTGAAATAATGTAACTGTTGTTACGATTGGGACTTTCTTAGTTTATTAACATTATTGTATTTTTCATATTTTTGGATAGGAAAACTGTCAAAGCTGTAGTGGGTCTGTTAACGGGGCATTGTAAGCTCAATAGGCACTTAAAGTCGATAGTATTGACAAACGAAGATATGTGCAGGTTTTGTCACCTAGAAGAAAATGTGCGGTTTTTTGCATTAGGCGAAGAAAAGCCATTGCATGGCAGAGAGCTATATGAAAGGTTGAGTTTCCACGCTAATAGACTTTTTAAAAAGAGTCAGGCTGGAGAATGTAATCTATAGTTTAGAGGACCACAATAGATCTGAAAAGGTCGCAGTGGAATAGGACAAAAGCCACCTAAAAAATCTATCTATCTATCTATTATTTCATAAATTCATTTACTTGACGCAATATAAAAATAAGGTATAGTATATTGGTCTACCTTTACAAGTTTACAATTAGGTTTAATAGGGTTCAATTGTAATTTCTTTTAATAATCTGTGATTGTACATACCTATTTTTTGCCCGAAAATATTCCACTAATCCATATAGAATAGTATATTGCCGATCGTTAAACACTAAACCCTAAACAAAAAAGAGACATATTAGATGATTTTTTCTTGCTTGTACCAGGCATACATTATTACATTGGTATCATTATGATGGTACCTTGCATAGAGAAATAATATATGTTATTTTGTATACGGTACCTCGACCAAAACACGACTCTTGACTTTACGCATATCACAAATCATCTACTCTTCTCATCATATGACATTGACTATCTATGACATTGACAATGAAATTTTTGCGGTTATGTACGGTTTTAAACCACAGAAATACATATTAATTAGGGCATGTTCACCAGCTGATAGTTGACAAAAGCCCTGAGGAAGAACAACCACAGTATAAATTTGTTATACTGTGGAACAACTATTTTAATAGATTTTAGATTTGTAGTTTGGACGTTTTGTATTGATTTAATGATCAGTCATATATAGCTATTAATATACCTACGAATTAAAACAAGCACTAAATCTAAATGGAATATTGGAATAACTATTAAAAACCACGTGTTGTGCAATGAACGCTTTTTTATCATCAGATTTCTCAGGGCATGAGGTCACCACAAAACAATGTTTTGTGGAGGTCACGTGGACTTACCCTAAAAACAAAGAAGAAGAAGTGATACAAAACGAAGTGTACTGGACCCGGAAATATTTTCTGCTAGTATCTATTGGTTTGGCGACCAAACTACTCGTTGTAACTGTGTGTTGTTTAGACAAGACCAGAAGATATTAGCTGTGTGACTTGCTATAAAAAAGACATTACATCAATAAAAGAAGATTATCAGTGGACAGATTCAAATTTAAGTGGGATTATTGCAAAAAGTTTTTATATCTTGAATAACCAATATTAGTTGTTCAAGACATAACATACAAAAGTTATAATTAAAAAAACTATTAAATAATAATAATAATGTTTATTAGCAAAAATAATCACTTACCTACAATAACTTTCAATATATTTTCACAGTACAATTACTAATAAACCAGAGTACTACAAATAAGCCAGTAGCTGTCCGTGGTATCTTATATTTTATGTAATCGTAATATATAATATACTTAATTATGATTTGTATTTCGAAAATATGATTTAATATAATAAAAATTAATATTGGAATTTACTTAATTTTATAATTTAACAAAATGATAAAGCAGTATAATAAATATGTACCTATTAAAAAGCTATATATAAAAATCAACAATTTGGTACTATTATCTACTAGCGCATCAACAATTAAATGAAGAATTGAGAAATTAGTTGTCTACTATTGGATAACAAAAATAATCTAACTAATTTTTTAAAATGGTTTGACGTGTATGAATTTCTAAAATTTTCTGGTAAAAAATTATAAAAACGAGGTGCTAAATACTTGAAGTAGGGATCGGCTAAGAATTATTACAGGTTATCTGCATACAATGGGACTGTATAACGGGGATCTCAGCTGCAAACTGTGTGGCATAGACATATATGCCATGCTTACCAATGAAATAGCTATTACATCTCTAGTCTAGTCAAAGTACACAAAATATCCGTAAAATGCCGCAAAAAACACAAAAAACTTGATTGATTGATTGAATTCTAGATTGAGTGTTTAAAAGGGTTGTGATTAACATGAGAAAAACTTTACGATGTTAGGCATGCGATTTTCCGGAAAATCGTCGTGTGAAAATTTTTGTTTTTGTTTTTACACTCTAATTGCTTAAATAATAAATATACAGAAATACTTCCAAATCAAAAAAATGTTCAAATCAAAAATTGTAGCTAATACATTTATCTACAAAATTTGTCTGAACAATTTTTTTGTATCTGCATTAGTTTTTAAAATATACGAAATTTCCCTAGAAGTATGTATTTTTGAGCATCATCAATTTTCATGTTCTTAATTTGACGATAGTAAATAAACAATGACATTTAGAAAAAAAAAATTCATATGAAATGTATTCTAAAATGGGGTATCTAAAAATACATTGAAAAAAAATCATTTTTTTAAATTTTTTAATGTATTATCATTGATTTTCCACGTAAACCTCTACTAAAAAGTCGTTTTTTTTACTGAAAGACCTCTGATTTAAGTATTTATTGTAAATAATTGTCTATTATTTAGAAAACTTGATATTTATAGAAAAACTGTATAGTATTATTAACTTTTAAGTCGAGCGGTTAATAAATTTGGCTCACGGGCCGTTCGCGCGTAACCACGAATTGAATACCACTGAAATTAATTTTATCTCGTAAACTTTTTAATTTACAGAAAAACTTTTCAGACCAAATTTGTAGATAAATGCATCAGCTACAAATTTTGATTTGGAAGTTTTTCTGTATATTTATTATTTAAACAATTAGAGCGAGAAAACAAAAACAATAATTTTCACTCGATTTTCTGGAAAATCGCATACCTAACATCGTAGTTTTTCTCATGTTAAACTCAACCCTTTTAAATATCCAATTTTAATAATGAGGCCATCATTATCAAGGTTTCCAGTGGCTACCCACAGGGCGGGATACTATCTCCTTCACTGTGGTCATTCTTGATGAATAACTGGCTTAGTACTCTCGAAAGAGGAGTGGTAGAATTGCAAGTGTTTGCAGATGACCTTGTAATCATGACAAGGATCAAGTGAGGAAGGGCAACAGATAATAGGTATTCTCCAAACTATATGTGTAACGAAAGTTCACAGTTGGTGCCAAAGGGAACAGAGATATCTGTTAGCCTCGTCAATGCCGTCTTTACGCATGGGCCCTGGCCCAGGGCCCCTTGTTACAAGGGGGCCCCCGACGGCCTCTGTTTTCATCCCTCATTCACAGGTTTCTGCAACGCCCGTAAATTTATCTGGCAGCGATAATTTGAAATTGAAACGTTTTTCCCCATAGTTGACACCTTAATACAAAGATATAAGTCATATAAAGAGATTTATAAGCGGTTTGGGTTTCTGTTTGTACTACAAACAATTGAATTAAGCGAGATAAATAATAAATGCAAACATTTCGCTGAAATATACCATGAGAATATTGATGGAAATGAATTGCAATGTGAATGCCTTCATCTGAGGTAATATCTAAAGGATCACACAGATGGAATCAATAAAATGCAAGATATAACTGTTTTAGAATTGGCTAATATTTTACGCAAAGAAGATATCGCAGTTACATTCCCAAATATCGAAATATCGGTAAGAATTTTCTTATGCTTAATGGTAACCAACTGTAGTGGGGAACGTTCATTTTCCAAGTTGGCCAGAATTAAAAATGAACTTAGAAGTAGCATGCTTCAAGACAGGCTAAATAGTTTGTCAGTTATGAGCATATAGAAAACGACATACTATATGAAATAGATTTTGAAGACGTACCTAATAAACGATTTTGCGCATAAAAAATCGAGGAAGAAGCCATTTGCATCTATGTAAATAATCATTTTGGTTTATTTTGTAAACGTTCTATTAAAATAAGACTTATACCTATTAAATATTAATATAACCTATAAATAAAGGTAACTTATTTGTGCAGGCTTGTGTGTTTCATTTTGTTATTTTTTATATAAATAAATTCTGTTCCAAATGATTGTTGTCTTTTTTGCCATTTTCAAAAATCGGGATAGGGACCCCAAATTCAAAAGTGCTAAGGGCCCCGAGACAGCTAAAGATGGCCCTGAGCCCCGTTAGTTTAAATTATTTGACGTATTTATTATAAGTGATTTGGGTTACCTATATATTAATATTTTAGCTTTCTTCAGGTGAAATATACCCCGTATACCTATTAATAAAAGAGGCATGTTGTCAAACTTTAAAATAAAAAAAATGGATGGTTTTCATTTCTCTATCTTATGGCCATATAGCGTATCGTACTTATTAGCATTATCATAAAAATAATATGCAAGCACAAAAGGAGGTCATCTAAAAATTATTCTGTGTGTGTCCCGTCACCCCTATACCTTTCTGCTAATTAATACATGTTCCTATACACAATGGAAATATTTACTTTGAATACTTATCTAAATGTTCTACAACAGCATAATATTATTTTACAAAAATAATTCTGTGTTAGATATTTTAGAAAATACCTTGTACAGTAAAAGTGCTGAGAACATTAAATTCAAAATTGAGGGTTCATAAAAGTTACTGAAAGATAAATTCGAAGTGGAAGGAAGCGTTCTTGTAAAATATTAGCTAGACATCAACACCTCCATCGCCACAATCTTTATTTTAGTACAACCATATGTTTTCGAATTTACGATTAATTCTTTCTGGGACAAACGATTTCAATCTTTGCGTATAAAACGGGAACATTTATGTTCTTTGTATATTGAATTTTAAGTGTTTCAAAATTAAGATTAAAAATATATGGGACGGAGAAAATGTGAGACAAATACCTAGAAGTCAAATGTTGAAATGTAAAAAAATAAATACTTATTACAGTGTATTGTAGTTCTCCGATGTAGAATAAAAAATAACATTGCCGATGTCCATAAATTGTTAGTGTTTGAAAACAAACCATGGCACTGGGACTGGTATAAAAGGAGCTAGAAAGAGAATGATCTTTAGTCTTGGCCGATATACGACTGTGTTTCAAGCAGATATAGCCTGTATTGATGGAAACATCAGAAGATGATACACAAAAGATAAAAATATTCACTGACAGCCAGGTTCTGCTTAAAGCTATCAGCAACCCAACAACTAGGTCTAGACTGGTAAAAAACTGTAAAGAATCCCTCAACAGGCTGGCAAGAGACAACAAAATGTCTCTAATATGGGTGCCGACACATGTGGGGATTGCAGGTAGTGAAATGGCTGACCAGTTAGCTAAAGAAGGCTCTAAACGAGACTTCATAGGTCCGGAACCGTTTTGTGGAATCACAAAAGATTGCATAAGAGGGGAAATCGGGAACTGGCTAGATAGGGAACACCAACTCAAATGGAGGTCGACACAAGGGCACCTCCATGCAAAGAGTTTACTGAACAAGTTAGACAAGGAACTCTCAACTAGGCTATTGAAACTGGGTAAGAGACATTTGAAGACAGTTACCTACCTGGTGACTGGACACTGCACCCTGAGGAAACATCTGCACAAAATGGGCAAAGTTAGTGAACCTTTGTGCAGGAAATGTCATCTTCATGATGAAACACCTACTCACATACTCTGCTTCTGCGAGAACTTACATGGACTCAGACGGAAGCACTTTGGAGAGGAAACTATACAACCTTTACAACTACTGAAAATCCCTCCAGTCAAACTAGCGGCCTACATAGAAGACACAAAGCTTTTGGAATGGAGTAGATAACATGGGAAATGGTACAAAGATTCAGATCAAGTGCCTGGGCTGATAAGCACAACCCAACCGAATGAATGAAATGTGCCAGGGCTCCAGTTGGAATCAACACATATGGTAAGATTCCTGCCATAATTGCTGAATTTCTAAATTTGCCTGATCCCCATCTTTATACTGGACATTGTTTCCGACGTTCCTCAGCTAGTTTGTTGGGTAGTATTTTACTTTTAACACCAGTGTCATAAAAGGGCATTTTAGACACTGACAGCATGCGTTAAAAATTATACTTTTACTGACCTTTGTAGAAAAACGATTTAAAGTGATGAAATCGAGTTTTAGATTTTTAGGTGGGAGTAAAGCATAGCCTAAGCGCTTTGCGCTTAAAGCATGCAAAATACATTTACGCTCCAATCTAAATTGATATTTTTTTACGGTCAGACAGGCGTTGGAGCGTGGGGCCCCCCAATTCGCGGAGACTGTAGCCTTTGCTACGTGGCCAATCTGGCACTGGGACAGGAAAGAAATGAGAATTCGGAGAATTTCCACAACTTTATTTTCATCAAATTGCTATAATTACAGTAACTTTTAAAAATCATAAAACACTTTAATTCTATAGAAATTCCATAAGTATAAGAAACTATATTATATTTTTAAACTATTTGACCTTCACAAAAATAAGTTTAAATTAGATCATGAAACCTCCTAATCTATGCAATCACTTAACTATTTCTGTAGTGAGAATGTGCAACAATTAATTAAGAAAATCCACACTAGTGATACATTCATGTCTATTCACTTCTTTCATTATTTTTTATTAAACTGGATTACAATAATCAAGTATGTGGTCAAAGTCGATATCATAACAGGTACAATCCGTTTGTTAACTCGAAAGTAGCCGGATACCTGCATCTTTGGTCTCAAATCTTTTATAAAATCAGATAGTATAATCAGCTGTTTCATTAGTAATGGATCAGTAACATCAGGTTGAAGGAGATAGCATTGTCTTACCAAATCCTTACTGGCTGCTTCTATTTTGTCACAGTACAGCACTATTGCCAAAGATAAAACCTAAAAATAAAATTAGAAGTAGGTATAAATAAATTCTAAAGCATATATATTGAGAAAGTCTGCAATTGTTTGCGCCACTTTGTTTTAATCTCGTCAAAATTTTCTGGTTTAAGAGGGTGTGAAATTCACGATTTTAATTTGCCACCAATTCAAATTAAGATCGTAGCGCCTTAGCGGCGATAACTGAACTACTTCTTTGTATATTGTTGTATAACCTCAATTATCTTTTACATAAGATATCCATTGACTGATTGTATTTTAGACGTTGCCTTTGTTGCGCTTGTTCATCTAAGACCCGTATCGACTTTGCGAAGCTTCCTCGCGCCGCGGCCTCAGTTGGTGTAGTTACTGTACTAGATGGTCTTGACAATGTATGTCCAAGAGTACAAGCCGCTTATACTGAGGCGCCTTTGAACATAACTAAAAACCGATAAGTCACGGCTGTCACCGCGGCAAGATGTCATTAATACCTCATAAGGACGACACAACCGAAATGTAACTACAGTAAAAATCACGAATCTTTCCCGTTACGTCATATTTCCCTGAATGTATCAAAGACACTCTAATTTTATGTAGAAAAAAATGGAATAGTACATTATACTATAAGGGAGAGAAATGCGTTATGTTGGCAGAGGTGCAATTTGAAGCCCGAGGGCTACAATGCACCGAGGACAAAATAGCATCTCTCCCGAATGGTATATTTTATTTTTTCCACGGTCGGGAGTAGAAATCAGTTTCTATGACATCAAAATTAAAACAGAAGTAGTCGATTATTCCCAAGGGAGTATAATGCTCCCAAGGGAGTTTACAGTATGGAGAATGTTTTTCATTATACTCCCTTGAGAATAATCGACTACTTCTGTTTTAATTTTGATGTCATAGAAACTGTTTTCTACTCCCGACCGTGGAAAAAGGTACATTATGTATTTTGTGCCTGAATTAAGCTACGCCATTACGTCATTATCGGTTTGTCACTCTGTCTTGTGTTGTGACAACGATTGTACTTAAAAAGCGAAACTTCACTTTATGCGGAAATAATTTTGTCACCATTGAAGTTCGTCGCCATTGTCATTACTTTAAACAGGTAAAGTTCATTTACATTAATTGTGATATTTTTCGACAAAATGCCTGGTAAACGTTTGGACGAAAGTAAACGTGGTTGTATTAGAAAATTACATGAATATTTCCAAAAGGAGCTGGCTAATGGCGGACCACTTCTGCCGTTAAAAGCCATTCAAGATGTAAGTTTTGTAAAAATTTATTTGTAGAACTTCAAATTGTAGTCTAACTATGATATGTTAAATTTGGTTTTTATTTATTTCCTCTCATAATTAGATCACCAGAAATACATTCCGAACTCTGTAACAATGATGCGCCGCTGGTGAAAACTGTCTTATTGATTTGATTCGGATGCTTATGAGTTATGACGTAACGAGAAAGATTCGTGACTTTTACTATATTCGTATCAATCCTATTAACAAAAAGCATGGCTTTTGTAATATTAAACATCTAAATTCATAAGTTTGTCACTATTATAAAAATAAAACCCAAACATCACTCATTATTATTCCACATTGTCTAACATACATCACAAAATCTATTACTTTCCCACTAATAAAAACAATGCAATGTGTGGCATCAACAAGGAAGAAATTGTCTTTGTCAATAGGAAAGTTTCAAATAACCGGAAAACTATTACTTAAGTGAAATAACAATGATAATGTTTATTTCAAAATAAATAAGACTATTTCATTCATTTTATTCTATTCTATTCTATTCTATTGATTGATTTTTTTCATTGCAAGTAAAAAGGAATAAGTGTGTATTAGATCTGAGTCAATATATATACAGAGCGGAACAGTCAAATAGAATAAATTCGATAACGAATAAATGAGGACGTGTTAGGAAAAACGCTTGTACACTTTGATTTGTATTTTAAAATGCGCATTTTTTTCAAAAAACCAAATTATATAGGGTGTGACATTGGCCAATACCAACTTTTTTATTTTAATCGCAACCACTTGTATATTATTCATTTTTTGGATTCTTCAGACCTGGATCAATATGCATACAGACCAGTAGTATCCACAGAGACAGCACTCCATTACCTAGTACAAGGGATAGAGTATGATCTCGAAAATAAGGAAGTATTATTAGCAGCCTTCCTTGATATAGAGGGTGCCTTCGACAACACCTCTCACGAAGTAATCACGAGGGCAATTCGTCAAAAACAAATTGACGAAACAAGCTGCAGATGGATAGACTGCATGCTGAAAGACCGAGTGATTTTTTCAACTTTAATGGGTGAAACATTATCAGCCCGAGTTTCAAGGGGGTGTCCCCAAGGAGGAGTAATGTCTCCTCTAATATGGAACCTTGTAATGGACGGACTGATAGGGAGACTCAAAAAGGAACACTATACTGTCTTAGGATATGCGGATGATCTGGTCATCATATCACAAGGCAAAGTCCCACCAAATCAAACATAGTGCCTTATACCAAAAGAACTGACCTGGTGGGATTGGGTCCACTATCCCTTCAAGGTACGGAGATTCCAATCGTGATGGATGTTACATATCTAGGGGTAATTATTGACTCGAGATTAACATGGTCCAAATAACTGGAAAAAGTAGCCACAAGATCGGACACCACATTGATGATGGCAAGGCGAACTTGTGGGAAAACATGGGGGTTAAGTCCGCGCATGATACACTGGATATACAGTGTAGTGGTTAAACCCATAATAACATATGGAACAAAGACGATACAAAAAAATGCAATGCAATTGCAGGGTGCATGAGAAGCACGCCAACGGCAGCACTAGAAGCCTTATTTGGCCTTCATAAATTGCACATCGTGATAATGGGAGAAGCAAAGATGGGGTTATTTAGGCTGCAAAATAACCTGAGCAACAAAGCAGTTAGATCAGGACACAAAAAATATTTTTAAAGAATTTTTTACAGACATTTTACACAAAAATGTCAAAAAATATTCACCTCTTGTGATATAACTAGTGATTATATACCGAAAAAGACGAAAACATACAACGGAATGGAATATTTTCACTAGTAATACCACTAGAGGTCAAATTATTTCCGGAAATTTTTTCGAGCTCATGAATATTTTGGAAATTTTCTAAAAATATTCATGAGCGAGAAAAAATTTCCGGAAATAATTTGACCTCGTGTGGTATTCGGTAAGAAAATTCCACACCAAATGTGTTTATTTCCAACAACATCAATTTTCGTTTTCATCAAGTACTTGCAAAACATAGAAGGTTTTGTCGACTTGATTATTTAGTTACCATGGCATCTCAGTGAAACTCTAAGCTAGAAATGATTTCTGTTTTGAATTTGTCAAAAACAGCACGACTTAGAAAAATGTCTCGCTTCGGTCAAGAAAGTAAAGAAAATATTCGCCAGAATATTAAGTAGTTGACACCCGCGAATACTAGGAAATCGAAGGCAAGTGTATGGAAGCAGTTTATAAACTTTGGCGCAGAAAAAGCGTATGAGCTCTGTCGAGCGGATATACCTGTGGAAGAACTGGCGCTTATTCTTGAAGACTATGCCTTCAACATGCGAAAAAAGAACTCCGAAGACTACAAGGAGAGTTTTATCAAAGTTCTATGGAACTCTACAGCTAAGCAGCTACAGGAATATTTTTTCGAAAGGTATAATCGCAAATTTAATCCATTCTCTGACATAGAATTTGTCAACGCAAGAGCTGCAAAAAATGCTAAGCGTCGGAAGCTACAAATAGATCCAGCCAAGAGAAGGGCAAGTTTATCCGCACTATCAGCAGACGAATTGAGAAAGATTATTGTGCTTTGGGACGAAAACACTCCGGAAGGATTGCAAAGAAAGTTCTTTCACATTGCTGCTCATGAGATGGCATGGAGAGGAAATGAAGGAGCAGCAGCAGCAATAGAATATTTTGTGGAGAAAATTGACAATCAAGGGGAACCAACAGAACGCATTGAGTATAACCTGGTTTTCCAAAAGATCACCCAAAGCGGTTCAAAAAGAAAGGCCGACAGTAAGTGGCTAATACCGAATACAGTCACGGAAGAATTATGCCCAGTAAGACTGTTCAAAAAACTAATAAGCAAGCGAGACCAACTAATCAAAATGAATCGTTTATTTTTAACTCCAAATCCAAACTGGCAGCACCCCAATTCCAAAGGCTGGTACAAGAACAGCCCGGTTGGACAAAATACAATATCTTCCTGGTTCAAATCGGCGGCATCAGTGATTGGAATCGATGTCAACAAGATCAAGATAACAAATCATTCTGCGAGGGCCACTGCTGTTTCAACTTTAGCCAAAACGGGAATTGAAGAACAGCAATTAATTAAAATAACAGGGCATGGTAGCAGTCACTCCATAAAACCATATCTGCAAATTGACTCGGGCCATCATCAGGATATAATTGACGCAATGAGGTCTGTTTCAACTTCTGCAAAGACAATTCAAGAATCTCTAAATCAAGAACAAGCAACTTCCAATCAACCTGCCATAGTATATAATAATTGCGCTTTTAATTAATCATAATGGTCCAAACAATTTAGAAAACATCCAAGCTTGTAGTTGAAATGAATCAAAATGATCATGTGAACAAATAAAATTTAGATTGTAAAAAAAAATATTCTGTCTTAAACGCCAAAAAAATTTCCAGTATAATTCGCTGTTGGGTACCCACGAGGAAAAAATTTCCACTAAAATTTTCATCCGTTGCGATGGTGATCTGTCAGAAATACTCGTTCTGATTGGTTAAAAATCACTTGTGTGGAATTTTCACTTATGATCTCCCTAGAGCACGAATTATTTCCGGAAATTTTCTCGAAGTGCGAATTTTCTTAAAAAATTCGCAACTGGGGAAAATTTCCGGAATATTAATTCATGCTCTAGGGAGATTCGGTAAGAAAATTTTATACCAAAACTTTTTTAAAATAGAAATTAAATTGGTGACATACTTAGGTGACATATTATTATCCTTTGTGCAAAAGAACAAATGGTGTCGAAGTATTACTATTATTTCATGAAGCATAGACATTTAATGGAAAAAAACAATGGATTTTTTCCTTACTCGCCATTTAGGAGAAAAGACGTGGAAAAGGAATTTCTAATACATTTGAAATTTGTAACAGATAATAACATGTACCTATAATTAAGTTATAAATAACTATCTATCAAAAATATTTTACGCCACTGTGTTTATGACAGCTGTCAAGCCAGAGGGAAATTTCCACTTATTAATTTCCCTCTACGCAGGGAAATTTCCGAAGAAATTAGGTGATTGTCATAGCAACATGTCAAAATGCAGACATCTGATTGGCTAAAACTAACTGGTATAAAATTTTCAACAGTATATTGTCGGCTGGTTTAAAAAAATAATAATTTGGAATTTTCTTTATATACTTACAAATAGAGTAGCGAGATATGATAAAATAGTTGTTACCAATTTTTTTCTATATACAGCTACATCTGCTGTGAAATATTTCAGCAACCAATCGCACACATCAATCGCCTCAAAAAAGTATAATATAAACATCATAGTTATCAGGTTTCCAAATAACTTTTTAAAATTTGAAGTTATCATTTCAATATTCATAAAAGTTTGCGAAATTTCATGAATTCTGTTGATTGTAACATCTCTGACATGATGATACGTAAATATTTGCTGTAGTTTAGTGTTCAAGGAATTGATTTGATTCGTTAAAATAGTTGATATTTCTATCACACACAAAGCTACTATCATTATTTGATAGTATGTATACATCCATTGAAAACATGTACATACATCGGCATATTCATAAGTAATAAAAATTACATGCAAAATATTCAATATGCAAATTGTCACGAAAACTAATTTTAACGTCAACATTTTTTTATCGACTATTTTCCCTTCTAATTTTGATAGCGATTTGATCATTTCAAACCATGTCTCTCTTTTTGTATGCATCTGGTACAAAGAAACGTAGTTGAAAACCGCGTAATTGATGTAGTTAACAACAGTTAGTATAGCTGAGTTATTGAGAATCCATTTTCTTGAGATGAATAGATAAACGCCAGTGGTCACATTAATATCAATTATAAAAAATACTACACTGAGAAATTTCCATTTGGTAGGAACTATTCCTAGAGCTGAACCAATTTTTAAATAAATCTTGAGTAAGCCTTGTTCATTTTGATGATAGTTTGTACGTGTGTATTCAAACATGATGAAATTGACTGTGGAAATTATTTCCTCCTTCAAAAGCTTAATTTATTTAATGGAAAAATTTAACCTGTTCTACACGTAATACACAATATTTACTTTTTTTTTAATCAGCCCTAGAACCAATAACGCTGTATTAATATTAATTGCTACTTTAATATAGGCTGTCTCAACAAAGAATGATTAATTTAATTGGTATCAGCTTGAAATAAGCAAAAAATAAAGAGCACCGTAAGAGGGAGTGTTACATTCTGGTGTATGTAATCTAGATAAAAAGGTCACAGTGGAATTAAAGGAATTAAATCTAATATAATTTAATTATATATAATCGAAATCATTATTCGTTATTTCGAAAGGCGAAAAGATAATGCCTAACAGTATGATTATTTTACAATTTTATTTGTGTTTCGGTGTCCCCTTACTTCTACTTAGTTTCCGAGGAATGTGTCAGAGACTAGTAGCTCCTTTAGTCCTATTTCCCAGAGGAATTTTTGAATATCTGCAGGCTTCAATTTAGGTAAATGTCCCTCTTCTATCCAATAATCCCCTAGGTGCTGTGCCCTAAGATTCTGAATTCCTGTGCAATTCGCAAGTATGTGGATGGAGGTTTCTTCTTCCATGTCACAGAATCTACATTCTTCTTCCTCCACTATTTTGAGCGTTTTCTGGTGCCCGTTCAGGCGGCAATGTCCGGTTATGATGCCTTTTAAAACTCTTAGTGCAGTTTTACTTTGACTTATGCATTCATTTGATCTCAACGAGTTGTAGTCACTGATCAGAATCTTTGATTGTCTAGGCCCTACTAGATCTTTCCAATGGTTAGATCTTCTATTTTCTTCGGCTTTGCCTATTTTTTCCAATATTTACACTAGGGCTGATACCGCAAAAGGATTCCGACCCCAAAAGGGTCTTTCATTCCCCCACTTTGCTGGTTCATCTGCTATTTAATTTCCCTCTATTCCAGTGTGTTCTGGAATCCACAGTCAGGTTACTGTATTGATCTCGCCTTGTTCATTGAGTAGACCTAGGCATTCCCACACCATTTTGGAACTGATTACACAAGAGCTCAGTGCTTCAATAGCTGCTTGACTATCCGACATTATGATAATCTTTTGCCTTGTATATCCTTTGTCAATATTGAACTGGGCGTGAATTTCCGCTTGAAAGATACTTGGGGTTTTTCCCAAGCTTTCAGAGTGTTTGGTTCCTGGCCCGTACACTCCTATCCCAGTTCCTTCTATTGCTTTTGAGCCGTCTGTGAACCATTAAATGGCATTCTTTCCAAGTCTGGTAATGGTATTTGGATCCCATTCCTTCTTGTTGCTTAATTCCGTAACGAATTTCTTTGAAAAGTAATACCTTTTCATCGTACCATCTTGTGGTATGTCCCAGGTTTTCTGATTTTTAAGAAATAAGGAGGTGGTTTTTTTAATGGTTACTAGCCCCATTGGATGGAGGTGTTTCCTTAATAATTGACAGTGGCCAGTCAGAAATCCTACCTTTAAACGTAGGTTTTTCCTGGTCATCGCCAAATATTTCTCTTGATTTCATCCTATCGCTTTAGAGATTGAGCATGGGTGTAACGTTTAGCTAGTTCCGCAATTGTCGAATTGTCGCCGGGTCCAAGAATTCTTAGTCCAGCCGCTTCCCTGGCTAAAGAGTCAGCAATGCGGTTACCTTTGCTCCTGTCGTGCCACTTAACCCACCTCAGGATAATATTGTTATCTACCGAGGCGTTAGCTAAATCTCGATGGCACTCTAATACTAGCCCTGATGTAACACGTTGTCTGTTCAAGGCTAGTAGAGCTTGTCTGCTATCAGTGCAGATTATTATGTTTTTGCCAGAAATTCCTTTTCTGGTTAGTTCCTTTGAACTAAATAAGACACTAAAATCACAATCAATACATGTCTTCCAATAACGGAAATGTTAAAGCTGTGACAATAGTAGTAGCAATTGTTAATTTTTTTGAGGGGCTATTGTTAATTTTTTTGAGCTTTTTCGTTTTCCTAAAAGCCTAATTTGTTTAATGGAAATTTCTAGTATGTTCAACAATAGATAAATAATATTAGTATTTTTAGTAATAAATCAATAATTATGTATTACTTAATGGCTATTACAAAACATGGTGTCTCAACTAAGAATAATGAATGTTCAAGTTCATATCGCCTACAATGTTACAAGATGGTCAAATTATCTGGAAAAATTGGGCAAAATTAGATTGGAAACAGGATAAAGGGAGAATTATTTTGTTGTCTAAAGTCTTTACGCACTTTACTAAGGGGATATAAATTCATGAGGCAAAATAGTTATGAAGAAATAAGGTTTGGGTGCGTGGTAATTTTTTTTATAATTTCTTCACATTATCTTCAAAATATATCAAACAGATATCCCATACATACACCATAAAAATACCGCTCTATTTCCCATATCCTATCCAAATGCATAAGAGGTTAGAAATCTCTTTTATTTGTGAATGTACATTATTTTTTTAGGCCTTTTTGATAACGCAAACATTTTTCTTCCCATCCCTATAAAAGTAAACACATTTCTGCCACACATCAGGGAGGAAACTCATACTTCCACTCCTAAGCAGGAAATTATGCACTCTCCCCTCTAAGGAGAAAAGTGCAAATTGTTTCCGTAATTTCTAGAACATCTTGTATATCATGTGTTGTGGAAAAAATTAAACAAGGATATCACTTCAGCGTTAGGTTACTTTCTTTGGATATTCTTTTCTCCATTTCATTTTTTCACTTCTATCTGCGGTTAAGATCGCTCCTAGCTGTTCCGCTCTACTAAAGGTGTAACTATCACTATAGGAGGCTATATATACTTTATTTAATATAAATGTACTTGCACGTCATCAAAGTGAAGAAATTACGCTGTTCGTTTGACTCAGTTCATTCGTTTGCTGCTGTCAATCAGTACGTTTTGTCACTGATGTATATTTGGTAAATATTGAAATTTGTAGGTTGCATGTTATTAAAAAACATAAATATATATCCAAAGAAACGTTTTGTATTTAATTTCATACCAAATGCATCTTGTTGAATAATTAAATCCTAAATTCAAACTAACGTCAGTCGTGCTAAAAATTTTATATGCTGGCTGAAATGCGCGCTGTTGCCGCGATAAAATTTGTTTATCAGGCTTAATTTGACGTGTACTCTGGATTTGAGGTTATGTTTTGAGAATTTCAATTTGTTCATTTAATTTTTCGATTCTTTAATTTGCGAGTTACTAAAAAACTGCAAAGAGCCGTGAATAATATTTCAGAGGCCGTGATGAGTTATCAAAGTTAAGGGTGCCTCCAAAAAAACGTATAAATAAAACTGTTAAAAATACTGCAATAGTTGAAGCAATTATTATTCACAGCAGGCATGAAGTTGTACTTTGTTATAACCATTCAACAATTTTTATTATATTCTGTTATATTGTTTATAATGCTTAGAAATTATATCTGAAAATGTATTTACAAATAATCATGTTACTTCAGTTCAAGGAAAAACCATTATACCTAATACCTATGTGAAAATGTTAGTGTGCAAAATTATTTTTTTATTGATATATTGTACTTCAAGCTGGAAATGAGGATTGTATTATTTTCAATGGAGTAGAAAGTGTGTTATCAAAACTTATTGCTAGCTGAAATATATAAGTTTTGTTCTATCACACATAACCTATTCTTAAGTTATCTGTGGTTTCTTCTTTCTCATCTGTGGAATAACTAACTTTAGCCAAATAAAAAGAAGAAAGTTAGATGAGCTTTATTTGATGTTTACTAGATGCTCATACTATTTTAACTGTTTGGCAACATAGTCCAGTTATGACAGCTATGACGTGCAAGTACATTTGTCTTAAATAAAGAATAGTCTCGTATTCTCTACACTACTCTATATTTTTGTCACTAACCACGTACTTAGTTTTCTGTTCGTTAATTAACAGCCCAAATTTTTTCGCTTTTCTCTCCAGTAGTTTGAATATTTTCTCTACTTCTTTTTGTGTTTTCGTCATTAAAATGAGATCATCAGCATATGTAAATTAGTTCATTCGTCTTTATCGAGCTTTCCGTTAAGATAAAATCCAGTATTAAATAATGTGGACAATTGACACTTTTCAACTTTATATTATTACATTGGTGTTTCTCGTTCGCTCCACTCGTGCCTCAGAAAACTAAAGTAACGTTTTTCACACTAGGTACTTAATATACTATTATAACCGAAATGTTACTCAGAGAGGCGATGTCAGTATCGAAATAATTATCAATATCCTTTCATAGATTTCGTAATATTTTCATCAAATTGTGGAATTAATAAGTTTCATTTATAACATTAATATGAGTAGATTTCACAAAGTAAGGGTCAGCAGCCCAATTCTACATCACTCGCTATCGAGCGAATTCGCGGCATAACGAGCAGTAGTTAGGGAAGACCTTACTACTATGCAATTCTTGAGGTGATTGCCTCGAAAAACGAACAGCCTTATTAATAATAAATTTAGATTATTCTAACATGACTTTAAAATCAAACTAGTGAAAAAACATATTAATAAATACATTTAACATTATTTTAACATGCTATAAGTACGCTCTTAGTAACCATTAGTTAGTATGGTGTTATCGTCTTTATTATTAATAAGGCTGCAAATGTTTTAATAAGAGCTGCTTCATTCATTGTCGTGAAGGGATTCGAAGGATTCCGCGGAACCCGGAAATTTTGAACTTCTATTTCCGCCAGCTCTAAATTATCGATTAACATTAAATTCACAAGCTCGTCCATACTCGATTTCTCAAACAGAATTACAATTTTAATTTTTTTCAGCAAAAATAATATCAACCTATACGCGCGTTGTCGCTTATCTATCACTTTCAGTATAAATATAAAGATTATCTGGTTATCACGTACAAAATTAAACTCGCTGCATAACGAACACTATCAAGCGAATGCGCAAAGCAGAGAGCGCTCAAGAATAGTATTTTAACGAATTAGTTAGGAAGCGAGTAGCCTTGAATGTTGCGAACGGTCAAGAATTGGGGTCCTGAACAGTAAATTTAATTAGATGTGATTTAAAGACGTCCGCTATATTGTATTCAGAGAAGTCATTTTATTTTTGTAGGTATTCTTCTCAGCAAACCCTTTCATTTGATATCCATAATATGGGAGAGCTCAAAAAATAACTGGTCCGCTATATTGGATTCACTTTAGCTAATCATACTTATCCTTTTTTCTTTTTTCTTATTTTTTTGGGAATCAAACCACAATAATGTTTTTTTATTTTTTATTTCGACGTTTCGGTAGCGTTCCAGCTACCGTTGTCAAGATGAACTAATATAGAAATAATTTTTTGGTCCCTATCTGACACAACGAAAAAATTTGACAACTAGACAATCAATAATATTTTGAAGTTTAAGACTACAAAAACTTTCTTGTCAAATTTTATTAAGGTCCATTCATAGTAGATCACACCTCTGGTAAAATGTGAAATGAAATATTTTATTTTATGACATTCTAACGATATGTAGTCCACTAGAAATGGAATCCAGTGAAGTGCACGTTCCAGGAACGGTTTTTATTGGGATAGCGCTTTTTTTCGCTTATTTTGGAAATTTTGTTAATAAAAACGCGTTTGTTGTTACTTTTTTTGTGTATGATTATTTTTGTTTTCAAAATATGTATAACTCAGTTTGGTGATTTTGTGTATTGAAGAAAACAAAGCGCTATCCCAATAAAAACCGTTCCTGGAACGTGCACTTCACTGGATTCCATTTCTAGTGGACTACATATCGTTAGAATGTCATAAAATAAAATATTTTATTTCACATTTTACCAGAGGTGTGATCTACTATGAATGGACCTTAATAAAATTTGACAACAAAGTTTTTGTAGCCTTAAACTTCAAAATATTATTGATTGTCTAGTTGTCAAATTTTTTCGTTGTGTCAGATAGGGACCAAAAAATTATTTCTATATTAGTTCATCTTGACAACGGTAGCTGGAACGCTACCGAAACGTCGAAATAAAAAATAAAAAAACATTATTGTGGTTTGATTCCCAAAAAAATAAGAAAAAAGAATAAGTAATGCCACAAGGAACTTATAGAAGATATACTTATCCTTACTAAACTATTCCAAAACTGTCTTATACTCTTAATCCGTTAATAAACAAATATGGTCAAATTTAATAGAATCAATTATTAATAGGAAAAAATTTACTTACAAAAAGTGTTGTTGTATACGGTATTAATTGAAGAAAATTATATGGTTCATCAGTTTTATTGATTGTATTGATAAATCTTATGATCCAGGTACACACAGAAATCACTTCCCAAAAGGTAACGATGAAACACATACAGATCAGTGGTCCAAATATATCATTAAAATGCTTCGAAGCAGTATGGACATATTTGTAAATGGATATAATATCGTTTATTGTTTTCTCTACTGACTTATTTAATATGTGGTGCTCTTTGAAAATTTGAAGTAATGTTTCGTTTAAAAATTCTATCTTTTTTGTTAGTATTGTTGTTATTTCAATAACACAAAACACATTTAAGATAAATTGACAAAAAGTGTATGTAAAATGAATAATGGAAACATAAACGAATATTGAATCTAATGTAAATATAACAGTTAAAGTCTGAAATATTATTCCAAATAAAGTAATGAGAATTATCAATTTTGTTACTACACTTCTCACATTGACGGTATCGGTATTTCTTATTTCCAATTTTGAAAAACATGTATTTAGGTGCTTCCAACTTTTTCTGCATGTTACCATTTGCCGTAGAGCGACAACATTGTAAGTTGAAAAAAGTATTGCGTTCATAACGCCGGTTAACTCATCCAAATATAAGAAATAATCGGATAATACGAATAAAGTGAGTATTGGAACAAATATCATAGGTGCCCATTTCCACTCCATTGGGAAAATACCTAGAACTGGGCCAATTTTCAAAAATATATTCAGTAAAAATATATCACTTATGTATTTTCTATCTGAAAACTTGTCTATTGCAGACATCACGACCGTTAATGAGTTTGTTGTTACGGGTAATATATTAATTCCCTTAAAAGCTACTTCATAAAATTGTTGATTTGTCATCATTATTAGTAAATTACGTACATTATCAGGTAACCTGAAAAATTGTAACTTGCATGGAGGTAACAATTTAACCTGCAACCACAATAAACAATTTTCATCCAATTAATTTCATTTCTTTCAATTAGATGTTGGTTCTTACCATTTTGTTTTCTAATATAAGCAAGAAATTTGTTAAAAATAGGACTCCTACAGATAAAACGAAAATAGAGGGAAACTACCGTAAAGTAACCATCAATTTTCTGCCTCCCGGGGGATCAGTTTGACCAACACCGTGAAAAAGTATCTTTCTGACTAATATTTATAGTTTATTTCACTATACAGTGTGCTTAAAAAGGACGCACCCTTGATATTTCATTAATACGGCATATTAGAAAGATTTGCCGAAACACATCAACTTTCAACTTTAGGGGGACGCTTTTCAGCGTAATGTCATAAACGTCAGATTCACCCCCTCCCTATCGGAGTTTTCGCTCAAATTTTTTCAAATAGCGTTAGGTATCAAACCATACCTCATTTAAAAGGACTATTTGTTTTGCCTTTGAAACCTTCCATTGTTATTTAATCGCTCTCTTTCAACATTTTTTATGCCCCCGTATTATGTTAACAATTCAAAAAATCAGTAACAGTGACCGTGGTGACAAAATTAAGAATAATCACTAGAGTCCGTTTCACATAAGAAGAAGTCACTTGACGTTGCAGTCGTATGCGCGAACTTGTTGTCAAAACCAGCACCATTTTGTAAAATTGACATTCGACTTCAAATCATTAGCGTAAAGTTTTCAAATTTTTTAGGTTATCACAAAATAACGATATTAAAAATGTTTTTATCGTATTGTATAGTTTAAACAAAACATATTTGGGAATTATTTGAAGCTTTTCGAGATAGTTTCACATACAATAGACACTGGTATACGAAAATATTTGGTATCGTTAAAATATTTATACTTTCAATTAAGGATTTGCGATGTTCGTTTGTAACGCCAATGGTATGAAACTGTCGTTACGTGGCGACATAGATAAACAATACCGATTTTGATTTCTGCGCAACTGCGACAACTGACAAACTTCACGTGTTTTTTTCTGTGATGGTAACGGTATATTATCGGTAGTAAAATAAAGGATGTTCCTTTGAAAAAAACATAACTTTGATCTGGCATCGAGTTTGAAAAAAACTAAAAAAAAACAAACCTTATAGTAAATCGAACTAAAAAATAAATTATAGTTTAAAAAAGTTCATAAAATTCAAGAATAAAATGATTAACTAAAAAATTAATGCCATTATGGTAATAGCGTGGGGTGCTCGATATCATTTGTTATAATTTCTTACCAGTTCTATTCCCAAAGGCAGAGTTAATGTATAAATGTAGTATTAAGCACCCCACGCTTTTGGTTTTTTTAAACTATAATTTATTTTTATGTTGTTTTAATTGCTTAGATATTTTAAAAGCTGTATATGACTGGTTATCATAACATATAATTAAATTAATACAAAACAACCAAATTACAAATCTTAAGTCTAACCAAATCATTGTTTTTCCTCAGGTCTATTGTCAAATGTCAGTTGGTGGACATGCCCTATTGTTACTGTGTTACTAATAAAAAAGCTTGTGTACATAGGTTATACCGAACTTATGTCAGAAATAGTTATACCAAGTATAAAGAAAGTATAACTCTTCCACAAATAAACTCGGAATAACATCGGTATAAGTATACTCCCTTTTATTCCAAAATAATAGTACAATAATGTTTTTTTATTTTTTATTTCGACGTTTCGGAAGCGTTCCAGCTACCGTTGTCAAGACTATTTAAAGTATAGAAATAATTTTTTGGTCCCTAAAAAAAAAAAAATTCCCAAAAAAATAAGAAAAAAGAATAAGTAATGCCACAAGGAACTTAAGATAATTACAATTAGATATCCTGGGATATTTTGCAGCTTATCCAAATTCATCCTTACGGGAATTCAACCTGAAGATCAAGTCATCCACAATTAGGTTCCATGAAAGTGGTGAAAGTACTCCACCTTGAGGACATCTTTTAGTTGTCCTAACGGTGTAGGTTGTTTCATGCATATGTGGTGTTATTCTCCTATTCTCGAGCGTGGATCCTATCCATTTGCATGTGGTGCTGTTAATCCCTGTTTTTTTAAGGGATCTGTTTATTGATGACATCGATTTGTAGTCAAAAGCACCATCGATGACTAGAAATGCTGCAACGGCTACTTCTTAATGAAATGCCAAGAAGATGGAGATTTTACAAAAAAAATTATTTGGTGTGATGAATCGAAGTTTACCAAAACTGGTATGTTTAACCGCCATTACAGTCACTTCCGGAATGACGAAAATCCTCAAGTCACATGGGATAGTAAATTTTAAGTGTTATTTTTCGTTTAATGGTTTTTGTGCAGTGAAAAATAATGAGATATTCGCGCTCATGAATATATTTTCATTAAATAGCTCACTATTCAAAACCCCTCATTCCAATTTTCATTATTCAGATAGTTACAGTTCTCGAGATATTTCTAATTAACTGTTTATCACTTATAATTACACGAAAGCCTTTTTTTGTCGAAGTAAACTTGACATGTATCAATAAGATTTTTGTTGCCTGGCAATTTAACGAAAAAAACTACCTCTGAAAAAATTACGAGTTGAATTACCTAGTGGCAACAAAATTCGAATTATAAATGTCAAGTTCACTTTGACTCAAAAAAAAGCTAGAGTGTAATTCGGTAAGACAATTTAATCAATGTATAAATCAATATATTGAAAAATGAGATGTAGATAAACTAGTTTATTTAATTTAACGGAAAAGTACAATTGTTAAAAACACAATTATTACAAATAGCTTGATTTTCAGAACTATCGTGTGTTTTGTTAATATTCTGCTGCATGCTAGTATTTTGAGCGGTGGTAGTAACTGTTTCCTGGATGGTAGTACGGATGGAACCAATGATTCTATGATGTTCTTCATCTAACTGAAGGTATAGTTTTAATGACGATGGGTTGCTATGTCCCGTAATTTTCACAAGTTTTTGTTCACCTATACCACTCCTGGACAATTCAGTTACGGCGACAGCTCGATTAGAATGGTTCGTTATTTTCACCCTCTAGATATCAAGTCCAATATTTTTCGCCGAAGATTTGGTCCATTTAGATATTTCGTTGATCCCAATAGGAGAATTCTCATACCATCCTTTCGAATTTGTTTTTTCCCAGAAAGGATTTGGATTTAAAAAACTGCACATGTGATATGGTTTCCCCGTCTTCCCATAATTTCTTTAAACAATCTTGCTGGACATACACAATCTTCTGCAGTGTTTGCTACCAACCATTTACTGTCGGCCAACTTCTGATTTCCCGCTTGTGCTGTCTTCCGGTCTCTCTTCCACGGTTGTCTGTCTCGATTTTAAAATAGAATACCTTACAATTTGCTGCTTCTCCACCTCTCCAAGCCAATTCATACGCAGCAATGTGATAACATTTTCTTTGGAGGCCTACAACAGGTTCTTCTTCACTCCAGGACATTGTCATTTCAAAAATGTCTCGTTTTGTGAGAGCATTAGAACTCACCTTCCTTTTTTCTGGGATTGCTTGTAAAAATTTGCGTTTTGTGTCGCGTGCATTTCTCGCTTTCTTAAACTGTATGTCTGAACGGATTGAAAATTCTTTTATAATCTTTAAAGTACTTCTCTTGTAACATTTTTGCTGAAGTGTTTCAAATCGTCTTGACTGCACTCTCTTTATAATCTTCTCCATTGTTCTTCTTCATGTTGAATGCCCAGTCACATAAAATAGAAGCTAACTCTTCAGTGGAAGTTTCTTCTATGAGTTCATATTTTTTTTTCCAAACAAAACATCGCAAATTGTCGCCAAATTGATGTAGTTGAATTCACAGTATTGCGAGGCACATTATCATTGATGACTTTTTCAATTTCTCCACTCGAAGACTCTCCAAATCGCGACATTTCCACAAATGAAAACTTTCCTGACAACGCAAGTTTGAGAAAAATTGACATGACGTCATCAAAAATTTGTTAACAATGCTGGTTGTCATGCTTTCAAAAGTTAGGTTCCGTTATTGTCGGGGGTTATATCCCTAGTGCATTTAATTTTTCCGGAAAAATTCGGAAAAACAAGTTTCTTAGTAATTTGTTTAAAAAAATAGCATGAGCGAGAGTGGTTTTAAAAACCCGAGTTGAAGACGAGGATTTTTCCACTTTCGCTGTCAAAATCACGCGGCTTATGGGATTTTTTATACATGAATTAAATTGTGTGTTTAATCTAATCAAATAATCAAAGTAAAAACTTCACTTACAAATAGTGTTATTACATACGGTAACGATTGAAGAGAAATATTCGCTTCTGGATTCTCTTTTATTTCAGTGATAAATCTCAGGATCCAGCTACACACAGAAAGCAATTCCCAAAAGGTAACGATGAAACACATACAAATCAGTGGTCCAAATATATCATTAAAATGCTTCGAAGCAGTATGGACATATTTATAAATGACAGTAATATCGTATATTGTTTTCTCTACTGACTTATTTAATAATTGGTGCTCTTTGAAAATTTGAAGTATTGATTGCTTCAAAAAGTTTAATTTTTTTGTTAGTATTGTTGTTATTTCAATAACACAAAACACAGTTAAGATAATTTGACTTAAAGAGTATGTATAATGAGCAGCGCTAACGTATACACATATTGAGTCGAATTTGAGAAAAGCAATTACAGCATGAAGTACTATTCCATATAAACTAATGATTATTATTAGTTTTGTTACTACGCTTTTTACTTCGACAGTGTCCATGTTTTTTATTCTTATCTTTGAAAAACATGTAATTAGATGTTTCCAACTTTTCCTGCAAGTTACCATTTGCCATAAAGCAACAAAGTTACAAACTGCAAACATATTGCCACTTATAATACCAACCCAGAGTTCTATTTCTGATAAATAAATGGATATTGTAAATATAACAACTATTGGAATGAATATTATAGCTGCCAGCTTCGATGTCGTTGGAAACATACCAAAAACTGGGCCAATTTTCAAAAATAGATTAAGTAGAAACTTATCGCTTACATACGCCCTTTTTAGAATAAACATGTTCATTGCATTGGTAACGACTGTTTGGTTATTGTTATTGGTAAAGACCCAATTTTCTTAAAAGCCTTTTGATAAAATTATTAATTTATCATCGTCAATTAATAATGAAATGAATTATCAAATGAGCTGTTTAATAATTGTAATTTAAATAGAGGCAACATCAAATATACAGTGCGAGTGCAAGTCCAATATCTTGTGAATCCTCAATGATATTTGAATCAAATTTTTACCTATTGCAGCCAGCTCAAAGGCCCACATTTTAAAATTACGCGCAATTGTACAGCGTGCTCCAGAACGCCGTGTCAAATCGAAGGTACATTTATTTTAAATTTCACTTCAAATTTGAATTTTGCTTGACTTCAAAATTGCAATGATAAATGGTTGTGATAGGTTATACGGTGTATTAAAAAAGTTCTGACCACTTGTTCCTGAAAATCGTAATGAGTTCAACGCCCTGGAACTGGAAGATGTAGCTTCATCTGACCATATATTCGATATAAAGTTTGGATTTCCATTCAGCATATCCTTAAGTCAATTGAGACTCACTTCCCCGGTTGTGAAGAAGTCCTTTAGGCCTATCAGTCTAACATCTTTTGTGCTAAAAACACTGGAGAGGTTGGTTGATAGGTATATAAGGGAACAAGTTGGGCTTAGGTATCCTTTGCACAACAACCAGCATGCGTACCGGTGCGGCAAGTCAACGGAGAGTGCCTTACACCAACTGGTAACACAGGTGGAAGAGGCGCTGGAAAATGGCATGATCGCTCTGGGAGCATTCTTGGACATACTGGGGGCTTTCGACAGCACCCCTGTAGAATCAATGTGTAGAGCTGTAGTAGATCATGGAATAGAGCCAATGGTAATTCATTGGCTTGGAGCCATGCTACGCAACCGCACAGTAGAGGCTGCATGAAAGGAACATGTGGCTAAAATGGTCGTCGACAGGGGATGTCCACAAGGGGGCGTCCTTTCGCCCACATTGTGGAACCTAGTAGTCGACGAATTAATATCCCTATTAAACGGTGAGGGCTTTCTGACAATTGGGTATGCCGATTATATCGTTTTCCTTGTTGTTGGAAGGCATATCACCGTCCTCAGGGACCTAATACAAAGGGCCCTGAACAGGGTACAGGGGTGGTGCAACGACCACGGACTTGCAGTTAATCCTGCCAAGGCTAAGGTAATTACATTCACCAAGAAGAGAGGTATAAGACCTGCACCTTGGTGGAGTGCCACTTCCAGTGGTTGAACAAGTGAAATATCTGGGAGTGATCCTGGATAAGACGCTGACATGGAAGGCTCACTTTGATAGTCGCCTTGGCAAGGTGACTAACACGTACTGGGCCTGTAGGAGAGCCATTGGTCCGAAATGGGGACTAGCCCCCAAGATGATCTTGTGGTTCTATAAAGTGATCATGCTGCCGATGCTCACATACGTGGCTCTGGTCTGGTGGCCAAGGGTAACCCTGGCCACGGCTAGGTCGCAACTGGCACGCCTCCAAAGGGTGGTCGGTTTGGGGGCAACTGGCTGACTACACCAACTGCTGCGTTGGAGGTGATTCGTGGACTTCGGCCTCTTCACCATATGGCTCGAGCGGCTGATGTCTGCCTGCGCAGGTACTCATTCGTAAGCCCCTATAGGGCGGAATAGAGATTTCTGGGAAAGTGAGGGAAATTCACAGCTTCATGGGATCGTCTGGTACACACAGACGGCTCATGCTCCAGCGATGGGGCGGGGGCTGGAATTCACTCCAGGAGCCCAAGGACGCAAGTCTGTGTTCCATTGGGTAAGGGTGTGTCTGCATATCATTCTGAGGTATACGCTATCTTGGAATGTGCGCAGATAAACCTAGACAGAGGTTATACGGATCGACGCATAACCATATACACCGACAGTCAGGCCCTGAGTGGATATACCATCAACTCAGGGCTTGCTGCTGAAAGTCGTGAATGCCTTGCTGACCTAGGTTATCCTATAAACTTTTACTTCTCTAGGCTTGCCCGTTTTGTGGTTAGAACACACCGTTATTGAGGTACAACATGAATAATTGTTGGTTCTCTTTGCGAGAATCCGAACAAATGTGTCATTGTCATGATTTTGATTTAGGTCTCCAGAAACATTTAAATCGCTCATCAAGTCAATAAATTTGCACTGCCTACCTAGGTACTTTTTTAATCACAAATATTCATTTTTGTGAACGAATTGACTTAGGTATCCGAAGGAAATAAATATTCACAAGAGCAATCCTTTCATGTTAGCACAAATATGCATAATTTACGATAAGCCTTGTAACAAATATCCTTTATTAGTCCATGCTCAAACATCTTTCAGAAGCCAGTTCTTTTTATAATCCATAAACGTCAGAGTTAAGTGAACTCTTTGAACACTAAAATATATTGCGTTTTGTTTACATAATATTTGATTTATGAAGCACACAAAGCCAACTGAATTCCAGTCACAAATATACAACGAGGAGGTGCTAAAAATAGGACTCCGCCCTGTACAATCCAATGCATAACCATAATTGGGATATTTCAAGATTTCTCTGATGTAGAACGTGATAAATATCATTCCACAAGAGAAGAAATATGTATAGGTATTATTGCATTTCAGACGGACTGGATTTTTTTATAAAATATTGTTTTTTTTATTATAAAATATATTTTAATCCATTTTCTTGTTTAAATAGTATAGATTAGTAGTATTTGTGGAGAAAAAACAACAAATTTAATTTGGAGAAAATTCAAACTGATTCAGTTTATCAATCAAGATACCATGATCCACTTTATCAAATGCTTTCTAGAAATCTGTATATGAGTATATCACATCCATCTGTCCACCTGCATCTATCACTTCAGATCTTAATTGTGTTATCAAAAGTAGATTTGTTTCAGTCGATCTTTTGCTCATGAAACCATATTGCGCGGGAGATATACGATTACAAACAGAAGGATATATACGATTATAAAAGACCATCTCGAAGACTTTGGAGAATTTTGACAGAATTGGAATAATTGTTAATTTGAGACCGATCGTCAGATTAGGAAATAATTTTGCCTTCCTTCCATGTATCGGGGAGAGACAGATTGTAAAGCAAGATTGAATAAAATTTTTAGCGGATAAGCTAATATGGAAATACAATCTCGTACAAAAAAGATGGAATATGATCACAGCCTGATGTCATCTTGTTTTTTAATCTTTTTCCGGCCTTAGTGATTTCTTCTTCAGGATCGAGTTGTCTCCCGTTGTTGACAGGTAGAACTAAGTTCTGAAACCTAAAATTGCTGCTTGAGGTCTAGCTTTAGCTCGAAATCAGTGAAAGTCTAGGCTTTGAAATTGGCTGGAGGGTGTATAGGAACATGTGTTATTTATAGATGAGTCACGATTTTGTCTGCACAGTAGTGATAGGCGGATGCGTGTGAATCGACGTCCCAATGAAAGGTATTCTCACAACAATTTCGCATATATCATATTGTTTGGAGAATAGGGTCAGTAATGGTTTGAGGAGGTATTTCTTTGAACGGACGCACAGACTTTGTGATTTGAAATGAAAACCTCACAGCTGAAAGATACGTACTGGAGATGATTTTAGAGCAAAATGTAATACCATTTGCACCATATATCGGTCTAGAATTTATGGTAATGCGTGAGCGTGATAACGCAAGAACGCATATGTTACTCGGATTGCTAGAAATAATCATGAAGATGTGGAAATTGGTACCAAGGACTAGCCAGCCCAAATAATGAATTTGAATCCTGTAGAAAACCTCTGGGATACTATTGGAAAAAGATTACGACGCAAAATAAACACTCTGGAAGACGTCATACAAAATTTAATTCAAATCTGGAAAGAACTATACCAAAATGAAAATTGGTCGCTTATACAGGGTTATTAGATCTGGTTTGACAAAGCTATAATTCGAGAAATATGACAGATAGAACAATAAATGACACGTCTATGTCTATAGGCAGTGACAAACTCTGCGTTTAATTTCGCACCTGTGGAGGCAGATTGTAATGCGCACGCCCACGTCACGTCCACAGTAATCAAAATGGCGACTATGCAGCAGAAAGCAGTTTCGTGCATTCCGACGGGAATACGAATAAACGTAAAAGCACCGGAAGACCACGAGTGTAAGACGCAATAGTGGATGCGGTTAGATGATGGTTTGTGCGTTCACCACAACAATCCACCAGTCAAGCAGGCAAGGCACTTGGTATTCCGCAGCAAATTGTGTAGAAAGTTTTGTGGAAGCGATTGCGATTCAAACCGTACCGTATACAGATGGTCCAAAAGTTACGACAAGATGACTGTGTCAAGCGGACCCAGTTTTGAAATGCCATTCGCGAAGCAATGGAGGATGATGTTGTACCTCGATATGATGCAGCTGTGGTTATTTCCGCAACTGACGGCTAATTCCAACAACTTTATATACCATCAAGATGAAGCCGTTGTGCTGCAGAAGATTTGGAATTGTTTGCGTAGCCTCCCAATTCTCCTGATATTACACCATGCGATTTTTATTTTTGGGGGTACATTAAAGACACGGTTCTCGTACCACCATTACCTACAGCACTGGCTGAGCTCAAAAGACGCATTACCGATGCTGTTAAAGTATCGACCGAGATACATTCCAGCGTGTACGGGCTGAACTGGACTATTGTTTGGACGTCTGTCGTGTAGCTCACGGATCCTATATTGAACATTTGTAATGCGCTAAAATCTTAATGTTTTCTCTGTCTACCGATATATTATTTACCATTCTAGTTGTAATACTAACTGAAATATAGCTTTGTCAAATAGTATAGCTGTGAGTAAAATTAGCTTGCACTGTTTCAAAATAAAGTAACAGTATGTGGCAAGGTTTCTTTGAGGATTAAAAAGTCGAAAAGATAAAAACCATAAATCATTTCTAGTCTTGACCTACCCATACAATCGAACAATTGATTCTCATTGGTGCAATGTAGCTTCCGATTGGTCTATGAAATATTTACTTGAATTGTTAGTCCACATGGACTGTTAACGTCCCAGGGTAGGTTTAGTTAATTTCTGTTATTTACGAGATATTGTGTTCTTAGATGTTGCTGAGATTGAAATTTTGTTTTATTGACTAAAACTATATTGTTGGTAATAATCAAAATTAATGCTTTTTGGCGACCATTCGAAGAGAAAAATATTGTTATATGCTCCGAACAATGAATATACTAGAAGAGTAAACAGACGTAGTATTCTATGCCAATATAAACAATGTCAAAGTTTATTTATTTATTCTGCTTGATTCCACAGATGCTACCATGTGCGTCGGGATCCTGCAATAATGAAAAATCTGTCTGAAACCGGTTCTGCTTACAGATTTCTTTATCTCGCCGACAAATTGTGAAAAGGTCCAAATTAATTTTACTCACAACTATAACAACCCTGTATTAAGTATCTTTGTTCTGCCAACATTTTTATTTTTTATTCAAATGTTATCTATCAATAAAACCTAGTGCTTCGCCTCTATTAAAGAAAGATAACGGCAGCTGTACCTAAGACATCCTACGGGGCATTTTAAATGCGTGGGGAGAAACGTAATTTCTTTAACACTCTGTATATACTCATTTTTTTCATGTATATACATTTTTGTGAAAGTTTTATTGATGAAAAATGAAAAAAATTGCTTGAATCGATGGGTCGCTCCACGAGAAAACTAAATTTGAAGTTGTGACACATTTTTAGTGGAAAGTTAATTTCTGATATATAATAAGCAACTGCAGAAAAACCATCCTACTTACCTAGAATATCTTGCTTTGATTAAAAATGAATAAACTTATCAATATTTATTAATTCTAACATTTATGTTATTGAAAACATATTTCCGTTTTCAAAACATAGTCTATTATTTACATAATAATATTCCTTGAAAACTAAAACAAAACGTTACGAAAATCCTTTTTCAGTCTAATCATCTCCTGAATCGAACTTACGACTCGGAGTGTACTCCGGCTGAAACAGTTTAAGCGCCGCCCAAAGTGTCTCAGCAGCATCAAGCAACACACACAGTAGCGGAGGGAGTAAAAAGCTTCCAAAATTGTCATGGCCTACGCTGACAACATGTGTGAAAATTCAAAGTTTCAGTCTATCAACGATCTTCATTAGAGAGTAGTTGGCCGTGAAAAGCGCGATTTTGTTTTCGGTGCATGTTAAATGATATAAAAATTGGGAAATAGGATGCTGAAAGGTCCTTGTCAACGATGATATTAGTTTAGTTTCGGAACTATTAATTAAACTTTTATTTATTTGTGCGCGTGGACTTCGGAACTCGCATAATTTATTGGTTTTTATTTAATTTTTTTTTATAATAAAACTCTAAAAAGAAAAAGGTATGTAGCTACCCTTATCTTATTGAAAATAATTTAAAACCCAAATTCAAATACTAACAACTATTATTTGATGAAGGAAAATAAATTTGAACACAAACAAAAACTTTTTACTACAAACGTCAGTAAAAGTATAATTTTTAACGCATGCTGTCAGTGTCTAAAATGCCTTTTTCTAATTTTGACATATAAAGTGTTACTTTTTAAAACTGATTGACATTATGAAACGTCTTACTTTTTGTAACTAGTTGCATAAAGTAAAATTTTATGCAATTGGTGACGAAAAATGTATTTCAAAATTAGTGACAAAAAGAATTATTCTATTTATTAAATACAAGTTAAAAACATAAAGTATAAATTAATTGATTATTATTAATATTGATAACACAATTATTGCAATTATTCAAATTAATTCCCGACGACATATTTTTTTCATTGCTCGAACTTATTTGGGAAGCGGCGCACATTGCATTAGATGTTTCACCAAATATTTCTTGCGCTATAAGTTTTTTATTATTCATGGAATTTTCAGCATATCCCTCCGCAACAGAGGTAGATTTCCAACCTCCATGCCTCTTTAATTTTAAAATATCAGCGCCACTGTCTGCTAGGAAAGTGGCAGAGCTTCTTCTGAAGCAGTGGCCAGTATATAGAACAGGATTTGAAAGACCAAGAAATTGTGCAATAACTTTTAGCAGACTGCTAAATGTGTTAATTCCCACAGGATTTCTGGTACATTTTCCATTCGCATATTTTACAAAAAATCTGTTGTGTTTAAGAACCTGGGGACGTAACTTGATATATTTTCTTAATATTTCAACAAGATTCGTATTTTCAATGTTTCCAGTGGTAATTGCGAACTGCCGTATAACTTTTGTTGTTGAAGGTGTAATATCAACACGAAAATGGCTTCCTTCGTCTATAACATTTTCAACTGGAAGAAATGTTTTCTGCATGCTCCTGCCATTCCAACTATCATTGCAACCTTAGCCATTAAGTATTCTTTGACATCAGCTTCCACTAAAAATTTGGCAAAATCTTCTTTAATAAAAACTTTTGACTTTTTAGCACTGTACCCGTCCGCTTGCCTTTTAATATATGCTACCAAATTTGTATATTTTTTAATATCAATATTCCTTTTCAGATCTAGTTCAGACCTTAACATTGAGTAAAGTGTCCGTAATGTGGAAACTTTTAGATCTTTATTACCCTCAAAATATGCAAGTAAAACTTTCTCATTAACATGATTAATTTTCTTCTCATCACACCACCTAACAAATTTTTCGTATGCCAAATCATAAACTGCCTTTGACTTTTTGGGAATTACTGATAATAGAGCATTACCTGCTGCCTCTTCAATATCGCTTGGTAGCTCTTTAGAACTTGAATCACTCATTTTAAAAAAATTAAACTAAAAATATATCAATCTCGCTAAAAACCTTCCGTCTAGACTTTTTTACAAAATGTCAAACTGACAACTAACATGAAATAACAGCAACAAACTAAATTTATGTTTTCCAAATTTTTATCAATTATATTAAATTTTATTTTTTTATTATTTTCTTCATAATTAGAAAAAATCTTGTATGCAATACGTTACGAAATGAAATTTTGTGTAACTTGTGAGTTTTTGCGAAACTCACTTCGTTCGTTCCGCAAAAATCTCACGCGTTACACAAAATTAGGCATTTCGTAACTGATGGCATAAATAGCTATTTTGACACTAGTTTTAAAAGTAAAAACATAATTCAAAATGAAGTGTTTATACAATTAAACGCACAAGTAGTGAAACTACAATTATAATAAAAACCTCCATGGCCAGTCTCATTGGTAGATGTAACAGAATTTATTTTGGTGAAGCCTGTACCAGGGCAGAAAGCAATGTTATCCGCCGAAGTTTTGGACAATATTTGATCTGCAATGTACTGTTTATTTTCTAGCGAGTCTTCTATATAAAACTCTGCTACTGTACTGGACTTCCATCCACCGTATCTTTTAATTGTAGTAAGATAAGCACCAGAGTCCGCCAACAAACTAGCTGAGGAACGTCGGAAACAATGTCCAGTATAAAGATGTGTATCAGGCAAATTTTTAAATTCAGCAATTTTGGCAGGCATCATACCAAATGTGTTGCTTCCAACTGGAGTCCTGGCAAATTTATTTTTAATTAATTTTATAAAAACTCTTGAAAGATTAATATCCGCTGAACGAAGGGCTATCTATTTTTTATAGTAAGTCATATACAATGTATCACTTACAACAAAGGTGCGTTGCACATTAGTTTTTGTGTCTGATATATGCACAACTAGTGAAGTTCCAGATTCCTCGATATTATTTAATGTCAAATCACACAGTTCCTCTCGACTACAGGATCTAAAAACTCCAAAAAACGCAGCAACTTTCTGCGTTAGATATATTTCATCCGGGGCTTCTGCGAGAGATTTATCGATTTGTTCCCTTGTCAATACTTTTGACTTTTTCGGTCAATATCCTTCACCCCCTCGCTTCAAAAAAGCCACAAGCTTGTAATATCTGCTTAATGTCATGATTATTTTTGTTCATCATCGACTTTAACAGAGTAATTCGACGAAAGCGTTGACGATTTCCATATTTTGGACTCTTCCTCAAAGTTTACAAGAAGTACTTTTTCACTGGCCTTCTTGCCGCTGACATTTTTCTGATCACACCATTTCAAGAAACGATCGTATGAAAACTCGTACTGTCGCTTTGACTTACTAGGCAATAATTCAAAAGCAGCTTTATTGGCAGCTTCTTCAATTTCCGGCGGTAGAAATTCATTTTCTTGATCACTTTCCATCGAAAAACGAAGAAACGTTAACGTTAACGTTAGTTGTCAACAAAAACAAATCAACAAATTCGGTTTTTGTTTACCTCGGCAACTTGTTTCATGAATAGATTAGATGAAATTGGTTTCAAAACTGATAATCTCGTGGCTATTATTTTATCAATAAATTAATGTAAAATATGCGTTAATTAGAAGTTTTAATGGTGTTTTTAGGAAAAATAATGTATGATATACCTGCTAAAAGTGATTTTATTTTGTGAGAAGGGAAGTTTAAAAGACAACACCGAAGGCCTTTCCTTTCCTTCAAAATTCAACATCACTGTTAGCATTTATACCATAAATAACTATTTAATACCTATATTCACTTTCCAATGAATAAGAACAATAATTACATTAAATAAATAATTCTCCAGTAACCAGTACCTCAAGTGCGCCAGGCATTTTTCATACGTACACTTGCCCTAATATATGCAATGTTATAGTACATTCCTTTCGGAAGGGTAGCCGCCAATATTTGGCTCTAAGGCTCTTCTGTTTTTGTGGAGAGTCGATCCAGATTGTTGCTTGCATTTAAAGTTTATCACGTGGCTATTTCCGCAATTTTCCTCCATTCCTTCCATTTCCTCCAGTCTTCAATTTCCATTTTTTCTAGGTGTCTTTCTATTTGGTCCATCGATCTAACTTTTTGTCTACCTTTTGGTCTGCTTGTAAATGGTGTCCACTCTGTTATTCCCTTCACATTAGTGCATTTTTAAATTTTTTTTAACAAATTCAAGTCATCTTATTCTTGATGCTTTTATTATTCTTCCTATGTTCTCAGTTTTTAGTATTTCTTCTATTTCCAAATTCCTCAATCTTTCATACAGTCCCTCATTTAATTTCTTTGGTCCATAGATCTTCCTAATAATTCACTTTTCGAATATTTCAACTTTTCTTTATCTCCGTATGTTATTGCTGTAGTTTCGGCTGCATACCTAAGTGACTGCTATTCTTATTGCTGTCTTGTATATTCTCATTTTTGTGGTTATCTCGATTGTTTTGTTCTGAATTAGGGATTTGTATTTATAATATGCTCGATATTCTGCCTGTATACGTTGTGCAATTTAATTTTTTTTGTTATTTCGATTGTTAATATCGTTGCTAAGATATTTAAAGTTTTACATTTGCCAATTTTTATCGATTGAGTGTAAATTAAATTTTTTTATTATTCCGTCCACTACTACATTGAAAAATACTGTTGAAAGCCAATCTCCTTGCCTTTCTCCTGAATTAATTTGGAACTCTTTCGATACACCTTCATTCGTTAGAACCGCTTCTTTGGAATTTATCATCGTTATTTCTACTAACCTTTACCTCCATTTTGAGTAATTCTGATTTATTTTCTTTCCGACCCGGGCTATCAAATCAATACTTAAAGTTAATTGCATCGCATTCGCTAGTGAGAGATTTTGTTCAGACCAATTGTTTTTACAGTGTCGATGAGTTCATTAGTTTTGTTCATTATTTCATTATTTTTATTTGTCAAGATCATTTAATTGTTAATTGATGTTTTTTATGTTTGTGTATTACATTTTTCTTATATATATTTTAAATATGTTTGTAACAAAATCAACGCATATGATTATTGTATTTTTTATACAGGGATGGTCGATTTTATATCTAATTATCCAATGTGAAATTATAATATTATAACTGTGTACTTTATGTATATATATTATATATATATGATCTACATGCCTTGTAGACCCAGGGCAGTTAGTTTTCTAGGCCGCCCTCCCAGCGCTCCACCTTTTCTTCCTGTTTTTTTTGTTAGAATCCATGTTTCACTTTCGTATGTTACAGTGGGTTTTATAATGGTATTATATATTCTTATCTTCATCTTTCTTGAACAGTATTTTGATTTCATCAGTGACTGGAGCATTCCAAATTTTATGTTGCCTTTCGTGATTCTTGACTGTATTTCTTCGAGTGCATTGCTAGATATTAGTACTCCTAAATAAATAAATTCATGTACCCTTTGAAAACTGTAGTCCATTTCCCATGTCGTTTTTACTATCAGATTTTCGCCAATACTTCCAGTATCTCCAAGGACCATATATTTTGTTTTTTCTTGGTTAATTTGCAGTCCTAAAATGTTACCCTTACACCATTTCCGACCCCGAAGACCGTTGATTTGTACCCATTCCAAGTGATTTTGTTACCTGTGTTCAAAAGAGTCATTTTTGTTAACCTGATCAATTTGCCTGGTACTCCTTACCATTTCATTTCCTTTAAAGTGAAAACCTGGTCTGTTACCGACCTGTTGCTCCTAAACCCTGCTTGGTACTCCCATAGTATATTCTCAGCGTATTTATTCAATCGAGCTCTCATTAGTCTTGCCAGGATTTTATACACTGTATCTAATAAAGCAATACCTCTGTAGTTATCTCAGTTTGTTCTATTTCCTTACTGTGTACTTTATGTATGGATGTCAATAAAGCTATCTATCTATTAAATAAATAATATATGCATCTTCATCTCCCGTTCATAATTTTGGTCCACCGTTTCACTTAAGATCTGGATCTCCTCGGTCGAAATCCAGATTGGTACTTCCCTATCTTAGTTTCAATATAATATTTTAGTCTCTTCAGTATGATACTTGTAAGGGTCTTATATGAAGTGTTTAATAATGTATTTCTTCTATAGTTTGACCATATCCTTGAATCAACCTTCTTTAAGTTGGTACTAAGTTACTAACAATCCTTCATTCCATTCTCGCGGCATGATTCCGGTTTCGCATATCTGAACTATAAGTTTATGTATCCCCGCGACCCCATTTCATACCCTCCTTACTCTAACGTTTCATTAACGATACCACCTGGGCCCGCTGCTTTATAATGTTTTAAGATATTCCTTTTTTCCATAACTTCGTTTTCTGACGGTGCTGTTTGTCCTTCTCCATGCTGTTGTAGTACGTCTTCTTCACCTTCCTCATTTACTTCACCTGCCGCCTCTGTTTTGGTCTATATTTACCATGCTGGGTTTTCTGTTCTGCTTCCTAATGCATTGATATAGTTCCCCATTATTTTTATTTTCACTCTCCATTTTTTCTTTTTCTTTCTGATCAAATAGCTGTTTGAATTGCGCCAATATTTTTTATTTAGGGTTTGTCGCAAGTTCTATATTTGAACAAAGTAATGGACAGTGATTAATAAGATATATTGTGTGTTGGTGAGTAGAAGGCCGCAGGGAATAAATATAGATTAGTTATGGATGAGGAGGATAAGTGCAAATCTTCAATATAGAAGCAGTAATAAACCTTATTAGTAGGTAGTGTATATGAATTGACAGACATGGGAAATTTGTAAAAAATAAAGGAATAGTAAAGATTTGTTCTTTCTACCACTCGATCCTGACGTGCAAAAAATGTTTTATCTACGACCACCTTTAAAATTGGCATTTACGAACCAAAAAAAATATGTGAAATCATACATTATACACATGTTAAAAAGCGTGCGTAAATGAACAACGCTTTTTATATGAGACTTTCTTTATAACACCCAAAAGCGTGCGTAAATGACCAATGCTTTTTAAATGCCCCTGGCAGAAAATTCTTCAATCTCACAGCTCAAATCGAACGATGTCATCAATATTGATACACCTTCAACTTTAACATCCTAATTATTTTCTTGTAATCAAGTTACTTTAAAAAACGACAAATTACCCAATGTAATAATTAGTAATTTAAATAATTGTCCTCATTCTACTGTAAATATTAATTTAAATGATTAGAATTCGTTGTGTATATATTTGTTTATAGTAAATTTATTTTGATGTTTTTTAACCCCTTCAGAGCACATTTTTTTATTTTTTCTTCATGTGGTCGTAGATAAAGTTTTGTATGACACTTGTGCGTGAAGTACTTTTGCGCACTCGTTGCGAAAAAGTATAACTTCACGCAGTTGTAACATAAATAACTATTTAAGGTCTGCTATTGATATATGTTATCTTATTACAAGTACAAAAACCAGTCTCCTAAATACATATTTCTCTTCTAGTTCACCTTTATCCGAGTTACAATTGCCGGATGTCTCGTATTGTAATCCATATTCAAATAGGTACTTTTACTAGGAAGTAGTGGATATAAATGGAAATATTGATTACTATTCGATGCGATATCATGATATAGCACATTATTTGTTGCATCTCCATCAGGTTTCTTCCAAAAATGCATAGTTAGTTGCATTTTAATGAGAAAATAAGGCCTCCCATTCTATAAAAGTAATCATCCAATTTGTTTTCTTTTCGGTTTATTAAAACATTATTATATATTATTATTATCATTATTATTCATTCTCTCTCAGATTGAGTCTGATTAGTAATGGAAAGACACGCGGACTATTGTCAAGCGTGTATTCCTTAAAACTGATAACTGATATTATTGTGCGTTTTGAAATTTCCGTGTAATTGAACAAGTATCGATAATGACTGATTTCTAAAGTTGTACGTATGTGTTTGGGTGTATTTGAAGTTTCTTGATGTATTTGTGTATGTTGAACGGTATAACTCCTGTTGTTGATAGTATTATCGGTATTATTTCAACTTTCTAACTGTAATACGAATTTTACCCATGCTTTTTTGTTATTTGCTAGTGCCTTGGCCGCTAACCATGTTGTTGCTCGTTTCTTCATTATTTTTTCTAATACTCCATCCCATGTTTGCCACGGTCTTCCTCTTTTTCTAGCTCTTTGTACCTTGGATTCTCACACTTGCTTGACAGGCCTCTTATCATTCATTTTTTGGAGATGCCCCCACCAGCTAAGTTGTCGTTTTTCAATGAATTCCAGCATTGGTTCTATTTCCAGGACTCTTCTAAAATACTTCATTTCTACGGCCTGAATTTTACTTTTTTGCCGCTGTGTGCGCACCCATGATTCACATCCAAATGTTAGGATTGGTCTAAATATGGTTTTATAAACATTCATTTTCGTTTTCTTTGATATTTCTATTTTGTTTATAAAAATGACCTGTTCATTGGATAGTATAATTTCAAAGTGTTTGCTCAATATTTGTTCCATCTATTGCAATCTACATTTGTACATCACATTTGTTTTGTTTTTATTTACGTTCATCCCATTTTCTTTTGAAGTTTTATTCCGTGTGTCTAAGTTCTGTAGTAGGTCCTTTTCTGTACCCGTCATAACAATCAAATCGTCTGCAAAGGCTCCTTCAGCGATGTTTATTCTATTACTATTATCATTCTTATTACTTTTACTACTATAACTACTGGTATTATTATTACTATTACTACTACAACTACTGCTATTTTTATTATTATTATTAGTATTATTATTATTATCCATTTTTATTTTTCGCCTAAGAAAATGTATCACAAAAATACAATATCAAAGAATACGTTGATATAAGGCGTTGATAGAGCGTATCGAATATAAAGTCGTAGAAAGATCCACTTCTTAAATCTGTTAGGATCAAATTAAACGCGTTGAATTTGGCTGTTATCGAGACGGTGCTCGCGTAAGTAATCAACCTTTCGTTGCCTCCTTGAACGTTGTTTTCACATGTTTTCATACAGTAACTAGATATTCCTACTTCATACTTTATAATTATACAAAATATAAAGGGTTTTTGAACTGAGAGCGAAAATATTTATGTTCTAAATAGATACGTTGAATTTGTACGGCATTAATAGAAGGATGTAATCATACATATTTCACGAGAGAGGTAACAAGGCAACAAGTCCTACTTGTATACTTAGAAACTGGGTAATGGAACGTACGTTTTCAATAAAAAGAACCATAAAACAGTCGACTTCTGTGGCGTGCTCCATCTTGTAAACTATAACTATAAAACAAATTTCGTTTTTTTGTCCTAAAGTTTCTTTTATGATTTTTCGGTTAATTATGCACGGAAACAAAAAAAAATTGGATATAAAGTTTGCTTTTGTAATATTTTTAGTAATAATACTGATTTTCGAATTTTTTAATAAATTTTAATTGTATGTATGATGGGGTGACATTCACTGATGCCTAAAGATCTATTTTGCCCCCTTGTTTCCTGAGGAACGTCTCAGAGACTTAGTAGCTACTTTAGTCCTATTTCCCTGAAGAATTTTAGGATATCTGCAGGCTTCAATTTAGGTAAATGTCCCTCTTCTATCCAATAATCTCCTAGGTGCTGTGCCCTAGGATTCTGAATTGGGGTGCAATTCGCAAGTGTGTGGATGGAGGTTTCTTCTTCCATGCCACAAAATCTACATTCTTCTTTCTCCACTATTTTGAGCTTTTCAGGTGCCCGTTCAGACGGCAATGTCCCGTTAGGATCACTGTTAAATCTGCAGTTTTACTTTGACTTGCATTCATTTGATCTCAACGAGCTGTAGCCATCCATCAGAATATTTGATTGTCTAAGTCTTCCAATGGTCAGATCTTCTCTTTTCTTTGGCTTTGCCTATTTCTTCCAATATTACATTAGGGCTGCTAATGCAAAACGGTTTCGGCCCCCAAAAGGGTTTCAGTCCTCCTCTTTGCAAGTCCATCTGCTATTTCATTTCCTTCTACTCCAGTGTGTCCTGGAATCCACAGTAAGGCTACTCAGTGCGTTAATGGCTGCTTGACTATCCGATATTATGATAATCTTTTGCCTTCTATATCATTTGTCGATATTGAACTGGGCACACTTTCTTATGTCGTGAATTTCCGCTTGCAAGATACTTGGGTTTTTTCCTAAGCTTTCAGGCAAAATAGAATAGCGAGGGTCGCGACACAGCATGCGTGTCTCGAGGCCCGAGAAACAAAACTATGTGTGACACATGCGTTATGTCTCATGGCCATTAACGTGTTAATATCAATCTCTTACCCATCTTCAATAGCCTGGATGAGAGTTCCTTGTGTACCTTGTTCAGTAAACTCTTTGTATGGAGGTGCCCTTGTGTTGACCTCCATTTGAGTTGGTGTTCCCTATCTAGCCAGTTCCCGATTTCATCTCTTATGCAATCTTCTGTGTTTCCACAACACGGTTCCAGACCTATGACGTCTCCTTTAGAGCCTTCTTTAGCTAACTGGTCAGCCATTTCATTACCTGAAATCCCCACATGTGCCGGCACCCATATTAGAGACACTTTGTTGTCTCTTGCCAGCCTGTTAAGGGATTATTTAAAGTTTTCTGATACATTCTGATTTTAAGTATAAAATATTTTATCGCAAACTATAATATTTTCTGTTTTTGTTTCAGAGGAGTTAATAAAAAAACATGGATTCAGCTGTACCATATCAATCACATTTTGGATATTCGTCACCTGAAATGAGTTGGTCCTACAATTCGAACGTTACACCCATGAAACAAATTGAAGGTAAGCAATTTGGTTTATAAACGACCATAAACCTTTTAAATTGTTTTTTTAAAGCTTATTACAGTTTCCTGTAATATTGTCGTATTTAATAAAGTGATTTATCAACAGATGTCGAATAATAATTATTTAAAAATTGAATAGATGAGGCTTTTACTTGATGAAGATCCATACTTTACTATGAAATAAAACAATGAAATTTTGTTTAAACCTTCATTATAATTGAACTAAGTTAAAAATACAATTTGTGACGCGTTTTGCTAACACATTCGTTTGAGAAAGCTACTGTGTTAGCGAAACGCGTCACAAATTGTATTTTGAACTTAGTTCAATTATAATGAAGGTTTAAACAAAATTTTATTGTTTTATTTCATAGTTAATAATTATTTATGTTCACACTTCATGCATTTTTTTTCTTACAAAATGTCACTTTATTATATTATCAGAAGTATCGATCATTTTTCAAAGAAGTAATGATCGAAGAAATCATGTGATTTAATAAAACCACCAGGAATTGGCCAATAAAAATAGCGCTCAGATAATATTCTTTATACAGAGTGTTTTCAAATGACACGTTTGCATGTAGATACCTTTCGTAAAATTGAGCAAAATGATATAAGGTTTGAGGGGTCCAGCATATTCACTTTTCGAAATACAGGGTGTTGAAAAATTAAATGTTTTAATTTGATAACTTTAAAATGGATGAATATATTGATTTGACATTTGGCAGGTTGTTTTTAAATGTAAAAGGGCAAAAAATATGTTTCACTTCTTGATCCAGTAGTGTACATTTGGAAGAATAAGTCACCTTTCCCCTCCCACTGGCATTTGAAGCTATTTTCATTTTATTTTGTATTCCTCAATGGTTTTCACGTGAAAAACGCATTTACTAGATCACCATGATAAAAAGGAGGCCACCAGGTGTAAAATGAATAGCAAAACTGCAAATGGAACCACAGGAAGGGCCCATTTTTTCTGAAGTGAATGCAATTTTTGATTGAGGACCATTTCAAATATGCACATTCTGAAAAAAATAGTAAAAATATTTTTTATGACAGTTTTAAAAAACAAATAATAGTATCCCGTTTGAACGGGTTAAACCATGATTTTTTTTGTATTTTGGTGGATATTTTTGTAGTTAAAAGTCCATATTAGATACTTTTCCTTAGTCATTCACCGTAGGTATTATTAAAAAAAAATGTATATTTGATTCAGTTCAAGCTTTTTTCGATCTGACCTAAATATTCATAAATTAAAGGGATTGAGCAAAGGGCTCTAATTCGACGTGGCTATTTGGTGAATTATTTAAGTTCCTATGATAAAAACGGTTCCTGTACATTGAAAATATGAAAATCGTAATTTAAAAATAGGGGTTGATCGTAGAGGGGTGAAAATTTAGGGTTGTATGTATTTTTGTATACTGTATCATGAAAAAAATAAAAACATAAAATTTTGTCCAAAAAAATAAAATAAAAATTTTGGGGGGGACCACCCTTAACATTTAGGGGGATGAAAAATAGATGTTGTCCGATTCTGAGACCTACCCAATATGCACACAAAATTTCACGAAAATCGGTCGAGCCGTTTCGGAGGAGTTCAACTTCTAACACCGTGACACGAGAATTTTATAGTTTAGATATCAAATCAATATTTTAGTGATTCTTAGTGACTGTTATCATGCCTATAAAATAAAATCTTTTTGTGTAAGTAAGATATCTCCCTTCTACCTAAGGACGGACAGTACATCAATAATATTTAAGTCAAAAAGACGCCAACCGGCATCGAGACGCTACACTCGTCAGCTAATTGCCTCGCACTCGACGCAAAAGAATTTCTCTAAATCAAACGGTCTCATTAGTTAAACACATTGCATATTTGTAAGCCCGTCATTTGATTTATATTGGCCGAAAAGCGTATTTATATGCCACGAAATCCGAGAAAATGATTAATAGCCGTTTGGTTTTTTTAAGCCGATGGTAATTTAGGTGAAAAAAGAACGATTAGACTGATCTTACTGTTCGGTTTCGAACTTGGCAGCGGAATAAAGCCTGGTAGCTTTGAGAATTTAAGTAACGATCTCGAGGTCTTTCCATTTTTAAGTTTAAATGAAAGTGACTGACGGGTGTCGTTTGTTTTGCATTTATTTTTATGTAAATAAGTCAAAGCTGTCAATCAAATATCATATAGTTTAGTAAAGGCTGTTCTAATGACCGACCAGGTAATGTGTCTGTCTACCTATAATTTACCGTACAAAGAAAACATAATCATTAAATCTCGTGATTTTTAGGGCAAGGAAAACGATTGAGGAAGCTATAAAGATGGGGAAGGGAGAATGGAATGGTTATTCACCCTTCCCATTCTGTGTCTACTTCTGTATAGCTTCTTCATTCATTTTCCTTGCCCTTCTCAACAAATTAACCTTAGGCAACGTCGGTGAAGAGAGCTACATTTAGACACTCCTGTTATATTGGGCCTACAATTTAGTTACATAGTATGTACCACTTTATAGACTAGTAGAAATACAATATTAAATCATAACACTTAGTTGCTGTCAGAAGAAAATGTCGAATAACTTGTGATTGTGGATGAAACGTTGTATTGTATTCGTGTTTTAGTGGGCTTAACTTTCTTGCGTGGATAAAACACTATCTAATACACTCGTACAATAAATAACTATTATTTATGTATTTTGTTTCAGCTTGTTTGCAGAGTGCTGGAAAAGATAGAAAAGCATACTCTCCTTTGGATCAAGCCGATGCTCTCTCATTAGATGGCAGTGACTCTAGCAGAAATGACAATAATAACAGAAGTAATACTCACAACAAAAACCATACGAAGTAAGTGATAAAAGTATCTGTAGCAGATAGAATTTGTCTGAAAAGTAATATCAAAAATGCACAATATTCACAAAATAAACTCTTCACATTTGTGTCTACAAATAGTCTGGCACGAGAAAAAATTTATTCTGGGAAGATGCTGATTTAACTAGTCAGGTTTTAGTTCCAGTGATTCCATTTAGAGACCTTAAATTGTATAGAGCAAAGGTAGCCATTTTTTTTGTGAGCCGGGCCACTTTTGACTCCAAAAATTCATTGCTGGTGTTTTGTTTTCCAATTTTATAATAAAAAATTACTCCAAAACTACTTATTTATCGATATAAGTATAAAATAATATTTCTACTTTGAGTTACATTAAAAAAAACATTTCAGAAAAATAAAATAGAGCACAGAGGATTTTTTAAACTGGTGAAGACCGTTTCACAACATTTCGTTGACTCGGCATACCTTCTTGAGGATTTAGTAATAAAAGTTCATAGTCGGTAAAATTCAGATACTAAAAAATAAATTAAGTTTAGGTTACGTCAATACATTACCTACTTACAACTAATGAACCAATTCCATATTACTTACAACTAACTATTTAACCCGAATCTAGTTCCGCATAACTATGGCCTTCATTTAAATTTAATAAGTGAGGGTACTACAGTGACATAAGCATTTCGATACGTAACTTCAACCTTAATAATTTCTAGAGCTACCAATAGGAACATCACTTGTCACATTTCGTAAACGATTTTCACATCTATATTTTTGAATATCTTGTAAGTAGTCATGACGCCACATTCGCAGACCCGTGCTGGGCCGCCGGGACACCGGGACGTGCCCCGGTGCGCCCTTTGGCCTGGACCTTTCTGGCGCCCTCCGGCTCCGAAACTTACAAATTTTACTTTTAGAATATCAACATTAAATTGTTTAACAGCATAATTAACACCGTCTTGAGTAAACAGAAAATTTAAATAAATATAATTAAATCTGGATCATTATACGCCTAAGAGACAAGTTTGATGAGACTTTGAATGTAGCACAACGCTTTGTTTTGAAAATGACGCAGAAACTCGAAAAAAGAGCAAAGCCCGATGAAATTCTCAATGAGATTGTTATTGGCAAAGCAATAACTGAGAAAAGAAAGAAGAAAGTAAAGAAAATGGCAGGAGAATTTGCGGAAGACGACAGTGTTGGAACTTCTCCCGAAGAAGAATTCAAAATAAAGATCTTCGTAATTGTAGATAGAGCTGTCCAAATTATGGAAAGCCGTTTTGTGCAGCACAAATCGCTATACTTGGATCTGGCATGCTTTGACCCAAAAACATTCAAATCCTAAGAATCTCTTCCACCTAAAGCATTGAAGAAAATAGGAGAATTAATTTTGAACGTTGATGAAGAAAAGCGCCCTAAGAAGGGATCCAGCACGGGCTTGCACATTCGTAAACGATGATTCCATTATCCTTTAAACGTACACTTGAGTTTAACGTGGGTGAAATGTTTTCAGATCTAACTAAGCATTTTAACTGATGTTCTATAGGGTTAAATATGGAATAATATGGAGGAAGCCTTAATACTATGTGGCCCATATTTTTAGCAATAGTTTCACAAATGTATTCTTTTTCGATATTGAACGCTGCTAAAACTTGTAAGAGATCAAGTCGTTTGTACGATTCTTCAAAATGCAGGTGGTTTTTTAACAAATACTCTTGAATTTCCCGTTTTCTGCTGTTGTTATTTAGTACTTTATTCAATTGACGTCTATGATAAGTTGCATTGTCCATCACAATTATACTTTTTTCCGGTATATTTGGTAATAAATAATTTTCAAACCAATCTTCCGCTGTTGTATATTGGTGATAATCTAAGCTTGAATCTTTAAAGATGGATTCATGCAGCATAAACAAAACTAAAACTAATTTACGTCAAGCTGACCTGGGTATCGAGGGCAATAAAAATGCTGACGAACTTGCAAAAAGAGGGTCAGAGGATACGCAGCCTGAACCAGGACAGATTCTCGGTAAACCGAGAACTATAGTACGAGGATCTGTAAAGACACCGAGAACTATAGTACGAGGATCTGTAAAGACCTGGATCAGAGAAAAACATAAACATTTCTGGATAAACGTCCCAAGGCAAATGCATGGGAAAACCTTTATAAAAGAACCATGCCTGAAACGTACAGCGGAACTGCTAACACTGTGCAGAAATCAGCTGTGAATCATAACAGGTTTCATGACTGGTCATGCACCAGTAAAGGAACACCTGTACAAATTAAAACTATACAACGGAGACCGTACATGCAGATTATGCGGTAGGGAAACGGAGACAGTGAAAAGTGAAACATATACTGTTTACATGCGAGATCCTTGATCGCAAAAGACAGTTATTACTTGGCCAACCGCAAGGAAACGCTGAGCTATATAGCAAACACCCAGCTAAGAACTTGTACAAAGGTGCTGGACTGTGAGAGCTATGAGCAAAAATACAATAAGCCATTAGGCTGCAGTGTTATCAGAGACTTCGAGCTGTCAGGTAACTGAAGATAAATATTAAACCTAAACCAACTTGTTTACGAAAAATATTGTTGTAAATTTTAATCAAATTTCTAACATGTAATACAAACTCATGTAAACAATAACTTAACACAAATCACCAGTTTGTGATCTGTGGTCAGGTCTTGATGCATGCGTTGTGTCGAATTCATGGAAGAAATTAATTTCTTAGTTGAAAGTTGGCCATCTTTCTTAGTTTTAATTTAAATCTTAATTTCTTAGTTTCTTACATGAAACATCTACATTACATTACATGGTTTTATCTTCTTAGTTTTTATTTTAAATTAGTCTAAGTTTTAATTTTTGCTTGCATGAATCCGCCTTTATATTCTTTGCTGACAACAATAAAGCGATTGGAACCCGACCTGCTTTTGATATCTTGGAACGAAGTATACCTACCTGCATAATATTTAGAATATTACTACGTCGTGATAAATTTTCGAAGGAGCAAGGAAGATTAGATGTTTGAAATGAGTGTCTGTTAATGTTGAGTGATATTTATTTTTAATAATATTTATTTTTGCAAGTACGTTGATCCAAAGCTGTAACGGTATCGTTGTAGGTATTAGTACCTATCTTATTTTGCTTATTAAAATGTATCGCATTTTTATATAATGTTTTCACCTTAACCTCGAATGAACTTTTACGAATATAAGTTTTACACTGTTTATAAACAATAAACTAAACCAAATAAAAACAGACTTGTTTTTATTATATAACAAGTTTATTAGTAGTAACCTTGACATTGGCTTCTTTGTGTGCTACTACTGTACGCTAATGTAATTCTTTCAAGTATCAGAGCACAATTTAGATTGGGCGAATGGGCTTGCTGAAGGAAAAACACGATTGCTTCAACGTTTGACAGACTTACGATCTTTTTTTTGTTTCGAAACTTGGATATAATTAGATTATGTATCGATATACACCTAAGGGACTTGACAAAGGTTTGCTCTTTAAAAATGTTTCTTGACTTTTATGAGAGTTTGTCAGATGCTACAAATTTTTATGGAGGGCTGTTTCAGTATTTGAAGTACTATCGCTTAATAGAGTGTTATAGCTGTGCTGTACATTACTTCATGGTATTAAACATATATTCAAAATAATACCGCAATTTACGACAGATTTTGGAAAATTTCAACTTTCCAGTTATATTTGTTTGTGCAATAGCCTACTTTGAATAGTGGTCGTAGAAAAGTATAATTACTTTCTACGAAATGCTGGGTGTCCCCGAAGTGCGGTTTTCGATGAACAATTGATCGTTTCAACAGAAGACATGTTGTGGTTACAACGACCGTTGTCCACCTATCGATTTTAGAAGAACTAGTAAAAGCTAACCGTAATTTTAAAAAGGAAACTGTAACTTAAAACTTGGACAGGTGTACCTGAGATTGGGGCAATCGTATATTTCTTCTCTTTTTTAGTGACTCGTCGAGAGAACGAGAACACTAGATCTCGTACAGTGACACTTGTAACGTAATATTGTTATTAGGGAGTTAAGGTACAAAGGGTACGTAAACGTATCTTTTTCACGTATACGTACCAATTCCGCTTTACGGCGTCGTTACCAGAACGAAAAATATGACTGTTAAGGCATAGATTGAAAGATAATGCAACGTATCTAAACGTCACGTTTTGTTTTTGTCAGCTGTCCTCATTTGAGAAGTATATCCGTCCTGGTAAACGATTTTCATTATTCACTTGCATGGTTTTCACAACAAAACAACTAGATTTTTAAGTTATGATATTTCTTCGTTTTCGATTCTTGTCGCAGTTCGGGATAACTGACAGCTTATCGGCTATCGTCGGCGTGTATCGGGTCGATAATACCGCGTTCTTAGGTGCACGTAGGAATCCGTATCTTTACGTCCAACGTATCTCGTAACGCAACCAAAATTTAAACGGCGCATGCGTAGCTGTCATTAAATACGTTTACGTATGTCTGTAATGTGCAGCCTTAACTCACTAATCTTCCAGTTCTGTGGTTATGTACATTTTGAAATTCTACAAATGAATTGTTACAAAAGTTACCTCTTGAATGGCATTTAATGGCAAAAGTGGTCCGCCATTAGCCAATGGAAATATTCATGTAATTTTCTAACGTTTACTTTCGTCCAAACGTTTACCAGGCATTTTGTCGAAAAATATCACAATAAATGTAAATAAACTTTACTTATTTGAAGTAATGACAATGACGACGAACTTCAATGGTACAGAATGATTTCCGCATAAAGTGACGTTTCGCTTTTTAAGTACAATCGTTGTCACAACACAAGACAGAGTGACAAACCTATAAAGACGTAATGGCCTAGCCTAATTCAGGCACAAAAGACATATCCATTTGTTTTAATTGGTCACGCGGTCAGTGATATCCACATAAAATTAGAATGTCTTTGATACATTCAGGGAAGTATGACGTAACGAGAAACATTCGTGAATTTTACTGTAGTTATTTTCCTGACTACTGCGGAAAGTGATACTTTTCCTCAAGCTATCGCAGAGGGCGCAAAACGTAAAAAATATCACTTAGACATAGATTAACTAGGTACATACTAACAAGTTTATTATTAACCACCTGGTAATTGATGTGATCATTATTGGTTATAATTATTAACGCAGTAGGTACTCAGCAAAATTTCAATAAAAAGTAATAGTTGATACTTTGCGTGCGGTAAAGTAATTTAGCGTGCGGAAAGGATAGGCGAGTGGAAAAGTAGAAGTTTCTGAACTAAAATGCGTGCGAAAAAAAGGCATTTGACGGATTTTCACTCGCAATATACTATATTTCCGATTTTTTCTTGACTTACCAATAGATATTGAAGAGCCCCGTTTGACTAAGATGTATAATTCAATGTGCGTTGGGTCCTATAGCACGGAATGTACTTGTTTCTTCTTAGTAGAACGGTCGTACGCTTTACTAAATACAACAATTTTACTAGAAAATGTAATAATACTTTAACAGTACAATGACGAGAAAGCTAACCTTAGATAAGTGTTACAAGATGCCGATTGTTATTGTTGGTAGAGTTCTCAGGATGTATTATAAAAATTTATAATTTTTGGCCAGTAATATAGCAGCATTAAGGAATCCGGAAACTGAATTTTAATGTTTAACTAAATTATGTAGAATAAAGGTTTCTGGATACTACCAGCTGAATGACAAGGACAAGTGGGTGGCTGACTCTCTCCAACCTCTACATTTCTCGTGGAATTTCCATAATTTTTAATATAAACTTTTCTTACAGCTTAAATTCGACAAGCCCCGCATTAGCTAACACCGGTGCAATTTTGGAAATGAAGCACTTATGGGACGAGTTCCATAGTTTAGGAACGGAAATGATTGTTACAAAAGCTGGTAGACGAATGTTTCCAACGTTCCAAGTCAAATTGTGCGGACTTGACTTACATTCAGAATATATGTTAATGATGGATTTTGTTCCTGTAGATGATAAGAGATATCGATACGCTTTTCACAGGTTAGTTGAAAGAACTGCATATTTTATTTTATATATCTGCTTGTATCTTTTTCTTAATGCACCAAGTCTCCCTGTCCCCCTTTCTTATTTTATCCCAATAGTTTTTCCATATCTCCCTTTCTATTTTAACACTTTCTACTACGCCAATCTAACTTGCAAGTATCACTCGTAAATCTACGTTTAACGGTAGGATTTCTGCCCGGCAATTGTCAATTAAAGAACCACCTCCATACAATGGGGCTAGTGGACACACCTTCATGCAGGATGTGTGAACAGATGAATCTGTCAGGCATGTCTTACGCTATGTCCTAGGTGAATGCGGGTGTTGCGGTGCGATTTTACAGTACGACATTTCAACGATGGCGGCGTCGTCAACACGTATTTTACTTGCAGAAAATAGTTTATTGAAACTAAGATTATTACGGAAACTCAAAGAGAGACATGAATATAGAAATATGACTAATAGGATCTATAAAAACAGGTTAATCTTGAATTACGAGCAGTTACAGCATCCCATTATTTATCAACCATCAACCGGTCCTTGTAACGTGGATTTTTTTTATTCCACAAAATATTTTGCCTTTGTACTTCGCAAATCAATGCTTCCATTGAGGAAATCGGACGAGAACTGCGGTGAAAATAAAACATGTTTTAAATTAAAGACAACGCGTGCGTTGCGGCGATCTACCTACGTGCGAATTTAACGTGCCACGTGTTTACGCTGGACGGATTCCTTTCATACTCGTTGTTTTATTCTAAATGTGCCCCGCATCGCACGCACCGCAACACCCGCATTCACCTAGGACATAGCGTTATGCGAGTGCCCGGAGTTATCGTCAATAAGAGAGTGTGTGTTCGGTGAGTCTTGGCCTACACCTGCCGATATAAAGGAGATGTTTCCTAGTGACCTGTCCACCTTCCTGAAAATTACAGGATGGATGATGACCTAGGAAGACAACTCCTCGGGATAATGTACAATGAGTCACATGTGGCCTGTGCTGTGGCCCTAACTCACCCTCACTACTCTACAGATTACAGATACAGATATTTGCTAGTAACTTTTTCCTAATGCACCAATTCTCTCTGTCTTCCTTTCTTGTTTTATCCCAATAGCTTTTCCTCCCAGATTTTCCATATCTCTCTTTCTCTTTTCATACTTTCTTAAAACACGTTTAGACTACGCGAATCTAACTCGCAAGTATCACTCGTAAATATATTTCATAGTGCATTATAATTTTATTTCTATATTACTTATTTCTCTCCTCCTCCCTTCCTCGGACCTGAAAGATCATTTAGCAAATAAAGTCAGTTTCATCTACAAACAAACTAAAGTGGAAAGCCTCACGAATCCATACCCCTTAAACTCAAGCCTCATCTAACATAATATCCTGGAAACTCTTATTCTTTTATTAAATTTATCCTCTAGTTATTCCATTAAATTAAACAATAGCAACGTTTTTTATTGTTTTCAGTTCAAGCTGGGTGATTGCAGGTAAAGCTGATCCTGTATCACCCCCTCGGATACACGTGCATCCTGATAGTCCTGCAACTGGTGCGCAGTGGATGAAACAAACCGTATCATTTGATAAACTCAAGTTAACAAATAATCAACTGGACGACAACGGACACGTAAGAAAAACTTTTGTTATGAATCTTTTGTTGAGGCTTGTAAATATTTGTTCCATAACAGAGCATACGGTGACAATATCGTGTATAGGTGTATGGTTTACATCTCATTCTGTATATATAAATTTTTTCCATACTTTTTTATCTTTTATTAATGTTTTCGCTTCTTCTCAGGATTCATCTCTCTCGTGTAATATTTCAACCACCATTTTGTTTCATGTCTGTCTTGGCCTCCCTCTTCTTTTCTTTATTTGTGTTCTTGCCTCATATATCCGTTGCTGTTATCCATTCTGTGGATGTGACCCTACCTACTGAGTTGTCGTTGTTGTATGAATTATAATACTGGTTGTACTGCCAGCTCACTTATTATTTTGTTCATTCAATTTACTCCCGCCACTCTTCAGTTCCGCTCCTTGAATTTTACTTTTTTTGTATAGTTTAGAGAGTCCAAGATTCACATTCAGTTAGTAATGATACTATACTCTATATTTTTATCTTTGTTTGTTTGGATATTTATTTTTTATCAATAAAATTTTTGTTAATAGCATTGTACAGTTTAATTGCTTTTGCAATTCGTTCATTTATTTCATCGTCCTTCTTTCCCGTTTCGTCAAACATTACTCCTAGGTATTTAAATTCTTTAACTTTTTCTACTTTAATGTCATGTATTTTGCTATCTGTATTAATATTCTGGTCACCTATTATTAGTATCTTTGTTTTATTTGTGTTTATTCTCATGCCCCCTTTCTTAACTTCTTTCCAGGTTACGTTTTTTTGTAATTCTTTTCACATCATCTGCAAAAACTCCCTCAGCTATTTCTACTCTTAATTTATGTGTCCAATGAACATTTTCTTAGTTTTACGGTCGCTTTTCTTTATTATGGTGTCCATATGCACATTGTCCTTCTCCTTATCTCAATACTATTCTAGTTCTAAATCCTTCTGACTTCAAGTTGTTACGTATTAAGAAATCCTTGAAAAACTTTTATTATTTTACCCTGAATTTCTTTTTCTTTCAACCCTTCCCACACTTTATTTATAGGTACTGTATCAAAAGCCTTTTCAAGATCTATAAAAGCTAGATATGTAATTTTATCGTCCATAAATATTTTCTCTACTACCTGTTTTATCGTTCATATGTGATCTTGTGGACTCCTTCCTGGACTAAATCCGCTTTGTGATTCTGATAGTTGGCTTTCTAGTATTGTTCTAATTCTGCTATTTTTATAATTTGTTCATAAATCTTCACGATAGTATGATCAGGGTGTAATTAATGCTATTTATCATTCTTCTGGAATTTTTTCGCTTTTCCATGCTTTATTTAATATTTCTAATCCTGTGAATCATGGGTTCTTAACCATTTGGGCTGTAATTTTATCATTCCCGGGAGCTTTTCAATTCTTTATGGCTTTAACTGTATATTTTGTAACTTCTATTTCCTCATCTTCATCCTGATTTTCGGTTTATATATTAATACAATGAAGGTTTAAGCTTATCACTTATTGGATTTGATGTTTAATGTATTGTTTGCAAAAATATATTAAAAATATACAAATAATATGCATTACAGATACGTCACTTCCTGTGAATTGAACATGACTGTAATGTTTTCTTTAATAAAGGCCAAAAATTTAAGAACTGAAGAAGAAATGTGTCCTTGTGACCTAGTTCATTTGTATTAGTTTATAATTTTCTTTGTGTGCTTATGTCATAAGCATTTTCTAAAGAAGTGCTCTTAAAAGGTACTATTATTTTCCAGATTATTCTAAATTCGATGCACAGGTATCAACCAAGATTCCACATAGTTTATTTACCTCCAAAGAATGCTTCTTCTTCTGACGAGAACTGCACTGAAAATTTCAAGACATTCGTTTTCCCAGAAACGTCGTTTACAGCTGTGACTGCTTATCAAAACCATAGGGTAAGAGCATAATTAGTTAAAAAATGTTACAAAAGTTAACATATTTCGTATCAAAAACAACTACTGCATGCCCTGAGTGGTATTGAATCTTGAGAAAAAATTTTGTACTTTCAATAATATTTTCCTCCTAACTTTCTTTTTTTAAATATTAATTTTTCTGCTTTCAGATAACTCAATTAAAGATAGCAAGTAATCCATTTGCTAAGGGCTTCCGAGATTGTGATCCAGATGACAGGTGAGTTTGTTCATTGAATTCAGTTGTATTTTATATATTTTTGAATGAAACTGAAGACATTTCGAAACGGAAAAACTTCAACTTTCACACAGTAATAAAATCAACGATATTTGCTCGTAAAATACACTTGCAGTGGCGTCTTTAGTGTGCGCCGAAATGTAATTCACTACTTAATTTCAATATCTAACTCTATGGATGTAAAGAAAATAATATTTCGGTGTATTAACTTTTCGTTTTTAAATGTAATTAAATGAGCTACCATCCTGCAGCTTCGGTTTCGCGTTTTATTAACAACATTTCCGAAATAACTAAAAAAGAGCTGTCCTAATAAAGCCGTTCCTGGCGCGTGAAGTGGATCCCATTCCTATACCTTGTTTTTAAACTAAGAGGAGTGATTTGAATTTGAGTTGGCATTTATGCTGCGTTATGGTCAAATTGCCGCTAGTTTTAGGTACTCCCTTTTTATACAACTGTCAACGACATTTGCCAGTTTTGTGTTTATTTATATAGAAATATTCATTCTCCACTTTTGCACATTTTTTGTCCATGCTTGTTTTTTCTTGTTGATTATATAAGTTCCCTAGTAAATCGTGATATGGTTTATTTACTATAAAAAGACGATGATGTCATTTTTAGTTACTTTCCTGCATATCGGAGTAAATATAAATTTACCAGCCGTAAATACAATTTATATTTAATGCCCAGGGAAATTTTCAGCTAACGGGTTGGCAAAACTTCAAGACGTTGTCAAATCAATTGGAAAAATTCAGTAGTTTTCACACAATTGAGGTTAGGTCATTCCTTGTTAATTGAAATCGATCATCGTATTTACAAGTTTTTCTGGTGCTCCTGAATTAATTATTTCTTCAATGTTGGGAACATAGTTATTTTCGTTACTAATTAATTAGTCAAATCTGCAGTGTGTGGTTAAACGCATTAAAATGCCCAAGAAATAGATCAGTAAATGCCGAGAGATGGTTATATCCTTATTTTTGAGGAGAATGCCACAATGGGGCTTTCTTATTGCTGTAAGAGACGTGAGTAATACTATTTATTCTATTATCAATACATATTATAGATTATATTTAAATTTATTCAGTTGTGCGTTTTTAATGATAGGTTAGATTATTAAAACTTGTGATATTCTTTTATAAATTGAATTATATTTATATTTCAATTTTCTAAAGATGATTTATTTCTTCCAGTGTTCTTGAAGATGGTTTATCGTTCATTATAAATAATCAAATGTTAATTGAGATATAGAATGATTGGTTACTATTTTTTGTATTTTATCCACACCTTTCACAAAAATATATACTCATGTTAAATAAATTTATTTATAAATAAACACCTTCAATTTATGCCTTACGAGGTACAAGCGAATAAAAAAGAACTGTTACATTGACTGTTCCAGCTTCCTTTGAATAAAGAAAAAATTTACATGCTGGCAACATCAGAAAATTTTGTTTTGCAACGTCATCGTCTTTTTATCAACAGTAAAAACACAAGAGCTTTTTTTTTATCGGATAAATTTCTCTTTGCAACAAAACAGTTTTGCCAATCACTAATTTTACGAGAAAAACTGACATGATAAAATCGCGACACCGAAGGTGGAGCGATTTTATCTAATGTCAGTTTTTCGAGCAAATTTAGTGATTGGCAAAACTTTGAGTTAAAGAGAAATTTATCTGATAAAAGAAAAGTTCGAGTGTTTTTTGGCAAGATAAATTAACGACAGAATATATGGATGAACAACAACAATAATTATCTTTATTAATACAACAAAGTTAAATAATTACCATACCGATTCAAAATAAAAGCACTATAAGTTTAAATTCAAAAATCTGACAGACTAATTGACAGTTTTTGCAGTTTTGCCAACACTTAATTGATGTGAAACTATAAGTAACCAAACTTGCGACTCATTGTCATTGTGTAAAAGTGACGTCCGCTTACTAGATATTGAGGAAGAGAAGTTTTTATCCGATAAAAAAGGATGCACCTTTTTTATCGATGTCAAAGTGACAATAACATTTCCAGGTATATGGCATTTTAACATCGGAGTTTATTTATCGTAAATAAACCATATCACGTTTTACATTCATTACAGTACAATAGTTGCTTTTTTTCTATCCCCCGGCTTAGCTTAGCTAACAACAGAATTCTTAGCTGAGCTGAATTGTAGTTCGAACACACTTTTCAAACGCTGCACAGTCGACAATATCGGCGCAATCGCATTTGCATACAAACAAATATGAAAAGGTAAACAAATTGATAAATAAATTTTTTTTTGAATTAGAGCTTTCAATTTCGAAGGTTAATTAAAACCAAACGTGGATCCAGTAAATCACTTTCTGAGCTAGTTTCCTGATTTTATTGGTAATTTTAATATACCTATTTATACATAATTAGGGAATCCAAACCACGTGACTTTTCAACTGTCAAGATGACGCCTGGTTGGCAAACAAAGCTTTTAAGCCGTAGAAAGGTAGCTATATACAGCAAGTTTTAATTAGAAATGGTATATAAACTTCACTTGGTACCTGTTATGAAATGTCTGCTACATATCCTTTGGTTTCTTATAATTGATTCAGTTAGATCTTCCCTCTTGATGGCTGCTAACCACATATCCATCCTTTTCCTTGATAAATCGTTTATATGTGGGCAATGTACAAAGTTTTTCAATGTGGGAAAGCGAAAAAAACTAAGCAAATGGTCCCGATCTGCACGGCTTCCACAACCCACCACAATACACGTTACTGGCATTTTTTTTCAAAACTGAACTTAGGTCTCACTATTTTCTATAAATCTGAATAAAACCAAAGGTAATTATACCCAAATACTTCAAAAAAGCTTCAACAATTAACAAAACTGAACAAGTAAACAAACGTATTAATGAATTGTTAGCCAACCATGGCGCCATATTGAATTTATTTGACAGGTCGTTGGATTGCCTAATAACTTTTCTTTATGTTTTTATGAGGTTAGAATCTTTATCAGATGTCAAAAATGAGTGAGTGACAAAACGAACGCTAAACTAAGCTATGTTTAACTTAGGTTAGCTTAGATTGGTGGTAGAAAAAAAGCAACTAATATTGTGGCATTTTTCAATATCAAAAGCTCTGTTCACTTTTTTAGTTTGTGCTATATTTATTTACCCTCAAGCCATTCACAAATCACTAGATCGTATATTTGACATAAAATACTTATCACCATATTATACTTCGTATTTTATCTTTTGTATGTTCCTTGTGGTTTGTTTATTATTCTTTTGGTTATTTATTTCGGAAAATCAGACCATATTTTATTGTATTTTGTAACAATAATGTAAAATTTGGTTGCTACGTTTGCCATTTCGATATTTAGACATGCCTTGATCTCTCATTTGCATCAACAACTGCGAGCAGTACCTACAATGCATATTTCACATGAGTATCAATTAGTTCAAAAAGTCTGAACACGACCCTTTTGGAACACATTCCGAATCTAGTAATTTTTATTGGCGTGATTCAGCATATAAATGTTATTGGTTTATTAAAATGTAATATGAAAATTTAACCCCGAATATCTCATAAACTGTTAAAGATGAAACGGAAAAACAACATTTAGCGAGAGTGTTTAGGAAGTGACGTTATCCAGAATAAAGAAACACTTCTTTTCAGAGCCTTTTTTATATATAAAAGCTATAAATATAAAATGGAAGTAACATGTCAAAGAAAAACTGTGCAGTGTAGATATATTTATTTAAAAATCATGCTCTACTGAAATGTTTATTGGTTCAATACCAAAAATAAATCGGACGATGCCTTAAGAAATGTTTCAAAATTAAAAAGTCGAGCCAAATCAAAATAAATACTTCATAATCTTAATCGGAGAAGAGTGTTTCTTAAATTTAAAGATTTATTACTAGCAAAATATTTGCGGTGGGAATTTATTTCGACCATCGGAAAACGATTTGTTGTGGCCAATGAAGACAATATTAATTAATTATTATTATTATTTTTAAAGGAGCCGTCCCTTCGCCGGCACCACCTCAGTCTCTTGGGCTTATTGTGGATTCTCGTGATGTTCTGACTACAGCCTATTCAGCCAATCCGTCCCCTGTATTAGCTACTGGTTGGTTGTAGAAGTCTTCTGGATTTATTTGGGGTCTTCCATACAGTTTTTGCCTCCTGTGGTCCAGCGTCTCACAGTTGCATAATATGTGCAGAGCTGTTTCGGTGTCCTTTTTGCATCTTCTGCATGTAAGGTCTCCGTTATGCAGCCCTATTTTGTTCAGGTGCTTCTTTGTGGGAAAGTGTCCCGTAAAAAAACCCGTTATGGTGCGTAGTTTGTTCCTGCTCATTGAGAGCAGTTCTTTCGCTACTTTTTCTGATGGTTCTTTTATAAATTTCTTCCCATGTGTTTGCCTGGGCGTATTCTTCCAGTGTTTTTTGTGTTGTTCTTTTACCCGCCCTTTTAACCACGACCTATTGGAGCATCTGGGAATACCCACAGATGGTTCGGGTCCGTTCATCAGGGTTGACGATCCTGCTCTTGCCAGTTCGTCAGCTTTTTCATTGCCAGCGATATCTTTGTGACCTGGGACCCACTCCAGTGTTACACTGTTCCGAGTCGCCAGTTCTTCGTCGCATTCCCATACCAGCCGAGATGTTACCTTAGAGCTCTGAAGTGCTTTAAGGACAGCTTGACTGTCACTGTAGATCCTGATCTGCCTGTTGTTGTAGGCTCTCATGTTATTGCTTGAAATACCGAGGCATATTTACCAAGCGAGACGATTCCTTCATATTTGCTCGACTTGCTGTATATATCCGCTCCGGTGCCGAGCTCATTCCTTGATCCGTCTGTATACCAGATCAGTTCATTCGCTCTGCTGAGTGGTGGTGCGTCCGCTTCCTCAAGCTCCTTTCGATCTTTGATGACAATCTCGAAGTTCTTGCGAAAGATATATCTGGCGGTCATGTGGTCTGTTGGCATTTTAAAAATGTCGTGATCCTTATTTATGTGAGTCCTATCCCATGTGCCACGTCAAGGTCTGATGCTTTTTCCAGTCGGGTTAGAGCTGCCCATGCTTCGCGCATTATAACACAATGTAGCGGAGGAAGGTCTAGCATTGTTTCCAGCGCCGCTGTAGGAGTAGTCCTCATTGCCCCTGTAATGCCTATGCATGCAAGTCTTTGGCCTTGCTTAATTTTAGCATTGCAGAAGATTGTCTAATCTTTGACCACCAGACCAGAGATGCATATGTTATCCTGGGGATGACAACCATTTTGTACAGCTAGTGTACCATGCTTGGTCTAAGTCCCCATTTAGTGCCGTAAGTGCGTCTGACAACCATGAAGGAATTAATTATTATTAGTATGTCACATTATATCTCGCATGAAAAAGAAAGAACAACAATTTTGTAAATTGGGACCTAAACTTTCTATTTATTTGAACCTCTTTCTAAAAATTCAGTTGTAGTTTATACGATCTCAGTAGTTGGAAAACAAAAAAGAAATTTCAAATGACAAGCGGTCTAACCGGACTAATTAACTAATCCAAGTTTAATTTCTGTGGGCTGCTCAGGTAGTAAACCGACTTAACAATACAACACACACAAAGTTTCATATTTAAACTAGGTTTTAGCTTGAGCTCGAATCAATAGAAGTCTGTGCAATAGGCGATCATTTTTTTTTTTGGTAGATCAACTGAAAACGTATAAACTATTCCAGTGTCGTATCATAAAATGGAGGTTCAAAAGAATAAGCGAAGTGAGTTTCAATTATATACAAAAAATACGACACTACTGTTGGTGGATATTTTAAAACCAACCTTTCTGATTTGCGATTAGAGGGGACAAGACAACACAATTTGTAGACCGGTTTCGGCGTATTTGCGCCTCATCAGTACGAGGTAGATATACCAATCACGTTCATCTGTCATCAAAAGTATGTTCCATGCCTCTTTTAGTGGTAAATGTGCTAACTATGCAGAATCAGAACTACTACTTTCGAATACTTTTTCTAAATTATTCACACAAGGAGATGCATCTACACCGAATAAATGTTTGACTTTCCAATATCCCTTTCGATTCTCAGCATGTGGAAGATAAACTTAACTCGCTAAAATCCAACTCATCACCTGGCCTGGACAATATATCATCTCATATATTAAAATTATGTGCCGACGTTCTATGTCATCCTATATATCACGTATAATGAATGCTTCTTTCAAGACTCACACACTACTATTGATACGAAAAACTATCTCAGTCACACCCATATTCAAAAAAGGCAACAAACTTGACCCAAACACTTATATGCCAATCAGTCGTGTCCCTATTGTTTACAAGGGTATGGAATCAATTTTATGTGACAAAATGTTTTCTTGTCTTCTTCAACAAAATATTCAACCCTCTCAACAGCATGGTTTTATACAAGGACGTTTAACTTTAACAAATCTTTTTGTTGTGTCTGAATTATTGACTTCTGCCAATGCTTTGGACCGGGCTCCAAAACGTAGATTACTACATGATATGGAACATTATGGTCAGAAGAAATTTGAAGAGCGGGATAGCAGGCTTTCCCACCTCAAGAAAGTTTTGTGTGCGCGTCAATACTACATTTTCTCCGCTAAAACCTTTTTCAAGCGGAGTTTCTCAAGGATCTGCTCTGGGACCATTGCTTTTTTTGTTATATGTATACGCATATATAAATAACTGTTCTTTCTACGCATATAATGCTAAAATATATGCAAATTCTTCAACAAATCACCTGTCTCTTCAGCCAGACATAAGTGCAGTGTCTAGATCAGGGTTTCCCAACCTTTGTTTTGTTGAGGCTCCCCAGACTATTAATAATTTTTTCATGCCCCCCTCCCTTTATATTTTCAATAGATACAAAAAAACGTGAAATTAAAATAATAAATGTTTTATCAAAAAAAATAAGAGTAGGTACTAATGAGATACTTGAGATTGCATATTCAGAACCAGTTGGTTAATTCTAGGTTCTGTTTTTGTCACTGTTTTTGTCGCTTTCGACATCGAGACGATTTCGCTGTTTAGTTTTAATTATTACTAGAGCAGAAAAGCCTGTCTCACACAAGTCAGTTGAAGAAAAAGGAACTAGTACTCATAAAGCAAGAGAGGCAAGTTTCGAATTAACAGGCAATCTTTTCATCCAATTTTGCTCCAATGTCAAAAGATGGAAGTCATCTTTTATGGACGAATCAGCCTTTATTTCTAGAAATTCTTCCTGAACTACTTCTGGTAACTATAACACATCGACAACAAATGGATTCCTTGTCATGAGCCATATTGGTGACTCGGAATCGATGTCTCGATAGTATTGGCGAAATTCGTCTTCCAGCGCGTTCTAATGAGCTTTTATGTCAGCTTTCAAATTTGCGTCCAGTGTGTTATTTTTAGTTGCTTCGAACAGCCAAGAAAAAGATATAACATTTCCAGAAGATAATTCTTGATTCCAAAGTTGAAGCTTTGCTATAAAACCCTGAATATAATCATAATTGTTTATTATAGTACTGTTTCTGCCCTGAAGTTTCAAGTTTAGCTCATTCAAGGTACCAAATATGTCAGTTAAATAAGCCAACTTCCATTGAAATTTGTCATCTTTGAACTCGAGAAAAAAGGCGAGCAAACATGTTGCCTTTGGACAGCCAGCGTACTTCTGTATGGAACAGAAGAACTTTGTGATCAGAATCGAGATCCTCGCAGAGTAATTTAAATAACCGACTGTTCAAAGCGCTGTTCTTGATTCATTGACTTCATTTTTTGCTCTGCATCTTCGCCTAAAATTATCTGCGTGGCTTTTAGGACACATGGTTTTATTAATTATTCACCGATAGTATGTGGTTTCTTTTGCTTTGCTATCATAAAAGCTATTTCACATAAAGTTTTGAGATGCTGCGATACGCTTGTGTGATAACTTCCCGATTTATCCAATCTCATCCGCTTGAGTGATTCTGCTTTAGAAGAAAAAAACTCTTTTGTTTTCAAAACCAGCGTAGGATGTTGTTGCTTCAAATGCCTTTCAAGGCGATTAGGCCTCATGCTATCGATACTTAAAACTTTCATACATATCATACACTGAGGCAACTGTAACTCGTCTTTTTCTATGAAAGTAAATCCAAACTTAATGAAATCTTCATCTTCGGAAAACTTTATTTTTTTCGCGGACATCTTGCACCTATAACAATAAAACAAACTTACCTTTTAACACAATAATTTTGCACACTCAAACTTATTTTTCAACAAAAAATGTACACCGATACGTTATCAACCAAATGTTTATTAATCAAAATAGAGTCAATTCCTTCATACTGTCTATATTTAAACATTGCCGGCACCTTTTTCCGATTTCTTTAAGACTTCAGTGTTAATTGAAGAAGCAGGTTTTCATTTTGAGCCTGATAGTGTAGAAGCGTTAAAATCATTCGTTGACGAATTTATTAACAAGATCTGATAGGACGGAAACATCCCTTTACAAAAATCGTCGACGAATAAAATCGTTGCTATTTTTGTCGCAGTCGCTAGCGACTAGCGAATGTGGTAGAAAACGTACCTTTAGTACTTGGATGGGTGAAAACCAGGAAACCCCGTCGTAGAGCAAGTAGGGCGACAGCGAGAAACACTTTAGTTTATCCTGGTGCACTTTAGACTACTATATAGAGTGAGTAGGATATCACAGCTGATTATAACAAAGGAAAAAAGACATTTGAATTGAGGTGTAATTAACTTGATTAAAAAGAAATTGGATGAGTTTAAACTCACAATGAATAATAATTTGCACATTTTTCAAAATTCATTTAGTAAAAATTAAATCCAAACCCGTGTCTATTGAACATTTAATAAAAGACTAGTCCTCTTAATGAGCGCATTTTCTGTAAATATTTTTAAACACGTACCGATCCTATTTGTTCTAAAATTCCGATAAAGCTTTGAGAATTCCCATTCATTTTGTAAACAACAGTTTAAGGATACTCTACAAATGAGAAAGTACCTGAAAAAAAATCCGTTGGTAAATGTGTGTTCGGTATGGGATCATTTGTAAAGGGAGACAGCCAGATTCTAAGATGAATGTGGTTAAATACTTTGCGGCTATTAATCCAGCGGCCTGGCAGCTACCAAAATAAACATGAGAGCACATACAAATGACAAATCTAACCGATACTTAGATATTTTTCGAACGAAACATGCAGCAGGGAGTGGCTGTATTAATTAGTACAATACATCAAACAATGTTTTACGGTCAAAGAATATGTAACGTTCATTTGCAAATAATTTTTCATAAACGAGTGAAATGGGTATCTAGACGTTATTTTTAGAGCTTGGACTTATTTTGAGGGTTAAAATTTTGATTTAAAGCTGTTCCCTATCGACTTCGTCTGTTGGTGTTGTTATTTGTTGGATTTATAAACTCTGTTGTTCGTGATTCCCGCTGTTTAAGTTTAAGCTAAAGCCTGGTTTAAATGTAAATTTTGTGTTGCCCCGTATTGTAAGCCGGTTTAATGGCCTTGAAACCCTCAGAGCTTAAACTCGCTCAAGATTATAGATCTGGATTAGTTAAATCACGTTAACTAATATGCTGGTGCAACGACTCCTAACTTAAAAAAAGCACAGTTTTATTCGGCGTATTTGCGCCTCATCAGTACAAGGTAGATATTATCCGTCCAGAAGCTCTAAGAGCATCTCTGAAGACAACGCTAAAATCACATTAATACATTAAACCCAGTGAAGGGAGTGTCAAGAAGGTGATAATAGCGACATATCCACAACTGACTATAAATTTCAGGGTGACTGTCACCTGCCGTTACATCAGTGGCGGAACTATCAGCGTGCAAAGTGTGCGAAGCACACGGGCTCGGGCTAAAAAGCGGGCCTCGGGAACGGAGCTACAAATAATAACAAAATTGCAAAAAAACAAAAAAAAAACAATATTCTCATAGAAAAAAATTTGCAGTGCTCCGGAAACGGGCCCACAAAATTATTGATACGTGCTTGGTTTGCGTTTGGGTGTTTATGAACTAGCTGCTCATACTTAAAAAACAATTCCTATATTCTCGTTACTGGAGTTATAGTATGAGTACTGTAAGTGTCATTAACATTCACGTCCAATAACGTACTAGTGGAAGTATGTCAAAAATGGATACCAATAAATATAAAACTGTTGCTCAAAAACACGGAATGAGGATATCAAATTGCCGAACTTGGAATGGCATCATTTTGAAATAGTGCCTCGATATAAAAGGTACCAATGATATGGTTTTCAACAATCCCTGTCCAGACCTTAAACTTTTGAGGGTATTGCCTGTGTTCTTATCTTATCCAGTGAGGATTTTCCGTTGGCGAGTAACGGCAATTTTGCCGATCAGCAAGACCGTTTAGTGGAAAAGTGCACTCATCAGAAAACATAACGTTTTTTAATTTGATAATACTGTGGCCCACATGTCCCTCACTCGCTCACAAAAATAAGCTCTATCAAAATCGTCTTCCTCAGCTCCTGCATTTTATTTTCTTTTAATATGTTTACTATTCAGGAAACCCTCAAGTTCCAGTGAATACGATATGATTTTGGCAGGATGGAGCACCACCACATTACCAATGTAATGTCCGGCAATGCAATATTTTCCAATCGGTGGATATATATATATATATCGGTTCCCCTTGTACCGTTAGGTGTCGGGGTTGCGGGTTCCGCAGTATATTTTCCATCTTTTCCTATCTTCTGCTATCTTTTTTGCTTCCGCCCAAGAAGTTCCTCTTTCCTTCAGTACGTCACCTATTTCTTGATTCCAGTTTTTCTTAGGTCTACCTATTTTCTTCTTTCCGTCCCAACCTGCCTCCCATATTTGCTTAACTATGTTATCTTCGTCCATTCTTGTCAAGTGTCCGAACCATCTTAGTTGAGTTTGCTCTATTTTTGATATTATAGGATCCACCTTAAGTCTAGCCCTAATTTCATCGTTTTTTAATCTGTCTAGCTTCGTTACTCCTTCTATTTTTCTCAGTATTTTCATTTCCATTGCAATGATCTTTGATTTTAGTTTTTGGGTAAGTATCCATGATTCACTTCCATACGTTAAGGTGGGTACAAAAACAGTTTTATAAATTTTTATTTTAGTTAATTTATTAACCTCCCTTTTGTTTAAAAATACTCCTTTCAATGCATTGAATAATTTAGATGTGGCTTGTATTCTGTTATTTACATCTGATTCCAAGTTGCCATTACTTTCCAATATGGCTCCTAAGTATTTCAAGCTTTCTGTTGCCTTCATTGTGTATCCATCTATGCTGATTTGTATATCTTCGTGTTTCCTGGATACTGTCATTATCTCGGTTTTATTGAAGTTGATTCTCATCGCGTATTCTTTGAGATATTTGTTCCAGAGTTCTATCGCCTTTTCTAGCTCGGGTTTATTATTTGCTACAAGTAGCAGGTCGTCCGCGTATAGCAGGTCTTTGATTATTATTGGCTTTAGCTGCCGTACTCCTACACTAACTCCTTTTCTATCCTTTCCGCATGCTTGTGATATTTCATCCATCACTGCAATGAAAAGTATGGGACTTAATATTCCTCCCTGTCTTACTCCCTTACATGTGTTGAAGTTTTTTGTGTTTTTTGTCCCTACTCTTACTATGTTGCTTGTCCTGTCGTATATACTTTGTATATATGTTTACTATTCAGGAAACCCTCAAGTTCCAGTGAATACGATATGATTTTGGCAGGATGGAGCACAACCACATTACCAATGTAATGTCCGGCAATGCAATATTTTCCAATCGGTGGATATGGAGACTATAGTTTTTTTGTTAGCATAAAACATCAGATAACTTGAAGTGAATATAATGAACTAATTTAAGGTAATAAATTTGAAAATAATTTTCTTGAATTTATTACAATAAATCCAATAAATAATTCAGACTACAATGCTGTGATGTGGTCGTAAATATTCCTCGCGTCCAATTTGTCTAAAAATACACACACGTTTGTTTTCCACAACTCAAAGACAAGTCATGTAAAACGTCTTAAGCAGGATTTCGAATGGATTTAAGATGTCTCAGTGGGCTCAGACTGTCAAATAATTTACCCAGATGAACTGTTTTATAGTGTTTACGAGCAAATTACCTCAAATTATTAGAAACACCGCAATCTTAACATATTTATGACTGACTTTATTAGTTTGGGCTCACTAACTTTCCGAATTATTATACTTTGCATTCTTTTCTAGATATCTTCTGGTTGAAATTAAATGTAAATAAATGTCTTTCGAGAATTATTTACGGTGAAACGAATTAATTCACGAATTTACGCAAGCTCATGTAAAAATATTAAATACTCTTTCCAAATCTCCTGATTTATCATTCTGAAGATTGTCATTCAATCTGTTTTATGAATCCAAATGAAAACTGTATGAAACTATCATAATAAATATGTTGAAAATAATTTAAAAAAATTATTTAACAAATGCGCTTATTTTTAAAGATTACCCTGTACATAGATCTAAAGAAATCAGTATAAACATTGTTATAATTAATCAACTTTTTAATAGCCGTTATTTATGAGATTTTTATTTTAAAATCATTAATCATTTTTTTAAAAAAATTTATTAGATTTATGATGTTATTAAAAAAATGAGTTAAAATAATAATTTCATTACTTTCATTCTTTTTGATTTGTTATAAATTATCAATGACGAACTTCCATATTTTTTCTTATATGATGACTTTTCATAGATTGACCCTTACTAAGCATATTATTATAAGTGAGAAGATCTTCAATCGCACGTCTCCAAAAATACACTGTGACGTCCAGTCGTCAAAGTACGGATACACTGTATAGAGGGTACACCTGCTGCTTTCTTAAACTTAATAATTTACTTAGTAGAAGTGGCCATTTGTAAAATAACAATAATGAGATGGCGGTATCTCATACTGGCACGTCAAAATCGGTTTTATTTCATTGAATATCTTGCCTTCATTTTTAACTCTTTGACTACTTTTGAAGATTAAATCAAAATCCTGAAATACCTTCACTGATTTACCAATCGTTTTCCCGTTTCTCCCGCTTTATTGTTTCATTTGCTTTTCTCACCTTTATTTTTTATCTTTCAGTTTCCTTATAGTAAAAGTCACGAATGTTTCTCGTTACGTCATAGCTCATAAACATCCGAATCAAATCAATAAGACAGTTTTCACCAGTGGCGCATCATTGTTAGAGGGTTCGGAATGTATTTCTGGTCATCTAATTATGAGAGGAAATAAATGAAAACCAAATTTGACATATATAGTTACTACAATTCGAAATTCTACAAATAAATTGTTACAAAACTCACCTCTTGAATGGCTTTTAAAGGCAGAAGTGGTCCGCCATTTAGCCAATTCCTTTTGGAAATATTCATGTAATTTTCTAATACACTCACAATAAATGTAGATGAATTTCACCTGTTTGAAGTAATGACGATGACGACGAGCTTCAATGGTGAAAGAATGATTTCCGCATAAAGTGACGTTTCGCTTTTTAAGTACAATCGTTGTCACTACACAAACCGATAAAGACGTAGACGCGTAGCTTAATTCAGGCACAAAAGACATATGTACTTTTCCATTTGTATTAATTGGACATACGTAGTCAGTGATATCCATATAAAATTGTCTTTGATGCATTCAGGGAAGTATGACGTAACGAGAAACATTCGTGACTTTTACTGTAGTAGGTTTTCCCACCAAAGTAGCTGGCGACGGGCGACCTGTTATTTAGAAGCAGGAAACACGTCACAGTTCTACCATGTTTCATAAATCTCACATTGCGATTAAATTATATTATAGCTGGACTAATCATTAAAGTACCGTTTTTACTTTTCGCGTCTCATCTTTACCATTCGTAGATGTTACAAATGTTTGCTTCTAATTTTACGGAAACCTATTGGTACAATCTAATATTATTATTTTGTTGCAGTTCAGAGGTAGTGACTCAACCTGCTCAGTCACCAAGAAATCGCCCAACATCCAGATCTACACCTAATCATCTCACAAACAAAGGTAAGAAATAGTATATTACATACCTAGCGGGGAAGTAGATCATTACAGCACAGGCTTTGTTAGAGCACGTAGCGCCGAGGGTCGCTAAAAGCCGTGGATGGAATGATCCTTCCCGCGTGGTATGTATACTATTTTATTCACAATCGCTTAGTTACAAGCTTTTGAAAACATAAATTTTAAGAAAATTTGTTATCACAATTTAATATTTATTTCGACAAAGAAATTCATGAATCTGTTGATAGGCAATATCACTAATTTAGTGGTTTTGACAAATATGTCATAAAATATTCTTTCTGTCACGAAATTTTAATTTTTTTGCTCAAACAAGTACATGATGTCTTATTTTGAATTAACGTGCACTCCTCCGGAAGTCCAAGAAGCTGTGGTTGAGGGAATGGGTAATTCCGTAGAAAAGCAAAGAAAGGTGTTAATTTTTGTTAAACCAGTTTAACACAATATTGTCATACTTCAGAAAAGTGACACATGCTTCTAGCCGGAAAAGTACTTTTCCGACTAAGACTTGGAAGTGAAAGTAAGTAATGAGTCACTTCCCTACCGTTTAAAAGGTAAGAAATGTCTATATTACTGACCGATTGTGAATAAAATACTATTATTCATTTCCACGCTATAGCCGGAAAAGTACTTTTCACATGTCAGTGTACATCAAAATTTTTTGTTATATTTTCTTAGAAAAATATTTGACATACACTGACGTTTAATTAAATTAATTAATTAATAAATTAACGTGAAACGGCAAAGTACACTGCCGAACAATACTTTCAGCCTTATTTTTGGTGTTCATATAATTGGGTTCCCGGTAAGGTAGGCGAAAACTGATTAACAGTGTTTTTCGACATTATTTTTTAATTATTCATATTTTGTAATAAACTTTCGCACTTCAAAATTTTAGTGTGGTAGGTAACAGTAAATTCAATGACCATTAGTGTTTCTATTTTTAATAGATTAATCTATCTCTTTGATTAAGGTTCCATTACATTTTCCAATAAATTTAAACCTGGAATTCTACATAAGAAAACACGATTTCTAATTTTTTTTCCTAAAAATATCTGAGTGGTTTTTAAAGATTTAATGCAGTAGCAATTTCAAAAATTTATTTATACACTACTTATAACCAACATCAGAAAACTAAACACAATTACGCATTGTTTACAAATGCGGAGTCATAAAACGGCAAAGGGTTTCACTTTAAAGTTTTTGTAAACAGTTTACCGAAGTACTGAAGCCTGGTAGTAGTTAAAGTTGATTTTGTTTATAATTTCACCAACACATGGCTGCTCACTAGTTCATAAATTAATCATATAGCCCACAAAATGTTAAACAACAGTCACAAAAGGACGATTCACTCATTTCTGACAGAAAATTCAAAAGTTTTATTAAATGTTTCCAATCATAAATTTCAGTTTTGTAAACTTTGAAGCCAATAAAACCGTTTTAGTGGGCCAATACATATGTTTCTTTTAATTTGACAATATAAACAAACAGTGACGTATCGGCCCGTTGAATTTTAAAATAAAAAACGTTGTGAGTTTCGTTCAGTTTGTAAATGTCATCATAATTTAAACAGAATTGACAATCTAGACTTTCACACTTTGCATAGAAGCAACTAAAACATTTTTACAAGATACGACGTTGAAAATAAATAAACAATTTTGTATGATAGGGATGTATACGAGGCCACTATTTGTAAAAGTCGCTTTATGTTTTGAAGTAAATTGTTCACGAATTCAAAAAAAAAACCACCCACGGCCTAAGAAATGCATTCCTTAGTTATTTTTTTGGTCACCAGTAATTGTGTGAGAACAGAAAAAGAAAACCGCTAATTTGAAACTTAAAACTCTAACCATTTTATAAACGAATAAACGATTCTAATTCTTACTGTTCAGAATCAACTAGTACAGTGGGGCAAAGAACATTAACAAATTCCTTTTTTTTCCTTTCTTAATGGTTACACAGGCGTCTAGGGCTAGGGCATACCAGCTTAATCTGGATCATTCCGCATCAAATCGACCAATAGCTGGAATCGACCCCTTCTGCCAAAGAAAAAAATTCTGCTCAACTCCTCTTATCTCGTGGTAATCCTATCTTTTGCTGAATATTGAAAGGTTTCGTTTTATAAACGATGTTTTTTAAATTACCCAACCGGAAATAGTCTAAAGGATCCATGTCTGGTGATCGCGGGGGCCATTCGATAAAAGCACGCCTTCCTATCCATCTTCTGAGAAACACATTAGTTATTTTTTTTTAACTTAACCACACAAACCGGATTAACTATACCATGACGTAACGGTTTGTGGAAACATTGAAATAAACAAACACCTAACCTCCAATAAGATCACTACTCTGTCAAACTATATCAGTGAGCTGGTTTGTGTGGTTGGTTAACTGACACGTCATGGTTTGGAATACAAGTCGAGGAATATTGAGTGGTTAACTTATAGTTAACCCAGTTTGTGTGGTCAATTTCAAAGAAAAATGGCTATTATGTAGGTATTGCCTCCCACACGCGCATAGTGAGGTGGAGCACCATCTTGTTGCAAATCTAAATACGCAGGACCATTTAAGTTTACCTCAATGAAAACGGGACCAATTATTTTGTCGCCTATTATTCCAGCATTCATTTGGTTTTGTGGATATTGGGTGTGGGATTCACACTCCCAACGAGGATTTTTACGTGACCAGTATCTACAATTTTGCCGATTTACGTTTTCATTAATAAAAAAGTGGTCCCATTGCAAAATTTCTCACTTAAAAAAATTTTGATCGCTTTGGATCCTCGGTTAAACTATACGATAAAAAGTAAATAGTATTTTTTGGGATTTTTCATGCAAATTGAAGGCAAAGTATTCAAATATAGTATGTATTCCTAGAAATCAAAATAAGATTGAAGAACAATTGATGTATTTGATCTCAATAGCTTGAATCTTTCAGAAAATTGTAAAACTGGAAAATTTTCCAAAAAACAAACGCAATTGTAATCTCAGCATTGATATGTATGATTGAAGGATAGTTTACATTCGTCTTAGAAACATATTGAACTAATATTTGAATTTTATACTTCAAAATTGAGATGAACAATTTTGTGCTTCCTATTTTAGTTTCTTCGATCGAAGTATTTACCACGTTAGAAGTTTTTCTTCAATTATTGTAATCATTCAACGATGTTTTTAGATTACTTAATCCGTTACTGTATGTTTTTCTTAAATTGACACCATAAACAAAGCTTTTTATTTTATGTTACGAATTAGAGTGTCGATAAATTTCCGAAAAAATGGCCTTTCAGAGTGCTTTAAGACAAATCAAATTTGAAATTAAAGAGCTTTGTTTGTTTAATTTTTTGTATATATGGAAACCAAATGAAACATAGTTTGATTGAATAAATATTTGGGAGATGATCTTTGAATAGACCAGAGCAAGTATAAATTATCCAAACTTTTATTTTAAAATTGATATGGATACTTATCATTTTATAGTAGCAATAACAAATACTATAATTTATTTTGTATAAGCTACAAATACTAGATTTTTTTTTTGTTTTTCGATGTTTTTATTTTTTTAGAAAATTATATGTGTAATAAGTGTAAAATACCAGGGCATTAGGTTCAAACCATAAAAACACCTGTTTGCTTGTAAAACGTCAACAACACCGATTGTAGATTGACTAGAATAATTAAAAATCACTTGAGGTACAGTATTCGCCAACTAGCTTGATATCCCATTAATTACCAACTAAGAGAGACAGAGTAATAGTGCCCTGCCTACTCGTCTGCTATTGGTGGTAAAGTTTTGACAAACGCCAATTGCATCGAACCATATCAGGTGTTAAGATTTGCAGTAGCGTAGCGTCACAAAGTTATTGTTTCTGCTTTGTACAATAAAGTGTTTGTAAAAATGCAAAAAAAATATATCGTTTAACCCAAACAGTTTGAAGCCGGAACTACATTACTTGATTAAAATCAATAAACCGCAGTATGTGACGTATTTATTTGATGATTTATTCTCTCAACCCGGCCACACTGGGCTTCGATTGCCTCCTTATTATCCAGAGTTGAAACTAGATGATGTAAAAAAATAGCAGAAGCAGAATTTAACAACATCTATGCGAATGAGTGGAGGAAAAGGTGTCACCATGTCATAACAATAGAAGACTCATATTTTGATAGAGAACTTCAAACAGATATGTTTTATGACGACAACCCTCTTGTGATTACTCTAGATGAAAGTGATTCCAGTGAGTCAGATTATTCGTAAAGATAAAAACTGTTTATACCTATTCTTAGAAATATACCTAGCTTAAATAATTTCCCATTATCTTGTGTTTATTTTATTCTCATTACTACCTGGAAGAAATTATTTAGTTTCTAACAAATTTTAATTATAGTCCGTCCGGAAATATAATAATATTCAATTAGATAAACAACTTGTTATTGTTATGGGTACCTTATTGTTAAAATATTATTTATGTACTCAGAATTCAGGTATAAAGCAAATCCGTTTCTATTAAAATCAATATACCAATAATTATAACAAATAATTAAATATTATTTATTAAGTTAGGATCATATATTTCCGGACGGACTTTACTTTATTAATTGTAAAAGTTGTGTTAATTTGTAACAGAAAGCGTATCCTCAGAAATTGCACGGCACTGTTTACAGTTATCGGATGGGCGGCGTCAAAAAGCATTTAGGACATCAAGTTAGTTGGCGAATACTGTATTTTAATGTTAAAATGAATCTTAATAATTCACAATAGGTAAATCATTGCTAAATTTTATTTGCATATATATTATATAAAAATATTGAAAAATCATGCAACATTTATTTTAGACATTTCCCTTATCGATAAATTTGTTCGCTTCTCTTGCAAAAGTACTAATAAAGAGTGTTTCAAAATTAACGCAATGTTTGCATAGTTTGAATCTGTAACAGAAGCAGTCGACTATTTTCTACTTTACAAGTATTAATTTCTTCTCACATCGTTAGGAGTTCTGAGTGTTACGATTATTTTTCAAACTCGTTGGTCTGCTCGACATAATACATGCTACGCATTAGAAAAGTGATAGTCTGGAATAGTTTATACGCTGGAAGGAGCAGAAAGGAGAAACCGACTACGCGATCTGAAGCTACAGGATTGCAGCGAAAATTACAGCGTTTAGAAACAGCAATTCTAGTAATTGTTTTGAATGTAATTTTTGATCGTTTCGATACTGCTAGTAAGAAGCTTCCACTAAAAGGCCTTCGCATTAAACCAGTCCTAGGGCGGCAGTAAGCCTAAATCCGCCAGTGCCTGAACTATGTATTTAGTTTGATCTTCGGTAACTTGCGTGGGATATTATTATTATTACATGATAAGGGCAGAGGATCAAGTCCTATTTTGCCCATAATAATTTACAGTGTATAAATTAAACAATAACTGACACTAAGCCTAAAAAACTACAGATCGAAAATGTAGGAGTCTATTTGATTTTTGAAACTATTAACATTTTCTGAATCAATTGTTTGCTGAGGAAGACCATTCAAAATATCGAAAATTCTGTTACTTATAAAGTTTTGTCTATAACGAGTTCTAGAAGTCTCTTCTTTCAACTTTAAGGAGTGTCCACGGAGACGGTCGTCTGAATGAAGGGAGAAATATGCTTGAAGGTCGCTAAAGTTTAATTTCAAAATTCGAAAGGAAAGAATAAGGTCACCTCGGAGACGTCTTTCTTCGTATGCTGTAAGATTTGCCATGGTTAATCTCTCTTCGTACATAGGTCTAGCACGGCCAGAAGACAATCTGGTTGCGCGTCTTTAAACTTTTTCCAGCATTTCACGATCTCGAGCAAAATCTGGATACCACGAAGGCCCGGCGTATTCAAGTATGGGTCGGACATAGCACTTGTAAAGTTTGCAATATGTTTCGAAAGAAGCTTTAGAGAAAGTTTTTTGTATTAGGAACAGTTTAGAAAAATATGAGAAATATGATCACTCCACGTAAGTTTCGAGTTTACTAATAAACCAAGGTCGGTTTGTGAAGATACCGTGCTTAATGTCCGTCCACTGATGAAATACGAATTAGTGATTTCTGATATGAATCCTTTATACTATTTCCTGTGGGTTCACTTTTAAAAAGCATCGTTTCTAAAACAATGCCTGCCAACATTCAGGAATTAAAAGATAGGATTAAAAACAATTGAGCAATCGGGGATGCTGCTAAATGTGCAAAGTTTTAAAAATCGCATTACTTGTATTGAATTAAACAACATTTTGAGCATCTGCTGTAATCGCTTTCACTGTACGTTTTTTTTTAAATTCCTAGTTTTTATATTACTCAAATGTGGACATACCTCTACATGAAACAAACATTTAAATATTTGTCTTCATTTGCTGTAGGTTTTCTGTGCTGAATTGGATAAATCTTTTACTGTACCAGTTTCCTTAAACTTTTTACTAATGTAATTTCTATTAGGATATAAATTATTGAAAATTATTTAAATTAAACGTATTTATTGAATCATGTATATATTATTATAACTTCGGCGAAGAAAATATCCAATATTTCTCAAGGATTTCAAAAGGCAAAAAATATATAGGATAATTCATTATTATTTCGGAAAAAGGAAAGATCTGACAACCATGCCCATGATATGGGCTATGTCAAAAGATACTTGCACTTGCAAGATAGATTTAAGCAATTTATCCTAGCAGGATTTGGTTATTTTTTAATATTGTTCCTTTTGTTACAGATGATGATACTCAGGACCAAATCCTTCACCCATCAGACAACAGTCGCCAATCCCATCCTTCGATGATTTTCCAAAATCGGTATCAAAGTACCACTCAGTCTTCAGCACAACCACTGATACAATCAAATTTATTAAGTAGCGGACTCGGTTCGATAGGACAATCTTACTCTGCCGATATCTGTAATTACGGACCTATGTACCACTCTCCTATGTTACATAATTATAACCCTGTATATAGTAACGAAAATGCAATGAGAGCGCCGAAATTTGGTCGAACCATTTATGGAAATTTTCCAGGAACTGGATTTTACGGTAACGGTAGTTTTAGAAGTACAGGGCTGCATCAAAATGGGTATGATTTTGCGCCGAGATGATTTAGTTATTTTATTTTTAATTAAAATGAAATTGTACTATTTTTTTTGGACTTTGTGCGGCTGGAGCAAATATCAAATATTTTAAATTATAACCGCAATAAATTTACAAATTGAACAAATCGAAACACGTGGTGATTGGATAAAGAAACAAGTAGCTGATGTAAAAATGTCATAGCTAAAGGTGGGCAATTAATAAACTGACATCGAAACAGTATTTCTTATTATTCGGTTGTAGATAAAGTATTGTACATCACACGTGCGTTTAAACGTTAATAGAATAGAAAGGTCGTACACCGAGTCGTTCTAATCTTTCACACTTGTTTCATAAACGCTCTTGTCATGTAAAAAACCATAATAGATCGTTTTATTATTATTATTACTAATGTGGTTACAAAATGTCATAAACATTTTTTAAATATTTACTATTGTTTGTATAATACTGCTATTTTTCACAATTAAATAAAGTTTGCGATTCGCAAAGTAATTAACTGATAGCTTTAAATTATAAACATTGTGCAAACATTTAATAATTGTATGACCAAGAATCTGACTATCCAAAATTTTAAAAGCAATAAGAAAATATATCATTTTTGTGGAAAATGTTGAAATTCTGTGTTAATTTTTAGTATTTAGAATGTAGTGTAAGAGACAAATTATTTTACTATATTGTAAATTGTACCAAATGATAATGCCAAATATTTTAAAGTGTACTTATTTAAAGACAATATTTATTTACACCAAAAATTATGTAATAAAGTTGTATATTTTCTTCAAATTTTTATTTTCACCTTGAACAACCTTGGAATAATCAAGTAAAAAAATCAAGCCTGCATGAGACATGTACCATGTACCAGCACTCAATTCCAAAGTTAACGAAAACTTAAGGGATTGCGTGAACACGAAGACCCCAGTATCTTTACGGAAGGGCCAAAAAACCGTAATTCTTTCAAACTAAATTTGGCTGCTTTCCTACTACCGTTGATTGATAACGCTACTACCCTGCTAGGACGTCCCGTTTTTTGAAGTAAAAGTGAGTTATCTGTCGAGACGAACGCCTATCCCGAATCCTTTGGAGTCGCGGCTGGCGATTTTTATACCTGGATTGTTCTGCGTAGCTCGCTCTCGTCTAGGGAGAATGTGTGCTAGATATATCTTATGAAAAGACTTTTGAACGTGATGAAGACAACTAGCAGTGGAATCAAGAGCCAAAAGAATAAAGTGCCGAGGACTTGATGACTTTAAAAGCTCAAAATAGTGGAGGAACAAGATTGTAGATTTTATGGAATGTAAGAAGAAACCTCCATCCACATACTTGCGAACTGCACAGCAATTCAGAATCCTAGGGCACAGTACTTGGGAGACTACTGGATAGAAGAAGGACAGTTACCTAAGCTGAAGCCTGCAGATATCCTAAAATTCCTCCGGGAAATAGGACTAAGGGAGCTACTAGTCTCTGAGACTCTCCTCAGAAACTAAGTAGAAGTAAGGGGCACAATAGATCTTTCAGGTCTCAGTGAATGTTACCCCAAAATACATACATATAGTTCGTAACTTATAAATATCAACCCACGTGATCAAAGTGCCAAAAAAGAGACGTTCGCTTGTATTATGTCATTCTTTTGCTGCTGTCAATCAGTATGTTTTATAGCCTTAATCCTAATAAATATTGAAATTTATAGGTCGCATGTTATCAAAAATATGAATATATGCTTAAAGAAAGGTTTCGTAATTGATTTCATATGTAATACAACTCGTGGGTTACTTAGTTATTAAACTCAAACTAACATTAGTCGTACTAAAAACTTTATATGTTGGCAAAAATGCGCGCTGTTGCCTCGGTTAAAATGGTTTATCTGGTACAGTTGACGTCTTGACATTTTTAAGGTTATGTTGTTACAGTTTAATATTGATTATTCAATTTTTCGATCATTTCATCTCCTATAAAAAACTGCGAAAAACTGAGTAAATTTTCACAAGCTGTGATGAGTTGTCAAAGTTAACGTATAAATGAAACTTAATAACACTGCAATAGTATTTACTATTCATATATTCCTGCCTATTTACAGCATGTATGAAGCAAGTAAGTATGAGTTTAATATTATACTCAATCAACTGTATTTATTGTATAATGTTACACTATTCATAATACTTAGCAATTATATTTGCACAATTTATTTACAGATAGTCCATGTCGCTTTAGAAATGTTACTGCTGCAATTGGAGGAAGAACAATTATTTAATGTAGAATGTTCCTAATCATAGTTTCCTAAAATATGACACACATCCACACAGTGGATTTCCAAGAAAAATAAACCACAATATGAATTTGTTTCTATTAAAATGAATCTTGAATTTTCCAACTATTTCATACATACCTTTTTAGGCTCAATAGGTTTTAAAATAACAATTTCTTACTTAGTGCTGTACTTTTAACATACAAATAAAAGTTTTGTACAGAAATAAATTCAAGTTTGTTTAAACCTAACCTATAGCCAAATAAAAAGAAGAATATTTGATAACTTCATTTGACATTTACTAGATTCTCATACTATTTCAAGAGCTTGACAACATAGTCCAGTTATGACAGAAGTCACGTGGGTTGATATTTATAAGTTACAAACTATACATACTTGATGACTTTACTGTGTGAACTGAACCAAACAATAAATCAATCATGGATATTATCGACGATTGTTGGTCTGGTGTCCTAAGGTTTCGGCGCTGTGTCAAGCACAACGGAATTCAGTAGGTAAATCACAATTTAACCTTGAAATTGATGGCGCAGAGTCCCCTTCAGTTTTCGTCAAAATTCACGAGATTGTCTGCTTCGAATGGCTTTCAATCATAAATTGAATGACGCATTTTTCTCCAAATTTGTTAGTATTCTATTAATAAAAGGCTGTTGACGGAAGCAGTGCCGTTTGATAAAAAAAATGCTATTCTCTAATAATTGAAAACAAATTTTAATTTCCACATTCAAGAAGTTTTAAGTGGAGAATCCTGATTCGATGTAGTCATAAGCAATGCAAGTCTTAAGCTACATCCTCAATCAATCTGCTAGCAAAGTGGCACTTCGGCACGCGTGCTGCAAAACGGATACCCATCCTCAATTATGTCAATTCAGTCAGCCTGAATGAGATTGCACATGCGCATTTTCTTTGTTATTGCTATTTTATTATTTTGGATGCGGAGTTTACCTTGTGAATTTTCCTATAAACTGTAAATAAAAGTAGTGAAAAATTAGTACTAATAATATTCCGCTCCATACTTAGATTCCAAGTACTTATCAAATACAACAAACCAATATAATAACGCAATAAGAAAATAATAAATGTTTGTTTACAAAAATTATAAAATAAAATAGGGTTAGGGTACCTAAATTATTTTTTCCATCATAAAATGCGCATAAAGGCGACCTTACATTATGCTATTTAGGTGCAATTTTAAAGCCACGCTATTTTGAAGCAATTTATGGCTTCGTTTTACATTAAGCTATTTTCGAGATAGTTTGGCTTATTTTGTATAATGCAATACAGTGTTGCAAACTTAAAAATATTTTTAGGTGATGTTTAATAATTATGAAAATACATTTTTTCACAATTTTCTGGTATTTAACAATACTTTAAGATAAATCGGAGTTTGGGTAAATTTCTGAGAGACTAGCACATATTTCATGTGCCTTATTTCTTGTATTTCTATTGTGATATTCTTTTGATCTCACGTCGTAAAGACAGGGCTTGCTTTCATATAATAAAATTAAGTGTGTGGCCATATCGGTACTCCAAACATGTTTGCTAAAATAAAAATTAATTATTACATCTATTTTATACCAGATAAAACAAGATAACTTACTTTTCCCCATTTTGTTTTTCTATATAAACACGATTCGAGGTTTGAGTTTCTGCTCTAATATTTTTAGGGTTGGTAGCAGAATTATCACTTAAAAGATAACTAAAATTGCCTACAAATTTCATGAAAATAGAAACTGTTCTAATTATTTTTCTTGCCTAAAAATCGCCACAAACTAGCACTTGCACATGCGCTTTGTTTATTTTGTTATAGCATGAAACTTGCATTGCACCTAAATAGCATAATGTAAGGTCGCCTTTACACAATTCGGCACGCACCAAAAAAGCTTACAGCTAGCAAGCTTGCACTTCTACATCGGCGTGCATCTCAGCACGAAATTGTATTCAGGATACTTATTACGTTTAAACATCATTATCCTAGCACGCCACTAAATTGATTGGGGATGTGCCTTTAGTCTCGACCTTGTTCTGGGTTCTGGCCTTGCATATTTAGCCTGTACTTACGTCGTTATGGAGTTTCATGTTTTTTTTATAGGTATAGATAATAAATAATCAACAATTAATATCCAACTGGTGAAACCTCATTTTAAGATAATCAAATCACTCATAATTAAGCTATTTTATCAAAATGTACGAAACTTCGGTTGGTTCTGCACATTTTGTGAATAAAATAAAATAAAATTCAACGATGTAAATACAATCCGCGAGAAAAATTCTGCTTCCACATCAAAGAAAAGTTTTAGTACCATGATGATAAACATGAAAATTGCGTACAACTATTTCCCGGAAAAGAATGAGGTAACAAAATTGTTACGTAGGTAATTAACCCGATTATATTAGCTTCACATGTATGTATGTTTGTTTGTAACCGACTTCTTTGGATTTGATTTTTACCCAATTTAAACGATCAGATTAATTCAAAACTTTACACACTCGTCAAGTACCGTGTAATAAATTATAGGGTTTTATTCAATCTTGAACTTATTGTGTGAAAAAAGGCTTTGCTTGAAACGTACTACTAGAGAGAATGCAATAACTGGCGCCGTGGCTTAGTAAGTGACAGGTAATAAATTTATGCATAAAATAATAAAAGCAAAAACCGACACACAGTAAAATTTACAGAGTAGAAAAGTAAGAAGAGTAATAACACCATAACATCAATCGACAATCAAAAATTTTAAAATATCAAAGTTTAAGCTCTAGCAGATGTTTTTTAAATTTGAAAGTTGACACATTAAAAACTGAAATGTCTTCAACAGAGTTAGCTAATCTAAGTTTCCCTGGGGAGAAAACTATTCATTGCATAGTTGTACTTATGAAATTAAACATGAAAGGTGTGTACCTGCCTAGTTAGTTACACGAGGAGGAACATCTAAATATATTTTAGAAAGAAATTCAGGACTATTTCGTTATAACCTATCACCAGCTTCATGTCGGTCCATGTCAATAAGTTAATAACATCTTGCTCTTCATTGAATATTCTACAGTGTGGAAACCACTTATGGAATAAAATTATTTATGTCATTATTTTAGGAAATTATAAAAAATGCCGAGACACGTCAACTTTTGAATTGAGTTGTGCGTTATGTAAACATAAATTTAAATGTACAGGGTGATTCACGCAAGTATGCCATAGTCGGTGTTGTTTTTTTTAATGAAACAACCTGTATATTTGCATATTTTTGCAATCCTCTTAATGAACCGATTCCAACAAACTGAATAATGTATGGTCAATTATGAATTATACAAAGTGAAATTTTAAAATTAATAATTTATTACACTTGAAATATTGGTACTTTTTTAAATTAGCTAAATATGGATGTATCAAAAATCTAAACTAACTAATTATTAGACGTATTTGTATATTAAATAAAACCTGCTACGCCCATGAATTTGATCATAAATACCTAAAAATTGCCTAAAAACGCCAATAATTGGACAAAATCGGTAAATAATGTGGATTGTTTTCTATTCTGTCAGTTGTTGATGTGTTGACAGTTTATACTGAAAAAGTAAAATCTTTGTCAAACACTCTTTCCTTGTCGACATAACAATGAAATATTTAACTGAGACTCACCGAATTGAGATTTTAATGATGATCGGGTACGGGGATAACTGCAGCAGTCAAGTTGAAGTGGCAAACTTATTTAATCACAGGTATTCCGAATTGCCTAATATTTCACAAAGTACTGTGTCTAAAATTCATGCACAATTCAGAGAACTTGGACATGTCAAACCATTGAAAAAAAAACCACACTTCGTTGAAGATGATCTGAAAGTGGATATTTTGTTAAGTGTCGAAGAGAATCCAACTTCAAGTACACGTCAAATTGCCCGTGAAAATAATGTTAGTCATACAACTGTTCTAAGATGTCTTCATAAAGAAAAACTTCATCCCTACAAATTAACTTTTGTGCAGGAGTTAACAGAAGACGATCCAGATCGTAGAATGGGTTTCTGCGAAATATTGATGAATAAGCTGAACAGAAATGAGATATAGCTCTTGGTGCCATTCTTTTTTCTGACGAATCAACATTCACATTGAATGGAGAGGTAAACTGACAGAACTGTAGATATTGGTCAGCAGAGAATCCTAATTGGATGCGTGAGACACATACTCAGTACCCTCAAAAGGTGAACGTTTGGGCCGGTATCATAGGCGACCATATTATTGGTTCTATATTTATAGATGGAAATTTGACAGCTGAAAAATATTTAAATATGCTTAGAAATGAAGTTATTCCTGCGTTGGCAAACTTATATCCCAACGCAATAGATCCTAGCTTACCGAATGAAAATGTTTGGTTCCAGCGAGACGGGGCAACACCCCATTATGCTTTAATGGTAAGAACTTATTTAGATGAAATCTTCCCCAATAAATGATTTGGACGAAGAGATACTATTGAGTGGCCAGCTAGATCGCCAGACCTTACGCCGTTAGATTTTTTTCTGTGGGGTTATCTCAAGAACAAAGTATATGCAACTAAACCAACTAGCATTGTAGACCTCAAAGACAGGATAACTACAGAAATACGGAATATTTCACCTCAAACTTTAAACAAAGTTAAGGAGGAGTTCTATAGGAGACTGTGCTATTGCCAACAACTAGGTGGAGAACATTTTGAGCATTTATTTTAATGTATTAAAATCAAACACATCAGGTATTTTATGTATGTGTTTAATAACAACTGTAAAAATAAAAATTTCACCCTGTATAATTCATAATTGACCATATATTATTTAGTTTGTTGAAATCGGTTTATTACGGGGATTTCAAAAATATGCAAATATACAGGGTGTTTCATTAAAAAAAAAAAACACCGACTATGGCATACTTGCCCTGTACATTTAAATTTATGTTAACATAACGCACAACTCAATTCAAAAGTTGACGTGTCTCGGCATTTTTTATAATTTTTTAAAATAATGACAAATAATTTTATTCCATAAGTGGTTTCCACACTGTATAAATAGTGGCGGGCATCATGCGTTATAAATATAAATGCAGTTAAGAATTATATTATTTATAATTTATCTTTGTCGTAATTTACTAAAACACTTACTCAATTTATCATCTAGTTTTATTTATTATACTAATTTAACTAAACTAATTTATGTATTACATTAAAACATTATGTATTACATTAAAACATTACATTAAAACATATAGATAAACTTATTATTATTTTTCGTTAATTTATTGGAAAATTGAACCACAATATTCTTTTTATTTTTATTTCAACGTTTCGGTATCACTCCAGCTACCGTTATCAAGAATAATTTAGTTTTTAAAATTTCTGGTTCCTATCTGACACTTAAAAATTTGAAAGAAACATACAAAAAATATTGTGGTGTAATTTCCCAATAAATTAACCGAAAAGAATAATATTAATACACCACAAGGAACATACAGAAGCTATATAAATTTATATTACACGAAGCTGTATCGAGAATTTCTTGCTATTGGCTGGGTTCCCCGAGCCACTTTTTGAAGTTTATATCGAAGCCAAAAAGTGGTGCTTGAAGCTTGAAAATATTTGGTATATTTTACATAAATTAGGAAATAGTTATTTATGATACAAGTGCGTGAAGTTATACAAAACTTTATATACGACCACATGAAGAAAAAATAAAAAAATGTGCTCTGAAGGGGTTGAAAAACATGGAAATAAATTTTCTATAAACAAATATATACACAACGAATTCTAATTATTTAAATTACCTAATATTTACAGTAAAATGAGGACAATTATTCAAATTACTATTTATAACATTGGGTAATTTGTTTTTTTTTAAAGTAACTTGGTTACAAGACAATAATTGGGATGTTAAATTTGAAAGTGTATCAATATCGATGAAATCGTTCGATTTGGGCTGTGAGATTGAAGAATTTTCTGCCAGTTTTTAACCTTGAGTAATGTGACCATAAAGTAGATGATTTCCATTGCATTTACTTTTCGGAAAAATATGCTATTAGAACATTTTCGGTGTAATTCTTGGCTTTTTAATGTTACACCAATCTAAAAAATCAGCATGATTTCATGTAAATTTTTTGAGATTTCTGTGGAACCAGATTATTAATTGCATTTCCGGCCATTTCGGCAATTTCAGGTGGTGTGCAATCCGAAAAAATGCATTCTTCTCGAGGTTATATCATTTAAAATAAGTGTAATTGAAATTTTAAATATATTTTTCACTATGTCTGACACTTCTGTCAAATTTACTGGCAGCACAAAAGTTTAAACAACAAACGACTAAATTCAAGGCAACTGGATAATTACGTAGCTAAAAAAGAGTGTTAAAATGAAAACCCCAAAGCTTTGGAAAAAATATTCTATTACAAAAGTGGCAACGAGAAACATCTGGAAATGATTTCCATACTTCTAGGTCCACCGCTAGAGGGCATAATTTTCTGAAGTTAAAAAACAGTGACATCAGAGATGAAAGCTTTTTCGAGATGAAATTCTGGGTAACGAGATCAAAATACGTGGAGAAAAGGCAAATATCATTTAACACACTTTCAATCACTCGGAATTCTTCTACAAAACTAACGTGACAAACTGTTTTGAAATTCTATTTTGGTTCTATCCTGATAACGCATTTAAAATAACATTCGTAATAATGACTTTATTAATACTTAAATGAATTAGTAAGCTAATAAATTTCTAAGAAGTGTCTTGACAATTTTTTTTTGGAATGCCACCCAAACTCTTCCAACGTATAAACATATAGGTAGAGTGTGTCAAATAAATGATGTAGAAACTATGCAATATGATATACATTCCTTTTGAAACAAATAACACTAATGTATCTAAAGCAAAAGACAAAACGTTTAACATATGGCTTAAACAAGGAGAAAATATTTTCAGAGACGAACTCGAGTTTTTTCAGTATTCCTATATTTAGACTCGGATAGTCTTGGTCTTGCTCAAATTGTCTTGGTCTTGCTTATTTAGTCTTGGTCTTGTTCATTTTAGATGTTACTTATTTTGTTTTTACTTTCAAAGATCATTATGGTTATAAATTATTAATAATTAATAATCAATTATCAAGTAGCAAAATTGTTGTATCGGCCGACTCTACTGTACCCTACTGATGAGCATATAATATTGGAAGAAATAGGTAAAGCCACAGGAAAGAGAAGATCTGACCATTGGAAAGATATAGCAGGGCTTAGGCAATCTAATATTCTTCTGGGTGACTACAACCTGTTGAGATCAAATGAATGCATAAGGCAAAGTAAAACTGCACTAAGAGTTTTGACAGGAATCTTAATGGGACATTGTCGCCTGCCCTTAAAAAGCTCAAAATAGTGGAAGAAGAAGATTGTAGATTTTGTGGAATGCAAGAAGAATCCTCCATCCACATACTTGCGAACTGCACAGCAATTCAGTATCCTAGGGCACTACTGGATACTACTGGATAGAAGAGGGACAGTTACCTAAGTTGAAGCCTGCAGATATCCTAAAATTCCTCCGGGAAATAGGACTAAAAGATCTACTAGTCTCTGAGACTCTCCTCAGAAACTAAGTAGAAGTAAGGGGGCACAATAGCTGATTTCTAAATAGATCACAATTAAAGAATTGAATAAGTATGTTTAGGCGGGCGGATTTGAAAATATGATAATTTTATGTCGAATGAATAAAATAGTTACTAATATTTACAAACTTTCTAACACTATCAATTAAATCAAATTATTATCTTCTAGTAAATGATTCCAACAATTTCCAGCTGTTGATGCTGGATTCGGACCTGATCCATATGATTTTTTTTTCATAAATCTACAACGGGAGTATATCCAGTTACTTCCTTGACATTTATCATAGCCAACCCCTATTTAGACAAACAACTTCCCTAATGACATTTAGTCTAAATTCGTAATATATCTTATAGGTGAAATATTGTGAGAATTTATGGTGTTTTTAATGTTCGTGAAATGGGCTGTGTAAACACATAAAAACAAACAAATATTTTGGAAAAACTAATCAGATTATGATAAATGTATTTGCTGTCGATCACAGTGATGTCTTTTTTTTAACTGAATTAAATTCAAAATTAAGATCTGCTTTGAAACAATTAGTCTACCTCAACTAATAATTCAAAAGTTTTCCAAATACCAGATAGTGGTAAAGTATTCAAAATTTTGGTTTTGTGGCGAAGCGGTCATTATAGGAAAGAGAATAAATAAAAAAACTGATATACAGGTCTGTTAAAACCATAAGAAAAAGGCTCACAGGTGATCGTTATCCAAAGTTTCGCTTCTTCTTGTTGGTGTGTTCTTTGGTTTGTAATCTAGCTCGTTCAGCAGCCACCAGGTGTCACAGAATATGTTTCTGGCAGAGTCGACACTCGGTGTTTTCACTTGCAGTGTTCAGTAGGGAAACCAGTTATAAACCTGATCTCCTTCATGTTGTTGTTTATCAAGGCTTTTGCTTTGTACCTGTTACCTCCTTCAAGTGGGTCCTTGCTTAGCGGAGCATCTGGACCAAGATGTTTCCATTTGCCAGATTAAAAGGGTTTCCCATTCGGGACTTTCAGGTCCATATTTGGAATAATGCAGTGTTTTGAATATGTCTATTAACCTGGCGTCAGTGTGGTGGGGTGAAAATCGCTCGAGGAATTCTTTCGTGCGTTAAAAATACCACCTAAACTTATATGCCAGTATTCCCACTCATACTACCTTCTAAACACGTTAACACCTGTGCTTAGCACACACGACCTCAGTATGATGGTTTTTCTAGTTGGAGCAGCATCGACGTTTTTGCAGCCTGTGGTGAATTTAACCCCAGCACACTGGTCACGTTAGAAAAATAACTCAATTTGGGGTGATAAATATCCCACCACACAGAACTTAATTTGTTGACATGGTTGATGAAATGTCATCTTTGTATGATGTTTCCCAAAATAGTAGGAGATGGCTATTGACATTATTTTTCTCAATACTAAATAACGGAGGGGTTAATGCCTGTGTCATCTATCAAAGCAATAATCCGACACAACAGACAAAAAGAAAGAAATTTGAACCATATTGTAAAAATAGAAGCCAGAATAATCGACTGCCACGAAATATCCAAAATAATTTTAAAAAAAATTGATAATTGATAATGATGGTGCTGAAGAACCTCAGAATAAAGATAGAAAGTCTTCCAGAGGTAGAATATGTCCTCGTGGCAGAGATAGAAAATGTCAGAAGAAATGCGTCAAGTGCGGAGTTTACCTCTGTTTAGAGTTAGAGCATTGTTTTAATTTTTGTGCTGAATGTGCTGACTTGGACGATTGACTTTTTTATTTAGTTTTCCTATTTTGAACACTTTTTTTGAATGTATCTTTGATTTCGTGAAATATATCTTAAAATGTTTGTATTGGGTCAAGTTGCATTTTTTTCTCTCCTTCTTTTTAAGGTTACATTTTTAATGAAAATTGTTACTCTTGCGAAAAATAGGGTTGAAAACGTTTAAAAAATATTGTTGAGCAATATATCTTGGTTTTAAAACTAAAAGTGATGATAAAGACAACTTTTTTTTTATAGTCTCACTTGAAAAATATTTCCACCTAAAAAAATTTGGGGTTACTTTCACCTCACAACACCAACCATGTTACAAAATTCCACCACACTGACGCCAGGTTAAACTCAACTGAAACGATTACGGCATTACTTTTTTAAATATTAACAATGGAATGTAGTTTACGCCGAATTACGTCACTTTTTACGGTTAAAATTGTAATTGAACGATTCCTAAATTCTTTTAAGGGATCGTGTAAATATCGTCAGGGATAATTATGTAAAAAAAAATTAACAAAAAAAGTGCCGTTACAGTTCCAGACAGATTCAACGTAAGTACGTCTGGCAGCGTCTTCCTTGACTAATGATTAATTAGCAAAGGGACACACAAAAGTGAGCGTGTGACGACTTGTCATACGGTTGTGAGTTTGATTGATTGCACATACAGGGTGGGTAAGTATTATTGGTTATTATATGAAATAACTATTTAATCTACTGAAATTACTCTTGTTCACTGAATTTCCTACAATTTAAAATTTTAAAAGGTATTGTTGGTTTGTGTAGAAATGTAAATTAAAGAAACACTTTATATTTTTAAATTCTCTTAAGTACACTTATTATTTTCTGTATGTTCCTTGTGGTGTTTTCATTATTCTTTTTTTTGTAAATTTATTGCGAAATCAAACCACAATCTATATACTAACAAAAACTAAACCAAAAAATGAAGAACCATCTTCAAAAAACTGCATATAGGTGCAATTCTGTAAGCAAATGTTAAATTTTAACGTATGGTTAAAAATTAGACAATCTTTTAACTCCATTTTACTATTCTGTACGCATAATAATCTTTAAAATATGAACGGAAAACTCTTAATTGGACACCAAATCTGTTAAAATTCAAATCCTAATCTTGACTATGTATAGATTAAAACATTTCTAATAGCGTAAACTTCGTCAAATACAACGGCTTGCCGTTAATTTTTAACCACTTCTTATAGAATTGACCCTAATATCAGATATCCTGTGAATGCGACAAATTTTATTTAGGTGAAACATCTAGACTATTGAAAATCCGAATGAATGAACACAAAAAGTATAATAAAGATAGAAAGGTCTTCAAGTCAGGTGTTTGCAAACATGCTAGGGTAGAGAGGCGTCATATTCAATGGGATTCGGTACACATAATATTGAAAGAGCCCGATAATAAATATCAAAGAAGCTGCTTTAATATAACTAAATACGGATTAATGTTCAGCTAGTTTAGTCAAATTTGGTCACCAATTTTAGAAAGATAAATTTCCAATAATTAGTTTCCTACGTTATCAGGATCAGTATCATAAGTTTTTATCCAGGTTTTCTTATGATTTATCATTGGAATTGTTGCTGAGTTAGACATATTTTAAAAACAAAAACAATCATATCACAAAAAAAGAAACAACACCCTCGTTATTTCACATTTTACCAAGGATGTGATCTACTGTGAATGGACATTAATTTTGACAACAAATTTTTAGCAGTGTAAATACTTCAATATATTATTAATTATTCTTGATAACTGTAGCTGGAGCACCACCGAAAGGTTGAATTAAAAATTTAAAACAAATTGTGGTAGAATTCCCAAAATTGAACAAAAAATGTCACTTAAATTATTACCCAAATATGCAATCACCCAGTATTTCAAAATAATACACCCATTTGCTGAGCTTCCGTTGTCGGAGGTCTCATTCATCTAGATGGCAACGTGAAGAATATGCCAAAGGGGCTGGAACTTGGGGTTAAACAAAAAATGACGAGTTGTGATATTTTGTAATTGATGAGGTCAAATTAGGGATTCGAAAGTAGGTCTAGTATCATGTTTCTATTATAATTTTTTGACCTCGTCCAGTAAAAGATAATAGCATTAAAGAGTAAGAAGACTATAATGGAGAGTACGAACGGTAATAATTATTTTCAAAGTAAAGTTTGTTATTAGTAAAAACCGATTCATCTGCAAAAAGTGAGAGAATTCACCTCATCTTCCAATAAAGATGGCGAATAACTTTCCAATTTATCCAGCTCTAAACTTGCTGTTACCATGACTTGAAACACACCAATTAATAGTCCTAGCACTAAGAAATTGTTACCAAACTATCCCAATTTTTATTCATCCCTTAACAGTACCAGCTCACTTAAAAACAAGTGATAGAGATTAGGTTAAGTTATGAAGATGCGTACTACTACACATCTTTTGAGTTTTGAAAAATAATAAAGTCAAAAATATGTCACAATAGATTAAAATAAAACTAATAAAGGGCAATGTATATAATAAATACTTATTTTATATGAAATGTACAAAGAAAATTCACCTTCTCATCGCCTGCGTAGAGAGTTCGCCACTGTCACTTAAATCGCTGTCGATATGCATTCGACCACCTTCAGTTGCTTTGAGATAAGATTCACGACGGGTTGCTCGTTCGTCGTCAACTGTAATAAGAACAATCTCTTGTATTAAGCTTTCAAAGTTGGCAAATAGAGATGATAGAAAAAGTAAAAGAATTGGTTTAATATGACTATACTCAAAAGTTTACGTTACCACTATACTAACACTTTACACCATCTTGCGAGCATTTCGATTACCAAGTCAGAGACTGACAGTGTACTCAGTTTACTGGTTAGTGTTGGTGTAGTGGTACTGTGAACTGTGCTCAGTGTCGAGTATCGCCATCGATCTTTTGATATTTTTTTGTATTTCAAGTCCAACTTACCCAAGTTAGTACTTTTATTCCGCCTCTTCACCACCACTGGTTTATCTTCCACTAAAACCAATTAAATGTATTTGTCAATAACAATGAAAAAATATACATTCTTAAACAGATCTTATAGTTTAGATAAGTAACTACCACTCTAGTCAACATTTTTATTATTTCACGAGTCATCCGATCATTGTATATTGGTTTTGCAAAATGTCATTAGTCAGCATGTATCTTCACAGGCAGTGTGACTAAGTGAGGAGGCGACTTCACGCTGCTGGTGGAACCAAACATCATCTTCAAGAAGTGAGAAATGTAAACATAAGTGAGTGGACAGCGGATTGCTAGGTTGAATTTTGCACGAGAACACTTGGCTTGGACAATAGCGGATTGGAGTCGCGTATTGTTTTCTGATGAATCGGGATTCTGTCTCACAGGCTCAGATAGACGTGTAAGAGTGTCGCGATGACAAGGCGAGAGGAATGCTCAAGCCTGTATTGCGGAGCGACTTCCATTTGGTGGAAGATCAGTTATGGTATGGGGAGGCATATAGTTTGACGCTCGCACGGAGTTAGTCTTTATCGAGAATAGGACGTTGACTGCGCATAGGTACCTGACAGAGGTTCTAGAAGTCCATATTTTACCGTTCATGGCTATTCTTGGAGACGACGCAACCGCAACCTTTATCCATGGTAATGCACGGCCCTACACTGCTCGGATAGTTACTGCGTATCTTGACGAGGTTCAAATAATGTCTGCCCTCAGTCCAGATTTAAATCCGATGGAACCTGTTTGGGATGAAATAAGGAGACATTTGCCGGCCCCCAGAAATTCTAGAGAGCTTTGCGATATACTAGTGTAGTAATGGGACAATCTTCCACAGAATGTGATCCAAAACATACCTCGTCGTTTGCAGGCCGTTATCACTGCTAGAAGAGGGAATACTAGCTACTGAAGGCATTAAAATTTCTTTCAACGAAAAGCATAAAAAAGTAAAACTGTTCATTTTCTTTACTTAGCACATCAAATTAAAATCGTTCATTTTTATTACTTTCAATAAACTGTTTTTATTCAAGAAATCCGTTAGTAAACTATGTTACAACCGAGAAAAATCCGAAAAAAATATCTTCAAATTACTGGGAGACCCTAATTTTATGCTCGGCAGTGTACTTTGAAAATTACTCAGCATTTTTAATGCAATTTATTCCATTTATATTTCATAAATTCTATATTGGGTTATTAGAACGTTTAAATCATACATTTTATAACTATGAAAAGTTTTCTGTTTAAACTCCGTTTTCCAGGACCGTTTTCATTAGATCTTTATTACGTCAACACTATAAAGTTATTATAAACAAATATAATTGACATAAAATGCTTTTCCCGTAACTATTTACACAATATAGATACGTTTATTTTTCTTAATTACTTGGCTTGGACTTTATTGATATTGGCGAAATGATGCTTAAATGGGCATCAATCATCACAAACCTTCTATTCAAGTTTATTTTAAACCTGAAACAGACTTACAACAAAATGCAGCTAGGGTCAAGCAGCGCAAAAATAAATGTATTGTTTATTTTAAATGTTAACAAAAATAGAAATGGACACAGTATAAAGTGTAACTTTTGTTATTCCAATTTCCATACAATCAGCTTTAAGTTATTTAAGCATTTGGTTAACAAGATCATGAAAGAACAAACAGTCAAAATTGCGTTTCAAAGAAATCACCAGATATGCAAAACTGTCAAAGAGATGGAAGAAAGTGTTGCATAATTTTTCTAGTTTAGACACTTTTTATTTATAGCTGAGTACGATCATTCACACAGGTTAAAGTGCAAATAGTTCAGTTTTTTTCATCACGTGGTGTTAGTTTAAAAAGTTTGAAATAATAATTATGGGACACTTCAGTGCAAATTATTTTAAACCTAGTATTGGATAGATAACCTCAATAAACGTTCAAGAATTAACAATCGTATTTTGGTTATATAGTTGTGTATTACAAATAGTTTTCTAACATTCTAACTGGTGTAAAACAATTAAATAATAAATTTCTGTTGCTGCAATGGACATAACGATATGGAGGTGTCTGCATAGTCGTCATGATCAATATCTACCGTTGCATGCCATTTTTAATTGAACAATAACCTAATACCTACACCTACATGGACACAAAAATCTAATTTTAATTTAAAAAATTAGGTTATACCTATATATTATATACATATCAAATGTCACTTATGACAGGATAACTGGGTTAACTCGAATTTAATCGAGTGTTAAAAGTTTAAAACTATTTTGACTTTGACCGAATTATCGTACAGAAATCAGTTTAAAAAAGTGTAAAAAGTTCTGAATTAAAAGACTCTTCGGGTTGAGAACTTAGAAAAGTGCGTAATTATCGTACTCATCTTTGGTCTACGTTGTTCAGTTTGCATTGACGAAGCAGTAAATCACTAACAATTGGCAACAACGGCGAAACAACATGGATACGACGACTAACTCGACAACAACAACAGAGCTTAACCTCTAGATTTATACATGGTATGGACAACATTTAAATTGACTAATTTCAATCGAATACACATTTAAAGACTTTTTGACATTCAGAAACCTACTAGGTCTCCCTAACCATTTCCTAAAGTTATAGTTTATTTCAGAAAGGTATAGGGTAATAAAACCGCATTAGGTATGCAAAGGACACACAGAGTGACCCAAAGAATATTTAAGCCACTTTCATAGTTTGGCATTGATTTCATTGTAAAATTCTTTCTTTTTATCAAGTGCAGGTAGTACCACCCGGGTTGGGGTGAATATATGGGTTTAGCCTATTGTTATCCATTCACAAACACTGAAAATAGTGTGCCAAAGGTGTGCCGATAGGATACTTATAAAAAGGAAAGAATTTTATTTTAACAGAATAAAAATTAGGCATTATGTACATAGTGTTAGGTACACTTATTTTTTATTGAATATTATACAAAAAATACATTATACAGAAATTAAATTATAAAAAATCATAATATTCTTCGTCATCTGAGGAACTGTCATCTCTTGACGTTATAATTAACGGGTCGATGGACCGATCGATCAAGTAGTCAAGATCCCACATTTTCTCCTCTTCTTTAACGACATGCTGGACTGCTTTTCGCCAGTTCTCTGGTGTCACCTCCTTAATGGCTTGATGAAACAGTTTCTTAACGTCTTTCATTTTCAATGACGTGTTGTGGCTTGCCACAAATCCTTTCACTTGCGCCCATATAAGCAAAACGTAACTGTATAATCTACTACCTAAGTAATCCCTACACAATATTTCGATATTGGCACTTCTCTCTCAATTCTCTTACGCAATTACTTGAAATTTTAATATCACAAACAATACTATTTCAAGACCTACGCCTATGACCAACATCGAAATTGAGGGAATTCCCCATTTTATTACCCTATACTTTTCCGAAATAGACTATAGGTAATACGTGAAATCTGACTTAGGAAATCCTATCACCCGTAGGCATTACCTAAATCCGACTTAGGTATTAACTAACTTTAGGAAATGGTTGATGATATCGGGCAATACTCTCCTTTGCATATCTTAAAGAGAAAAAAGATATTGAGATGCGTTATATTCACCCTTTTTAGCAGAATTTTATAGTATATTAGATAATCTGTAAGATTTGTGCATTTTCATTGAAAAACGTAAAAACTTGTTAACTGTTCAGACGACGCCATCTGGTTACCGTTAACGATATTAGATCACACCGACACAAGATATTTGACTGAATGCTCAAATCGCTTTCCAGTGACACTAATGGCGAATTCCACTGGCGGCACTAGTGCGCATTAAGCGACTGAAGAAGTTCTGCACTGGCTTTGAAAATATTCATGTTCTTCTCGGACATGCACTAATTTAGGACGCAACATTTTAGAACTGTGCTGCTAGTTCTAAAGGAACAATCCCAGTCGAATCAAGGTCGATTTGAAAACTTTGGTAACTTTTACATGGCACTGAGAAAATGCCAATGGAACTGGGGTAGGCCGGGCACTCGGATCGTGCTTCCCAGTCGAATTCGCCTTAGGCAGCACGCGCACTATGGCGGCGCGAAGCGAAGAGACGCGTCGGTGGCCGGGCGAATTGTCTTTGGATCAACTAGGAGTCGGTTCTCTTGACGCTTCTTCTCAGTGCGGCGAGAAGATTCAAATATTTCTTAATTCTTATGTCGCACATTTCAGTTTTTAGCAGTATTTCTTAGGAAGTGGTGCTAAAGTTGGCGGCAAATCCTTTATTAAACTAAGAAGCTCAAAAAACCTTTCCTCTGACATACGGAACTATTTAAAAAAAAATTTTATCTTGTCTAAGATCGTTGAAAAAATAATGAAATTCACCGTAAGTGTCTCTCTTTTGATTTATATTATGAACCCAGCATTTTTTTTTGTTTTTTCTTCTTCTTCCATAGTGGCAATTTGACTTAATACAAAGAGATCCTCTTCTGGCGAACTGCTCATCGTACCACACTAGACGACATACTTCGCTTCGTTTTGCAACGCTTCCGTTCGCGACGCTTCGGCTAAGTGCGCGTGAACCTTTAAGTTTGTTGAAGTCTGTTGAATGGTATTAAAGTTACAATCTGACATTACCATTCTCCCCTAGCAGTTAGTTCAAAAGATGGAGACAAAAAGTGGTAGTATTCTGGATAGAAAACTGGGCAGTGCTAATTACGCTCCCTAGCGGTGAGATTAGAGCACTAAAAATACTTTCCGATTGTTTCTTTTAACTATAAAATTGGGCGTCGGCCCAGCACTGTAGTGGAAAGCATCTGATGCGATAATTACAGTGAAGCAGTGTCGAGCGCGGTTAGTACTTGGATGGGTGAGACCGGCCCACTGGGAAAGACCGTCGTGTAAATAGCCCGTACAGCCTGCAGCGGAGTAGCATATCACAGCTCGCAGGTATTATACCAATGAGCACGAGGTATAAGGTTGGTATTCCGTCTTTCGGAGGAGACGTAAAACCGAGGTCCCGAGTCCAAGGATGTTGGGCTCGAGAAAGAACCCTACTACTGGTAGAGTGCTCCCGGCGTCGGTGATTAGCCTCAGTCGAAGAAATAGACCGACGTTAAATAACCAATTAAAAAAAAACTATAAAATTTAAACTGAAAAAATAAAAATAACCCCCATTTTCTTTGAAAAGAAAAGTATCTTTATCATCCTTAATTTGACACATGTAATTAGTAGTTAAAGAGTAATAAATAAATAATTAGTACTTCAGATAATATAATCTCAGTTACCCTCGAACGTATAGATAAATTGTATAAAAACAAGCACACTAGAGGCTGCTTCAAAATATTTTTTAAGATGGGTTATTAGTGTTCTGAGTGGTAGTACTTGAGGTAAACAAACAGGAACATTTTGTGTGGGAAATAATTATATTATAAACATCACCAATCATTTTGAAATATTTACTGTGATTCCACTTAAAAATCGTTATACTTACGTCGAGGTATGTTGAGAAAAGTTGTTATGGATGTCTGGAATTTGATTCAATACTTCCAACTATTCCAGTTATGTAGATAGATAGAGAGTAGAGCATAAAATTGTATGCTTTTAATGGTAGGGTCAAGGAATAATTAAACATTTTTAGGCTCTTAAATATTAAAATATAAGTATATTGGTATGCACTACTTGGCCAAAATTAATTTAAAAATTTTTTAAACCGAATAATTTAGGAGAAAACTGGAAATTGAGAATTCCTAAATGTTACTTCACAAACTTAAAGATGAAGTTAGCCAGTTTCTGATTTAGATGTTCTATGAAACAATAGCCAGTTACAAAAAGGCCATTCGAATTTGAAGATTGAAGAACTGTCAAAGTCCATAATATATATCTAGTGTTTTGTTTTCGTTTACAATTTATTCGAGCTTGACGTTTCAATATTGTCAAAAAAGAGTGTTAATATTTTTTTAGTTAAGTTTAGCTAGTTTTTCTCCACAATTTTTCAAGTTGGAATAATGTCAATATTATATAAAATCATACTGCACGAACACAACAGTTACAGCGCCTCGTAAAAAGTTTGTTACTATGTCTGCAGTAGAAGTAGAGCGCTGTAGGTATTCTCGTCCGCCATTTTGGTGCCTTGTTGTACGTTGACGTTGGTTCAATATCAAAAATTTTTCAACACAATATGTCAACTTGACACATCACAAAACAATAAAAATCAGGCACCAAAATGGCGGATGGGAATACTCATCTCTTAAGTGCCTTAGTAGAAGTTAACCGAAAATTATGGTTTGAGGCTGCTGAACGAAAATATAAACAAACTATAACTAGTAACTATGGCTCTGAAGATCATTTTGATGTAAGTAATTATATATGTATATCTAGCACTAACAAAAATAAAAACTAACTGTAAATACGTTAACGAAAACTAATAATGTAAAAGTAAAATTTATATAATAATCTAACAGCCGTAAAAATAAATCGGAAGTAAAGTTAAACAACTCCTAAATCATTCACTATAAAAGCAATATGACATAAGCATAACCTATATAAGTACTTCATCACAATTTTAAAAAAGAAGACGACCGAATTGTGGTCCTATGTCAACCCTGATGTAGCGAACTTCTCTTTTAGGGTATGTACGTCGCAGCATAAATGGCGGATTATTTAAAAAGTTAATGTTAATACATTTATCCCAGAAATAAATGCAACACTCAGAATTGTGGAACGTCAAACTTCACGAGAAAATTAACTTTGAAATTGTGACAAATTTTTAGTGGTGTATTAATTTCTGTACCAGATTAATCCAAAATTACATTAGGCTGCACTGTTATTGGAGACTTGTCAGGCGGACTCGGGAAAAAAAACTCAAAACTAAGAAGCATACCAACCACATACTATATTATTTTATTTGTAAGCAATATTCAAAACATTTATTTATTTTTAATCATAACAATTGGAACACTGTAAGATTATAATTTTTCATTAGAGGACAGTTTAAATAATACCTAGGTGGTGCCCACGCCATAAAAATAATTTGATTCTTTTTATTTATTTATTTTGAAACATAACTTAGACCATTATTCTTAGAAAGTTTTTCGTTTGATACTGGGCATTCACAATTTTCTCATACCAGACGATCTATAATGCTTCCTTCGGAGTAGCTGATGTTATTGGTGAAGCAATAAAAAAGCGCTATTTGTGGACGTGAATAATACATTTTGCTCAATCAACAAATAAGCAATAATTTATTTATATTATTATTATTATTTATTTATTTATATAATCGCATACAATATGTTTGTCTCCCTAATTTAACGGATCATTGCATTGGTAGGAGTGAAACAAGTTGTGTGTACAATAATATTGGTGTTCCGCAGGGGTCTGTTTTGGGACCAATCTTGTTTTCACTTTATATAAATGATATTGTAAATACATTGTATGCAGATGATACGTCTGTCCTTATTTCGGATAGATCCAGTGACCTTTAGGAAAGTAAATGTAATGATCTTTTTATCAGCGTATACAGTTGGTTTTGTGAAAATTCACTCCAGCTCAATGCAGAAAAAACTCAAATACCTAATTCATTTTCATTTTTGGCACAAGCAAATACAAAACATTAATATAAAACTTAATAATGAACAAATAGAGTACGGTTCTCCGGTGGAATTCTTAGGTTTATTTATTGATCAATCACTAAATTGGAAAAAAACTAAAATATCATACAATTTACTATTTAAGATATTTTTCAAATATCGTGTGAATGTGTCCAATAAAAAAAATCTGTACAGAATACATTACTCAGTTCAAGTAGATACAAGATAACATATGTGTCATGTCAAACTTTTTAAGTATCTATAAACCCAAACAATAAATTTGTAACAACCCTTAGACAGGAACGTAATAGATTCTTTTATTTTCGTCTACTTCTCCTAAGTTTACGTTAGCTGATTAAATTACAGTTTGTTAGGTACACAGCAACTATACAGTGCGTCCTAAAAGTAACGTATAATTTCAATATTAGCTAAATAAATAATAATATAAAAACATGTTTCAAATAATAATTCCTACCTCATGTGTAGGTAGGCATCACATCAAATGTAACTTCTGTCATTCTGATACGTCAAATTCGAAACAATTATTAATTAATATCTTTTCTTAATTTACATCATTTATCTATGAAATAGTGGAATTAAATATAAACAGTTAGTTTCATTTGTAAAATTAATATGGGGTAGATTCCACAAAGTAAGGGTAAAACAGTAAATTTAAATACAAGTTAGTTTTTTTAAATGAATCTTACATTCATAAGAAATCCTAGCCGCTCTACTAAACAGAACAATTTTAAAAATATTTCTTGTCCTTTGTTTTTCTTTTCAATTTGGCGTTCAAAACTGTCATGAATATCTAAGTACCTACAATAACTCCGTATAGCGTAGTCAAAGTACACAAAATATCCGTAAAATGCCACAAAAAACTTGAAAATTCAAAATTGAGTATTTAAAAGGGTTGTGATTAACAAAAGAAAAACTTTACGATGCTAGACATGCGATTTTCCGGAAAATCGTCGAGTGAAAATTTTTGTTTTCTTACACTAATTGTTTAAATAATGAAAACACAGAAAAATGTTCAAATCAAAAATTGTAGCTAATACATTTGTCTACAAAATTTATCTGAACATTTTTTTGTATCTGCATTAGTTTTTGAAATATATACGAAATTTCCATAGTAGTATTTTTGACCATCATCAATTTTCATGTTTTTAATTTTATGATAGTAAATAAACAATGACATTTAGAAAAAAAAATTTCATATGAAAAGTGATCTAAAATGGGGTATCTACATCGATTTTCCACGCTCTCTCACCTGCTTTTTCACCTTTATTTGTGCTCCCTTCTCTTTCTCACCTGAGCCATAGGTGTGTTCTTTTGTATCGCGATCACTTCTAAATAGGTTCATTATAAAGTTCACAAATTTTTAGATAATATCACAAACGGTATAAAAAGTTATAGAAGGTTTGCTGACAGACCTCTGATTTAAGTATTTATTTTAAATAATTGTCTATTATGTAAAAAATTTGATATTTATAGAAAAACTGTATAGTCGAAAGTAGATGCTTCAAAGTGTTTAGTAGTAAAGTTTCATTGAATTATATTAGTTTCGAAAAAAGATATAATCGAATGAAGTCTAAAAAAACAAGTAAAATTAAGCATGCAAAAAAAACAGATTTTTAAGAAGCATTAGTTAAAGATTCTAAGTATTGATGGCTTTGCTTTTATAATAATAATATTTTATACTCATTTGCTATGCTGAATCTAAAAGGAATTTTCGCTGGGATAAGTATTAATTAAATAGGAATTATAATAAACTGATTTTACAGTCAAAAAATCTACTTTTTCACATTTGAAAGTATTTCTATCTAAAAGTTGAGATCTTTCTTCACTTTTTACATGAGTTTATTTATCTTTTCAGAATGTTATAAGCCCAAAATTATTAACTTTTAAGTCGAACGGTTAATAAATTTGGCTCACGGGCCGTTCGAGCGTAACCACGAATTGAATACCACTGAAATTAAGTTTATCTCGTAAACTTTTTAATTTATAGAAAAACTTTTAAGACCAAATTAGTAGATAAATGCATCAGCTACAAATTTTGATTTGGAAGTTTTTCTGTATATTTATTATTTAAACAATTAGAGCGAAGAAACAAAAACAAAAATTTTCACTCGACGATTTTCCGGAAAATCGCATGCCTAACATCGTAAACTTTTTTTCACATTAAACACAACCCTTTTAAACACCCAATTTTAAATTTTCAAGTTTTTTGTATTATTTGTGAGGTTTTATATGTACTTTGACTAGGCTAGTATTGTTAATCTAATTTATCAGATTGTATCTATCAAACTGTTTTGTTCAAATGTTTTTAACTGAAAATTAAATAATTCAAATTATAATGATAAGTGTTAGGATGCGAACGCAACAATATTTCATGAAATTTACTCAGATCGAGAATGTATCTCTCAATTTGCGGTAAGCTAACTTGGGAGGAAATGTAGAGAATGAGGATACGTTGGAGATTTACCGAAGCAAATTTAAATTCAACAATAAAGTGGCAAATACCTAGTTCTGATTTGTAGATTAGTGTTTAGTATGCGTTGAGGTTTGATTTTGTGTTTCTTTGAAAGCCTTTATTGGGCTTCAACCACATTTGAGAAAGGAACAACTCCTAGATTTAAATATTCAACAAGATGTAATTTTCTCGGAAGTAGACTCTCTGTCCACTCTGTACAGTACAGTACGGAGATCTAAAGATTTTGATGCTGGAAAGTCTTCAGGATAAAATATTTATGAAAAGACAATACATGTTTATGCTATAACAAACAAATTCAGTAAACTAGGAGCAAAAGTCGAGAGGTTTTTCCTAAAAACCAGTAAGGATTTTTCTTGGGTTACTTGCATCTGAAGTCTGACTTTTATTTATATGACTTCTAATCATTCTACTGTATATATATTGTTAATTATTCCTCTGTTAAAAATCTTATATATTTATACAAAAGACTTATTACTTCTGCATCCATTACAAAAACCTTGGATAGACTTCATAATATTATGCAAACAAATCCAAATAAACCATAAGTAGGTATACGGTCCTGCGACGTTCTTTAAGATTTTCTTTAGCCCACCTATGTTGTGACAAATTTTATCCCCATGGTTGTATACACCACAAGCCTGCCCTTATAGTTAATGCTGAATATAATTTATTGGTTTTAAAATAGTAGGCCATGTGTTGATTTTCAGAAATCTGCTGGGCTTATGTTCGATTATATTGTAATATTTCAGGTGAAGATGAACAGTGACTCTCAAACATTTTAAACATCATCTATCATCTGATCAATTTTTAAAGAGAAGATAAAACTGTTGAGACGAAGTGAGTTAAACAAAACTATTTTAAATGACAAAAAACTCTTCAATTATCAAAATACGAGTTAAGCTTTGAGAATTATTTGGAAAATAGGAATATGAATAACCATATTATTGAACAATAATTATATTTTTATACGTTCTTTGCATGAAATTTGAAGAAGAAGAGTTTTTTATTCTGTTAAAATTGCTTTTTTTCCAAGTTTTTGATCGTTTAATTTACCTTGGTATACTTTTTTCTAACGGTAAAGATAAACTTTTGGTGTTTGGTTAACATTTTGAGTACTTCTTGCTCTAGTAATAATGTGTTAAAGCGATTCACATTAATAAAGTTATCTTCGAGTTATTTATGAGTCAGACCACCCTAAACCGATTACCTACTACCACATAATCAGAACTTTTAGCACACGACCCTTTTTGCTTTAAAAGTAGCACAAGGACTTAAGCCATATCTCCAATAACTTTATGTTTTGTCTGTCTTTCTGTCTACGTAGAAAACAAGTTTTCATTTGTCGTTTGGTTTTATTAACATTTTGAAAAAACAGATGCTTTGCCAACCATTTTTTACTGTTTAATTTGTTGTTTGCATGTTGTATGGTTTTTTTATACCACAACAACTCCCCTGTTATTCTATGTTTTTTTTGATCAATTCTTACTGAACCATTATTTTATTCTTATAGATTAATTAATTATACAAACATTATATTCTCCTCTAAGGTAATAAATTAATTGTTTCAACCCTCACTATACGTGGGATATTCCTACTATTTTTAAATACTATTTAGCCAAGGAAATTCTATTTTGGTGCCGATATTTTGATGATATTGGTACTTCTACATTAGACATATTTTTCCAGTTTTGCATCAAAACTTACATCCAAATCTCGAGTTTACATCAAAAATAGAAGAAAATAAATCAATAACTTACACCACCTTTCATCACATAACGTTTTCTAGTTTCGATGGGCTCAGAAAATGTTGAAAGAGAAATTAAAACAATTCAATAAATTGTAATATCAAATATGAACAATATAATTGTTTTAAAATAATAGTAATAAGAAATTATAAATTGTAGTTCAGTTTTTCCGAAACAGAATGAAGAAAAAAACAATATTTTAATTCAAATTTCAGAGATAATAACACACAATCCAATGAAAAATCTTACATTTTCTCCACACAAAAATATTGGGTCTCCTTTAACAAATGCTGAAGAGAAGTAAGCTTTTTTACAAAAATCTAGTTTATATTAGATCAAATGATCTCATGGGAATGCAGTTAATATCGGTGATACACAAATGGATCTTACATATAAATCTTTATTCATCATTATAATTTGTTTTACATTAGTGCATGTTTGGATAAACATGAATTAAAAAGATATATTCTTCAATTTTCCATAGCAAAGCAATCATATTGTTATTACCGTCTACAAATTCACAGTTCAAGGCGAAATGTGCAGTCTAAAGACCTTAAACGAGCACCACAAAAAAGTGTCAAAACTCACTAATGCCTAATTTAGATCAAATATTCCGAAAAACAAATACCATTTTTTTAAAAACAAAACAAAAAAAACGTAAAATGCGTACAGAGCTCACAAATTTTTCATCGCCCGAGATATTGAGAGCTATTTGTATCTGTTTTTTTTGTGTGGAATTTACTCTTTTATTTATGATCTTTGCCGCATATGGCGTAGTTTCATCTTTGTCTGTCGCGTTATAAACTTTCTTTTAAGTAAAAATCTTGTGGATAAAGTAAACTTGGGCATGTTCTTAGCACCACGTAATGCGACGCTGATAGACATATTGCTACAACATCCTCGCGTTACCTTTATAGAAAATTATACTGCTCAACACCATAAATTAACTGAAGCTTAAGTGAAATTCAGAACACATCGGGCGAATCTAACTTTTTACTTTGAGCTGTGAGTTTTCTTGAAATTTCAGTTTAAACTGTAAAGTGTGGTTGGTTTATTGAAATTTATATTTTCAACTGTAAATCTGGTAAATTTCCAGTTAAAATTTTATGGTTTGATACATTTTTAGTTCAAATTGTTCCCTACAATTCTCAACATAAATCGTGAATTTGGTTGAATTTCCAGTTAAAACTGGAAATTTTGTTGTATTTCCAGCTCTAAATGCAAATTTTCTTAATTTCTAAGCTCAAATCGTAAACTTGATAAATTCCCAGTTGGAGCGGTAAATTTTGTAAAATTTCCAGGTTAAACTGTGGAATTATTTCTCAATATTATTGAACTATATAATAGACAACTAGAGATGAATTAAACAATAGAGTAGTTTGAAAAAATGTCGGTAGTCGGTAATCACGAACTTCTTTTTCACCTTCATTCATTCAAAACAGATGGTACATAAGCGCTTTGCTCGTGCGTTAAAATACCTCGATTGTTAATAGCCCTAATAGTGTTAGTTACAAAACTTTTCCGTCGACTGTACAACTTGAATTCTCTTTTTCAATATTTTAAAAACTTAGAATATTTATTTGATTCATAGGTAAGTACTGTCAAGAATAAATCATGACATTGAAATGTCACTGTTTTCGTTTTTCTTAAATTCTTTTTCGGGCAGTCGCATGCGAAGTCAGTATTTCGCGTTCTCAGCACAGTCCGCGAAATTTAATTTCGCGGCCGTTACCCATAGCAACGGCTGCGAAACCAAACGTCACTTCCAAATTTGACATTTCTAAAATACTACAAAGACAAGGATTATTTTTTATTGAATACCAACAAATACATAAGTACCTACTTATATTACTTAGGATAAATATTAACATTAATTGTACAGTTTGTATTATTACTTATATTTACTCCAGAAGTTAAAGCAAGAACTGTCAAAATATTTTGTTTATATTGAAACATATCATTTCCATAGTACACGGTGACATTGTTAAATAAATTGAACTGCTGTTGATTTTAGAGCAATAATATATTTATTTACAATTATCTAGTTTAATAATTTTAACGATTGCACCAAAAATAGTGTGTATGCTATAGCGTGGAAGTGAAAGTAAGTAATGAGTTACTTCTCTACCGTTTTAAAGGTTAGAAATGTTTATATTACTGACCGATTGTGAATAAAATTATGTAAATTAAATCGAATTATTGATAGAAACTAACGTCAAATCAGTTACAGTTCATATATGCTTTCAAAGTCAAAGGTAATTTGATATTTTTCCCGTAAAGGTGTGGACGTATTGCTCCAATCAACTGTGTATTGGCTTATGGAAAGCGTACATTTTCAACAGATGCCATAAATTAAAAAAAATTAAATAGGTATCAGTAAGATTTCCAGCTGGGAGTATCTAAAAATCAGCGTGTGATCATTTTTCCAAACAATGTTGCAGCGAATATTTTGGTAGGCCCAAGGGTTTTACGGGATGATACGCATTAACCTAATTATTCGAAAGTAGGTACTTCGTTTTGATGAGTCGGGAAACTTTTTTAATTTACGAAAGTAATGGACAACTGGACAATTTCTTTAAGCCTTGATAGATATTGATTTGGTCGGTTTTTATGTGAAATTGCAAGATAGTGATGGAAGGTCGCCGGGTAACTTTTTTATTGGAATTCCTGAAAAAGATACTTGGTATCGGACTGGAAGTAGTATCTTAGAAACGGTCTAAATATATTATCAAATAATATAAAGCCTCCGATTTGTATGATATTCATTCACTCACATTGACAAATGTTGGAAAAAATCCGGAAATGGAAAAAAATGCTTATTTCCGTGTAACTTTTGATAGTACTTTGTCAGCGTACATACCTATGTACGGTGCTGTCTATGTACATCAAATAATGCGTAGAGATGGGCGATACTGTGTAAATTATCGATACACCGTACCGTTATAAATAATATATTGTTTTAAAGATAAACTATCAATATTAAAAATCAATATTAAAAAATATCGTTATGAAAAGTATCAATACTGAAAATTTCGATATTTTATCGATACGATATATTTCGGAAACAAATTTCCTTTACAAAAATACGCAGATTTAATAGTTTATTCTATATTGTACCCCATCTCTAGTTACCTAAGCCGGAAAGTTGTGTTGTCATAGCAACATGTGCTATTTAAATGCAAAGCGTGAATTATGAATCATAATTCACTCTAGTAGACATGTGGGTAGAGTTTGTTTAACCATCCTTTGCCGTTACGTCATACATTGTCCAGCTTTATCTCTCATCCATTAAATAGATGAAACGGAATTATGACGTCATTAGGTATTTCTTAACTAATGTCGTAAATTTTATTAGTTGCTTTTGACAGTAAAGTTGTCATATATTAGAATTTGTTCAGTATTTTTGGTCATTTTCGCCTTTTTCAATCAATTTTTCATTGTCAAAATGCCTTCCCGGTATAACGTGTGTGCAATGGCATCAGCTCTCGCTATTTGCCACATACTATCTGATATGAGTATTTCACCTAACGGGTATAATGAAAAAGAGCGAAGTTTAAATTTGAAGTTGATTAATTACTTTTCAAGAGAAAGAGATGCTGGAATGCCGTTGTTTCCGTTAAATGCAGTCCTGTTATCATAGATCTGAATGAATCGGACTTCCACAATGATGATGAAGATGAGTTTGTCAGTGATGAAGCTTAGATTTTGCGTATTATTTCATTACATATGCCATTTCAGTTTACCTTTCTTATCCGTTTGTTCGTTCCTTTTTCCTGTTTTTATTGGGAGTTTTTTCAGAAAAAATTTATTTATTGCCTTTTAATATATATTATATAAATCGCCATTTAATCACGATTAGGTAATCCGTAATTTTTTAAATTCAGTAAAAAATCATGCTCATGTTAATAAACATCCCCAAGCTAGAAATTTGAAACCGATCAGTTAAAAAAAACGGAGATTTCAAGTTAAAACAAAACTAAATTATGTAAAAAAGTACGCAACGCATAAAGCAAAATACAATTTTTGGCATTACTAATTAATTCATATAAACACACCTTAACATGCATCATTGAAAACAATTCTTAACAATTCTTGTCATTGATTATAATTTTGAGGTTAAGTGTAAAATAACATTCGACTAATATAAGACAAACGTAAAACAGCAGAATACGTCACCGATTATGACGTAACGGCAAAGGATGGTTAAACAAACTCTATCATAGGTGTACCTTTTGTTAGGAGCTAAAATATTGACTTATTATTGAGTGGTCGTGGACAAATATGATTTCTTAGTAGGAAACTTATATACCGCATGTAGATACCTTTGTTTATATACATTTTACTTGTTTATTTAGTCGGATATTAAAATAAAAACATAAATTTTTTATAACAATAACAAATATTCTTAATTTCCTACAATAGTTTCATTGATATTTTAATGCATGAATGGCAAGCACAATTTTGAAGGGCATTGTATTCAAATATTCTAATATTTCTCAAGATAGAGACGAAAAACGACCCGAGAACTAGTACATAAAATGCGACTGTGTACTCCAAAGGAGCTACTTTATTTAATCTTTTTTCATACTTATATAATTTATAACTCGAAGAAAGGCGCAGGATGTATATTTTATTAGTGCCGCCATGCGGACAGATTACATATTGAGATTTATTTAAATAATGGTTTTTGAATAAATCATTGTTCTTTTAGGTAAACATAGGAAAGTTATTATAAAGTAAACATTTTGTAAGTAATGTAAATTTATAAATTATTATTGAAACTGGGAAGTTATTGAGAACATAAATTTATATCTACCTAGTTTCTGTTTTCCTTTCAACAGTTGTTAAGATTCAGTGATCGTCAAGAAATCAAACATTTGACACATTTTCAAAAATGGTTATCTCTTTGACTCCCACTCATTTAATTTTGTTGACTTTTTTCGTCAATTGTATTTCAATGCTTTTGTAGCAATCAGTATCGGATATACGAAGTCTGAGTCACCACTCTTAATGATTTTTGGGGCCGCTGCCACTGGTACAAGTGCAATATTGCCGCTGTTTGTATATAAAATACTTAAAATGGTAGTTTGAGGAGACAAATAATGTTTAGTAACTCGTTTTTTTTACTTACAAATATAAATTATATCTATGGAAAAGGTGAGATTAAACACAATGGGGGGAAGTTCCGCGAGTCTCTTTAGCATATTATCTATTAAGCACTCTGGTCTGGTCTGATCACTGGTAGCAATACTGGTGGTTGACATTTTGATGTAAAGTTAAATTTGAAAATATGGAGAGTGCATATAAATGTTTTTCACGCGAAATTCAAGACACCTTATATATGATGCAGCAACTACAAATTATGCTAGGTGAACAGAGAAGAAGAATCTTCCGTGTTTCATGGCTAGTCAGATTTTCATTGCCCTCGATACGTCTTCAGTTCTTCGATGTAATAGCATTGTCAGTGTAATAGCATTGTCAGTGTAATGAATGACCATAAAATAAAGCAATGTTGTCAGATATATTTTCTAAAATTGTTAGGCTCGCAACACAAATGTTCCCCTGTGATGCCTTTTGGCCTAAACATTAAGTCATTAATTATTTAAAATATTATCGAATAAATTCCCTTCAGCTAATTCCAATAAACCACGAATTGTTTTATAAATAATAAATATAAAGGTTACACGTACGAGTCAATGTCAAAGCAAATAAACATTATCTAGTATCATGTATGTTTACTTATAGTGAACTTGACTCTTTGTATATATAGGTAACAATAGTATTTTAAGTATTCATTATTAATTCATTATTGATTCATTATTATTATTAAGTCATTATGATGGTCATTCATGAAAGGATGATTACAGTCAGTATCATTCATTCTAAGTAGTAATCTAAGAGTAGTCAATTAGTGTTAGTGGTTAATGTATAGTAAATATTAAATAGAACATGTCCCAGTGAAACAGGTAGTTGTTTTATTCCTGGGGGATGACCCACCAAGTGACCAGCAGCACCACCTAGTCAGAGGCCCTTCTACTATCCTACTACACCCAGTATCCTCATTACATTACACATTACATGGCGATCCTGCAAACAATTGGAGTTCTGTAACAATGGGTGGTAAAGCAACGAAACAAGCGGTCCAAGAAAATGGCGTGGTCAACAGTAATTTTATAGTACAAGAAGAGGAACTCAAAGCAGATCTGGAGGTGAAGATTCTTATCTACATTATTGTGGTTGTTTTGGTACTACAATTTGGATGGTCTATATATAAGAATCATAGAAGACAAATGAAGAGGGAGATAAGAAGAAATCTACAGCAAAGCACGCTAAATCTGTAGGATGGTGAGAATATTATTTTTTTGTAAACTTTAAGGGTATATTCTGTTTTGTGGCTAAAATTTTTTTTTTGATAATTGATATTTCATATTTTTATTTCTATTGACAATGAATTTTAAATGTCCTCGAGTGATGGAAATGCAGTAACGTGGGATGAATTTGAGATTAGATTGAATTTAATTTTAGAAGATATACGTAGGAATAGTAAGCGTGTGTTAAAAAAGGAGGTTCCAAAAAGCTCAGATAGTCATATAGATATAATAAATAAGTTGTGTGATTCATTTAATAGTTTCTCTAAGTTAATAAATAAGAATTGGTATAAGTTAGAGGAGAATCAGCAGAGTACATGTATTTTATATTTTAACAAAATTAGAGAAAAGGTAGAGAAAGCATTTCAAGTGTTAGATTGTCAGTATGAAGTTCCGTCTCAATTAATTACGCGTAATAATTTAATTAATAATTTAATAGTATTAGAAGCAATGAGCAAAGATAAAAAGGAGAAAATGGCATTAAGTATGAATGACTTTTTCAATTTAGCTGGTAAGATATTACCAAATGAATTTAATGGGGATATAAGCAAATTGCAATCTTTTGTAGATGCTATAAGTTTGCTACAGGTTGGTGCAGCAGAGCATGAGGAGAATGCTGTACTATTTGTGAAAACTAGGCTAACTGGAAAGGCCAGGAGTCTAATCACCACCGAAAAATCGTTGGTAGAAATTATAGGAACCCTTAAAAAGGGACTAAAGGGAGATAGTGCTAGTTTAGTAGGAGCTAAATTAAGCAAATTAAGACAAAACAATAAGGATATAGTTGAGTATGCTTCAGAGATGGAGAAATTAACAGATCAGTTACAAGCCGCGTATTTGGCAGAAGGAATGCCAGTACATTTAGCAACTAAGTATACAACAGAAGCAGCAGTAAAATCACTGATCGACAACTCAGCATCAGAGCGGATAAAAACCGTTATAGCAGCTGGAAATTTTACGACACCACAAGAGGTGATGACTAAATTGGTTTCCATCAATGTGGAAAACAATCAGTCAACAGGAAGTGTTCTGCATTATAAGGCAGATAGAAATAAGTTTGTGTCAGGAAATACCTATTTTCCACAGCGAAATACCTATTTTCCTCAGCGAAGACACTCTTATGTAAATCATAATGGAGAAAATAATTTCCATAGGAAAAATAACTACGATAACAGTAGGAAATTTCACGCCAATCAAGGCAATAGGAGATTTACTGGTTACAGGGAGAAACCAGAAGAATATAGGAACAAGCCTAACAATAGGTTTAACAATGATAATAAATATAGAAATGTAAGAATGTGTGAGAGTGGAGAGACGAGAGTGGAAGATGAACAGAAAGAATTGGGGTTTTGAAAAAGAAAGGTGAAAAATCCAAAATTTTAAATAACTTGCATAATAATAATCATTATATTTATAACTTTGATTTAACTCTTTCAAACTTTGTGCAAATTAAAACTGACATATCGGATAATATAGATACTTTTATATTAGATACAGGTGCAGATATATCGTTATTAAAAATTTCAGATAATTTTCCACATCACTTAATAAAGACAACACAAATCTTAAATATTAAAGGAATAACTCAGGGAGAAATTAAAACTTTGGGTACAATAGAAACTTTTCTTTTTATTAAGGGTGTAGCATTTCAACATTGTTTTCATGTAGTAGAGGAAGAATTTCCTATACCTACGAATGGAATTCTAGGTAGAGATTTCATAAGAAATTATAATTGTATTTTAGATTATTCAGAATTAAAATTATACATAGATTGTAAATCTAGGAATACAGTAACATTAGAAATTCTTGACAATCCTGAATATGATACTTTGGCAATACCGCCTAGATGTGAAGTCTATCGGTTGGTAGAAAGTTTCAAAAACTTAAGACAAGATAAAGTTGTTGAGCAACAAGAACTATTACCAGGAATATTTATAGCAAGATCTATTATATCAAAAACTAATCCTTATGTCAGAATTTTAAACACAAATTATGAAAGCAAGTCGATAAATACAAACAATATTAAAATATTGGATTTAAATTTATTTCATGTATATGCTGTGAAGAATGAAAGTAAGAATAGGTTGAAAGAATTAAGAAAAACATTAAATTTAGAGGTACCAGAATACGTGAGGGATAAGCTAATAGATCTTTGTGAGAATTTTTCAGATATTTTTGCTTTAAAGAACGACATTTTAACGCATAATAATTTTTATGAGCAAAAGCTATTGGTAAAAGATGATACTCCAGTATATATTAAAAATTATCGCACGCCACATTCTCAATCTTCAGAACTTAATAATCAGGTCCAAAAGTTATTAGAACAAGGTATAATTGAATCTTCAATCTCAGATTATAACAGTCCAGTTTTACTTGTTCCCAAAAAGGCAATCAATGGAGAGAAGTCTTGGAGACTTTGTATAGATTTCAGGCAATTGAACAAGAAAATAGTCACAGATAAATTTCCATTACCCAGAATAGATTCGATCTTAGATCAGTTAGGGAGGTCGAAATGGTTTTCAGTCATAGATCTTATGTCAGGTTTTCATCAAATTCCTTTAGAACAGTCGTCAAGGAAATATACATCTTTTAGTACAGAAAAAGGTTCTTTTCAGTATACAAGATTACCATTTGGTTTAAATATAAGTCCAAATAGTTTTTCAAGAATGATGTCCATAGCATTCTCAGGATTAACTCCAGAAAAAGCATTTCTTTATATGGATGATATAGTCGTAATAGGGATGTCAGAAAATCATCATTTAAGTAATCTCGAAAGGGTGTTTGACACATGTCGGAAATTCAACCTTAAATTAAATCCACAAAAATGTCAATTCTTCAGGCGAGAAGTAACGTATTTAGGACACAATTTGTCCAGCGAAGGGGTTCTACCCGATAAGGCAAAATATTCAGTCATTGAGAAGTATCCAGTGCCCAAAAATTCAGAAGAATCTAAAAGGTTCGTAGCATTCTGTAACTATTACAGACGTTTCATTCCAAATTTCGCTGAAATATGCATACCTCTCAATAAATTATCTAGGAAAAATGTGAAATTCGAGTGGTCGGAAGACTGCGAAAAATCATTCCAAATACTAAAATCGGCATTAATTCAGCCGCCTATTTTGAAATATCCAGATTTCAATAAAAAATTTATATTGACAACAGATGCTTCAAATATTGCGTGTTCTGCAATACTTAGCCAGGAATACGAAGGTATAGATCTACCTATAGCTTATGCATCGCGAGGTTTTAAGAAAAGTGAATTAAATAAACCTATAATCATGAAAGAACTGTTAGCTATCCATTGGGGAATTAATCATTTTAAGTGTTATTTATATGGTTCTACACATTTTATTGTGAAAACGGATCACAAGCCGTTAACACATCTTTTTTCGATGACAGACCCAACTTCGAAACTTACGAGAATTAGACTAGACCTAGAAGAATACAACTTCGAAATACAATATTTGAAAGGAAATTCAAATTATGCGGACAGTATTTCAAGGATATCCATAAATGAATTAAAAGACTTGTACATTGACAATGCTCACATCTTAGCAATAACGAGGTCAAAAACTCGTCAGAATAAAGCTCAGCCTATAGGAGAAGATAAAATAGTTTCCACAGAAATAAAGGAAGATATTCGCAAGCCAGCAGTATATAAAGTACTGAATAATTTAGAGGCGCATAAATTACCAATTCTGCAATTTGAAAATAACCGTGTTTCGTTAAGGATGAACATACGGATCAAAAACAGGATGAGATTTAGCCAAGCCTTATTAAATACCGATATAGTTAACTTTGATTTAGGTCAAACGTTAGTTCAGCTTGATAAGCTAGCGGTAAATAATGGAATAAAAAGGATGAAAATTTATATGAATGATATTATTTTCACACAGTGCACTATAAAAGAGTTTATGGAAAAAGGAAACGATACGTTAAAAAACGTACAAATATGTATTTGCGATATACCTAAGATGGTGGAAAAAGAAAAGCAACAGATTTTAGAAACTTATCATAATGATCCTTTATTTGGAGGTCATGTAGGAAATAACAGGCTATTGAAAAAATTAAGAGCGAATTTTAGATGGAAAAACATGGAAAAAGATGTAAGAAAATATATTAAGCAATGTCACAAGTGTCAGGTCAATAAAGCAAAGAATAATCACAAGGAAGAATTTGTATTAACGGATACAGCAGAAAAACCATGGGATATAACATATATAGATACGGTCGGTCCTTTTCCACAAAGTGAAAATGGTAACCGTTATTGCATCACAATGTTATGTGAATTAACGAAATATGCAGTAATAATTCCAGTTAAAAACAAAGAAGCGAACACGATAGCTCGTGGAATTTTTGAAAATTTCATACCAAATTACGGTCTAATGAAACAAATTAGGACAGATTTAGGCACAGAATATAAAAATGAAATATTCAACGCTTTAACTAAAATGTTAAATATTAGGCATAATTACTCAACAGCATATCATCATCAATCTATAGGAGGTTGTGAGAAATTACATAGAACGCTTAATGAGTATGTGAGACACTTTATAAATGAAAGTAAGGATGATTGGGATGAATGGTGTAAACTATTTGCTTATTGTTATAATACGACTCCAAGCTCGTATCATGGTTATACGCCATTTGAATTATTGTTCGGTAGACGTGCTAACTTACCCGGGAATCTAACAAACGAGATTGAGCCATGCTATAATATTGATGAATATCAGAATGAGTTAAAATATAAACTGCAGGTAGCTCATCAGAGAGCAGAGAAATATTTAACCAAACATAAACTGAGTAGACAAAGTCAAAATAGTAAGGTAGCTAATCCAGTTGATTTTAAAATAGGGGATTCAGTGTTAGTAAAGAGGGAAAATAGAACCAAATTCGAATCTCAATATATAGGTCCATTTACAGTCACAGAGGTGAGTGATGTTAACTGTAAAATTAAATTAGAATCAGGTGTGATAAAAGAAATACACAAAAACAGAATCCATCCTTATTGTAAAATGAATTAAAAATTGTAAAATTGAAAGTGCGAGTGAGTTTATAAACATTTCCGAATAATAAACAAAAGTGTTATAACAAACGTTCAAAACATTGAAGTGAAAATAAATAAACAACTAAGTGATCGTAAACGATTTTTAAAGGCAATGAACATTCATTTATTTATGAATATATTATGTAATCGTAGGTTAGTGACATTATTTAATAACCATCTACCATTTATTTTTAGGATAATTGTAAATTCATTTCATTAGGGGGAAAGGAAGCTCAACGGAATTTATTCTTTTTGTAAAAGGGGAAGGTGTGATGCCTTTTGGCCTAAACATTAAGTCATTAATTATTTAAAATATTATCGAATAAATTCCCTTCAGCTAATTCCAATAAACCACGAATTGTTTTATAAATAATAAATATAAAGGTTACACGTACGAGTCAATGTCAAAGCAAATAAACATTATCTAGTATCATGTATGTTTACTTATAGTGAACTTGACTCTTTGTATATATAGGTAACAATAGTATTTTAAGTATTCATTATTAATTCATTATTAATTCATTATTGATTCATTATTATTATTAAGTCATTATGATGGTCATTCATGAAAGGATGATTACAGTCAGTATCATTCATTCTAAGTAGTAATCTAAGAGTAGTCAATTAGTGTTAGTGGTTAATGTATAGTAAATATTAAATAGAACATGTCCCAGTGAAACAGGTAGTTGTTTTATTCCTGGGGGATGACCCACCAAGTGACCAGCAGCACCACCTAGTCAGAGGCCCTTCTACTATCCTACTACACCCAGTATCCTCATTACATTACACATTACACCCCTTACTTCAGTAAACTGTTAGTTCGTGATGTTATAAGAAAGCTAGTTTGGACATATTTTTAAAAAAATACATAATATGAATTTATTAGTAAACATTGGAATAAGTCGCTTGAAATTGCTGAAAAAAGGAAAACTAATCAAAACCACTTTATGTATATTACTATATTTAAGAAAATTTTGAAGAGTTGCCAACGTAGATGCAGGTACGCTCAAGACTTCCGAACAATCCAATCATCAACTACAGTGTTTATCGTAATATAACGAAATAACCGAAGTATACTCACTTTGACCACTTTTTCAGAAAAAATTCTACGGTCTTGAGGGTGTTCGGGGGGGTTGTGTTGTGGTTCGGCTTATAATTCAGTAGTTACATTCAGTGTCGGTTGTGAATTTTGTTTCAAAGAAATATTTAATATAATATCTATTTCTTGGTTGAGTGAGTTTAGTGTATTGTTATAGGTATTTATAGGAAAGTGTAGGTGATCTAGTGTAGAAAAGTATCATTAATATAATACCTATTTGATGGTGTAGTGGTCAGTGAATTGATATTAATATAATAGACGTTAGTGTAAGTTTTATAATATAATTAATTAGAATGGCATTTTGGAGACCATTTGAAACGACAGTCCAAGATGATGCGCGGGATTATTGAATTGTGGATTTAAATATAAGAAGTTAGATAATCGAATGGTAATAATGGAATCTCGGCGTATCGCTGAACTTAGACAGGAGTATTTGCGCAAAAAAGGGTACCGTGATTCAAATAGAACTATAATTTATTTAGACGAAACTTGGTTTGATACGCTTGATGTTGTCAAATATGGTTGGGTTGACGACACAAAAAACTGTTCTTTAGATACTCCGTATTCTAGAGGAAAACGCTTTATTATTGTATTACAAATTTTATGAATTTTGTATGCAGGTTGATTTATTTCATTCAAATTGATATAGTAGATTAACATTATTTCACAATATTCGAATTTATAAAAAATGTATATGCATGCCATTGGGCGGCTTTTTCCTTCAAAGGGATTAAAAATATGGGTCATTACATTAACTTTGGAAGAACTATACTACCAGTATATATATTACTATACAGGGTGTTTCTAAATTCACGCGACAAAATTCAGGAGATGATAACTCGTATAAAATGAAGATGGGTCTTTCCTATAACAAAATTTCCTCAGCCCACCCCTTTCCGAGATATCACCCATAAAAGGTGGTGACTAAAATTGAGTTTTTATTTTTTTTCTAAAATTTCAGTAAAGCTAGAAACTTGAACTCGCACTCGCAAAGGACTAACCAGGGGTATTTTTTAAATATTCCTGTTACATTATACGGGGGTGAAATTAGCAGCCCTTACTTAATTTCATATCAAAACTTTTTTTCGAGATGATGTTTTATGGAATGCAATTTAAATTAAAATCTTTGTTTTATTTAAACCATTTTTTTATTCTTAAATCCCACCTGAAATACAGATGTGAGATTTTTCAGAGCTTAGCTATAGCTGTGACCTGCTTTTTCCAATTATACCCCTGCTCCAGTGCAATTTGCAGTTTCAGACCCATGGCGTACCATGACTGTATATTCCTGTCTAAATGTTGTCAGCCAATTCCTTTTTGTCTGTAGTTGACACCTCAAATGGACTTTAAAATGAATATCGTATGATTTGTGCAATGGGTTCTCATGTAGAGCACTAGCTTTGAACCAATTTGGTTTTATCAAGCGGCGCTTATTGCGCTTTCACTTAACATGGGTTTCTTCAATTATTATGCCTCGTATATCCAGACACAGCAAAACAATAATTAACTTGACGGAATAAATACTAAAAATTTAAAATGATATTATCCGTATCGTTTTACGATTTTGGTTTTTAATACGTACGCTCATTCAAACGGTAACTCGTTTGATGAACAAGAGTATCATAAACAGTTTTATGTTCCGTGAACCAGACTATAAGTACAAAAGGAAATCAAAAATGGGATGTCGTTGGATGGAATAGGCTAAGTTATTGTTGGATGAGTACTTGTCATAAAATTAGATACCTACCAAGATTATGGTTGACTCAAGATTATTTATGTGCCTCAGAACATTATTTAGTATTATTACTTGATAAAAATTTTGATATAAAAAATTTAAACATGTTTTTGAAGTAATGAACGGAGCTGAAATGATTGCAGATGAAAAATTTAAACAAAAAAACTTTAGGAAACAAAAGGTAACCAATAATTTGCATAAAAATTGAACTACTGAAGGACACGATATATGGAAGATAAAACAGGGGCAGAACACGGGAACAGATGAAGCGAAAGACGCGATTGCTTCAATTCGACGCGACAGCTCTGGCCAAGAATAAACAAGGAAAGAACAAGAGAGATCCTAGAATATAGAAAGGACTCAATTCAGAAGATCACGGAAGTGATTACTGACTGGACACTGCACAGTAGGGGCGAGACTCCGGAAAATCGAGGTGAAACTGGATGATCTGTGCAATGAATGCGAGGAAGAGGAAGAGACGGTGGAACATCTCATATGTCTATGCCCTGCCCTGGGCAGGTAGGCGCCAGAGGTATTTGGGGAGTAAACGACTTGAGAGTCTAGTAGAGGCAGCAGAGATGGACATCGGAAATTTGGAGAACTTTATAGGAGGATGGAAAAGCCTAAGACATTAAGGAATTAAAGGAAAGATATAAAGGACTAAGGATAGGTAAAAACAGGATGGCTCAACATCATGAGCCAAAAAGGGTATCACTATGGGCCTAGGGCCTCTGAGTGGACCGGGCCGGAAAGGACCTGGTCGCCCATATAACCTAACCTAATTTATCCGCAAATATTTGTCACTAGGATAGAGTGAGAGCTCAAAACACAAAGGCATCATATCAGAACACCTAAGGAATATATCATCTGGATAACTAAGCACAAGAGTACTAGGAGCAAAGTGGAAATATAAATCCTCCTATGTGCGTGAATGTAAATAAAAAAAATATATAAAAATTTGTAACCCAACATGAAAGTAATAAAACCTTAAAGTAGAAGGGAAAAAGGAGAAAAGCTAATTTCAAACCTTTTTCTCTCGTCATAGTAAAAATTCTTTTTCTTTTTTTTTTACTTTCTACATTTAATAGTCATTTATTATAACATAGAACATAACCAGAGATGTATTCTCTTTATAAATTTTTAGGGTGTTTGAGTCAACTTTCTTATAAGTTATGATAGAATTTTTGAATGTCTTAGACGACGAAGAAATAGAGACAAAACTTATTGATAATTTCGAGGACTATATACGGGGAAGAGTAGACAAGAACAGATATGGGCTAGGAGTTGTTCACCTAAATATAAGAAGCTTACAAAAACATTTTAATGAGTTGCTGGTGTACGTTGAAATGGCTAAAGATATGCTTGACGTTATTATATTATCAGAAACAGGTAACATAAAAAATACTAAAGATTTTTCTATACCCAAGTTTTCAATCCACTATAACGAGGCAGTATTTAACAAATGCGATGGTACTATAATATATGTAAGAAATACTTTATCAGCTATTATTAATATTGAGCCTGTGAATGAAACTAAATTCCTAAGAGCTGTATTAACTACTAGTAATCTTCCTAAAAATTGCAAAATAGGGCTTACTGGTTTCTACAGACTACCAGCTACCGATGCAAACACGTATTTAGACAATTTAGAAATATACCTTAATTCTATAGAACTTCAAAATTTAGAAATTTATGTAGGTGACATAAACATCGATCTATTAAAAAGAGAAACAAACATAACAAATAACTACTTAAATATAATGAATTCTAAAGGTTTTGTTTCATATATAAATAAACCGACGAGAGTAAAAGCTGCCATTGATCATATTTTTATAAGAGCTCAGAAAACCTTAAAGGAAAGCATTGAAATTGAACCAATTATATTCCATACAGATATGACAGATCATTATTCCCCTTTTGTATTAATATCCTTTTCCTCACAAAAACAAAAATTAACGGAACTAGAAAACAAACTTTCTGTGATAGATTTTAAAAAGGTAGAGCAATCTTTAAAAACAGTGACTTGGGTTGATGTAATTAGTTGTACTGATCCGCAACAAGCTTACGATATATTTTTTAATAAAATTGATAAGCTCATCAGGAGCAACACAGCTGTTAAAAATAAAAATCATAACAATAATATAATTAAACTAAAACCATGGATAACAACTGGTTTAATAAACTCCATAAAGCATCGAGATTATCTAAAAAAGAAATTATCAAAAAATTATACTCTAGAGCTCGAAAACCACTATAAAAGCTATAGAAATAAACTTCATTTCCTAATAAGAAAAACAAAAAACGAACATTATCAAAATAAAATCTCTCTAGCCGGAAATAATTACAAAAAAATATGGAGGGTTATAAATGACATTACAGGATGTACAAAAAAGTTTAAACAAATTGAAAATATATCTATAAAGTCAGAAAAAAATGACTACATCAACCATAATAAATCAAAAGCAGATATATTTAACAATTTTTTTACAAATTTGGGTGAAAATATGGCCAACAAAATAAATAAAGTTAAAATTCCAGATAAGTTTCTTAAAAAGGATACGGTTAAATCAAATATATTCCTGAAACCTATAACAGAAAATGAAGTAATTATTTTAATAAGTGAATTAAAGAATAATTCAGCACCTGGCCCAGACAATCTAACAGCAACTACAATAAAAAATATACATACATATATTACTCTTCCATTAACGCATATTATTAATCTCTCCTTTCAATCAGGGAAAATTCCAAGTCAATGGAAGGAATCTGTTGTCACCCCCGTGTACAAATCCGGTGATCCTGGAGAACTAACCAACTATAGGCCAATTTCAGTAATCAATAACTTAGCCAAAATATTTGAAAATGCGATTAAAAGCAGACTAATACATTTTTTTAATATTCATAATGTTATAACAGAATGTCAGTATGGGTTTATACAAAATTCAAGCACTGAAGATGCAGTAGTTGATTTTCTAGAAAAGACCGTTGGCGCAGTAGATGTTTCATTAAAAAGTGTTGCAGTATTTCTCGATTTAGCTAAAGCATTTGACACCGTCTCACATAACATTCTACTTGACAAACTGTATAACTACGGCATAAGAGGTGTAGCACTAGAACTCATTGAGAACTATTTATCAAACAGAACCCAGCGCGTAAAAATAGGAAAAGACAGAAGCTCTAATTCCCTAGTAAAGGTGGGTGTTCCACAAGGGACCGTATTAGGACCAATTCTCTTTCTCGTTTATATGAATAACATTACACAAATTGATAATTTCTCTGGTAAAGTCATATGCTACGCGGATGACACTGTAATTATTTTCACTGGTAAAGAATGGCATGAGGTCAAACTCACCGCAGAAACAGCATTGGGGAAGATAAGTTTATGGTTAAATGATAATCTACTAACCTTGAATGTGTTGAAATCAAAATGTATTACCTTCAGCTCAACCATCGTTAAACAACCTGAAAACTTTGAAATTAAACTGCACTCCAATGACTGTCAAATAATCGATTGTAACTGCCCCATAATACAAAGAGTGTCCCAAATTAAATATTTAGGTGTTATACTTGACCAACACCTACGCTGGTCACAACATATTGTCCATGTTAGCAATAGATTGAGAGCCTTAATGCATAAATTTTATGTTCTCCGAGAAATTCTTTCAAAGAAAAATTTACTAATACTTTACAATTCTCTGGTGGAATCCTTATTAAGATACTGTATAGTAGCTTGGGGTGGAGCATTTCACTCCACTATTAAAATTTTAGAGACAACACAAAATACCATTTTAAAAATCATCCTAAAAAAAGAAAAGCTATTTTCAACGAAAAAATTGTTTAATGAATCAAAGATACTTAACATTAAACTACTTTTTGCTTATCAATGTATAATAAGAATATACAAAAGCGGCGATAAATTTAACAACAAAAATACCCATTTAACTCGATCAGTTACTAATATGGAGATACCTCTAAATTTCTTTAAAAAATCAGTCAGTCAAAGATCATCATCCTTCTTCGGTCCAAAATTTTTTAATACAATCCCGATTCACATCAGACAAATAAAAAAATTAAAAAAATTTCAAATTGAATTGAAAAACCATCTAATAACTAATCAAAATAGAATATATGATATAATGGCTCAATAACATACAAACTACTGGTTCGTTATTCATTGCTTGTCTACTACTTCCTTACGTGAGTATTGTCTTCTTTTTTATTATCATCTATTTTAGTTTTATTAATTGTCTACATTTGTTCGTCTCAAAACTCTACTTGCACCTTAATTTAGTTTTGTTTTTCTTTTTCTTTGTTGTTTTCTACTTATTTTATATATTCAATATTAGCTATTTAAGATAAAACGTGCAGAGTAAATACTACCTGATTGAGTATAAACAAAACAGGCAGACAATGCCTAGGTAAATGCTCAGTTAGGTGTCTTTATGTATTTTTATGTTTGTTTAAACCACAAATTTATTATAAATATGTACTTTACTATGGAAATAAAGAAATTTGATTTGAATTTGAATATAAGTCATGATCTGAGTAAAGATGTCAGTCTTAACATAAGAAGAATAAGACAGGGCACTATACACTTGATAATTCAAACAAAATCGTTTTGTTTTTGTATTGTGGACGTTATGTTATAATAGTGGGTTGAAATTTCCTTTCACGAGTTTTCATCAATATTTTACAGCAATAATGGGAAAGAAGGGATGATGTTTTGGCTCAAAAAAGAAGGTAGCATCAATTAAGATGTAGGTAGTAGAAGCAGCCAAGAAAACACTTCTTGGCAATAGTAAAAATATACAAGTTTCGTTTTGTCTGTGACCACTATTTATGAACGCAAGGAAGCTCAAAGCAATTACAACAACGAAATAAAAGGCACCAAATCAAAAACAAATGGACTCAAACACGATCAAAAAAGCACATTATTAACACGACACATAAGAATAATATAGGACACAATCGATATGCGCGCGGACAGATTGCTCTGATGCCATACACGTACTCTGTGCTGTTTTCATTTTTAGATGCGTTTTAATTTATATTCTGTAGGTACCTTGTTCACCTGATCACAATGTTATGGAAAATTTACTTGGAGGTATGTATTTGTAAATTAACCCTTCCTAAGTCAATGACCAAATTATTAATAAAAAACTCTTAGGGCTAATCTTACATTTTGTAGAGCGCTCATAAAATTAATTGAAAAAAAATGTTACAAAATTCACCTTTTCTCTTTGTTTATTTCAAAACACAACGTACACACAGCACTTTATTAGCTATCTACCTCTATTAATAATATTCTTAGTAAGAGTTAGAACCCAAGGCTCTTGTCTTTTTTTGATCCGTATAACCTCTATTGCCAGCATTGTACAAAAAATTATACTTTCGTACTCAGGGGCGGATCCAGGATGTATAGAATGAGGTAAGTTTCTATAATGCATTGATTGATTGATTGGATCAGCACACCAGTCAAAGGATTGAAGTCCTCGGCACCTCAGCCTTAAGGCTTTTTGTGCTCTTAATGGTTGTGCCGTTTATGTGAAGAGACCAGTAGCCCTTATCAGGCTCAGCAGACTTTTCACTAGGTTCTTCTTGGAGAAATTCTCCCTTGGAAATTCAAGTCCTAGGAGTCTATATTTCCAGTGAGATAATGCTTCACAATCGAAAATAATGTGAGAGGCTGTTTCCTCCTTTTCCATGCACAACCGACAGATAGGATCCTCCCTATATATGCCGATTGTATGCATGTGCTTCCTTAGGGTACAGTGACCGGTGAGTAAAACCGTCACTATCTTTATTTGGGCCCTGCTAAGGTTTAGTATTTCATTGGTCAGCTTCTCCGAGGGTTTTTTAACCAGGAGTTTGCTGTGTTCCTGTTTTGGCACGTGTCTCCAGTACGACTGGTGTTTAGTTTGAGTCCACCGAGATATACAACCACGTGCAGAAGCAGAAGTTGTAGTTTTAGCTAGTTTACTCTTATCCTGAATTTAAAGGGTAAGAGTTGAAACTGTAATAATGTAGAACAACGTATTAAAAAAGAAACTTTAATGCTACAACTTTTTTAATAGTACAATGCTATGAATAAGTTAGTCGATGATGGTCCAATTTGACAAACACATTCGTCTTGGTTTTGATACTGGCTGAAATGATGTACCTAAGACTTTTTATCTACATCAATTTCCCTGTCCTTGTGAATATGAGCCAGTGCAATTCCGTTCAATCGGTCTTCTGTCATATAGTGTTGACCTGAGATAAGTTTTGATTCTTCTCAGTGAACAAAAACTCCGCTCGGTCGAGGCAGTTTTGTGACCGGTAACGTGTAGCGAATATCTGCAATAAAATTGCTACGTTTGGGAAAAAATCTCTATTACACTTTGACAAAGCAATTTCACAGCTTTATGGAAGATCCTTGAGATTGCCAATTACCAATTTCTGCGGATAACTCTAATGACGAAGCAGAAATGCCCTCACAGTAGATATTTGCAGCTTCTAACACTTCATTAACTGTGGGATTAAAAAAGTTAGATGGAATTAGTCCCTCCATATGTGAAACCTCATTTACGGAACTAAATCTGGTTCGGCAAAACCGAACAAAACAAATTACCCATTTTATCTAGTGTAAATTGGATACCCAAGGGGGCTACAGCCCCCCTAGCCCCTCTCTGGATCCGCCACTGTTCGTACTACCATTCCACAGCAACACGCAATAACACTTAGACGAAAATCTGGAATCTCCAGATATTGGTAACACGCGTTCTGGCTACACGTGTAGTAGTGCAAAGAATGCTTGTTTATCCTCAAGGTGACTGTCACATAACGTCACGTGGACTTGTCCTATGCATAATACAGTAAGAAGAAGAAATGGGATTCCAACACAAATACCACTCTTGTGAAAGTACCATTCAATGGTATATAGATGGGTCTAAAGCTAAAGCAATAGAAGGAACTGGGGAAAGGGAAAATAAGTAGTACATGAACTAGCAACGAGAGGGATTGTTTTCATCGCCACACGATTCTTTATTTAAATTAAAACTTTGTTCAAATAAAATCACTTGTTTTTTTCCGAACCATTTAATTTAATTAAACTAAAAGATATTTACAAATAACTTTAATAATAAACCAACGATTTTAAAAGAAATCTGACGCTTTTTTTCGTTTAGGTAACTGAATCCTCAACAAATCGTCTGTAGATACTTCGACAGTTGTCTTCTTATTTTTGACATTTACTAATGGAGTAGAAGCTCTTCTAGGAGAAGGAACCGGCGTTTTTGTTATTGGACTTGGCGAGTATACAGATCTCAGATCTGAACCAACTCCAAGTTTAAGTCTAGCGGTTGCTAATTTTCTAGCAGCAGGGGACATTGTAGCTAATCTATCAATTGCTGACGTGTTCGGTCTAGGGGAAGGTCTAAAAAAATAATATATACAGTTAACACAAGCAAACATGAGACCCGGAAAATATGCCAACTAAAAGAAAGGTCATCGCAACGAGCCAATCAGGAGCTAATGTTAACGATTGTACATTAGTAATTGTTAACATAATCGAAATAATATGACCGAGTGATTTCATCAACATACATCAATTTTAGTGTCTGTATCCAATCCAATAGTTTTTCGAATATTTTGCAGAAGGGATATAAAGTGGCTATTGTTTTTGGGGATTTTCCGCATTGACTAGGGTCGAAGACTTTTTTATTTAGATAACCACTGTGTCCTTTTGGTAATTTTGACAAATTCTGATAATTTGAATAGTAACTTCGGGTAATTTTTATTTTTGCATGCATCGGAAATACTGGACTGGATTTTTTTATTAATATTTAGAGTTACATTTTTAGCAAGTTTGACTTTGTTTACATATCTCTTGACAGTTATGGGATCGATACAAAATATCGATTGTTACTACAAATATACAACTACAGCGACATGAACACGCCCACCCAGGGCTCATATTTGCTTCTGCCGACTGTAGTTTTAATAGATGCAAATATCAATTAGTCAAATGATGACAAAAATAAATCACACTAAGACACAATCAGCCTTATTAATAGTCAAAGTTAGTGGCTACGAAAACTCTACCGGTTGAAAAATCACAAATAACCTATTCATAGACGCATTAAGCATCATGCTAACGCTAGTAATGTTTTAAATATTTAGCCGCGTACTTTGGTAAGTTTAGGTGCGTACTAGAATTACATAATATTGCGTTTTTTGACTGAAGGTGAATTTTGCGTTTGGTTTAGATTAATAATAATGACGGTTTTAAATAATGTAGATATACACTGTAGGAACATATGAAAAGTAATAAAATCAATTTTTTTTTGAATATTCGTACATAATATTATGTATTTATAAAACCTGTAGAAAGAAATCACCTCACCCCAGATTGGGGTTTCAGTATATAAAATCTATTTATTATGATTTTTTCCATTTTCTATGCCTCTCTCTCTCTCTCAATTCACAAGTTATCCTGTGAGATTTTCCACAAGAAAAAGACTGATTAATTATGTTTATTGGTATTAATATTTTAATACAACAACAAATTGCTCTTATACTTTAGATTTGCTACAAGAGAAAAAATGACCATCTTTCTACCATCATCCACAACAACAGCAGACTACACATATGAAGAAGCCACGTGAAGTTTGCCAACTGTCTGCTCAGAAGTCAAAATCGGTCTTGTCGCCTCGTCACGACAGTTTCAATGCCATTGGCGTTACAAGTGAACATCACCAATCGTTGATTGAAAGTATAAATATTTTAATGATACCAAGTATTTTCATATACCAGTGTCTATTGTATGTGAAACTATCTCGAAAATCTTCAAATAATTCCCAAATATGTTTTATTTAAACTATACATACGATAAATACAATATTAATATTGTTATTTTGTGTTAAGCCGCGTTCTCAGAGCTCCGTACTGTCGCCACGACAGGTCCCCACCTGTATGTCTAACTGTCCTTGGCTACAGAAGAGACTGTCGTGATGTGATTACAATCACGGTGGATTGTATATGACATGGAGAGTATGGAGCGAAGGAAAGAGGATGAATGATGAATGGAATAATGGAAACAAAAAACTTATTAGTTTGTTACTATCTTTGGCGAAGATCAAGAACCAAACAGAAAACAAAAAAGACGACTAGTAGGAAGAGAAGGTATGACTTAGTCTAATATTAAAACACACACACACACCCCCAATGAAATTATTGAATAAGTACGACAGATCCCAAAATCAAACGAAATTAAATAAATACTTAGATCACATAAAGAATATAACCACAAAAAAGAACGTCACAACCACTCATGTAAACAAAAAGTTGAAGTGTAGTTCAATTAATTCAACTACTCGGCTTGCACCAGCGACAGAAAAGTGGGGGTTAGGGGAAATCAGATGGTCATTTCTAATTGGTTCCAAAACTGTCGCTGGCGACAGTACGGAGCTCTGAGAACGCGGCTTTAAACTACAAAATGTGAAAACGTTTCACTACTGATTTGTAGTCGAATGTCAATTTTACAATATGGCGCTGGTTTTGACAACAAGTTCGCGCATACGACTGCAACTTCAAGTGGCTTCTTCTTACGTGAAACGGAGTCTACAACTGGGATAATTTTAACATATTTTGTAACAATAAAATTGTTGTGAAAATTACTTACGTAGCAAATTGTCTTCTTTGCGCATCAATATTTTTCTTCTTTTCTATATTTTTCTTTTCTCCAACTTTCTCTGCTAAAGCCAAAGCGAGTTGTTCCCTTCTTGGTGGTTCTGAGATTTTAAACGTCGGGCCTTGCGTTCTAAAAACAAAACAGCAATTTATTTATAGAAAAGTATACATACAAAACGTACCAATTATACAAAAAATCATAAATTATTTCATATATACAGGAAAAGTACCAGCAGCTGTCTTTAAAGGTGGATAATTTCTAGAATAGTTCTTATCGACAGAAGAAAGGAGTCGTTCTTCATGACTCTATGTTGTATTAATGGACATAGTAAATGGTTTTATTCTCCACGAGCTATCATATCAATAGGTATTTGCCAAAGTAACGTAAGTAACCAAAAACGATTTGTAGAAAAAACGCATTTCTTTTACAGGTATGATTAAAAAAATTATAGACATACGTTTTTAAAATAGTTAAAAATAAAGTTTAAAGTATAATCTAGACTTACTACACTTTGGCAGTACCTGCTTAACAATAGAAGCTTTATGGTAATGAAAAAACATGATTTTCACCAGAAATGTCACTTACGTTACTTTGGCAAAAATGCATCAATATATCAATTCACTTGATGAGGCATTTGCTTTGTCAAATGCATCCTCAAGAATACTTCTCAGTAAAATACAATGTCTTGCAGCATTTTCATATTCCGGGTATTTTTAAGATGAATCTGTTAATTATAAGATATCGTTGTTCTAAAATGCAAATTGGCCAAGTCCATTTTTGATGAAAACAAAGATATTAGTGCCTTCTGGTGACAAACGCACAAACCAATGATCTGACAGCGGCCCAAATCCCTAATTTAACGTTTATAAAAAACGAGAAATGTTGAAAAATATTTAAATTTGGTTTGCTTCTAGTTAAAATTAAAATTTACAACGTTTTTTTAGCTCTCCTGCAAAACTGTCATTTTGTGAGTTAGGCAATTTGCATCTTAGAACAACGATATGTAGAATCTGAAAGAATATATAAATACCTTGGTAAAGGAGTATCACTTCCATCTAATCTGAAGGGGGTCCCTTCAATTTCTCCCCAAGTCATTAATGGTGTTCCTAGTAAACTAGGCGATGGGGACGGAGTTCTAACAAAACCATATCCACCAACATTGGGAGCATCTAATTTTTGAAGTTCTTTGCCATCAACACCTATCTTACCATCTAAAACCTGAAAATTAGTAATATTCTTAATAATTGTCATTCTTCAGTTATATCATAAAAAATAATAGAAAATATGCAACTGTAAGCAATAGTGAATACCTACTAAATAATACAGCACTCTTAGTAGTACAAAAAATCAATTTCTCAATGGAATTGTTTTGAATGATAATAATAATAGCCTTTAATGACCAATAGATATAAATCCCTTTACAGAGCATGGGATAAAATGGAATTTAAATTTGCAACTAAAAGTATATATAAAATTATTAAAGAAGCTAAAATTATGAAAGCAATAAGATAGAATTGATAGATTAAATCATGAAATCAACAAACGAGTCTATGAACTACATAAGTGATTAAAATTACAACACATAATATTATCTGGCGGATTAAATAAAATTTTAGTTCTGGATCCTTCCCAATAAAAAAGTAAATGTTGTATAGTATTGTAATTAGGCACATTAAGAGTGATCTTACTTAGAATTTCTGAACACATAATTAAACCATGAAAAATCTTATATAGAAGAGATAAGGATGACAGCACTTTACAGAAAACTAGCCTTTCAAAATAAAATTTGTCCAAGAGAAATTGATAATCAACTAAATATTTTAGAAAGTTCCTCTGAACATATTCTGCTCTTGTAATATGATTATTATAGAATGAATACCAAATAATTGAACAGTATTCCATTTTGGAATGAATAAAGGAGAAGTAGAGTGTATCGAAAATAACCCCCAGATCCTTAATAGATGAATGCTGAGATAGAACATTTCCATCTATATCAGAATGAGAATTTTCAATTTAAAAATGGAATTTTTAAAACAATGTAGGAGTTAAGGTATAATTCAAATTGCAAGTATGAAAAGCTGATACTCTAAACAATCTACCACATAATAATCATTAAAATTTCCAATATTGGTTTTTAATATTGAGGAAAAACAAATCATGTGCCATGGATATTTACCTTTGCTTGAGATTTTGCCAGTTCATTAATAGTTTCAGCACTCTGTACTTCATTAAAAGGATTTACAGTCAGTTTAGTATTGGAATGAACTATCTCTTGTCTTTTTTTATTCATCTCAATTATATCTACATCTGTTAAATCAACTCCATCAGGTACATACATAATGTAGTTTCTGTTTTTATATCCCCACATGTCCAGACAAAGTTTCTTTTCAACTGGTAATGCTTGCTGTTCTATTGAAGGTAGTGCTAAAATCTTTTTTTGATGTTCTTCACTTTTTTCTTCTTCATTAAATAAATATGAATACTTTTCTCTTCGCTTTTTCTCAGATTCTTCAAGAAGGTCTTCAAAACTTTCATTGTCTTGAGAAGTGTGTGAATTTAAATATTGGTCTAGACTTAATTTATTATTTTTAGATTTTTCCACTTTTTCTAAATCAATTATATGGTCGGTTTTTTCAGCTTGTGAGTTATGAATGTTTGCAGGAGTTTCAAATGTTGCTGGACTTGGTACTAAAATGAAAAGAACATTTATTAAATCAACTTAGGATTAAGGAATATGAAACAGTATTGTCAAATGTTATTTCAGTTAGAAATTATGTTATTGGCTATCAAAACAGAAAAAGAAATTAATCTGATAAATGAGACATAGCGTGTAATTGGGAATCTGGTTACTACCTAGATATTTTCTTATTGATTCTTAATTTACTTCCTCACTTTGTGTCTTTTGTACCCTATAGCTGGTCCTAAACAAGGATTTTATTAAAAAAGAAACAACTTCTATAAGTCACAGGCTTATTGTGAAATCAGTCATTTTACAATATGCCTAGGGGCATTGTAATACTACCAAAATAGTCAAGATTCTCAAAATAAGACAAATCGTTTTAGTCATAGTATAATAAGTGAGCTGCTTATTAGTCTTATTGTACCTGAGTGTGAGGAAGTTTTTAAATTGTTTTAAATATTTAGTTTAATGTTTAAGTATTTAGCTTGCACTACAAGAATGAAAACAAACAAACTGTATACATTTCCTTACTATGGAAAAACCCAATAGCTGTTATATTTTCATAGGCCTTATTTCCTTCTTAAATTTAGGGCATCAATACTTTGGGAGTTAAGATATTCAATAATCCTTATTTATAAACTTATCAGTTGCTATTATGCAAATGATTGTTTTTTATAACAATGTAGAACAGTTTTTCATTTTGTACCTATACATAGACAATTGGAGTTATTAAAAAATAATGCACAAATCTTACTTCTTTCTGGAGGTCGCTTGCCCCCACTATATTTTGCATAGAGTTCCTTAAGTTTTATAGTATCATTTGATTCTATCGCATCTAAATAGGCATTCTGTGCCTTTAATTTCTCTAAATCTGGGAAGAAGTCCCTTTGGATAATCTTACTGATTTCCTCCACATAAGTTTCTTCATCAAGGATTTTTTTCTTCCTTCTTTTCTTGGCTGTTCCTAAGGGTTTCTTAAAGACAAGGTCTTTATGAATAGTACTCATAGTTTCTATCGCTTTTCTCCCAGGAGAATTTTCTGAAATCTCACTCATTGTTTGGAAACAATTCTGCCTACGATTATTTACGTTTTAGATTAGTAATATATCCTCACTAATTGAGGTTAAGTCTAAAAACTGAAATCTGACAACCACTTGACATTTACTAAAAAGTGACAGATATTAAAGTACAGACGTAGGTGTTCTGTGATTTAGAGGAGACGGGAGCAGGTTCTCAGACGAATACTGAATTACCCAACACAATTCTGTCAGTATTTAAAAACAGGACCGGACTAAGCGACTGAACTACTGAAAAGATATTAGAGACTTTAGAGTTACGTAACATTAATGTTGACAAAATATTTAAGCTGTAACTATATTTTTGGGAAGTGGAAAATAAATGTGGATAGAAAAATCCAAGATTGAAATGAGAAAAATGAAAAAAAGACATTGTCAGAAACAAAATAGTAATATAGAAACAAACTTTGAAATGATTTAATACAAAAGTTTATTGAACAGAGAAAATAGGTTGGATAGTAGTTAAATTGTTAGCGGGTCTAGTATTATATGGGAGGTATATATTGGAAGTGGTGGAAATATGGATGTAGAAAAATGCAATGAAGTGAGTTGGTTTGAGAGGAGCACAAACGATGTAATATTACGACAGAACCGAAAATAAACGAGAATACCAGACCTTAAGATCTCGTGCGGCTGAAACAGTCATAGATACTCCTGGGAATTACAGCCAGGAGAGATCAAAATAATGCATAAGCCAGAGTAAGACTGCTTTGTGTTAAAGACATTGCCACCTAAATGGACACCTTAAGAAGCAGGAATAATATAGATTATATGGAGTGGAAAAAGAATCCGAAACTCACATACTTTCGTAATGCATAGCACTACAGAATATCAAAGCACAACACTTACCACTAAAGACTGTAAGTATCCTAGAATTCCTTCGGGAAATAGTCTTAAAGAAACTGGTAGTGTCTGAGACTGTCTTAAGAAACTGAATAAAAGAAAGGGGGCACAATAGATCTCTTAGGTCCATGTGGATGTTACCTCAATGTACATATATACATAATGACAAGCTCCAACGAGAGTGGCACATCTGTACCAACGAGGCTTCTTCAGATGATAATGAAATTTAAATTCAAATACACATTTGGCTGTATTTGATCAACTACAAGTTTACATTTTTGGAAAAATCGGAAAATATAGTTTTTTTTAAAATTGTAAACTAAAGAAATTGAACACAAATCGAATCTGTGTAAACCTTTGCCTCCTCAATGCACAAACAACAATACAACGTAAGATAAATGATAATCTTATACTTACAAAACACTAATGCAATTTTGCAATAAAGTTCAATGGCCGCACTATTTCGCACGTTTTATTACGTATGAATTAAATATTTTCCTATAATGTTACCAAACTGAATACGTAAATTCCGACAACCATAACCTTGCCCGCTATTAACAAAAATAAAAACAATCTGAAATATATAAAAGACTCAATTTCCTGGTAACCATTTATAATCACTTATAGACTTATAGACTTATAGATTTTAAGTGATATAATGAAGTCAGTAATATTTTTCGGATTAGTGCTTGCGTTACACCATGTAAGTCAATAAATATATTATAGCTAAAAGCAATGGAATCTCATTAATTTCCTTTGAAAAAGGTTCTGTCATTTATTTAATCAGTCAAATTAACTGATGTATGTCATTTTCGTAGTTACATTTATTCTAGGTGCTAGTATATTTCAGTTCATTTATAACTAGCAAATAATCACGCAGCTTAAAGTCTTACTGATGTCGACACTTCGATTTCACAAGATTACATAACGCGAACAAACAATTAGAAAACCAGAATTTGAAAATCGTTTTAACAATATTTAGTGTTTCGACTTTTATCCCGTGCGGGATCCCGCATCTTTCAAATTATGCCATAAAATCAAATTAAAACTATAGATTTGTGTGTAAAAATCAACTTTTATTAAACATTTCTTACATTAAGCAACAGAAATTATTTCTTTTCTATTAATTAAGTATAAAGTAATTAGTAATCTGTTTTCTTAGATTCATCTTTAAATGTTTGGCATAGTTTAATAGTTTTATTTTAAACTTACCCTTACTCCTAACAACAGTTTTATATTTTTGTCCACGACCACTTAATAATAAGTCAATATTTTACCTCCTAACCAAAGGTATATGGTATTCTACCCATAGGTATATCTACTACTAATAGCATATGTTGCTATGACTACACAACATTCTGGCTTAGGTGGCTAGAGACAATATGACATAAACTATTAAATTTTCAGTATTGATACTTTTCATAACGATATTTTCTAATATTGATAGTTTTAAAACAATATATTTATAACGGTACGGTGCATCGATACTTTTCACAGTATCGCCTATCTCTATATGTCACATTATTTGACGTACTCCAGAAATTTATTAATTTTGACGTTAGAATGTCAATAATATCAAATACCAAATTATTACTTTCCGTTCTACACTCGCATTATTTACTTAACTTTTATTTTATAAAGAAATCAAGGGTCGTGGACAAGGTATAGTATTCAACTCGCAATTTATGGCCATTATACTCTCTGGTGACTTGCTCCCCTCGCCTACAGCTCGGGGCGCAAACGTCACCCTGCGTGAATAATGGCTATCATAAATTGCTCGTTTGATAATATACTATTAATTCAGTCTTATTCACATAATGACTAATAATCAAATCACAACTGTCTAGCACAACTAGATAGTGCGAGAGTGGTGTCGCGACAGAGGGATGGTAACTATCAAGTAATTTATATGGTGAAAGTTCCAGCGATAGCTGCTGTCACGACGGTAACTATCTTAAAAACTATGTTCGTGAAAATGAGCCTTTACGCCTCATACAGCAGTAAACGGGATTCTCGGTCATAATAACAATTAATTCAAAATCACAAACAAAACTTGTACATACTAATGGCCGTATGCACCATTTTAACCGTTAGGCATGATTAGGTAGTCGTGATTAACCAGGTAACCGTGATTATATAAAACAGCCTATGCACCAACTAAAAGGATAATATGTGGGTTTTGTAATCAGGGTAAAATTGAAAACTCGATTTGACAACATAGCCTAAATGCAAAAACTCGTAACCAGGAAAACCAAACAGATTGACAATTGCGGTTAGGTTTTTTTGTTGTTTTCCGCGGACTTTTTTCAGTTCACTTTTGTTCCTTATCAGAAAAAATCACTTCGCCATCATGGAGTTTGAATTTGAAGAAGAAAACATATTAGATGCGAAAAAAAAAATAACTCCAAACTTTCTGTTGGCTGAGCGGTTACATATTATGGAAATCATTTCAAAAAAATATGGGGCAATCCTGGAGGATAAAAAAAACAGACAGGACTTCTGTGGAAAACCGAACAAAAGTTTGGCGCAAAGTCGAAGATGACTTTAATGCAAATAGTAGGTACATGGGAGATATTTCGTGACAAAGAATCCCTTAAACGTAAAGAGGGAGGCAAGAAAGTTGGAAGCAAAGGAAAGTCAGCTTCGGTTAAAAACTAGAGAGGGTCCTGAATCCAAGATAAAACTAGATCCAGCGGATGAAATGCTACTTTCAATCATTAATAAGAAGAGTGTTGAGGGTCTTACTAACATTTTCGATTGCAACAACACTTTTCTGAAAACACGAACATAACGTTTTCACCACGATTTAATGTATTTAACCCACCAACATTGGCCGGTTAACTTTAATTGTGATTAAATTTCTCGACAGTGCCGGAGCATTGCACATTATCTTGATAGAGATATTTTATTCATGATTACAAGCTAATCATGATTAACTGGCATTGGTGCATATGCACATACTTATTTTAATCATGATTACAAGCTAATTATGAGTAACTGACCTTGGTGCTTTCGCACATAAGACGAGTACGTCATCGTGACGAATTTCGGTAACCGGACAACCCTCACACTAAATTCTAATATAACCTGAAACCGCATAATACCAACATTCTTAACAATTGATTTTTTACACTTTTAAATTATTATAGTATCCAACTAATACACAGTTGTACACAAATTTAACAAAACCAATTAACTTTTTTTTTCTCGATTTATATTTAAATGAGTAAAAAATGTTATTTCCATCCATCTTTCTGAAGGTTATCCGTAATCAGATGGCAACATGGCGCGGGATGACGTCACTTGGTCACGCTACATTGGAATGACAACGTCTTGAACTTTTGCCAACCCCTAGACTGTAATTTGCCCTATCCATTAAGTATAAATTATATTCACGTTTGGTACATTTATATTTATTCTGATAAGCAGGAAAGTAACTGAAAATGACGTCATCGTCTTTTTATCGTGAATAAACCATATGCACTTCGGCGAATAATTGTTTATTATCTCGCCTGCTTGCTAGTCTCGGTGACGCCTCGATTATCAATTAGCAAACTCGACTATAATAAAGAGTTTTTCTCTTTAGTTTAAAAATAACTTTTTTTAAGCACAAATTAATATGTAAACCATATACCTAGATCCATAATTTTAATATGCTTCTCTTAAATTAATATAACTTACTGTTATAGGTAAATGGAGGAAGCATAGGCTGTAGCACATGCCATGGCTCTTCTTATGGTTCTTATGTCGAGGAACATCACCATAGACAGGGATGTGGATTCCCATTTCCTATTCGTAAAGAGTGTGGAAAGTTTGAATTACCTCAATCAGACTGGTGTGGTGACAAAACAGACAGAGACTGTGTACCATTAGTAGTCAGACCTCATGATATTCCTAAGCCAACTGTCAACCCAGAAGTTGCTCTCGATCTTGCTAAAGTAGTACCCAATCCATGCGCTATCAAGAAGGCTATCGTCAAACCTGCTGTATTACCAAAACCTGTATGCAAAGCTCAAGGAAGAGAGATAAGTGCTGGATGTGCTACTGGTTGTAGTGCTGGATATAATGCTGGATGTAGTGCAGGATGTGGACATGCCGAAAGTGTAAGTTTTAAACCAAGAGTTCACGTTCCCTTTCATTTTCTCTTCCATATTTTATACCCACCAAAAGTGGATTTTGGATATTTGTGGTCACTGTCATTATTTAAGCGTTCTAGTTCTATGAAATTTTTTCATTAAATTACCAATCTTTCGAAACAATTTACCGTTAAACCATCCTCAATTCACTTGCTTCGAATTGTTATCCCCAAGAATCTAAAATCGTTAAGGATTTTAAAACTATTAAATTATATTTTGTAGAGCTGCTGTGGTTCCCTTAGTGGTGCTGGTCCCTGTTATAGTTCTGGGTTCTCTGGTCTTATTGGACCTGGAGTAGCTGGCGTACCATTCGGTGGACCTGGTTCTTATGGACCATTCGGATTTGGCCCTTTAGCACCAGCTGATGTAGTTTCCTTGGATATTGCCAATAAATTAGCTAGAGAAGCAAACATGAGAAATATACAGTGTGAAGATAGACTGCATTTTGGTTTCAGAAAACTACCCGTTGAATTACCACCTAAAAAGGTTTGTATAACTTTAAAGAAGTTTAATGACAACTATTTGTTATTGACACGTACCTGTTTAGGAGTATTCTTTACGTTAACTTATACCATATTTTATAGGTAGTATTAGCTAATGTACCGGAGGAAGGTATCTTCCAATTGAATGGTCAAGTTGTTGAATTAAAACCAATTGTACCCTGTGCTGGAACTAGTGCAGCAGCTTTAGCCGAAGAAGCAGCTGAAGAGTTATTGGCTCTTGAAGAAGAGGAAGCTAATGAAGGTGTTGTTGTCGGAAGCGAGCTCCAACCAGGAATCAGAAGAGTGTCACTGTGCGAAATTGGATACGGTGTAGCTACTCGTAAGTATTTTTTTTTGTAACATAAGCGTCTGGTTTAACTTTGTGGTAATGAACTTGAGAAGTCTGCTAAGAAGATAATGATGTACTTATTGTAGTTGGGTCAATAAAAAATATTCAGCAGTACAAGAAAAGAAAAGTTTAAATATATTTACTCATTGAATTTATCAATTTCTGGTTTATTGTACCATCTGAAACTAATTTTTCAAGTAATGTTCTTTAAATTTAGTGCATAAATATAACCAATATTGTGTTCTCGAGGGTAATATAACTAATGTTACGATTGTTATCGATGATAGTCCGAGTTAGAGTCTATCAATCCTCTGATGGCTCTAACGAATAGTATGTTCGGTAATTAATTAGTTATATTTGGGGAGAGAATATAATAAATGCCACCAGATAAAAAAAATTAAAAAATTTCTTGAATCTGTTTCGCCGTTGAGTTCCATAAGGATTTAATAACACATTGGGGGCGCGCTCAGCCACGCTAGTAATCGGAGGGAGCCATTTTTTCCAGTGAATTGATTTTCCTCTAAGTTGGTCAGCGTCTCGTTATGTCAACAAAAACAAACAACAATTCTAACCTCTGAGCTGAAATGTCTGTGTTATTCAGTTTTTATTAATGTATTTCTTATTATACTTCTGTTACATCGACAAGTCCCTCAAAGATTAAGTATTTTATAATGTTTTGCATTGAAGGCGCTTAATATTTGGAAAATGAATTTTAAGGTTATAATGTGTTTATCTGTTTGTCACAGAGCATCAAAGCATAAACGTTCGGTTCCTTTGAAGCGCTTTCACAGAACGCCGCTGCTACCATCTTTTCTGCGCATATTACCTACTTTCGTGAAATGGAAGCGATTTCTGGAATTGTCGTATTTTGTGTTCATTTAATACCTTTTGATACACAGAATTACGTAAACTGATTCCACTGTGAGTTTTTATTGATGTGTGTGTTCTTTGGGGTACTAAAATGTATTAATTGTCGTATGTTGACTTCAGTCGCGTCACTGCAACTACTGCAGCCTGGTTCTTGATGCATTCTCGGTGAATTTTACGCAGCAATATTTTGAATGTTAAAGCTGAAAGTATTCATTTTATTATTAGTGGGCCATAATAATAAACAATGACGTAGTAGCATGCGGTGAACGAACTATCATCAGTTTGATAGCCTCTTACTACTCTATTTCAGCCAATTAAAATCGTAGAAAAAGACGCATGAATTGTGTTCTCGGTTGTATAGTGAAACTCACGTAGGCTTATTTTCCATATGAGATTTATACTGCGATCCCTAGAAAATTCATTCATTCTGTGACACGTCATGGTTAATGAGAAAGATGGCCTTAACAGTATATTCTTCAACGAGTGTAGAATGACGGCTATTCTTCACGCGGATGAAGTTTCCAAGTGAATAATAGCCATTCTACACAAGTAAAAGACTATACTTTCTCCACGACTATGTTTAAAAAAAGTTTCCATCGGCAGTCGAACCTCGATCGCCCGCGTAAGAGTCAAGCATCTCTTCCACTGAGCTATCAACCGTATTTATTTATTGAATCGTAAAGAACGTAAATATGGTTAACTTATATTTTTGATAGAAACATTTACATTTTTAATGAAATTATCATAACATTAGAAATAATAATGGAGATAACATAAATATACGTAATTAAAGATACCAAAGCTTGTTCTTCCTCTTTTGTCTAGTAATCCAGCTGTAACTTCATCCTAAGTTTTTCATGGTCTGCCCCTTTTTTTATTTTGCCTAATTTCTCTTTCAATACTCTCTTAATCGGTATTCCTTCATCCGTACGTTGTAAATGTCGCCATAAATTCAGTTGTCTTCCTTTTATAAAGTCCTAGGTTGATGGTATTCTTAGGTCCTTCCTTGTAACTATGTTTTACAATATCTCATTTGTAACCCCTGTATTTCACTTTTTTGTTGTCCTCCTATTTATTGGTCGATATATAGTTTTATATATTTTTAATATCGTATTTCAGATATTTATTTTCATAAATTTGGTCTAGTGTAGATTGTTGGATTTATATTCATATTAATATCTGCTTCTGGTGATCCGTTTTAGGTATATTATTGTTTCACGGCACTGGAAATGTTTAACTTGCTTTGATGACCATCACTTTTTTCCTTTTATTTTCAGGCCCTTGTTTACCATTGCAGCTTTTCACACATTTATCTTTTCTTGTAGCTCTTATTTATGTTTTGCTATTAATATTACGTCGTCTGCAAATACTCCTTTACCAATATTTACTCTGTACAGTTAGAAAATATCCAACACTTATTATTTTACTTCGTGCTGGGCATTTTTTAATAATCTTGTCCATGTAAATGATAAATTACATATTATATTGTTATTTCTCATGTTCTCATTTTTTCTTTTATATGTTCTAGTCCTCTCCATCTCCTGTATCATTAAGTTGTTCCTGGTAATAGGTACTCTTTTCATCTTTGAATGCTTTCTTCTTGATATTTCGCCGTTCTTATTTTTTATAAAGTATAATGTCCTGCTTTCTTTCTATTTTTATATTCTTTACAAAAGTTTCTGATTGTTTTGGAGTCTACTTCTATATTTTTCGATGTTTTTCTCTCATCCTGATAGCCATTTCATTTTTTCTGTTCTGCCATTTTCTTTTGATTCACTTAGTTTTTTTTTCGATCATCATTCAATTTGTTGCATAATATATTATTTTGTTTTCTATTTATTCAACACACTTTTCTTGCTTGCTATATTTAGGATGGCGTATATCCTCTATATTTCCGTTTTCCATTTCTTCATTTTACAAAACAAAAATTATCAAAAAATATGGAAATCAGATTATTAGAAAAAATTGAAAATGAGAATTTAAAGATATTTACAATATAAAAGAGGAAAAGAAGATGCAGACCGGTTACGGCGTATTTGCGCCTCATCAGTACAAGGTAGATATCATCCGTCCAAAAGCTCTAAGAGCTCTAGTTTTTAATTTTATAAAATGCTTTATTTTAATATTTTATTTATTTTCTAGCACCAAAACCAAGCTTAATAACTCTCCCTGAAGCTGCAGCTAGTGTTGGTTCACAGGACATATCAACTAACTGCGGTTGCGGTAACTTCGGTCGCGGTTACGGATGTGGAGGATCTGCTTGTGGACAAATAGGTGGTTGCACATCTTGCGGTTCCACTAATGAATGTAATTGCAAAATCATCCCCGGTAATGTAGAATTTGAAACTAAACCTAAACTACCACAAATTTGCTTGCCTCCACCAGCGTGTCCTGATAATTGCGAATCCGCTGAAATTGAGTTATCAGAAGAAAATAACGGTGGCGGTATTACATGCTCCTGTGTTCCTGTTTGCCTACACCAGCGAAAACATTGTAATTGTAAGAAGACTTGCTTCACGGTCGAGAAAGTGTTTGCTTAATTTGGTTACTTATTTTTGCAAGCAATTGTGTGACGTATATTGATTTTTTTTATGATTTAACTTATTTTTTTTGAAGTTAGTGACATGGGGAACTATTTAGAAAGATATATAAATACGAAAAATCAAAACTATCAAACCTATTATTATATTCCGTATTTTTCAAAATTTTCATAATTTTCTGTTTTATGCACAGGTCTATTATAAAATTTTAATTATTATTTTTACTACGTTTTTCTCATAATTTCTCTGAGCTACAAATTTCTACAAAATGTATTCATTTCGTTGTCTAATTTGTTTAAATAACTGATCAATGTTTTTTGTTTTCTTCTATGATTCTTTAATCAATTTAAATATATGGTTGAAGCTTTCAATTTTGTTTATTATTTGTGTATTAAGTAAAGTAGGTTTCGAGGCAACTAAAACTAGGATCTCTGGTGTAAGATCTAATCGTTTGGACAGGCACATAAAAAGGCAATAATTGCGAGATAACAATTTGCACTAAATTAACAAAACTTTTAATGATATAATGCTTTGATTCTGTTCATACTATTAGACTACCACAATCAATTAATTATTATGTTTATTTTTAAGTTTGATTCGACCTTTGTTTCGATAAAACTATCATTATTAACAAATTTTTTGTTTCATATAGTTTTTTAAACCTTGTAAGTTTCTTTTGTGATATTTACCCCAATTTTTTTTGTTTTTGTTAGTAAGTAACTTTTCAGTGATGGTTTTAGTTAGTGGTCTTCATTTTTGAGTTTTTATTTTATGATTTGTTTTCAATTAGTTTTATTGATGTTTTTTGTACATTATTGATATGTTATTTTATGTGAAATTCATCTTTCCTGACTGTGATTTATTATTTGAAGTTACTTTAGTTTATAATTTGTAAAATAAAAGGAGTGATCAAATTGGAAAGTATTTCTTACTTTGAAACCTTTTCCTCTTATTGTGTATTTTGCTTTAGTCATCCAAACTTTATATCCATGACCTAAACAATAAAAACTGCACAATCTTTTTTTACCTACATTTTTTAATTGTACAATTTTTTATGACGAGATATTTGTTGGAAATTGTTACATTGTGCTTCGCAAAATAAACAGCACGTAAACCATAGTCTTCTATCTATACAGGGTGCCCCAAGATTTTTTTTACAGGCTGTAACTCAGGAATTAACGAATAGGTTTATCTGAAAATTGGGTAATCTTTTTTGGACCTACAGTAATTTCATCCAAGGTATACAGGGTATCTGTGACGTCATCATAGAAGCAGGGACGTCATCGCAATGAAAAAAATTCAGTGGAAGGGGGGATCAAACTTAGCTCAAATGAAAAAGATTTTTATTTCAAATTTAACAGTGTATCACAGTGAGGGTACTCTAGTGGATAATTACACCAAATTTTCAGTTTAAAGTTTATTTGCAACAATAACCAGTGATCGTTTAAATGCCTCAATTATCATGTCCTGATTCATTTCAGATAGGCCTATTTTTACTGTTAAACTAGTTTTTATAAAAGCAAGATAGGTACACTCCAACCGGTATCTCGTGAAATGAGGTGACGATGCGCCGTAACAAATTTGAAGGTGGGGATCCAGCAAAGCCAATCGTGCGATAGACGTTATGCAGTGGGCAGCTCGATATTGGCCGAATACGTTCTCTCTCTGCGTACTGTACGCTGCGTCTTGTCACGAGATACCAGTTTACCTGTACCTAACTATGACCAGGGATGCATTAGATGACCTATTAAAGATAGACCTTACTTCACACATTGTTACCTATACAATATTTTGGTGCAACATAAATCAGGTCGAGTACAAAGTACAGTAGCGTATCATATTTCGAAAGGGTTCAGTGAAACTATTTTATGAAAATTGTTTTTATAGACTAAATGATGTACCTTATTAATTTTTCGTTTAAATAAGTGAAAGTTATATCAAAGATTTTAGCTCATAGACAAGTCATTTCTTTAAAAAGATACCTATAAATGATTTTGAAGTTAAAACAAGTTTTGCACTACAGATTATAAACATGTTTATATATAAAATTGAAAGGTTTTTTGTTTACAAAACTATGTATTGTTCTTAAGAATTATTTACACTCATATAACAAGAATTACGAGATAAAATGACTAGCACAAAAAATTGTGTGTCATAATATGTCTTAAAAGCACTTTAATATACAAATATCAATCAAAAACCAAATAAAAGCATAATTATAATTAAAATCTTATTGACAGACCTCACCCAAAACGACAGTAGTAGTTCGAGATTGCTAAACTGAAAGTGTATAAACTATTTTACTGTTGGCAATGATGGAATATGAAAAATTCTAACCGAAAAAGAATAGTGAGCTGGACCGTGGGTTGGTCATACTTATTCTGAATGTCTTCCACTTTTTTCTTACCTCACCTTACCTACAGAAAATACTGCTAAAATTCTCAATATATTCATTACTATTTTTGTTATACGAGATATGGAAGGAGAGTCTCGTCTTAAATATGTTGGGGAGAACCAAAATGTCTATCTTTAATACGTCGTTGACTTCAATAAACACAGTTAACTAGAAAGCAAAAAATTATAAAAATGTTTTATGCAACAATTAAATACTTATTTTCTGTTTCATTTGATGTTATTAAGAAATTATTGTATATTATATAATTTTGTATTATTTTATAATTCTGGTACCAAGTAGGTAAGTGTCTGCCTTTACGTCGATTCGCATAATTCGTCGGAGCTCGGCAATTCTGCTATTATACTGTTAAACTCAGTTTTGTTTTTCACAAAAAGGTTTTTATCAATAGGAATTTATGAGAACCTTTAGCTGCTTGATAAAAATATTACTAAGTATTATTCCTAAATTTATAATCACATACAGGTCTTATTCGAAAAAAATTAATGTTTCCATCGATTGTTTCATCCAATTTTTGACAGCTCTCTTTATAAAAAAAGATAATTTCACATTGTAAGCGACTTAGCAAAGTATGGTACATAATACCTGTCCAGTGTCCGGTCCATATTACATGACAAGATATTAAATTTCATGTACTTGAAAAAGTGATGATTGAAGTTAAGAACGGTTAAAGGTAGGTATAGTAAAATCTTTATTTTTTGAGCATTTGTGTATAAACGACCCTCTCAATACCCAACTGTCTATATAAGGACACAGATCGACATACAAATTAGTTAGGTACCAAAAGATATTATTTCTGCATAGATACCCTCATACATTTTTGCAAAAGATCCGGTATAAAAATGTTTCCGGTTGACTGGTTTTTTGTTTCGAGTTTAAGATAGGGTTTTCCCAGTAACCCATGTGATAAGTATGATGTTTATGAAAATATGTACTTGTTACTGGATATTATTTATAAATTTTATTGCTTCTCATATAATTTGGTCAGTCTATTTAGTTATTGTTAACACAACATGCCAAACGAAAAAAGAAAACATCTTTAAAGGTTTAGCTGGTAGAAATTGTACATAGGAGTGAGAAATATAAATTGAGTATTAGGAATCTAGCCGAAAAATATGGTGTTGGAAAAACTATTGGAATTTTAAAAAACAAAAATGGATTTTTGAAGTCTTCTGTTGATGTTTCTAGTAATGGCGAAGTTAAACGAACATACCCTAAAACTGAGGTCCTTGATGTGGATTAGATTGTTTTTGATTAGTTTTCCAAAGTACGAAGTAGGAAGATTCCTTTGTCTGGACCATTCATTAAAGAAAATGCACTAAAAGCTGCAATAGAATTAAGGTGTGACACTTTCAAAGCATCAAATGGATAGTTGGAAAAATTTTGCAAGAGATACAATATCACTTAAGACTGTTTGTGATGAGTCTGCACACAACAATTTACAAGAGAAAACTGGAAAATCAATTTAAATAAAATCTAGAATACTTAGTATATACTTTAACGAGTGTAGAATGATGGCTACGTTCAAGTGATAATAGCTATTCTACACGAGTAAAAGACTATACTTTCTTCACGACTATGCATACAAAAATTCTTCCATTGGTAATCGAACGAATCTGGAAACATAAATCACGAACTTTACCGCCGTTGGTCAAATTAATTAGCGGGAATGTTGATGGTGCATAATTTAAGATCTCACGAATTCGTGAAATTTAAAATCTGGGTGACGGGAAACTTCAGTCCATTTCTTCTTCTTCTCTTTGTTCGTGGACTCTCGTCTGTTCAAACGGCTGTTCAATTAGGTGCTTCATGAAAGGTGTGTCTTGAACACGTCCAAAGACAAGTCCGTGCCCTTCACTGCGTAGAGTAACTTAAACTAGTTTTATTCAAGGTTTGAATCCATTTTTTAGAATATCTTCAATAAGAAACTGCATTAGTTTGGATCCTGGAGTAGTAAGAATTGTTTGGATGTTAACTGGTCCTTGATGGTATATGGAAGCTTTTATATATCTGTTGTTACAGGAAATTTCATTCATTGGACAGTCAAAAATGATATGATTAAGGTTGCCTTTTCGACCGCATATACAGTTTGGATTATCTGTGATTTTAATTCTGTATAGATGTTCGGGGACGAGACCGTGGTTAGTTCTCATTCTCCCAACACGATTTCAATTTAGTTTAATACTTCCCAGTGGTGTTCATTCATTTTCAAGATACAAAGGTCTAAAATATCTTCAAACAAAAATATGCTATATCATTTTATATGTTTATTCAAATGATATTTGTCATAAATGACAGTTAATGCATCACTGATCGGTAGCGTAGCGTATTTCTGATGGGAAAAATGGCGACTGCTACCACAGCGCTCACATCAATCAGTTGACAAAACACGCGTTCAGCAGGAAATTGATTATCGCTACGTAGAGATGAACGCGACCATTATCTACAAGAACATTTTCTCTAAAAAATAACATCTGTGCTGGTGGATTCTTTTGACACCTCTTTTCGTTTACCAAATAATAGTCCAAAGAACTACTAACTTTGATTATAATACTTTGGTAAATATTTTGTGAAATATGTAGCTCCTTAGAGTAATACTACAATGTATAATGTATTAATCTGAGTGTAGCTCTCATAAAACGCTCAAGGACTTTTAACAAGGAACAAAAAATTCATAACATTTACTTTTTCGCGAAGAAGTTTTAAATACATGTATATATAAAACGTATGTACATAACAATCAACTGTACCTAGATTATTCGTTTTTGGAAATAAATCACGAACAATTGTTTATGTTGGAATGTTTAATAAAATTGTCATTGCACTTTAGGTTATAAATACAATAAATAAATACCAAATTCTTATAAATTCGTTGGTTCTTCCGTATCGGGCTGCTTTTGGGGCCAGTTAGTCACAAAAGAAAAACAGATGAAACTGATTGTTGTCATTTTTGCCATCATCGGCACTGTTTACGCAAATTGCGGTTGTCTCAAGGTAAGTTTTTATTTCATATCTGCAACATTAATTTACACGATAGGAAATTTTGTTAAAATGTTTACAAGAAATTTTCTGTGATAAACTTTTAGAGCTAGTTACTTTTGGATCACATTCTTCCTTAACTTAAAATGGTAATTATATGCCATATCAAAATATGGGAGGAGATATTTAAATTTTATTTGGTTTATGATTGCCAAGCACCCCTTTACTCACCTAGTCTTACAAATAACTTCCGGGCTAAAAACATGTTTTTGAAGTTTCAATAAATACCTATATCTGCTGTTATGTCCACGACACGGTTCTTTTATTGTTTTTTGTTAAGAAACATCTAGCTTCCAAAATCACTGACGATAGACCATTCCAGAATGACGCCACTGACAGGTCGGCCATATTGATGTGGGTCTTCATGTCATATTCTATTTAGTTTTAATTGTTTACTGGTAAACAAGTGATTACAGCTAGACTTTGATTAGTAAAAAGTTTTTGAAATTATCTTAAATGCCATAGTTTTGAAGTGTTGTTAAGTGTAGATAGCGAGGAGCAGCAAGAGATAAGGTATATATTTTTGGATTTCCGGTTGTGTTAACCAAGCGAGGTGACTACTTAATTGATCTTTCTCTGTACCTCAATCTGCTGCTATTGAATCAAGTAACTTCTCTGTTAATTGCTTTTTTCGTCGTCTGACATTTCAATTATCATTTAATTCAATTTAGAGACAGTATACTGACTGCGCCATGTGGTATTACTGACTCACACCACATGTCAAAACACACAAACTTCAACTCCAACTGATCGGTAAACTGTATCTGAATAATTGAATTGAATAATAATCAAAAAGTCAGACGACGAAAAAAGTAAACAACATAGGAGTTATGTGGTTCAAGAGCAAATAGTCACCTCGCTTGGTTAAAACAGCCGTAATTCGAAAAAAATATACCTTATCTCTTGCTCCCGCATTCCATACTTAACATAATTTTAAAAACTTTTTACTAATTGAAGTCTAAGTATCATCCGTTGTTTATCAGTAAGCAATGAAAACTACCTGCCAGTGAAATCATTCTGGAATGGTCTATGGTCTATCTTCGCGTTGGTTATTTTAGGTCAGGCACAGACCGTTCAACGTGTTTATAGAATCTGTGCACATTTCAGCGTCGATTTTTTGATTTTTTTAGAACAAAGTCCTTTTAATTTAATACCCGAAGGTGTAAGGGTATGTATTTATATCTAAAATTTTTGTTGGTAGATGAAATTGGTCCATTCCTTTTTATTTTTTGCCATCTTTTGTGCTTCTTCCCACTTTATATGTCTTCTTTCCAGTATTTCTGCAACTTCTTGGTTCCAAGTTTTCATAGGTCTTCCTCTCTTAAATGTAAATGTCCGAACCACTTAAGCTTTTCGTTATCTAATAATTTGAGTATTGGTTCTACTTCCAGTTCCTTTATCACATCCTCATTTCTTATCCGTGTTATATCCTTCACTCTCCGCAAATATTTCACTTGCATTGCTTGGATTCGTCTTTTGGATTTCTGTGATAGTATTCAGCTTTCACTTCCATAAGTAGTAAAGATTGGCGGGTAAACTGTTTTATATACTGTAATTTTGGTTTTGGTACTGACTTCTTTTTTATATAATGAATGATAAAGTTTTGATGCATTGGTAATCTTATCATTTATTTCGATATATATTCATTTCAATTTTTATTTCTCTGTATACCAATGTACTTAAATACGTCTACCTGATGCTCGATTTCTTCTTGTATCCTTAATTTAGTTTCTTTATCATCTCGTCCAGTGGTCATTACTTTTGTTTTCTGTTAATGTTAATTTCAAATTTTTTTTCTTTAGTTCTTTTTCCCATATCTGTAGATTTTAATGTAGGCTTGGTTAGGTTAGGTTTATGGTAAGTGGGTCTATAAGGCCCTCCACTGCGACTCCCAAGAGTCTATTGTGGCTCACACCTATTCCAATTTCACCAAACAAATTCAGCTTCTTAACAAAGCTGATTAGTTTATTTGGTGAATGATATTTCAGGTCCGAGGGCGAGAGAGAATCCCTGCCAAACATCAGATACCTGATTCGAGCCGCGGCGCGGCAGGCACAAATTATATGGTCTGCTGTTTCATCATCTTCCAGACAAAGACGGCAGGCCGGATCTTCCGACAGTCCAAGTTTTGGCATATGATGATTCAGATGACTGTGGCCTGTTAAATAACGTAGGTCATGCCTGCTATAGTCTAACATATGTTTGGAGACATTCTTCGAAGGATGTATGAAATCCTTTGAATGAACCAATCCTGGTAAATTATGCCAGAAGTCTAAAGCTCTTCTTGTCGTCCAGGTATTCAGTGTTTGTTTGGCAAAACTTATTGGGATGCCAATTGTAGGTTCTGGTCCGATATAAACACGTGCGGCACCCTCCCTTGCAAGAGAGTCTGCCTTCTCGTTTCCTACCATGCCGGAATGGCCATGGATCCAGACCAGCAATGCTTTATTGAGTTCTCCTATTGAGGAGAGTCTTTTTTGGCAGCCTAAAACCAATTTCGACGTTACACGATAAGAGCTAAGTGCTTTCAAAGCCGCTTGGCTATCCGAGAAAAATTTTATTGTTCCATTTATGAGATTGGCTTGCTCCAATCTCTCCACACATGAAACAATGGCGTGAATTTCTGCCTGAAATATGGTTGCATAGGATCCTAGAGAAATTGAAATATCTGTCCTAGGTCTGCGCCGGTATACACCTGTACCAGAGGTTGAGGGTGTTTTTGAACCGTCTGTGTACCAACAGCTGTCTGCTCTTACGGAGGACCCATTCATCTCTATTTTATTTTATTGTGAGTCCTTTTCGATAGGTGCACAAATCATTAGGTCATCTGCAAACGCACACTCAGACAATGTGATTGGTTTCAACCTGTTGTATCCTATATGTATCTTTTTAGTGTACGTTTTCGTTGCCCTAATGATGTCGTCCATTACAATTATAAACAATAAAGGACTTAGTACTCCATCTTGTCTGAGTCCATCTTTGACTCTGAATGTATCGAATTCAAGGTTATGTCTCCTTATGTAGCTGTAATTTTGGTTGTACAGGCTCCTTATTCGCTTGGTTAGACTCTTTGGTCTAGTCTACTCGAAACTGTTTCTTGTGGTACACTATCGAAAGCTTTTTCAAGGTCCAAGAAAGCCATATAAACTTATTTTGTTTGTGATTTTTCCATAAATGAAATTTTGTATATAATTTTTGATAAAATATGTTTGCAGCGGAGAGGAATTTCACGTAACATATGTTTTTTGAAAAATTTTATCAAATAACATGTCGTGTAAATTGGTACTCAGAGGACAAATAATCTAATTTTACGTTGTTTAAAAAACACCTTACTTTTTGCTTAGTAAAAAGGCGTTTAACACATATTGACTTTCAGTCTAGTTATTGTTATATTCAGGTTCATACCTATATTAATTTTGCAGAATTAGTGTAAATAATTTGTTTATATTAAACTTGATTGATAAATATTTATGCATGGAATAATGTAGTGAAAATAAACATTAGACGTTATAAATAACCATAATTTTGCTTAATCTAACATTTTTATACTCACAATAAACATCGACAATTGTTGCGTGAGCATTAAAAATAATAAAGCGGATGAATTATTATTCGGATCTGAGTAGTATTTGGAAAATAAATTTTTGGCCGTTTTTGATGCGAAGTGAAGTAATAAACTAGTTCACATGTGTTATACTTCACCTTCTCAAAAAATTATTACCAAGGTATCATTAGATTATCGATTGAAATCTTGCATAAAAAAAATTCAAAAGTTATAAGAAATAAAAAAAGAGTAGATTTTGTTTTCTCAGAAACTATTGCGGATATCGGAAATTGAATAAAAATATTCTTCAAGAGCAGGACGGGTACATGTATTAGGAAGGGTCAGAAAAAAATGAGTAATTTGGTTTCCAATATTTTAGGTAAACATAATTTTTATCTGTTATTTGGTTCCCGACATTTTCAATTTACCTGATCTCCATTAGTAGATTTAGTTCCCGGAAAGCAATGAGATCCCATTTAGTTTTAATAATTGTTTATTATAGACAAACTATTTACAACAAAAAGTTTCTACAAAGAATATTAATGAAAACAGAGAAAGAATCATATTATGGATCGGCACATTGTCTTGTAATAATCTTCGCAGAATTTTCGGATATGACCTACAGCTTTTCGTTTACAGGAAGTATTAACGATTTAGGTCCTGTAGAACTGCATCATAAAAATGTTCTTGTATATGTTTTGTAATTGTCATATTCATAAGAACAAATGATTTGCACTTTCTGTTTGTACAAGTTCATCGCCTCTCACCACTTTTTAGTACCTTTTGAAGACAATATTTATAGTTATTAATGATTAATTATTGTTTTTCTCGTCCACTCAAAATTATTTCGGGATTCATGGGAGAATTCAACTAAACTTTGAAGAAAAGTGAATGAGCAAACACAATTCAAAACGAAACTAAACGTCACAGATAATAATTATTACTTTGCAATAAACTATAATAAAATAAACAGGTCGTGCTTTTAATACAGCATTGCCTGGAGGCAATTTGGAGGTTAAAATAGGGCCAAAAACGTGTGAACACGCTTCAACGCACGATCGGCAGTTCTCTCGTTGGAACGAAATTATTGTTTAACTAATAAATGTGAATATTAGGTAGCAATAAAATTGAGGTACTTTTAGAATACATGAATGAACAAAAATCCGATGGAAGATATTTTTTTCTGCAATTTTTTGATTAATTATTTTTTACTAGCTGTAGTATTAGATAAAATTGGCAAATTCAATTCCTGAGATTTTTTCCAATAGGTACTGGGTTCCATTTTTAGGAAGTTGAAAAAAGATTCCCGTTTGAAAAATTGTAAATTTTGGATTTTCCATTTTTTTTTTCTATCAACAATGTAAACAACGAAAATATTTTTCCTTGAATATTCCATCTCATTTTTTGGTTGGAACAAACTACATAAAAATAATTTTTTTCAAAGTTTTAATCCATTTTATGGAATAATTGTTATAGACAAATTAACTGTTTAGGTACTATATATTGGGTGGATTCTAGAGGACATTATAGTTTTTTTGATTATTCATCATTTTTTAATATCCAAAATGCTACTGGCGACTATTGTAGGTAATCCAACAAAACAACATACAATCCTCACGTAGCTTCATCTCAAGTGTTTCCAGTAACGTTTTTCTTACTTTCTACCTTATTCCAAATTACTTTGAGCTTTTTGATCCAAGAAAACATTGATCTGTTGACTCATACCCTTCTAACGTTATTTAATAGTAGTATTATATTTTGTACCATCCGGGATATGGACCACATCTCCTAGCTGCAGTGTTACCTTCGCTGCTTTTTTATGACCAAGTATTTAATTATATCTCATTCCTTCTATATCTATTGTATTTATTATTTTCTAGTGTTCTAAGCACTTGACAGTAGCCGGAGCGGTACCAGGAGCTCCTGGTCAAGCACCTATTAAGGTGATTTACAGGGGCGATAAAGGTTTTCCCAGTGACGCTGGCCTTGTAAGCGGATGTTTAGCAGCCCAGCCTACCGTGCAGATTCCAGCACCTGCAGTTGAAGTATCTACTGCCCTATGTGGAAAGGAGATTCCAGTCGCAGTGAGTAACATCATTTGAACATCTTAAGCCTGCTTTCTCAATACTTGTAACAAAAAGGTTCCTGTTTCACTGGCTTGGAGATATTTTAATTCTTAATGATTTCTTATTGATAATTAATACTTTCTCTTTCTTCTTTGAAATTTCATCATTACTATTCCTTATGTAATTTTTTTAGATTCAACAATTTTACTCACCAGTATCATGTGTTCATGGAGGTCGTCGTCTGTGGGACAGAAATCTCTTAGGTTGCGGAGGTTTATGCGGATGTTCTTATCCAGAGTTCGAAGAAGGTCTATTAACCAACGTTGGTGAGTTTGGTATCCTTCCAGTAGAAGTACAAATACCAGAACAATTACCTGCAGTTTCACCTGTCTGCACACCTATAGAAGGATTAACGACATGCTTAGATAGGGTTGTCATCCCTGCACCATGTAAGTATTTTATAACAATCTCTATTTATGCAAAGCAGAGTTACCTGGCTCAAGGCAAGCTAAGTCCCTCATCAAAGGACCCTCAAAACTCAAATGCTATACATGGACAGGGAGGAGATCAGACCTGTAACTGGAAAGGTAACTTGGCCATCGTAGAGCTGGTGGAAAACACCAAGTATGGTCTCTGCGTAGAAGAATATAAATCGTTGGAGCACATTCTGTGCTACTACGTGACTACGACAAGACCACAGAGACCAAGACAAACCAATCAGGAACAAGAATCTGCTATTTTCGTCTGAGTTTGTTTATTCTATTTTCCTTTACAGTTAAATTTTGAGCATTTACGAAATTCATAATTTTTTTGGTTGTTGGTTTGTCAGTTTGTCATAATTTTTTAGAGCCTATAGGAGCATTTCAAAATTCACTACAAAATACTTAGCATCTGTTTTCATAGATTTACCAGATGAATTGCTGTATTATCAAAAATAATTAAAGGCTGCAAGTATATTTTTTTGGTTCTATCGCTTATAACCTTTGGCGTCGAAGATGGAAAATAGTTGTCAACAAATCTAGGAGATTTACAATAATATGACAAAACTCATTGTATCAACTTCACAGCTCATCGTGTTAAACTTGGTAAAACTAATTCACAGTCTACTGAGATGCAATTAAAAGTGTAAAGCTGCGTCCCCACAGAGTCGACATTGTCGATCGACAAAATAAATCGATCGACATGTCGAATTGTTTTCATGAACAAGACAAAGTCATAGCTTTTATTGAGGCATACAAATTAAAATCGAATCTATGGGATTCCAAAACTAATAATTATAAAAACGGAAACATGAGGCACGATGCCCTTATGGAAATTGCTAATGAATCTTCGTCAGACATGTTGATTAGTCTGATCGACATCATTTCTGCCAACTCTGGTGTGGACGGATTCAGTTTTGTCGACTTGTTGATCGACCATGTCAGTGTCGACTAGTTGAGGACGCAGCTTAATGGAGCTAACTTACTTCAAATAAAATAATCAAATTTTTTTAATTTTTAGAGAGAACTAAACACTTTTTCTGTTTTTCAGCTTTTGTCTGTGGAAACGCTGAAAAACCTGGAAATCAAGTTATATCCACTTGTTGCGGCCCAATAACTTGTCCTGTCCAGCGTGTGAACAAATGTGGACTTTATTATCCAAACTTTACCGTACAACCAGCTCCAGTATCCTCTTTATCTCCGTGCGGCTGTGCCAGCAGGTATGAATCTATCTCGTCAGTCAAAAATGTTGCAAACTCAAGTCTTCCGATACACAAGCGATCTAAAAGACAATTACCAATAGTACAAAATGGCTACAAATTTATGATAAATATGTTGCCCAAGTTCATGAAAGAACCCATAATGAAAACTGTTAATAGTATGGCCTTAACACATCCAGATAAAAAGTTACAAAAGATATATAATTTACCAGCACCTGAGCAAAGTCTTCAAGAAAAGATAGCACAAAAACACCAAGAGAATATCGCATCCATAAAAAGTAAAATTTTTGGCAAGCCTGCTTTAAAACAATTGTCCAAGCAATATGCTGAGAGAAGCTATCCTGATAAGTATGGAGTAGAAGAAAGATATCACCCAAAAAAGTATGATGGTGACAGGTACTATTCTCAAAACCACATCGATGGTAATAAGTACTTAAACAGACCTAACGATTATATACCTTCACAAGATAAGTACTACGGAAACAAATCACCATTAAATGCTTATGTTACTGAACGATTGGTAGATGAAGAAACTGATCATTTCATGGACAGTTTACACTATCCAAAATCTAACACTAAAACCTTAGAAGAGAGTTGGAGGCAGAGATTAGATTTAGAAAAACCCCAATGGAATGCAAAAACTAAACTTCTCTCCAAAGACCAGTTTAAACGAAAGGATGATTCTTGGATGCATGAAATAAACTCAAAAGAAATACTAAGAGACTATTTTAATGAAGAGCCTGTAGAAAAAGGTATGTCAGCCAGGGAAAGAGCTCGATTTCTACATAAACTTGAAAAACTTAATAAAGCGCATAGACTTTCAAAAAGAAGCACAAACAACATCAATCCTGATTCAACAAAAATTAAGAAAAGATCCATAATAATAGATTCTGAGGAGCTTTCGTTACCTCTATATCAAATAAGAATCAAAGATAGTGACGAAGATAATGAAATTGATAATGATTACGATTATGCAGATTCTGAGGAAGATTATATTGTTTCTTCACATAACAAAGATATGGCGAAAGAAGAAGTTCTTAGAAAAGCAATAAGAGAAGAGCTCCAGAGGTTTAAAGAAGATAACAGCGAAGAGCCAGAAGACTTAGAAATAGCACCACATTTTAAGAAAGAATGGATATCCAAGTACCCCTTGTTACATATTTTGAGTCTGCCAGCAAAAGTTCTTTCTAGTCTTAATGATAAAGATGCATTTCCAATAGTTAAAGCGGTACCAAAAATGTTAGTTGGTACCAAGAGATATTTTACAAATTTTGGTCAAAACTTTAAAAAAAATCTACTGCATTTCACCAGTGATATGATCGGAGATTTTGAAGATTATACTCCTACTGATCATTTTTTAGATAATCTTGTTAAACGACGTAGGTTTAGAAGAGATTTGAAATATAATGGGATTAGTGACAACTCTACGAACACAGAAACCAAAATCACCAAAAGGAAGAAGAGGTATATTTTAAAGACCGTGGATGATGACGAAATAGAACAACTGTTAAAAGAGAAGCTAGGAAAAATGTTTGAAGATCCGGAAAAGGCTAAAAGAAAATTTAGAGCCAAGCATAATAAAATAGAAAACAGTGCCGAACAAAGAAAAATTGTGGAGCACCTTTACGGAGGACTTAAGAAACAAATAAAAAGCAGCGCAGAAAATCATTCGGAAAATTTTAACAAGCGAAGGAATAACGCTAGGCTCAAATCGAAAAAAATGACCTCGCACGAGGAATCTATTGAAGAAATTAGGAGGAAAATTGTCATTGAACCAGTGAAACCTAAGCTTATTATCGATAATAACGGGCTGCCTTTTATGGAGGTTAACGGTTATAAACGACCGTTATTTATGAAAAAAGGGAAGAAGAAAGAACATGAGCACAATTCTATCGAAAACTCATCTCTCGACCCATACGATTCATCTGAAGAAGGAAATTTAGATAAGATCAACCACGTTATAAATCGAGCAAAGGGAATAAATAATTTACCAAACAGAAACACTGAGATACCACTACAAGCTGTTAAAGAACATATATCTCAGCTGCTGACAGATATCGATGTATTAATTTACATGGACTGTAAGAAATTTGATCAAATTTATGATGATCTCAATGAAATACATTCAATCAAGAAATCCATTGTTCAATCTTGGAAAAGGTTAATAATGGACAAGCAAACTAACGATTATGAAGCTAAGATCAGTCTTCTAGAAAAATTCACGGAGCTACAAGAAATAAAGAACACTGCAATGAAAAATATACTTCATAAATTACACGACGAAAAAGGAAATGCTTTTGCCGTAAAAAAATTGATAGGAGACTTAGCAAGCCTACAAAAAATCCAGTGTATTATTAACCAAGTAGTAGATAGTTTTCAAGAAAAATTTAAAACAGGAGCGAAGTTCGACGTAGTATTGGAAATTAAATACGTTGATTTTCTGTCATCTTTGAAGTTTCTGAAGGCTAAAACTAGGAACGAAATGATACGAATTCTTGAATATGAACGGGATGTGAGACTTCAAGAAAAAATTCAGCTTTTGGAGAAGTTAAAACGCCTATTGGTTGATGATGATAATAATTTAATAGAAGAAGAAGCAAATATTTTGTGGGAAATGAAACACGTTCAAAATATGCAGGTTTCTACAATTGAAGAAATGGCCGATCGGCTGGAAAATGGTTTGAAAATAAAAAAATGTTTGAAAATTTTGTTCGATTTGCAAAGAAGATTGGCCGTTTTAGAAGAAAAAGAGAAAAAAGTATGCAGTGGTTCTCACAAGAGCAGAGAAGAAAATAACAGTGGTGAAGAAAGTGAGGAAGTTTCAGCAAATAAAGAAGATTTAAAAGAGCTGAAAGAAGCGAATAAAGTATCTAGTAAAAAGAAAACTAAAAACAACATGGAAGAGTTCAAAAATAAATGGCAAAAGAAAGTTGAAAAACACAAACACTTAATTGAAGAAAACTACAAAAAGAAAATTGACAAATTAAAGGAGCTGAAGAAAATATTAAATAAATCTGAAGAAAATAAATGAAAAAAAAACTGTTGAAATCCTGGATAAAAATATGAAGGGTTGATTGAATATCGACAGGTTATCGAAAAAAAAAGATTTGTAACGTAGTCAAGTTTGCATAAAGTTGTTGCTGACATATGAAAAGAAAAATAAAAGAAGAAAACACTGGTATAAATGGAATATATCCAGAACATATACATCACTAGCTTTTTAAATCTTTGAAAATATCGAGATATAAATAAACAAATGTTTCTATTCTATTACTCTACTACTTTGCTGTTACGTTGTAATTTCACTTTATATTATTTTTCATGTTTAACGCTATGCGAACTTTCCTTCTGTCTCCGTTTATTACTCTACTTTTTCTTTCCTTTTTGCCCTTACACTACTAGGTTTCGCATTAAATGTACTCGTACAGCACATTTGTTTTATGTAAATGTCGATTTTTCAAACTTACAAAAAAGAAATTTGTCAGTTATTTATCTTTTTAATTTTGACTGTTAGCAATGTAAAAAAGACAATTGTAATTAAACATTTAATGTTAAGAATAGAAACACTAATTTTAAGTTTAATTGTACTAAACACAAATATCATGGTTACAGTTGTCTTTTTTATTTTTTTAAAAGCTATAATTATATTTATGATGATTGATGCTACCTTTTTGTTTTAGGTACTAAGCTGTACCTGAAGGAAGTACCTACCTATCTTAAAACATGCACAAAAAATATAGAAAAGACAACGTGAAACCATCGGTATTAATTGTTGGTTGTTTAGACTTAGACTTTATGAACTTTTACTTGTTAGTTAATTTGATCTTCTTTTTCAGTTCTATCTATAATTATTAGAAAATTGAGCTTCCTTTTCAAAATTTATTTCCAGTGAGTTTTAGACATTTATAAATATTTGTGATATAATTAAGAAGTATATTAAGTTTAAATGAATCAAGAAAAGCAGCCTATATAGTGCCAGATAAATTACTTCTACGTTTTGTACTTTATTTTAATGTTTGAGTTCTACGCTACTTATGGCCGGTTTTATAAGCTCGGGTTACCTCTGCCCCGAGAGTTAACTATGAGACCGGTGGGTGATACATCGTTTTATAAAGCGGGGTTAGAGGTAACCCTGCCCCACCATTTGGCTCGGGTTAACTCTCGAGTTAGCGGTTGTCATGCGCAAAATTAAAAAATGTCAAGAAAAGGAAGGTTATGCTAAAAACATAGATACATATAAATAATATTATATGATACTTATATTTTCAATGTGAACATGGATGAAGTGAGAGATTTATTTGAAGTTTTTGATGACTTCCTAACAGGTGTGACTCATAGAAGAAAACACTGTTCTATGGCCCGACTTTTTCTTCTTTTATATATTTTTACAGTAATACGCCAGTGATCTTTGCATTTTAACCCGAGAGTTAACCCTCGGTGTAACTCGAGATATTTAACTCTACTTTATAAAACCGGGCATTAACAAAACATATTTTCAACCGTTGTTTGGATACTTAGACACATCATTTCTTTAATCCCATTCGTGCTAACAAGCTATCTTGACACCCTATTAATTTGCCTCAATTTTTTTCATTCCTAATTTAATATTCATCTGCATTTACTTTTTCATATTGGCCTGTACCTAAATTTATTACTTAGACTCAGGCTTGTTTTTACACATAAACTGCTTTTTTCCTGTTAATACTGGCCTCATGCTTTTTACATTTCATTTCTTCTGATAAGGCCCGTATCGAATTTGCGAAGCTGCCTCGCGAGTCGTGCCTATCGTAACGAGTACAAATCTTCGTCCAACGTAGTGACTTTTGTCGTTCAAGGAGTCTTTCGCATCTTTTCGTTCTTATAATATATATTAATTAAAATAAATGCTGCGGCGACACAAAAGAAGCGACATTATTGCCTCGCGAAAACAAACTAAATAAACTGCTCGAAACAGCTTAGCAAAGGAGATACGGGACTTTTTGTTTCAGAAAAATAGGCTCTTTACATTTGTAAACATCCACAAAATAACCGATAGCCGTAGCAAATGCAACTACGCCGATCTTCTCTGGCTCCATCTTCTGCAACTACTCTTCTACCACTAACTCTTGAACACGGCCTCTTCAATGAAACATCATCCGTGTGTTATCGTTGTTAATGATGTATAATCGATCCAGCTGAACCTGCTGTTATTCCCAATTACACACAGAGATTATGGTGGCTTATCCCTGAAAAGCTATCGAAAAACAGGGACAAATATTAAAGGCTTTTCCATAAAGTAGTTTATAAACTAATCGAGGGTAGTAGGTCTTAAAATCTATGTTCACTCATCTATCCTTCATTCATTCCTTTATACACCCCTTACAATATCTCCCCTTCATCCTATTCGCATTTTCTAAAGTTTTTAATATTCATATATTTACATTCAAAAAATATACATAATTATTGTTATTATAAATGTATACAAGTGTTATAATTTCAATAGCTGTATTGGCAAGTTAACGTGCAAAAAGCTATAGCCCTTATAGATTTTTACGCGTTGTTGTCTTATATTGTTCCTTACACTTTCTGGCAAAGTGCATTCGTAATACCGTATTGTCAGTGTGGTAATGTCAGGTTTTATAATTTTCACTCCCGATTTCTCATGTATCCAAGAGATCTTTGGCATTCTATTGAATGGACCTTTCCATAACGCCATTCTTAAACACAACCTGCATACGATTAAAAAGGAATTTGGTTGTGGAAAAGAAAACTGGGTAGCCTTATACCATTGTTGGTCGAATCACCTGTCTATATAGTGAAACTTTGTTATTTACCGGGATAGACGGCTGTTTGGACAGATCAGTGGGTACAGCTGCCTTATAGCCAGTTTTGATTGATTGATTGGTTCAGCACACCAGTCAAAGGCTTAGAGTCCTCGGAACCTCAGCCTTTAGGCTTTTTTTACCGTTTATGTGAAGAGCCCAGTCGCCCTTATCAGACTTAGCAGTCTTTTCACTAGGTCCTTCTTGGAGAAATCCTCCCTTGCATGTTCTAGTCCTAGGAGTCTATATCTCCAATGAGATAATGCTTTACAATCGAAGATAATGTGAGAGGCTGTTTCCTCCTCTCCCATGCTCAACCGACAGATAGGTTCCTCCCTATATATGCCGATTGTATGCATGTGCTTCCTTAGGGTACAGTGACCGGTGAGTAAACCCGGCAGTAACCTTATCTGGCCCCTGCTAAGGTTTAGTATTTCATTAGTCAGCGTCTCCGAGGGTTCTTTGACCAGGAGTTTGCTGTGTTCCTGTTTTGGCACGTGTTTCCAGTACGACTGGTGTTTAGTTTGAGTCTACCGAGATATACAACCACGTGCAGCAGTTTTAGATATCCCAAATACTGCTTCAGGATCAGTGAATGCAGTCTCAGACCTAGCTTTGCCAGTTTTAGGTTGTATTATGTTATTTTGAATTTTTAGCCTGTTGAGTAAATATGCTTTTGCCCTAAATGTACCTCGTAGGAACATATATTACGTTTTGGAGGTATTGAAGCATCAGCTTATTCTTAATTAAGAAATTTCACTGTTTAAATAATTTTCAACTCTTTCTAAAGCATGATCCGCTGTTCACGCTGTTTTTATTATACAGACGTCGTTTGCCTGTAATGCCGTTAGATGTGTCCTAGTTCTAGGAAAGTTTGCCGTAAACAGCAAGTACAGGGTAGGTGAAATAACCTAGTCTTGCGGTACCCCTGCCTGCGTGATATATAATCCGACTTCTACATTGCCAATTTTCATGTAGAACTTGCTATCACGCAAATACGAATTCAAAATTGATATTAAATTACATATTTACAGTTACATTGTTTTTTGAAATACACAGTTTTGAATATTTTGAATTTGTCGTCAATTCTGTAAAAATGGTTACAAATTAACATCACGATGTTTCCGCTATTAGAAATGTTTTAATCTATAGGTATATAGACAGATTTAAATTTTAACAGGTATGGTGTCCAATTAAGATATTCGTTTAATATTTTAAAGAATATTATGCATATAGAATAGTAAAATGAAGTTAACAGATTGTATGTGATTTTTAACCACGCGTTAAAATTCAACATTTCGCCGTTGTCGATTTAAAGCAAGAAATGAAGAATTTATGATCGTATTAGGAGCAAAAATAAAGCTGTTTGTGCTGTAGCTAATGAGTTGACTGCCGAACGAAGTAAGGCATCCAAATCAACTGAGAAACAAAAAGCCTTTTTGCTCCAAATTATACATAAATATATATTTTCGTATCGGGCTACCAAAAAACATTGTTTTCATTGAAACCAAGATTTAGTTTTACTTAATCTACCAAGGCATATAAAGTGACAGCTTTTTGAAAGGAAACGAAGCGTTGTTTGTCATAAAAGTTTTTTGTGACGTTTGAAAAAAAATTATTATCAAAGAATCTATTAATTTTAACATTGAACTACTTTCCAAAAAATATAAATAAGAAAATACCAAAAAAATACGGTAGAGTTCATAAAGTTTTTAGTTGTTATATTGTGATTGTAATAAATGTTGGTCAATAAAATATATATGTGACATGTGTGTTTTGTTTTAATATCTTTTCCGTTTTTACAAGACAGTCGTTGAACTGCTTCCGATAACTATTTGATAATGACCTTAAGACATTGTTTACATATTTACGATGTCGTTGTACTTAATAGGAAATTGATTTGTCTAATAAAAATATGTATATTGATTATACGGCAGTTTAATTCTTGTTTTAGTTTCAAATTTTTAAACCTTGAACATAAGTCGATTAAATTGCAGGAAGTTTTAAAGATTCATTGAAAAGAGTAACAAAAATAATTATTATTATAAGAGAAATGAACAAATTTTAGAATTATGCAATTATTGTAGGTAATCAAAGTTAGATAGTTTTTGTACCTAACTAAAATTTGATATTTCAATATTATGATTAGATACTAGTGAGGAGGTATTTTATGGGACAAGTTCGTTAATAATGGCCATAAATTGCGAGTAGAATACTATACTTTGTCCACGACCCTTGATTTATAAGTAAATAATGCGGGTGTAGAACGGAAAGTAATAATTTGGTATTTGGTATTATTGACAATTCTAACGTCAAAATTAATAAATTTCTGGAGTACGTCAAATAATGTGACATATGGAGATATGTAAAGTATCGATACACCGTACCGTTATAAATATAGTGTTTTAAAAATATCAATACTAAAAATTTTGATATCTTATCTATACAATATATTTCAGAAACAAATTTCCTAAACAAAATACGCAGATTTAATAGTTTATTTCATTTTGTACCCCCATCTCTAGTCACCTATGTACCGAAATGTTGTTGAGTTGTCATGGCATGTTATTTAAATGCAAAAACGTGAATTATTATGAACCATAATCAGTGGAGTAGCTAGGGGAACAAGGGCCCTGGTGCATAGGGAAAGATTCGAGCCATCCTCACCTCTTTCCGCGTAGTTTGAACTTATATTGGCCTTCAAAATTATTGATAGGAATAAGAATAAGAAACTGTGAGTTGAACTTATCCCTAGTAGGCTAAATCCATACGTCGTCTCTATTAGAATCTCCATGTATTTAATAGAAGAAAAAGGGAATAAATAAACAACGACACAAATGACAATATAGAATATTTATTATACAGATGAGATTAATTAAGGGAAAAAACGATTTTTAACAGAATTCCCCGTCCAATTCACAATCTCTTGCGCGCTTTAATTCTTGCGAATTCGTCTATAATTTCACTCAAATCCAAGTTTGATGCCGCCTCATTTTCTATTGCAATCAAAGATAAATGTCGTAGGCGATCTTGTCGAATGCTGTTTCTTAAATAATTTTTTATAATCTTCAGTTTACTGAAAGATCTTTCTACTGCTGCGAAAGTAACAGGAATTGTATGAAACAGTAGCATCGCTGTATACACTTCCGTAAGACCACATTCGAGCACGCCAAATTTCGTTATAATTTCTTTGCAAAGCTGGAGAATAGACCACGTCTCCATCAATTGAGGGAGGATCAGATGATATACATTAATTTTGGACTCTTATTTTATTTTTTTTCAAAGCTGAGGTTAGAGGGCTCCCTGAGCTCCGGGGCCTTCTTGGTGCACTGCACCACCTGGCCCTATGACAGCTACGCCACTGACCATAATTCACTCTAGTAGATATATGGATACCATATACCCTTTGTTAGGAGGTGAAATATTTACTGATTATTAAGTGGTCTTGTACAAACATTTTTTAGATAAAGTACCTTCTTTAACACAAAGCGAACAAAAAGTTTACTCGCAAATTTATAATTTCGCTCGCCAATATTTGCTAATTGCTGTTGGTAAAGGATAACGCATAAATGGATCTCGGTAATTTTTCTGAATGCGGTTTTTAGAAAGTAATATTTCGTATAGGGAACCATTTTTGTCTTGCCTATTTTCCAAGACTTTTGATTCTTACTTATGGGGCTTTAGTTTTAGACTAATTTCTTATTCAAAATCCTGACGACTACAGGGTGAGTCTAGAAATATGGATTGATGGATAGTTTATTCAACAATCATGCTATTACATTCAAAATATTTACAAAAATGACATATGAAATAGTTATATACTATGTGCTAATGTCAAATAACTGGATAGAAATATCTTAGCCTACTATAGAACCAAATAAAATTTCAATGTCAAAATATTTTATTACACAACATGTTCTCCTCTTAATTGGATACATTTATTACAGAGAGCCTGCAACGTATCTAGACCTTTCAAAAAAAATGTTTCTTCTTACTCTGCAAACCAGACCTCCACAGCTTTCATTACCTCCTCATTGGAAGAAAATTTACGACCTTTTAAACTTTTTTTCAGTTGAGGAAAGAGATGATAGTCGGACGGAGCCAAACCTGGTGAATAAGGGGGAGTGTTCTAGTAATACAAACCCTAAATCACGAATTTTTTGCATGGCAACATGAGATTTGTATGCAGGGGCGTTGTCCTGCGAAAACAAAACACCTTTGGATAGTTTTCCGCGTCTTTTCTCTTTAATTTTTTCCCGTAGAGTAGTCAGTAATGTCGAATAGTAATCTCCAGTTATTGTTCTACCCTTATCCAAAAAATCAATCATGATTACTCCATGGCAATCCCAAAAAACTGAAGCAAGAACTTTTCCAGCAGGTTTTTGAACACGAAACTTCTTATGTCTTGGAGAACCAGAGTGTCGCCATTCCATCGATTGTTGCTTTGTTTCTGGATCGTAGAAATGTACCCAAGTCTCATCCATAGTAACAATTCGGTTTAAGAAGTCTACCCTTGCACGCTTTTGGTCAACATTCAAACATTTGGGGATCCATGCTGCAGCAATTTTTTTCATGTCCAAATTGACGTGAACTATATGATGCACGCGTTCGTATGAAATATCCGTTTTAGATCAATTCGATGTTCTGATAAAATCATGTCATGAGTTGCATTGATATTTTCGGGGACTGACACAGAAACTGGCCTTCCCGATCGGTCATCATCTTCAATGGAAAATTTACTCTTTTGAAGCTTGCAGTCCAATTTTTCACGGTCGCATACGAAGGACGTTGATCACCAAGGGTATTAAGCATATCTTCGTAAATCTGCTTACCTCTTAACCCTTTTAAATACAGGAACTTGATAATGGCTCGATACTCCAATTTTTCGATTTTCACAATTTCGGTGGACATCTTTTTTCTTTTAATTTATTGCGTAACTCTGGTTTACTTTTTTGACGTCAAACTTCTCACTGACACTTGTAATACGTTATTGTTCGTTGCTATGGTAACGCAATATTTGGTTTATGCATGGAACTGGTCTACGCTAACTAGATATCAATACATATTTTGGTAACATATTAAAAAATTATTTGAAAAATAAAAATTACGTGTTTGTAAAACCATTTGCTAATTAACACTCATAAATCCTTAGCGGTCAAGCATATCTTTAATATCAGTGTATCTATTTACTCTTAAAATAACCCCCATCGCTTTATTTTTTAAAATTTGTAATTTTGACTTCTCAGACGGGGAAAATAATACGAAATTGTTGGACAATACACTCAAATATAGTTACATATATAATGGAACACTTGTCATTAAAGATACATTTGAACTTATTCTCCTAAAATAATTGATTTTTTCACTAATTTTCTTATGAACGTACTGACCATGTTTTTTAAAATTGAAATGTTTATAAATAATAACACCTAAGTATTTACATTCACTAATAAGGTTTAGGGACTGACCAAACAACTTAAAATTACATGCAACATTACTTTTATTGCTGTTAAATAACATCACTACTGTTTTATTTGTGTTTACATTCTCGATAAGCCACGATTCTTAAAACTTAATAATATTCTGCATTTTATTCATCGTCTCTTAGACATTTTTACCCTCCACTGAAACTATAGTGTCATCAGCAAATATATTTACATCTAATGAAATATCACAGAATTTAGCAAGGCCCCAATGCTGTTCCTTGAGAGACTCCATACTTCACAAAAAGTGGACTGATAATCATTTACTTTTAGTTGTTGGTAACGATTTTTCAAGTAACTGCTTAACCATTCTTCTGCATTTTCAAGTACACCATATTTTTTTAGTTTTATGATTTTATGATTAAGTCCCTGTTTATTGTCTCTAACGCTTTTTTAAGATCAAGAAAAACAGTACAAATAACTTTTTTTTAATCTATAGATTTCTTCCACTTTGAGACAACCAGTTGTAGTGCAGTCTCACAACAATGTTTCTCTCTAAAGCCAGACTGATTTTCAATTAAAATATTGTTATAGATAATATGTTCTAGAAGTAGTTCCTTTGGTATGATAATTGATGTTTTCTACAAGTCAGGAAATTTACTTCGTTCTGTACTTAAATTTATTATATCTGTTAATTTATCACTAATAGTATTTAGGTCCTTCGGGATAATGGATTTGGTAATCTCGTCTGTTGAATAATCTTTTTGCAAATATTTAAAATGAAATTCTTCCTAGTTCCATAGTTACAATGCTAGTTCTTTTTAGGGTTCCGTAGCTAAACGGTAAAAAACGGACCCCATTACTAAGACTCCGATGTCCGTCCGTCTGTCACCAGGCTGTATCTTATGAGCCGTGATAGTTAGACAGTTGAAATTTTCACAGATGATGTTTTTCTGTTGCCGCTATAACAAAAAATACTAGAAACAGAATAAAATGAATATTTAAGGGGGCTCCCATACAACAAGCATGATTTGTTTTGCTCGTTTTCGCTCGATATTGATAACGAAACGTACACGTCGTTAATTTTGAAATGAAAATAAATGGATTAAAAAGTGAACATTAAAAAATATGTTTCTTCTTAACTATAAAAAGTATTCACCGACTATCAGGAATAAATAAAAAACGAAAAAGTTAAATAATACATGTAGGTAGGTACGTGGTTTGTTCTTTCCTCTGAATCAAAATATATTCTTTCAACGGGATTAGGAAAAGTCTTGAACGACACACAGCCGATACGCAAATAAAGGATTCGTTTGTCATGATATTCGATATTCAACCTCATCCGTTATTTGCTACATATCGGCCTTGTGACGTTAATAACTATATTGTTATAAGCGATATTGTTGTAGGTTTTAATCGGAAATGACAATTAAAAACTACTAATTTGAAATATTTTGGTGTAAGTTTTAAAAATAATATCTACATATTTGAGTGTTTGAAAACTACAGTTAATTCAAAATAATAAATATGTCCTGCATTTTATTAATTAAAAAACAGAAATTATTCATATCGTTTACAACAATTTTCACGTACCCAAACATTTTTAAATAGTAGAAATATATTTGTTTTGAAATTGAAAAGGTTCTTTTGACTATTGAACCGCATTTCGTCTCAATGTCATTTGTATTGTTTTTGTGTATAAAAACAACATGGAAACGTGTCGTTTTCTTCCAGTAATCATTTATTATAAAAAGTAATTTATAAGAAAATTAGTTAGTTGCCCAAATTTCGTTTTTTGTGGTCGTCGTAACGTACCATGTACGACGTTCGAATTATACAGAGTATTGTGATAGTAACATGTGCGTTAAGGGTGAGTTTCCATAGAGTTTCTTAGCGCGGCTGTTGAAAAATATAGTGTTAAACTTAAGCCTGTGATATTTGACGAGTGCTTCTCTAAAAGTTGTATTTAATTTATCGTCACATCAATTTCTGTCTACGTAGTCATCTTTCAGAAAAAATATTTGCTTAATCCAGCTTAATATTATTTTGTGCAAAGCTGGAACAGTTTTTTTTGGATTCATCTTTTTTTATTTGTTTTGTTTATTTTACTTTGGTATGTTTTCTAATTTTTACTCCAATTCTTTTTTTTTAATTTTTTTTCATAGTCGCTTTAAGCAATAAGGTTATTAGCGACAAAATTATACATTTTGAACGGTACAATTTGATTTCTTTAAAATACTTAGGCCCATTTGCACCATCTATCCTGAAACTGATACTTAGTGAAGTGTTACTTAACGAATTTTATATATTTTTCCATTTTTGTATTGGCACTGGCCATGTTTTTTTTTATTAGTGTCGTTTGTCGCATGAAGTATTTGTCAATCTAAATTCAAAGTTAGATTAGTTTATAGTTTCCCGTATCTCTGTAGAGTAGGGAGGGTGAGTGTAGGCTCACAGCACAGCACAGCACTATAGTTTCCCGTATTTTTTTATCATTATAAACTACTTATAGTAGATTCTCTGAATTGCAATACGATTATAAATAGCATTAGAAGCAACGAAACCTGCTTTCCAAAAATAAACCAAAAATTATAAACATCAATGTGTAGTAGTTAGATTCTCCCAGCTTACCGATCATATGGATATTCTAATTGGTCTTCAATCAATATTAATAAATGTAAAACAGTAGGTTTCGTAAGACGGAATCTTTTATGAAACGACAGATCGTCAAAACCATGAGAATGATCAGGACAAGAACGAATTTAACGAGGTAGTCCATATGCAATTATTTCTAGCACTTCAATATCGTAATCAACCAAGTCAAAGTCACGTATTAATCGTAATAATTCCTTACTGACACACCTATTGTACACAAACTTCGCTTTATTACCTACCTCTTTCTTTAACTCAGCTCTTCGCTTGCGTTATCCAAAAATGTTAGGTTAAGTGTCACTTAAATACCTTTAAGGGCCGGTCTAACTACGTCTTAAAATAAGGGAAACTTACTGGCAGATAAGTAACACTTATCGTTTGGTGCAAAGAGTTAAATTTCTCTTTAGCGTAGCGTAGCGTTAAGTGTCACTTTAGTTTTAACTGAAGGTGGTACAAATGGCCCTTAATTAATAGTTCTACGTCAAATTGTTAACTTAAAATAGCTTCAAAGTTTGGGTAATTTATTTTGTTGTCTTAATATCAGGTATTTGGAGCACTTTTAAGTCTGTGTGTTGGAGATTGATTAGTCTTCTTTTGTTATTGAAAATGTATGGGTTGAATTGGTGCGTACTAATCGGAGTTACAATTCTCTTCGGCCTCTACTACAGGGTTTCCTTGTTAATTAATTCATAACAAAAACTAAACATGTATTGTTAAAAAACATACAATTTTACAGTGAATTTTTTAAATATTTTTATTCCATATAAAGTTGGTGATGAAGTTCATAATTTCCATTTTAGGTTTTTCCTGATTCTCTATTTTTTCGTACCTTCTGTCAGTTTGATCGTTTCGTTTCTATTAAATTTGTGGTTTGTGGTTTGTGGCATGGTTTTAGATCAAATAAAACACACAACACTCACAGATAACCTAGCTAAAAGTCTTAGAATACTAAAAAATCAAAAATATTCGACAGTAATGATTGTTTTAAACACAGCCTCAAAAGTCAATAGATAAACAAAACCGATGTTGTTATCTGCGCAAGTCAATTGGCTTCTTCTTATGTGAAACGCTGTCTATCAGTTATCATGTGAATGCGAAAAATTTTATTTAGGTGAAACATACAAACATTAAATGAATACAAAAGGTACATTAAAAATAAGGGAGTTCCTTAAGACAGGTATTCGCAAACATGCTTGGGAGGAAGGGCATCATGTTCTATGGGATTCAGCGAACATAATATTTAAAGCCTGACAGTAAAAAACGGAAAATTGGAGAAAGTACTTCAATACAACTGAATGCAGAAACATGTGTAGCTATAACATTCTCACAGAATCTACCCAAATTTGGTTACCAGTGTTGAAGACAGTTTCCAATAACCAATTATCTTCTGTATGTTCCTTGTGGTGTACTCATTATTTTTCTCATTTATTATGGGAAATTGAACCACAATCTTTCATTATATTTCTTATTTCAACGTTTCGGTAGCGTTCCAGCTACCGTTATCAAGTACAATTAATTTGTATGTAGGTTTATCCGAAACATAAGAGTAAAAATTTTAGCTCGAAATTTCCTGTATTATGGACTATGATTTTTTGACTTAAAGCGTGTATTTGCTGCTCTTTTTGAAACGTCTATATATGGAAAAATATTTTCCATTCATATACATTTTAAAAGCACATTTTTTTTAGTCTTTATTGTAGTATTCTTTCTTACTCCAAAGCTATTGCAATTATGTATCTCATCTCTCTCATGTATTACTAATATCGGCCCAATTTTCCACCCAGTAGGGGTTTTTTCTTCTTTCGAGGATTTATAACATCCTTCTTCTTAATAATTTCTCATAAAATATATCCGGATACTATTCCATTTTCCAGCATACTTATTACTTTACTTACCTATTCACTCTAACTTTATCTCTGTCTATCACTCTCTCTCCTTTCATCTTCCCATCGATTCTTGTATTTAATCATTGTTACAGGACCTGAGCAGATTTTCCCCTTTAACCTTCGCTTATTTTTTTCCAGTCTCCGTCTGTCTATTCATCTTCTCACTTCTATATCCTTACTTTTCTCGTTCAAACACACTCTATCCTTAATTTTATCTCCTTCTCCCTATTCATCTTCATTTATATTTTGAATTTATAATTGTTACTTTTTCTGTGAGATTTATTTACAGTAGCTAAGGTCATTAGTAATTGTTGGAAATGTCATTAACATTTTTTTATTATTTGTTTATAATCAGCTGAAATGTTTTTCCAGATCTTGTGCTCTTTATCTCTTAATGTTTGACTACTATTACTATTCCTTCCTATTTTTCACCCGAATGTATCAATTCTTTGTTTTTATTATTATTTCACTACCTACCTTTCTTACTTAGTTTCTTTGCTTTTGACTCCTATCCTTATTAGTAAATATTCCTTTTAGAATGATTTTTCATATTTCTTCTTTTATTTTCTTACTTCACCAGGAAGTTTCCTTCTTTTTATTAATAACTCATCCCAAAATGTATCTTTCCTCGCCGTTTTTTATTATTATTTGGTCTATACAGAGAGATTATTACTACTGCTTCCATGGCTGTTTGCAGTCTTGATATATTTTCTTTGTTCCTGATATATCTGACTCAGACTTTTCAAATTCTTCGTTTTTGTTGCTGCTATTGTTAATAGTATATCCAATATAAGTTTCTCGAGCTGTTCATTCAGTTCATGTTCTTTACTATTTGCTTCTCTCACATTCTCCAGTGTCCTTTATCATTATTTTTTAATTCTGTTTGTTGTGTAATTTTTTGTGTGTCAATATAGTGAGCATAAACAATATAAACATCATTGTAAGCAAGGTATAGTTGGGCTAGTGCTTCGATGCATATATACCCGAATATTTTACTAGTTAAGTTGTCGTCCCTGCCAGTGTCTGCTTGCAGTCACAAAAGTAACCCCGATCAACAGCTGAAAGTTTGGTTTTTTGAAGACACGTTTTCATTGTCGCTGTGATTCCCGTATAAGGTCTATAGCTTCTTTTTAGTGTTTTTTGATAGTCTGGTCCGCAATTCCAAAATGGACACTGAGGATCTTATGTTTGAGAGCCCATGTTATTCCAAACTGTTGGTTATCGTTATTTCACTAAAAAGCTTTGGCATATGAACTGATTTCTTTAAGTACTCATTTCCATTTTCCAGGCTTCAACAAAAACAGATGAAAAGGACAACTTACAACTATCAAAAATATTTTGCACACCCAAAGATTTTTCCAGAGTGAATTTCGATCACTTCGAAATTCTGGAAAGAAACAATTTTGATCCTCCAGCAACTGGTATCTCTCCTAAAGATGAGTCGACAAAACAGCAACCGAAATCTTTCGCTAATGCTCAAGTTACGTTGAGAATCGGAGGAGATGATATCAAAGGAAAAAATTCGATAGATTGTCCTCAAAAAGTAATAAGTAAATTGGGACACCCTTATCCTATTACGCACGCAAATGGGATACATCACCAAGAAAATCAGATTAGATCATCAGCAAATCCTTTCCTTCCATATTCGTTCGTACCCCAGATGAATCATTATTCTCCAATGTCGCCGTATCTTACTGTAGCCCCACTAGCTCCACCATTCGTTTTTCCTGGTTACATGTATAATTCTCCCGAGTTTGCAGCACCTTATGGTTACAACGGTAAGTACAATTTTTTGCTCTATTTGGTCAAAACTAACAAATTATTAAAAATACTGACTGTAAACTGTCTTTAAATAACTATAACTTGGAAAAAGTTAATAACTCCTCTGAACTAGGATTACCAGGATCTATATACTGTCACAAAAAATTATAGCTAAAAAATTATGATGGAGTATGGTTGGTTGGTTGGTAAACAGATGAAACAGGCCGGGTTAGTGGGCCCCAACACTGCAGCCGTTGGCTTATTGTATTGTCCTGTCTGTCTGCTAGTCCGTGAGAAGATTTGTGACCTTGATGAGATCTAGAAGTCTCTTTACAGTATATCTTTTGATGAGGTTGGATGTAGGGTCATCCGGCCCTATCTGTCTATACCTCCACCAACGTAGAGCCTCACATTCGAAAATTATATGGGTGGTTGTTTCGTCCTCCTCACCACATAATCTACATATAGGTTCTTCTTGGAAGATCCCCATTGTGTGAACTTTCTCAGGCCGCAGTGTCTGGTTATAAAGCCGGTTACCAGCCTGATATCTCTCCTATTTAACTTTAGGATTTCTTCAGTAACTTTTGGTATGGATTGTTTAACCATCAGTTTACTGTGCTTCGGAATTGTTTGCCAGTATTTGAGGTGTTGTTTGTGCACCCACTGGTTTAATGTGGTTCTTACCGAAGCCTTTGTTACACCGGTTGCCGATCCTTCTCGTGCTAGGGCGTCTGCTTTTTCATTCCCTTCAGTACCCTTGTGACCTGGCACCCATTTCAGGGTTACCTTATTTGTGGCACTGAGTTTTTTAAGGTTTTCTAAGCACTCCCAGACAAGTTTGGATTTTATGGTACTACTATTAAGTGATTTAATTGACGCTTGACTGTCTGAGCAGATAAGAATGTTTTTACCGCTGTATTCCTTTCCTTATGTTTTCTCTCAGACATGAGTCAATTGCGTAGATTTCTGCTTGAAATACAGTGGTATTCACTCCCAGTGAATGACTGATGTCACATCTGGGGGATTGACCGTATATTCCAGCGCCAGTACCAGTGTCCACCACACTATTTCTTGTTTGGGTGTTTCCTTGAATCCAATCTATTTCGATGTTAAAGAGTTTTTCTAGTGATGTGGTCGGCGTCATATAATCAGTACCCATAGCTAGTATGGGATTTGTGATTATATTGATAATTGACGCATGCCTATTAGGGTGAGGGTTCCAGTTATTGTTTAACTGGAGACGATATGCCCCAAATGATGGAGTATTATCAAGCAAATATAGTTGACGATCGCTAGACCAACGATCAGATATGGAGGTATTGCTTGATGGCCAAAAAAATTAACAACCAACGGCTCAAACAAAGCTACCTGGTACACACAGACAGGAGTGTCTAGCAAATAATGGTATAGAGAAATTGGAAGAAACCAATCTCACACACAGAACGATGAGAAATGTTCTCGTATAACGTCTAAATTGGTATTAAACTGACGAAAAAGACTTTCCTCAATAAAGTGGTTTGGATACCTGGTTATTCTGGTATTTATTACTTCCATGCCGAAGGTGATTTTACTGTACTAGAACCTGCAATTGTGATCTTATTAAGTTTTGCCAATAAAACCCTAAATACCTTGATTTTAAGAAGAGTTTAGACTTCTGTCATAATGAACCATGATTATTTCATTCGAATGTTTTTATACAACCTTCTAAAAATGCATCCAAACTAGTCTCATACTATCGCAGTCCTACATTGTCTAAAAGTCCTTTCAATAAGCCACTATCTTCTGAATCATTAACTGGTGAGATTTTGACTGTCAGAAGATCAGACGTACCGTATTTGTCTGGAGAATGACGAAACATCAGAGCATATAGTTTGTGTATTCTCAACTGCGAGTCGAATCAGGTATCTGATGCTCAGCAGAATCTCTATGACTTGAAATATCCATCAAATAAACTAATCGGTTTTGTTAGTAAACTGAGTTTGGTGAGATATAAATAGGTATGGGATATAATATCGCTTCTGTGATGAGATATTCTTCTAAAATTCTGCTTGTGAATTATGGTTCAGGAAAAAACCGAACAAAAAGAAAATGGAAAAGACAAATAAAGGTATCTTCTGTTTTAAAGTCAATAAAAAATTAAATTTCCTTTTAATTCTAATTTTATCTCTTTCTATCACTCTCTCTTCTTTCATCTTTAACCCTCTCTTAATTTTTCCCACTCTCCGTCTGTCTATTCATCTTCCTGCTTCTATATACTTACTTCTCTCATTCATACACTCTATCCTTGATTCTATCTCCTTTTCCCTATTAATCTTTATTTGTATTTTGAATTTATAATTGAAACTATATTACTGATTTTTTGAATTTTAGGTATGCCATCAAACAATGAATATGAGTGTGAAAATTTTTTAGAAAATACAAATCGGGAACGCACCATAGCAAACATCATCAACGTAGACCATCCAAAATTCCTTCACAGCACAGATCTAAAAAACGACATTGTCCGAGGGACTCGGAGCCAACATACCGATATAAACGACGCAAATGCTCTCGTAGAAAAAGAAGATCGCACAAAAGATACAAAGGATCCACCCATTGTGATATTTCAGGCAGATAGACGCGAAGGTATCCAGAACACTGCATTTAAAATGAATTCCTCTCCTAAAGAGACCCCGGCAAACCATGGTCTGAATAAAGAAAGACCTATTGCCTATGAGACTTTTTCGGAATTTAATGATAGAGAACCAATGAGACCAACTTATAATATGTTATACTCACATAATCTTCTGCTAGACCCATTAAGTGGAGAGGTTCTTAAAGATATTAGACCCATTTCTGATGACAACTTATTTAAGCCGAAAGAAAATGTGGGAAAAATTAACGAGATAGTTGGTATTCCAGAGAAACGTGAAAAAATACCAATCTATGAATCAGAAACACCATTTTCCACATTTAAAGAGGACGATGTATGTGTTCCATTAACAAGAGAAGATCTGTACGGAGCTACGAAGGGAAAACTGATATCTGTGATATCAGATAAAGACAAAAAAACACAATTTTTCAGTCATTACACTTTATCACAAATAGATCCTCTTGATGATAAACTGCCAACAAAACAAGAAGTACTTTTTATGGAAAATGAAGACAAGAGGAAGCCTACACTTCCTAAGGTAGAGTTAACATTACCAGAACCACCAATATGTGGAGAAAGTACTCTTTCCATCACAGACAGTGAAGCAGTTCCCATTCATATATCAGCACCGAAACAAGAATTACCTCTTTTAAATTCTGAAATAAAGGACGTCCCATTATCTAAACATTCGATTAAGGAAAATCCCATTGAAATAAAACCATGCAAAGAACCTTCAATTGAAATTCCGTCGCATAGAGAAGCTCCTATAATAATACCAACACATGAGAAAGTACCACTTGACAAAGAAATACCTGTATTAATTCCGATTCATACAGAACTCCCATCTCATTCTCGTGATAATTTCGTACAGTGCACAGAGCCTTTAAAAGACGAAAAATCACCCAATAAAGAAGCTCATGATTCCATTATAAATCATGTTTGTAAAGACTCTACAACCTCTATACAGTCTACGGATTCTCTTACTGAAAAAACACCTGCTTCTAAATCAGTTCACAAAAAAACACACATATCTTCTGCAACCAAAAAACATGCTTCTAAACATCCAGACAGGAAAATACCTGTGTCGTCTAAAAATCACTCAAAATCCACTACTAAAGTCTCATCATCTAAAGAATCATCTACGTGCATTTCACCACATACAGAACAACCACCTAGCACTTGTGATAATATACCTAAATGCGAAAAACTTCCTATTGCTACGACTTGCAAAGAAAGTAACCACCCCACTACAGTTGAAAATGATAAATTTATTTCTATAAATGCTGCAAAAGAAACTCATCCTTCTATATCTTCAATAAAAGAAATACCTATATCCAAAGCGGCTTGTAAAGAAAATCTTATTGAATCGTCTTCATGTGAAAATCCTTTTCCGAACGACCTGTCGCTACTTGACTGTTGTGAAAACAGTGTACCTATACACGAGGAAATACTCAATATTATCGCATCCTACATTCCTATTTTTAAAGAAGCAATGAAGGAAGAATGTTATGATTCGTCTTCGCTTGAAGATCCTAAATCAATATCCTCAGATGAAGAATTAACTTTTTCATCACGTGAAGAGCTATCACCATGCAATGGAGATAACATTAAACATGTATGCAAAGAAACTCCCATTTCCATATCAGAAATCAAGGAGACACCGATTTCTATGACTGTTAAAAAAGAAGCTCCTATCGATATAGAGGTTCATAAAAATGAAGCTCCTATTTCCATATCAGCAGTTAAGGAGACACCAATAACTATAACTAATATCAAGAAGGAAGCACCTATCTATATTCCTCCAATTATAGAAGAAGCACCAATATATATACCAGATAAGGAAACTTCTATAGAATTGCCTATTTTTGAAGAAACCCCTATATATATAATATCATCAAGTGAAGAAGCATCGTTTCCGAATAATGCTTGCAAAGAATCGTATATACACATATCATCAAGTACACAGCTACCACCTTGTGATTATAATAGCATATACAAAGAAACTTCGATAGCTAATGAAGAACGTCCCATTTCTATTGAAGCTACAAAAGAAACTCCTATCCATGTTGATGTCTGCAAAGAATCACCCATTTCTATAACAGTTATTAAAGAGCAGCCGATATCTATAACTTCTGTAGAAAAGGAATATCCTATCCACATATCTTCAATAAGAGAAACTCCAATTTCCATCACAGCTCATAAGGATTCTACTATAGAGTCGTCTAGTCATCAGGAAGCTCCACCATCATGCACAGAGCTACCACCTAGCAGTTGTGAAAACATTCATCCCATATACGAAAAAATTCCGATCGATATAGCAACTTATGTAGAATGGAGAAAGGAAGAACCTATTTATATATCTTCAATTAAAGAAACACCAATGTCCATTCCAGCTTCTAGGGAGTCCCCTATTGAATTGTCAGTGCACAGAGATATTCCTTTGTTAATATCGAGTAAAGAGGAACCTTATCCAAATGATGCTTCACCTTACAATTGTGATAATATTATACCTGTATACGAAGAAACTCCTATGGCTGTAGTGGACTATCAAGAAACTCCCATTTCTATGGCACCTAAAAAGGAGACACCGATATCTATATCTGCTGCGAAGGAAGCTCCTATACAAATATCTCCAATGAAAGAAACTCCAATTTTCATTTCAGCCCATGAGCAAACTTTTATAGAGTCCTCTGTGCCTAAGCAACTTCCAATACCACTATCAGAGCTACCACCTTGTAATTTTGATAAAATTATACCTATATACGAAAAAGCTGAAATCGATACAGAGGTTTATGAAGAGTGTCCCATTTCTATAGAAGCTATTGAAGAGACTCCGATATACATAAGTGCTACAAAAGAATCACCTATCGATGTGGGTGCATTCAAAGAAACGCCAATTTCTATAGCAGCAATGGAAGAGACACCAATATCTATACCTAATATTAAAAAAGAAACTCCTATCTATATACCTCCGATAATAAAAGAGACCCCAATATCCATTCAAGCGCACAAAGAGGCTCCTATAGAGTTGTCTGTGGATAAGGAAACTCCAATGTCAATAATATGTACAGAGCTACCACCTAACAGTTGTGAAGATACTACACCTATATACGAAGAAGCTGAGATCGATACGGCAGTTTATAAAGAGTGTCCCATCTTTATAGACGCTATTAAAGAGACTCCGATATCCATAAGTGCTACAAAAGAAGCACCTTTCGATGTTGTTGCCTGCAAGGAAACGCCAATTTCTATGGTAGCAATCAAAGAGACACTGATATCTATACCTAAGATTGAAAAAGAAGCCCCAATATCCATCCAAGCGCACAAGGAGGCTCCAATAGAGTTGTCTGTGGATAAGAAAACTCCAATATCAATAATATGTACAGAGCTACCACCTAACAGTTGTGAAAACATTAAACCTGTATATGAAGAAAGTGAGATCGATACAGCAGTTTATCAAGAGTGTCCCATCTCTATAGACGCTATTAAAGAGACTCCGATATCCATAAGTGCTACAAAGGAAGTACCTTTCGATGTTGTGGCCTGCAAGGAAACGCCAATTTCTATGGCAGCAATCAAAGAGACACCGATATCTATACCTAAGATTGAAAAAGAAGCCCCAATTTCCATCCAAGCGCACAAGGACGCTCCAATAGAGTTGTCTGTAGATGAAGAAACTCCAATATCAATAATATGTACAGACCTACCACCTAACAGTTGTGAAAACATCAAACCTGTATACGAAGAACCTGAAATCGATACAGCTGTTCATGAAGAGTGTCTCACCTCTATAGAAGCTATTGAAGAGACTCCGATATCCATAAGTGCTAAAAAAGAAGCACCTCTCGATGTTGGTGCCTGCAAGGAAACACCAATTTCTATAGCAGCAATAAAAGAGACACCGATATCTATACCTAGTATTAAACAAGAAACTCCTATCTATATACCTCCAATTATAAGAGAAACCCCAATTTCCATTCAAGCGCACAAGGAGGCTCCTATAGAGTTGTCTGTGCATAAGGAAGCTCCAATATCAATAATATGTACAGAGCTACCACCCAGCAGTTGTGACAACATTAAACCTATTTACGAAGAAGTTACGATCGATACAGCAGTTTATCAAGAGTGCCCCATATCTATGGAAGCTATTAAAGAGACTCCGATATCCATAAGTGCTACAAAAGAAGCACCTTTTGATGTTGTTGCCTGCAAGGAAACGCCAATTTCCATAGCAGCAATCGAAGAGGCACCGATATCTATACCTAATATTAAAAAAGAAGCCCCAATTTCCATCCAAGCGCACAAGGACGCTCCAATAGAGTTGTCTTTAGATAAGGAAACTCCAATATCAATAATATGTACAGAGCTACTACCTAACAGCTGTGAAAACATTAAACCTGTATACGAAGAACCTGAAATCGATACAGCAGTTAATGAAGAGTGTCCCATCTCTATAGAAGCTATTAAAGAGACCTCGATATCCGTAAGTGCTACAAAAGAAACACCCATCGATGTTGGAGCCTGCAAAGAAACGCCTATTTCTATAGCAGCAATAAAAGAGACACCGATATATATACCTAATGTTGAAAAAGAATCCCCAATTTCCATCCAAGCACACAAGGAGGCTCCAATAGAGATGTCTGTGCATAAGGAAGCTCCAATATCAATAATATGTACAGAGCGACCACCCAGCAGTTGTGACAACATTAAACCTGTATACGAAGAAGCTGAGATCGATACAGCAATTCATCAAGATTGTCCCATATCTATGGAAGCTATTAAAGAGACTCCGATATCCATAAGTGCTACAAAAGAAGTACCTTTTGATGTTGTTGCCTGCAAGGAAACGCCAATTTCCATAGCAGCAATCAAAGAGACACCGATATCTATTCCTAATATTAAAAAAGAAGCCCCAATTTCCATCCAAGCGCACAAGGACGCTCCAATAAAGTTGTCTGTGGATGAAGAAACTCCAATATCAATAATATGTACAGAGCTACCACCTAACAATTGTGAAAACATTAAACCTGTATACGAAGAACCTGAAATCGATACAGCTGTTCATGAAGAGTGTCCCATCTCGATAGAAGCTATTAAAGAGACTTCGATATCCATAAGTGCTACAAAAGAAGCACCTTTTAATGTTGTCGCCTGCAAGGAAACGCCAATTTCCATAGCAGCAATAAAAGAGACACCAATATCTATACCTAATATTAAAAAAGAAACTCCTATCTATATACCTCCGATAATAAAAGAGACCCCAATTTCCATCCAAGCACACAAAGAGGCTCCAACAGAGATGTCCGTGCATAAGGAAGCTCCAATATCAATAATATGTACAGAGCGACCACCCAGCAGTTGTGACAACATTAAACCAATTTACGAAGAAGTTACGATGGATACAGCAGTTTATGAAGAGTGTCCCATCTCGATAGAAGCTATTAAAGATACTCCGATATCCATAAGTGCTACGAAAGAAACACCTATCGATGTTGGAGCCTGCAAAGAAACACCAATTTCTATAGCAGCAATAAAAGAGACACCAATATCTATACCTAATATTAAAAAAGAAACTCCTATCTATATACCTCCGATAATAAAAGAGACCCCAATTTCCATCCAAGCACACAAAGAGGCTCCAATAAAGATGTCCGTGCATAAGGAAGCTCCAATATCAATAATATGTACAGAGCTACCACCCAGCAGTTGTGAAAACTTTAAACCCATTTACGAAGAAGTTACGATCGATACAGTAGTTTATGAAGAGTGTCCCATCTCTATAGAAGCTATTAAAGAAACTCCGATGTCCATAAGTGCTACAAAAGAAACACCTATCGATCTTGGAGCCTTCAAGGAAACGCCAATTTCTATAGCAGCAATAAAAGAGACACCTATATCTATTCCTAATATTAAAAAAGAAGCCCCAATTTCCATCCAAGCGCACAAGGAGGCTCCAATAGAGTTGTCTGTGGATAAGGAAACTCCAATATCAATAATATGTACAGAGCTACTACCTAACAGCTGTGAAAACATCAAACCTGTATACGAAGAACCTGAAATCGATACAGTAGTTTATGAAGAGTGTCCCATCTCTATAGAAGCTATTAAAGAAACTCCGATGTCCATAAGTGCTACAAAAGAAACACCTATCGATCTTGGAGCCTTCAAGGAAACGCCAATTTCTATATCAGCAATAAAAGAGACACCTATATCTATTCCTAATATTAAAAAAGAAGCCCCAATTTCCATCCAAGCGCACAAGGAGGCTCCAATAGAGTTGTCTGTGGATAAGGAAACTCCAATATCAATAATATGTACAGAGCTACTACCTAACAGCTGTGAAAACATTAAACCTGTATACGAAGAACCTGAAATCGATACAGCAGTTTATGAAGAGTGTCCCATCTCTATAGAAGCTATTAAAGAGACTTCGATATCCATAAGTGCTACAAAAGAAACACCTATCGATGTTGGAGCCTGCAAAGAAACGCCAATTTCTATAGCAGCAATAAAAGAGACACCGACATCCATACCTAATATTGAAAAAGAAGCCCCAATTGCCATCCAAGCACACAAGGAGGCTCCAATAGAGATGTTTGTGCATAAGGAAACTCCAATATCAATAATATGTACAGAGCGACCACCCAGCAGTTGTAACAACATTAAACCTATTTACGAAGAAGTTACGATCGATACAGTAGTTTATGAAGAGTGTCCCATCTCTATAGAAGCTATTCAAGAGACTCCGATATCCGTAAGTGCTACAAAAGAAACACCCATCGATGTTGGAGCCTGCAAAGAAACGCCAATTTCTATAGCAGCAATAAAAGAGACACCGATATCTATCCCCAGTGTTAAACAAGAAACTCCTATCTATATACGTCCGATTATAAAAGAAACTCCAATTTCCATCCAAGCTGACAAGGAAGCTCCTATAGAGTTGTCTGTGGATAAGGAAACTCCAATATCAATAATATGTACAGAGCTACCACCTAGCAGTTGTAAAAACATTAAATCTGTCTACGAAGGAATTCCTATCGATATAGCATCTTATGAAGAATGTCCCATTTCTATAGTAGCTATCGAGGATACACCGATATCTTCAGCTGGTACAAAAGAAACTGACATTGATCTTGATGCTCCAATAGTAATATCATCGAATAGAGAAATACCTTTTTCAAATATCGCTTGCCAAGAATCTTCTATACATACACCACCATGTGCTGCTTCTCTGATCGATGTAGCTACCTATAAAGAACCCATTTATATATATTCAATGGTTGAAGAAACACCAATCTCTTTTCCAGCTTTCAAGGACTCTCATATTAAATTGTCTGTACACGAAGATGTTCCTTTAATAATATCGAACAAAGAGGAACCTTGTTTAGAAAATGCTTACATAGAATCATCAGCATCACTTTGTGATTGTGATAACATCAAGCCCGTACATGAAGAAACTGTTGACTATAAAAATACTCCCAAGAAGGAGACACCGATATCTATACCTACTATTAAAAAGGAAACACCAATCTCTATTACAGCATTTAAGGAGTCTCCTATTGAATTAACTGTGCACAAAGATGATCCTTTATTCATTTTAAGTAAAGAGGAACCTCGTTCAGATGACGCTTACAAAGGATCGTCAGGATCACTATGCAATTCTGATAACATTAAACCCATATATGAAGAAACTCCTATTGCTGTCATAGACTATAAAAATACTCCCATTTCTGTAGCACCCAAAAAGGAGACCCCGATATCTATATCTACTGTTAAAAAGGAAGCTCCCATCTCTATACCAGTTCCTCTTGCCAATAATGATTTCAAAGAATCTATTCCATCCTGTTCAGAGCCACTACACTTGAATTGTGATAACATCCTACCCGTACATGAAGAAAGTCCAATCACTGTAGCAGCCTGTAAAGAAACACCCATTTCCATAGCAGCGACAAAGGAATCACCGATAACTATAACTGCTGAAAAGGAAGCTCCTATCTTAATATCTTCAATTAAAGAAGCTCCGATTTCCATTCCAGCTTATAAGGAAACTCCGATTGAACCTGTAATTTGCGAAGAAACACCAATTTGTATGACAGCGGTAGTATTCGAAGAAAGTCATATTCCATTAACTCCACATAAAGAAACATGCAATGAAGCTCCGCTGCCAATATCACCGATACATCCAATTTCCTGTGTAGACACCGGCGTTTGTCAAGAAACTCCTATTTGTGTACCAGTTGAAACAGATTCAAATTTCTATTTGTATCCAGTTTGCAAAGGGGTGAATAAAGAATATCACCTACCACAACACTATGATCACTCCTGCTCACAATCCAACAATCAAGAAGAAAATGTATCAGTGGAAAAAGAATTGCCTTCTCATATTTGTGGTGAAGATGAGAGAAAAAATTCAATTTGCAATGATTGTCATTATCCGTTAGAGAAACATACGTGTAAAGAAAGTCCAATTCAATCGCCTGGTTCCACATATCCAGAAAAACCGGTGGTGGTAACTTTGAACACCATCGAACAGATGACAGTGCCTTCACATTCTCATAATGAAATGTGTTACGTAGATATTGTGCCCCAAATGGAATGTAAGAAAATAGAAGAATGGTTGAATAAATCATTGATTCCTTACGACTGTAAGGAATATGGAAGAAAATTTTTAGTATCATACCCAATTTCACAAAGTATCGTTCCTGAACTACCCAAATATAATGTTTTCTCCGGCACACCAATGTATAATAAAAAATTATCCAACATAAACTGTCCATGTTGTCAGTTGAAAGGATTCTGCGATTGTATAAATTGTCAATGTGGACGGAATGCGGCTTGTCCTTATGGTAAAAGATTTAGCACTGATGTGGACTCACTTTTTGAAATTGTACCATCTGAAAAATGGACTCCTACTTGTTCCCAATCAATGGGATATCAAATAAAATCCCCACCTCAATCTTCATCACATTCAAAATTATCGCTACCCCTTCCTTACTCAACGGGGTATGCAACTTCATATAAATCAACTTCTTTGAGTGGTTATTTGAAAGTCGGTAAAGAGGTCGTTTACAATGGGCTTACGACAGTGGCAGGTGGTGGATTCTATACTGATTCTCAAAACCATGTCTATTACAAACAACCCTGTATCAAACAAATAGTTTCTAAACCCTTTCCTAATGACGTAGAGCTTCAGGTGAATTGTTATCAGCCTCCTAAAGTTTTTAGTTTTGTTCCAAACCATGCAGCTGTTTCTAACTATAATAAACCCTGTTATGTTCCCGCTGACAATGTTTACTGTAGTAAACTGCACCCATACAGTGATAAAATAATCTCCCAGCGTAATTACGTCGCTAGTGGTGATACAGTTATGGTACATAAGGATACTTCCTGTTCTTATTCTTAAATAAACATATTATTTATTTGAATTTATTAACTATATTATGTAGATAGTCACAATTATTTTTTTTCAGCTTTATTATTTATTTGTGTTGTAGCATAGTGATTTTTATACTTCATTTTATAAATTAAAAAATACTTTTAACATTGTTATTTATTTCAAAATGTCCTATTTTTATTGTAAGTGTTGGATTACGTTTACCTACGCAAAAAACAAAATGTGAATCCCGACGAAATCTCTTTTTGGTAACAAACATTCGTGACATTGAGAGACTGATGTTGACAGAGAAATTCACTGAGAAAAATTATCAAATTTTTAAATATTAGCAAAACCCTACAAAGTTTTTGGAAATTAATGTTCAAAGAACAGATAACGTTCATTGAGAAGCAACAACTACCTACTTCTCCATACTTGTCCATTTTGGAACTGATTACACAAGAATTCATTGCTTTAATGGTTGCTTGACTATCCGACATGATGTTAATGCTTAGCCTTCTATATCCAATGTCCTACAGTAATCGAAATGATGCGAATTCATTCCATTTGACTCCACAGTGTATATCTTTACAGATGCAGCAAGTTTATTTAAATCAAATTAATGTTATAAATCAAACTAAATGTTTCTCCATCATTTAATGAAACAATGATGAAAGGATTTTGATCATTATTTCGATATTGACATATCATCATCAGAATGACTTAAGTTTCATTTGATGCCTACTTGATGTTTAATATTTTGGTTAGACCAAATAGTGACCTATCTTGTTATTGACTTAATATATGAAATAAAACAATATAATTTGTTTAAACCTTCATTATAATGAAATTAAAGACATACAACAATGGCAAAAAAAATTATAATGAAGGTTTAAACAAATTATATTGTTTTATTTCATAGTTAAGTATGGATCTTCATCAAGTAAAAGCCTCATCTATTCAATTAATATATATAAATAGAAAAAGTAGATAATGCAGATATAACAACCTGGTTTAACTTAGAAGTGTAATTCAATGTCTGCAGGGTCATATAACCCGAGAAGTAGTTGTTGCTTCTTAGTAAACGGTCTCTGTTCTTTGAAAAGTAAGCTTCAAAATCTTTTTAACGCCTTAAAATAGTAATAAACTTTATTTATAAGAGACAAATTTTGTACAAAACTGTTAACAATAATATATTTTAAAAACTATTAATTATTTTTCACATTATTGTTCTTTTTGGATTGCATAAGATCATCTACTACTGGAATTGGAATGGTAGGTAAATTTTCTAAAAACTCTTCAACCTGATCTTCGATTTGCTTCCTGACTTCACTTTGAGCTTTCACTCTGTTAACCAACATTCTAGATGACAAATAACTTGTGTTGACCAATTTATTTACAAAATTAAATATGGCGTCGTCAGCTGGTTTCAAAAAAGAAAATCCGTTGTTGGGCCTGTGAAAAAACAAAAACAATATAGTACAAAACTAAATAATAGTACCATACGATATCCACAAAGTAAGTTTGGTTGTATAAAAAAAACGTATTATAAAAAATGTACAACTGTTAAACTACTTTCTTTCACAAGGTTCTGTAAGCCTTCTTCATAGAAGATTGCCGCCTGTGTTTTTAACTATGTGGTAAGTAACATGTTTTTTCCTCTCGTCATCATCGTTGAAGTGTTAACTATCAAGGAAATATTTTAGGTGTAAGAAGAGATGAAAGTCGCTAGGAGCAAGGTCCGGGCTGTACAAAGGATGATCAAACACGCCCTAGTCAAATTCCTGTAGGAGTTTTTTGTCAGTGTCAGGTTGGGCGTTATCGTGGAAAAAACAACACCTTTTGGCAGAAATCCTAGGTACTTGTTCTGTATTGCGCGCCGCAATTTCTTAATGGTGTCGCAGTAAACATGTGCATTGATTGTTTGACCTCGTGGTAAGAAATAATCGGCAAATTTCCTTTTCGGTCCCAAAAAACGGTGCACATGATTTTTCGAGGTGTCAAAATTTGCTTAAGCTTAACATTCGCTGGAGACGAAGTGTGCCTCCATTCCATTGATTGCCGTTTAGTTTCAGGGGTGTCGTAATATACCCAAGTTTCATCCCCCGTGACTATCCGAGAAAGAAAATAATCACCGTCATCATCGTAGCGTGTCAAAAACTGGAGTGCATCCATTGTTTTTTGAGTTATTGAGTAGGAATTTTGCAAATTTCAGTTTATCATGAATTACCGATTGTGCAATTTGCGGAAGTTCCATAGCAATAGCACTAATTGTAAACTTTTAGGGTTTTACTTAAGCTTTTCTTTAATTGCGTGAATCGGTTTATCAGTAACCAAAGACGGGCGTCCACTTCGCTCTTCATCGTGTACTTGATCACGTCCATCATGGAACTCTCTGACCCATCCTCTCAACATTAAATCACTTATAGCATTTTGTCCGTAAACCTGGCAGAGTTTCCGATAAACTTGACTTGGTTTAACTTTCTTTGCATTTAGAAAACGAATCACAGATCTGATTTCACAAGCGGTGACATTTTCAATTGAAGCTAATATTATAAAGAAGCACTACAAAGAAGACGTTGGCAGCAGCGATCTGAAAATTACGTACATTTGTTCTCCTAGTGACAGAATAATTGCCGAGCATGCTCGGAGCTGCGATCGCAGCGCTGCCGCGGATAGAAATAGCAACGGAACTTATTTTGTGGATATACCTTGACTTCACTCTACTTCCTTTTGCATATAAGTAGAGTGTTAGTGTACTGAATTAGCCTTGTATCATCTCGCTTGAAAGAATTTGAGGTAGAGTATTTTAAAATGTTCAAGCAAGCTGCTTTGCTTCTACTACCGAAAAAAGACAATTTATGGGATAAATGAACTGAAATTCTTATTTAAAACCATCAATTTGTGCTTGTAATAAACTATTGAAGTATAATTCAATGTCTGTCATGGCATCTAGCCGGAGAAGTAGTTGTTGCTTCTCAATGAACGATCTGCTCACTGAAAAGTATTTTTCAAAAACTTTGTAAGGCGTTATAATAGTATCTAACTATTATTTTTGACCTCTATCGATAACACTAGAATGACAATTTTCTACAGGAAACCGTAATTAAGTAAATAATTAAAAAACCAAGATGGTTTTTGTCAATATAGAATTTTGGTTTGTGGTTAGATGTGGGGACGTCGCTGTTATCACATTCTCAACATTTTCTTTGGTGAGGTTAGTGTATTGATGTGGTTTTAGCATTGTCTCCAGTCGAGAGGATTATGCTCTCATAGCTTCTGGATGGATGATATCTACTTTGTACTGACGAGGCGCAAATACGCCGAAGCCGGTCTTCAAGTGATGTTGTCCCTTCTAATTACAAACCAGAATGGTTGGTTATATCGTGCAGATATCCCACCCCGTTTAACCGTTATAATAGTGTTTAACTATATTATCTTTGACATCTATGATTTATCTTATTTACTGAGAATCTGAAACCTGAATACGTACGGAAATTGGAAACGTGTAGAACAACGATTTGTGCTTTGGATACTGTACGGAAGCTGGAAGATAAAACCATTTTTGTAAATTCTTATAAATATTGTGGGTACAAAATGTACCACATTGATAAGTTTTGAAATGTGGAGTAGTAAGTTTTTTGGTTCAACAACCTCATTGTTCCACTTCCATAATTGCAAAATCAGAAACATTCGAATTTCTATTTATATTATAGGAGTTCTCTAAATCTGATTCGTCAAGCGAAATAATAACAGGGGGGATATCTTGAAAAATACAGTTTCCCATGTATTTTGTTCAGTGCTTCAGTATAGGTACTTCAGTGTTTCTACAAAAATGTGTCCATATGTTTGCTGTACATTTTGAAAGGCATCGGACCATGAGTTCTTATCGGAGTTGATAGAGCTTAAGCTTGCGGGTTCCACCATTTGCCTCTTGTATGTTTTACATTTTCAAAATATTCAAAAAGTGAAACATTCACAGTACCTCAATCGACCACCAATCTCTCATCCGTATGATATAAAGCAAAAGAAAGTATTTTCAGCGATACCGAGTTTAAGTTATGATAATTCATTTTTAGTTTTATGTTTTTTTATTAGTTCAATGCAATTTGAGCTGGGATTTTTACCTTTTTGTGGGTTTTTCAGGAATTTCTATGGAACCATCATCTATCATTTCTACAGGCCCAGAAAGTATGACGGGTAACTGAAAATAAAAGTTTTCATTTGAATAACTACCTACTGAACAAAACATTGCAGATTATCTCATTAATGTCGCATTTTCACGTTAGTCCTTGAAGCATGCACCAGAAAAACCAAATTTTTTAAAATAATTAAGAAGAGTTGACATGTTTACAAACAAAAAACCTTCTAATGCATTGCATTATTAACTGGAAACATAATAATAATAGTAATAATGATGGAAACTTTTTAATGGAGTTTCCTGCGGTAGGATCAAGGAAGTTTCAGTTTCTTAGAAAATATTTGGAAGGGAGTAGATAGGTAACTGGTATATAAATTAAAGGATTTGGATGAGATGTAGATTTTTGCAAAGGTCAGATGAGAGAAACATGGCCAGATAATACTGTATTGGGAGTGAAAAAAGTGAGGGCTCACGATATATAATCGTGCAAGCAGGGGAAGAGGACGATTTTGTTGTAGATTCAGGTATAGTTTTTAAAAATAATCGAAAAACGTGTGACTACTATGATAATATCAACTGCGAAAGCTTTGAAAAATGGTACGAAATTAACTTTACCAAACCTAGAAGAATCCAGTTTATTTTTCATTGGACCGAGTCTGAAAATACGGGGTTGGTATAAAGTATGGAACCAAGTAAATATCTTTTAAACGAAAAGAACGATATTTATGAAAATTTGCAGATAAGTGCAATGGAACAATTTTTTTGTTAATAATATACTTCCGGTTTAACCGGAAATGCCATCAACTTCTTTAATTTAAATGGGACACCCTATATATTTTTACAGATTTTGGAAGAGCTTGTTATTTTGAATTTATACATACTGAGTTTAGTGTACAAAAATTTGTAAAAACGAGGAATATAGCACTTTAATTAACCTCCTTTGAGTTTTTTGCATTAGAGAAAAAAACTATTTAGACAAACTAATTGTTGTTGTTTGAATGCATAGTAATAAATAAACGAGTACTGTTTAGTACGTCTTTTGTTCTCCAAATGTCAAATTCTATTTGACGGAAATCAATTTTACAATTTAGAATGGTTCAATTGAGTGAAAGAGAGCGTATTGAAATTTTAATGATGATCGTTTTATGGTGATCGTGCTAGAACTCATGAAGAAGTGTGTCATATTTTTAATAATTTGCATCCGGAGAGAAATCCTATATCACGCTCAACAGTAACTAAAACATTACAACTTTTTAATACAACTGGGATGGTAAAAAATTTGCTAAAACCTGGAAGACCGCGGACTGCAACGAACGAAACTGTTAAACAAAATATTGCAATCGATTTAGAAGAATCACCTCAAACTTCCACCACAAATTTGGCACTAAACCATTGTATCAGTCGACGTTCTGTAGGAAAGATATTACAAAATGAAAAGTATCATCTGTATAAGGTACAATTGGTTCAAGAATTGTCAGACGATGATTTTGACCGACGGCTGGAATTTTGCGAACGGCTAATGGACATCTGTAATGTCGACGACAATTTTGCTTCTAACGTAGTTTTTGTTTAAATGGAACAGCTAATCGCCTTAACTCAAGGTATTGGTCAAATGAGTATCCTCATTGGATTCATGGAGCACATACTCAGCATCCACAGAAGTTAAATGTTTGGATGGGAAATGTCGAAAATAGGCTTATAGGCCCATTTGTATCGACGGAGACTTGAATGGTTACAGGTATTTGGATCTACTAAATAACGAAATTATTCCTGCACTTCAACAGAATGGGCAATTACCAGAAAATGTGTGTTTTCAACAAGATGGAGGACCTCCCCACTATGATAGACGGGTTAGGGATTTTCTGGATGCGAATTTTCCAAATCTATGGATTGGGCGTTAGATTTTTTTCTTTGGGGTTACCTAAAATCACGTGTTTACGTTAGACGACCAACAAACTTACAGGAGCGTGGAGAAGTCTTGGAAAGAGCGACCCAAGAATTTGTTAATAGGATGGCATATTGTCAGCACGTAAACGGCGAGCATTTTGAACATTTGAAATAATTTTGTTTCTCATTATTCTGAAATAGTGAAATGTACACCTATTGTACAACTAACAGTGAGTTATTTGTCATTTTTACAACTATTTTACAATAAACTCAGTATGTATGAATTCAAAATAACAAGCTGTTTCAAAATATGTAAAAATATATAGTGTGTCCCATTCAAATTCAAGATGTTTATGGCATTTCCGGTTAAAACGGAAGTATATTATTAACAAAAAAATGTACATCAGATGCATTTTGTTCCTTTGCACTTATTTGCAAATTTTCATAAATATCGATATTTACCTGGTTCCATACTTTACCCTCACCTTGTATAAATATTCAAGGGAGACTTATGGAGTACTAAATGTCGATGGGACACAAAGTTTCCGGTTTACCACCATTTTATTGGAAGGGTTTTGTCAAAAAGTAAAAGAATCTACGATCAAAGATTTATTAAAACTTGAAATTTTTAGCGAAAAACCTTAAATTTGGACGGGAAACCTAAACTTTTAGCGGGAAACTTGAAATTCTTAACGGGAGACCTGAAATTTTTAGCTGAAAGCCTGAAATTTGGAGTGAAACTTGGAATTCTTGGCGAGAAACCTAAAACTTTATCAATTAATATTAATGACAGAATAACCTACTACTTTCTTGACATAAACAATTTTTTTATAATTTTAGATTCAAACCAATGTAACTTTGGAATTATTGAAGGTAGAATAAAATTATGAGTTCTTGTTGGTTGTATTTGTGATTTAATAGATTATGAAAAAATGAAAATATATACATGGTGTACTATTTAAGAAAATATGTTGATAAGTTATTTTGGAGCACCGGTGCACCCTGTATACTTCTAATCGACTTATGCAGATGGTCTGGGTTATTTGAAAAAAAATGTATTCAACATTTTTTTTTGTAAACCTAACGGAAATCGAAATATTAGCAAGATACTTTACTTTATGTACACACTGTATAATCCACTCACATAATTTAAGCAAAAAATGCGCTACAAGTTTTTAGTTGCAAGAAAAATCAAACAAATAAAATCGCACTAAGCCGTGAACTATAAATTTTTTTAATAAATAGAAGTGAAAATTGTCACTTAACTATTGTTTACAGAAGTCTCACATAGTTTGAAAAATAAGTGTATGGAAATGTGAGTTTTCTTTTCAATACAATGATATTTTATTTAAAATTTGATACTTTGAACTTACTACGAACGTAGCGACGAACACAAAAATCACTATAGCTTTCACCATTATTATACTACTTGCGAAATTTGAATATTAAATAATAATTATTTGTAATGACAATTTTGTAAGCAATTGTTTTATAAACTGCTAATTCGTTTATTTAAATATAACCTTGTTTGCTGTACAACTTGAATTATACAAATAAAAATTGACGTCTAGTTCATCAGGCCAATGTTATATAAAAAAATATTGTAAACAATAGGGATGTTATTGAATTTTTTTTGTTAAACACTAATACATACTAATGCAATTCTCATGTTTCAATTTGGTGAGTCACACAAATTGCTACTTTAAAACGTGATGCCGAGCTCAAAGGGTGTATAGATAATATATCCAATTTAATTTTATAAAAACAACAATAATTTTTAATGATTCTACTAAACACACAATTTTTTAAGATTCAATAAATTTCACACACCTGCCGCAGATCATTGTGTAAGTTAATGAAAAAGCTGATGAGTTAAATTGAGTTTTAATCTTATAACAGTTGATTAAGTGTGAACCTTTCATGAGACTGTAGCTAAAAATGTATTTATCATACAGTGTGACCCATTTTGTTTGGAAGCACCCCTATAAAATCCGCATTTTTCAACCGAATTTGATTTAGTCTTTTTTGTTAGATTCAGTATCAAAAACAGAATTTGAGCACAAATTTTCATACCATAATAGCTATTTTCAAGGCACTCTACGTTAATTTTTCTTTGCCGAAAAAGACGAAAGTATATTAGGCATTTTTTTTTCTCAAATATGACTACACCACTGAATTCAGAATCATCACAAATGTAAACTATCAACATTTTATAAAAAAAGTTTTATTAACAACAAAGTTATCACTACATGAATTTGGAAAAAGTTGTTTTTTAATTAATTTTTTACTAAGAATGTAGACACATTTTAAAAATGGCAACATGGTAAACAAAAACTAGGACTCAAACATATTGCACTGTAAAAATTCGAACCCGATACCTTAACCCGTTCTGGAGTAGCTTCTGAGAGTAATGTAAAATTGTGCTGATGTGACGAAAATACAAATTAACACCAAATAATACATTTTGATTATTAAACTACTTAATAATAATTGAATTCTACATTTTTGTAGCCTCGACTAGACCTCCGTTAATTTCCACACATTTCTCGTATCGTTTACGACTATGTCTTAGCGCTTTTTTATTTCATGTGGCGTTATTCCAGCACACGCCTGTCGTATTCTGTCACACAGTTCTGCTCTATTCCTTGGACGTGTCTTATACACTTTTTGTGTCAAAAGCCACCACAGATAAAAATCCAATATAGTTAAATCGGGCGATCTAGGAGGCCATTCGATTAACTCGCTACCGCGACCTATCCAACCATTTGGAAATTTTTCGTTAAGCCGCTGCCTGACAATCCTAGAATAGAGTACAGAACAACCATCTTACTGAAATATCAAATTTCTTCTTTCTGCTAGTGGCAGTTCGTCAATCACTGCGGATAACTCACCTTCCAAGAATTACATGGTTATTTAGTTTTTGTTTACCATGTTGCCATTTTTAAAATGTGTCTACATTCTTAGTAAAAAATTAATTAAAAAACAACTTTTTCCGAATTCATGTAGTGATAACTTTGTTGTTAATAAAACTTTTTTTATAAAATTTTGATAGTTTACATTTGTGATGATTCTGAATCCAGTGGTGTAGTCATATTTGAGAAAAAAAATGCCTAATATACTTTCGTCTTTTTTGGCAAAGAAAAATTAACGTAGAGGGCCTTGAAAATAGCTATTATGGTATGAAAATTTCTGCCCAAATACTGTTTTGGATACTGAATCTAACAAAAAAGACTAAATCAAAATCGGTTGAAAAATGCGGATTTTATAGGGGTGCTTCCAAACAAAATGGGTCACACTGTATGTATAGTTTGAATAAAACATATTTGAAGGCCAATTTGAAGAGATAATTTCTAATATCCTTCAAACGGCCCTAAACATGGTGCATAGGTGGTGCGAGAGGGAACAGATGTCTGTGAACCCCCTCAAAACCGTAATTGTTCCCTTCACAAAGAGGAAAAAATTACAGCGACTCTGCCAGCCAATTTTAGGCGACGTGAGCATTCCTTTTGCGACAGAGGTGAAATATCTAGGGGTTATCTTAGATAAACAACTCACCTGGAACGCTAACTTGGAAAGAGTGATAAACAAAGCCAGATTATCCCAATGGAATCTCAGGAAGTTATGTGGAAAATCTTGGGGTATGCACCCCAAACAGATTTACTGGATTTACCAAACAATGGTCAAGCCAATGGCCACGTATGGCTGAGCTGTCTGGTGACCAAAAGTCTGCAAAAGTCAGCTAAAACAAAGCTGCAAGGCTTGTAGCGAATAGCATGCCTGGCCATTACCGGAGCAATGTCATCCACACCACGGCAGCTATGGAAGCCCTCCTGCAACTAACTCCTCTCCACATTCAGTTGGAGAAGAATCCAGGAGAGCAGCTCATAGAATGCTATCAGTGGAGAGGCAAATAAATGGAGAGATTCTGAGGGATCACTCGGGAATACTGAGGGAAATACAAAATCACCACATTCTTGGGATGTCCTCGGATCTCTCTGTCACAAAACTTGACGTGGACAAGCCCTTTAAGGTCCTCATTCCCACGAGAGACCAATGGGTTAGCGAAGAAATCTCCTTCCCAGAAACGGACTACGTGATTTACACTGACGGATCAAAAACCGGAAGTGGGGCTGGAGTGGTGGTCTTCAGCAGGAAACCCAGAGTTGAAATCACATCTAACCGGGGTAGGTACGCTACCGTATTTTAGGCTGAAGTATACGCCATTGAACTGGCTGCAATGAAGTATACGCCATTGGACTGGCTGCAAGAGAGCTGATGAATCAACCTGTTGTCAAAAAGAACATACACATCCTGTCAGATAGCCAGGCTGCTCTTAAATCACTGAGCTCGAACAGGATAAAATCCAAGCTGGTACTCAACTATCTACAATCCCTTGAAATACTAGGCAAGGAGAACAGAGTCATTTTGACCTGGGTGCCGGGGCATCGAGGAGTGGAGGGCAACGAGAAGGCCGACACTGGCAAAAAAGGGACCAGAGTATGTATTTATCGGACCTGAGCCATTTTTTGGCATTGCGGAAAGCACTGCTAGATCAGCCATAGCTACCTGGGCGGAGAGGAAAACCTTCACGTACTGGGCAGACATACCGGAGCTCTCTCACTCGAAGGCGTTCATATACAACCCTTTGAGTACAAAAAATAAGCAGATCCTGGAATGGAGTAAAACAAACCTACGCATTCTGACGGGACTGCTTACAGGACATTGTCGACTGAATTACCACCTAAAGAAGATGAGTCTGGTTCAGACCTCGGATTGTCGGTTCTGTAATTTGGAGGACGAAACTGCGGAGCACATATTATGCTCAGCTTTGGGCAGGGTAAGATATATCGTATTCGGTTTTAGTACCTTAGAGCCGAACGACTTCAAAAAAGTATCACCAAATACAACCATGGGCTTCGTCAGAAGCATAGGCTTGTGGTGTGAATTGTAATCCCTAGGGGTGAGCCACAATAGACTCAACGGGGGTCGCAGCGGAGGTGGCGAGAAGGCCCCACTCACATAGAACCTAACCTAACCTAAGTTTGATCCTTTCATGAGACTGTAGCCAAAAATGTATTTATCACAATATGTATAGTTTAAATAAAACATATTTGGGAATTCTTTGAAGCGTTTTGAGATATTTTCACATATTATACACTGGTATATGAAAATAGTTGGTATCGTTAAAATATTTATACTTTCAATTAACAATTGGCGATGTTCGATGAAATCGTTTGTAACGCGAATGGCATGAAACTGTCGTTACTATCCGACATAGATAAACAAGACAAATTTTGATTTCTGCGCAAGACAATTGGCAAACTTCAGGTGGCTTCTTCTTATGTCAAACGAAGGCTACAACCTATTTGTTTTTGAAACAATATAAATTCCGTACTTTTATGGTAAACATAAATTGTAAGCACATAAACACATGCTTTATTATTATTCTATTATAGCAATAAGAAGGATGTTTTCCCAAGTCAACAAGCTTGAATAAGAAACTATTTTATTTTAAGGACAATAAACACATCAGTTTTAGTACAATAAACCTTGAACTACCATTTACAATGAAAATTATATGTTGTATTGTAAAGTAATAGTGAGATAAAGAATGAATTAAATAAACAAAAATATGTTTGTACTGACGTTGGATTTAGCAATTATTCTTGTTAACACATTGGTTATTTTCTTAACAAACATATAGGGGGAGTTTTAAGTGTGATAACAGTGTTTTTTATTTTAGATTAAATAAAACAATATTGAAAAGTATCGTGGCCAACTAGAAAAAAAATGGTAATTTCCAATTCTTCCTTTGATTGATTATATTTATCTACGTCCAGTCAGTTTTCGGCACCTCAGCCCTTAGGTTTCTTGTACTCTTGGCTGCATTATTTAGTCTAGTTGTCCTTAGCATCCTTTTCACTAGATATTTTTTGGACGAAACGTCCCTTGGGTGATCTGATCCCAGAACTTATTTTCTTCAAACATAATGGTTGGTATACAAGTTGTACTTCCTAGGGCTTGAAATAAGCTAACTGCATGAGAAAGAAAATTAAACAGGAATTGCACCAGCTTCAACATTTTCGTGCAACAAAACAATGTATAAGATGAGGTGACCAGTGTTTTTCAGTAAACAAGCACAAGTAGCTAATCTTCGTTAATATATACGAGCATATTAAAGTAATAGTAGCGTTTCAATAAGATATATTTCTCAGTGTATGATAGTGACACCGACACCATAAATTGGTTAACGATGTGAGACAGTTTTACACGGTGCACATTAGTTCTTTTCTGTCCTTGAGGAAAGTGGAGCAATTTTGAATAACGATGCACAACAAAAAGTTGCGTCCGGTGCGTTTGATGCTTGAGGGTGCAGTAGCATCGAGTAATCATGTCACTTGCTTCATTTGACCCCTGATTAGACGTCGTTGATTAGTGGGTTTTTAGGTTTGTTGATCATTCGTTTGCTGTGTTTCTGCTCGTGCATGTAGCTTCAGGATGTCTGTTGGTTTTTGTTTAAACACGCCGAAATACTGCAGTCTTTGATACAACGAATTCTGGTTTAGGACCAGTGAATTCCGTTTCAGAAGTTTTCTCTGCTCATGAATCCGCCATTTCATTAATTACAATACCTTTGTGCCTCAAGACCCACAAATGCGAACTTCTCCAAAGCATTACACCTGGGTATAGCACCATGGGACCCAATTATTTAAAACCCGGAAGTAGAGCAGCCGAGAGAAAGGAAGCGTGACTCTATAAAGAACGGTTAACTGATATTCTTGAACGTCATTCTATCAAACGTCAATAAAAGGATAACTCCCACATGCTTCTATTGGATCAATCGAAGGAATCAGCCAGGGAACCCGGAATAATTTGACAGTTTTGTGAATTTATTTGATGTTGAGGACCACTGAATCACTTTTATTTACTCTTAGCTCTTCATATTCATATATATTCAATTAAATAGTTATGAATAACAATCTTAAAAAAATTTTGTTGTGAAAAGAAGTGATGGGAGATGTTGGATAATTGGTATATTATGGCATAACTATTATTATTACGTCAATACTGGGCTGTTATTTTCATTTTAATATACCAATAGTTCTATTTGTGAGTGATTGAAAGTTTCATATTAAAAACTGATTCACATGACAGATTCAAAATGACTCAATCCAACAATTCGGTCCAGAAATTTGGCATCGCTATGGCTTTGTCCCTGCTTCATTCTCCCTCCTTCACGTTCCAGAATACGTAATTTTGATATGAGAAAAACAGTAGAGTAAATGTTATATTCTATTGCCGTCAAGAATTGATGCCATGGACGCCAGTTTCTGTTCCCTAACCATCCAGATTTAATGTTTCCATCTCATTCTAGATTAGTTGAAGAATGTTTTATGGTTTGCTGTCGTTAGTTATAGCCAGTATATTATCACATCTTATTTGAAGAAGCGATAGAGAAATACTAAATTTTTTCTTGTCGTGAATGGGCTGCTACTTGTCGTATCCGTTATATACTGACAGGCAAGCCTCTGAAGTTTTGATAGATCTTTATTTCAGGTTTCCTTTGATCTTTTCTTGTCCACCAGACTATGTATGTATTTTGGGGTAACATTCACTGGGACCTAAAAGATCTATTGTGCCACCTAACTTCTACTTAGTTTCTGAGGAGAGCCTCAGATACTAGTAGCTCCTTTAGTCCTATTTCCCGGAAGAATTTTAGAATGTCTGCAGGGTTCAACTTAGGTAACTGTCCCTCTTCTATCCAGTAGTCTCCCAGGTGCTGTTCCCTAGGATTTTGAATTGCTATGCAGTTCGCAAGTATATGGATGGAGGTTTCTTCTTCCATTCCACAAAATATACAATCGTCTTCCTCCACTATTTTGAGGATTTTAAGGTACCCATTCATGCGACAGTGTCCCGTTAGGATTCCTGTTAAAACTCTTAGTGCAGTTTTACTTTGGCTTACAACAGGTTGTAGTCACCCAGAAGAATCTTAGATTGCCTGAGCCCTACTAAATCTTTCCAATAGTCAGATCTTCTCTATTCTTCGGCTTTATCTATTTCTTCCAATATTACATTGGAGCTGATTCCGCAAAAGGGTTCTAGCTCCCAAAAGGATATTTCAGTCCCCCTCTTCGCTAGTTCATCTGCTATTTTATTTCCTTTTATTCCAGTGTGTCCTGGAATCCACAGTAAGGTGACTATATTGTTCTCGCCTAGTTCATTAAGTTTGCCTAAGCATTCCCACACCATTTTGGTGGATTACACAAGAACTCAGAGCTTTAATGGCTGCTTGACTATCAGACATTATGATAATCCTTTGCCTTCTATATCCTTTGTCAATGTTGAACTGGGCACACTTTTTTATTGCGTGAATTGAAAGATACTTGGGGTTTTTCCCAAGCTTTCAGAGTGTTTGGTTCCTGGCCCGTGCACTCCTATCCCATTTCCTTTTATTGCTTTTGAGCCGTCTGTGTACCATTGAATGGCATTCTTTCCAAGTCTGGTAATGGTATTTGGATCCCATTCCTTCTTGTTGCTTAGTTCCGTAACGAGTTTCTTTGAAAAGTTATACTTTTTCATCATACCATCTTGTGGCATGTCCCAGGTTGTCTGATTTCCAAGAAGTGAAGAGGTGGACACAATAACCCTTTTTATTACCACAATTTTCTACAGCCAGGGTATGATTCGTGAATGTAATCCCCATATGTTACATACCAGTTTGACAGACAGAAGAGTCTTTGGCTCATTTTGTAATGCAGGTGTGAATTCCAGGTTTATTTAGCCAAATTGGTGTTAATTGAAGTAATTTGATGTTAGTAATATAGCAAAATTATTCTTATATGTGGCAAACCATTCTGTAAAATATTGATTAGACAGTGAACCTTATAACGATGGGGAAATTTGAAACGATAAATATAAGTCTCGAATATCATTAAAAATAGACCGTCAAGATCAAAATGTCAAGATGAATAAATAAACACAATTTATCATGTAATATACTATAGTTAAATTGAAGAATTGAAATTATTGAAGTTAATAACTTCACAGAATCGGAGATTAGATTAAACGGAGATTTTTAATAATACTTTAGCCAATACTACCTCTCGTCACCAGTCAATACAGGCGTCTATTTGTAGAGAGAACGGGGTTTTACTACTTGGTGTTGAGTTTCTGCCCAAAATAACAACAAAAGAAGTATCTACTTAACATAGTTTAATGATACATAATCATTTGACGTAACCATCTTATCCATTTTGTAATTACACATGGTTATTTGGAAACTTGCGTAAATATCTTCAATTATCGAAAATATTGAGTGAGTCAATACGGGAGCTTATACATAATTTCCTATTAATTTGTGATAATACCCCTATTTAGCATAAAACATGAGCTACTCAACTGAAATAAAAAAATATAATATATTCTGTCTTCTCTTCAACATTTAAGGACTATAGTGGGAAATCTTTCAAAGTGTCTTCTAAATCTGTAGCATTTTTCTCCAATTTTTTCTTCTCCCAATCGCCTTCCACCTAATCCAGATTTTACATAATTCTCTGGCGTGACTTCTCAGTTTTCTCCGTTTTATGATAATTAAATGTCCCTTTTTCCATTCTACTTCTTACCCTTATCTTCTTCCGTTTCTTACATTCTTCAGTATAACCAATCATGTTACAGCTGTGTCGTTGAAACTATACGTAGATTGGCAAATTGCGCAACGCAGACCAATATCCGTCCGTCTGCTGGACGTGTTTTGGAATCGCCGGGGGAGCGATTTTTCCTTCGCATCCGCATGGACGTTTCTCCTGCACATTAGCTCTGGGCCCGGTCACACGGGCTCCACTCGGTATCAGACAAAACTACCCTAGTCTACATGGTTTCTCTGAAAACACAGTTTTCATCTTGCTTTCGAATTTCCTCATTAACGAACGACAAAACCTCATCAAATTGTTCTCTATTAAGTTTGAAATATCCTTAAAATTTTTCTTCGTCTAGTTCCAAATCAGTCATCAAATGATGAAACTCCCCTAACTTTTTCCTGTTCTTGTTGATTGGGTGCACCCAATGAGAACGATTGCTATTTACACAATCCAATAGAATAAGTTCATCATCGTCACTAGAGCTGCAGTCATCAAGCCACGGGATACACATTAAACGACATTATTTATGCACTGACTGCACTGCTACTGACACAAGTGAACAAAATATTCGTTGATGAAGAGATTCATGAAAACATCCGTCCACTGGATGGATGCTTTCGGTGTGAATCGGAGCGCTCTGTGGACGTCCGAGGTCGGACGTCCATCCATCGGACGGATGGATGCCGGTGTGGCCCGGCCTTTAAGCGATCTATCTCACTACAAACTACTGATTTATAATTTTGGCAAATCTTAAATAAAATGTAAAGTAATAAAATATTTCACTCTTTCATTGATAACTTTCTCTTTGTTTGAATCTCTCCTTTGCTATGGACTCCCCTCTGGAGATCTTGTAGTTTGTATTGCTTTGAATCTCTCTACAATTTACAAAGAAGAAGGTTTTTTCACGCATTTGATTTTCAATGGTATATAGATGTCTTTGAAGCAATAGAACCACTCTGGAATCTTTAAAAAAATCCCAAATATCTTCGGATCGGAAATTCATTAGCCAGTGAAGTTTTGAAGTACGTCTCATGCCGCTGTAAGTTTCTGCGTTTCCCAGATTCACAAATGAAGAAGACAAAGTATTGATTCCAGCAGGTAGTGTTTTTGTCTTTGGATAACTCATTCAAACGTAATTACATGTATTGTCTACACGTCCCCGCAGTATTGATAGAGAATCCTTCTTCCATAATTGTGAATTTTCGTAAAATGCTGGCCTTGTGGTATCTGGTATCGAAACAAGAAATTATGCGCCTCTGTCTTCTACATCACTAATTTTCGAATTCGTGAATTCACAACGACAGGCACCAGACATCCCTATTATTGATGCAAACCAAAATATTCCAAAAAAATAAATAATTATTCTTCGACATCTATTGACAAATCAGTTTATTAAATACTACAATATTACAGGAAACTGTAATAAGCTTTATTGTTTCAAGCCCATGTGACTTGTTGTCAAAATTTTTTTCGGATTTTGGTTTGCGATTGGAAGTGAATATGTCGCTACTGTCACAATCTTTACATTTCCGTTACTGGAAGGCATGTATTGATTGTGATCGAAATGTATTCTTGTCCGGGATTAGACATTCTCGGACGGATAGCACATACCTTGTACTGATGAGGTGCAAATACTCCAAAACCGGTCTATAAGTTGTGTTGTCCCTTCTAATCGCAAACCAGAATGGTTGGTTTTAAAATATCTTGTAGATATACCAACCCCGTTTGACTTTGATGTGTAATTCAATATCCGGCGGTGCATATTGTACGGGAAGTAGTTGTTGCTCCTTAGTTGAACGGTCACTGTTTTTGAAAAATATTATTTTTCAAAAATGCATGAAGTGTGAATATAAATAATTATTCTTCGACATCTGTTGATAAATAACTTTATTAATTACGACAATATTACAGGAAACTGTAATAAGCTTTATTCCAAAGTTTATTATTTACAATGTCTAAAAGGTTAAGAGATATTACCTTAACCATCAAAAATTCTCTATCACAAGCCCTTATAAAAAGTTCTTCAATTTCTGCACTTTCCAATACCTCAGCTTTCTCTGCCTTGTACCCTTTTGACTCACAGTTGAGGTACGCAGTGAGTTTCCAATGTCTATGTTTTTATGGACCTTTATAACCACCTCCATCATCGAGTACTTGCTTATACTTCTTCAAATTCAAGAAATACGATAGTAGAGCCCGTCATTTACTGTCAATACGCCCCGATTCTCTTTCCATTCATTAAATTCAGAAATACCTTTTTATAATGTTCCCTAGACTTCTCAGGCAATAATTGGAGAGTTGCTCCTTCAGCTTCCTGTAAAGTGGAGATATTTTTGGATTAAACCTATTTTTTTTTTTTCGATTCCCAAGTGTTATAACAGTCATACAATTGAAAATTAGCTGGAAACGGTAAAACTGAATTTTATTTGAAATTCACAAACATGCTCGTTTCATTTTTAACGTAAGATCATCGCACCAACCAAGTACCCTTAATGTTATTGTGTAACAAAATGCTAGTGTTGATTGACGCCTTTATAGATAGAGAGTAGAATTGCAGTCTATCATTGTACAGTGTGTGCTTGAATACAAAACGTATAACCGAATCTAAAAATGGCAGCAAAATTAGCATTATGTTTTGTGTTCTTCCTAGTAGCTATTTACGTGAGTATTTTTAATGCTTTATCTAGTATTATTACATCGATATTTTTGGTTTGGTTTTATTATATCTATTGAAATAATTTTAATAAGTTTTGCTTTCACAAGTATTATTGAAATACATTCATGTACGACCACCTTTAGAATTAGGTATTTACAAACCAAAAAAAAATGTGTGAAATCATACATTATACATACGTTAAAAAGCTTTTTTGCAATTCACTTACGAAATGTCATCATTTTGACACTCATTTTAGTTGCAAAACGTAGTTCATTTTGTCACTCAGGGACAACAAATCCATTTTATTTTTACTAAGAATACCTAGTTTTATTATGAAATTAATTAGACAACTACATATTATAATATTTTTATTGAGAAATCACTGTAATTTATTATAAATATTTAACGTACAGTTTTGAAACGTATTGCCACGGAATACTGCTGCCTTTTGTTCATTACTTGTAGACATAGATGAAACCCCAGATGATATATCATTGTTAAAAAACGTTTGAATTCATTGTTATGCTTGTCGATATACTTTGTTTCGGAACTGCGATATTGTCGATATTTGTCAATGTATTTTGCCCAAGTATCTTCACAGCTGTTTTTCTTTTATTATTGATAGATTCGTCAATATAATTTTCAGCAACAGCGCTGGACTTCCATCCACCATGCCTTTTCAACGTTTGTATATCAGCACCAGCATCTGACAGTAACGTTGTAGACGATCTGCGAAATGCATGGCTAGTGTATAATTTAGGATTTTGCAAGCCAAGGAATGTTGCTATTTTTTTTGGGGTGTCAGAAAATGTGTTGATGCCAACAGGTTGAATATTGCATTTTCCGTTTCGATATCCCAGGAAAAAACGATTATTTTTTACATGGTTTGGGCGCATTTGAATGTATTTTCGGACTGATGCAATCAGATTAATTCCATCAACATCACCTTCGGTTATTGTAAAAATTCTCTAGATCTTTGTCTTCGTATCTGGAATGCTTATTTTAATAAAAGAACTGCAGTCGCTAACATCCTCGGTCCGCATATTTAGTAATTCATTTTTTCGGCAACCTCCTGCTATCCCAACTATAAAAATTACTTTCAAACCTAAATAAATGTGTTCATCAGTTTCTATTAAAAATCTACTGAAATCTTCCTTACTAAATGTTTTTGATTTTTTTGGCCGATATCATTCCGCTTTCCTTTTCAAAAAAGCAATCAAATTTGTAAACTTACTGATATCCACATTTTTATTGACATAGATTGTTGTTCGTAACATCGAATAGTGACTCCACATCGTCGACGGTTGGAATATTTTGGCTATGTATAAAAAATAAGCAAGAAGAACCTTATCTGATACCGTTTTTTCAGTATTTATCTTCTTCACTTCGCACCACTTTTGGAAGTTAGAATAAACTGTTTACTTACTGTTGACTTACTTGGCAGCAAATTTGCTACAACAGCTTTTGCAACTTCTTCAACGTCTGAAGGTAGGGACTCTTCAGATTCGCTCATTTTTAAAGACAGAATGGACAGAATTAACAAATAAATGTGGTTATTTTGACAAATATGTCTTAACATTTGAGGTTTTGATCATTGTTGTAATGGTTATCTCCATAGAAACAAACAAGCATGGCTTTGATAGTATTTAAAATTTCAATGAAACGTAATGAAAATTTTCTTTTTTTATTTTCGTTAACTGAATTACAAAAAATCTTGTATATAAACACGATGCAGAACGCCGTGTTTTTTTGCACACGAAGTGTTGGACCTAACCAATCTTCACATCTACTGCAAAAACACGTTCATTTTGCAACTAGTTGTATAAATAGCTATTTAAACGGGGTGTTCATTTTAACACTCTTTTTAACTACGTAATTATCTAGTTGCCTTAAATTTAGTCGTTTGTTGTATAAACTTTTGTGCTGTCAGTGAATTTGTCAGAAGTGTTAGACATAGTGAAAAATATTTTCTGTTATATTTAAAATTTTAATTACACTTATTTTAAATGGAAGAACCTCGTGAAGAATGCATTTCTTCGGATTGCACACCACCTGAAATTGCCGGAAAGGCAATTAATAATCTGGTTCCACAGAAATTTCAAAAAATTTACAGGAAATATTATGCTTATTTTTTAGATTGGTGTAACAATAAAAAAGTCAAGAATTACACCGAAAATATTCTAATAGCATATTTTTCCGAAAATTAAATGCAATGGAAATCATCTACTTTATGGTCACATTACCCAATGTTATGATTAGTAATTTAAATAATTGTCCTCATTTTATTGTGAATATTAATTTAAATAATTAGATTTCGTTGTCTATATATATTTGTTTATATAAAACCAGAAATATTGGGGAAACGGCAAGTTTATAAAAGTGAACTCTTCTTACTAATTTTACAAGCTTTCGAAATCTTTTATTTCCATTATCAAGTTACAGTCAATTGAGGATATTAACATTGGTATAAGTTGGTAAATATAATTAAATGCAAAAATTGGTATTTAATTTTTTAAAAATTTCTTAAAAGTTTATCTGAAATATTGTCATTATGACAGATAAACATTTTCATTTTTTCTTTTCTAATAAGTTATCAAAATTATGCCAAAAAATTAAGAGCAAAGGTTATGATAGATCATACTGAATAAGTAGACATGAATATTCTTCTTTTTTTAATTTATTATAAATAATGTCAAAATATGAAAGTTTTTTATTTTTTTTATCAAGAATTAGAATTTAAAATCTTATTTTTGTGATCAATACTTAGTAAGTAGTGATAAATATCACCGGGATTATTATAGTCACTCTTCTTATTAATAGTATAAGGTTCTTGAGATATGTGAGCCATTTCTAAGAAAAGTCTTTTTTTAGTATTTGTTTATAAATACAGAGAACATATTTTTATTTTTTCTTTATGTGGTCGTAGATAAAGTTTTGTATGACATTTGTGCGTGAAGTACTTTTGCGCGCTCGTTTCGAAAAAGTATAACTTCATGCACTTGTATCATAAATAACTATTTAAACATTTGGAAGATATTGAATTTTAGGGCTGCCACCTCAAAATATTACGTGCATTTTTATTGTTCACAACATAACTCAGTTATTATTATTATTATAATTAAATTTAAAATTATATTTGGTGTTTTTTTACAGCTTTCAAGTAAAGCTTTTTGGTCTGATTTTAGTGATATAGTATAGAAATTGGGTACTGTTAATGATATAGTTTATTCTCACACTCAAATAATTTCTCTCTCTCCAAAAGCTATTCATAATTAAAAACATTTTTCAACAAACGCATTACTCATAGGTATTGACAGTACTTTAATAATGATCTTCACGAGTTTCCTTAAAAAAACGTTAGGATGGATAAAAAATGGAATAGGTTAGGTATATTACAAATAATATGAAAGCTAGGAATATCCTGGATATCTTTTCCTGTTTAAGATCAGTATGTCAGATGTCACTGAAAAAAGCCATTAGAAGTATTAAGGGCGCGTTGAATCGAAAACCTAAACTCGGTTTAATTATAACTGATGTAATTGATAATAATAAATAAAACAATATGTCACAGTCTAAACATCAGTTATAATTAAACTGAGTTTAGGTGTTCGATACAACACGCCCTTAGAGATACAGCTAACTAGAACTAGAAAAGTCTAATTGAAAATAAACATGAACGATTAAACCATGGAGACTATATAGTCTCCATGGATTAAACGAATAACAATACAAACAAATAAAACTGACATCTGACATAACTAGTGACAGAATAACAGAAATTAAATGGTGACATGCCAAAAGTTTCTGGAATAATTGGCCATCGATTATTCAGCTAAAACGTCATTTTACGCTTCGGGGGTGTATTCATTGTTTTGATAAAGCAATATAGATGTTCGCAATGATAAAAAACCTGCAAAAACCTTATGTTGTGAATGGTAGACATTAACTGTCATTCTTGTCAGAAAAACCACTTTTTGTTGGCTACACTGCCCCTAGACTGAACTCGTCTATTCACAGTAGGCGTTTTGCTGCGAGGTACCGGTTGACTACCGATTCAATGGGAACGGTACTATCATTATCCTTTTTTAATGTGCTTTTATTTCTTTTTATTGGTTCCTTCGCAAAAATGCGTTGGTCTTGATCATTGATTACTTTGACGTGCTTGTCACTTTGGTTTTTCGTTGTGGTTATTTTTATTTCATTTGTTTATTGATTATTATTATAAATATGAATTATTTACTTTAATATATTCACCATTCAATAGAATCTTTGCTACTTCAAGCGTTACCACAGCTGTCATATTATTACCTTCATGATTTATTGTAATTTCAGCAAATTATCGTTTTCCTTTTGCTCTACCTCCATTTTTTGATTTATTTTTAAATAACCAACTTTTTTATATTCCTATAGGTTATGTGATTATAAACGTCAACCGTCAACCGCTCCCAAAAACACCTCGCTCACCACGGTCCATAAATTTACGTACCGTTGAAGTATACTCACAGACAAAAGTTTGAACCGACCTATCGCGGAAACGTTACGGTCCCGAAATATTGTATAACGTTGAGTCAACGGTACCTCGCAGCAAAACGCCTACTAACACAAACATGATTAATCACATAGCTAGAGGCGCTGTTGCCAATTGTGTTTAGTTTGGCAAATATTAGGGAAAATATTGTAAGTTCCCCAATAGGCATTCAAAGGATAATAAATTAATTAATTTTTTTTTGTTGAGCTGATTATACTCGATTCCAGTTACTTATGGACACCTGGATATCTCTGATGTGAAGTATGTTAATTACTGATGTTATTCGATAATCTTGAATAGTGTTTTAGGAAGACAACCGATATTTTCTAGTTTATTGAATCTGTGTTTTGTAAAATTAGCACATAAGTGGGCAATTTCTTATTGAGAATATACTAACTGAGATATTCTCTTTGTGCTTGCGAACCACCAGAATAATGTTTCATAATCTAATAATTCAAACTGCTACAGTTAATGATAAACGTATGTAAATAGAACGTGTTTGGTAAATAGTTAATAGCTTACATTTTTAGAGTGAATTATTCATTGAGTGATAATGATTTGTTCCATAGGTTAACCAAGCTGCAGAAATTCGCAACAAAGCAGAAAGTGGAGTGAAAGAAGCAAGTTATTTGATATACATTTTCTCGTTCTTTCTTATATTTTCTTTATAATACGTAACATTTTCTAGCTAACACTTCATACTCTTCTATAACGTTGTTTATTGGGCTACAGTTCGATACTATTTATCTATATGTTTTTTCTTACTTCAATACACTGTTTCAAATGCATGTTAAATATATTTAGCACATAATATTGAATTACTATAATATATACTATACTATTACTATAATTTTCACTTAAAATCAGATATTAAGAGGTAATTAAGTGTTGGTATCATGCAATATTAAGTCTATTTTATTCATTTAAAATGAACATACACAAAAATAACAGAAATTGAGTAATATACAAAAATAGAACATTCAATTTAAATAAAAAGAGGGTTAAGGCAAGAGAGTTAAGGCAAGGAGGTAGTCTATGTTCTTTGTAATGGACGAACTAATTAAAAAATCGTCAACCATAAAGATAAAATTACAAGTGGGACACTGACATTTAAGTGGAAAAGAGAAGGATTTACAAAAGAATATGGAAATGAATGGAGAAAAAAAAACGATGAAATCTTACCATATGATGAGCTAGATATATAAATAAAAAGGAAATTTCCAAAAAAACAAAAAAGAATACGTTTAAAACAATTTTCAGTCCAATACTAACATTCAGGAGTGAAATTTGTGTATTAACAAAAAGACAAAAGAGTCAAATAGAAGCAGTTGAGATGAAATATCTTAGACGAGTTCAAGGTGTCAGAAAGAAAGACAAATTAAGAAAATGAACCTTAGGAGGGGACAAAACATTTAAAAACAGGATAATCCCGGAAAATACGGGACGTCTAACAACTTCACCTTAATATATACTTATTTGCATCTGTGTTAATACGAACTTGTAATGATTTGCTTAATACTGCCAAAATAAAAGGCATGGAAGTCGAAGGAAATAGTATATTACATACCTAGCGGGGAAGTAGATCATTACAGCCCAGGTGTCGATAAAAGCCGTGGCTGAAATGATCCTTCTCGCGTGGTATGTATACTATTTTATTCACAATCGCTTAGTTACAAGCTTTTAATAACAGTAATTTTAAGAAAATTTGTTATTACAATTTAATGTTTATTTCGACAAAGAACTTCATGAATCTGTTGATAGGCAATATTACTCATTTATTGGTTTTGACAATTATGTCTTCAAATATTCTTACTGTGACGAAATTTTAGTTTTTTTGCTCAAACAAATACGTAATGTCTTATTTTGAATTAACCTGTACCCCTCCGGAAGTCCAAGAAGCTGCGGTTGAGGGAATAATTCCGTAGAAAAGCAAAGAAAGGTATTAACTTTTTTTAAAACCAGCATAACACAATATTGTCATACTTCGGAAAAGTGACACATGCTTCTAGTCGGAAAAGTACTTTTCCGGCTAAGGCGTGGAAGTGAAAGTAAGTAATGAGTCACTTCCCTACCGTTTTAAAGGTAAGAAATGTCTATATTACTGACCGATTGTGAATAAACAAATATTACTACTATTATATTTTATGTATATTTTTGATGTGATATGTATATTCATAACAAATACATCTCCAACCAATGCTATGTGGGCTATGACATGATTAAAATTTTTTTCTACCCCAATATTTTAATTTTATCGTTAGATAAGCAGGAATTGTACTTTAAACATGTCCATTAAGAAATTTTATCCAATAGGAATTCAGCATCCCAATATGCAGAAAATATCCAAAATGGCTTAAAGTACCCATCTAATAAATCTCAAATCAATTTGCAGTTTACTCGTAACTTCTTGAAATTTGTGCATATCTGTTAATAAAATTGAAGTATGTTTATAGAAAAAATGGTGTATGCAACTCATATTTAATGGCTATCAAGACAATCGTATCGGTATTTTCATACTCGAGCTTCAATAGAAACCAATAAATGCTCATTGCATATTATAATATTTCAAACAAAACAAGTTCTGGGTATCTTTGAGGTATAGATTGTTAATTGAATATGAAGAATTTTATTCTCTACGCTTCGTCACGTATTTTAATCTCACTTTAGTTTTCCATGACAAAGAAAACGTGCTTGGATTGTTTAATTAACGAGAAAATTTAATTGTTAATTAAGTACAAATGATAAATATGTAAATAAGATACTTTGAACAATAATATTCAAGATAATGGTAATAAAACTTTAAAGTTGTTAAATGTTATCAATACCTAATATTAGATGTTAAACTGGAGTAAATAAAAATGAGACATCAAAACGGCAAATAAAGGAATGACTTAGAACAAACTTCTATATTAATTGTTTAAATTGGATACATAACAGAAATATGAAAAATGATGAGATCATTTTAAAATGAAAGCTGTTTCACAGATCTTTATTATTTTTAATTCTGTGATGGATCAATGCAGAGGTTCCCAACCTTTTTGGACTCTAGAGCACATTCTAAAATATCGATAGGGTGGCGGGTACCACCTATTTTTAATCGACAAACTACTTCACACAGGCGGGAATGCTATTTGCACATCACTCCTTGTACACGCCGAAAAACCGAAGTAAGTCCGTTCTAGGCTAGCTTGAAGAGTGCAGTGCAGTTTGGCTCGCCGATGAACGAGTACTGTCAGCAAAAAAACCACTCATACATACAATATAGCACACACGAGAACGTATTTAATAAACCAAGGCACTCAAAAAAATTAAAACTAACGAATAAATAAAAATAATACACATTTTTAATTAATGTTTATGAAAAAATTATGTCTGTCGAATAGTGGCGGGCACGTACGAATCGATCCGCGATAGCAGAACTTCGCATTCGCATGACCATATCTATATTGATCTCCATATTTTTGGATATATTGATTTACGTGTTAAATAAAGTCGATTTATCATTATTACTTAATACTCTAGTTGGAAAATTACCAAATATCATTTGAAATCCCGTAGCTAGATTCGCCTCACTACTCATTAACTTATAAATCACTTTTGTTGTCGTGTTTCTAAAGCAATTTTCATAATTTGTTTACCTACTATATTAATCTTAGATTGTATTCAAATTCTTAAATCTTCCCATGATTACTATTTTCTGGCTTGATGTGCAAATTAATTGGACTTAACACCCGACTCTTTCTAGTACTATGTTATTGTAAACTGTAACTACGGATCCTCAATTCAACTAAACCAAGTGGATAATAATAAAAAACAACCAAATATGCTTTCCATGTGACTGAATAAAATCAACATTAAACATTTACTTAATTACAATTTTCATATTTAAGTAAAGCGTGTTGTTTTAGTATCATACTTTACAAATTTGAAAATTGCTTTTCATAGAGTAGACCGTTCACTATGTAGCAACATCTACTTCTCGAGCTATATGCCCCTCAGCCAATGATTTACACTTCCAAGTTAAACGGGGTTGTTATATAATATGCAATATAGAACCAACCATTCTGGTTTATAATTAGAAGGGACAATATCACTTGCAGACGGCTTTCGGCTTATTGGCGCCTCATCAGTACAAGGTAGATATTATCTGTCCAGAAGCTCTGAGAGCATAATCCTGGACTGAAGACAACGCTGAAACCACATTAATACATCAACCCCTGTGAAGGGAATGCTAAGAATGCGATAATGGCAACATCTCCACAACCAACCACAAACAAAGTAGATGCTGCTTCCTAGTGAACGATTTACTCTTTGAATAGTAATTTTCAAATTTGTGAAGTGTTAATATTATGATACTATGATATTGACGTCTGAAGGTCGATTCAATCACATCAGTCCCGTCACGTCACAGTTCCGGCGCCGAACCGAACAATCCGTCTTAAAAAATATTCTCTAATAGAAATATCCGGCGGCGTTCACATTTATCTGTTGCCGAACAGTTTCCAAGCAGCCAGGCTTTGACCTGCTTGACGTCCGGCCGATTTTTGAATCTCCGCGAGTATATTTGACATCATGATGAAGCAGTTCTTTATACAGTGTCGCGTATTCTCCTTCGGTATCTCTTTTCTTCCATGCATCACGGATCCATTTCCGTCTTTTTGCTTGGCTTGTTACCGCTTCTTTCTCTTCGTCCAAACATATAGCAATTAATGCTAGTTCTTCATCGGAAAAACTTGCCATCTTTTCTACAGATTGGTCGCCGAAGACTGATACAATCGGGTGTGTGCGAACAAACGAAACGAATCAGTCAAAAAAATTCTGTGACGGAACGGTACCGGTTCGGCGTCGGAACTGTGGCGTGACTGATGTGTTTGAATCGACCGTAACAGTAAACATTTTTTTTTCTCTTTGGTGAATGCTGTTGATACTAATTGTGGATTATTGATATGTTTAGATTACTGAAGCTGCACCACAAGCAGAGAAAAATACACAAGACGCTATTACTGACACTTTAAACAAACTATCATCTAATTTCCAGGAATTCGTAGATAACGTTAAGGTAAGGCAGGTTTTTATGAACAAAGTTTGATGCTCTTTAACTCGAATTATTGAATTATCGTAGTCAGTGATCTTTGTAAGGTTGCCACTTCAATGTCGAAGCAATTTTCATATTTATCCTATTATAGTATATTAAGTATAAAGAACGAGGGAGGGTTTGCTGATCGAAAACAATTGTTTGGAGGAGAAGCGGAGTGACAAATCATTATTTGAGATGACATGCTTATAAAGTTTTTTGTACAATCAGGATAAATAATAATTTATCAATGAAAAAACAAGAATACCACGTTTTCATTCAAATTCTCGATTCATCATTTTTCGAGTAGCAGATACATGGTTGCTAAGGTGTTATTTTATAAAGAGGATTTATCTTCAAAACCAGATAGCATTTGCTGAAAAGATTTTGTAAAACAATGCTGTAACAATACAAAGAGAATTAAACTCAGCATGTGATGCCTACCTAATGTTTGATATTTTGGTTAGACCAAATAGTGACCTATCTTGTGATTAACTTAATATGGGAATTGAAAAAAGAGGATATGATATTACAAATATTAAGGCTTAGGTTATCCTGGTTATCTTTTTTCCCATTTAAGATCACTATAACTGTGCAATGGTAAAGGAAATCAAGGAAAACTATATCTGGAGAGCTCCCTAGATTTATCTATTCATTGATGACTGCATATTGCGTGTCTTTTAATTCAAGGAAATCTAGTTCTTGTTTCTAATCACAAATATGTAGAACTTCCAGTTCTGTGTTAGGTGTTAATGAATGTGACATACAACGGGCGTGTCTCTTTTTCACGCCACACCCAACTTCAAAAAGACGTGACAAGGGCGAGATAGTGGACACTGCCACTGGAGTGTTATCTGAGTGTTCGTCAAAAGGGCTCGTGAAAAGATTGGGTTAATGAAAATACAGTATGTTATTGGTTTTGGTTAGTTTTGTTTTATTTTTCAGAACAGTGACTTTGTTAAAGAAAGTAGCAAGACCTTAGAGAAGATTGGCAAGGACATTCAGGAAACAGGACAAGCGGCTATTGACAAACTGAAAGCAAAAACTCCATCAAGCTAAAATAGTTGATGTATAAATGTTTGTATTATTTTTAGTTATTGATTAAATCAAATTAAATTGTTTCACTGTTTTTTTGTTTACTTATTGTTAGTGAGTTCAAAATTCACGAAAGAAATCAATTTTATTTTATCCACGATTTCAGTTTCAATGAGGAGTAGCTTATATTGCATACAATACCCGGTGTCCCAGAAGATTTCTGACCCATTTTAACTGTAAAAATCTCGGAGCTCAGAAACGATAGGGAGGTGCGGTTTTCGAGGAACAATTTTTTTTTATATAAAGTTTTTTCAGTATAAATGTTTAATTAGTGAAATCTTATATAGGAAGTTTTTAAAAAAATGGTATTTTTAAATGCAAATATCGTCTATTTTTTTAATGAAACACCTTATATATTTTCATTCTATTTGAAAGCTGAACTCTTCCCCTTTCTGGAAATAACATAACAGCCCATCATTAAAAATCAAATAACAGGCTGGCAAATTAATTTTGGCGGTCATAAGTTTGGCAAACTCCGATGCGCCGTAGCAAAGACGTATGCGGATTGCAAGAGCTCACTTCGCTGGCAGAATTCGTAAGCTTCACAACCTTTGAAACTTTGCATGCGGATTGTACGTCGCCTGTTTCTGCTGTCATTCCCAGTTTTGTTTTGATTTATGTTTCAGTGTTATCATTTTGAACAACAATAATAAAATCGCCTAAAGGCATTTTTGTTGATAATTTTCCAAAATCTTATTGAACCAACGAACATTAATTGACTTGGAAGGACAACAAACTCATCTTTATGAATCCGACAGTTCAAGAACAATCAAGCAAAGCGAAATTCTTGGTCAACAATTGCAAGCGTTACGGACTGCTCAAGTAATGAAAATAATCTATTATTTCTCATTATTAATACCTTCTATTTCGACCAACCACTAATAGCTTCAAAAATAGTGACGCTTGTAATATTCCATCACGTTTTTGTAGTGAGAACCTCATAATTTCCAAATAATTGCAATTAACCGACTTTCCAACACAACAACAAACGATTCAAATATGACATTCATCAATTGTCACTCTTGTCAGTTCATGCGCATTTGCAAATCCATAATTAATTCGTTCCATGAACTGTGTTCATTATGCAGGGAAAATGTAATTTAAGTGTAGTTATAATATAATGAAAATGTAATTATAAGAAAGTTGCATGAATCTGCCTTTACTATTATCTCCGTCATCTATTTTTTTGTTAGTTTTCATGGTTACCGCAAATAAGGTGGGTAGATTGGAAACAAAAAAATATGAAAGTTTTTGGATAAGAATTTCTTGATTTATGATGAATATATTATCTTAAGAAGGCTGTTAGTGCTATTAAACTCATAGGAGAGCGATTATTGTAATGTCCGCTATTAATAAAACAAGAATTGCTGTTTTACATGATGATGGATATTCCAACCATCATATATTTGAGATGGTAAATATCATCTGTTGTTCGTATGGTACGCATCGATTTGGAAAAGTTGTTACAATTATTAAAAAAACACTAGGTTATATGAAAGAGAAATGCTGTTGCTTCAGCATTAGGAGATAATTTCCCGGATACTTTACGCCGTGTTATTTCAACTTCTACGATTGAAAAAAAAGATATTGTAGAGCCAATTTACTTGCTGGAAGAACTTGAAAGACTCCTTTCACAATACCCAGATGCCCGATTCAAATGAGTGAATGTTCACGAGCGTTTGCTTTAAAGACAGTGGCGATGGTCGTAGGTGAAGGGTCTGAAGGGACTCATGTAGACAAGGGGGATTTAATGTTTACTTCCTACCAAAGAAATACAGTAGTTTATTTAGCTGGTATAATGTTCAACCGTCTCAGTTCACATTAATTTGTATACTTTTATGGAAAATTAACCTAATCAAATAATTATATTTCAACTACTGATTTGAATATTTTCATGTATAGACTGATCTACTTTGGTCTTCCTGTGGTTATTTGTTTTGGGGTGACATTCATTGAGACCTAAAAGATCTATTGTGCCCCCTTTCCTTTACTCAGGTCCTGAATCACGTGGACTTTCCTATAATTCGGAAAACGTGAAGTCCACAAAACATACCAACCTATAAAGTGGAAGGTCATGGAACGACTTTTAATAAAAAATGAGGTGTCAAACCCATCCACCTGAAGCACTAGTTGCCATCGAGTTGTCGAAATAGACCTGGCAGCTAATGCCTTTTTCCCGAAATGAAGAAGAGATGTTAAAATCTTCCCTCTTATGCCTTTGGACCTATTTCCTGACATAATTCCATGATCCGCACGCTTTTCTTTAGATGAGTGTCCCTCTTCTATCCAGTAATCTTCTAGCGCTGTGCCCTAGGGTTCTGTATTGCTATGCAATCCGCTAGAATGTTGATAGGGACTCTCCATTATTTCCACACTATTTACACCCTTAGTGCTCCACTATTTTGTGCTTTTTGAGGCGATAATGTCCCGTCAGGAAACCTGTCAAAAATATTAGTGCAGTTTTACTCTGAGTTACTACTACTAATTTAGTCAGGCGAACCTTGGCCAAGACAAACTAAAGCCAAGATTCCGGCACTGAGGCCACTGGCGGGCACATTGTGCTATTCCTGCTACTTATGCATCCATGAAGCCGAGTCCCTCGATGAAGGACTCAATCCTCTTCAGTGGATGTCTGCTTATGTTCCCAGAGACCATAACCGGGACTCCGAAGATTCGCCTGCGTAGCACAGCCCAATGTGCACATACGAGGATAACATGGACGTTTCGTCAGCCATGCCGTAACCCCTGCGTTGGCGGCTTTCCTCTAAACCTAGGCTACAGAGGTGTTTCCTCAGACAGCAGTACTCTGTTAGGAGTCCTGCTATTTTTTTTAACCTACTCTTTGGTAGTTCTAGAGCAGCTCTAGCATGTCCATCAGTCCATCCCCTTAATCGGAGCTTGGACTGCCTGAGACCCTGTAGAGCCCTCCAGTGAGCAAGGTGCTGGTTTCTCAACCAGTTCCTCGTCTCCTTACCGATTGTTTGTTTCGTGAGGCCCAAGGTCGTCAGGCCCGGTCCGTTAAAAGGAGTAGCCTCCCCTTCCACAGCCAGCACGTTCGCCCCTTCATTGCCTTCAAAACCAGAGTGGGCCGGAATCCATTTTAGCCACACTGTGTTCGCCCTGAGTTGATGGTATATCCACTCAGTTATTATAACCTCTGTCTAGGTTTATCTGCGCACATTCCAAGATAGCGTATACCTCAGCCTGATATGTAGACACACCCTTACCCAATGGAACACAGACTTGTGTCCTTGGGTTCCTGGAGTAAATTCCAGCCCCTGCCCCATCGCTGGAGCATGAACCATCTGTGTACCAGACGATCCCATGAGGAAGTGAATTTCCCTCCCTTCCCCAGAATTCTCTATTCCGGATCTTCACCCTATAGGGGGGTACGAATGAGTATCTGCGCAGACAGACATCAGCCGCTCGAGCCAGAACAGGGACATCTCCCAGATTTCACTCTGGCTTAACATTTATTTCTTTTCACCTGGTTAAAGCCTCCCAGAATTATCTTTGATGGTGTAAGCCCCACTAGATCTTTCCAATGGATTTATTTGTGAGAGAATATCCAATTTTGTAAACCAACGTCGTAGCATGCCATAGTATTTAAGACAAAAAGGTAATCGAAATAAAATGTTTTTTTTTATTATTTTATTGGAAATTTGATACAGCAGTTAATACAATATTGAAGTATTTACTGTGCTTTGGCCTCAGCTACTACTTTTTGTAAACTAGCACTTGCTTCTTTTGTTTTATCCAAGAAAATGTCGACAGCGCTGAAAAAGTCCTTTTTGATTTCTGGAAAAAACATGCATAAAATGAAAAAAGACATTCTTCAATAATTTCAGTTGTTTTTAATCAATTTGTTAATAAACATTTTCATCTACCAACCAATGAAAATGTTACCCAGACCATTTTAAATGGATAACTTCATTATACCATGTGCGCTTGACTGAGATCATTTTGGACTACAGAGCAATAATTATTGTGTGAAATTGTGAAGTCTATTATGTAATTTATGTAATAACATTTAATAATAATAACGTTTTTTAGGGGAGTTTCCCAGTAATTGTAGGAGTTTTTAGTGGTTTTAGGTTTGAACTTTTGGGAGTTGGTTACAATGACAAGACGAAAATCTTGGTGAACAAATTTTTAACTTGTCAATAATTGTGAGTGTAATGTAGGCATTTTATCACGGTACGGCATTTGTGTAATTATTCTTATGTAGGTACATACAGATGCTCATATGTACATATTTCCAGTAAAGGGATAAACGGCCAAAGATCATAACCCTTTTCCTTGATTCACAATATATAAGATCATTGCATTTTGTTCAAAGTATTAATAAACTAACGGACCCAACAGACGTTTTCCTGTCTTGTCTTATATTATACAAATTTTGACTATTTTTATTTTGATTAAAAAATATCACATTGTTACTTAATTTGGGTGGAAAAATCAATTAGTTTTGTTAAATTTTTGATAGAAGGAATATATTTCCTAGAAATTCGACTTTCCTGAATTTTCTTTCAGTTTTTCGGACAAACAAATTTTTTTCCCATTTTCTTAAACGACTGTTTAAAAAACTCCTATAATCGGTTTATCCGTTATTAGGAGTTGTTTAGTATGAACCCGATTGCAGCACCACCTACCGTGACTAATAAATTGTGAATGTAAACCATCCAGTTACTCACTTAAGCAGACAAAAAAATTTCATCATAATCGGCCCATCAGTTTAAGAGTTGTGAATTCGATTGCAACGCCACCTACCGGGACTAATTGTGAATCTAAACCATCCAGTTACTCACTAAAATTTCATCAAAATCAGTCCAGCCGTTTATATACATATAAACCTAACAGACAATGGAAGCGACTTCATTCTATAATCTATTTTTACACCTTCTGACAGACGTTTTCATGTAATATAGGTAAGCTTGTGGTTTAAACCGCATTTTTGCTATTTAAAAACTCTGTCAAGTTCCCTATTGGTATAATAAACTAAGTACATTAACGAAAAATCAATATATAGACCCAAAATATATTAACTTCACTGATTAGTATTTTTTTCGATTGAAACTAAAGCTACAAATAAGCTTTGAACCATGAGGTAGTTTATATGCTTGTGATAATCAAATCTTATACTCACTCTCTGCTTCCGGTTGGAGTTTGGTTTTAAGTGTATCAAGTTGTGTTGTGACCTCTTTCAACTTTTGGTTCAAGGTTTCTTTGAGTTCGGTAGCTTTCTTCTCTCCATTTGGTCCTAATACCCTTTTTTCTAAGCTTTGTAATTCGGTGACAACTTTTTGTATGGAACTATCGATTGTTCCTTGGTTTTCACTGATCTAAAACGTTAATTGAAAATTAATTTCAATAATCATTGTTTGAAGTACGCAAATAACGGTTTTTTGAGATATGCTTAAAAAACTATATCAGCTGCGTCATCTTCAAAGGGAGCTGGCTCCCTTGGGAGGTGCTTTTGTATAGAGGTAAATTAGTCTAGATAGACATAAAATCACATCTAGTATCGGAAGCTAGCGTTTGGCAGAAGAGTTTCTGGATATCCTGTATAAGCTCTATTCAAATTCCAATTACGCTTTGCCAAAGCAGTATTCCCAGCTGACTAGAGCTCTAGCGGTAGACGTTCTGCGTTCCTATTGGTGCACTCGTTACACCCGTCATTGAACTATTTCTATCACGGTTCCCACCAGTCTTTGCAGTAAGTGTATAGTTGGAGACTAGTTTTAACATTATCGTTCATATTTTCTTAATTATTTTGATAGTTTATATGACTTTAGTTACATGTAATATGCCAGTATTGTTGCAGAGAAACTGAATAGTCCCAACATTCAGCCGGCTTAAGTGACATTCATCGTGACACTCTGATAACACATTGTGCCTTTCTTTGAAAAACAGTATTACATGGAAAAAATAATGTCTGCAATAAAGAAAGCTGTAGAAGTTTTTTTTTATTAAAAGTAGACAAAATTGTGAAAAAAATAGTTGCGGAACTATTGTAATTTAAAGATTAATTACTTTTTTTGTGAGAGCAGCATTCAGCTCCTTAATACCGGAGGCAATTTTTTCTCCAGTACTTTCGATATTTTCGATGATTTTTTGGGAGTTTGGTAAGTTTCCTTTACCAATTTCCTCAAAGCTTTTTATTAATTCTTCAGTTTTCTTTGTAATATCACCTTCTTGAACAGTTTGTGCTGTATTTGGTGCCGGAGTTGCTTTGGGTCTACATTCCATGGACTGAAAAAACAATACATGTATTATCAAATATTTTAATATGATTAGAAGTATTTTCAGTCAAAACTCATCTTTAAATTTTCCCAGTCGTGAACAAATAACACATAATTAACAGGGATAAGGAGTAATAAAGTCAATGAAGTAAAACTGTATAGAAAGTCATGAAAAGTGTATAGAGAGCTTAAGAAAGTAGATAAGTATGTCAAAAGACTGCACAGAAAGCTAGACAAACAGTATAAGAAGGAAAAAAATATATAAAACTTAAGAAAGTGTATGGAAAGTCAAAAAGTGTGTGGAAAGCTAAATAGAGTGCATAGAAAGCAATTTTTAGTACATTTTTTACTAGTTTTTGAGGGATTTCTTCCCTAGTAGTTCAAGCTTTGTGGGGAATTATTTCTTAATATATAATATTGGCTTGATGACTTTGTAAAATAAATAGTTGCATAATATATTAGGTACACGTTCCAACAGTGAATTATAACAGATAAGAAGTTGCAACGGTCAATGTCAAATAAGAAAATTGTTATCACAATTTCTCAGTAATCAGATTCAATTTTGTGAATGTGTCGTTACTATTATCATTTCATAATTCCAGTTAAAAGATAAATGAAAGTTATGTAAATTTTTAAATGTTATTAAATATGTATCTCAGCTGACAATATGGAAAGGTTGTAAAAGTTATTTGTATCACTTCAGAAATTTTTTTCATATAATACGGAAACATATATCAGAATGGTAGGGCTAATTAGAATGTAATATATTAGATAATCGAAAAGTGGCACTTCGTAGAAATTAATATTATAATAAATATTTCTTCAAAGATGAAACTGAAGAAGTAAATAAGTTATTGTAATTATTCATAGATTTCGGACTGCGTGGAAAGAAACAAATTTTGAAGAAAGTATTATTACTAAAGCACGGAAAAAATGCATTTTTTTTAAGATTTGAGATTTTTTGCATTTATTGCCAATTATTTTAAAATCTTATTGAACAGAAAGGTTTCATTATGGAATTTATTAAATATGTTTGGGTTTGGAACTACATGCTACCCCAAAATTGAAAGAACTTGAAAGAGTACCTACTTTATTTAAAGAGTCTTACAATAATGATTATTTTATTACATTATTCTTAGAATGGGAAAAACCAAATACCATAAACAATTAACTGTATAATAGGGGTATTCGCAGCAGGATCGGCCCCCCTCAGTAAATATTAGGTAAACCTTCAATTGAGCAGTTAAGCGTTACGATTAGTGAACCTATTGTATATTTTATCCTGATTAAAAGAAACTACAAGTGTTTGAGTCGAAATGCCTGAAACATTTTTTAATACTATGTAGATTAAGTCTCACCGATAACTTACTTGGGATGGAGACCACCTTTTTAGTACAGTTTGTTCAAAAGTAAGTATGTTACACATTGGTTGGTTGGTAAACAGACGAAAACAGGCCGGCCTAGTGGGCCCCAACACTGCAGCCGTTGGCTTTTTGTATTGTCCTGTCTGCCTGCTAGTACATGAGAAGATTTGTGACCTTGATGAGATCTAGAAGTCTCTTCACAGTATCTCTTTTGGTGAGGTTGCATATAGGGTCATCCGGCCCTATCTGTCTATACCTTCACCAACGTAGAGCCTCACATTCGAAAATTATATGGGTGGCTGTTTCGTCCTCCTCACCACATAATCTACATATAGGTTCTTCTTGGAAGATCCCCATTGTGTGAAGGTGTTTTCTCAGGCCGCAGTGTCCGGTCATAAGGCCGGTTACAAGCCTGATATCTCTCCTATTTAACTTCAGGATTTCTTCAGTAAGTTTTGGTATGGGTTGTTTAACCATCAGTTTACTGAGTTTCAGCTTTGGAATTGTTTGCCAGTATTTGAGGTGTTGTTTGTGCACCCACTGGTTTAATGTGGTTCTTACCGAAGCCTTTGTTACACCGGTTGCCTGTTCAGGGCCGGTGTAGCCGGTTGCCGATCCTTCTCGTGCTAGGTCGTCTGCTTTTTCGTTCCCTTCAATACCCTTGTGACCTGGCACCCATTTCAGGGTTACCTTATTTGTGTCACTGAGTTTTTTGAGGTTTTCTAGACAAGTTTGGATTTTATTGTACTACTATTAAGTGCTTTGATTGACGCTTGACTGTCTGAGCAGATAAGAATGTTTTTACCGCTGTATCCCTTCCTTATGTTTTCTCTCAGACAAGAGTCAATTCTGCTTGGAATCTGCTAGGAATACAGTGGTATTGTTACACATTGCTATTGGCTTTGTTTTTGAAGTATGTTTTATCTAAAAGTGTAAGTATTCATGTATTGAAGAAGTAGGTAACATATTATTTTTTAACAAATTAATTGTTTTTATCCTTACTACGTGGAATCTTTCAATAACTAATAAATAATACTGTTATAATTTATTACAGTTTCCTTAATATTGTCGTATTTAATAAAGCGTGTTACCAATAGATATCGAAGAATAATTGTAATTATTCACACTTTGAAGTATAATTCAATAGCCGTCGGGGCCTATATCCCGGGAAGTAGTTTTTACTTATTAGTTGAAAGGTCACAGTTTTTGAAAAATAAAATAATTAGAATAATTCTGCGATATCTACTTTTAGAAGAGTCAAAATATTGGAATACTGATAGAAAGCGTTCACAAAAAAAGTAACAATTATAGTTGGTCAGGAGAAGTAAAAAATAATACATTGGTGAATTGAGATACATAATTAAGTGGGCCAGTATGAGAAATTGGTATTAAATTGAAGAAACACATTGTACTAAAAGGAAAAGCGAAATATTGAAATTAACGACAGACTAGTAGAAAATGATGGCATAAAAACTCACCTGAATAGCCAAAAAGCCGATTAAGGCGACGATTAAGATTATCTTCATTTTGGAAAGAAAAAATTAGTTATTGTCAAAGGAAACTCAATTAAAACTGAAACGCCGCTTATGCTCTTATGACCTTATATTGGGGTCTTCATTTGATCAAGATATCTTTTAATGCACTTTTGAACTCTCTTATCATTTGATTATACCAAGAAAGTTCTTGTTGATCATGTCCTTAACATTTTTGAGATAAGATGGAAACATTTGGGATCCTAGTATATGTATTATCAAGGTTAGTTGAATCTCACTTAGATACTATGGAATAATTTTAAAAATTATTTTTTAGAAGGATTGAAAGTTTGAAGTTAAATTTTTTTAATGTATAAAAATAATTTGGTGGAGAACAGAATTCATAATACTACTAGTTCTGGTAAACATCGAATTTATTTTCAAATGAGCGCTTCGTCAGTTCACCTTTTTGTTTTTGACGTCATCTATGTGAGCGTGAATCCTGCCATACAAGAAATGGAAATTCTTTTAAATATCTTTCCAACCATATCAATATAAGTTTTTTATTTGTCTAAATTGCCAAAAGTATCAAACACGTAGGCAGAATGTCCGTTAATTAGTAATAAATATCCGAGAATCAATTACACAGTCCATAGTAAGCAAACTTAAGAAAAAACTTACAGAAACGGGTAATGTGAAAGACCTCCCTAACGTAGGGTTGCCAACCGTCCTGTTTTCCCAGGACATGTCCTGCTTTTTGGGGTGTCCCGGGCTATCCAGGACAGTTTAAAAGCATCGTCCTGTTTTTTTATTCAAATTCAAATAAACTATTTTTATAGTGAAATCAATGTTCATTTAAAAGTGTGGATTGAGCCAAGGATCTACCAGTTTTCGATTGGATTGATCTTACAGGATCTGATTGGCAAGAATGGAGTAATGTGGAAAAATCTTTGGTACTTATTTTTAAACAATTACTTGACGAGTGGGTCAATTTGAAAAACTTTTGTCATAACGTAGATTCTACACAAAAAGAAAACAACTTAAAATTAGGGAAAATAGTTTTGGATTAGTATAAAAAAAGCATTTGTATATACGTGGCTTATTATCACGTATATTGGAGAATAGTTTCTGAAATTTGTTTAAACGTCGTTATATTAATATAAAATAATGACTATATCATACAAACAACCTTGAACTTTGTTAATATTGATATTAAACATGTACACAACATAACATAAAATTCGAATAGATGGAAATTTTGAAGTCCAGTCATAAAACTGATAATTTTGTATTATTATTTCAATCACTTACGATTAGTTACCACAAAACACATCAACATATATTTTCGAGAAAATATTCACCAGAACTCTCTCATCTACAAAAAAATGGTCTGTGTACTAATGTTCTGCATGTGATAAAATATATAATTTATCACAGTTACTTTGGAGTAAAATTATAACTATGATGGAAATAATTGAGATATTAAATATTCACTAGTTATATCACAAAAAATCTTTTTAAAAAATATCCCTACAGCTTTCCCAGGAAGACTGAGAGGGTCCTTTTTACCAGGAAAAGAAGCTTATCGGGTTTAAAACCTCCCGAAATCTTCAAAAGCAACCTAAACTTCTCTGAAGAGGTGAAATACCTTGGTATTACCCTTGACAGGAAACTAACATGGAACTCTCACCTACACAGCAGAGCAAAAAGTGCATATGTGGCTTATGAACAGTGTCTGAAGACAGTGGGACGCACATGGGGTCTGTCACCCCGTGTGGTCACCTGGATCTACACTGCAATAATAAGACCCATGTTAACGTAAGGTTCTACAAGCAGCGCCAATCCAAAAATTATATCAAATACAGCGAATGGCTTGTTTAAACATCACAGGAGCCATAAGAACAACACCAACCGCGGTCTACTGGTCTGACCCCTCTGGACCTGTTTGACAAGGAGATTGCGTTAATGGCCATGGTACGATTGCGCTCTGTAGGAGTGGGCCAATTGAGGCTAAGCCTATGGCAAGAAGCGCTTACTGCGCTACCTCTGCTGCAGGCAGCCAATGATGCAATTGAACCCAGGTTTGTGTTTAATAAACCCTACAAAATACAAATAAAACAGATCACAGAGTCAGATGCTGCAAATGCAATACGCATATATACAGATAGCTCAAAAATGAAAAAATGCTCAGGATGTGGAGTTTACTCCAGAGCACTAAGCATAAGGATTAAGTGGGGAATGGTAAACAATACCAGCGTGGTTCAAACAGGACTGGTTGGTATATCAATTGCCACAAAAGAACTAACCAGAAAAGGAATTTCTGGCAAAAACATAACAATCTGCACTGATAGTAGACAAGCCCTATTAACCTTGAACAGACAACGTGTTATATCGGGGCTAGTACTAGAATTCCACCAAGATTTAGCTAACGCCTCGGCAGATAACAATATTATCCTCAGGTGGGTTAAAGGGCACGACATGAGTAAAGGAAATCGCATTGCCGATTCTTTAGCCAGGGAAACGACTGGACTAAAAATTTTAGAACCCAGTGACACCTACGGCCTAACGACTTCGACAATTGCGGAACTAGCCAAACGTTACACCATGCTCAACCCCTTAAGAGATGGGATGGAATCAAAGGATGCAGTCTTGCCAGGATCACCCTGGGCGACCCTGGGAAGCTGGCGCCGAAGAAATATTTGGCGATGACCAGGAAAAACCTATGTTTAACAGTAGGATTCATGACTGGCCACTGTCAACTGAGGAAACACCTCCATACTATGGGGCTAGTGGATACACCTCTATGCAGGATGTGTGATCAGGAAGATGAAACTGTCAGGGATGTCCTATGCGAGTGTCCCGAGTTATCGTCAATGAGAGAGTGTGTGTTCGGTGAGTCTTTGCCTACACCTGTCGATATGAAGGAGATGTCTCCTAGTGACCTGTCCACCTTCCTGGAAAGGACAGGATGGACGATGACCTAGGAGGCCAACTCCTCGGGAGGATGTACAATGGGTCACGTGTGGGCTAAGTGCTGTGAGCCTACACTCACCCTCCCTACTATACAGATACAGATACAGATATTTTTAAGGAATTATGTAGCTGCATAATCATTTATATTTTTATTAGGAAAAACGGGCAAAACGACACGTACTTTTTTGTTTTTATCGAATTCGTTGGTATGGTCTTTTCAGCGTTTTTTCGGATATTGAAACATCACCAAATCTATTGAAATCCATGTCAATTAACAAAAATGTGACGTTAATGTGACATTGAAAATTGGCTGTGGCAGCTGGGCCGTGGTATATTCACTTATGTCAAAAAATATCCAGTATACTTTGCTTCTGATTGGTCGCAAAATGGCATTTGATTGGTTAGGAACGGATGGAGGTGTATAATCTAATATTATAAGTAAATAAACACTAGTACGTCTAGTATTCCCTTGGCTTGATTCACTACTCTCCTCCACTGCTCTCCATCTATTGCTTCTTCCTTTAAGTCTTTCGAACTCCCTTAAATATTTCTTTACATCCTCCATGCACCTTGTCCTTGGCCTCCTTCTTTTCCTCACTCCTTCCATGCTATTTATAATTTTTCTGCATTCTGTGAGGTTGCAACTTATGAGGAAGTGATAATAATAATATGGAAAAAGAAAATCTACTATTTATATAAAAATTATATATTTCTATTTTTTTTCTTGGAGCCGTTCTAGTACCGGGAGCACTGCAGCCTGTTGTACTCTACTCCCACCTTCATTCCACCCACCCAGCCATTCCCGTACCCTCGAGTAGACGATATAGGTCAACTGGATGCATGCCATATGCTTCAGGCGGCACGTAGGCCTCTCCGAAGATTGTCTGTCTCCTTGAGTCCGATGCCTCACAGTCGGATAAAATGTGGGTTACGGTCTCGGTCTCCATGCCACAAAGTCTGCAGCTGAGATCCCCGTTATATAGCCTCATTTTATGCAGATGATCCTTTACCGGGGCATGACCCGTTAGATAACCTGTAATAATTCTTAGCTTGTTCCTACTAGCATTCAGTAGTTCTTCAGCCCGTTTTACACATATATCACCTATGAAGGTCTTACTGTGTACCTGCTTTGGAGTGTTTCTCCACTGTAGTCTATGTTGGCGTTGTACCCATTTTCGTATTTGTTCTCGGACTACCTTCTTTGTGGTCCCAAGAACTGGTTATGTCGTTGCTGAACCTCTTCTCGCGAGTTCATCAGCTTGTTCATTTCCAGAAATATCATTATGTCCCAGCACCCACACTAGTCTTACTCTACTGTGGTCTGCCAGTTCATTCAATTCTTTCTGGCATTCTTCTACCTATTTAGAGCTGCAAGGTCTGCCTGGCTGTCAGTTAATGTTTATCCTATGAGTGTCAGTACTATTTTTGTTAATTCTGACACATTCTAGGATGGCATAAATCTCCGCCTGAAATACAGAGGCATGTACTCCTAGTGAGAAGGAGCACCTTGTGTTCCTCATCTCACTATACCTCCCTGCTCCTGTCCCTTCCCCAGTCTTCGACCCGTTTGTATACCAGGTCTCTCCTCGGGGAAACTTCAGTCTGCTTGGGTCTTGCCAGTCCTTTCTGTGAGGTATCTCTACATCATATTTAGGGCTGGGGAGAAGTTTAGTGGCCATATAGTCTGTTTTCATATCTAAAATGGCTTCACTTACGATGTCCTCAATGGAGGTGTGTCCTGATCTGACTGTTTTGCTGCTCAGGTTATTTTGGTTATTTTGCCTAAATAACCCCATTCTTGCTTCTCCCATTATCACGATGTGCAATGGAGGAAGGCCAAGTAAGGCCTCTAGTGCTGCCGTTGGCGTGCTCATGCACCCTGCAATACTGAGACAAGCAAGTCTTTGCACCTAACCTAGTCTCGTCATTGCACTCTTTTGTATTGTCTTTGTTTACCAGACCAAAGACGTATATGTTATTATGGGTTTAACCACTACACTGTATATCCAGTGTATCATGCGTATATATTTCTATATCCTGAGGATATTACAAAGTCATATTTCAATTAAAGATATCTTTATTATTTTTAAAATAAATACAAAAATCAAAACTCCTAGATTACAGTATATTTTCAAACAATATGTTTAGGGGTTAAAACTTAATGCTAATATAAATAAAAAATTTCTATTAAAATATTTACAAAATTCTTCTACCATGATCCCCAGTTTCTATCATTTCTTTGGTTTGGTACATTTGAGTAGAAATATCCAGCATCTGGCGTCAGCCACCTCGATTTTATCGCATCGGAGCCTTTCTCAGCTATCATTATACAGGGCGCATTGGTGTTGCCTGACGTGACTTTGGGCATTACGCTGGCGTCAATCACACGCAGTCTATCCATACCGTGCACCTGAAATAAAATATATCAACGTTCCAGCTTGTCAATATAACATTTCAAATTTCAAGTTTGAATAAAGTTTTTTTTTTATTTGGTTATTTAACGTCTAGTTCTGCGACTGAGGCTAATCACCGACGCAGAGAGCATTCTACCCCTAATCGGAAATTTTGCCGAACCCACTGGTGTTCCAACCAGTGGTAGGGTTCTTTATCGAGCCCAACATCCATGGACTCGGGACCTCGGTTTTACGTCTCCTCCGAAAGACGGCATACCTACATATACCTCATGCTCATTGGTATAATGCCTGCGAGCTGTGATATGCTACTCCGCTGCAGGCTGTACGGGCTATTTACACGACGGTCTTTCCCAGTGGGCCGGTCACCCATCCAAGTACTAACCGCGCTCGACACTGCTTCACTGTAATTATCGCATCAGATGCTTTCCACTACAGTGCTGGGCCGAATCACCAACTACATGCAGGCGAGGTTATAGTTAAATGAAGGAGATGTTTAGTAACAAACCTGTAAAGAAGGATTCACAACAGCTAATGGATCTGTGGGTGGGCCCATTTTACAACTTCCAGCTTGATGATTTTCTGGACTTGTTTGTTGTTTAGCAGCACATTCCCAGTAATTGTCAGATCCAAAGGTGAATTTTTCACATCCTCTTACAGGAGTTCTGTCCAGTCGTACACCATATCTTTTTAAAGCTATATAATAAACATATAAATCTATTAACTACATTTTAAGTAGAATCATTACACTAAAATCTCGATATTTTTGGAATCATATTTCAATTTTGGTTTAAATTGATTTACCTTTGGTTTCGGATAACCTCAAAGCGACTTTGATTCCTTCAATAATCACTTTTACATCATCTGGATGTGTGAAGTAGTTAGCAAAAATTAGAGGATGAGTTAGTGGATTATTGTCTTTCAGTCGGATTGAACCTATAAAATGAACGATACAATTTCATTTACATTTGGCATATTCCATGGCACGAAAAACATTTTTAATGGAGTCCAATAATTTTAAATATATAATATTAAATAAGTGTTTAATTTCAAATTCCGCTTTACTACACATAAATACTTTGTATCACGTTGATTAAAAAGGCGATAGAGCCTATTCTGGTTAACTAGCAGTATTTCTCTTTAGACTGATATCTATTTACTGTCTTGCATTATTTGTGAACTTTTTTATAGGCTTTTTTCCTAATTTTTTCTAGAATCTTAAATGATTGTTCATATCAAATGCAGGATGCCATACTGATACCTACTGTTGTTGCTGTATTGACTTTTTGTAAGTGCCTTGGGGTTGTCTTAATGACAGCCACGGTAGCATGACAATCCCAACAGCCGCCGCAGAAGTATTACTGAGCCTACCACCATTTTATGGCTTCACACAAGGCGAAACTAGTAACCAAAGATTGACCAGAAGGCAGGTACATACTTCCCAATTGTAGCTTCATGAAAAACATTTACATTGTCGTTGCGTTTCAGCGTCAAAAACTCAACAAAAATTGGAAAGCTGGCCAGACTCAGCGTGTTTGGCCGTTGATGTGCTATGCTCTCAAAGTATTCGCAAATTATATATAAATTATCACTGCTCTTTTGGTGTAGTACCCACCCCTGTCTTAACGATTCAAAAAATCAGTATGTCAAATTTATTGATGCCAGCTTTGAACGATTTGCTGCTCCTATTGCACCAAAACCTTTTTGTGGTATAGCGAAAGCGCTGCAAAAAACAAATAACAGTACTTGGATGAAAAAGCAGTCTCGAAAATTGTGGAACAAGGCAAAAAGTTTATCAATGAACCATCGTGAAAGTTCACGAAATACCTAAGCCAAAGCCAGAATGAGGGACCAGCCAGGATCTGGGCTGTGCTTCTGACAGGGAAATATAGACCCAAGAAACACATGTTAGATTGGCAGACATACTGCCAAGAAGGTGAGGAAACCTTATCGCACATACTGTACTACTGCATAGGTCCGACTGGGCTGGAGTTTCTTGTAGATAGGAGAGAAAAAGCAACAATCCTCTCAATATTGAGGACCTTGCCTATGGAGTCCGGTAATGGGAAGATGTTTAGATTATAAGCTCTAATGTATCCCGGAATAACACAAAATAGGTCTGCAAAGCGTTTTAGAAGTACAGAAGTCCCATACTAATCTACTCTATTCCAACAAAACTTGGCTATCAAGACTTCAGGTGTTTGTATCATATTTGGGGCTTTGATTTGTTGATTGTGAAAAAATACCACTACAACAAAATAGATAAGAGTGTAAAGCTGTACCAGTGTGTTTTGAAATCTTCACCGTGCTGAAAAACTGTAACTGCGCTTTTAAAATTCTCACTGGACTCTAATTTCGGTTGTTTTCGCTATATTTTGATACGATATAGTATTGCTTACCTCTACTTTTTGGATGAAGAACAGTGGGAATTATTTGAATAGTTCTAGAGGTATTGTCGATTTTTTCTCCCACTTGTCCCGTTCTGGCACAGTTTGCTAAGAATCCTCCAAAGAAAAATTGTACGTCGGGATGGTCTTCTATTGGATCTTGATATTTGGTGTTTATAAATCCCGTCACTTCAGATATTCCTTAAAAACAAGATAATACATTTTTTCTCCGATCGTGGGAAAAGTGACACTATTTTGACCTGTTTTCTATGCGCAAAGCTCAACATTCCAGAATAGTGAGCAGCTGCTAAGCAATTAGAAAATAATAGTGCGGTAATGTTACAAATTGATTATTACAATAAAATGAAACAAAGTATGGTTTTAATTTTTATATTGATAAAGTTGTTATAAAAGAAATAAAAGAAACATCTAATTTATAACGGCATTCTTGAACACAAATTAATTGTTGTTAATATTGATTACATCTTGAATGAATTATTTTTTAATTAATTTTTTAAATGTAAATCAACGATCGAAGAAAAAATAGTATGTATAATTCGTGGGAAAAGCATATTCCCAAACTCCTGTGTTACCAGGCTCGTCGCTACGTTCTTCGTCTGGTAGGTAATTATCACAGGGAATTTTCCCACTAATTATACAATATACTAATGTTGCTAGTGTCTACGATTATAGGTTAAGTATTATATTATCAATAATTATGAATATTCAAGCCAATGGTCGACTTTTTTGCTAGACCCATTTGTTGTGGATCGGTCAGTAGTGTGGAGACGATAGTAAACTGGACTTACATAAATCCTATCCCGTATTCGTAATGGTTTGTACTAAATTCATATTTATGACATGGAATTAGTTAATTGCTGGTTTAGTTTTATTATTATTGAAAGATTTCACGTACTTAGGATTGAAACAATCGATTTGGCATGAAGATAGCTTCTCACATATCATCCAGTAACCAACAATGCCACTATCCAATCTCTTTGACTTCACGAAACACTCAATAGTACACTAAGACATTACCCGTAATGTGAGTTGCCTACATTGTCTTGTTAAGGATATATTCACTTCCTATTAGCTGACCGGCAAACGTTGTTTTGTCATAATATAATAGTTGTGAGTAAAATTAGTTTGCACTGTTTCACAATAAAATAACAGTATGCGGCGAGGTCTGTTTGAGGATTGAAAAGCCAAAAAGATAAAAAAGACGTGAGTCATTTTTAGTCTTGACCTACCTACAAGCGAGCAATTGATTCTCATTAGTGCAATGTAGCTTCCGATTGGTCTATGAAAAATTTACTTGAATTGTTAACGTCCCAGGGTGGGTTTAGTTAATTTCTGTTATTAACGAAATATTGTGTTCTTAGATGTTGCTGTGATTGAGGTTTTGTTTTATTGACTAAAACTAATTTGTTGGTAATAATTGAAATTATGGCTTTTTGGCGACCATTCGAAAAGGAAGATATTGTTATAGACTCCGAACAATGAATATACTAAAAGAGTAAACACACGTATTATTCTATGCCAACATAAACAATGTCAAAGTTTATTTATTTATTCTGCTTGATTCCATGTCGCAGTGAATGTATTAATTTGTTTGATTGTTGTATGTATAAAACATTAATATTTTATTCTCAAAATTTTTTACCAGAAGTTTTGAAATTTCTGAAAGTGGAGAGTAGGGATTTGAGACTATAGACAGAAAGAAATTTGATATGCTCTAGCCGCGATCCACGGAAAAAATGATACAAAATATATACAGGCAACTGAAACAAGAAAATAATGGTTCAAAGCATGGAGCTGCTGAAAGAATACATAATTGACAAAAGTTTAAAAAAAATCCATCATTACAGTTATCCGTAAAACTGCTATTCATCGGAGAAAGAGAGTGCAGAAACAGCTAGTGCGTTGGGATTCTGCAATAATGCTAAATTTGTCTCAAAACCGGTTCTGCTTCTGCTTACAGATTTCTTTATCTCGCCGACAAATTGTGAAACGGTGCAAATTAGTTATACTCACAACTATGAAACTTATATCTTTGAGTGTTGACAACGCTTATATCTAGTGAATGTTTTATTGTTAATTGAAGAATATCGAATGTTTTCTAAGTGTGTGGGGATGGGAACTATGACAGAAAGAAGAATGGACTGTACCGCATGATCGCCGATTAAAAAAAACACCAACCATTTATTTTCTTAAAGCAATGTATTTCTCTAGCGTTCTCGAGCAGAATATAACGATATACGACTGTGGTTATAGGGAATATATAAAAGCTTGAGATAGTAGCTCGCTCTGCCTATATGTGTTGGAAGTTCGATGAAGCGGACATCGCGATATCTATCATAAAACACATGAATAACTTGTGTTCCAAATACGAGCAACGGCTTCATTATTTGGATATTGTTCATAAAAAAATAATAAAATCGCGCTTAAAAATAAAAGAATGAGAGTAGAGGGGTTGAAATTTAGGGTTATAGATACTTTTCGACGCCAAATAAAATAAAAATACGAAAAAATGTTTGTCAAAAAATAGGTGAAAAAATTCTTGATAGGGACACACCTAGTGATACGAAATGCCTCCCATACTTACCAAATAAAAATTAATAACGTCATGGAAATGAATCGGTCCGTTTCCGAGGAGTATGAACACAAACACCGTGACGAGATTTTTATAATTTTATATATTTATCCGTTCAACACTACGATCTGCTCAATTTACCCATGTTGCTTTTCAAATCCTTTTTTTACATAAATATCTCAAGCTTGTTCTAACTGCTGCTTTATGTAACAAGTTTTTTAATGATTTCTTTTTGTTATTGTAAATTCATTTCAATGTTAAATCAGTTTACTTATTTTAACGCAAGAATATGTACTTGAAATATGCTCCAGTATATTTAATGTGATGAAACAGTTGACAATGCAAGAAAGTTAGTTCCCATCGGTTGGAATATTTATATATAATGCTTACCAGTTCCACTCATTAGTCCATCTCTGAACAGTAAATACTCCATTGCAGTAGCCCAATTCAAGATTGCCGTATTAGTATCATTTATGAAGAAATTTACATTGAATGCCACATGGTTATGTAAATTCTTACCAACCCCAGGTAGCTCATGTATAACAGGAACTTTAACTGCTTCAAGCTCTTCTCTTGGTCCAATGCCAGATAGTAAAAGTATTTGCGGTGAATTGACAGCTCCTAAGAACAAAAATAAAATAAAAACTTTAAAAAAACTACTTTGAAGTGGTTTAGTCACATCAGTATGTATTGGTTTTCTGTGAATTGAAAAATCAAGTAAATTATTTAGTTTTTGAATTTTCAAATCAAGAAAATTAATTGAGTTATTTCAAATGATAAATATATAATCTTACCTCCGGATACAATAACTTCTTTAGTAGCGTAAATAGAGTTTCTGGTTTCTCCTCGTAGTATTTCAACTCCATAGGCTTGTTTTGACGTAGCATTAATTAGTACTTTAGTAACAGTTGTATTTAATAAGATGTGTAGATTTTTTCTTTCAACAAAAGGTCTCAAAAATGCCTTAGCTGCACTCATTCGTGATCCATTTTTGTTTGTAGTTTGAGCAATATTGAACCCGGCGTGGTATCTGCCATTAAGATCTCTGATGGGGTAACCTGCAGGAAAATAATTGATTATGTTATAATACAGAGTGGTTAACGAAGTGAAATAGGAAGGAAGGATAAAAGTTTTATTTGTTTCGGACACTATCAGATTAGGTTGCGGTCAGAGTAGCAAAAATGGACACCAAATTGTATTACATGAAAAAACCACAATACGATAACCCCAACACTTAAATTAAATTTCTTGGAAAACTTGATAAAACTAAAAATAATGTCACGAGAGTTATACCCAACTGACAGTTATGACATTTATAGAGATATTAAAAAGCATTAACGGCGACACTATCTCAATATGGAATATTTTATGGCGTAAGTGATAATGGGGGATTTATTGCCAACGGTATATTTTGAACATAACTATAATATCTGTCTTGGTTGCATTATGATTAAATAATTTCATTAGTAACTATCACTTCCTAGCTCATTCAGGAAATAAAAACGCATTAGAAGCTTTTAGTCAACCCGTTGAGTACGAAACAATTTTGAGCTTTCATTAAACATTATTTGAAGCCATTTCTACTTTTTGTTAAAATATCTCACAGTGTTAGTCTGAAACAATAAGCATTATCTTGACAGTTACTGAATTATCTGGTTCCAAAGTTGAGGAAAAAAGTATGTTTACATAAGTGTTAAACATGTTCGTCATCTCTTCACAAGCTCAATTGATTAATTTAAAACCAAACAATAATATTCATTATTTTTTTTAATTAACAACTAAAATATTCAGTTTCCACTTTTTGTGTACTCAACCTGCTGTGAACATCTCATTTTTTGTTATTGTTCATCATGAAATATATCTTGGTTGAGATAAACTTTCAATCACCCTTCATTAAAACGTTTGCTGCCTTAAAAACCTTTGGCAACACTGACTCTTGAAGGAATTAAATTGAATAAATGTGAAATTGTATGTATGTATGTATATTACTTTTACTCAGTTTCTGAGGAAAGTCCAAGAAACTAGTTGATCCTTCAGACCTATTTCCCGCATTTTAGGATGTCTGCAGGGTTTAGTTATGGTAAGAGTCCCACTTCTATCCAGTAGTCTCCTAAGTGTTGTGCCCTAGGATACTGAATTGCTGTGCATTCATCAAGTACGTGGATGAAGGTTTCTTCTTTCATACCACAGAATATACAAATACATTCTCCTTCCTCCACTATGTTGAGCTTTTTCAGGTGCCCATTCAGGCGACAATGTCCCGTTAAACACCTATTAAGAGCTTTGGTTCAGTTTTACTTTGACTTAGGTATTAATTTGTTCCAAACATATTGTAGTCACCCAGAAGTATTTTTGATTGTGTAATTCCTACTAGATTTTCTGAATGGTAAAGTCTTTTTCTCGGCTTTGCCTATTTCTTCACATATTGCATTGGAGCTGATACCGCAAAAAGGGGTCAGGCCCCCTTTTTGCTAGTTCATCTGCTATTTAATTTAATACTATTCCATTGTGTCCTGGAATCCACAGTCAGGTGACTATACTGTTCTCGCCTAGTTCATTAAGTTTGCCTAGGCATTCTTATACCATTTTTGAACTGATTACATGAGAACTCAGTGCTTCAATGATTGCTTGACTATCCGACATGATGATAATCCTCAGCCTTTTTATGGTGTGGATTTCCGCATGAAATATACTTAGGAGTTTTCCCAAGCTTTGATAGTGTTTGGTTCCAGTTCCTTCTATTACATATGAGCCGTCTGTGTACCATTGAATAGCATTCTTTCCAAGTGTGGTAAAGGTATTTGGATCTCATTCCTTCTTGTTGTTCAACTCCATAACGAATTTCTTTGATAAGTTATACTTTTTCATCACACCATCTTGTGGCATGTCCCAGGTTTTCCGATTTTTCAAGAAGCGAGGAGGTGGTTTTCTTTTAATGATTTCCTCTCTACTTGTTCTTTCTGAAACACTTTAAAACCACTATACATTATATAGTGGTCTGAGGTTGAGAATGACTTCCATGGCCGCCGTTTGGCATGTTCTCATTGTTATAAAGTCTAGTCTTTGAATTTTGGAGAGGCTCATCGTCTATGTAGGCTAGTTCTACTACTCCACGCAATGGTTCCATAAGTTATGATTAGTCTCACTATGGCAGTATACATCCAGCTCAGAATTTTTTGTCTACAGCCTTAGTTCCTTCCTGACATGTACCTGCTTAACATTAAAGCCATTTTTGCTTTGCATAAAATCTCCTTTTCTTATTTGTTCCACAGGAATTCACTTGAATATTTGACTTCTTGTCTCAATTCAACCTCACTCCCATAAAGATCACAGGTTTTGAGATTGTTTTCTTTTCTTAGTGAAGATTATTAAGATTGTTTTGGTGGGGTTGATGTTAAGTCACACTTGCCTACACCAGCTACAATGTTACAAAGAGTAATCTCGAATTTTTCCCCTGGCTGTTATAACTATTTCTGGTTGTACCTATGCATATCCTTGGCAGAATATTCCGATGACATAGTCATAACAGCCAAGGGAGTTTTTGAACCGTCAGGCTCCACATTAATATGAAATAACGTAAAATATGAAATCAGTCAGACACATATTGAAATAACCACTCACCTAGCTCTTGAGCTGCCTTTAGGATGGACTTTGACAAAGGTGGATGGTAAGGAAATTGTGACACTGTTAACAAACCACCTTTTGAATGATACCCAATATCAACTTGATCCAATTGTTTGTTATCTTCACTTTTCAGAAAATGTGGCAATACTTCGTTGTAACTCCATCCTTCGTTACCCATTGCTGCCCAGTCATCGTAATCTCTTCGAGATCCTCTCATATACATCATCCCATTGAGTACTGATGTTCCACCTAAAACCTTATGAAACATAAAAGGTTATATATGTATGTAATAATTTGTTGATAAATGATTTGTTGAATAAAACGACAATTGCATTATTTCATACGGGCTCCTTTCCAAACAATTATCAAGAAACAGGAATTGAAGAAGCTTTCAAGACAGTTTGTCCCCTTTTTTTAGCTCGTGGGAAGCGGGTATTTTCACATCGTTATACACCTAACCTCAAAATCCAGCATCTGCTGAATGTTAGTACGAAGAAAAACGAAATATAACCAAATAAGAAATTGGTAGTTGATTAAGTTTACGAGCAGTTTTATAAGAGGTGCGTTCTTTATGTCTCAAATTTCAACTCACTTCAGATAATGTGATCAGAGATAAAGTGAGTAAAGCACCAAAAAGAATTGGAGGGCGTGATCTGTCGACGCATCAAAATTCAATTTAAAAAAATATTCAAACTATAAGACAAATTCGTATCAGCATCTATTGAAATTGAAGTAATTCTTCCCATAATCTCATAGATAACGTTCAATTAAAACTAAAGAGAATTGGATAATGCTCTTTAAGATCCATACAAATCAAATATTTACTCATCCCCTCTCCACTTTATTTCCGATTCGAGTCCCCTCATAGCACATGCAGCATCGGTGAAGGAGGAGGTAAAATCTCGGCTCACTTTGAAGTGAGTATATCAAAAAGTGATGTGAGCTGAGATTAACTGAGGTCTCAGTCAAAAAGTACGCACCTTACGTTATAGACATTTTGCTCAACATAGTATTTGGGGCACTCGATGCTACAAATTAAATGCTAATCTTTTAAACCTTGCTAGTCCATTTTTCCTTCACCATTGTAGGATTATTAAGAAGCGCTAGTTTCGCTTTTTTTTGTGAGTGTCATGTGGGAACAAAACTTTCGAAAAAGTTAATTATTCTTGATAAAGTTAGTAGGACGCTACCGAAACCTAGAAGTGAAAATATAAAAAAAGATTGTGGTTTTATTTACCAATAAAACAACGGAAAAAATATTGATTATACCACAAGGATCATACAGTCTTGTGATAATATGTCACTCGCAGTACCTCATTGTAGATATAAACTGTGGCTAGAGCGTCCAAGGGAGGATTTCTCCAAGAAGAATCTAGTGGTAAAACTATTTAGTCTCTTCATAGAAACAGTACAATCAAGCTCTTCTTCTTCTTTTCTGGTTCCTTTTTGCCCTTTCAGGCGTCGGATGTGGATTCCTGAACCCATTTCTTCCATGCCTTTCTGTCTCTTGCTAGGTATTTCATTTCTGCTATGGTCTTTCCTCTTTCTAAACCTATCTCTTTTATTTGGTATAACCATTTTCTCCTATGCCTACCCCTACGTTTTTTGATCGGTTTTCCAATCTCCATTATTTTCCTAGTCAATCTATTTGGTTCCATTCTTACCATATGACCATACCAGCTAATTTGTCACTTTTTTTATTCTACTAGTTATCGCTTCCTGTTTAGTTGTCTCTCTAATGACAATCAAGATCAAAAAGCATTAAGGCTGAGGTGCCAACTATTAGAAACCTCGACTGGATGCACTGAAATATTAAATCAATCAATAAATCCGAAGCAGAAGGATGACTTTGCTATGAAAATTTTGAATATTCTTTCTGATTATTGATAAACAAAAATTGTCTGTAGAATAAAAATTAATAACAGTCTGTCGACCAAATAATTAATGATTCACAGTCAAAGTATTTCGTTGTGTTACGTCTGTCATCCAATCACAAAATGTTACTCGAGGTAAAAGAGCTTGAAGGGTACAAATTGTTGCTTTTCCAAAACCCGCCACGGAGATGAAATACTATGCCAAGAAACTGTTATTAGGTGGAAACATTGTTTTGAAGGGGAGTGAATGGAATTTGAATGAAGTGAAGTCTTTCAATAGTAGGATAAGATATTCATATTCTCGAAAAAAAGGAACCAAACAAATAAATCTCTACATAATTTCACAGTTAATACCATATTAATTTATATATAGTATTGAAATAATAAAACAATCATGTTTAAACGACTCAGAACCTCCATCAGGGATACAAAAATTATTTACGATTTGACTTATAAAACGTTTTAGGAACGCTGCATCTGTCCACCTTACATTTATACGATACTGTATTGGTAAATATATGATATGCAAAACAATTTTTTGTTGTTATTTATATGGTATAAACAAGCATATTTTGAATTTTCATGTTGCTCAACACCATCGGTAATTCTAAATTTTAATTGCAAATTTGCCAATCACATCAGAAATATAACTAGCTTGCATTATCGGCAATTAAAATGGAACACTTGGTTTACATTAATAGTAAGACTACTATTTGGTAACACAAAGTACTACAATGTTTTCACTTATATGGACGGTTTGAATTCACGAGGGGTTTTAATTTAATTAAAAAAAAACTATTGATTGTATTGAATAGTCTCGGGGAATTTTACATGTTTTTGTAAGTTAGAAAACAGTAATATTTAAATCTAAGGGGTATTCTATGTGGGAAAATTCAACTTCTTGAAATATAATATTACACTGAAACTATATTTCCAATTTTTTCTTGAACACAACATTTTTTCACACAGTGAGGGTTATTGAAAATTACATACTCGAGAAGGAAAGCATAATATATTGGGTATTTGTGAAAGCGAAAATAATTTGGCAGATTTTCAAAAATCTTCTGCCTTGGGCAACAGGTTTGAGAAAATATCTGGAGAATTATCTTCTTTTATTGTGGCACTCGTTGGCTAGCTTCGCTGGCACAGCTAGGCAGCTTAATTTCTTACATTAACTCAATTCATAATAATATCTTTACCGTAGAACTTGAACAAAATAGACCTTACAATTTCAAATATGAATAATAAACATGATTTTTCTATATTTCACAAACCATCACATACAGACATTACAATTCATAATATGTAGTTCGGTCCACCCACTCAGTTATAAATTAGCAGCTTTCGATAGGACACACATACTTAACAATCTCATTAAATACTAATAATTACAGCAAAGAATTTAATATCTTAAAAGTAGCAGTCAATAATAACTACGATCCAAATTTAATTGACATCATAAACATAAACAAAAAGATACTAAAACAGACTTCAGAACAAGTATTTTCTTCTAATGAAAATTAAAATAGCAATTTAAAAGCTTAACATACTTTGAAATGCCATCCTTAAAAATTAAATTCATTTTGGAAAGTTTGAACAAGAATATTTGCTTCAAAGCCGATTAAAATTTATCCAAACTCATTAAAAATAACAAATCTAAATTAAACAAATCAGGAGTTTATAAATTAAAATTTGGTAGTGACAACTGTGACAAAATTTATATCGGTTAAACTATGATTACAAATAAATAGATTCTAACTATTGAAATCATTAAATTTATTAGCAAACCAACACACTTTCGACTCTAATTTTGAGATTTTACATGTAAAACATAAATGCTTCAAATTAAATATTTTAGAAGCAATTGAGATAAATAAAAACAAATATTCAGGCAATCTTCTTAACGACCAAAGATAGTTCAGGAATTATTGCATTAAACTTATTCAATGATTTTGTTAATATTCGTAAAATTCCGTATTAAGTCACTTTTAGCACTTTATTCGTATGTAATTCCGTAGTTATGCATTGTATAAATTAAAAATGTTTAATTATATATAATATACCTTCACTCGTTTGATAAAGCTAATGCGTTAGCGAAACGCGTCACAAGTTTATTTACATTGTTTCATTTTATCCTTAAAAACAGTGTACATTCAATTGTTCTCTCTGCAATAATGCGAATAGTTTATTCCCACTATAATAATGTTTGATTGGCTGGAACATTATATGAATAACTGAAATTGAAAATTACTATTGCTTTCGAGAAACGTCAAAAAATTATCACTTATAAGACAATAATGAATATAATGTAAATCAGTAAATAAATAAATGAGATGTAAATTAGTTTATTTAATTTAACGGAAAAGTACAATTGTTAAAAACACAATTATTAAAAATAGCTCGATTTTCAGAGCTTTCGTTAATATTTTGCTGCATGCTAGTATTTTGAGCGGTGGTAGTAACTGTTTCTTAGATGGTAGTACGAATGGAACCTCTTTGGTTCTTCTTCACTCCAGGACAGTGCCATTTCAAAAATTTCTCGTTTTGTGAGAGCATTAGAACTCACCTTCCTTTTTTCTGGGATTGCTTGTGAAATTTTGCGTTTTGTGTCGCGTGCATTTCTCGCTTTCTTAAACTGTATGTCCGTGAACGGATTAAAAATTATTTTATAGGTAATCTTTAAAGTACTTCTCTTGTAAAATTTTTGCTGGAGTGTTCCAAATCGTCTTGACTACACTCTCTTTATAATCTTCTCCATTGTCCTTCTTCATGTTGAATGCCCAGCACATAAAATAAAAGCTAACTCTTCAGTGGAAGTTTCTGCAATGAATTCATATTTTTTTTCCAAACAAAACATCGCAAATTGCCGATAAATTGATGTAGTTGAATTCACAGTATTGGGAGGCACATTATCATTGATGGCTTTTTCAATTTCTCCACTCGAAAACTCTCCAAATCGTAACATTTCCACAAATGAAGCAGTTTGAGAAAAATTGACATAACGTCATCAAAAATTTGTTTACAATGCTGGTTGTCATGCTTTCAAAAGTTGGGTCCGTTATTGTCGAAGGAAAAGATGGGGCAAACTTTTTTCGCTGTCATAATGACAACATCACGCGGCTTATGGGATTTTTTATACATAAATTAAATTGTCAGTATAATAATGTTTTGATTGGATAAAACGAATTCAAATTATTGAGATTGTACGTGTTACCGGCTTTATGAAATATCATTCAACCATTATATTATTAAAATATTTTTGCTACTTACCTTTCCCCGTGGCCAATAACATCTCCTTCCGTTTTCGCTTAGGCAAGCTTGTGTTTCGGGCTCAGTAAGGTAACCCCAGTCAACACTGCTTCCGATGAAATTAAAAAACATTGAAGGAATTTGAGTGCCCGTGGGCTCATCTAGGCCTGTAAAAACATGATTGAAACGGTAAGTACATACAGGAGCCCACATGGAAATATCACTAGAAATTCTTTATAAATTTCCTCCCGATCTAAAATAGTATATGGCAAATAGCGAAACCTGTTGCGATTCCTCCCAACACACACACAGAACTTCTTCATAGTACGGTTGTTGAGGAAAGTACCCAGAACAACATTAATCGATGCAGTAACCAGCATTGACGTAATATGATGAGTTATTGCAGCTCGAGGATTTCTTAAAGTCATAAAAAGAAAAAGAGCTACCTACTTTGGCTATACATTTAAAGGGCGAAGGTGAAATATGAGCTTACTAGACCTTATAGGGTCTGTAATCTGACTTGAACAGTAGCCACAAAGTAGCACCGCCGATTAATCTTCTTCTAGGCAGAGGCAATAATCCTGTTTTCGACCAGCCTTATTCTGCCCAGATGATAGTTTAGCCTGCGGAGATCAGTGAGCATTCCCCTGTCCATGTGCAGCACGGCTTCTGCTTCCAGTTTTGAAGGTCCTTTGGATATTCTTTTCTCTATTTCTTTACTTCCTTCTGCTGAGATTACTCCTAAGTATTCTAGTTGTTCCACTTTCCCAAATGTATAGGTGCAGCCATCGCATTTTATATTTAAGTCCGTATTTTTATCTCTCATAACCCGCTATTATGAGTATTTGAAGTTCTGCTTCTATCATTCGAATGATAAGCTCCGTTAAAGAGAAATAATTTAAATGGCTACTTACAAGTATAAATGCGTGGTGATTTTATGATAACTACTAACCTGCTTCTATTAGTAAGACTTTCCATTCCGGTATTTCAGATAATCTACTGGCCACAACCGCACCCGAACTTCCACCTCCTACGACAATAAAATCATATTCTGGACGTAGCGGCGGAGGTTTTGCTCTATTACAAGGATCTTCTATATCACATTGGGACCGAAGAAAAACTTCCAGCAGACCCATAAAGAGCATAAATTGAGCACCGCCACATGTCGCTGCTAATGTTGGTCCTGGCTGAGTAAGCGGACAGTCGCAGACCATCTGAAAAAAAAACATAAGGTGTTCAAGTTCAAGATTACCGTATTGGGCAGTTTGAACAATTTGCTAGGAAAGCTTATTCGTGAATCAGGTCTAGTGGTACTCCCCTGGTGTCAAAAAAAGGTAATTCTATATTTTCTTCATAGAAAATGATTAAGAGACATTCTAAAACCTTTGGAAGGAGCTCGACAACCATGGCGCAACAAACTGAACTAACAAATCCCACCTGCCTCTACGTAATTAAAATAATGTAAACAAAATCGTTATTTTAAATTATTTTAATTTGAGGTGGGTCGTCGGAGTTGAAGGCGATTCACTACTGCGTTGAATAAATTGACAGGCAGGAAAGAAGATACTTTCCAGAAGCCATCTTCACCGATAGCCAAGCTGAACTGAAGGCACTTGAATCCATAGAGGTCAATTGTAAACTAGTATGGGATTGCATAGGTGCCTTGAAAGAATTGCAAGGTCATGGTAGCCTGGGTACCAGGGCACGAGGGTCACAAGGGCAACGAATTTGCGGATAAAACGGACAGACAAGGCTCATCAATTCCATTCATTGGACCGGAACCCTTCTGCGGCGTTGCAAAGCCGACAATAAATATGAAAGTGGGTGGCTGGAATGGTGGGTAATCTCACCAGAACAAAGACAGAGACTTTTACGGCAGACTTAATGAGCAAAGATAGGAAATCTGTCAAAGTCGTAGTAGGTATGTTAACAGGACACTGTAAGCTTAACAGGTTGACAGACGAAGCAATGTGCAGATTCTGTCACCTAGAAACTGCAGAGCACATCCTATGTCAGGAAATATTTTTCATGTTATTGTTTTTTGCAGGCAAGAATGAAGATGCTTCAATTATTTAATATTTTAAACATTGTAGTTGTGTGCTTGCTCTGTAATATTTGTGTGTGCTTCAAGATGCTACCAGTACGATTGGTGTATAAGTGTGAAGCACCAAATTGTTCCAGTGGTGACTTCAATACAATAACTGTAACATTATGCGAATAAGGATTTTTTTTAGGTTTCCTGATATAAATATTGATAGACGTCGTAAATGGTTTGAAATAATGAACCTTACTTATTTCAATCTAAGATGTTATTTGTGTGAAAATCATTTCCTTCAAAATAATTTTACACACTTGCTTTTTAGATTGACACACTCCCTTCCAAAATTGCAGCAAATATTGATATAGTACCTTCCCAGATATCTTTGAATTTTCCAGTGTCCAATTTTCATCCCAATTCAGATTCTGCAATTGAATCTAATAGCAATTTTTTGTTTTGTGTTTTATAAATTTCATTTTTGAGTCCAGTTGTGTCAATTTTGAACAACGAATGTTTTTATAAAGAAATACCGTACAGTTCATTGGTAGATTTCACCACCGCAGCTTAACAGTCTAAGATTATTTTGGTATGTAATAGTGACCTGCTTCTTATAAGTAAGGATAATAGAATGTAATCTTTTCTGCTACTATACAGGGTGTAACAAAAAGGCAGGTCATAAATCATACCACATGTTTTGGGGCTAAAAATAACTCGATCCAACCCAAGTTACCCTAGTACAAATGTGTATGCGAAAAAAGTTACAACCCTTCGAAGTTACCAAATAAAAATTGATTTTTTCAAATCTTTCGACAGTTGTTCGACATATTATAATGAAAGTTGACAAGTGGCTTTCTTATGAAAAGAGCATCTTAAAAAAAAATTCAGGAATTATTGCACTCCGTTAACAATTTATGGGAGTTGAGATCCCCTAAAGCCCCCCCAAAATTTTTGTGTACGTTGCAATTTAATGCTTATTGTGGCACCATTATTCAAACACATTATTTTTGAAACTTTTTTATCCTCTAGTACTTTTTACAATTATCAGTTTTTATCGAGGTACGGCCCTTTTTTCATTATGCTTCAAAAATTTCGAGTAACAAAAATTAAAGTCAATGAATTTTTTTCGAGGGTCCCACATTTTTGATTGAATCTTATTTATTTACAAATGTGTAGTTTTTATTAGATGTTCGAAATGACCCCCATTTTCTTGAATACACAGTCGGCACCGTTCTACTAACGAAAACCGAATATTCTGGAAAAGCAATGGCTTCCGACGATATCTAATTGCAGCCTCAAGGATTCTATTCCTCAGTTGTTGTTCGCTCGTCATTTTTACAGCATACACCCTCGAAAAAAATTGATTGACTTTAATTTTTGTTACTCGAAATTTTTGAAGCATAATGAAAAATAGGCCGTATCTCGATAAAAACTGATAATTGTAAAAAGTACTAGGGGGCAAAAAAGTTTCAAAAATAATGTGTTTGAATAATGGTGCCACAATAAGCATTAAATTGCAACGTACACAATAATTTTGGGGGGGCTTTAGGGGATCTCAACTCCCATAAATTGTTAACGGAGTGCAATAATTCCTGAATTTTTTTTTAAGATGCTCTTATCATAAGAAAGCCACTTGTCAACATTCATTATAATATATCGAACAACTGTCGAAATATTTGAAAAAATCAATTTTTATTTGGTAACTTCGAAGGGTTGTAACTTTTTTCGCATACACATTTGTACTAGGGTAACTTGGGTTGGATCGAGTTATTTTTAGCCCCAGAATATGTGGTATGATTTATGACCTGCCTTTTTGTTACACCCTGTATATTGTGATATAAATGATAGAAATTAAAATTGCGAAAATTGGATACAGTTACTGACATATATTAAATATGATGAGTCAAGGTGAAGTTTAGCACAAACTAATTGGGTAAAGTGGGATCAATAAAAAAAATAATTTGTTATGTAACAAAGATCACGATATAACACTGACCTTTCAAATAATCGAGTGTAGGTGAAACTAGGACTTTCTTATGATATAGTTATTAAATTTATATTAGTAATTTGGAAATTGGAATGGGATAATAATTAAAGGTAGAGATTGAAAGTCAAGAGGGAATCAATCATAATTCAAAAGTCAATCCAATTCTAGAGAGTGGTGAACATTTTTATCCGCGATCTCACAGTTGATTGAGTAATACAAAAATTGGAGATAATCTTGGATAAGACTAATTTGGGAAAAATAGTTTTAATTATTTTTAGTGTATCTAACTACAAGGACACTACAAGATTACCCGCTTCCCGTTTAAACGATTATTAGGTAATAACTTGTGCTTACTAAAGTTTTTACAAGAAAGAATGTTTGTTGAGAAATTGTATGTTGCAATGGTTTTTGAAACGTAATTTTGTTTCTTCTTTGAGAAGTAGTTAAAAGAGACACTACAGCAAATTTTTTTTTGAACCCAATTCTGGTCTCACCAATTTCAACAAATATTTTTATGAAACATTTTGAAGTCCAAATAGGAATTATTCAAAAATTAAAAATAATTGTCTGGTGAAGATAATGTAGTAGACGATATTTTCACAATATGGCCTTATGCCTTTGTATCTCTGAATGATTTGTTAACAAATATCAATGAAGGAGAAAAATCTATAAAGTATTAAATTGGAATTGAAAATAACAACGTTTTGCCATTTTTAGATGCTCTTATCAATAAAACATCTACAGGATATGGAACAAGTATTTAATGTAAGCCAACACATACTAATAAGAGTATTTGAATTTTGAATCAAGCTATTGTTAAAAAACTTTTTTTCCTCGGAAATGGTCTATTTTTTTTTAATTCGTTCCAAACGATGTATGTATGATGGGATGTAGTAACCCATCAGAATCTTTGATTATCTAAGCCCTACTAGATCTTCTCAACTTTCATTATAATATGTCGAACTGTCGAAATATTTGAAAAAATCAATTTTCATTTGGTAACTTCGAAGGGTTGTAACTTTTTTCGCATGCACATTTGTACTAGGGTAACTTGGGTTGGATCGAGTTATTTTTAGCCCCAGAATATGTGGTATGATTTATGACCTGCCTTTTTGTTACACCCTGTATATCCTTAAAATAATCAATACTTAATTGAGATGAATGTATAAAAAACGATTTATTCAATCTTCATACATGAGTTATATATGTTTATAAACAGTCAATTTGGAGGTTTCTCTAATTCGGCATTTTTCAGTAAATGTGACAACACTGCTTATATCGAATGTTACGTTTGTTGACAGATGTTTGTTTGGATTTGGACAAAATATTTTATGTTCGATTTGTAGTAAACTGTAGTAGTATTTTTCTCTTTTTATCACAAATGTTGTAAAGGAAAAATGTCTTGAAGCTTTTTGACACACTTTATTTAATATCAACAACCTTCCTAATATCATTTTTTCAATAATAGTGATGGTGAAGCAATAGGTAATATTCCCAACAGACAGTGTTAGCACGTCGTGAAACATCCTGTATAATAGTTCAATCTGTAAGAATTTTTAAAAAACACCTATAAATCATTTCTAAATTATTATTAAATTGATTTATTATATCCACTTATCTATATCTACCTCTTGATTTGTTATTTTAACCAAAATCACGAATCATTTATAAATTGATTGTGGTAAATCGTTTTCGTACTAAGCTATAGAGATATTCTAACCTCAAATAAAGAATGTCAATGGCCGCATTCAGCAGACACTATCGATTACTAATCGCTGAGGATTCGTCTGCTGAATGCGCAATAAAAGTGATGAGTTGTAAAGATATATTGCTAATCGGAGTATGAAGACATGTTATACAGAATAATAGGAATACCTGTGTATTGTGGGACTACTCGTTTCCCTTTCCTCTATAGCTAGTAAAGGTAATGGTATAGCTAAATTAATTGCAGCCTGTTCCACTACATTAAGATCTATTGAATCGTCCACAAAAAAACCCAAAATATTGTTGTTCATTTTGAACCGATTGTACACACAAATATCATGTCCATGTCATTATTGTCAATGTAAATAAATCAACTACTGTAAAAAAGTGCATTCAGAAGAATTGCTCATCATCACGTGACCAATGACTTATCGATAACTAATCGGGTTTTTCTTCTGAATGCGGCCAATAGCTAAATCAGATTTGGAAATGAATCCAATTATTAGGGCATGTCCTCCAACTGACAAGCTGACACTATGACATTTGCCTTGAGGTAAAACAAATATTTGCTTTTATCTCAGATTTGCAAATTAGTTGTTTTATGGCCGTTTCCACCAAATTACCTTTAAGGTAGGAATAGTTATGAAGCACTTAAAAATAAAGTAGAGCTTAAATAAACTTGATTTCCACCAAAGAAATTTTAACTAAGTATTCGTGAATCTGGCAACATGATGGTTTAAGTGGAGTTTTTAGGAAAATTCATAAACTGGTATTTGACATGCATGATTATTTACGTCTGTCATCTAGTGCGTATTGGTCAAAGTCATACAAGGGAAAGTTTAAAAAGTAGTTACGGTTGGTTGGCACTTTTTTTTGCAATCTAAACCGTCTAAAGAATGTGATATTGTCCATTTCTTCGAAATAATTACTTCGATTATAAATCCTTCGTGGAAATCCATTTTCTACTAAATAAATCTAATAATGCTTCAAACGCGTCCATTTTCAAAAATATAGGTGAGATTATACAGCAAATATAATAAAATAAGGAACAAAATAAGAAAGATGAACATACGCATCTATATGAAAGTGTTTATACAAGAAATAAGGTAAAATAGGAAATAAGAGTTAGTACAAAAGATGGCCAACTTGTCTTATTTTATTTTGTTTGGAAACCGATATTGCGCATGACCCAGATATTTCTGTTCTAAATGTTCTGAGTTCCCAATTATTCTTAACTAAACATATAACCTAAAAATATTATTTGTGATTAATGAAAATAGGAAACATATAATTATTGAGGTAACGTACTGTAGTGTACATAAGTAGATACGTCAAAACAAAAACTGAAATCACTAAACTTGCAGAAAATACAAACAAAGTTATTGTCAAAAAAGCTGAAATTTGATTGGTTTACTCTTATTTCTCACTTTATTTTAGTTATCTGTATAAACCAAGGTTTTTTGTCCTTATTTCTTAACCTATTCCTTATTTTATTTTATTTGCTGTATAATCCCACCTTAAGAGTTCAATTCAACGAAAGGTTAGAGTTGACATTGAGAATGTGAAATGTGGGCACGGCGCTTGCTCATATAGTCTCCACTTACTTTAAGGAACGTTTAAGCCCAGAATATTATAAGCTTTGTTAAGCCTTTCATAGCTTAACAGAACTAGAGTGGTGGAACGGAAAATTTATCTTAAGCCTTACTTAACGTTAAGTATCCTTAACTTTTGGTTGGTGGAAACGGCCATTAATCATCCTTTTTATTAATAATAGTAAGACAGCTTTTTAAAATGGTTAGATTTTGTTCTGTAGTTGGTTGGGGTGGTGATTATTACTAAAGGATTTGATATATCTCCATTAATTTCCATCAATATTTCACAACAATAGGAGTTGTTGTAAAGAAGGGAACATCAATGTACAGGTCTAAACACCTAATAATATGATATTCAGGAATAGAGGAGTCAGAAAGCAACAAAAAAATAATAACTTAGCAGCAGCAGCTTCGTTTTGGCTGATGCCGCAAAGTACATGGTCACTCTTTTTAAAAAGCAAGGAAGCTCAAAGCAATTAAAACAACACCAAATCAAAGCCTAATGGACTCAACTAAGATCAAAATAAAATATTAAAAACTATAAGTTGTGCTGAAACCGCTTGTATACCTCATGGCTACTGTCAGATGAAGTAACGTGAACTTGGCCTATATAAGCGTCAATTCGCTATAAGACGTGGTTAAAAATTAACGGCACGCCGTTATATTTGACGAAGTATGGTGTCCGATTAACAGTTTTCCGTTAATATTTAGAAGCTTATTATGCGTACAGAATAGTAAAATTCGTTGTCTATACTGTGGTAAAATCGAGTAAGAAGATTGTCTAATTTTCAACCATACGTTAAAATTTAACATTTGCTTACAGAATTGCACCTATAGACAGAGTTCAAACTAAACAATAATAGCTCTTCCAGCTTCTGGAATATGTATAGTAGTCCATTCTATATTGCACAAAATAATTTAGCGGACTGGCTGGTTTTAAACGATTGAAACCAAATATAAATATGACACTATCATTAGGTAAAGTAATAAAATTGGTTCAGTGATCTTTTGTCTAAGCAAATTGATTTTGAATTTTAAGACTTACATAACAAAAGTTACGGTTGGCGGAGATAGAGGTCAGCTTTTATTGTTGTTTTGGATTTCTTAAGAGAAGTAGGTATTTACATAATTATTGACGTGTGAAGATGTTCACCGCATAAGATCAAAACTGAATGGAATGTTTAGATGCGTTCAATAGTGATCTTTAAAAGGAATTTGTAGGCCAATAAAAAATTATTATAATGTAATTGCTCCAGTCTTTATATAGTTATATCCAAATTAAGTTTTTACTGGTTTTCTTTCAAAATATTTAAATGAAATGACATTCATTCAAACGACTGCCTATTTACTTAATACACCTCGTGATTTCTACATCTTATATTTATGGTACGAGGTCTGGCTATTGAATAATGAGTCTGCTTATAAAAAAAATGTTTTATACTAAAAGCTATCCTACAAACAAGTGCTTCCCTTCAAAGTACTTCCCTTATATCACCACACATCGTTCCATTCGTTTTTTTAATTGCCAAAACTTGCAAATTGTATGTTTGGTTTAAGTCCACCTTACAGTTCGCATTTCTTCTTGCAACATGCAATATTCTTGATCGTAAGCATGCGCAGTAGGGGATAATATGGCAAGTCTCTTGCTTAAGGTCTTGTCCCGAATCGATCTGGTTCGATTTGTATTGCAGCTTGCATGCAATTCAGGGGGAACTGTTTGTAATTTTTTGGTTACCAACAAAAGTTGACTGGGCACTTTCAAACGCAACATAAATGGGTTATCAATAATTTACATACAAAGTCAGTTTATCAAAAATATAGACATCAGATGACACAGTAACCTAACCTCATAAATTAACATTGAAAATTACATATTGCAATGATTGTGAAATGTAAAACGATTGTCAATGGTTGCAAGCAGGACCTTGCAAGGTCAAAGTGCTGCTGCAATACATTGCAAGAAGAATTGCGAACTCTAAAGCGGGCTTTACAGTTTGATTCTCCGAAACCCATTCAGTCATCACGATGCCGTTGATGTCGAAAAAAACAATAAGCATGGGTTTGAATTTTGATCTGGACATACTTGCTTTTATCATTCTTGGAGATGCAGGAGTTTTTCAACGCATGAAATGCCGCTTAGTTACTGCATCGTATATCTAGATTTTCCATCAATCCAAAATCTGTCGGACCAGCTTTTGGTCAGGTGTCAAATTTTTTGGGACCAACTTCACATCGTTTTTTTTCATGTTCAATTCTTCATGTACCAACAATTTTTCTGGCAGATTATTCACAGTCTTAGCAATTGTCCGAATGTTCATATAATTTCATTGCTTTTGGCCACTGTTTCCGGGCTTGAGCCGGAAACAGATCGGGCTGGTCGCTGGTCATCTTTGGTGCTCTCTCGGCCTTCAGAAAATCGCTTACACCATTGTACTTAATTTTCTCGTCTTGAGAAAAATTTTGGACACGCAGCCGTTTAGATTTAACTACTTCACTATCACTCATGGTATAGATAATAAAACTCACATACAAATACCCACATACAAACAAATATAAAAAACTGAGGTTATGCTGTGTCTTGTCACCTGTCAGTTTGAGTCGGCAGATTCACAATTCTCACAATCATCGAAAAATAAAAACTTTTGTTCTATTGCCAAATATATTTCTCAGTTTAGCTAACGAAACTGTTAGGTATATACGGTGCAATGTAACTGTTGGTTATCTGACTGTTAAAATTTAACCGTCGTTGCCTAACCAACTGATTCAATCAGAGCTGGTGCAAATGGGCATTAATTCTATTATAACGTTTTTGAAAAGTATATTGAATTACGCTTCCAAGTTAAACGGAGTTGGTAGATATTTAATGTCTGTCGGGAAGAAGTATTTGTTTCTTCTTAGTTGAACATTCCTTGTTTTTAAAAAAATATTTTTAAAAACTTTGTAATGCGTTATCAGTATAAAATTATTATTTTCGATAACTATTGGTAACACGCTTCACTAAATACGACAATTTTACAGGAAACTGTAGTTAAGTATACGGGAACTATACTTTTCTATAATTTAATGATGAAATTTCATGATAAAAACTACAATATTTACATACACTTATCGTACCGCTGCTTATCGTGACATAATGAAAAAAAAACCGAGGAAGGTACTACTAACCTTTTTCATGTAACTCTAAAGAAATGTAGATAAATTCTAAAACCAAATCATAATATTCAAAGATAATAATAAAACGTAAATTTTATCGAAATTGAAAAACGAATGGAAAAAAATATGAAAATATAAATTGAACCAAATTATCAAAAACTGTTCCTCTTTAATATATTTGATGACATTGCAGGTGTAATATTTTAGATAATTTGTGTTATTCGCAACACAAACTTTCCAAAGCAGTAGACCTGTCAGAAATACAACATTTTCAATACCCTCATAAGAAGCAATTCAAAGAAGACAAATCTGGTGATTGTGTGGCCCAAAAGATAGTTTCTCGACCATTTATTTTAGGACGCCTTTCAAATGGAAGAAAAAAACTAATAGAACACCGGCTTCACCTGAACGGATGAAAAAAGCCGTCCAGGAAGTTATAGACGGAGGTAAATTGAGAAGTACGGCTAATAAATATCTCTTAGACAAAATGACACTAAGAAGATATGTTGCCAAATACAAGGAAAAGGGAGAAGAAACGAAGTTTCTTCCAAGTTTTGCGACTTCTCAAATATTTAATTCCGAAGAAGAAAAAAGTTTAGCTAAATATTTGCTAACTATGGCTAAAATGAATTATGGGTTTACTTCGAAAGAGACGAGAAAATTTGCATATTTGTATGCTTGTGGAAATAAAAAAAACGTCCCTTCAAATTGGCTAAGAAATGAAATGGCTTCCTATGAGTGGCTTAGAGGGTTTATGGAGAGAAACAATGAACTATCGCTTCGAAAACCAGAACCAACGAGCATTTCTCATGGAACAACTTTTAACCAGCACACTGTAGGAGAATTTTACAATTTACTTGGCGAAGTACTACCCGAAACCAATTTGAACCAGACTCAATATACAACTGTGACAAGACTGGCGTCCAGACTGCCCACAAACCTAGCAAAATCATTTCAAAGGACAAAAACAAGTATCCAAAGTCACTTCGGGAGAACGAGGCCAGACAGTTACAGTACTGTGTACCATAAGTGCCATAGGGAATTCTATTCCTTCTTTTTTTGTTTTCCCCCGTGTTCGTGAACAAGATTATATGACCATTGGTGCACCACCAGGATCCAAAGCTGCTAATCATCCAAGCGGTTGGATGACATATGAAAATTTCGAATTATATCTGTCACATTTCATAAAATTCGCAAAATGTAGCAAAGTTAAGAAATCCTTACTCATTTTGGATAATCACAACAGTCACATATCCCCTAGTGGTCTAGATATATGCAAGCAAAATGGCATCGTCTTATTAACCATACCGCCACACACAAGTCACCGCTTGCAGCCACTTGATGTTGCGGTATACGGTCCGTTCAAAACGTACTTCAATGAAGCTTGCGATGATTTAATGGTAAGAAATCCTGGCCAAACTATTTGTTTGGAAGGTATTGCCGCGCTTGTTGGTACTGCATATCAGCGAGCTTTTACTCCACTGAATATTAGCAAAGGGTTTTCTAAAACTGATATCTACCCATACAATTCCCACCAATTTACTGATCACGACTTCCTGACTGCAAACGTTACTGACCGGCCTGATCCTCATCAGTCACAAAGTGCTACAGTTAATGATTTGCTGGCATTACCTGTCGACAGAGAACATACCCCAGAATCTACTCTTATGCCGAAGCCTAATACAAGACTCCCGAAGAAATAAAGCCATTGCCGCAGGCACCACCAAGAAAACAACAAACATCAGGAAGAAAACCTGCTAAAACAAATGTTCTCACTGATACCCCAAACATGGAAGAAATAAAAAATGACTATGAAAAAAGGCAAGAGCAGAGAAGCAAGGGTAAATATAAAAGAAATCTTATGGGCACTAACAATGTTGTTGAAGTGAAGAAACAAAGAGCAATTGAAGAGGAAACTGAATCTGATCATTCTGTATTCGATCCATCATCATCATCTGATGAAATAACTGATATAGAAGACCAAATAGAAAATGAGAAAAGAAGAAGATTATTTTGTTAGAGGAGTAGTAAACTTAAAGGACTATGTTCTAGTAAGATTTACTACAAAAAAGACTATAAAGCACTATTTTGGGCAAGTTATAGAAAAAGTGGGTGATGAATATTTAATAAACTTTATGCAGCGGAAGAAGCCTGGATACCATTTCGTATATCCTGACGTGTAAGACCAAGGTCTAGTTTCTGAAGAAGATGTTATGAAGTTACCGACACCAAATTTTGTAGGTGGGACTGCCAGATCCACAAGAAAATTATCATTTGCCATCAAATTTAATAAATTTGACAATGTCAATTAATAATGAGTACTTTCAGGTCTAGTAAATTTTATAGCTTGGCGTATTTTGTGGTTTATCTATTTTGTATCAAACCTCCAAAGCTCCCTTACCATGGGAGGGTTGATACACTTTACAGTTTTTTAAAAAATACCAGGTATCCTACCATAATCTAAACTTAGTTGGCTATAAAAGGCCGCACAAACCGATTTTGTTAAATGAAAACTTATTTTAATTTCGTAGGTCAAGGATTAACCGTATCAACCCTCCCTAGTCTCCCCCCTTTTTTTTTTAAACTTTGGTTTAATGGAGTGGTCGGCAATGCGCATCTGTTTTCTTGGGAGTATATAATATTTCAAAACCTGTCCTGATTTCTTGCAATTTTTGCTAAATGGTTAGCAAATAAATTACAACAATGATATGATTCAACAACTTTCTACAAATTGTTTGAATTTTGGCGATTTCCCTAGATTCCTTGTCTTAGTACCGCGAAATTTCGATATAAAAACATATAATAAATATTAAAATGCAATCAAATGTACCATGAAATTATTTACGGTAAGTCACCAACAAATATTATGAAGCAACGTATACAAATGACATGGAATAAAAAACTAGCGCTACATGCATATTTTTCAAGGTTGTGATTATTTTCACCAGGTTACAATTTATGTAGATAATACACTAAAATTTTACTTTGCGATGAAGCTACATAAACTGGAAACGGAATTTTCAATTCACATAATACATATAATTATGTCTACATTGATGAAAATCTGCTCGTTATAAGAAAAACGAAGCCCCATCACAAATGTCTGGATCGGTGGATCGGCACACCACACAATCGGCCCTTATGTCTGGCATATGAGATGTCAGACTGTGGATGCAATTATTTATACGCAAATATATCTTACGAAATTACATACCATCGTATTGATGGAATTAAACTCTGGCCTGATCTAACATCTCTCATTCGTTTATTTATTCATAAGTTTGGGTTGTGTTCAACTGCCCAGGCGCGTGAACTAAATCTTTGTACCATGTTATCTACTTCCATTCCAGAAGCTTCGTTTCTTTTATATAGGCCACAAGTTCAACTAGAAGGATTTTCGATAGTTGTGATCTAACATCTGGCCATTTTGCTAGAATAACCAAAGACTGGTTAGAGGATCACAACATCCTTTTTGTACCCAGAAACGATTATAAGTCTTGGACAATATTAAGTATAAAAGTTTATGACTATGAGTCGAAGCCCCGATATGGAGACCAATCACGACACAACATATTTTGAAAAATTTGGGGAAATAGATAATCTAATCATCCATTATACATAGAGATACTACAGATAGAGGCAACAAGCCAGCTCGGTACCCGTCAGCATGTAAGAGAGAGATAGAAAGTCGGAGATTTAGGCTGTCTTTCTTTATTAGCGCGCATGCTATATAAACATATAAAGACAGAAAAACCTCTGATCGTCTATCTTTTTCTCTCTCACTTGAGTTCGGTGAGACATTCCCACTTACACAGCGGCCTATGGCTTATTACCTCTAAGCCATTACATGAATAAATTAGATTTGATGAGGAAGCTAATTAGTTCATTTACTTGATCACAGTTTTCTGTAAGAATTGTCATAGTAAAGCGTGTTATCAATAGAAGTCAAAATAATAGTTCAACTTGGAAGTGTAATTCATTGTCTGCGGGGCATATAGCCCAAGAAGTAGATGTTTCCTCCAAGTGAACGGTGAAAGTAATTTTCCAATTTTTAAGGCGTTTTAATAGTTTTATACTATTATTTTGACTTCTGTAGCTAATCAGCTTATTTCACTGCAACCTTTCCAGATCAATTGAGCTCCTCTGAATCTAAGTTTAGGTACATTTTCCACCCGAACTCATGGCCTAGTACAAGGAACCGCACGTTCGCTAGACAGTCGCACTGGCATAGCATGTGTTTCTTCCCTAGGTGACAGAATCTGCACAAGGTTTCGTCTGTCAACCCCATTAGCTTTGCGTGCCTGTTAAGTTCACAGTTTATTTCAACAAGTAGGTACATAGATTATTGGAATGCAATAATCCCCTAACTAACAGGAGTTACTGTAATGAATACTTCCTTTGATAAAAAGCGAAATATACACAACATTTAAGTAAAACGGCGACATTCAATGCCGGATCTTGTTTACAGATTTTGTTTTCCCCGTCGTCTTGCTGCTATTATCTCGCGAAGATAATCTTCCCGCCACAATATGATTGAACGTTTTTCAATAAGACATCTATGCCTACTCCGTTGCTTACATTTAGTAATGAGCAAAGCAATACCCAGACTCGGATAGTCTTGGTCTTGTTCTTGTTCATTTAGCCTTGGTCTCGGACTTGCTAGTCTAAGGACGGTCTTGGTCTTGGTCTTGCGAAACCAATTCTGCCCATCACTACTTACATTCAAAACCTATTTTATGCATTATATACCTTAACGTTGTTCAACTTATATGCGACAAATCCGCATCAGTTTTTATTAATTTTGTTTTTTTTTCTCCACTTTTTGTTCCGGTTTCTCTTTAGGATCCTTTAAAACCTGATCTATTTATTGTTCACTTATTACTTTGTAAATAGTCGATTTTTCCTTCCCAGTAATCTGTGCAAATTTTTTTATAATGCTGTCAACACTGTTTTGCAAACAGTAAGCGAGTTTAACAACATGCGATTTTCTTTCTTACATACCGAAATACGGTATTATCGTGTTTCCGTTTAATCTTAAAGGTCCAATGTTTAGTATTTATTAAAGAAACCAAATCTGGGACTCCACAAGGAGTCGTCAGATCATAATAACACTTGTTTTTTAAAGTAAAACAACACTTCCACAAAAACCTCATAGTATAAAGGAACATTGTTTTATCTCCAAATATCTCATTATAATTGGACAATAGTTACTTAAAATACAACAATACTGCTACAATATTGTGTTTTCCTGTGGATTCCATTTGGAGTGATATTAAAATGTTCGTGGTCAAAGCGGCTTATGCCGTTCCATGTACAAGAACAAAGCGGAATAAACCGTCTTAATATAAAAATCGCTGTCTATATAGGTTTTTCAATACCTACAAGGTATAAGTTCTGATATTAGCTCAGCTAATACTTGTTAATAACTCATACTTGTGCCCCCCAGAAAGTTATCAGATAGTAAAATAAAGTTCTGTTGCATATGCTACAGATAGCACTTTGGAATGCGCATCACATCCGCAAAAAAACCAATGAAAAACAAACCTTCTTTCTGTTTCATGAAGACGTCATGAAATAATACCTTAGAATATCCAATAAAACACAAGATGGTAAAAAATTAGCACATTCTGGCTCAGTATACGTGGAGGAAAAGGGAGACGGACTGATCAGCTATCTCAGCAGCATGAGAGACGAATAAATCCAAGACTAGATAATGTATTTTTCAGATACAATTCCCGAAGCTAAAGATTCACAATTAAGTCATCATATGAGATGTAAACACTGTGCATCGCAGAAAAAACAAATCTAAGAACTTATGCGCCCTGTGCAGTTCAATGTTTTCTTATGTTATCTTCTTTGGTCATAAATGTTAATACAATGTTTTATAGCCGTTTTTAACATTTGACGGCGATTTCTTCTGATCTTAGACAGCATTAGTCGCTTGTTGCTTTTTTCTACGAAAAATCCATCTCAAAAGTATTAGCAGTTCACAAGTTTTTTTAGAATGTAACTTTTCTAGTTCCTTGAATATTTTCATGTGTTTTTGGCAATTTTAATTTTTCGTTGGTGTCCGCGAATGTGTTAATTTTATGATTATATCCAATTTTTAAAATTAATCAACAAAAGTTCACTGAGTTTAACAATTAAACAATTCTCCATAAACAATACTGTTGATTTCATTCTTTAATCTATTGACAAAGGAAATGAAAAAAATAATAATTTCCTTTCACAATATTTTTAAAATCTTCTTAAGCACCGTGGCTTTCTTTCCTAATTATATTTTCAAATGTTATTCTAATTTTAATATCTTTTTCTTAATCTTTTAAAAATACTGTTTATAAATCTTGATTGTGTTAATTTTATTTTATATATAATAATAGTTGATCTTTTTAATCTTCTTAATTATCATGTTTTATGAAATATAAAACTTTATCTAATCAAACTTTTACCGGAAATGAACAATTTAATTATCAAGTCCAAAAAGATAATGTGTATAATAATCAATTCTAATTTGAGGAAAGGAAAGTACTGCTTTTTTTTCAGCGTACTGGTACAGTGAAAATGCAAAAATGAAATAATATTTATAAAGAATGCTGGAAATACACCTCAAATATTCCATACGTGATTATTATGGAAATTCATAATGCACTGTTTTGGAAAATGTGCCTTATCTGTGAAAAATATGTTTTTGGAAAATTGAGAATTTCGATGTGTTTTGTCTGTCATCTAAACACAAACTGTAGAAAATCTCTAGCCTGAACAATTTGGAGTTCAATGGGGAAGACCACTAAGAGATGAAATCCTTTCCAATATATCTAAATTAATTAATAACGATGTTGATTCAGTGTCCAGACAATATCATGTGTTAAAATCGTATTAAACAGATTTCCTGGCGTTTTGAAATCAGCATATTAATTATAAACTGAACATTTTTCGAAACAAATGGGTGGTGCTATGACGTAATAACCCCAAACATTAGGAAGGTTAGGATTAGTTGTAAACTGGACTACTCAAGCGCAGAGCGTTTCTGTGAAAGGTTTTTATTCCTTGCGATTTTGATTGGTCGGCTTAAAGTCGATAGGCGTGTTGGGGCTAGTACGTCATACTGCATTACACCAATGAAAGCAGCCATTACAAATGGAGCGTGAAATTCCATGTTTGAAATGAAAATTATTTAATTTAATATATTATGCATATTATAAGATAAATAAAAGTATATAATCATGCTGTTTTTGAAAATAAGTGGTGTTCCCCATTGTTACTGACTACGTGCTAATAAATAATGTTGAGACGTTATCCTCTGCAGATATTTTTCAGCATAAAGATGTCTAGCTCCTAGAAAATTTCCAATTGTCAAACCATACACAAAATGCATATCGGTCATTTCAGCGTTTGTATATCTACATGTTAAATTAACGCAAAAATAGCAAACTATTACAACCTTATTAGTGAACTTTATGTAGACGCGTATCAGTTGCCAAAGTGACACCAGCCTGTTATTGCATTGTAATTAAAACCAAATTCTATTTATTTTTTTCTCAACTTTCACCCCTTATAATGTAACAGAAATATTGAAAAAAAAACTGGTGGCTATATAGTGATGGCGACTGCACGGAAATTGGAAAGTTGGAAGCTGCACTTAAATTTGAGAAGAAAAAATAAAAACTCAGTTTTATTCTGTAGCTTTTGGGGGTGATATCTCGGAAGAGGTTAGTAAAGGAAATTTTGTAATAGGAAAGACTCAATATAATTTTATACCGGCAATTACCTCCTGGATTTTTTCGCATGAATTTAGAAACAGCCTCTACATTCAGGTGCCAGAGAAGGAAGTGACCCAATGACTCTTGCTGTAATAACAATTGATCAAAAGAATCCAATCCTTTCGTAAAATACACACGAACAGTGACTATTTTCTTCATTTATGGAAGATGTGGAAATTAATTAATGCAATTCTCGTTGTATGAAAGATTAATGCCCTTTGGCACCGTTTGGCATGCCTCTCGTTGCTTTTTTAATTTGGTTATTTAACGTCGGCTGAGGCTAATCACCGACGCCGGGAGCACTCTACCCCTAACCGGAAATTTTGCCGAACCCACCAGTATTCCAACCAGTTGTAGGGGTCTTCATCGATCCCAACATCCAAAGACTTGGGACCTCGGTATCCTCCAAAAGACGGCATACCTACATTATACCTCCTACTCATTGGTAAAATGTCTACGAGTTGTGATATGCTACTCCGCTGCAGACTGTACGGGCTATATATCCGCACTAAGTACTAACCACACTCGAAACTGCTTCACTGTAATTATCGCATCAGAGGCGTTCCACTACAGTGCTTTCGAAAGTTGCTCTTAACTTTGAGGAGACCTCAAGTTTTACGCTTGCTGCGACGCTGCAGCTTAAGCATTATTTAGTAAAGAACTGCTTAACGCATTGCGTACATGACAACACTGAGAAAGTCTAGTAACTTATTAGTGACTTTTCATTTTTGGCATTGTATCGAGTGACAGAAAGGTTTCACATGCGTCAAATGTGAACGGTTAACGTGCGGTTAACCTATAAATACAAAGAAAACTACAAACTTCAGTTATCAAAAAATGACCAGCGCAGGCATACAACCTAAGTGCTGCTAGCAATTAATTCATGAGAGGCACACTGTTGTTTCTGTTATAATGGTTGATCATTTGTTGTTGTAGGTTTTACTTATCAGGTAATATTTTACTTGAAAATCATTTCGAAATTTCAGAGCTACCTCTATCAATCCCTAAACCCGTAAACATGAGATGCTTTATCACTCGAAATATTTGATGGAATGCAAATTCCTTAACTTATGTCGTTGAAATAATCAGATCGAGTGGAAACCATCTCGGGAAGTCGAAGTCTATTACTTCCACGATATCGAGGATTGAACTTCATTGTCATCTATGAAGAAAAGTTTTTCAGATCAAATCAGTTGTCAACCGATTAAACTAATCCCAATCGGGAACTTAATATTAAGTCCTCCACAACTAGTTTAAGGAATACTTATGAAGCGGTGGTTCGCAAACTACTGTTTTAATGATTACTTTATTTTAAGACTGTCTTAAAGTAAACGGTGCAAACGGGCATAAAAGTAAAAAAACCGTTAGTATCAGTGTCAATAAACTTGTGCAGAATTCTTCTTATTTGGAAATTCAATGCTCCAGATCTATGAAACCTCTGAATAGTTTATTGATAACCAATTCGATCGATTGGCGCACATATTTCACTTTTACTTCTTCGATACGTTCTTCCATAAATAATTAAAACAAATGAGTATGTCGACACGGTGTATCTATTATGTCGAATAAATTATTGATGCGACCTATAAATGGTATTATGCATAGTACTAGATAGGAAGTAAGCGTTTTAGCAAATGAACATCCTCCGATGGCCTTAACATCATAGTCAACCATAGCGCATCGCATCGCATCGGAGATACAGTGAAAGTGTGCTTTGAAACAGTCTCCCTGACAACAACTCATTACTCGTTACAGGACCGTATCATATTCCTAGCGAAGAGGTTTATACATTCTTCATAAAAATTAGTTGTTTCATAAAAATTGTCTTACGCTATTCAATCGTATGCCAATTTAGGGCCGGTTTTCTGAAAGTATTCAGAATAGTTGGATGCATAACTGTCAGTTCACTGTGAATGCGCTTCATGAAGATAAACTCGATAGCAATTAGTTAACTGACAGTTGACCAAGTCGCATCAATATTGGACTACCTAGCCCGTTGACAAGTCTGCAGCCTAATAGCTTATTGTATTTTTGCTCGTACTTTCTCTTAGCTCCAAGTCCAGCACCTTTGTCCCCTGAACCAGTTTGTACAAGTTCTTAGCTGGGTGTTTGCTATATAGCTCAGCATTTCCTTGCGGTTGGTCAAGTAATAACTGTCTTTTGTGATCAAGAGTCTCCCATGTAAACAGTTTATGTTTCACTGTCTCCGTTTCCCTACCGCATTATCTGCATGTAAGGTCTCCAATGTAGTTTTAATTTGTACAGGTGTTCCTTTACTAGTGCATGACCAGTCATGAAACCTGTTATGATGTTCAGCTGATTTCTGCACAGTTCCGCTGTACCTTTCAGACATGGTTCTTTTATAAGGTTTTCCCATGCATTTGCCTTAGACTACCTGTACCTCAAACAATAACATCCCATGGCACAACTCGTGTCAATTGTCAAATTGGATGTGTGTGTAAAACTATTGAAAGGATCGTTTGTTAGTGTTATTCATTTTGTACGTGTTTTCTGTTTCGTTTGTGAGTGTTTTTTCATCATGGTCGTAAGGGAAGGGAAAAGAAACCTAAACCCCATAACAAACTCTTCTTCATGACGTTATTTTTTCGGAAATCAAATGAAAATAACGAGAATAATGATAAATACACCTCAAGGATTACACAGAAGATACAATTTTTCTTCATTCCATATTTGAAAAGGGTCCGCACTGAGACGGAATATACTTCTGCATATCTTCTGCCAAAGCAACTGGGTATGAGCTGGTGAGTCCTCTCCTTCATTATGACTACTTGAATTGCTGTTATTGCTTATGTCATACATGCCCGATTTGAGTATTACTTAGTGCGTGGTGAAACGTAAATTGCCTTTAGCAATTCCTAAATTTGGTATTAAATTATTTCAGGAAATGATTGGTGAAATCGTGAAATAGAGTTAATTATTATGGTGCAACAAAAAAATCAAGGAATAAACTTATCAGCTCCTATCTAGAAAAATAATGTTGATGCAAACTTTAAACGCATTAACTTAACTGTGAGCATGAAATTGTAAAATGCAAACTCGCTGTTGACTAAAGGTAAACTCTTAATTGACAGTTAAATACACTGTATAAACTTGCACTTTTTATTATGATTTTTATATTGGTAATTGTAAATCATTGTATATTGCATATTGTTAGCAATAATCTATTAATTGATACAATGACAAGAAGAAATGGGATCTCAACACCATTAGCAGATTTGGAAAGAATGCCATTTAATGGTATACAGAGATGAGAAACGACTGGGTTAATAATATACGGAACATCCTGAAAGCTTGGGAAAAATATCAAGTGACCCCAAAGCAAATTTTACCCAATTTGGTATTGATAAAATATATAGGATTATCATCATATCGGATAATCAAGAAGCCATTAAAGCTGGATTTATGAACCTTGTTATTCGTTGCTCGCCATTTTTTTTAAGTTGCTGGCGATTCGAGGGAATATCTGACCCTTAAAAAGATCTAGAAAAGCTTAGACAATCAAAGATACTCTCACGAGACTACTACCAGATAAGAATAAATGAATGCCTAAGCCAGAGCAAGAAGAGAAGAGTTTTAACAGTTGTCTTAATAGGATACTGCTGCTTGAATTAGCACCTTAAAAAGTAGCTCAAAGTAGTGGAGAGCAAGGAGAATGTAGATTCTGTGGAAACCTCTATTCAAATACTTGCGAGATACATGTTAATACAGAATCCTTTATCACAATACCCAGGATTCCTCTAACTTGTAGTGTTCTTCTTCTATCTCAATGTGGTCTTTGTTGCCTATATAATAAATAATCTCTACAAATGTCACAGTCAATATTCGATAGAGTTAAAGTGGGGTTGACGGGAAAGATTTATCGTTCAGGTTCAAGGTTGATTCAAACACTAGGTAGTACCAAAATAAATAATAAAATGAAGTGAGCAAACTATTTTTTCCAAGTTATACGTTGTGGTATTGAAACGGAAGATGATGATGTAGATAATGTAATAAAAACTAAAAAATGTGTTGGTGAGGTACTATGTTACCCTCCTCCTATTTTGTTTTTCCGCCTTATCAGTACCCTAGGTAGAACGACAAAGATTTAGAAAAAACCAAAAGTACCGTCGTTTAATCGATTTATTTTCCCTTTTACTTTATTCAATACTACATTCTAAATGTGTATGCAGAAGACGATGTCCAAAGTTGTAACAAATTTGAATTCTCTACCAAAAATTTGTGATTTTATTAAGAAAAGCCTGCCCTGCGTTTGATTCTGATCTAATGCTATTACATCGAGATATAAATACGTAACAGCAGCCTCATTGTTTTCTATTGTACAATAAAAATATTCCCATTGGTCTTATTTTTAGGTTAATAGCAAAACAATTGATGTTATTTGAATAATCACAAGAGAACTTAATACTACCCAGTAATTCAACAAGATGGCCATTTATTTAATAAAGATCTATATTTGCCTAGTGGGCTTGGAATAATAAACCTAATTGTGGACTTATTTAATCATTTGTGTATTTGTTAAGTTCCCTTCCTATGGTTATGAGGTTTTTAGATATGGAATGTTCCACCCCACACAATTCTGAAGGCGTCGCTTTTAAGAAAAAATATATCGCTCACCGGCGGCAATAGTGGCACATCTCAAAAATTACAAAAATCGTACTGACTGTGGCATAAAACAATAGTTATTTATGTATCAAGGGCGTAAAACAGGCGTTTATGGACCGCAACGTGTAAGTAAGAGCCCGAGCCGCAAGGCGAGGGCTATTAACACGTAAGGTCCATAAACGCTGTTTACGCCTGAAATACATACAATATTTTATGCACGACCGTTTTAATAGTCATTTATTAATAAATATACAAAATTTTATGCACGACCGTATTAATGATAGTTTATTAATAAATATGTTTTATTTTCTATTTTTCACCTTTTGTGAGTAGGTTATTATAAATGTTTCAAGTTGGATCAATTTTATACCTCGATATTATTATAACTCACCCTGGATAACAATCTACCAAATCATTTGTATAGTTAAATAAAAATAAGTCTTATTGAAACTAATAAGATGATAAATACCTATACGCGTTACCATAGCAACCAAGTCAATAGGACAAGAATAGGTAGACGCCATTTTTATTTACAGTCGACTTCAGGTATTGCAAGTTTCTTAGTATATTTTCGAAGAAGTTTTATATATTTTGTTTATGTAATGGACAGTAGTGACGATGAAATAGTTTCCGGAACACCACCGGAAATTTTTAAAGCAGCAGAAGATGCAAAATTAAGTTTACTACCCGCCAAAAAAAAGAGATTTACTTTACCGCCCGGGGGGCGGTAACGTAGTCCGCGGGCGGTAAAGTGACACTTTACGCCCGCTAAACGTATTTATAATCTGGACTTTTTCGCCCGGTCGTGCATAATAGTTATTTATGTATCAAGGGCGTAAAACAGGCGTTTATGGACCGCAACGTGTAAGTAAGAGCCCGAGCCGCAAGGCGAGGGCTATTAACACGTAAGGTCCATAAACGCTGTTTACGCCTGAAATACATACAATATTTTATGCACGACCGTTTTAATAGTCATTTATTAATAAATATACAAAATTTTATGCACGACCGTATTAATGATAGTTTATAAATAAATATGTTTTATTTTCTATTTTTCACCTTTTGTGAGTAGGTTATTATAAATGTTTCAAGTTGGATGAATTTTATACCTCGATATTATTATAACTCACCCTGGATAATAATCTACCAAATCATTTGTATAGTTAAATAAAAATAAGTCTTATTGGAACTAATAAGATGATAAAACAATAATCTATATACCTATAAGCGTTACCATGGCAACCAAGTCAATAGGACAAGAATAGGTAGAAGCCATTTTTATTTACAGTCGACTTCACCTATTGCAAGTTTCTTAGTATATTTTCGAAGAAGTTTTATATATTTTGTTTATGTAATGGACAGTAGTGACGATGAAATAGTTTCCGGAACACCACCGGAAATTTTTAAAGCAGCAGAATATGCAAAATTAAGTTTACTACCAGCCAAATCTAAGAGAATATACGAAAAGGTCCGGGCGGTAAAGTAGTCCGCGGGCGGTAAAGTGACACTTTACGCCCGCTAAACGTATTTATAATCTGGACTTTTTCGCCCGGTCGTGCATAATAGTTATTTATGTATCAAGGGCGTAAAACAGGCGTTTATGGACCGCAACGTGTAAGTAAGAGCCCGAGCCGCAAGGCGAGGGCTATTAACACGTAAGGTCCATAAACGCTGTTTACGCCTGAAATACATACAATATTTTATGCACGACCGTTTTAATAGTCATTTATTAATAAATATACAAAATTTTATGCACGACCGTATTAATGATAGTTTATTAATAAATATGTTTAATTTTCTATTTTTCACCTTTTGTGAGTAGGTTATTATAAATGTTTCAAGTTGGATAAATTTTATACCTCGATATTATTATAACTGACCCTGGAAAACAATCTACCAAATCATTTGTATAGTTAAATAAAAATAAGTCTTGTTGAAACTAATAAGATGATAAAACAATAATCTATATACCTATACGCGTTACCATAGCAACCAAGTCAATAGGACAAGAATAGGTAGACGTCATTTTTATTTACAGTCGACTTCACGTATTGCAAGTTTCTTAGTATATTTTCGAAGAAGTTTCATATATTTTGTTTATGTAATGGACAGTAGTGACGATGAAATAGTTTCCGGAACACCACCGGAAATTTTTAAAGCAGCAGAAGATGCAAAATTAAGTTTACTACCCGCCAAATCTAAGAGAATATACGATAAGGTCCGGGCGGTAAAGTAGTCCGCGGGCGGTAAAGTGACACTTTACGCCCGCTAAACGTATTTATAAATTGGACTTTTTCGCCCGGTCGTGCATAAAAAATATTATTAGTCTTCGTTCCAACAAGACCGGCGTAAATTTAGTAATAATAGTTTTTCATAGATGTGTCACTAATGGTTCATTGGAAATTGTAACTTAAACCGCGACCACAGTGGCACATTTCCAGTAAAGCACCAACCTTTTAAGGGAACATTTAAGTTACATTTCTGCGTTGTGCCAGTATAGCGGGAATTTAGTGAATGTTTTTTTTCTCAAGCTATTTTACGAGAAGTGGCACATTTTGTTTTATGCCAGTATAGGTTTTACATTCTAGTATATTTTTAGAATTGTGCCAATATTGTCTGTACTTTTTATTTACAATTTTTAAGTTGTGCCAATAAAGAAAAAACTTTTGCGCTTATATTCTCAGTTGGACCAGTATAGAAGACTGTTTGAAAAATCTGAGGCTTCCGACAGCAGTGATCTTGAAATAACGTTTTAATCTGATAATTGCGCTGGTCAGCAGAAAAACAAATTTGTTATTGCCGCTTTCCTTTACGCTGTTTCTAATTACAAAATAAAGTCGATCACTCTTAAATATCTGGTTACGGGGCATACTCAAAATGAGGGCGACAACGTTCACTCATCAATAGAGAAGAACATCAAACGAGCTTTAAAAACCGGACCTATTAGTACGCCATCGCAATATGTGGGTTTAGTCTATACAGCCAAAAAAACAGGAAATCCTTTCAAAGTAACTGAATTAGCACACGAAGACTTTTTAGATATTAAAGATCTAGCTGAGCGGAAATTTTAACAGGAACACTTTGGGAAAAAACTTTAAAATATCAGATGTTTCTGTAATAAGAGTTGAAAAAGAAAACTTGGATTGCTTTTTCTACAAAACTTCTTTTAAAGACGCTTAGTATAAAGTAGTTAACATTATTAATGAAAGGAGCACAAGGACGCCACTAAATATTGCAGCTTTGTCAGGGTATCATTTGCAAAAAGCATATAGCTTTACCAATCACAAAAAAAATACGATGATCTTATGTATTTAATACAAAGCAATGCCATTAATAAAACTCATAGTCGGTTTTATAAAAATCTAAAATCTGCATAAAACGTCCTATAATTAATTATTATTATAAGTTATCATTTTTTTTATTTTATTTTATCGCATCAACCCAGAGGGTCATTAGCGAGGGACAGTGTATCAAACTTAGTCTTTTAAATTTTGCTAACAATATTAATTTCATTAAAATGTTATTGTAAGAACAGCTTGGTCCAAGTGTTTGGTCTAATGATGTGAGAATCTTGTGCTTTGCTCTTTTTGAGTTGAATTTTATTCCACACTCGGTTCGCGATCTTTCGTAATAAGGTATGAATGAGTAAAATTTGTGTGCCCGAGTCTGAGACGTGTTACAAGTTATCATTCATACCTCTTGAAAGTAAAATGTTTACTTTTTTATATTCTGTATTTTTATGAATAAAGTTTCTTTTATGTTCATTATTGTTTTTTCACTAAATACTTAATTTAAATGAATATTAATTCTTATTTTAAAAACTAGTCTGTGATCTAGTTATGACCTTAATTTTGAAGTTAATAGTTTAAAACTGCAATTGATGATATAGTCAATAGAGACACAACTTATCAAAAACCAATTTTCGAAAATCAAATCAAATCAAAATGGATCTCTCCGTACTGTGATCAACAAACTCAACAATAATTGATGCCAAACTTTACATTTCTGTTGGTACCCGTACAATTTTGTCACTAGCAAAATAATCGATATTTTCAATCTCAATTTTCTCCTATATTACTTTTTTTGAGTTATGCCACTATTGTCGCCGGTGAGCGATATGCCGTGAACTAGAGCCTCACCTATGTTTAACATGTCAACGACTGCAGGTTTTTTACCACTTGTCAATATCCTGCGAATGGCAAATAATTTTAATTCAAGCGAATCCTTCTAGACTATCTCGATATATTAAGCGCCTAATTTCTGTCGTTTTGGTAATCATGACCTCCCAACTTAATTTTATATTAGATTATATTTATTTTTATCATTTTTCATTATTATAAATATTACTACCCATGTAATAAGGTTGTAAAACTTGTTTGGGTTTTCAATAAATAAATAAATAATATGAAGTGGGACGTCTTTTTGCTCAGATGTGAACGTTATAACTTTATCCCCTTCCTCCTATGGTCACCCCTCCCAACTTTTTAAATGGTACACCCTACACATTATTGCATTGTTGAATTCTCCACTACAAGAGGATTACAAAAATGTATAATACAGAGAAGAACAACAGTCAATATCACAAATTTCTAGTGCAGTGGGTGTTTCTCGCAACAGTGTTATCAGAATTTTACATTGTTTCCAATTCCATCCTTACAAAATTAAATCAGTTCAAGAGCTACATGAAGACGATTTCGACCGGCGTTTACAGTTTTGTCAAAGAATACACCAAACAACAAGAAGCGAAGCTTCGCATAAAACGGTGTCTTCAGACGCCATATTTTAAGGTAGTCGACACTTGACATTTGTCTGCAATAACATGTTCTGTGTAGACAATTTGTAGGTCATTACCAGTTTATAATATTTTGCATCTTACATTTATCATTATAAAACAGTGAAATTATGGGGAAAATAAGTTGTATTGTTTATGTTGGCGAATGGACTTAGTATCCGCAGCCAAGGGAAACCAAATCACACACACATAAGTTGTATTGTAAGTAGATGTGTTTCCAAAACCGGAGAAGGACTAAGTTTGTTCAGATTTCCAAATGATATTATCAGGTACGTATCTGCATTTGCTATATTAATTAAATTTAATATGAGTATGATGTTTTGTAGTCCATATTTGTTACCTACATATTATATTTTATTTTAGGACTCGAGCATGGTTAACAGCATGTAACTAGAAGATGTAGTTGATTACGAACAAAAGTGTAAGAGCAGTAGTGATGTCAGAAAACTCTTATTTATTCAAGTTGAGCCCATAATATTTACTCACACATTGTTAAGCATTTTATCATTCCTGAAATTGAGAATTAACCAAAGAAAATTTATCCATCTGGTAAGTCTGCTTTTTATGAATTGTTAAAATATACTATAGTTGGTATAAAGTCAGTGGTAACAGCTCATAAACTTATAAATACACATCATTCTATAGGAAAATCCAAAAAACATACCGAGGATCACTTCTATAGTCCTCTGAAATTGTTTTTGGGTTTTTCAATTGGTCTATGTAAGTACTTATAAGTCTACAGGCTGTTCCAATGGACTGTATACAAATTATAACATGTAGAATGTGATTCATATTAACATTGGTAAATATTTCATTTTATAGATAGCATCGTTGGATATCAAGGGAATTATCTGCACCTGGAACATCATCATTAGGGGAGATACTGTAAATAGATATTGAAAAAGCAAATGCAACAGCTTCCATTCCTCAGTTTTCTCCGATGTCAACACAAACATCACCATGCTTGACATGTGACAGCCCTAGGAGGAGAAAATTAAAAGTAAAAGAGAGGAAGTTAAAAAGGAAATACTCCAAATTGACACAAAAGAAGCCAAATAAATATACTCCTGGAGATGTGTGATCAATTTCTGAATAAATCTTTGGCTCAAATTGTAAAAGAGCAAGTATTGCTTAAAAATAAAACATGTTTTGGCAGACGATATTCCAGTGAATATAAAAAGTATGTAACGACACTAAATTTTTTGGGGCCCAGGGCTTACAATTTTTTGATAAAAATTTTTTATTTGCCATCTAAAAGAACTTTGCAAATTAACTAGAAGCCTTATACCAAAACCTGGCCTTCAAAATAATGAAGTGTTTTAGGCATTGAAAATTAAAGTCAAAGCAATGACAAGACGGGACAAACATTGTGCAGTCTGTTTAGATAAAATGTCCTAAAATCTCATTTATACTTTGATGTAGGTAAGAATAAAGTTAGTTGTTGGGTTTTGTGATGTGGGTGTTGATTAATTTAATTTGTGTTTTTACAATTCTGTTAATGGTTTGTCTAATTAGCTGGTGTATTATTTGCTTTTATTTTTGTGGCTTGGGTTATTGTGTGTAATTAATTGGTATATTTAATAAAACATTCAAAAATTAATAGTTGTCTTTTTTTAATCCCTGTTAATACAAATGATAATAAAAAGCACTGTTCAATTCTATTCAAAATGAGTATGTTTTTTATGTATGGTGTGGGTCACTGTAAATAGTCCGCTCTGATATTTGGCAGTATTATTTGAATTTTAAGAAAATGCTGAAACAAGTCTATTTTTAATTTTTTTTTAAATAACAACCTTTATACAGTAGAAACGGTGGAGGTTTACCATCACGTGACTGTTACTATACATTACTATACGTATACGTATAGTAACAGTCACGTGATGGTAAAGCTCCACCGTTTCTACTGTATTAATGTGATAAAAGATTTATTTTCTTTAACCTTTACAATCATTTCATGTATTTTGCTTTTCTTTGGATAAGAGGATAAATATTGAATTATCCAAAAAATAACAACTCTACAGTCCATGTAGGATGTGTACAGGCCCTTCACTTTCATTTTCTTGACAATTTATTTCCATATTTTCGTATTCCTTACTTTTACTTCTTTATTTCTTATAAGTACCCTCTACATCTTTTTTACTGTTGTAAACACTTTCTCACTCAAAATGAGTTTATATTTGAGAAAAAAAGCCTTTTTAAAAACAATTGCTAAATTTCAGTTAAATTAGGCATGTGCAGCTGGTTTAAGATTCAGTTGCAAGATTCGCCACATAGATACATACATACAAAGTCAAGTTTTTATTGAAAAATGAGGCGACACTTTCAAATTAGATTAGATTTAGGATTGCCACCTCTCCCGAGTTGAGAGGGAGACTCAAATTTTAAATAAAACTCCCACTTATCAACAAACATATTTCAACTCCCTATAGTGACAACTTTCGCATTACGTCCTGTGTAGAATTTGCAAAATATATGCAAAAAGAAGATATTGCCTAAATTTCTTATATTCTATTTATTATTAAGTTAAAATCTTTGGTTTTCTTCATATTAGCTTTCTCATTGTTTATGAGAATTATATTTCGTTTATTTTTTACAATTATATATCTAGATACCTACGTAAATGTGTTTTATTATGAACTATTTTTGGCAGAATTCACGTCAACGTTATCAACGAAGCGTGCAGAAATAGTTACCAAAAGAAAAAATATTTACAAATACATTTCATAAAATACGACTTCATACTAACACACTTTTTCTCAGTGTGAATCAAGTGTAATTATGTTTCTCAGTGCATGAATAAGGTAGTTGACGCTTGTTCAAGGTTATATATTTTTGGACCTCGAACATCAAAGGATTTTCGCCGGCCTTCACTTCTTGTTGTTTGGTGTTGGTGTATTCTGTGGTTTTGTGAATTGATGAGTGAACGACTTCACGACACTCCAGCTTTATTGTACAATATCTGCTTCCCCGATATGTTCATTAGCATTAAATGGTGGAGTGAGCAGACATAATTGTAGATATTATGCAGAAAATGACCCACACATATTGCAGGAGTTTCATAGTCAAACACCACAAAAATTAAACGTCTGGTGTGGCATTACAAATGGCTAACTCTGGAGAAGTCAGCGTGTTTTTGGCCTACTGCAAAGTATAGTACATACATATTTGTTGAACAGATATTTTATGAATACGAATTTATTTTAAAAAGTTGCTTCACATCACATCACATCCTTCGCATAAAGTATACGTTGTTAAATTTGAGGTAACTTTTTCTCTGAATTTTTTGTTTTATTTAAATAATATTACATACAACAACAACTGTTGTTCAGAATGTGTCAATAACTTGTAATATTCAATTCAAATAAAGTTGTATCAATATTTTTGGTTTTTGTGTTTTCCCAAAATCGATACATACATCATAAATAAGTTGATATAATGACAACGTGAAATAACGTAATGATTACAGTTTCGTCGATAAAACATATCTATTTCACGTCATACGATGACGTTATTTAACGTGACTAAGTGACGTATTTGGGCTGTGACATTTTCACGTCATATTTTAGTCGATTTGGCGTCATCCAAGAAGTCAAAACGACGTAATGAGTAACGAAAGAATTACACACAAAGAACGTAATGCTGTCAGCTGGGATATTGTTGGACCGTATTTTATCGAGGAAAGTTTAATGGTGAGTCTTACCTACAATAACTCAGAGACGCTGTACTATAAAATGATGATACCATGTCAGAAGCTTTGCTAGCGTTTCAACAAGATGGGGCACCTCCACATTACGCTCTTCATGTAAGATGGTTCTTGGACGAATCATTTCCTGCGCTCGTTGGATAGGTAGACGAGGCCCAGTGCTGGAAGGGCCACCTAGGTCAACGCATTCAAAAACTTTATTTTGTTTGTACCAGCAAGCGGGTGGAATAACCAGAATTGGTTCCAAAGGATGCAAAAATGCATCTCTCTTCGAGGAAAATACATTGAAAAACAATAGTGTTTAAAAGGTATCCACTGTTTTTTTCTTACAATTCTTGTATTCTGAGAAATAAAAGTTCATTTATGATGTTAAAATGATTCATCATTCTACCAAATGATCTCTGCTTAAAATTAATAATCAGTTAATTGATTTACTTGTAATGGCTTCAGTATAGCATTCAAAAAAATTGGCACTTCAAATGAAACTAAAACTAGATTTCCTGCTGAAAATTTTTATTCACTAGCTCGTGACTAACTTAAAGAACGTTTCATACCACTAACATATGTTAAGATAAATTACGAAGTATTTTCACCTTGATACTAATAATTTGAAATATTTCTTTTTTGTTTAATTAACATACGGCTATGTAAATATCAATCTGGTTAATGCAATAATTAGAATAATAATATGACAATTTATATGATTACGTGGGCAGTTTGATGGATCAGTAACTGCAATAAATGCAGCACTGCCTATTACAAGCAACTTGGTCGATTTAAATTGAAATAGGGATCTCCAATAAATAATTTGGAGATTGTAAATTAAGTTAATATGCTTAAGTTTGTTCTAATATCAGATGCTGAGACTCAAGTGTTCCCGTTTGTATTATATTCATTCATCGCTCAAGACAGAAAAAATAATCAATTAAAAAGGAAGCAAAAAATGTTTAGAGTCGTACAGACCTACTGAGCTTTATCACCCTGTATATTCGCCACTTTAACGATAATTAATTTCAAAATGAAAGTTTTTAAAGAAATTTAATCTCTCAAAGATGCTCGAGTAAATATTTCAGCAATGGTGAGAATTTTGTTTACAAAACCCAAATTCCATTATAAGACGGGAGTACACAATAAAATTATACTTGTACTAAACGTTTCTCCAACAATGCAACCGCTTAAATTCATGCTAAGAAAATCTCAATTATTGTCAAATTCTTTCCCACAAGTAATTAGTTATTCAAATGTTTAAAATCACACGGCGCTTATTTATGCGAACAAAAGATAATATCGCATAATATTCAGTAAACAGAGTAATATTTCTTAATGTTCGTTAAGATTTTGGTCAAAGAGAAAGGCTCCAGAACTAAGCAATACCAATAAACACACCATAAAATTTCTACTTTTCAAAATATACAGGGTGTTTTTAGGTTCGACCGACAACGGTTTACTCCAGAAAGCTTGTATGTACAGTTCGACCAAATTAATTTCAACTCTGAGATGCGCAAACAAAGAAGCGACAGGGAGATATCTCAGTTTACTTAGTTAAATATTTCCTAAATAAAATCCTGAGAATTTGGCAATAAATTCCATTTTGGTTATTAACTGTGTAAAAAATGTAACTAAATAAAATTCGATTTTTAATAAACATAATTTTTACTGTAATACTAACAATTATTGTTACAATTACAATTGTTTCGCAACACTTTGTTGTCAAAGGATCGAGTTACAAACTAAATATTAAATATTGTATATATTCAAAATGGCACTGGGTACACATAAAAACGAAATTTATTCCACATAAGTACACATTTTCACCTGTTCAAATTGTTTACCTGACCAAATCCAATTAGTTTTAAATCTTGGCTTATACATTTTCACAATGTTATATAACTCAACTTTTAACATGTCATCTGCAAATGTGATGTTTCTGCTTCGTAACCACTGCTTCATTTCATATGTTCGACTTGCGGATGTAGGTGATTTTTCATACTGCACATTGTGATAGGGAGCATTATCAATAACCAGCACAATACGTGGGGGTAAGTTTGGTATTAGTTTCGTCTCAAGCCATTTCTTGTAGTTTGTAAAGTTCATATCATCATGAAAATCACCCGACTTACTTTTTGACTTAAATGTGAGTGATGCATTTGGCATGAATCCTTTTTCCCATCCAGCATGAACTATAAACTAATCTTTGCCTCTTAGACACAGGTTTTCGTAGCTCTTCGTTACTATTATCGGACCAAGCTTTTTCATGAAAGTGGGAGGAATGAATATATGTTTTGTCCATATAGATAATTGATCGACCCTCCTCACGGTATTGTTTAATGGTTTTTAAAAACCCTGTCCTCAATTGTCTAATGTCATGTCGTTCCATTAGTAATGTTCGATGATTTGTTTTTACCTTGCGCCATCGAAAACCTATATTATGTAAGATCTTACGCAAACTTTCTCTACCACCAGTAAACTCGCTGTCTTCTTCTTCCAATGTCATGAGTTTAAAAACATTATGCACTATTTCAAAAAACTGCCTGAAAAATTACTCGCCCTACGAACTTTTTCAGAGGCAGTTTTTTTCGTTAAATTGCCAGACAACAAAATTCTTATTGATACATGTCAAGTTTACTTCGACAAAAAAACGCTTTCGTGTGATTATAAGTGGAAATCATTGCGATTGGTCGGCGGAACTTCCGTTACCAGTTTTTCCGAATATTTTTGGTTTTAAATGTCATGCTACGTTCCACATTATTTCCTTCACATCATGTTGTTTTTAATAGTTTGAATCTTTGATTCGATGTTCAATTTGAGTTGTAGTTTTAGAAAATTCTCATATATTTTATCATACGTATTATAAATTTACTTGGTATAATTTGTACAAGGTAAGTGTTAAAATATTTATGTTTAATTGACTAACCGACACTGACCTTGCAACCATCTGCATTATTTAATAAATCAATAAGGTTGATGTCAACGCAAGTGCTAACATTACAAACTACACTGGATCGTTCGCGGTATTGAGTCAGTTACAGTAGCTGACAAGTTGTTTTAAAATAATTTGGAATATTAAGAAAGGGATATCTGCGACATAATTTACTGATTGTTGAGTAGAAGGTGAATATAGCTTGAGGAGTGATTGAAATTAAAGTAACTTAATATAATGTATATGGTGGCAAATCTTAGTTACATTAAGCCAAGAAAATGTTGATCTCATATAATGTTTACCTATTTTTTGGCACATAAATTCGTAACGTGATGTCACAACTCTACGATTTTCTGTTAATAAGTAAGTCCATGGAAACATACAATTTTTGTGTATTCCCACCTCTGGTATCATCACAAGACATCGCGAGAAGCTGGTCACAAAACTCACAAATTGTTCTTGCCTCGTAACAATAGTTATCTCCTGAAGATTTCTAGTCATATTTCAGGAATAAACTGCACTGAGAAGCATGTTCCAAGTATGTTCTATGGACTACTTACTACTAATTTAGTCAGGCGAACCTTGGCCAAGAAAAACACAAGCCAAGGTTCCGGCACTGAGACCACTTGCGGGCCCATTGTGCCGTTCCTGCTACTTATGCATCCATGAAACCGAGTCCCTCGATGAAGGACTCAATTCTCTTCAGTGGTGCCTGCTCATGCTCATGTCCCCAGAGGCCATAACCGGGACTCCGAAGATTCGCCTGCGTAGAATAATCCAATGTGGACATACGAGGAGAACATGGTCCAACGATTCGTCAGCCATGCTGCAATCCCTACATAGGGGACTTTCCTCTAAACCTAGATTACAGAAGTATTTCCTCAGACAGCAGTGCCCTGTTAGGAGACCTGCTATCTTTTTAAACCTACTCCTTGGTAGTTCTAGAGCAGATCTAGCATGCCCATCCCCTCAATAGGAGCTTGGACTGCCTGAGACCATGTAGAGCCCTCCAGTGAGCAAGGTGGTGGTTTCTCAACCAGTTCCTCATCCCCTTACGGATTGTTTGTTTTGTGAGGCCCAAGGTCGGGCTCGGGCAGTTAAAACGAGTAGCCGCCCCTTCCACAGCTAGCGCGTTCGCCCCTTCATTGCCTTCAAAACCAAAGTGGGTCGGAATCCATTCTAGCCACACTAAGTTCCGCCTTGTTAGCAAGGCGTTCACGACATTCAGCAGCAAGCCCTGAGTTGATGGTATATCCACTCAGTGCCTTTATTGCCGCCTGACTGTATGCGTCGATCCGTATAACCTCTGTCTAGGTTTATCTGCGCACATTCCAAGATAGCGGAAGCGATCGGAAGTAAAAGACTTTATCAATAAGACAATACATGAACGAAAAAAATAACGAAGTGGCGCTAATAAAACCAAATGTGTTGACCAAATGCAATGGATACAATCCGAAAAATAATATATGTCCTATACCAGGAACAAATGATATCAACCGTACATTGTATAAAAAAGCGATTAATTAAAGACGAAACGGGAATTTTTTTCCATTCACTGCCAGTTCTTTTGTTTTATTCACAGTCAGAGTTCATGTACTACTCACTTTGTTCTATTTCGATTCTATTTTAATTTCATATCTCTTATGTTATTATTTCAAAAAGTGTATCTTTGATACCTTCCACTGTTTTGCTGACACTCTGCATAGTAATAAGTGTTTATGAAATGTTGTCATTCTTAAACTACATTTTTTTTGTTTGTAACTTTTTTTGATAACATCCACCAATTATCATTATTTGGAATTAATTCGACCATTTGTGTAAAATACTCTTCAAAAACATCTGCAGTCATTTCTTCATGATACTCTTTGGTTGATGTTGACTGAAACATCAACGAACCCTTGATTGCATCCAATATGCGTTATTATTAGTCGGCGACCTTTACCGATAGGAGTTTTCAGTCCAGTAGATAAACCTATGAAAGCTTGACGACTGGTTTGAATACTTTTGTCCTGCCATATTTTCTTTACTGAATGTCCTTCATTGAGCCATGTCTCATCTAGATAATAGATTTGTCTTCCCTCCTGTCTGTATTTTCGGATACCTCGTAAATACTGGCGTCTCCAACATATTATTTCTTCGTTGTCGATTAGCACTGATTTGCGACTTTGCTTCTCCCAAGTAAAATTTAATTTGTGTAATATTTTCCACAAAGTTTTTCGCCCTATGTCAGGCAAATTCTCGTCCTCCTTCACCATTCTTAGAATTATGTCAAGGGTTGGGATCTCTTTTTTAAAATATAATTCATGTACTTTTCGTCTTATTGTATTTTGCATATGTTCATCTAGGTCAAGTGGTTTTCTTCCTAACCTAACCATTTAACTAACCGAATTCACATTTATATTTATATATCAGATCGGGTAAAAAATTAAATAGTAAATAAATTCCATAGATGAATTGTGACGCTTATGGTTTACTACATGACTAGCATCTGTGACCTTTTCGCGTGCTGTCAGACATTAAGAAATGAACTACAGATAAAATAAATCAAAGCGTAAACGGTGGGCCATCCTTTATGTTTCAACGGTTTAATTTGTTTAATTTCAATAAATAAAGAGAAATAAGGTGGTTTTTCCAAATTTTTTATACAAAATAAATTCAATTTATGCTTTAGTAAATACCTAAATTTTACTGACCAAGGATCTGTACAATGAGGGATTTATAAACTTTTATTTTTAAATCCCGAATGCCAATGCAGAGTCAACGAGATAATGGTTAAAATCAAAATAAAAAACTTTTAAAATCAGCTTAATATTAACAAAAATTTCTGCATCTAGATTATATGGGGTTATCTTCATCCGTATTAAGGTTATGGTACGTCTAAAAAATTGTGGGACACCCATTATATTCAAGATAAACCACTAGTGTGGATATTATACTCAGCATTAGAACTAACGAATTTCTTTAAAGCTTATAAAATCCATTAGTTATAAGAAAGTGTGTATTAATAACCTAATTGAATATAACGTGAAAAATGGAATTTTAATTGGTGTTAAATGTTAACAACGCTAATTAATTTCATTAGAAGAGCGTAACCGAAATTTAACATCAAGTTATGAATTTAATGACAAGTAAGTATTTTCAAATTGTTTCTTATTACCGAAAGTAAGTTCTCTTACGCAATGGCACCTGTTAACAATATACATTATTATTAATAATGATATTTATTAGTAAATTTTTTTTGTCCTTCATACATGCTCACGTTATTAACAACACTCCTACTGATAGCACACCTAGTCTGTTGAAAGTCTAGCTTGGTACTTATATATAATCCGGTCAAAATGGACTTCCGCACAAGTCATCACCAGAAGCGGGATTAGCTTTCTTCGTGCTATTTATGGAAGTCTAAAAAATTTACTGTATCGAAGAGTATAGATATCATCCAAGTTTTATGGATTATTTTTTGACGTTTCTCGAAACCCATCGAAATGTTCAGTTTCTGGCCTTTTCTCAAACTTGTTGCCATATGGCAATAGCCACTCGAGCCCTTCGGGCTCTCGTTTCTATTGCCTGGCAACAAGTTTTCTAAAATCTGTCAAATTATTTTCAATTTATTCTCACTCTCTTGTGATATTACTAAAGAAAATACACGCTACAATAAAAGAATACAATTATATTGTCATTCTCCAAAATATGATTCTGTTCTTCAACACTTACATCGAGTGTAGTATCAAGTTCAAGGGTGGCTGGGCAATCAACTGGATCCAAATGGCCTGGGGTTAGAAATTAGTTGATAATACTTTGGAGTCAATTTAAATTTTACTTCTACTTCCCCTGAAAAACTTATCAACATCATATTTTATAATTGCAAAAAAGTTTGTAGAGCACAGTATGGCTGTAAAAAAGCTGGATATTCTGCTCATCAATATGTATTACGTCTTTCTTTGATCGCTATGCTCAATTGCTCTTGGACCTCCAGAAATCTGATCTCAAAGTAACCACTTGGCACTGCTCACTCAGACACCAGGAGGGCAAGGTTGACAGTGGAACATCCAGAGTCTGTGATACCACGGAATTCATTATCCGAAACCGAAGTACCTAAAACAGGTCGAGACAAAGCCTGATCAGGTGACAGACCTGCACCTACGCCCAAAACGGATGATAGGCTTTCTTAAACGGTCATTACTAGCTACCCTACGGAACTACCTGGATACATTAATCCTCAGTACTCCTCCTCCAACGACCAAAGGGGAGAAGTTTTATTAATAATTGATGAATACGAATATTCAAAGGCCCATATCGCCAAAGATGGAAAAGTTAGATGACGATGCATCAAAAAATGGTGTCAACAAAAAGTGGACACAAAGGAAGGTGATGAAAATTACTTGATTCTTGAAAAAGCATCCGTGGAGCATAATCATGATCTAGATATCCACGTTAACCGGTAAATTTTTAGTAATTCCACAAAGAGGAATGCTGTAGGAGATATATGTGAAAGACCTTCAAGGTTTGTCAACAAGGAATTGAGGAAGGGCAATTTCAGCAATTTGCCGCTGACAACGAAAGAGATTTCTTGCGTTCGAAGAAATATCTATGCTGCAAGAAGAAAATCCACACCACCATTGCCCAATTCACAGGAAGAAGTTCTGCAAATGTTAGTGAACTTAAATTCAAAAATAAATAGAGGTAAATACTTTTTATTATTTACGAAAAATAACTCCGTGATTTTTAATTGTTTCTCAAGTATTCACTTTTTGTGTAATATAGATTCTTTGTATGTAGATGGAACTTTTCAATACTGTTCTAAATATTTTTGTCAGATGTTTACTGTACATGGCTTTAAAACCCGATAAAATCTAGGTAGCGTCGTGGGGCAGTTTGTAGTCGCTCTTGATCTTTCTATAAAACTGAACCCAATAAACTGTAGGTATCGTGGGGTAGTTGCCCTTCTTAAAATCCTAAATCTTGTGGACTAAAAAAATAGATATAGGGTATACAAAAAAGATCTTATAAGTCGCAGTGTGGTAAGGTCAACCCCCTAATAATTTATTCTCTACAAATCAAACCCATGAATATATTAGTTATAGAATTTATATCATAAAAAAGCTTGTCACGAGGCTTAACTATGAAATTCAACCAAAATACAATATGATAGTTGACCTATTCTACAGCTATGATTAATTTTGGTTTAAACACATGGTATATAAATAGTTTATTGTTGGTCATGTTTATCAACACTTTTTATTAAATTATTAAAAGTTGAATGTTTACTACTGAAAACAAATTATCAACAATAAAATTCTTCAAACTTATTTGTATAGTTTCAACAATTTTCGCACAATTATTTTCAATTTTTTGTAGTATAATTGGCTCCAATTAAATCTATGCAGTTATGAAATATTTATCTCCAGATACAGCAAATTACACTCTTAATTTCCTTTATTTGATTTGTTAAATAATCGAAACCTGTTTACGTGTCTCTTGGCTACGATTCTTGTAGCGTATAATATCTAATTGTTAATATTTTATGTAGTTTGTCACAAATCAATAATCGCAAATCGAATGAGGGCATAGATATTTTTAACGCTTCTAAATAAATGTAGAAACAAAAATTTGAACTTGGAAAACAATTCAAAAATTAGTGATTTCATAATATTTAAAGAGCACTTCCAAGCGGTACTAGGAACAAATCAAGTAGAAGAAAAAGATGAACCACTGAATCCAAGCATAAAAAATGAAATATCGAAAGAAAAAGTAGAAGTAGCAGTCACATGCTTGAAAATCCGGACGGCACCAGGAGTCGATAACTTTAAAGCGGAAATGTATAAATATTGTAGGAATTGGGTAACACAAGTAATTTTTCCACATATACCAAAAGTTACAAAACCGATTGTGGAAATTACATAGGAATAGCCTCTTACTTGTATTATACTGCAAGTAAATTATATGAAAATATTTTGAATAGAAATAGGTTGCTGAGTAGCTGGTCCAGTTTTGTTTGATAAATTCTAAAAATCTGTAATGAATTTTTTCGGAGAGAAGTTTTGTATTGTCCGTTGTGCTTAAACTTTGAATCTTCCAGAAGTTCTGATCCCGGTCGTTTTTTATATAAAGGTATCCGTATTTGACTTAATAATAATGATAATAAATGTTTTGTGTATGTAAAATTTTATAGTATAATACACATTCATGAACCTTTCGACGTTCTTTCAATTTGAGCCAATGCAAATCTTTATAATAGAATGACGTGGGTGTTTTTTTCTTGGATATTGCCCCACTCGTATAATTTATCAGCTTTTTTTTAATAATTCCAATTGCTTAACAATTTCGTTTTCTAATATTTATGTAAAGCTTTATCTCTCATAGAAATCATCAACCTGATATTATTCGTTAGGCGAAAGAAGTTTGTCAAAAATATTTCTTTACTCATTGTAAAATTTTTATACTTTATCGCCTTTAACTTGAGCAGTATAGACTTGTTTTTTTTTCCGAGCCCGTCTGACAAGTATATTACATACCTAGCGGGGAAGTAGATCATTACAGCTTTGTTAGAGACCAGAGGCGTGTAGCGACGAGGGTCGCTAAAAGCCGTGGATGGAATGATCCTTCCCGCGTGGTATGTATACTATTTTATTCACAATCGCTTAATTAAAAGCTTTTAAAAACATGAATTTCAAGTAAATTTGTTATCACAATTTAATATTTTTTTCGACAAAGAACTTCATGAATCTGTTGCTAGGCAATATTACTAATTTATTGGTTTTGACAATTATGTCATAAAATATTCTTTCTGTCACGAAATTTTAATATTTTTGCTCAAACATGTACATAATGTCTTATTTTGAATTAACCTGTACTCCTCCGGAAATCCAAGAAGCTGCGGTTGAGGGAATAATTCCGGAGAAAAGCAAAGGAAGGTATTAACTTTTTTTTTAACTAGCTTAACACAATATTGTCATACTACAGAAAAGTGACACATGTTTCTAGCCGGAAAAGTACTTTTCCGGCTATAGCGTGGAAGTGAAAGTAAGTAATGAGTCACTTCCCTACCGTTTTAAAGGTAAGAAATGTTTATATTACTGACCGATTGTGAATAAACAGTATATGTTTCACTGTCTCCATTTCCTTACCGCATAATCTGCATGTAAGGTATCCGTTGTATAGCTTTAATTTGAACAGGTGCTCCTTTACTGGTGAATGACCAGTCATGAAACCTGTTATGATTCTCAGCTGATTTCTGCACAGTTCCGCTGTACGTTTCAGGCAATGTTCTTTTATAAAGGGTTTCCCATGCATTTGCCTTGGTTTACGTGAATACTAATCAATTCATCGTTACTCAGAAAACGGAATTCTCTACACCTATAGATGAGAGGTTGAATCTTTGATTTTTCTGAAACCAAACAGAGAATGCACTGATGGTTGTCTAACATCTTAATAGTTTGAACATATATTATTAAGTCAAATAGCAGCATACCAGTTGCACTACATCTGTTTGGATCGTTTATTATTTGTTTCAAATCAAAACAAACTAAGAATATTTGTAGCTGCTTATATTTTATACTTTCTGTATCTAGATTTGATAAACTTGATGACAGTAATAAAGCACCAGTGCACAAAACAGAGCTGCTGTTTGTTCTCCACTGTCAGACAGGGTTACTTCTTCGCTTATCATGTGTTAAATCCACTGAAAAAAGTTATTAAAAAACTCCTATCAAGCTAAGCTTGACATGCGTATCGGGAAAATTCGTAGTAGGCTCGCGGCATGCGATTATTGCGACTTCTGCTCGACTGACCCACAACTCAGGAGCGACTCGCGTCTTGCAATATTTATATGTACGTTTAGATCTTTATGTGGATATCTGATGAACTCAACGTTATCCCAATATTAATTGAGAAAGGGTCTATTTTAAACTTATCAAAAATGAACGAAAAAGAAGGTGTAACTTCTGTTAAATGTCTATTGGTTTGTTAGTCTGTCAAAACGTCGTGGGACAACCGGTATAATACAGTATCAGAATGTAGGAAGATGCAACTGGAGAAAACTATAATTTCCCGAGGTATTTGATGTAAGCATCAGTAAATTTCACAGTTAATTATCACATCACAAGTTTAAATAGTCTCATTTCCGAATAGTTTGACATATATTTTTCATTGATACCGGCTTACTACTCATAAAATAGTGCGTAAAAGTTAATGTTGACTCACTATTATTAAAAATAATTATAGCTGTTTCAAGTACAGATTTTTTATGCAGTTTCATTCACTTCATTCCACCAAAAGTAATAAAAGTTTAGACACGACGATTCAGATATTTCTTTTTGAAATTTATCTGGCACAAACATCACTAAATAATAAAGAAAATGAGAAGCTGAATTTTTTGGATATTGTTGTTAAAAATGAGCGAATCTGAGCATGATTCACTACCTTAAGACGTTGAAAAGGTGCTGTAGCAAGTTTGCTGTCAAGTAAATCAAAAGAAGCGTATGAAACAGCTTGTAAAAGTACAGGTGAACTGGTATCTCGTGACTAAGCGGAGCTTCCAGTACGCAGAGAGAGAACGTATTTGGCTGCATAACTGCATAACGTTTACCGCACGGTTGAAGTTATTCTCGTCAAATTGCTAAAGAAAACAGTTTAGAGTTTGAACAACACAAATTTACCCAATATCAATACAAACCTCGAGTGTAATTCGGCAGGACAATTTAATGAATGAGAAATTTGGAAACATATCAATGCAAACTTTATTTATGAAACATTAAAAATAAACACATTTTTATTTTAATGTACAATTATTAAAAACGCAGTTATTGAAATTCATACTACGAACAGTGATATCGCTGCGGGTGCCACAGCTAATCGTTTATCTAGTAGATGTTGAAGTTTTTTCATTTTCCAAACGAATTGATTGAATAATGCTTGAATGATACTCTTTGTCAACTTGTAAGTATGGTTTTATTGATGATGAATTGCTGTGTCCTGTTATTTTTATTAGAGCTTGTTCTTCAATTCCGCTTTTACTTAATTCGCTAACTGCTGCCGCTGAGTGATTTGTAATTTTGACACGTTTGACACGTTGTGCTGAGCGTTTAGTCCATTTGGAAATTTCATTAATTCCAATCGGCAAATTCTTGTACCAACCTTTAAAATTTTTCTTTTTCCAAAAGGGATTTGGTGTAAGAAATACTCTGTCAGAAGTTATAAAAGTGTTTTGAATAAACGTATTGGGCAAATATCTTCGTCGAAAATATTAGGCGTGATCCATTTGCTGTCACATAATTTATTGTTGCCGCCTTGTCTCGTTTTCGAAAATAGAGGATTATACTCGATACGTCCAGTTTCTTTTCCATTATTTTTAATTTCAGATACGAAATAAGTGGTTCTGCAGTAAGCTGCTTCTCCTCCGCGCCAAGCTAGTTCAAACGCCAAAATGTGATATAATTTCTTTTGAAGTCCTTCCGGTTCATTTTCGTTATATAATCTGGCCATTGCAAATACTTCAGATTTATTAAGAGCTGATGTACTACATTTTCTCTTTTCGGGTTGTGCTTGTAGGATTTTACATTTAGCATTACGTGCAGCTCGTGATGAATTAAACTAAACATCGGCGAAAGGGCTGAATACAATATTAAATTCGTTATAATATTTACTTTGTAGCATTTTAGCGGTGGTGTTCAAAATTGTTTTAACTACCGCTTCTTTGTTGTCTTCTCCGTTACTTTTTCGCATATTAAATGCCCAATCTTGCAATATTACATTCAATTTCTCGATGGAAGTATCTGGCTCAAATGTGTATCTTTTCGCATCGCAGAACGTAGAAAATTGTCACCAGATTGATGATTGTGTCTCAACTGTATTAGTAGGCACACAGGTATTAACAATTTGACTAATTTCGGCGTTCGTAGACACACCGAATCGACTCATTGTTAGTTCTTGAAAATTCAATAAGTTGTTAGTCCAGTAAATGAAGGCGAAAAATACCGTCAACATGGGCATCTGGTCCAGCAAGAAATTTTTTTTTTTTAATTTGCAGGTAATAGTAGGTACATTGAACCCCCAAAATGTCAGGTGCCTGGAAGTTGTGGGAGGGTCGGAAAATGGCCCTGAAATTCCAGAAAATCCATTTTCCCGCGATATCTCCCGAACTACGATCCCTGGAGAATTTTTGTTCAGACAAAAAATGAAGAGCAGTTCATTACCTACAAAAGTTATCCCTACGATTTTTTTCGGTACACCAATATTTTTTGCAAAAATGGTGGTTGAAAAGTTCGCAGTTTTCTAAAACTCCAAAATTGATGCTTCTAGCCCGAAATCTGGGATCAGGGACTCTGAAAATACACGAATTTCTATGTTAAGGCTTCCAGGCAACTATGGTAGAGGGCGCCACCTTGAGATTTCGCAACCGCGAAATAATTAAGGCCATGAAACGAAACTTGAAAATGATCGATCTCTTACCCACTCTCGACGTCACAAAAGTTATTGCTGTCATTAAAATTGAGACCCCGGCCTGCTTTTATTGGACAGACCAATCCTAGGAATGATTGTGTGCGCAAAGGATTGAACATAAACGCTAAAATTGCGAAAATAACTTTCCGTATGTAGCGGGAGCCCCAAGTTCCGCGGGTTTCCCGGGCAAGAATCAGATATTTTTGGGAGATTCATGCGTCTGCCATGATGCTCGGTAATAAATTGCACATCTTTCTGTGTTTTTATTAACAAAAATTTCAAAATTTATTATTTAATAATAACAATAAGATGACTAATGACTTCAATTTCACTTTTGACACTGGAACACTACTAATTTATTCTTAAAAAATCACAGAAGAGATAGTGTTTACTTGTAAAATTGTCTGTTGTTGACAAACAATGCAGCAGAAAGCATCCACGTGTACACGCACTATAGCAGACGCCGTCGACCACACTATAGATGGGTGGCGTGGCGGCGTCCGAGAATAAAATGAGGCATCCATTACAACAAATTTAGAGACAAATTTCTTTTTAATACATCAAATAGAATACTTGGTACACATATCAAAGGAAAGTTCAGAATGTGACCTTTCATCGGGTATGATGTTTGACCGGGAAGAATTTTACTGGAAAGAGAAAAAACTGCTCGAAAAAAATCAGAAGAATAGCTGTTTTTCATCAGAAAACCGGAAATTTCCCCGATTTTCCTGAAAACCCGGGGGTCTGGGCCAAAAAAAATTATAACATCAGCAAGAGGATATTCTAACTTTTGTCCCAATATCAATTATAAGCGGGTTTGGCATTTAATTATCGAGAAGTTTTCAATAAACCAGAGCGCTCGGGAAAACTCCAAAAATCCACAAAAATCGTCTCTTGGAAAACACATTAATAAAAAAAATACGGGCGAATTATTAGTGGCATTGTTTTGGAATAGATAAAGTACCTCCCAAAGAACCATTATCAAATAGGATTGGCTGAAATACCTCTTAATAAAAATAATATGAATAAATCCATGGAAGCATTGAAAAATCTGAAAAAGACGAATTTTGGCCCAGTTTTACAATGACACGGGAGCACGAATTGAGTGGATGAAAACATGCCTCAGTAGCCACAAATCTCCTCTTTCACTCGCACTTTGATTGATTGAAAAATATCGATTTTCACGCGAGTTATTAAAAAATTAGTAATTCACTTGTGGACGTCATGCCCTCAGAGCGTGCTCTCTATAAGCCGGTCTGGAGCTCAATTTTGAGTCGGCGTTCGGGCCATTTATCTCGAAAACTATCCAATTTTTCGAAAAAATGCTAGGGATCATTTTTGTAGGTAAGGATCTGCTCTTTACTTTTCATTTAAACAAAAATTCTCTATTGGTCAAATCTCGGCAGATATCGCGGGAAAACGGATTTTCTGGAATTTCAGGGCCATTTTCTCACCCTTCCACAGGGGTCAGGTACCTGACATTTTGGGAATTTAATGTGCCTACCATAACCTGCAAATAAAAAAAAAATTGCTCTTGCTGGACCAGTTGCCCATGTTGGCACCTTCGTTTACTGGACTATGTTGGCAAACATGCCAAACTATTTATTCTGGTATCCAACACCGCGATAATTGATGAACAAATGAATAAGTGAAAAAACCACTAGTGTATTTGTCGCTGTAAAAGTTAAAGCTAACTTTTGCCGCTGTCAAAGTGACAATTCCACTGTGGCATATGCGATTTTTTATACATGAATTAAATTGTCAATATTTTTATTCTTATAAGATTTTTAACTCGATTTGAAAATTCATCTATCGATTGTTACCATAGGAAACGATTTGTAGTTGAAGATGCAGATCTTTAGAAATTCCTAACATTATGATTCCTCCTGATTTTTTTAAAAATCAGTTCCTGCGAACTAAAACTATTATACTTTATTAGATAGCAGAAGCCGAATTTCGGCTTAACACTCCACCACAAAATTACAATTTGTTGTTCGGTGGAATGATACGTTTTTATAGATTGTGAATAATTAATAATTTGATTGTGGCAGATATGATTGAAACTAATCTAATTTTTTAATTCATAGTATGTGCTGTTATGTAAATATCCTGTTTACATTGACCTCACCTACAATAATTCTCTTTATAAATTGATAATAAATATTTTGTATTGCTGTTACGAAGTTTTAAATACCTCTAAGTATGCAATCCAATTTCATGAAATCTATAATATAACAGATGGGCTGAGTACGATGGATGATGCTCTTGATCATGTTAGATAATTTGGCAGGAAAATTAGGATCAACTTTCGTTTAGCAGAAACCAGTTATGTAAGAAATATTCGTTTATTCACCATTAGGAATATTTTTCAAAACAGAAAGACTCGATTTTTTTTGCGGAAATGCATAATTTTAACTTTTCGAACATAAACATGCGAAAAACTTCTTGCGGAAATATACCATTCTCATTTATTGATAGAATATTGTAGATTTAGATTGATTCGAACAGTAATCGGACACTCTGTGCAAAGGCATGTATACAAAAACGTTCAATAGGTTTTTAAATGTCGTTAATATATTAGCTTTATTATTGTTAGTTATTCAATGCAGGAATCTCTGCCGAAAATTGGAGGACCAGGAATCATAGTGCAGGTTTGTGTCTTGAGATTTTAAGCGATATTAAGCTGATAGGAATAGATATTATTCATTGATCTGTGTTGAAGGTCGGGAAGAGGATTAAACTCAACTTAATTTTAAGGTTTATATTTTAATAACTCATCAACAAATTGAATGAAAGAAATTTTTATTTTTAGATTGACGAATCGAAATTTGGGAAAAGGAAGTACAATCGTGGACGAGTTATGTACAAATAACAACTGGTAGGAAAATCACATATTTTCGCAGGAATTCTTTTGCGTAGTTATGTTTAAGAAAGTGTTTGAAATATAAAGCATAAAAAAGTTTTCATGTAATTGGCTTCAGTTATTCTAAAGTCGGAATATGGTGCATTTCCGCAGAAAAATGTTTGTGATTTTGTGTTTGGGGAGGCATTTATATACTGAAAAAACAAAAAATTTTCCTTAAACTGGTTTCAGCTGAAAAAAAGTTCACCCGAAAATTATCCTCTATCTGCATGTCAAAGATAATATGGCAAGAAAATTATCCTCTATCTAGATGTCAAAGATAATATGGAAATACTATTATAACGCCTTACAAAGTTTTTGAAAATTACTTTTCAAAAAGCAGACCGTTCACTAAGAAGTAACAACTACTTCTCTGGCTATATGCCACGACAGACATTGAATTACACTTCTAACTTAAACGGAGTTGGGATATTTGCACGATATAACCAACTATTCTGCTTTAACATCACAAGTTTGCTTGAGCAAATCAATATCAAAAATCAACTTTCGTGCTATCTGGGATGGTTATTTTAATTGATATTTTCTCTATTCTTTGAATTAAAAGCAACCAAAAGTTGCTTTTTACACGCTTTTTATTAGCTTCACTTGTATGTTTGTCTGTTTGTATGTCTGTATGTAACTCTTCGCGGCTTCTGGCACCGAACGAATTCGATGTCGACATTCACTATGAGCGACAGTATGAATATTTATTCACTTAGAAAAATATTAATTGTAAATATCGAATATGAATTCGATGTCAACGCTTACTATGAACGATAGTATGAATATTTTTTTGATAGTCAAAAAGCTATACGTAAATGCTGGATATTCAAGTTAATTTTAAATATTTACTAAGAATAAGAATAAAATCATTTGAATTATTGTAATTAAATTTATATTTTTTTTAAATTCAACAGCAAGTGCACACGTCAAGACTGGATTGGTTATAACTGTTAATTTTCTCTTCAAGTCGGAGCTAATTTTACAACTCTCCGCCCTCTGTTAGAAATTCGATATACTATCTGCATCAACATTAAGTTTTAGAATTTCACACTTCAAATTTTATTGCGTTGAAGAAGAATTTTACGTTCATGCACCCTCTGTTGGAAATTGATAATACTATCGTGGAGCGTGGAGCGCTTTGTGCTTATCGTATATCAAGCGCCCCACGCTTTTCCCTCAATTAAACTAGTATTGTTTATGTACTATTGTCATAATTTAATTTTTAAAATCATTTTCAACTTTTTAGTCCAACATTCTTTAAAAGCGTGTTTTTTTAGTTTTTTTTTTAAACTATATTTATTCAAATGAAACTCACTGTATATATTTATTTATAATATTCCAGAATTTTTATTAATTTTTTCACTAAATAGTGAAATTTATTAGAAACAGTTAGTTCCATTGAAAAAGTAATATAAGTAGATTCCACAAAGTAATGGTCCAAACTGTAAATTAAACTAAAAGTTTTTGTACCCACTCATTTCATTTCTTCCTTCACTCACTACTAACTGTGATGGTACAATTTTTAACGGACGTTTATCGAACATTTGCAATGTAGAAAAATGAAATTATCACCCAGTTACCACTTCATCCATTCATTTTGTTACAAATACAAAGTTTCTGGTTTCAATGGATGATTTTGTGGCCTGAGATTTTAAATAGGTTGTTTGATATTTTGTTGTGTAATAGAGACACACATATATCAGCGGATAAAAGCGTTGGAATCTTCTGTTGAAAGACTTGGAACATCCACGTGACTAACGAGTACGACATAATACTGTGTTGAGTAAGTCACGATTTTGTCTTTAAAACTTTCGACTTCTAAAAAGGTCGGATGATCGAATTGGAATAGTGCACTATTTAGTAGACTACAGAGCTTGAAAAACAAAATTCAAATAAAAAACAGTAAAAATCAAATTTACTGGTAGGTTTACTCCTAAAAAAGGGAGGCTGTACCTTACTATGATCAGGAACGTACTAAGCTTACCAATCACTCAAAATAGGCATGATGACAGTCACTAATAGCCACTTGGGCCGTCATTATAACAGTGGTTTAAAATTTAACTATTAGTTAATTTTGAATTTTGGCTTGCATCGCGATTTAAGCCACGGTTAAACTCTTCTAAACCACTGTTAAAATAAGCCACTGATTTTGGAGGCTTAAATCGTATATAAACCACAGTAGTATGAATTCTAACCTAAAAAACACAATAAACAGATGTGTCTTACCTCAAAAAAGTACTCTGTGCGCTAGTATTCCGAGTTAGTTACTGAAAAATGGATTTTTGGAAAGACGACATATTCCTTGAGGATGATAGGGATATATTGTATATAATTGATATGGACTTTCCACGAAGGGTATATGATAGAGCCAACTCCTTCCACAACATGGATAATCTCACCTTTTTCTAGAGATTTCGTCTCTTGAAACCAACCGTTCTTGGCATATTAGAAACAATTGAGGAGGACCTGGAGTTTCCTCATGATTTGTAAGTGCACAAACCAGAACAATAATTTCACAAAACCTAGGTTTTGGTCACCCGTTTCGCGATGGTGGAGGTTGAATCCATCATTACTTATAGGGCTACGCCTACCCTTGTCCTCCAGAAATTAGGAACACTTTATTTCGCTAACCTGAAGCAGAAACTTCACAAAAATAGGAAATACCGGCGACTGCCAAAAAAATAATATGCGAAATGAAAATAAATACTTTTTCTAACCTCAAAATATCATTGTCTGACTGAGACTGAAGTTAGGTGTTAGTACCAACCGATTGCAATTTAGCAAAACTTCCCCAGATTGATTAGTTTATTTTAACCAAGAACCCTAAAATTACGGTGCAAGTGATTGCAATTTAATCGATTGTTTGAATTTTAACTGTTTAAAATAACAGTGAGTTAGCGAATACGGTGCAAGTGGACATAAGAATATCAATGAAATAATTGTATAGATTACTAAGGGTGAAATTCATAGTTGACACTTGAGGGTCACGTACTCAAACTCAACTTAGTTTGAGTTTATCTCGAGGCGAGTTTTCATATCCACAGTCATTACTCAAGTAATACTTCAATTTGAGTGAAGAAAGTTTGGCATCAATGTTATTATTAGGAACTTTTGGTTGCGTTTGGTTAGCAATTGTGATTTACGAACGTCCTTTAACGTTTATCTGACATATGTTGCATTGCATTCATATTCGAATTCGAATTTGTGTTGTGTAATTATTTTATTTTCAGTTCAGTTCTTTACTGTTTACATATATTTCTTACCTACTGCGTAAGTTTATTTTTCAAGCTAGTTATTTAATAGATGATTCTAGATTCGTATTTTCAATTTTTATAGTAGATAATATTTCATTAAAGTTCATTATTTTTTAGGAAAATCGAAAACAAAAGAAAATTCTTTTCGTCTAGCGAAAAACTATAATATAGTCTACAAAATCCATGAAATCATCCATCATACTAATTTCCTTGAAAAATTTGAAACTATAACCACTGACAAATAACAACCAAACAAAATTTCGATATCGGAAAGTGACAGTGTAAGGTACAAACGTAATTTTTAGGTTATAAATCTTCACTTAACGGAGCTGGAACTTGTACTCATATTTCACTCAAGTTACACTCAAACTTAACCTCACTTTTCGCCTGCATACAATCAGGATGAGTGAAGTATGAGTGACCCTCAAGTGTCGACTATGAATTTCACCCTAAGATTCTGAGGTGATAATTTATTTTTACATTACAATTGTGATTATATTTATTTTAGGTGAAAATATGAACACAAAATATGACAATCAGCCATCTTAGCTAAAACACCGATCACAAACGTGTGACGTTAACCTTTCGTATATCTTTCGAACTTCCTTCGCAATTGTTGGTTTCGCATCGTTTAATAGTTATTTGTATGCTTAGGCCGCGAAATGCCTTTTTAACGTACCGAAAGAACAGTTATCGCCGAGGCTGTAAACAGTGAAATTAATTAGAAACAGTTAATTTCATTTAACGTAAATATCAATAAAAAAATGATGGTTTACGTTTCAATATTGTTTATGGTAAATATTTCCACTACGTATATTTTTTATAACGTTTAGTGAGTATTATTGAAAAATAACACTTGTGCTATCAATACGTTTAGACAGCTATGAAATTGACAAATAAATTATTCTATCCAGAGGTATGTAGATGGTATGTTTGATTTCCCTATATTTTTACTTATCTTAACTTTAAACAACTGTTGGTCACTATTTATAGCTTTAATAATAATTTAAACATTTGAAATGTCCGCATTAATAACAAATTTTTATACAACAATAACTTTCTATTGTTGGTTTACCGACTGTAAGTGTTGGTCATTTCAATGAAGTTTGGTAGTAGCGCCGAAATAAATATTCTCAAGGGGTATACTACAACAATTGGAATGGAAATAATCCCTTTTTAGCTTATTAACAACATCCTTGGTGTATAGGGTCTGGTCCTGACTTGACATGCTAAATATTGATTAATTGATTAGTTCGGCACCACCCGTCAGAGGTTTCCAGACCTCGGCACCTCAGCCTTTAGGCTTTTTCTGCTCTTGGTTGTACCGTTTATGTGAAGAGACCAGTAGCCCTTACCACGATCAATATCAAATCCTCCTTTGAGTACTCCAGTCCTAGGAGTCTACCTATATCTCCAATGAAACAGTGCTTCACATTAGAAGATACCGAAAGATAGGTTCCTTCTCATATATGCCAATTGTAAGCATATGCTTCATTAGGGGACAGTTACCGGTAAGTAATACTGTCACTTTCCTTATCTGACCCTTGCTGAGGTTTAATATTTCGTTAGTCAGTGACTCCGAAGGTTTTCTCATCAAGAGTTTGCTGTGCTCCGGATGTTTAGTTTGAATCCATCGAGATTTACAACCACGTATATCAGTTTTTAATATTCAGGACCACTAATTGCAGTTTCAGAAATTTCAGTGCATCTATACCTTCGATGTTAATTTGCAAACACGTGTCGATAGCGTAGATTTCCGCCTGGAATACGGATGCAAGCTTCCCCAAGGATTCGTGGACATTGAACCTGGGTCTAGCACTCTGGACTCCAGCTCCTGTTTCTATGTCAGTTTTAGATCCGTCTGTGTACCACAAGAACGATCCTTCCGGACTGTATGCTCCCAAATCTTCCCAGTTTCGCTGTATTGTCGATTATTGTGTACACCATGTTATCACTTTGTGATAATATCTGTGATTGCCGCTTCTCATCGGACCCGTTATGTACAAACAGGCAAGCTCCAGTTCGGCTATATACCAAACTGATGCCCATTAGGTAACCATGCGTGTCACCACAATTGTGTTTAGCCAGTGTACGATCCGTGGATTTAGTCCCCATATGTTTCCTATCGCCCGTTTGGTTGCCATTAGGGTCACTTTTCCTCCATTGGTTTTGTTGTGTAGGTGTGATTTCCAGGTTAGTTTTGCATGTAGAATTATACCCAGACATTTGACCTTCTGGCTTAGGTACTGCACGTTGAAGAGTTATGGCAGTTTTAATGTCTTTAGCTTCCATGCTCAATATCACTAATGAAGTTTTATTTTTTGGCTAAAGATGCAAAGCCAACAAATCCAATGAAAGTGTTAGTGATTCATGAAATTTGGAGCCAAAACATCAAAATAAATTATTTTCACAAAAGCATATCGTCACGTGTTTCTAATCGGTGTTCGAGCTAAGATATCGTATTGTTATTTTTTGTTTTTAAATATAATCGCACTTGTATTTTGAAAGCGAGTGATTTTCTTAGAATCCCTTCTTTTTATATAGGGTGTCTATATACACTCATGTCAAACACAAACTACATTATTGTATCACTGACTGTCATCTTCAAAGCGCGCTAGTGATTCTTAGTGACCTATTGACTACAATTTACAAGAATAGTGTTATTTTTGGACCCTATTCGCCAATATGACAAAAGAAGACAATTTTCTTCAAGAAGATAAATCAAAATATGAAGAACGGAAACCAATTGAATAATATTTCTTCTTTTTCCAAATATAGAATGTATCTTTATGTTGAATAATTGCTATAAGTGCGCTTCGTGAAAGGAAAAAAAAGAGAAGAAATGATCATATTCAACAAACTGAAAGCTTGTGTTCAGGGAGAATGTATTTATAGAAAGAAATTTTGACGAATGTACAGTTTGTTTATCTTGAATCTTTCAGCATCAATCTTATTACAATTTTTTGTGCATAAGTTATTGTCTAGGTATATCATTAGAAATTGTTCTATTGTATTATCACTCAAAAAAACTTTCTCATTTTATTCTATATTGTATAACATTCGAATACCCTTCTCTACGCTACTGAACTTTTAAATTGATCAGACTTATCAAGGTCTCAAACTTGACAGTTCCACGTCTAATCTTTTCTTTATCGATTGAGAAATTGAAGATGTAGTAACAAATGATCGTAAAACTGACCTTTTAAATATTCAATCATGCTTTCAACGTTAACAAAAAACATTTCCAAACCATTTTTTTTACAATCAATTGACTTTTGGTAATTAAAAATTAAAACCGTGCGTGTTTATGGTAATAATATTAATTCGTTGATGGGATATTTCGCCACAATATGGTGTTTGATTATTTAATGAAATTTTGCAATTCAATTTTCTGGGGGCGTTTGAATATTACATAAGCATGATTAGAAAGGGGTTAGTATTATTGATAATAATTTCAATATGGACATTATCGTCGTCAGAATGACAAAAGTTATATTTTATGTGATGCCTACTTGATGTTTAATATTTTGGCACCCCCATATTCCTATCCCTTCTATGAAGTGCAGGCAGTGGCGGATTTAAGATTCTGATTTGAGACCCTCCTGTCACTTGTAAATTCTCCTTTTTTCCGTGAGGTGGCGAAGTCTAGATTACCTCCAGCCTCTGAATTTTCCCAGGGCCAGGACATGTCTTCCTAGGGCTCGGTCTTGTCTTTCTAAGGCCAGATCCTGTCTTCCCATTCTACTGTTTCAATGATGATGATAGGTCTTACCTTCATAGTGTACGTCTACCATAAATTAATGGGTTTGCAGACCCAGCCATATCCTGTCAGCCTTGTGCACACCAATACAGCTCTTGTCGCCTTGTTAGGAATTTGCTCAACATGTTTGTTCTAGAGGTGCTTTATGCCTTTGATTTTCCTATAAACTTCACTCTACTCCATAAAAAATGAGGCTGCGTTATCCTGGTTCGTATATAATTTTTTAATCTCCTATTTTACTATAACTTGTAAATATTAGCGGTGATGCCTTTCACCTCATCGACAATACCAGCTCGATGATAAAGGTTTTTTCGATGCAACATTTTTCCACAATAGACCATTTCAAAATACATAACTAACATGATTGTTCTGGAGGACAAGAGATCAGTTAGTGATGAGCGATATCGTGAGTTTTCGATCACGTTGTGAAATTATATCGAGATTTTTTAATACCAGCTATTTCATAACGTGACGTAATCAGGATATTTGATATTTGGCTTTGAGTATAAGATAGGAAAAATATATCAGCTATATTCATTGCTGTGGTTACATAATATTTTGTTATATACTCAAATTTAACTATTAAGCTAATAAAATGTTCTCAAATTCCTGTACTCTTTTTTTTACTTTCCCATTTTTCCAAACATTTTCTGCTACAAATTACTAATAAGAAAATTTACTACATGTTACCAACAGCAATGCTCACTATCACTAACCAAAAAAACTATAGACATGATAAAAAAAGTAACTTTTATTTTGGCGATATTAATATTTATGTCGCCGAAAAACATTACTATAATATCGTTCCTTTTCAATAGATATCCGAGTCACCATATCACAATATCGTGAATACCAAATATTAGAATGCCGTTTGCCGTTCCTCGTTTCTGATCAAAAGTGTGAAAAATATCTTTATAACCTTTTATTTTCGTGAATGTATTAGTGAAAAAGTAACAGTTTGTGAAATATCGCTCATCACTAGTTGAAATTGACTAAATCCACGGATCGTACACTGGCTGTACACAACTGTGGTGAGACCCATGGTCACTTATAGGGTCTTAGTTTGGTGGCCAAAAACAGATCAGATGAAAGCCGAATTGGGGCGATCAAAACTTCAGAGGTTAGGTTAGATAGATATACTTTAGGCACAGAGTACACCATCTAACAAGAGACGAAAGCTTTGTCGGTTCCTTTGAAGTCGGACTTTCACGATATTGAGCGGAAATACGTCGAGGCATTGAAACGTAAACTACCTGATACACTGAGAAAAGTAATACGAGTATTGATTCGAAGTAAAACCATAACTACACTAAGAAAAATAGTAGTGTTGTTGAAAATCTCTCCCAGCTAGGACTACAGAATATTTTTTTAACCACCAACACGAGAATACCTTAATATTCATCTCATATCTGTCTAATGAGAAGTAGCTCATTATTCACCTAGGTTAATAATGAAATTATTTATTTTTATACAGAAATTACCTGAAAATTTATTCATTTCATGAAATGAATATCAAAAATGAACTCTAGAAAATGCCCTAGACAGAATAGATAGATAGAATTGATCAAAAATATGAAAATCGTTCAAAATAATATTAGAAATGACGTTTATTGAAGTCCGTCAGTTAGATGGTGTATACTCTGTGACGGAAGTGACGACTTGACATTGAAAGATAAACTAATTAATTCACGCATGTGCACACAAATTTGCGATCATGAAAACTACTTTCTTTCGCCTCTTGTTAGATGGTGTACTCTGTGCTTTAGGTCCCCTCACATATTGGAATCGATGGGAATGAACGTGCCGATGCAGTCGCCAAGCAGACATCCACTAATAACACCTTACCACTCGCAGAATATTCAATTCTCAGTTTAGATTTGAAAACAATCTTCAGAAGGAAAATCGGCGACCATTGGAAAGACCTTTGGACACATTCTTCAACGAAACTGAGAGAAAACAAGAAATCCACTTTAACATGGACTAACCTGTCGAGAACTAGAAGAACAGAGACGATACTCACACGCCTTAGAATAGGTCACACACGACTCACTCACCAACATTCACTGTCCAAAGACAATCCGCCCATGTGACATATGTAATGTGCAAATAAGTGCAGTGCCCTAAATTTAAAACGCAACGTGAACAAAACAGTATTAAAGGACATACTGAATGAAAATTGCAACATAGAAAATGTATTAGGGTTCCTCAACCAAACTAATCTCTGTTTTAAAATTTAAGCTACCTACCACATAACTGTATGTATTTGATTGTACACTAAAACCATATAAATTGTATTGTCCCACTGCTAATAACCCTTAGTGGTTGATGCAGTTTGATATTAAATTAAAAAAATAAAAAACTTGAGATTCTTGCCTGTATGTGCATAACGGGTTCTATAAGAAGCAGCCCGACTGCGGCAATGGAAACAATTCTCAATCTGGCGCCTCTTGCTCTGCACGAGAGGCGTAAGCGAGAATGGCTGCATACAGACTGGAATGCAATGGGAACTGGCATGAATGAACACACCCATAGTCATTCCAGAATTACAGATATTATCACAAACAAAATGAGAAGTGACAACATGTTGGCCATAATTAACGACAACCAACCATACCACATCCAGCTAAACTGAAATGGGCTGGAAGCATAGGCAGTCAGGAAGGAACGTTGGTGTGGTACACAGACGGATCTAAGGCTGACATTGGAAGAGGAGCTGGAGTCCATGGTGCTAGACCCAGGTGCAATATCCAAGCATCGTTGGAAAATCTTGCATCTGTATTCCAGGCAGAAATCTACGCTATCGACATGTGATTGCAATTGAATATCAAAAGTGGGTATAGATGCCAAAATATCCTTATACTCTCTGATAGTCAGGCAACACTAAACTCTTTAGCATGTCCTCAGATCACATCTAGACTGGTCTAGGACTGTCTACAAGAACTATTAACCCTGGCTAACTATAATAGAGTTACTCTTAAGTGGGTCCCGGGGCACAAGGGCATTGTAGGGAATGAAAAGGCAGATATCCTAGCAAAGCTAGGGTCTGAGACTGCATTCACTGGTCCTGAACTAGTATTTGGGATATATAAAACTGCTGCACGTGGTTGTACATCTCGGTGGACTCAAACTAAACATCAGTCGTACTGGAGACACGTGCCAAAACAGGAATACAGAAACTCCTGGTCAAAAAACCCTCGGAGACGCTGACTAACGAAATACTAAACCTTAGCGGGGGCCTGATAAGGATAGTGACGGGCTTACTCACCGGTCTCTGTACCCTAAGGAAGCACATGCATACAATCGGCATATATAGGGAGGAACCTATCTGTCGGTTGAGCATGGAAGAGGAGGAAACAACCTCTCACATTATCTTTGATTGTGAAGCATTATCTCATTGGAGATATAGCCTCCTAGGACTAGAAAATCTAAGGCAGGATTTCTCCAAGAAGTACCTAGTGAAAAGTCTCCTCACATGAACGGCACAACCAAGAGCACAAAAAGCCTAAAGGTTGAGGTGCCGAGGACTCTACGCCTTTTACTGGTGGTGCTGAACCAATCAATCAATCAATCTTATGAGTCCTCCAGCACAATATCGCCGACCTGTCAGTGACGTTATTCTAGAATGGTCTATACATGTATAAAATACCCTATTAACGTTCCATAACAAATTTTCAATAATAGGGAACTGTTTATAATGTATGCAATGATTCGTAACTAATTTTTGCAATAATTTAAAAACATTTGACACAAATTTTTAGTGGAAACAATATTATACTTTGTGTTATTCGAAGCTTGATATGTTTAGTTTCGTTTTGTAGTACACTATAAAAATTATAATCCATCAATAAAGAATACTTTAGTATTAATTTTAATGAATTGAACGGTAGATATATCCAGTGATGCGTGAATAATCAGTTTTAGAACATCCTTATTAATAAATTCCGTTCTGTTCAAGGTTTCCACTTCTTGCATACTTAGTATGATTCTATTTTCTTTATCTTATTTGGTTAAATTACAAATCACTTTATTTTTTTATCGACAAAAATGAATATTTGTGTAAGCTGTGCGTTTATGAAGCTCGTGTGACACCTATGTCAACTCTTCAAATTAAATTCAGCTTCGTCATACTATAATTTTTATAATACAAATCGCATTATGATTTTTTTCTGAAAAACCAGCGAAAATCTTCAAAAAATCGAAAAATCTGAATAACAAACAATTTTGTTTATTTTATCTCGTGAAATTATCATTTCTCATGATAATTTTGTTTTTCTAATAAGTAATTCAATTTATTTATTATAAACTGCAGTTTTCTGGCTGCATTGCTAAAATTATCAGAGCAATGAATTCTTTCAATGATTCTAATTATTTGGGTGTGACAAATTCGTTTCATTGAAAACTTTTTCATTTTCGAAACATTATTATTTGGCAGCAAGAACAAAAGTTTTATAAAAAAAATTATTAGTGCAACTGGAGATACCATATTATTTAAAAGAATCTGTTAATTGTGAATTAACTATCCTATTACGTGACGATATCCATCGCGTAACAATTTTTACAAGAAAATCGTTTTCTCTTCGACAACAATACCCATCATGTGGATTTCCGTACACACTTTATATTTTTATTATATATTAATACTTATAATATATTAGAAACGAATGATAACATATTCCAAAATAATTATGAATAAAAAGAATTCTTCTTTGATATTGTTCAGCAGCGTGAGACTTGACGAGTCGCTTTCTATTCAACCCATTCGAAATTTCAAAAAAACATCTTGAAGCTAAAATAAGAATATTCTATACAGGGTTCCTAAGTAATCTGAAATATTGTAGTGTGCGCTTCGTCAATCCATTTTAAAACATGAGTGATAAGTCTTGTCGTTAATGAAATACAGGGTGTTGAATTGTTTGTAATAAATAAGCTCTGACTGTAAGTGAAATTTATTTTTCCTGGTGACGCTACTGGTTTTTAGGAATAATACGAAAGAATATGCTTATTCTAGGTGGCCTTTGAAATAATGTTGATAATAATGTGTCAAACCTAAAAACCAACGTAGGAAACGAATAAGAAATTTTGTTGTAGCACCAGTTCTGTTCTCGTTTGTGTTGAGTTAACAACGATGCCTGCGTTTACTAATGCTGAAATGGCTAATATGCACTTTTTGTATGGATTAGCGAATGGTAATGCCTTAGACAATAGACGTATTTATGCCCAGCGTTATCCAAATAATCGTTTACCATAGTCTGATACGTTTCCTAGCTATTCCAACAAACATTTTCGGTCAATGTTTGGCTTGGCATCATCGGAGATTATTTGATAGGACCATTTTCCTTCCTGCACGGTTAACCGGTGAGACATATCATCATTTTCTAGAAAAAGATCTTCCAGTTGTTTTGGAAGATGTACCTTTTATTATTAGAAGGCGCATGTGGTTCATAAATGACGGTGCTCCTCCACATTTTGCAGTGATTGTACGTGAGTTTTTAAATAACGTTTTTCCAGACCATTGGATCGGACGAGGATCGTGGCCCCCTAGACACCTGAAGATAATCCTCTGGGTTTTTGTGTTTAGGGATATCTAAAATCGTTCATTTACATAACCTTGGTATTAAACTTAGGATATCTTCAAAATCGTATCATACAAGTCTGTAATGTTATTCGAAACAATCCTGGTATCTTTGAATCCATTAGACGTCGAGCGGTTGCTTTTCCTTTATGTTCAACACATATTGTTGCTTCTAATAAAATAATAAAACAATTGAACACCCTGTATCTCATTAACGACGAGACTTAACACACATGTTTATAAGAACTTTTCTTCTTAAAATGAAGTGACGAAGCGCACACTACAATATTTTATATTACTTAGGAAACAGCCTGTATAGGATTGTCCAAAGTATGTAACCAAGTAAGTATCTTTAAAACAGAAAGTATTCTATCTATGGAACTTGACAACCAAGTATCTGCAAGTATAACGTATCTGATGTCATATTTTTTATTATTAATTTACACATTTAATTCAGTGTTTTTCAATATCTACCAATTAAATAAAATGTATAGGTAAGTTGTTCATGGAAATTTTCCTACGAAGATTTACTGAAAGAAAACTCAGTAGTTGATATAGAAACAACTAAAAATCCAAGTAATAAAAGAACTGGTGAAATAGAAGGCAGAGTAAGTGAAGTAAGGGAGAACTCATCAGCAAAGACCTCGTTACCTGCTGGTGACAAAACAGAGAGCGTTCAATTTGGAGGAACAAAAAGAAAAATCGCAACTACAACGAATTCTGAAAATATCTGCGTGTCTAAAAAGCATATCCGGTAACAAATACTTTTCTTAATACTGTTTTTATCTTATTTTTCTGGTTTCATCTTCTTTTTAATTTATTTGAGTGCCTCTTTTGTTTTAAAATTTTAATTTCTATACTTTGTAAAGTGAATCAATATATAAGAGACCAAATCTTTGAACCTATTTATACTCCGCTGGTTAATGTCAATAGTTATAATGCCATTTTTAAAAAATAGTTCACCAAATTTTTTTCACATGAACATAAGAAGTATAAACAAAATTTTTTATGAATTTAAATATCTCACAGTTTACCGATTTCGATTTAGGTAATAGTGTTGTCTGAAACTTGGCAAGTAAAAGATTTCGAATACTTTAACCAAGGTAAAAGTATCCAAAACGATGTTATTATTGTCTTTATCAGATCTGTTTTTAACTATCAAGTAAACATTACCGAGATAGATAACTATAAAGTTATAAAAGTTAAGTATAGTTATCTTAGCAACAAAATAATAATCACCTTAGTCTATCGGGTTTCTCTCCTATCACTTTTTTGCCTCATTTTAAATATTATGTTACTAATTTTACCAGTGAAACTGCTGATTATAGTATTATTGTCGGATATTTCAACATAGACATTTTAGATCAAGAAAATGATGTCAACGATGAAATAAAACAATTTAGTTTGTTTAAATCTTTATTATATTTGAACTACAGTTCAATTTACACCTGTGACGCATTTTACTCACACAGTAGCTTTATCAAAAGCGTCACAAGTTTAAATTGAACTTTAAATCAAATATAATGAAGATTGAAGCAAATTAAATTGTTTTATTTCATCACTTAGTATGGATCTTCATCAAGTAAAAGCCTCATCTATTCAAAATGATATCATTTTAAATCTTTTGAATAAACTATATAAATACAATTTCATATCAGCTATTAATAGGTTTACTAGGGAAGTTGGAGTGAGAAAATCTTGTATCGACAATTTCTTTATAAAAGCAAAAGCCAATCTAATTGAAATACCACCAATTGTATTGGAAACTGAAATAACTTTAGCTATAGCTGTAAATACTAAGGGCCAGTTGTACAATCCAAGTTCAAGCCAAGCTCAAATTTGAACCTAGCTCAAAGGGGATATTCAGTTGTACAAAATAAAGCTTATCCTTAAACCTAGTTTAACTTGACATGTTTAACGTTTGTATTTAAGCGGTTGATTTTGGCGGCTTAAAGCGAGTTTAGGGTTACAAGTCTTCGTCCTTGCTCAAGTTTTCCATTTTCATCAAACAAATTCCACTAAATATATAAAAAAACGTACGTTTTTTGAGGTTAAGGGAAAGGCATAACCATTTCCAGATTTTCTAAAAAGATTTAGATTTACAAAACAAGGAGCAAGATTTATAATAAATCTGATTAGAGGTCAAGTAACATCTCCAACTGAGCAGTAAGTTGTAATGTGGATAATTATTTTAAGCTGTTAAGTATAAAATCTTAACTATCTTGAAATATGAAGGGTGACGATAATGTTTATAAAAAATTAGTCTTTCACACTTTGTTAGGCATTCCTAGAATCTGACATGTACAACTGTCAACGTTTATTAAGCTGAGTTTAGAGTTAAGGGTGGCTCATCTAAGCCTGTACTTAAGCTTTGATTGTACAACAGGCCCTTAATTAATCTAGTAAAATAATCAAAACCTGTCACAAAATTCTATCAACAGAAGGGATGCTCTGTATAAAAAAATGAGAAAATATTCAGATGATGTGGAACTTAAGCTTGAATTTGACATATAAAAATAGCACCATGATCAATTAATAAAAACAAAATAAATTATAATCAAGCCAATCAAAAGAACTTGTGGAATTTAGTTAATAATTGTGATAACTATCAACAAAAACAAGATCAAATAAAAAAAATTAAAAATTATGATTATGCCACGATTAAGGACAAAAAATAAATAGTGATTTTATTCAATTCGTTTTTACTGAAATAGGTCCTAAACTAGCAAATAATATTAAAAAACCAAATAATGTGGAAAAAAAATGTCCTTCTTCATTTTTCCGACCAACTAATAAACCAGGAGTTTTAGAAACTATAGCGAGCAAAAAAAATAATAAAGCACCCCGCAATGATGGAATAAAGGCAAAACTTATAAAATAAATATTCCATATTTGTGAGCCTCTCACTTTGGTAATAAATAAAATAATTCCAACCAGTACGTGCCCAAATGACTTCAAATGTGCTGCAGTCAAACCTGGTTTTAAAAGTGATGACAGGACAGATGTAAATAACTATAGACCGATATCCTTAATTATTAGCTTCACGAAAATTTTTGAAAAGATTTTGAAAAGCAGATTTGAAACATATACAAAAAAATACAACCTAATATGCAATTCGGCTTTAAAACTAGAACTTCTACACAAGACGCTATTTCTACACTAATATCAAAAATGTATCAAGCTAGTAAATCCACTTTATGTGTATTCTTAGACCTAACTAAAGCTTTTGACTAGGAAAGTCATGAAACATTTTTAGAGTCACCAGAAAAGATTGGTTTTAAAGGAGAAACCTTAGATTTACTGACTAGCTATCTCCACGAAAGAAAGCAAAGTGTAGAGGTTAACGGTGTAAAAAGTAAAGAGTTACTTATTAAATACGGGGTTCCCCAAGGAGCGGTGCTTGAACCTTTTTTGTAATTATTTATGTTGAAGACACCGTTATTTTTTATTAAAGAAATTCATGGGTTTTGGTTGAAAATTTCGCTGAGGAAGACATAGTTCAAATTTTAAAATGGTTGGAAAGAAGATAACTAACAATTATTAATATAAAAAAAATCGAAGTGTTCACCTTTCGCTTATCACAAAATCGGATTACCAAATTGTAGCGTTTTAAGAAAACCACGTCAATATTGATATCATCTTTCTACAGACTCTATAAAGTATCTGGGTATAACGATCGATCAGCATCTTCGTTGGAACCTTCATCTTAATAAGATGCTTCAAAAATGTATATCGAAAATAATGTTAGGTAAAACAAGAACTTTTCTTCAGATCAGCTATACTTAGAGGCTAAACTGTTAGATACATACAATTATACTTTTTCTTTCTGTGTAAATCAATTTAAAAATAGAAAAACAAAATATTGACCATAAGTACCTACCCAACCCGGTACTATAGGACATATAAGTCATTTATACCTGTCCCCTAGAGTTTTTATTATTCTACCATTAGAAATAACAAGTACAACATATTTTAGTCGGTTTAAATTCCTTTTGTAAAGTCACCTATTTAATATTCCACGTGATTAATTCCGGATAGAAATGAACTGATATATTTTATTTGCATAATGATTTTGTGCGTATAAATGTATACCTACACAATATTTTGTCCCATTTCTTTGTTTTTATCTTCTTAATGTATCTATTTGTTCTAGTAGCTAAATGTTGAAGTTAATATTTAACAATATCTTTCCCACTGACCGTTTGGGGACTATTATGGGCTTATGTTGTGTATTTGTATATTTTATATTTTTATATTTGGTGTTGTTATCATATAACTTTTTTTGAAATTAAACGTTATTATTATATTATATTATAATTATTATTAGTCAATATTATGTTAAACAATACTCAATAATTTACCAAAATTTGTTTCAGACGTTAGTTTTGATTAAAGGGCTTGTTAAACAAACTTTCTAGCACCCTAGACACAGTTTCTTCTAATTATTTCTTCAGTCCACAAATCGCAATAAAACTTGCACTATAAACTTGTCTACACATTTAATGTTTTGGTCCGCAAACTTGTGGGTCATCGTTGAATAAGTAAGTACGACTGAATATTTGTTCTTGTTTGCCTGTGTAAATTTTTTTTCCTTAGCTCGGCACTAACAAAATGACATATATTATGAATAAAACATTTGACGATTTTTTCTCTTCCAATAAATATTACTTTTTCTAGATACAAAAATTACGAAAAAACGGTATAAAAACTGTTACTCACCCTTCCAAAAACAATCAAAAGAATACAAAAAACAGGGTACACACCAAAAGTAATCACTCAATTTTCAAGCACATGCAACAAATCGTACAGCCGGTATCGTACCGCGTTACAGTACCCAAAGCATTCGACATAAACGAAAGGAATATAAACGAAGAGTTTATTAACTGAACGTTGTGGTACCATTTCTGGTGGTACCTTTATCTGGTGGGACAATTTTTCTCACGCTTACGGAACACTATTCGTGAGTGTAATTTTCGTATTAAACAGAAATAATTGACATAGATATTGGTGTAGTAATATTGACGATATAATTTAAATTAATTTGTAAATGAACTAATGGTGAATTAATACTTGTATGAATTTAGTGGCGACCGCCAGTAAATGTTTTCACTATGTGTCTAAAAACCAAAATAAGTTGCATAAGTTAATTTTATAGTTATTTGTATGCTTAGGCCGCGAAATACATTTTTAACGTACCGAAAGAACAGTTATCGCCGAGGCCGTTTGCGGCCGAGGCAAGATAATCTTGAGGTCGTTAAAAAGTTTCGCGGCCATGGCATACACACTATTTTTCGTGCAATCGTTAAAATCATTAAACTAGATAATTGTAAATAAATATATCATCGTTTTAAAATCAACAGCAGTTTAATTCATTTAACAATGTGTGCTATGGAAATGTTATGTTTCAATATTTACAAAATATTTTGACAGTTCTTGTTTCAACTTCTGGAGTAAATATAAGTAATAACACAAACTGTAAAATTAATATTAACATTAATTCATCCTAAATAATATAAGTACTTATGTATTTGTTGGCATTCAATAAAAAATAATCCTTGTCTTTGTAGTATTTTAGAAATGTCAAATTTGGAAGTGACGTTTGGTTTCGCAGCCGTTGCTATGGGTAACGGCCGCTAAATTGAATTTCGCGGACTGTGTTGAGAACGCGAAATACTGACTTTGCGTCCGATTGCACGAAAAAGTGTTTTTCACAATGCGAGCTATGTCGAGTGAACTTTCTAAAGCCTGTAAAAAGATAAAAGAATGACAGGAAAATAATCGCAACCAAAGAAAAGGCCGTGTCTGGGTTAAATTGGTCGTCGACCTTCTTTGGGTGCTTCTGCAAAATTTCTAGGAAACCTCGCAGCAGTGGACTCTACAAGCTTTAAAAACTAGAGTCCGACCACAATAACTTTGGGACACCACGTGATTCAACGTAGGGCCGCCTCGAATGCGATGCGATCTCTGACTGGCTGCGGCTGTGAATCAGCGGTGGCGGAGCAGCGGCGCTTTATTTTTATGTAGCTTCTTTATTTTCATTTCAGTGTTGACAGCAGACCAGACAGTACTTTGCTTTCGTTCTTCTTGTGCAATTTTGTTGTTGCGAATAGTGAATTTTTCATGTCTTGGAAGTTTTTGTTTCATGTCTCCCATGAGAGTGAAACAAGGAAAAGCTTTGCATAAGGGCTTTTCAGAAACTATGATCGGGTTAACCCGATCATGATAATCTGGAACACGATCACTTACGTTCGGAAAGTGAACGAATTGAGCGGGTCATAGTCATATGATTGGATCCTTTCTACCCAAGTATACCGGTGGGTAAATGCGATTAGCTGACGTGTTGTTCCGTTTCAATCGTTTTCTTTAACCTCTAACCTAAAAGTCAGGTAAGCTGCGTAGTTGACAGGTGTTACTATTCAGCTTTTCTATAAAAAAATAATTTGTTGGCTTCAAAATTTAGTGTTAGTTGGTTGTTTTTTGTCAGTGATTTAGCGTGAACGATGAGTGAAAAACAAGTTATAGCTCTTCGTTACTCTTAGTCAGGATTATTACCAACGAATAATGAATGGCATTTTTGAAGCAAGCAATGCATATTTTAATAAATATTCCTCCTCGTCTTCCTCATACTCCTCAAAAATAATAGTTTGGACCTATTGTATAAAAAACCTGTCCATGTTTGTAATTCGCTAATAATTATTATTGAACAATTAAAATCTTTCTTACAACTGAATAAAGGGTCTCTGATAAAGCTCTATGAACACAGAAAAACTATAAAAAATCTATCCACGAAACTTTTGATAATAAAAGGTTTCTAGGTCAAGTTTCAAGTTTGACGTTTCCACAAAAACAGCTCGCGTCGTTCGGAAACTCAGATAAAAATCTCGTTCATGGTTAGGATCCGCAATCAGCTGATAGGTGATCTATCTGATCCAGGATTACGGTTTCCGAAAAGCCTTATAGTCAAACAAAGGTAATTATAGATCGGGTTGCTGAATTTATGCCCACTTATGTATTGGATGAATTTAACCCTAATGAAAAAATATGGGCATCAGTCAAAAATTGGGTAGCTGCTCATAATACTACATTTGTTTTAAAGGATGTCGAAGCATTAACCGGAAAAAGATTCGACGAGTTGCTACTTAGTGAATGGACGAATGTTTGTCGACACGTCAAAGAATACATAGAACGAGAACACATCTACGATAATACTGGCTCTTCTGATGAAAGTTTCTTAGATCTTGGTAGCGGCAGTAGTACACCTGCACAACCATTACGATCAGCTGATGACTGAGATTAATAATAAGATTATATTTATGATAAGTTTAAGTTGACATTTCAGATACGTTTGTGAAAGTGTTTAGGTTTGGAATATATTAAATATAGATTAGGTAAATTGTTTTCTTCCTTGCTAATTATTTCATAAATTCAAAAAAGGACCAGCTTTAATCCCGTCGCCTACCTGCATAAAGCGAGTGATACCATTATGTAATTTTCTACAGGTATCCAAAACCATAAAGTTTGATATATATTTGAAATAAATTCCGTACAATAAATTTAGTATGAAAATTACTGATACGCCACTGGCTGATACGCCACACCCGCGACCACGTGATGTCCCAAAGTTATTGTGGTCGGACTTCTACCTTCGAATGACAAAGCTACATTCTCATACTCTTCTGGCCACTAAAACTGGCAGACGCACGCCGACGTGCAAGCAATGCATGCAAAAATAAAAAAATATTATGCAAGTCGATACTTAATGTGCGTCCTCACCGAGACGACACTGTCGACTTGGTGTGTACTTTGCAATCCACGGTGTCGATCGACAAAATAAATCGATCGACATGTCGAATTATTTTCCATCGACTGTCGGTAAACATGAAAGAGCAGTCTATCGACTTTAGTGTGTGGACGTGTTTTCGACGTTCGACATTCGACAAATTGAGTACTCAGTGACGTCTTGACGTTTACGTGGACATCGTAGTCGTGTATTTTCTTAGAAAATGGAATCAGAACAAGCCAAAGTCATAGTTTTTATTGAGGCATATCTTCACATCTTCGTCAGACATGTTGATTAAACTGATCGACAACCTTTCTGTCAACTCTGGTGTGGACAGATGCAGTTATGTCCACTTGTTGATCGACCATGTCGATCGACTGTCGACTTGGTGAGGACGCACCTTTATACTTGCTAATTTAATTTACTGTCACGCTAGTTTTTATTAGCGCCACTAAATTCATGCATGTGTAAACTCACCTTGATGCAATAGTCAATAATGTATTAGGCTATATTATATTAAATAGCGGATTAGAGCAATTTAAAATAAATTGAATACGTTCATATTGATCGACCGAAGGGAGTCCGCGAAATATACCTGATCAGAAGTATGTATGACATTGTATTTCGTTATAAAACAAGTAAAGGTGCCATTGGTTAACGTCCTGGTTTTTAAGAATTTTGCGAAGCATATTTTATTGTGTAACGGTGTAATGCAACTATTTTGAAAAAAAAATTGGGATAAACATGATTTAAAACGATTTATTCATAGGAACACAATTTCATATCATGGATAAAATTAATTGAAATGTGAACGCATTCAATTATGGTTATTTTCATAACTAGGGCGAAAAATACACTTTCCGCATGTGTTAAGAACAAGTTATTAATAAATGCAATAGTTGCGTGCGGTGAAGTGGTATTGAATTGGAATTAAAAAATAAATATAATTCTATTTATTAATTATTTCAAACATCATTAATATTTCCATCCTTACATAGGTAATATCACTAATTGACAATTGGGTAATCCAAAACTATAATTATTAAGTTTTGTCTTTAGATTAACAGAATAAAATGGAAATAAAAATGTACTGTGATTATGCAACATATAATGCAGAAACGTCACTAGTTTAAATGTGAAGTTGTCGATAGTTTGTTGTTCGATGATCAAGCTTGATCAGGACGAAGAAATAATTATAGGATGACATAGATTTGACATCTATCATTGTAGTTTGTTAAATTTGATGCGTTGTTTTCAGTTTTTATTATTTGTATGTTGTGGTATTGTGTTAGATCATAATTTAAAATAGATTTAGTATTAAGATTGTGCTTTGTACCATGCTGTACTAATACAAAAAGGAGCGGTACCAAATAAAGAGTTCACCACTTTTCGGAGCAAAGATAGAAGAAGAAAAAGTTGGTTTGGAGCCTATGTTAAAACTTCGACAAATTATCTTTGTGGTCAAGATAATTTTAATATAAGTTGAATACATAATTAAAGAAAATTACTCATTACATATAGCAACCAAAGTGAAAGTACAAGAAAATGCGAAAAGACTATTACAAAATGATGTTACTGACAGGTCGGCCATATTGCGGTGAGTCCTGATTTCATATTCTATTTAGTTTTTACTGTTTACTACTAAACCACGAATGACAGTTTGACGGACTGTAAACATAGACGCACTATGAAAAGATCAACTATAGAATTTACGTACCTTGTTTATAAAGGAACGTAAGTGCATGACGTAACGTAAGGGGAACGGACTGGAACGGAAGAGTTGGCCAGCTTTTATCTTTTTACAGCGCGTTTTTACGTCCGGCCAACCAAAGAAATAATTTTGTGTGATGTCAGCGTGTCTATCAGATGTCATTTAATGTTGTGTTTTTGAATGTTGCATACATGGAGACTTAGTCTCCATGGTTGCATAGATTGGTATAGATATCCTTTGTTTACTGTATAGTTTAGCGTCGTTTTTCGAGTTTGTGCTTGTCGACACTTTTCCAATGCTACTACACACAATTGTAGTCCCACGGAAACAAAAAGAATATCTTCATTCATTTCGTAATCCATTGTGATTCAAACTATATGAATATTTAGATAATAATAAAAAATTTAAAGCTCAAAACAACATAGGACACAGGCTGTAGATGATTTGTATAATTTCTAGGTTAATTTGAATTAATTTGAATGTCGCGAGTATGTTACCTCTGCCCATGCGCAAAATTTCCTTTCCGTTTATTTATAACTGCAACAATTTTTACATATCGTTCGTTACGTATCCAGTGCGTCTACGTGTGGTATACGTTTACATTCCGTCAATCTATAAATCCAGCTTTAGACTTTAATTAGTAAAAAGTTCTTGAAATTATCAAAAACGCCATTATTTTGTAGTGTTGGTAAGTATGGAGTGCGGGGAGCATGAGATAAGATATCTTCTTTTTTGTATTCCGGCTTTTTCAACCATGCGAGATGACTATTTTCATTTATGTTTCTGTGCACCTCAATCTGTTGCTCTTCAATCAAGTAATTCCTCTGTTGATTGCTTTTTTCGTCGTCTGACATTTTAATTATTATTTAATTCAATTCAGAAACAGTTTATTGACTGCGCCATGTCTTATTTGTAAAGTTTTTATTATTTAAATAAAATGTATATTCCATTGACATTGTTCTACAGTCTGTCTGACAACTAACTGACTTACACCACATGTCAAAACACACAAACTTCAACTCCAGGTGATCAGAGGAACCAGTCCAATATGGCCGACCTGTTAGCTTATTACTAGCTCAACGTCAGGTCAAGGTGTCAGGCTTTTTCAAATTTGCTGTATGGAAAAATATTATTTTGTGTGCTTCTGTCCTTTCTAAGACAATTTTCCCTATCATTAAATACATTCTTTAACGAAGTCCTGACCCTTTTGCCTTTTGTTCAAATATTTATATGGCAGTTTATAGTGTCATATCCTGCCGCCCTCCAGTTTTTCTGCTTTTGTAAGGTTTCTTCTATTATTTTATTTGCTCTTCTTCTTGTTTATTTCTGTTGCGTATCCTGCCTTTTCTTCGAGGTTTCAGGATTCTAGATTGATATCTGATTTTCTTGCTGACGCATCTCATTCTTGCGCGGACGATTTGGCCCTTGTGATATACGGAGAAGATGCCCAGGCGCTTATGGGCGAGCTGGAGGTGGTATTAATGAGGATTAACTCGTGGATGGAGGATGTAGGATTGGAGATCGCCCCGGAGAAGACGGAGGCCGTAATCCTGAAGGGCTTGCGGGACAGACGTGACGTGGTATTCATATGCGACGATCAGGAGATGGTTCCAAAGAAGGCGGTGAAGTACCTAGGCGTCTATATAGACGATAAGCTGATGTTTAGCGAGCACGTTAACAGAATATGTGGGAAAGCGAGTAGGCAGGTGGCAGCGCTTACGAGGATCTTACCTAACTTAAGGGGACCTGGGTACTTCAAGAGAAGGGTACTATATGGTGTCGTGGCTTCGATCCTGCTCTATGCTGCGCCAGTCTGGGGCCAAGTTGTCCGCGTCAGCAAGTACAGAACAATGCTTATGGCGATGCAGAGGAGGATGCTTTCACGAGTTATATGTGCCTACAGGACAGTCTCGGCGGAGGCCAGCGCAGTGATCGCGGGAATACCGCCCATTGATGAAACAATTGTGGAGAGGAGAGGCTTGGCCTTGGGTGGCGAACCAGTCACTGAGGCGCGGAAGAGAGCAGCGAACTTGGAAACTATGGAAAGGTGGCAGCGCAGATGGGAGGCAGAAGCCAATGTAGCTCAATGGACGAAATCCCTCATTCCGGATGTGAGGGAGTGGATGGCCTGCAAGGTTAAGAAAGTGGACTTTCATATAACGCAAGTACTGTCGGGGCACGGCAGCTTCAAGTCATATACATATAGGATTAAGAGGACCGAGACTGACCGGTGCGATTACTGCGAAGGGATGGACGATCCAGAGCATACAGTGTCGTGATGCCCCCGATGGTGCGAGCAGAGGTTGAGGATGGAGTTGGCCATGGGTAGCAGAATGACTACAAGGGGGCTCATATCCTGGATGATGACGTCGAAGGGAAATTGGGAGGTGGGCCATAGTTTCATTAAGGAGGTGATGACCAAGTAGGCGGAGGAGGAGAGGTTGATGAATCGACCATAGGCAGACCCTACTGCCCGATGCAAGTCTACACGACAGTCCCGGGCTCTAGGGAGGATGAGGTGGTTTTAGTGGGTAGCCGTAAGGGGTAGTCCCACACTACTGGGGAAAGGTAGAGCGAGTACCTGGTGCGCATAAAGCGTTTCCACCTGCAAAAAAAAAAAAAGGATTCTAGATTGATATCTGACGCATCTCATTCTTTCTCCAAACTTCTTTTTTTGGAATCTCTTACCCTTATTTAATTTCTGTTGTTTTTTTAGATATTTTTATGTTTAGTTATTTTCAGAATTTTTTTTTGCAATAATCCTAACGAGTGTATTATGGTATATTCTTTCTAAAGGATACAAACTTGTTAGTTTGTTAATAACATTATAATACCTTGGAATTCACTGTTACTATTCAGAAGTGTAATTGATATTAGTTTTGTGGAATTACAGATAGAGCTAATTAAAAAATATTAGCCGTAATAATGAATAATGTATTAGAGTAACATGCATCATATTATATTAACCGTTTAGTATAATTTTAAAGAATTTAAATGAAAGGGAGAACGTAACAGAAGCAAATATGTTCACCGATTAAAAGCACCTGTTGACACATATACATAACGTTAGTTTTCATCACAGAATACACAACAACAAGAAGTGAACCCCGGCGAAAATCCTTTGATGTTTAAGGGGTAAAAATAAATAACCTTGAAGGTTACAGCTAACTCTGGCATACACTATGAATCATAATAAATGCTTACAGCTTCACTCAAATCACACTGAGAAAAAGTAGTTTGACATACAGTTTTATTTTATCAAATTAGACCTAGTTTGGGTCTGTAAAGACCATGAGAAAGAGGCCTACATGCGATCGTATGACATATGACAACTAATTTGAAAGATGGCTTCCGCAGATTCTTTTTTTACGAACGTCTCACGACAGTAAGAATTTGGCTTTCACGCACTTGCGCACTTTGAGATTTTTAAATTCACATGTTTCTATCGTGCGACGTTGTAAATTGTCACTTTCAAGTTGTCTTGTCGTGGTGTTTCTTGACGACGAGAAGTATTTTTTTTAACTATTATAGGTATACCCGTTGAGTGAAATTTCACTCAACGGTATACCTAGTTATATGCTGAAGATGAATCTGAATGTAATATAATATTATTAATAAAATATTGCATTAACAATTTGTGTTCTTTCAATATTTCAACAAACATAATTGAAAATCTTAAATAAAAATCTGTTATTGCAAACTGACCCCAGTTTTAAATAACTAGGTAAGTATTATACAGTGTGTTTTTTGTAACGATGACTAGGATTTTACATGGTAAAACTCTATAACTTATGTGAAACTAAAAATAGGTACATGGTTTCTAATGCATTAAGAATAGCTAGGTACATTTTAAAAATATTTCCAAACAACTTTGAAGCTCAGAAAAAATTATACTTTTCAAATTCCTCGTATCATTTAATTCATTTCAGGTGAATACCTATGTCATCACTTTGAGATGACTGATATTTTAGGAGGTTAAAATGTGCAATTTTTCCAAAATTGAAAGCCTAAAAATAATACATTGTAGTATGTTATCTGTGGTAGTACCTACTATACCTACCTATACCTAATAGAATCGAAATCAGGAAAGATGACGTAAGACATCAAGTGTTATTTCCTGTACCATTTCCAAAGTGATATCGAAATAAGCTCTGAAGGTGAGTATTTATGTAAGATATCGTCATAGATTTTTAGTTACCTACCTATCCAAAAAATAACAAAAATCTTGAAAGGATGCCCTCCCCAAGGTTTCCTGTCTACAATGGAACCGGCAACGTCGCACGATAGGAACATGTGAATTTAAAGATCTCAAAGTGCGCAAGTGCGGGACAGCCAAATTCTTACTGTCGCGAGACGCTCGTCTTTTTTTTTTCGCTTCTTATCTGTTGGTGTTTTCTTTGGTTTTCATCAAAATAACAAAAATGGTCATCGTAACGGTTTTGTAAAAAAAAATTAGAAAACTCCCAATACTTTTTTGAAGTAATTTTTGTATTAATAAGAAAGTTTCCAAAATAAAAGCTCAAAATACACTGTCAAACAAAAAATGTAGGCGACCTACAAATGTGCAGATAATTTTAGTAGCAATAATAATAACAAAGACGTCATTGTAATAGTAGAATTAACCTTTTTCTTAGGAAGATTTAATAAAGATCCTCTGGCGGCAGCACCAGGGGGGAGGTACATATGTTTTTTAAATTCTGTATTGACAATGTCAAACGTGCGTCCTATTATTTGAAAGAGTTGAATGTTTTGAAAGTAATTTTCTGGATCTATAAAGAATATTTTTAGGTTTTGATTTTGCTCAAGGTTTCTCAATCATTCTAGTTCTCCTAAATTATCATGTAAACATTATTTGTGGTTATCCACAGTAAAAGCCGTTCTAATTGATATTAAGAATAAGTTAAATAATGAGTTTATGAATTAACCTTAGCGTATCTCTAGGTCAAACAAAAATATACCTACCTTTCTTTTCAATTCACGCGATCGTGATCAGGATTTTAAACAAAACAAGGTCTATCCGTTTTCAATATTTTGAAATGATATTTGAAAAAAATGATGGTGATATCATCGACTTGAAGATACAAACAATAGCCACTTTATTTTAAACAATTAAAGATCCATATGAAGATATAGGAAGACCGGAGAAATATTCATTGGGAGAGAAGCTGTATCAAAAAGGTCATCATATTGAAAATACTGAATATTTACAGTAACAATTGTACCGGGAATTCGCCATAATAGTATATTATTAAACGAGCAATTCATGATAGCCATTATTCACGCAGGGTGACGTTTGAGTCCCGAACCGTAGGCGAGGGGCGCAAGTCACCCGAGTGAATAATGGCAATAAATTGCGAATAGAATACTATACTTTGTCCACGACCCTTGATTTCATTATTAAATAAGGCGAGTAAAGAACGGAAAGTAATAATTTGGTATTATTGACAATTCTAACGTCAAAATTAATAAATTTCAGGAGTACGTCAAATGTGAAATATAGAGATGGGCGATACTGTGTAAAGTATCGATACACCGTACCGTTATAAATATAGGGCCAATTGCACCGACTATTTTAAGTGAAGCTTAGAGATACCCAAGCAGCATTTGGACGTTGCGACGTAGTTACATAACGTTGGGCTAGACAACCCAACGTTGGCATCCAACGTTGTAATGACCACGTCACGACCCAAATTTGCACCTAAATGGGGAATAGAAATTCGAGTCGTTACGCCGTCGGCACTGACTTTGATTGTCTTATGCATTCGACCATATCCAACGTTGATTAACGTTGCGCAAACCAACTTCATTTTAAGTATTGGATTTGTGACATTCCCACAACTAATAGTATAATTTAAGTAATTTATTTTGGAAGAAATGTGGAGGTCTTTGAAACTCGACCAAATATGGAAGTATTTTTAACTAACAATCTGATTCTTAGTTTGAGTCATGCACGTAAATTATGAAAAGTATAATATACACATTTTTATTACCAGCAAAACAAAAATCATAAATGAAGTTCAATTTTTCGATTAACCACGGCCAATATTGTGGCAAAAAACAAACGCACTTCAAAAATATTTAGGAATGAGCGAAAAAAAAATTATGTCATTTATTATTTTTATTAATATGGCTGTATTTATATTTAAAAATAGTATACAAAGTCTCCATTAACACAAACACTGGTCTCAAAACTTTTAAAAGTTCATTAGAATATGTTTTTTTTTAAATAAATTCGCGAATCAAACAATGGCGGCCAAATCAGTTACATGCCAACATGGTGGATTTTCTAAACGACCTAATCTATACCAGAATACTACCTATTTGGACAGGAACACCTTTTTCCCACACCTAATTGCGACCTTTTCCGACTTTCCTTTTCGTTAGACGATTAGTAAACGTTGAAAAGACGGTATGTGAATACAACGTCAGTTGAAAGTTGGCTCGACGGCCCAATGACTAAATATTCCAACTACCGCAAGGCCAACCTAGAGGACGTTACTTAAAGCGACGAAAAGACAACCAGTCATTTTTTAAAATCATAACCTCTCAACAATATCCTCACTTCTAACCTAAAAATGAATCATTTTTTAAAAGTGGTGTTTATTCGAGTTTAAAACGGCTTGGGTTCCTTGGTTTACAGTTCTTTCTGAACACAAGTTACTCTACAAACCAGTTAAGGTATATATAATTTCAGAACTAGATAAAACCATTAGGAGGTCTGTATCTGTATCTGTAGAGTAGGGAGGGTGAGTGTAGGCTCACAGCACTTAGGCCACATATGACCCATTGTACATCCTCCCGAGGAGTTGTCCTCCTAGGTCATCGTCCATCCTGTCCTTCTCAGGAAGGTGAACAGGTCACCAGGAGACATCTCCTTTATATCGGCAGGTGTAGGCCAAGACTCACCGAACACACACTCTCTTATCGACGATAACTCCGGACACTCGCATAGGACATGCCTGACAGTCTCATCTTCCTGTTCACACATCCTGCATAGAGATGTGTCCACTAGCCCCATAGTATGGAGGTGTTTCCTTAGTTGACAGTGGCCAGTCAGGAATCCCACTGTTATACGTAGGTTTCTTCTGGTCATCGCCAAGTATTTTTTCGGCGCCATCTTCCCAGGGTCGCCCAGGGTGATCCTGGCAAAACTGCATCCTTTGATTGCCTCCCATCTCTCAAGGGATTGAGCATGGGTGTAACGTTTGGCTAGTTCCGCAATTGTCGAATCCGTCAGGCCGTAGGTGTCACTGGGTCCAAGAATTTTCAGTCCAGCGGCTTCCCTGGCTAGAGAATCAGCAATGCGATTTCCTTTACTCCTGTCGTGCCCTTTAACCCACCTCAGGATAATATTGTTATCTGCCGAGGCGTTAGCTAAATCTTGGTGGCACTCTAGTACTAGTCTTGATATAACACGTTGTCTGTTCAAGGCTAATAGGGCTTGTCTACTATCAGTGCAGATTATTATGTTTTTGTCAGAAATTCCTTTTCTGATTAGTTCTTTTGTGGCAATTGAGATACCAGCCAGTTCTGTTTGAACTACGCTGGTATTGTTTCCCATTCCCCACTTGATCCTTAGGCTTAGTGCTCTCGAGTAAACTCCACATCCTGAGCCTTCATTCATTTTTGAACCATCTGTATAAATGCGTATTGCATCTGCAGCATCTGGCTCTGTGTTGTGTTTTATTTGTATTTTGTAGGGTTTATTAAACAAAAATCTGGGTTTAATTGCATCATTGGCTGCCTGCAGCAGAGGTAGCGCAGTAAGCGCTTCCTGCCATAGGCTTAACCGCAAATTGCCCACTCCTACTTCGGGGTTTACACCAGCCTTGCGCAATCGTACCATGGCCATCAACGCAACCTCCTTGACATACAGGTCCAGAGGGGTCAGACCAGTAATAAGCTCCATTGCTGCGGTTGGTGTTGTTCTCATGGCTCCTGTTATGTTTAAACAGGCCATTCGCTGTATTTGATATAGTTTTTGAATGGCCGTTGCTTGTAGAACCTTCGGTCCCCATGCAATTGCTCCATACGTTAACATAGGTCTTATTATTGCAGTGTAGATCCAGGAGACCACTCGGGGTGACAGCCCCCATGTGCGTCCCACTGTTCTCCGACACTGTTCATAAGCCACATATGCTCTTTTTGCTCTGCTGTGTAGATGAGAGTTCCATGTTAGTTTCCTGTCGAGGGTAATACCAAGGTATTTCACCTCTTCCGAAAAGTTTAGTTTGCTTTTGAAGATTTCGGGGGATTTTAAACCCGATAAACTCCTTTTCCTGGTAAAAAGGACCATCTCAGTCTTCCTGGGATTGATCGAAAGTGAGTGTTCCTTACACCATGTTTCAATTAATTTGAGCCCATCCTGCGCTCTATCGCACAGTGTGTTCACAAATTTGCCTGTCTGCAAAATAACTATGTCATCTGCGTATGCAATTGTGTAGATTCCATTGTTGTTGAGGTGATTAATCAGGGTGTCCAGGACTATGTTCCACAGAAGGGGTGATAAGACCCCTCCTTGCGGACATCCCCTCATGACCAGTCCTCTTACTGTGATGTCTTCTACATTGATAACCATTAGGAGGTTGTGGTAGCCCTGAATGAGATAAATTAAACTCCTGATTTTCAGAAACAATAACTTATTTATTTTACGTTATATACTCAATATTACATTCAATATATTACTTTTAATAATGACATCTATGTCGTATTTTCCTAACGTCTAAATGTCGACTGACTCACGTCACTATTCGACTCCTTGATCTTCATTACTCCTCGCCCAGCGGTAGCTGATTCAGAGGTCCCCACAGAGGTAAACACGAAACCAAACCTGTGTCAAAGCGGAATATTATATTATGTAACATAGTTAAATGTTTATGTTTGTCTCATAATAGTTTTTAGAAAGGTTTACAGTTACTGAATAATATCGTTGAGAGAAAAAATGTTTCACTTAACGATAATATATAAAACAAATTAAAAACACCATCAGAGACAAAATAACTATTCCAAACTCAGTTGATGGTTATTTGGTAAATCTACAAGGCCAGTTAAGTTGTATATATATATATATATTCTGTAAAATGTCAATGAATGTCTAAACGGCTCCTGTTTTGTTTTCGTAATTCGGACATCTTTATAATTTATCAGACAAAAATCTATAATTAGATAAATAAAAAATGAGGTTAGGTTGGAGATTGTGCCATTGACATAATATAAAGATTATATTATTATGTCAATGGATTGTGCGAATATTTGAATTATTTTTAAACGTCCGCCCATAGGTCAAATAATAGGAACAAGTTTTAGGCGTGTTTTTATGACCAAAATTGAAATATGCGGATCTAAACGTTCTTAGAACGTCGTCTTGTTCCAAATTAGTACGAAGACATGAAAAAGGTAAAAATGAACGTTGAGCGAACGTTGTCTGTCTAACAAGAAATTACGTTCGATTTGCTGACGTCGAGTAGTCATTGGCCCGATCGACTTCGAAGTTCTAACGTCGTATTAAGTTATGAACTGATGTTGTCGGTGAACGTTGATACAAACAACTAAATAATACCCAATACCAACGTTGATTTAAGTAATCATTAAGTAGGAAGTCAGAATAATGCTGCTTGGGTAAGGGCGACTTAAAGTTAATATTTTTGTTGCACCGTATGTCAAACTCAATGTAAACCTCCCTTAACCTAAGCCGTCAATTTCGAAGGCTTAAGAGAAAACTTAAATTCTGTCAACCTAAAAGTTGTTGTGTTTTAATAAGAAAATGGATATTTTCAATGATTATTTAGATGTTTTAGAAATAATAGAACGTGGTTTTCCGAGACGGATATTTGTTCGGTCATATGCCATTATTGTCATTATTTGTTTATGACATTTTTGTGTGGCTTGGGTGTGATTGTGATTTTTTTATTCATTTGGTGAATTATTTTATACTAAGTATATGCAAAATGTCTCTCAAAATTTTTCTCGGTGTGTCAGGATCTCTCTTTGGGTTGTTGGCATTTTGATAAATCTGGGATACAATGTCGCTAACTCCCTAGATACTTTTGCTATGGTTCTGCTAGCTGTAGCTACATCAATTTGCATAAAATGTGCAACAGTTATCAGAAAACCTGAGCTTGCAAAATATCTCAGACAAGTTAGTAACTGGTTGATTGGACTAAGGCTGTTGTTCCTAAAAGCATTTCACAGGAACGTACCTATATAATCTAGGTATTTTATACTTTAGCGATAGATGTGTTAAACACAAGGTCTGTAAACTTTGTTCGACAAAGTATTGAGTAAGTAACTACATAATTACAATAGAAATATATTTGGATTTATTACCTGTCTTCATGAAACTCCAGGCTATCTTCTATTAAACTTAAAATAAACAAAACAGTTTCTTCGTAAAATCTAAATGTCTTAAAAAAAGTTAAATTGTCCATTGTGTGAAAATAATTTGGCCGAACAAATATCCGTCTCGGAATCCTATTATTTCTAACACATCTAAATCATCGTTGAAAATATACATTTTCTTATTAAATACAACAAACCAACTTTTAGCAACTTTTAGGTTAACAGAATCTAAATTTTCTTGTAAACCTCCGAAATTGACGGCTTAGGTTAAGGGAGGTTTACATTGAGTTTGACATACGGTGCAACAAAAATATTAATTTTAAGTGGCCCTTAACTCTAAGCTTCACTTAAAATATTTGGTCAAGAAATCTAAAAATAGATGGCCATTTTTTGTACTATTCCAAAATTGTATTGACATCGCTTCCCTAGATAGTCGCAATATTCAAATGAAAACAAATCCTACATCAATTTACTCAAGAATTCACAAACGCAGGGGCTTTTCGTTATGTTAAAAAAAACTAATAAAGCCTAATTTTACTGTGTGTCTGCAATCTGAAAAAATTCATCACAAATGACTTGTCGATTCCTGAGACTAAACATGAGCAGCCTTTTGTTTTATTTGAAATATAAAATAAATTTGAAGCAATATACTGCACTAGTCTTTTTGTGGGGTACAAATGCACCGGTAATACGTTACTTCCTGAGTTCCGGAGTCAAAAGGGTAAATTCTCTTCTTACAATTTTCTTAGAATCTCCTGTATTTCAAGTATATTCTTGCCACTAGTTTCGGGTAAAAAAAAATACACAGCAATTGCGCTTAAAAAACAGCAACTTCCAAACATCCATAAGCACAAATGAATTCCAAATATCTCTGATACAATAGGAAAACCAAACTCAAACATTGCTAGGAGTAAGACGTTATAAGAGGCTAGTATAGGCGCTGCACTTGCATTGAAGTGAGGTAGAAAAAGTTCATTCATCATGCTTATCGGTACTGGACCGATACCAAAAGAGTAGATGATGAAGTAAGCAAAAATTGAAATTAATGATACCCACTGTAGGTGAGGGATTAATGATGATTGTATATCCTTTAAATAAATAAATAATCCTAAAATAATGACAGGTAAACCAGCTCCTATACATGATAGCATTAATAACCTTTTTCTACCAAATTTTTCCACTATCGCAGAAGCTATCGAGAAACAACAAACTTCGACCACTCCTACTATAATAGCGACGGTCGTTCCGGATAGTTTTGTTTTAGTTTCATCAATGATGGGAGCTAATAAAGACAATACAACAGGAGCACCAGAAAAAATTTGTATCGTTATTGGCAACATAGTTAGAAATATACCAATTCTTGATTCTTTCACTCTAAAAATATCTAAAACACTTTTTTTATTTTTATTTTGTTGTGTTGAAATAATTTTGCTTATGATACTGAAATCTCGATCTATTTCACTCTCATTCTTGTTACTCCGCAGCTTACGAATCGCATTCAAACAATCTATTTCCCTTCCTCTCGATAATAAATAAATTGGACTATCTGGCGCCCAAAAAAATAGTATCAAAAAAGGAGCTAGTGGTAGAGCGGTTAAGAGAGTGAATGTACGAAAACTGAATACGGATCCAAGAATGAAGGAGAAAAGTTGTCCTAATGTAGCTGACGTTGCCATTAAAAAACCAAACTTTGCTCTGTTGTGATCTTCACAAATTTCACTTATATAAATGGGTAATAATCCATAAGATCCCGCGTAGAAGCAGCTCCAGCATGCACCAAATGTTATTATTAGATCTATGCGTTCACTAAATGCTAGAGCTATAATACTGATGAGTAATCCTAAAGCTATAATTTGGTAAGTGGTTTTTCTTCCAATCTGGTCTGCAAGTTTGGGAAATGTTGAAGAGCCTATAAGCCCTACGAAAGCGGGTACTCCTATAAAAAGCGAGGTCTGGAAAGTAGTTATTGGTTTTCCAGTAGGATTGATGTTGGTGTCATTGGATAATAATTTCACTACTGCAAAAGATGAAGAAACGATCTCTGAACCACCAGCGATAATTGGTAACGCTCCTGCAAAACAAAAATACTTATTACATTTGGTTCATCAGATGTAGAAGAACGAAGTCACATCTGATTGGGGTTAGCAGACGAAGCCATGTTCAGATTATGCCACCTGGAGGAGAAAATTGCAAAGCTCATCTGCCACAGCCTAGTGAATATGCGGTCTCTTGTACTAGGCACTAAAGAGCAACTGGCAAAAAATTACATGAAATATTCAGTCTCGAGGCTGTTTGATTATTTAAAAATTATAGTTTAGAAAAACTAAAAAGCTTGCTAGGTAGTCCAACTAAAAAGTAAAAAATAATTCTCAGTATATTAACGTTATGGTATTAACGTGGGGTGCTCTAAATAAATTGTTATAATTTCTTACTAATTCATTTCCGAAATGCAGAGTGTATGAATATAGTACAAAGCATCCCGTGCTATTACCATAATGACTATTTTTCTTCGTTTATCATCTTATTCTTAAATCGATGATAATGTTTTACTTTTTAGTTCGATTCACTATAAGGTGTGTTTTTTTCAGTTTTTTACAAACTGCCAGACCAAAGCTATGTTTTATTCAAATCGAACACCCTATATCCTATATCCTACTACTACATTATATTGTCATCGGTCCTTGACAAGTGTACAAAGTTTGAATTGAATCTGTTCGATTAAAGTGGGTCAGAATCGAGTCTAAAAGAGTCGGCTACAAACACATACATATACAAAAGTGAAGCTAATATAATTTATTTAGCTGACTGATTTTACTTTTGTGATTCATATTCATAACTTCGATTAGTATACAACAAATTGAAAAAAAAACACGAGGCCATGGAGATTAGAAGTCGCGATCTCTTGTTTACTAGATAGGTGCTTTAACCAACCAAGCCACGTCGCCACTTAATACATTTGCTTTAGAAACGTTCAAGCAAAACCTCATGAATTTTTTTATATTATAATTTCAAGATTTAATAACACATTATACTTCATTACTATATTCGATTGTCATCGGTCCTTGACAAGTGTGCAAAGTTTTGAGTTAATCTGTTCGTTTAATGTGGGTCAAAATTGAGTCCAAAGGAGTCGGTTACAAACAAAAACACATTCTCCTTCATGCTAAGAAAATAAAATCCGCCCAAATGCGAAATATGCAATACAATTGTAACAATTATTGATCATATCCTGATAAACTGTCCAAAATATCTCAATCAACGACACCAATAATGATATTAGACTTTGCCTAACAAATGAAAGTAATATAAAAAAGTCATCACGTATTAAAAAAAAATAGATATTTTCAACAGAATTTAACGTATTTGCCCAGAAATATTGAATATCGATATAAAGGCTAATGACCTGATAGTCAATGTTTTGTTATAGTTTTTTCTAAATTGCCAGACCAAGGCTTTGTTTTTTTTCGAACACCCCATATCTTACTACTATATTGTATTGTCCCTGACAAGTGTACAATGTTTGAATTGAATCTGTTCGTTTATTTGGGTCAGAATCGAGTCCAAAGGAGTCGGTTACAAACGAACAAACAAACATTCAAGTAAAGCTGATATAAGCGTGCTAAAAATATAGTTTAAAAAAACTAAAAAAACACGATTTTAAAGAATGTTGGACTAAAAAGTTAAAAATAATTTTAAAAATTAAATTATGACAATAGTACATAAACAATACTAGTTTAATTGAGGGAAAAGCGTGGGGCGCTTGATATACGACAAGCACAAAGCGTGTTTTTTTAGTTTTTTTAAACTATATTTATTTTTAACTTTTTAGTTCGATTTATTGTCTATAGATTTTCTCTTCAAGTTCTCGTTGATAGTATTATTAATTTCCAACAGAGGGTGCATGAACGTAAAATTCTTCTTCAACAACGCAATAAAATTTGAGGTGTGAAATTCTAAAACTTAATGTTGATGCAGATAGTATATCGAATTTCTAACAGAGGGCGGAGAGTTGTAAAATTAGCTCCGACTTGAAAAGAAAATTAACAGTTATTACTTCGATAACCAATCCAGTCTTGACGTGTGCATAGGTACTAAAAAAAATTTAGGTACTTATGATACATAATCTAAAGATATAGAAAAGGCAAAAACATTTTTGAAAAAAAAATGCAGATACGCCACTTTAGTTTTTAAATCTTAAATCAAAAGAAAGCAATTATACCCGATAAGAACTACTTCGATAAATTTACTAATAGGTAATAATGAGAATCAAGTTAAAAATATGTTAAAGGCAAAAGAACTAGAAGCAAACTATTAAAATATGTTTCGACTGAAGGTCACTGAAAGATAACGTAAAATTGAGTTAATAAATTGATACGCTAATTACTGAATGTCGACATCGAATTCGTTCGGTGCCAGAAGCCGCGGATAGTTACATACAGACATACAAACAGACAAACATACAAGTGAAGCTAATAAAAAGCGTGTAAAAAAGAGTCGGGCTGGAAAATGTAATCCAATCTACTACTAGTACGGCATTATATTTTGATCTTTAATTTAATCTTAACGTTCCAATCAATTGTAAACAAATCCGGAGTCATCATTTTACCGAACATAGGACTTGAAATGCATCCCTGTGACGATATGACACGCTCCCATCTCAAGAAACATAGATGCAAATTGAAAAACATGAAGGGAATGAGTCAAAGAAACGATATGCGTGTACTTAGTTATTACAAAATTTAGATGGGAATTTCGTTTCGTTTTGGTTAGTTAACAAATGATCTATATTTGAATCATATTTATCACGTATTAGTATCAAATTAAACCAATAATAACAAATTTGTGAAACCGGTCGAGTAATAAGTGTGTTGTGTAATTCGTTATTTATTGATTTTATTCCATAATTATTTAATTGTAAGGGGTTGAATCAATTACATTATAATATTAATTTTTACTCACCTACTAACATTGTAAAGTATAAAAAAAGGGTGTCCGGCTTTTTACCACTACAGTCGGATTCAAACTTTCCTGATCCTTTAGTAGGTATATATTTTACTTCTTGTAAACCATTATCATCAAGTTTAGTGTGTTCAGTCTTCAGCATTGTCTTGATTTAATTTTCCGAATGTTCTTAACAATTGAAATTTTAATAAATTTTTTTTTTGTTTACATACCATTCAATTGTTAATACTAAGATATATTTTGAATTTTATAACGTAGGTGGTATTAAAATATTACGTTACACAGTAGATAAATTCCATTTGCGAATTACTTTTATAACCCACTAGTGTTATAAATTTTTTTCTCAAATATTTAACTAAGTTTATTTTTAAAAAATCCACATCTACAATTTTCGACCAACAAAATAGGCATGATGATGACAGTCACTAAGAATAACTAAAATAATCATTTGAAATAATTATATAGAATACAAATATTCTAAAGCAATCACTTATTTGTACATTACAATAGGCATGATGACAGTCACTAAGAATCACTAAAATACTGATTTGATATAATTATATATGATGCAGAGATTCTAAAAAAACTACCCATTTTTATTTTACATGTGTGATGACCAATAGTTTAGTAAAAATATAAGCACAATATTTAACAATCCGCCATCTTAACTCAAACGCCAATCAGAAGAGAGTGACGTCGTACTTTCGGAAATTTGACCTAGATATTTTGTCTTTCGTCCGAACCATAGATCAGTCCGTACTATCTATGGTCCGAACGACTGTTCTGTTTTAAATTTACTTTGTTTGTGATTTAAATTAATTATCAAAATAAACTTTCAACCTACAAGCTTTCAAGTGTTTGAAGTTTGACGTTTTTACCAATGACATAAAACAGTCTGTTGTTATTGTGATTTTTTTTATCCCTTTTATAACATTATGTTTATTGGGATAACTACTATCGATAAAACATTTGTACTAAATTATTAAGTATACCCCCAGGATTACTAAACATAACTCCATTGTTGGCGCAAACTTTTTGTTACTTTGCTATTGGCATTTAAAGTTGCAGTTTTTCAAATTACGCGGCCATTTTTTCAACACTGTATGCCCTCTTCTATTATTTTCCTTACCCTTCTTGATAAATAACCAATGATCTGATTTAAAATGTCATATTATTATTTTAGTTGCGAGTCAAATTATGTGGATAATCTTATTTCTAATACTTTTCTCTTCAAATTTTGAGATTAAACAACTAATTTCTCATTCAAAGTACTAGTGATTAAAGCTAGGTTAGAAATGGTTTAGAAATTTCTAAAATGACAGATTTCTCATTGGCCGGAGCCAGCCTTGGTGAAACGGGATTTAAACGCCAATGCAGTCGGTCGTTCCCCAAACGTTGCCAAATTTACAAACGACTGTCGTCTGCAAGTTATACCCTGACAGATGTGCACTTGTAGGCCAGTCGACAAATCGTATAGAATAGCTGATAGCGGGAGCAATTCCGGACAAGCTGGAAATAATTTTAATTTATTTGATTTGTTGTTAAATAGCACGTATCAAATTTTCGGTGTTTCGGAATTCGGTCCGGGTCCCTAGCAAAAGGGCTACCTGCTCACAGAGACCTTGTCCAAATCCGGAAGGGTGATTTCGTAATTCGGTCCGCTGTCGAAGCAGGTAGATTATTTTTAGCAATTGTTCTTCTGAAGTGCAGAGTGTAAGACGTGTTTATTTGTGTCCGTTATTGTGATTTTGTTTGTTTGTTTGACATGGAAAATATTAATTTCACCTCCATGACGAGTGAAAAGGGTAAGCGTTTATTAATAATAGATGGGTTTAAATTTTGTTTTCAAAAATCATTATCTCAAAAATACGAAGGTGGTTTGGTAGGGGTAGGTTTGGTTGGGTTATTTTTGAAAATTATTATAATTTATTCTTCAAAAATTGACTAGAAATACGAAGGTGGTTTGGTAGGAGTAGGTTTGGTTTGGTTATTATTGAAAATTATTATAATTCATTCTACAAAAAAATTGACTAAAAATACGAAGGTGGTTTGGTAGGGGTAGGTTTGGTTGGGTTATTATTTCACGTACTGTTTTTATTTTTGACGATACGCATTTAGCGTGAATTTTTAAACATGCCAGTACAACAACAATAAGTGTGTACTGTTGGTCCTAAGCCCAAAAAAATGTGAAGGAAAATAAAAGTCAAATTAAACAAATAGTAGGTACACGGGACCCAATTCCGAAATCGCATTTTCGCTGGTGTGACCACACTTCGAATTTAATCCGTTACAGGTAGTCCCTTCCGCAGGTAGCGGGACCGAATTCCGGTGCGTCCCAAATTTTCACAGCAAATTAAATTGTCTATAAAAAAAGTTCTATGTGTTTTTCAGTGCAACTACCTGTTGTAAGTTATAAAGCTGGATATATTATAGGCATTTATCAATTATATCGGTTAATGCCCATTGCTACTTTACAAGACGTAGCATCCCCAAGAATTAATGAAACTTATTTCTTGTAAAGGCGCAAAAGATTGTAATGTAGCTTTCGCAAAGCAGGTTTGTATTGCTCAGTAATGTTCGCATTTTGCCAGGGCAAATCTTGTTCAAATACTTTGTAAGTTGTCCAATTAGACGACGAAGACTACGAGGAGAATTTACCTATAGACCAGGGTAGAAGCCTTTATAAATGATAAAAAGTGAAAAAAAATTATTAGTTGTATAAAATCCATTGGAAAAGGAGGAAAATATAAAAATGGAAGGAAAAATAATTTACGGTCGATCTGAGGTCCGGAAGGGGAAGGGGATGAGTTTTTGAGGGTAAAAAACGGTTTATCTCGGAGAAAACTCGAATTAGAAACTTTTTTCAATGCAATTTTTTTTAATTAAAAATTTGATTTATTGAATTATAATTATATTTATGTCATAGAAAATCTCATAATATATAAAAATAAATGTAAATCGTACTATTGAATTTAGATACTTTATTCTGATTACGTTATTCATTACAATATTTTTTGCATTTTCTGAGAAGATTTACTATAGTAATATATTTTTTTACGCCATCGGAAAGTAGAGATTTCAACGAACAGAAAGCACACCAACTTTTTGAAAAAAGCTGATATTTTGACGGGTGAATTTTGGATTGAAAGTGTTTAAAATAAGGTGAAATAATAAATATTTCAAATCAAATAAATTACAGTGTATTCGGGACAAAAAAAGGAAAGTTTTCACCAAATATCGTGATAAAAATAATTTTTTTGTAAACGATAAAAATAAAAAACCAGAAACTTGTTTTTTTAAATTTTCCACATACATTTTGAGGTAATATGAAAAAAGTGTGGAAAAAAAAGTTGAAGATCTTTTTATTACCTAGAACTTTGCCATTTGACTTTTTTCCATAGGACTTGTAGTTTTGCCAGAAATCGAGATAAGCTGTTTTTTACCCTCAAAAACTCATCCCCTTTCCCTTCCCGACCTCAGATCGCTCGTAAATCATTTTTTCTACGAGCGGAAAATTGAATTTTCCACACACATTTTAGTGTGGAAAATTAATTTTCCCGCACCGTGTGGAAATAATTTTCCACCTCAATATATCAAATTAATAATAAGCCGGTATATTATGGTGGTTGCGAAATGGTTTAGTTACCATGTGTATCTAACCAGCTATTTACTTTCATTTTTGTTTGTTTATTGTCAGAAAACTGTCAGTGCATTTCTAAAATATTTAATATATTAATAATTTGAGTAATGCAAATAATTGTACTTCTGCAATAAAATATAATATAAATAATTAGGTATCAGATTTTGACATGTAACTATTATTGTTAATAATATTTTACTTTATGCTTACTTTATCAATAATCTAATAAAATATGTTTCTAAATAAACTATAAGCACTTATTATCAGATAAAAATATCTCAACTTTTGATTAGTACTGTTGAGTTTCCTCACGCTCGTAGAAAAACTATTGTACCTAACACTTGCGGAAAATGTTTTTTCGCACTTGCTAGGTAAATAACTATTTCCTTCCATTTTTTAATAATCTCCTCCTTTTCCAATGGGTGTCATCCTGGTATTATTTTTTTTGGTTTCAATAATTATCGACCCTGGTCTACTATCCATATAGAAAGAGATATATACCAGTCAATAGAATATTCTGCACATTATGAACCAGATCCGGAATATGAGACAGATGATGAAGGAGAATATACCTTTTGGTCGCCGCGGTCAGTTTTACCCAAATTTAATCCTTTCACTATTCGAAAGGTACAGACCGCTTGGTCGCCAAAGCTGGATTAAGGGTTCCAAAAAATTATGGGCTTATTTAATTACTCTAATACTAATATGGGTTTGTGACCTGTCGACAACCAAAATAAAAATATTTTTCATCAGTTAGTTGTCTGCATTCTTACTGAAAAGATTAATCTTTTTATTTGAAAAGCGATTCTCTAACCTGGCGTAACCCTAACCTAACCACAAACATTTTAATTCTGCTTTTTAATCAGCTCATCCCGATATATTCAAATTTGTGGATGAAATTCTGGATATTCAGTTAAATACTTATGTGAAATTAAACAGTACACATATACCTAACAAAATTAAATACCTTCAATGATTGATAACTACGGCGACCAAGAGGCCTACCTGATTTTAAAATTGGCGACCAAGTGGTCGATGACATTATGGAACCCCCGCTGACAAAACTGACCGCGGCGACCAAGTGGCCAATACCCTGATGAAGAGATTCAAGATGATAAAGAGGGCTATATTGAACAAGTAACATCAAAAAGGCGAAAAAACCACAAAATAAACTTAAAGTTAGCTAAGCATAGTGGATCAGGCCTATTGGGGAGACCACTTTAAAAAAAGCGCGACGGGTACTTTACCTCTAGGTGGTGAAATGTATATCACCAAAAAGCAATTGAATATATTTAAGAGTGCCTACAAGAAGAAAATTTACAAGTGCTCATAGAATATTCAGGTTTCGAGAGTTCGACGCCAATAACTTCAAAAGAAGTAGTCGTACCAAAAAAATATACAGAGCGTTTTCAATAGAGCATCTACTGTTCTTTAATTTTGATAACTACATATTTCGCTATAAAATTGATACTAATCGAGATATTTACTAATATTAAGAAAAAATTAAATTTTTGGCTCATTTTTTCAGCGTAGCGCCTAAATCCGGGCTTGTTTGAGGGTATTAATAGGTAACTTGTTGGTAGAAAGAAAACGGATTAAAATTTATTCCAGCTTGTCCGGATTTGCTCCCAGTATTAATGCACTTATCGACTGGCCTATTGCTGAACATGTATTTTATAAAGGACATGCCATGAATTATCAATCTGCTAAAGTATTATCAACAGAAGAAAATTATAAAAAGCGTATGTTTTTAGAAACGGCATATATCAATCAAGATGATGATTGCGTAAATAGAAAAACAGACTTGAATAATCTTAGCGTAATCTATGCGTATATATTAGAATTTGGAAAACAACATAATAAAAAAAATTTAAATTCCATTCATATTTTAAAAAAACCTATAATTGAATTATTGATCATACTACCATCATAGTATTGATTAAATTTTTTGGAAGATATTTTGAATGATTTATTATATATATTTTTTTTATTTTTAAATTGTAACTATAACTTTGAATTTTAATTTTAGTCCTTGAAAATGAATACATAGTATTCGGAAGTTCGGAAAATATATATTCAAAAGAGTACACTTTGGTATTTATTGCCACATGCCCAATAGAAATACTCCTAATGATAAAGTTGGCAAATAATTAATCTCAAATTATATATACACTGTGTCCGTAAAGTATGGAACAAATTCATTTTTAGCTAAACAGACCATTTTAAGAAACAATCCTGGAACACGTCGATTTTTGATTTTAATTTACCGTATTTTAAAATAATAATCTAATATACAGGGTGAATTACTTTCGAGTAATGACTTCACCGTCATTTTTTTTAAATGGATTAACAGCCCCATTCTGTCTCAATTTTCGGATTACTCTAGCTATGCTGATTCCAAAAATGTATCACATGTTGATTCCAATTGGTACAGGGTGGACAAAAATACAATAGTTTTGTGTGTCCTCATAAAGTAACGCGTAACATTCTTTATTAGTTAAATTAACAATATTATCAAAAAAACTTATTGTCTAGCGGCAATTGGTTTATATGCAACACCCTGTAGTTTGTTACATTTTTAGATTTTTAAAAATGAGCTGTTTCCAAACATGTTTGGTACTTGTGGTCTGGCAGACAGAATATGAAAGAAATTATTTCTCATTAATTTAAAAAAAAAAACATAGTCGTCTAGTTGTTTGTGAAATGTCATTATTTGTTTAGTAATTTATTGATGTTCAGTGACAGTTAGGTAGGTACTACAATATTTTTGGTATTCGTGAATGTTTCAATTATTGCTTGATTTAATTTGAAGTAGAAATGGGTTTAAGTGTAAAACAAAAAATTGAAATACTTATGATGATTGGGTAAGGAGACAGATCGCGAACTCAGATGGAAGTGTGCAATTTGTTTAATGATAAATATCCAGTAAGACCTATAACGCGTTCAACAGTCAGTAAGATTTAACAGAAATTTCGAGAAACTGGTACGGTTGAAAATGCACGCAAATCAGGTCGTCCCTCTGCAAATGCTGTTACAGCGTTAGATGTTTTACTTAGTTTTGAAGAAGATGCGCACACTTCTGTGCGTAAAGTTAGTCGCGATATCGGTGTTGGCAAAACAACGGTACAAAAACTATTACATCTTGAAAAATGGCATCCTTATAAAATCAAACTTGTGCAGGAATTAAACGAAGATGATCCCGATAGAAGAATCCAATTTTGCGAAAAAATGATGGATAAATGTCACCGAGACCCTCTCTTAATACAAAACATTATTTTTTCTGATGAGGCCACTTTCACATTAAATGGCGAGGTTAATCGTCAGAGTTGTAGATACTGGGCAAAAGAAAACCCCCACTGGATGCGTGAGCATCATACACAATACCCGCAAAAGGTAAATGTATGGGCTGGAATTGTAAGAAATGGAATCATCGGACCTTACTTTATCGACGGGACTAATATGAATTGAACGCAGGTTAATAAAGAAAAGAAATATTATTTTTATACATATAAGAAACTCAAGAATTTAAATTACAAATTTTGTTTTCGTGTTCGACATCAATCAGATTTTGATTTAATTTTAAAAAATGTAACCTTATAACTACCACGGCTAGCCCAGATTGTGACGGAATCCCCAATAATTATATATATATATATATATATATAAATTTCAACATTTATGAGATGTGATGATAAAACCACCAGAATAGAATGGAAGCAATGAGCAAATTTGCAGGGTTTCGAGAAATGTATACAACGCTCACAAAGAACTGTCAAAAATTTTACAATTCCTTTACTCATCTGCCTATTGATGAACAATTAGTGGCTTTTAGGAGCAAATGTCCCCTCGAGGTTTATGTTAAGTATAAACCGGGCAAATACGGAATTGAGATTTAAGTTTTGGTTAACGTAGAAACAACCTACGCTCCAAATCTGCAAGCATACACCGGAAAGAAATTAGACAAACCCGAAAAACAACAAGGTGCACGTGTTTTACTTGATGTAGTTTTGTGTAGTAGATAGTCTAAGGGGGTTAAATGTCCCTTGTCACCTGTCAAATGTCACATGTCGAATGGTCATCGATATGGTTTTAGAGTTAGTGTATTATCTCATGGGCTCTGGAACTGCAACCCTGTGCGCCAAGTGAAGCCGGCAATCGGCCAATCGTCAATTCCAAAAACATCGCATATCCCGTGGTAGTTGGGTTACTTCATTCATGTGGTTGCTCCGGGTAGCGGAAAGCTATGTTTTATTATTTTGAGAACATTGTTTACACTAGAATTGATATATTTAACGTACCTATGTGTGTTTATTGGAAAAATTAAATGATGTATGATGAATACTGACAACTGCGTGCAAGAAGTAACAAAGCTATCAATTAAACGCGTTACCCAAGACTTGCAAAAAACGATTATGTATCTAACAAATTCGATGCGTTCGGTAGCACGACTCAACTTCAAATGACGATGTTCTTAACTTTACTGCTATACATGCGGTTTTGCCGCGTTGTACCGATTTTGGTCATCTGCACATCTGTGACGTAGGACCCATGAGGTTTAAAACTAGATCTACTACAGACAACTTTTTCACAAGTTTTTCACTAGCAAAAAAGTTACTAAAGCACGGACTCACCCTTTGCGGAACCATCCACAAAAACAAGCAATATATTCCTCCCCAAATCCATCTAAAAAAATCATCAGTATTTACCTTAACTGAAAAAATTACTTCACCCTCCTACGTTCCTAACAAAACATGCAGGACCGAAAAATATGACGATCGTGGGGGTGGAGAGGAGTGCGATCACAAACCTGATATGATTCTTCACTAGTTTTGGCATTTTCAACATTTAAGATTGTTTTATAGGATGGAGGAATTAATGCTGCTGCTGCTACGTAGTTAGTCAAGGACGACTGAGACGTGTTATTAATTATTACGAAAAAATAATTATTTTTGACACTTCAGTATTTTATTTTGACGTTTTTAAAAAGGTAGTAACAAAATGACATTTTAGTATTCTCAGTAATAATATAACAAGAGAGTGAGAATAAATTGAAAATAATTTGACAGATTTTTTGAAAACTTGTTGCCAGGCTATAGTCATGAGAGCCCGCTATTTTCAAATGGCAACAAGTTTGAACAAAATCTGTCAAATTATTTTCTAATTTATGGAACTCGCGAGTTATATTTGACTAGATTATTTTTTTATTCTGACTCCATATAGACTGATTACTTACTAGAGTATTTTTCGAAGTAGTTTCTAAAATCTTTTTTGTTATTTCTGCATCAGAAAAGGTACTAAACCGATAATTTTCACCCACTTTATATATCGCGTTGACGCAATTAGGTAATTATTTTGACAACTATATCTGACACTTGCTAGGCAAATAAAAGCCACAGTGATTGTTCCCGAGAATAATCACAAGAGATTTATTCCCACTATAATAATGACATAATTGGTTGAAACTTACCCTTGTGACAAATAAAGAAGCATTTCATTTGTTTTAAGAAACGTCAAAAAATAATCTATATAAATGCACTTTAATTATGGCACGAAAGAAATCGAGCGGTCGATTTCCGGCGCACGATTGAACTATACAATATATTATACATCTTGTTGTAATTAATAAATTTTTATGGAGGAGCGGTATGTTGAGATGAAATTTCAGCAACTACAATCGAACAAATGGTTCTGTAGTTTACCATGGACAAAACGAATATTTTGTCAAGAGATCTACAAAAAGATGGCTATTTTTTGTACTATTCCAAAATTGTATTGACATCGCCTCTCTAGGTAATCGCAATATTTAAATGAAAACTAATCCTACATCAATTTACTAAAAAACTCACAAACGCAGGGCCGGGCTTTTCGTTATGTTTAAAAAAACTAATAAAGCGTAATGTTATTGTGTGTCTGCAATCTGAAAAAATTCATCAAAAATGACTTGTCGATTCCTGAGACTAAACATGAGCCACCTATTGTTTTATTTGAAATGTGAAATAAATTTGAAGCAATATACTGCACTAGTCTTTTTGTGGGGTACAAATGCACCGGTAGTACGTTACTTCCTGAGTTCCGGAGTCAAAAAGTTAAATTCACTTCTTACAATTTTCTAAGAATTTCCTGTATTTCAAGTATATTCTTGCCACTAGTTTCGGGTAATAAAAAATAAACAGCAATTGCGCTTAAAAAACAGCTACTTCCAAACATCCATAAGCACAAATAAATTCCAAATATCTCTGATACAATAGGAAAACCAAACAAAAACATTGCTAAGAGTAAGACGTTGTAAGAGGCTAGTATAGGCGTTGCAGTTGCCTTTAAGTCCGGTAGAAAAAGTTCACTCATCATGCTTACCGGAACTGGACCGATACCAAAAGAGTAGAAGATGAAGTAAGCAAGAATTGAAATTAATGGTACCCACTGTAGGTGAGGAATTAATGATGATTGTATATGCTTTAAATAAAAAAATAATCCTAGAATAATAACAGGTAAACCAGCTCCTATACATGATATCATTAATAACCTTTTTCTTCCAAATTTTTCCACTATCGCAGAAGCTATCGAGAAACAACAAACTTTGACCACTCCTACTATAATAGCGACGGTCGTTCCGGATAGTTTTGTTTTAGTTTCATCAATAATGGGAGCTAATAAAGACAATACAACAGGAGCACCAGAAAAAACTTGTAACGTGATTGGCAACATAGTTAGAAATATACCAAGTCTTGCTTCTTTCACTCTAAAAAGATCTAAAACACTATTTTTATTTTTATTTTGTTGTGTTGAAATAATTTTGCTTATGATACTGAAATCTCGATCTATTTCACTCTCATTCTTGTTACTCCGCAGCTTACGAATCGCATTCAAACAATCTATTTCTCTTCCTCTCGATGATAAATAAATTGGACTATCTGGCGCCCAAAAAAATAGTATCAAAAAAGGAGCTAGTGGTAGAGCGGTCAAGAGAGTGAATGTACGAAAACTAAATACGGATCCAAGAATGAAGGAGAAAAGTTGTCCTAATGTAGCTGACGTTGCCATTAAAAAACCAAACTTTGCTCTGTTGTGATCTTCACAAATTTCACTTATATAAATGGGAAATAATCCATAAGATCCTGCGTAGAAGCAGCTCCAGCATGCACCAAATGTTATTATTAGATCTATGCGTTCACTAAATGCTAGAGCTATAATACTGATGAGTAATCCTAAAGCTATAATTTGGTAAGTGGCTTTCCTTCCAATCTGGTCTGCAAGTTTGGGAAATGTTGAAGAGCCCATGAGCCCTACGAAAGCGGGTACTCCTATAAAAAGCGAGGTCTGGAACGTAGTTATTGGTTTTCCAGTGGGATTGATGTTGGTGTCATTAGATAATAATTTCACTACTGCAGAAGATGAATAAACAATCACTGAGCCACCAGCGATGATTGGTAACGCTCCTGGAATAACAAAAATACCTATTACAATTGGTTCAGCAGATGTCGAAGAACGAAGTCACATCTGATTGTGGTTGGCAGACGAGACCATGTTTAGATTATTTATTCATTTGAATTCAAACAGGTTTTACAACCTAATTACATGAACTTAATTAAGTATAATATACAATTTCAAAATTGATAAAGATAAAAATACAAAACTATAAGTACAATCTTCCTATAAACATAAATATTTCTATTAAACAGAAGTAAAATATTCAATTAACAAAAAGATGACAAAAATTCCACATACGTGCTTAGTTACACTCCATAGCCTTATAGGTGGTTAAATATCTCTTTTTTAAACACACCAAGGGGTATTTCCCAATTTATATTTATTATTCCATCAATATTATTTGCTAGTCGAAGCAAGGCTTCCAAAGAAGAAGATACATTTAGCCTTCCAAATAAAAGGGTATGCCTTGGGGGACTTTAAATAGTATTATCGACAATAGTCCGCTAGAAGTGCAAATGCCCTTAATAATTTTATACTATAAAATCATAATTATTAGTTTACGCCTGTTACTCAAAGATAAAATGTTAAATTCTTCTCGCAGTCTGGATGTCTGCACTATTGTATAATCAGACCAAAGGTGGTAGTTTTTATAATATATCTGTTTATTTTGCATTTTTTCTACCATTTCTAAATGTACTTGTGCTTGTTCTCCCCAAATTATTGAAGCAAACTTTAAAATTGGTCTTACTAACGTATTGTACAAAATAATCATTGTTTTTGTATCTGAAAAGAAGTAAGTATGCCTCCAAATGTATCCTAATATCCTATAGGCTTTTGATAGGTCACCTAGAAGTCACCTAAAGGGGGAAACTGCAAAGCTCATCTCATGCCGCTGCCACTGCCTGGTGAATGTGCGGTCTCTTGTACTGAAATGAAATATTCAGTCTTGAGGCTGATTGACTATTTAAAAGTTATAGTTTAAAAAAACTAAAAAACACGAATTATAAGTAGTCGAACTAAAAAGTAAAAAATAATTCTCAATTTACGGTATAACACGAACTTCACCAGGAGCGGTTTTAGTGTTCAGTGCAGAGCTTTACGCCATTCTTAAAATTCATAGCTACTGAAAACCATGCTAATAATATCATATGTACTGATTCACTTAGCTCACTTCAGGCTGTAGAAAATAACTCTAAGTCCGACCCGCTCATTAGAAATATTCATAACATTTTATTTCACTTGGAATCTGTCGGGAAGAAAGTAACGTTTCTATGGATACCAAGTCATATTAGTATCGTTGATAATGAATGTGCTGACCTAGCTGCAAAAAGGGCACTCAGTGAGCAACAAGAACAAATTTCTGTAAGGTCAGATGATTATAAGCTGCACGTTAAGTAAATAATAATATCAACATGGCAGAATCAATGGAATCAACAGGCGTCCAAGCTAAAAACCTCTGTGAAACAGATGAGAAGAAGTCAAATTAACAAGAATTAGGATTGGACACACACATCTTACATCCTCCTTTATGCTAATAAGATAAACTCCGCCTAAATGCGAAATGTGCGATACAATTATTGATCATATCCTTATAAACTGTCCACTGACACCTGGTGGGCCCCAGCCTGGACGCGGACGTCATCTTCGAGAATTTTTTTGGAAATATCGACAATAACGAACCGAAAATCGTTATTGGGGATTTTTGTGTGCGCTGAATCCAAATTTTATGTTGAAAACGACCACCCGAACACCTGGTGCGCCCTAACCTGGCCCTGAAAGTCATCCCCGAGGGTTTTCCAGCATAATTGAAAAAAACCACCCGAAAATCGTTACGGGGGTTTTTTGGCTCGCTGAAATCAAATATGGCACCGGCCAACACCCCACGGACACCTGGTGCACCCTTACCTTTCTCTGAACGTCATCCTCGAGGGTTTTCCAGACACAATTGAAAAAGACCAACCAAAAATAATTACTGGGGGTTTTTCGGGTCGCTGAATTCAAATGTAGCACCGACGCACACCCCACAGACACCAGGTGCGCCCTACCCTGGCTCTGAACGTCATCTCCGATCTCATCACGTATTGGTATCAAATTAAAGCAATTAATAACAAATCCCATAACAGCAATATAACATTTATTACTCGACCGGTTTCACAAATTTACTTTGCATTGTGAGAGGTGAATTTAGAAATTGATGCAAATGAAATTTGTGAAACCGGTGGAGTAATAAGTGTGTTGTGTGATTTGCTATTTATTGATTTTATTCCATAATTATGTAATTGTAATGGGTTCAAACAATTACATTATAATAGTCATTATTACTCACCTACTAAAATTGTAAAGTATAAAAAAAAGGTGTCCGGCTTTTTACCACTACAGTCGGATTCAAACTTTCCTGATCCTTTAGTAGGTATATATTTTACTTCTTGTAAACCATTATTATCAAGTTTAGTGTTTTCAGTCTTCAGCATTGTCTTGATTTAATTTTCTGAATGTTCTTAACAATTAAAAATTTAATGAATAGGCTCTTATTAATATTTTTTTTTGTTTACATACGATTTAATTGTTAATACTAGGAGATATTTTGAATTTTATAACGTAGGTGGTATTAAAATATTACGTTACACAGTAGATAAATTTACTTTTCTAACCCACTTGAGTGATTAATTTTTTTCTCAAATATTTGACTAAGTTTATTTTTAGAAAATCCACACCAACAATTTTCGACCAACAGAATAGGCATGATGACAGTCACTAAAGGCCGTATCGTATGACATTATGTAGTTTTCGATATCGTTTTCTGTATAGTTTTCATTGTTGACAACAACTGTATATATAGTGTCATACAAGCATGTAGTTTTCGACATCGAATACTCTACAGAAATACCGTTCCCCATCATATTTCTGTACAGTTTCTGCGCTAGCTTCTGCGCAATAGATCAAATATCGGGTCGGTGTCAGCAAACTCTATGAGCTTTAGGGCAGCGACTTTCGTCCAAGACATAGATAGTTTTTGTTTGAAAATGGAAACGAAATCAATTAAAAACATTAAGAGTAAATACTCAATGGAAAATAGCGTTTCTATAATATTACAATGAAATCAGAATTAAATGGAGTCGTTATGTCAATTGAAAATGACTTTTGTGCTTTGGCAGCTCTATACCACCAATCAGAGACGTTGTTTTTGAAAGTTGCAATATCGAAAACTACATAAGTGTCTTACACAATTTAATGGGCGTAAAGTTTCCTGTACAGGCAACTGTACAGTTTTTGTCGACATTGACAACTGTACAGAAAACGATATCGAAAACTACATAATGTCATAAGAATAAGTGGAATAATCATTTGAAATAATTATATAGAATACAAATATTCTATAGCCATCATTTATTTGTACATCACAATTATTATTGTGTTTATATTTATTTCGGAAAAAAATATGAATACAAAATATGATAAACCGCCATCTTAGCTAAAGCACCAATCACAAACGTGTGACGTCAACCTTTTGTAGGTATATCGTTCGAGCTTATATCGTATTTTCTGGCTTTGCTTCGTTTAAATGATATTCAACCAGGAAAACCAAACAGATTGACAGTTGTGGTTAGGTTTTTTTTTGTTTTCTGCGGACTTTTTTCATTTTCCTTTCCGGTTATATCTCATGGAAATCGTTTCAAAAAAATATGGGGCAATCCTGGAGGATAAAAAAACAGACAGGACTTCTATGGAAGACCGAACAAAAGTTTGGCGCAAAGTCGAAAATGACTTTAATGCAACTAGTAGGTACATGGGGGATATTTCTTTGACAAAAAATCCCTTAAACGTTTATATGAGAACCGAAAGAGGGAGGTAAGAAGGTTGAAAGCAAAGGAAAGTCAGCTTCGGTTAAAAACCGGAGGGGGTCCTGAATTCAAGATAAAACTAGATCCAGCGGATGGAATGCTACTTTCAATCATTAATAAGAAGAGTGTTGAGGGTCTTACTACCATTTTCGATTGCGACAACACTTTTCTGAAAACATGAATATAACCTTTTCACCACGATTTAATGTATTTAACCCACCAACATTGGCCGGTTAACTTTAATTGTGATTAAGTTCCTCGGTAGTGTTGAAGCATTGCATATTATCTTAAACGAGATATTTTAATCATGATTACAAGCTAATCATGATTAACTGGCCTTGGTGCATACGCACATTCAAGTTTTTGAAGTATTTACAGATGTCACAGAGACGGCATTACTATTGGAATTGTCAGATTAACTGCTTTTACTGACGAATATTTTGAATTAAAGGTAGATACTTTATAACAATGTAATAAAATACAAAATCGAAGGGTTCAATAAAGCACCAAGTCAAACCTCACAGCACCAAGTCAAACCTCACAAATCAGATATAACTACCCAAATAGCAATTTAACGATGCGACGATGAGTTTTAAAAAATTGCGTGCAGGACTTTGAGAAAACGTTGTCGCAACTTTGTTTTAAACCAATTTGGGTTTTTTAAACGTTCAGGTTTTAACTTTAGGTAGCAGTCGGTCATTTCCTAAACGTTGCCGAATTTACTAACGACTGTTATCTGCGCCATCTTGTGCGACGATAACAGTTTAATTTCCAAGGTATAAAATAGTAAAATCTTTGCCAGAATGAGCACTTGGAGAAAACTTTCTGACAGCTAGGCTACAACTTCATTATACACGCGCGCCTTCAATCCGCTGCAATTTAAAATTGATTTTGATTGGAACGTGAAATATACGGTATATTTGTCAATCATTTCTGGAACAAAAATAAGCGTTTTCAATCCTATATTTACGTTTGTTCCATTTCAAATTTCAATGGCCGACCATGTCTTCTAAGAGAATTTACTTTAAACATGGCGTAGGTATATAATGGACGCGAGCGTGACTTATGGCCGTATGTGCCGTTTTCTCATTAAACACTGATTATCTTTTAATGGTTGTTTAAGTTTTATCCAATTGTACCGCTAAGAAAATTGTTACGGAGATACATAGTGAACACCATTAGTGAACTCGCGGGAAAACATCCCGGGTTGTCAGTGTCATATAATTATATATATATTATGTCAATTAGGTTTTGTAGTTATATTAAGTTTTGTTCAAGAATAATTATAGCATCTAATATAACTGGAATCTATTATTATTGCATACACAACAGATTGGCGACGAGGATATTTCGAACCACAGTGCAATAATGGAGGAACAATTAGCAAGAGTGTTAGCAAAGATGATGGATACAATGACAGATATGCAAGAACAGCAAAATAGATTACAACAAACGCTGTTAATACATGAAAATGCGTCTACGTCTAAAGTCGGAGGCATTTCACTTGTACCATACGACGAAATAAATGAATCATTCGATAGTTACCTACAACGATTACAAAATTACATTACATTGAAGGGAGTAACAAATGCAAATACAAAAGTGCACATTTTTCTAAATTGCATTGGACCAAAGTATTATCAAATACTAAAAAACATTACATCACCAAATGCACCAGAATCAAAAACCTACGAGAACCTCATACAAATCCTGAGAAATCACATCGCTCCAGAACCGGGCGAAGTTGCTCAACAGCATAAGTTTTGTCTTAGAGTACAGCATGAACATGAATCTATAGCCAATTACGTGGCAGGATTAAAAGAAATAGGTGGAAAATGCAATTTTAATTGCAATGGATGTAAAAATAGTACATTTGAAACTCATCTGAGAGTACAATTTATTCGTGGCCTACGTAACAGTGAGATTAAAGAACGATTACTACAAGAACCACCCACTACAAAAGTCGATGACATCATAAAGATTGCAATGGCAATTGAAACATCAAAATCAGAAAGCAAAGAAATGGGAAATTATGAAAATTCTCCAATAAATAAAATTACAGCCAAGAATAGTACATACAACAAGAATAGTTTCAGGAGGAATACATACAAGAAAAATACAGAGAATTATAATACCAGAGAGGAAAAGAAAACAGTTTGTTACAGATGCGGAAAGCCAGATCATAAAGCATTTGAATGTAAGGTTAAAGACAAACTTTTTTGTCTTAAATGTCACAAACAAGGGCATGTCGAGGCTGTATGTTTCAGAGAACAAAAGCAATTAGAAATTGAAAAGGAATACTCAGATGATACAGAATATGAAGAAATTTTCGAAATACATAAAATACCTACAGCGAATACAGTTACATCAAATGATAAATTCAATATTACATTAAAATTAAATGGATCAGACCACACTTGGGAGTTAGATACCGGCGCAGCAGTAACTACATGCTCTGCAGATTATTATAACGAACATTTCAAAAACCTGAAACTGAAAAGCAGTAGAATTAAACTCAGAACTTATACGGGGGAAATAATACAACCTCTGGGTACCTGCAATATGATGATAAGATACAAAAACAAGGAAAGTTGGGGCAGAATAATCGTGATTGATAGAAAAGTAGACCCTGTAGTTGGAAGAGAATGGATAAGGAAACTTAACATACATTTTGAAGTGAATGCAATAAATTCAGAAGAAAACAACGACATCACAGAACAAGAATTCAAAGAAAAATTAAACAAATTACTAAAAGAAAATGAAGACTTATTTCTAGAACAAATTGGAGAAATTAATAATTACCAAGCATCATTCAAATTAAAGGAAAACACTACACCAATTTTCTTGAGACCTAGACCAGTACCGTTTGCGCTCAGGGAACAAGTCGAAAAAGAAATAGATAGATTGGAAGGAGTTGGGATTTTTGAGAAAGTTAACTACTCACAATGGGGCACACCTTTGGTTCCCGTAATAAAACCTTCAGGAAAAATACGCTTGTGTGCCGACTACAGTGCAACATTAAATAAAAATCTAGAAAATGACAACTATCCTATTCCAAGAGTAGAAGAGATATTTAGCAAATTAAGTGGAGGAAAATATTTTTGTACATTAGACATTAACCAAGCATACCTACACATGAAAACCGATGAAACCTCAGCAAAAATGCAAGCGGTCAGCACTTGTAAAGGAACTTATAAAGTAAATCGCCTAATGTTTGGTGTAAAAATAGCTCCAAATATATGGCAAAGATATATGGATCAGACATTACAAGGGCTACTAGGTACAGCGTGTTTCTTTGATGACATTGCTTTACAAGGACGTACATATACAGAATTACTGCAACGACTGGAAATAGTATTCAGCAAATTAAAAGAGTGTGGACTGCATCTAAATAGGAAGAAATGTCAATTTTTCCAAAAATCGATTACATATCTTGGTCACAGAATTAATGAAGAGGGACTACATCCAACTGACGAGAAAATAGATGATATAAAAAATAGTTACCGGCCAACAGACGTTTCGTCACTTCGAACATTCCTCGGAATGATCAACTATTATCAACAATTCATACCGAACCTGGCTTCAAAACTTAATCCGCTGTATAAACTTTTACAAAAGAATACCAAATTTGATTGGACCAAAGAGTGTGAAAATGTTTTCCAAAGCTTAAAAACAGAGATATGCAGTGAAAAAGTACTTACCCCATTCTATCCTAACTTACTTGTGACGCTAGCTACAGATGCATCACCAATGGGATTCGGCGCAGTATTATCACATATTATGCCTGATAAGACCGAAAGACCCATTGCCTTTGCGTCTCGATCTTTGACCCAAGCCGAGAGAAATTATAGCCAGCTTGACAAAGAAGCAGCAGCACTAATTTGGGGACTCAAAAAGTTTTTCCAGTACTGTTATGGACGAAGAATTGTAATCATCATTGATAATCAAACCCTTGCAAGAATCTTACATCCAACAAAAGTGATGCCGTCAACTACAGCAATTAGACTAATACATTACGCGAATTTCTTGGCTGGATTTGACTACGAAATTAAGCTAAGGAAAACAACAGAGCATGCAAATGCGGACTATTTCTCAAGACTAGAGCATAATACAAAAAATGAGGAAAAGATGACAAATGACGATATATTTTATCTAAATCAAATTGCAACGATGCCAATTACTAAAGAGGAAATCAAAGAAGCTACAGCTAAAGATCCGGAGCTACATCAGTTATATAAAAATATTCAATCAGGAAAAGGAAACATGAACAACATACATGAATTTTCATTACAAGAGAATTGCATTTTCTATGGAATTAGAATCGTAGTACCAAAAAAATTGCAAGCCACTATATTGCAAGAATTACATACAGCTCATACTGGAATTGTGAAAATGAAAGCACTGGCACGAAGCTATGTATGGTGGAAAAATATTGATTCTGACATTGAAAAGATGGTGAAGGAGTGTAAAGCATGTTGCATGCTTCAAAGAAATCCTATCAAAGTACCCGTACACAGTTGGGAATATCCAAAGGAACCATGGACTAGAATACACATAGACTATGCAGGGCCTTTCATGAACAATTATTTCTTGATAGTTGTGGATGCCTATACGAAATGGCTTGAAGTGATACCTACATCATCAATTACAGCATCAGCAACTATTAATATTCTGAAGAAGATGTTCACTACATTCGGATTACCCTTGATAGTAGTATCAGACAATGGCAAACAATTTCGATCAGAAGAAATGCAAAGATTTTTAAAGCAAAATGGGATTCAATCAAAATTCACAGCTCCTTTCCATCCATCGACCAATGGACAAGCGGAAAGATATGTACAAACATTTAAAAATAAATTAAAGGCAATGATACATGAGGAAGGTACTCTCCAGGACAAAATAGCAAAAATGTTAATGATGCACAGAAAAACACCAAATAATTCCACTGGATTGAGTCCTGGTGAAATGATGTTTAAAAGATTATATAGAACAAGGATTGATTTAGTACAAAGGCAATTCACAACTGAAATGAATAACAAAAGGGAAGAAATCAAAATAAATAAACAATTCAATGTGGGAGAAACAGTACAAATACGATCGTATGATGACAATAAGTGGAAATTCGGAGTAATCGTGGGTAGAAAAGGAAAACTACATTATGAGATAAATACAGATGGAAGAATTCATAAAAGGCATGTGGATCAGATATTAAAATCATGTGTTAAGGACCACAATGATCAATATGTTAGGGAGTATCCTGTGCCTGATTCGCAAGCGGAACCACAGACGGACAAGGGCGTTCACTCTGAGAATGAACCTGTTAAGGAGAAAACTATTGAGAAAGAAGAACAGACACCATAGAGATCGGAGCAGCAACTGGCTAAGGGAGAGGTAGGATGTTCAGCCGAGAATGTTCCTCAAATAAACGAACCGAAACATAAGGAAGATGTGGTGGTTCGCCGCAGTACTAGAAACAGGAAGCCTCCAAAACGTTTAGACCTATAACTTTATTTTTCTACTCCTGTTTTATAATATGCTTATTAAAAGACTAAAATCTGTATCATAATGATATTCATTATGATACAAATTTTCATTATGATACAGATTTTTAAGCCAATAGGAATGCAACATTGGCACAATATTCAATATAGCCATGGATACCTGGTTGACATTGACATTGGAATAAACAAATTTGAAAACTTGGGCAAGCAAATTGCCACCTTTTTAGGGCTTCCCAATCCCAATTCATATACGGGACACTGCTTTCGTAGAACATCTGCAACCGTATTGGTAGATGGCGGCAGTGATATTACCACCTTAAAAAGACACGGTGGTTGGAAATCCACTACGGTTGCAGAGGGTTATATTGAAGAAAATATCCAAAATAAAATAAATGTATCGAAATTTTTAATTCAATTGAAAATAGGAATGAAACAAACTTTAACATGCCCTCCAGTTCAACAACCATCCGAATAAGATCAGCCCCCCAAATAAATTTTACAAATTGTACAATAAATAATTTATGCACAAAGAAGATTAAAGAATTAATATTATTATGTTCAAAAGTTTTGAATTCATTTGTTGTACAATTTGTAAAATTTATTTGTTGAAGTTCCTTTCATTGTTCTTGTATTTTATAATGAATGATAATTATTAATTAAATAATTCTTATTAATCGGAGTAGAAAAAATATTGTATGCAACTTTCATGTAATGGCCATTAATACACTCGCATATTATATACGAAACTCGCCTGCGGCTCGTTTCGTATCCTACAACATGCTCGTGTCTTAATGGCTATCATTACATGATCGTTGCATAAAATACTATTATACAACAAGGGGAAGTGTTACGGAGATACATAGTGAACACCATTAGTGAACTCGCGGGAAAACATCCCGGGTTGTCAGTGTCATATAATTATATATATATTATGTCAATTAGGTTTTGTAGTTATATTAAGTTTTGTTCAAGAATAATTATAGCATCTAATATAACTGGAATCTATTATTATTGCATAGTTAATTAGAGAAACAATTTGGCACATGTAATTTTTGTTCAGTTTGCTATCTTCACGGTAGTCAACCGTATAACGATAACCCCAATTTTTCAGTTTTGTTTCTAATATTGTGGTGAATACATTGACATAACAATTCATTAACAATTGGTGAATATAGTGATTTTTAATTTAATTTGTAACCTAACCAAATTATTTTGGCTAGGCATCTTTACAAATTGAGGATATAAACTTGCAATGGCATGTGTAACCTTTGCAACAATTCTTGATGATGTGGATATATAAAATCAGCCACTGTCGAGTGCGGTTAATAGTTGGTCAATGGGTGCTACACTATTATTTTTGAAATGAAATTGAATGAAACTAGCAAAATAATACAATTTACAAAACCCATGGGTAGGCACACCTAGACATTTTGGCTAGTATATGGATATTAGATGGTGTAAATTGGAAATTGCTATATACCTACTTACAAATTATTATTATATTGCAACTCTGCCTCAATTAACTCCAACAGATACAAAACTGTATCCTTTTTTAACCGAAAACGTCTGAAAAATGTTAGATTATCTAGTTCTTCGAAATAGTTTTTTCTTTCATAGATTTTACGAGGAAATCCAAAGTCTATAACATCAAAAATATCTAGGTCGTCCTCTAAAAACATATCGTCAATCTCGGCAAAATCCATTTTTAAAAATTAATTAAATTGAAACCGTTAACAACGAACTTGTCAAACAAACTATAATACCCACAAATAAGATACGAAAAAGAAGGTTAGAAATACTAATCAGTCGCTTTATCATCCAAAAAGTAATCAGCGTTCACGTCATGTCATCAGATAACCGAAAAATATACGAAATTTCAACGTTAGTCTGTTAAACTACTAACTTTATACCCGAGCTGCTCTGAACGTGTCCCCCGAACACGTTTGGAGCGCTCTTATCTGCTTTCCTTTGTTGTGTTCTTTTTACAGTATTCTGTTCAGCACTGTTGAGATAATTTTCAACCTGAGCGGCTGACAAAAGTGAGCAGGAAATCCTAAAAAGAATGCGCAAAAATAATAAGTGGAGGAAAGAGGAAAGTGTATTATAAAATGGTGATGAAATTATTGGTGTTTCCATATAAGTGCTCACACATTTTGAAGCCGCTTCAAAATAAATTAAGTTTGGTTGTTTTCCTTATGGTTTGAGGCATAGATAAATGTTGTATAATTTTGTCTATGGTTTGAGGTTATGATGAACTGAACAGATCAAGTAATCAGAACCAAGCCCCCTCTAGAGGTAGTGCAGTTAGGGGCAAGGGGGGAAGCGATAGTTAAGCTCTGTTCAAAACGAGAGCTTAAAAAGAATACGTAAAATCATTCAAGTGAACAGAGCAACTGAATTGCTCGAGCAAATTCTGTAAAAAGAACACACCACTTGTGGATCAGTGGTCTTGTCAGCTGTCATTTGCCGTGTTCATTTTTCAGCGTATATCTATATTTTCGTATAGTTCTGAAAACGTAAGCTCTCCTAACTTTCTTGTGCTTATGTTGGATTCTTCACGACATAATCTCTTTTTCCTATAAATCTATGAGTTCAATGCCGCAGGTAGTTCTCTCCGGTAGAACGTAGCGTGTATGGCCTACATAACGGTAATGTTCGCAAGCTACAAAAGGAGGAGTTCTTTAGGTATTGGTTTGAAGTTATTATACATCAGTGTGTTATCAATTTTATTCCTGTATATATAAAATATTGAAGGTCCTTATTCACAATTTATAATCCTGTGTATACAATACAACCAAAGTACTTACTTAAAATACTTTCATAAAATACTTCAGTCTCAAACTATTTTTGTCAAATTATAGTAATATTAAAGTTATATTTCTGCTTTAAGTATAAAATAGTGTTTTTCCATTTACTATTAAACAGACACATACCAAAATAGATTAAAACTATTAAGTCATAAAAAAAATTTATTTAAAACATTTGTAGTCTCTCAACATTTTCTGTATCTCTACACCACTTTTCCCTTTGGTTTCCGGTAACATCCAGATGAAAAAAATGACATGAAAAAAGCACGAAAATCCAAATATCCACAAACATGAATATATGCCAATGCTTTCAGCAAGTAAAGGGAATATAGACGTGTATGCTGTGAGCACAAGACCTGTAGCTACTGAAAAAAGTGAGAGAGCAGTGGATCTGAGTTCAGGAGAAAACAATTCACCCATTGTAGCCATCGGTATTGGACCAAGTCCAAGCGAATAAAAAACTATATACATCACAATACCTGATACTGGAACCCAATGGAAATTGTTAGCTATAGGAGAGTTAATAGCCTTTAAATAAAAAGAGATTCCTGTTATTGATACCATTATACCAGCTCCAATTGACGATATAATTAGCATGGGCTTGATACCAGTTTTTTCTATCACTAAAGAAGTAATTGCAAAAATTAACACTTGAACTATTCCAACAATCAATGCGATTGTATTACCGGAGAGCTTTGAACCCGATTCATTGAATATTGGTGCTAATAATGGCATCAAAGCAGGAACGCCGGAAAAATACTGCGCAAGAAGTGGCAAACCTGCTAAAAAAATTCCAATTCGTCCTTCTTTTTTCCTGAAAAGGGTCACTATATTAACACTTCTCGTTTCGTCTTTCTTTTCTTCCTTCAGCATACTTTGTTTGATATTATTAAAATCATCTTCGATCTCATCTTCCGTTTTATTACTTCGTAACATCTTTAAAGCTGTAATACACTCTTGTTCCCTTTGTTTCATTGACAGAAAAACTGGAGTTTCGGGTATGAAAAATAAAGATACAATCGATGGAATTGACGGTGCTGCTAAAATAATTGTGAGATATTTGAAATCAAATGTTAGTCCTACTGCATAACCATACAATTGCCCCAAGGGTGCGCAAAGTGACATAAGACACCCATACTTTACTCTGTTGTGGTCTTCACAAATCTCTGTTATATAAACAGGAAGAATTCCCCAAATACCAGTAGAAATAGTTTGTAAAATTGTGTAAAACACTACCATCAGATATAGATGATTGCTAAAAGCAAGTCCAATAGCGCTAAATAACAATCCAAATGCGAAGATGTGAAGACAATTTTTTCTGCCAATCGTGTCTGCCAATTTTGGAAGCAGACCTCCTCCAATTAAACCTAAGTATCCAGGTATGCCAAATAGTTCGGATATTTCCATAGTGGTTATTTCTCTGCCTAATGGGTTGGAGTTCGTGTCATTCGACTTCATTTTGACAATGGCTGGAGAAGTCCAAACTCCGAATGCAGAGCATTCTAGCTGTAGCAGTACTCCTACAAATAATAATTTATGATTGAAAATATGCAATGTATACAATAAATTTTAGGTTTAGTGTGGGGAAATATTTTTCAACTCACAGTGGTAATTACGATTGAGCGCCAAAAACACTTGCTTGCAGGTGAGTCATTCGGCGAACGAATGGTTGACGAGAGGAAAATATTAGTAAACCGCTGAAAAATTGCTGACCGATGGTGACCGTATCGTATTTAAAAACGTATGTTGACGCGATTGTTGTATGTCAAAATTTTCCGTACAGCATACTTTGGGAGGATGTGCAATGTGCATTATTAATTTCTATACAATTATTGAATACGTTTGAAATTGAATGTGAACATTTTCTTGTATTCCCACACGAAGCCAATTATCGAGGACCAGAGATATTGATATAACTCGACAATGCCTATAAAAAGCTATATGAAGAAATAAAGGCAGATCTAATACTGGGAATGCCAATGGATCAGATTGCTCCACAATATAGCTTCAAAAATGAATACATAGTAGTCATTCCAGAGAGAAAGGACTGGGAGGCAGCGAATCTCAACTGGTACACTGATGGTTCTAAAACAGACTCTGGAGTAGGAGCCGGAATATATGGGGTACAAGAGAAGATCACTATCTCTCTAAGCCTAGGGAAACATGTCACTGTCTTTCAGGCAGAGGTGATGGCGGTGCAATGCTGTGCAGAAGAGTTGATGAGACGGGAGGTGGATAACCAAAGAATCGTCATCTACTCCGACAGCCAAGCTGCACTAAAATCCCAGTAGAAAACGGATGATGCCATCATATAAAAGACATTACGTAGTATCATTTTAATAGAGATAGAGAGGAAACCTCTCCAAAATTCAAAGACTAGCCTGTATATGCATAACAGGAGGAATGAGTACATGCCCAACGGCAGCAATGGAAGTGATTCTCAACCTCACACCATTACATATGGTGGTGGAGAGTGTTGCAGAAAGAACAAGATACAGACTAAGTAGAGAGGGAATCAATAAAAAGAAAACCACCTCTTCACTTCTTAGAAATCAGACAACCTGGGACATGCCACAAGATGGTATGATGTTAAAGTATAACTTTTCAAAGAAATTCGTTACGGAATTAAGCAACAAGAAGGAGTGGGATCCAAATACCATTACCAGACTTGGAAAGAATGCCATTCAATGGTACACAGACGGCTCAAAAGCAATAGAAGGAACTGGGATAGGAGTGTACGGGCCCGGAACCAAACACTCTGAAAGCTTGGGAAAAACCCTAAGTATCTTTCAAGTGGAAATTCACGCAATAAGAAAGTGTGCCCAGTTCAATATTGAAGGATATAGAAGGCAAAGGATTATCATAATGTCTGATAGTCAAGCAGCCATTAAAGCGCTGAGTTCTTGTGTAATCAGTTCCAAAATGGCGTGGGAATGCCTAGGCAAACTTAATGAACTAGGCGAGAACAATATAGTCACCTTACTGTGGATTCCAGGACACACTGGAATAGAAGGAAACGAAATAGCAGATGAACTAGCGAAGAGGGGGACTGAATTACCCTTTTGGGGGCCGGAACCTTTTTGCGGAATCAGCTCCAATGTAATATTGGAAGAAATAGGTAAAGCCGAAGAAAAGAGATGATCTGACAATTGGAAAGATCTAGTAGGGCTTGGACAATCAAAGATTTTTCTGGGTGACTACAACCAGTTGAGATCAAATGAATGCATAAGTCAAAGCAAAACTGCACTAAGAGTTTTAACAGGAATCCTAACGGGACATTGTCGCCTGAATGGGCACCTTAAAAAGCTCAAAATAGTGGAGGAAGAAGATTGTAGGTTTTGTGGAATGCAAGAAGAATCCTCCATCCACATACTTGCGAACTGCACAGCACCTGGGAGACTACTGGATAGAAGAGGGACAGTTACCTAAGTTGAAGCCTGCAGATATCCTAAAATTCCTCGGGGAAATAGGACTACTAGTCTCTGAGACTTTCCTCAGGAACTAAGTAGAAGTAAGGGGGCACAATAGATCTTTTAGGTCTCAGTGAATGTTACCCCAAAATACATACATACATACATACATCATTTTGATATGTTTTGGACACACAAATGTTGTTCAGTTATTTGTTATAAACATTTGTAACGAAAAAAACTTTTCTTTAGCTTTTTTCATATACTATAAAGAGTACAGAAGCAATATCAATAGTATGTATGAATAAATTGTAGATAATTAAAATAAGAACAAAATGATGGGTCGAGCGAGTCAATCGGAGAATTGAGAACCGAGAAAATCAGGAAAAACCTGAAAATTAGTCATTTTTTTGACAACTCATATATTCGTCATTTTTCAATTGCAAGAGCTGAAACTTGGTACAAAAGAAGTTCTTCGCAGGCATTTTATATGCGCGAAAAGCAGACGCCAAGCGACGGTTACTTTGATCGCAATTGCAATTGTAATTTTTTGATGCGATAATTTTCATCGGGTCTGGATGCGTTATAGATTGTCCGATTTTAAATTTTAAAACGGTTTTCAAAAGTGTTTATGTAGAGCAGAAAAACGTATATTCTCGATTTGTAATAAAATGATGCGAAGTTGGCCAAAACCACCAACGAAAAGGCAGGTTACGCCATAGCCAGCCATAACCAGCGTGATGTATAACACGCTACTTTCTAGCATTTGGTCATCATCGGCCATGTTCTCGGGCGTTTTTGGTCGACTTTAGATTAGTTTTGTTGCTCTACATTTATACTTTTCAAAACCGTTTTAAAATTTAAAATCGGACAATCGATAACGCATCCAGGCACGATGCAAATTATTGAATGAAAAAACTGCAATTGCGATAAAAGTAACCGTCGCTTGGCGTCTGCCTACGAAGAACTTCTTTTGTACCAAATTTCAGCTCTTGCAATTGAAAAATGACGAAGATGAGATTTTTCAAAAAAATGACAATTTTCCGTTTTTTCCTGATTTAATCGGTTCCTAATTATCCGATTGACTCGTTCGACCCCTCATTTTGTTTGTTTTTGAATTATCTACCATTTATCTATACACACCATTGATATTACTTCTGTACTCTTTACGTTATATGAAAAAAACTAAAAAAATAAAGTTTTTTTTCGTTTTAAATGTTTATAGCAAATTACTGAACAGCATTTGCGTGTCCAAAACATATCAAAATGATACTACGTAATGTCTTTTATATGATTGCATCACCCGTTTTCTACTAGGATTACTATACTCGCATGCTCCGTTGCTTGGCCTAATAGTTTATCAGCTTCACAGTGTCTAGCGTGCTGAAGGTTTTGGGTTTGATAACATGTTTCAAGAAAAGGGGGGCACGTGCTCATAGCAATCGCCGAGTCGCCTATACCCGAGAATAAAGTACCTGTTGGTACAAAAAATGGAGAACTATCCGATTATTTAACATATGCAAACAGATGCTTCGACAAAAAAAAACTGATCATCGGTTTGTGTTACGGACTGCTTTAATGCATGATTATTATAACAAAAGGTTGTTATTTTAAATGTAACACCCAGTATATTATCAACATTTCGGATTCTACATTGAAATTTAATGTCACTTTATGTAGAATACCCTATATTATAACCTAAAATTTATTCTTATCGAGATATTAATATTTTTAATATAAAATTGTCAAGTGCAGACCTTCATTCTCAAAACTCTGTGTTAAGATCTCCAATACCAAATAAAAAACATCTTGTCGGGTTGACTGGTATGACGATCAAGTATCTTATTTTTATACAGGGCTGTTAAAAAAATAATGGAAAGTTCAAGTTCAAAAATGTTAAATATCTTCTTATTTTTATGAAACAACCATCTTTTTATTATTTTACTCAATTCTATGGCCGATAATAAGGGCAGTTTATGTTCACTCCCCTATACCCAATCTTAAGCATTTTTGAGAAGTGAACATGTAAGTATAACCTCAATAATCTTTTACATAAGATTTCCATTGACTGTTTAGACGTTGACTTTTCGCTTTTTTTATTATACTCATAGTTCTATAAGTATTGTTAATTCTATTTATTATACAAATATTATAAAATAATGTACAAAGAAATAGTTCCGTTCTCTGCCACCAGATAGACTATCGCTTATATTGAATTCCCAATAGAATGTGTGCGTTCCAACACAATATGGTCGACCTGTCAGTGACTTCATTCTGGAATGGTCTACAGGACATAACTGCTAGGTAATACAGAAACTAGATCAAAAAAGTAAACCAAAGTTACGCAATAAATTAAAAGAAAAAAGATGTCCACCAAAATTGTGAAAATCGAAAAATTGGAGTATCTGTGTCAGTCCCCGAAAAAATCGATGCACTTCATGACATGATTTTATCAGAACGTCGAATTGGGCTAAAACGGATATCTGAAGCACTGAATATTTCATACGAACGCGTTTATCATATAGTTCACGTCAATTTAGACATGAGAAAAATTGCTGTAAAATGGATCCCCAAATGTTTGAATGTTGACCAAAAGCGTACAAGGGTAGAAGCATCGCATTCGATCTGTGCTCGATTTGATAACGATGTAGACTTCTTGAACCGAATTGTTATTATGGATGAGACTTGGGTACATTTCTACGATCCAGAAACATCTGGAATTCTGAAATTCTATAGCTATTTTTCCATTCTTGTATTGGCACTGGCCATGTTTTTTTTTATTAGTGTCGCATGTAGAATTTGTCAATCTAAATTTAAAGTTAGGTTAGTTTATGGTTTCCCGTATTTTTTTATCATTATAAACTATAAGTAGATTCTCCGAATTGCAATACGATTATAAATGGCACTAGAAACAACGAAACCTGCTTTCAAAAAAATAGACACATCAATGTGTAGTGGTTAGATTCTCCCAACTTACGTATCATATGGATTTTCTAATTGGTCTTCAATCAATATTAATAAATGTACGTAGGACGGAATTTTTTATAAAACGACAGATCGTCAAAATCATGAAATTGATTAATACCTGTACGAATTTGACGAGGTAGTCCATATGCAATTATTTCTAGGACTTCAATATCGTCATCAACGGCGTCAAAGTCATGTATTAATCGTAATAATTCCATACTGGCACACCTACACAGACTTCGCTTTATTACCTCTTTCTTTAACTCAGCTTTTCGCTTGCGTTATCCAAAAATGTTAGGTTAAGTGTCACTTAAATACCTTTGAGGGCCGGTCTAACTACACCGCTTGAATTGAGGGAAAACTTACTGGCAGATAAGTGACACTTATCGTTTGGTGCAAGGAGTTCAGAACTAATAATTTACAGCTTACCTGTGACTACGACAAAACGCAGAAATATGGTATCAGGTTTTTTTTCTACAGTACCAGGATAAAGCTTGATTCTACTGGTTTTGTCTGGCTTAGGAACATATTTCACTTCTTTTAATGTCGTTTTATCCATAATGATATTATTTCACCTGTGCTATATGCATATCACTATACTGCTTCACCGTTTATGAACTATATGTCGATAAGAATTAAATAGTACCATGTGTTTTTTTACTTTAAATAATTACACTTTCGTGCTAAAATTATTTCATAAATACTTATATACATATACAAAGTATACTTTTTGTAATACACAGCTCAACAATTGAAGAGGATAATCATAAATTTTGCAAATATTTTATTTAAAAACGTTGTCAAAGCCATCACACTGTATGCTGTGTGTAGGTGCAATTCTGTGAGCAAATGTTAAATTTTAACACATGGTTAAAAGTTAGACAATCTGCTTACTCCATTTTTCTATTCTATATGCATAATAAGCTTAAAAATATTCACAATTGAATAGATTAAAACATTTCTATAATAGCGAAAACTTCGTTAAAAATAACGGTGTGTCCATATTTATCTATAGTTAATATTTTTCATCATTTCTTTCTACGCCTTGGCTTTTATCTTTCTAACTGAAAAATATGGGTATACTGTTCATATTTTCATCGAAAACAAAAGCTGATATCGGCTGTATTAGACTCCATTTCACCTAAGAATAACCCACCTGAAGTTGATACTGATGGTCTACTGTTGTTTTTACCAATCTTCTTATTACATTCAAGTTATGCCTCTACGACGATTACAGGCAGTGCACGTGGAGCAATTAGGGCGTTGGATACTTGAAGGTATATCCTAGCAAGAAGAATACATGTAAGTAATTAAACATTTATTTCGTTCTCATTATTGCGTATGCGTAGGCCGTGTTTTTTATTATTTTACTTTAGCAGGCTGTGTTTGATACAATTGTACTGGGATGAAACATGTTTTTTTTAAAATTCGTTGGTGTTGGCGCTTCGGGTTAAGAAGCGTAGTATCCAAAAACATTGGCTTTCTACCACCCTTTTCAGGACCACCCAGTAATTTCTGTTGTAACATGAAAATATGCTCCTATGGCAACCTTGCAGCATGCGTTGAAATCTTTATTTAATCTTCTTCCGTTTGTGAATATTCAGATTTTTCCATTCTTTAAATTAAACTAAAGCTCTATAAACTATAAACAGCGCATGTGCTCTTCCGTTGGAGAAGACAATGACACGAAACAAAAAATAATCTGTCCGGCTAACCGCCAGCGAGGGAGTTGAAGTGAAAATTGATCGAGGTGGGCAAGCGTCACTCGGCAAGCGCTTGACTCTGAAACGAAAAAAAAAAAAACATTTTCGGGAAATCTCCAGCCGGCTGACCATTAGCGTTTGACTACGATTATCACTGAGTCAATATTCCCTAGCGACTCTAAGTAATGAGCTACAAAATTTGACCAAAAATATTCTTATAATGAAGTAATACGAAGATATATTGAAACATTCTTAGCCTACTATAGAACCAAACAAAATTTCAATGTCAAAATATTTTATTACCCAACGTATTCTCCTCTTAATTGGATACATTTATTAAAGCGAACCTGCAACGTCTCTAGACCTTTCAAAAAAAATGTTTCTTCTTGCTCTGCAAACCAGACCTCCCCAGCTTTTATTACCTCCTCGTTGGAAGAAAATTTACGACCTTTTAAACTTTTTTTCAGTTGAGGAAAGAGATGATAGTCGGACGGAGCCAAATCTGGTGAATAAGGGGGGTGTTCTAGTAATGCAAACCATAAATTTTTTGCATGGCAACATGAGATTTGTGTGCAGGGTTATTGTCCTGCAAAAACAAATCACCGTTGGATAGCTTTCCGCGTCTTTTCTCTTTAATTTTTTCCCGTAGAGTGGTCAGTAATGTCGAATAGTTGGGGATCCATTTTGCAGAAATTTTTCTCATGTCCAAATTGACGTGAACTATATGATGAACGCGTTCGTATGAAATATTCAGTGCTTCAGATATCCGTTTTAGCCCAATTCGACGGTCTGATAAAATCATGTCATGAACTGCATCGATATTTTCGGGGACTGACACAGAAACTGGCCTTCCCAATCGGTCATCATCTTCACTGGAAAATTTACCTCTTTTGAAGCTTGCAGTCCAATTTTTCACGGTCGCATACGAAGAACATTGATCACCAAGGGTATTAAGCATATCTTCGTAAATCTGCTTACCTCTTAACCCTTTTAAATACAGGTACTTGATGATGGCTCGATACTTCAATTTTTTGATTTTCACAATTTCGGTGGACATATTTTTTCTTTTAATTCATTGCGTAACTTTGGTTTACTTTTTGTCGTCAACCTTCACACTGACACTTCCAATAAGTTATTGTTCGTTGCTATGGTAACGCAATATTTTGTTCATACTTATTTTGCCTGTAAATCTCCTTATTTCGTTTATTTCCTAATAAACTTAAAAAAGTAATATTTCGAAGTAAAAATGTTATTCAACTTCAATACATCGATGTAAAAGCTGTAGGTAGAATTTTTTACAGAATTATTCCATATGTAAGACCGGATCTATTTTTTGATTCTTGTTCACTATTTTTCAAAAGAACAATCAATCATAATAAAGTGAATTAGGCTAGTATTGCCCACTTTTTCAATTTGCGGTTATCCCTTATTGAGTTTATCCCAAAAACGAATCACAAACTGGTCCAAATTGAAACCAGGGTGGACAAACATTCGAAATTTGTTATTATTTTCATTGGGTATACACTTTAAACACAAAATATTTAAGCTCTAAGTAAATAACTTACCTGCAATTACTGCAAATCGTAGAGATAGAGTATCACATTTAATATGTTTATGGTCCGCCTCTAATCTAGTGATATTTTCAAATTTTTTTGGTACATAACTTACTTCTTTCAAATTAGATTTTTCCATAACGACAGCAATTGATTTAAATATGATACTGCAATGTCACAATGATGTCGACAGGAGAGAGTAAAATATGGATTATAGATACTGTTTTTCGAATCTCAAGCAAATATAGTAATAGAATAAATAATTTTAAGTATTAAAAAAACAAAGATCATATTTGTTGATTTGATGGATAGTTACGTAGGATCAGGATCGGCCTAGAGCGATAAAATATGTATTCTTATTTTGTGTGTCCTTACGAAAACGTTTTGGATTTGTTCTTCTGTCCTTAAATCTTAAATCCCGCCAAACCTGGAGTAGCAACACACGATTGAAAGGAGTTAAATTTCGCAAGGTTGTTAAGGTCGAACATCAAACTTATGAGGTATTATCACGAACAAAACATGTTTAAAATGTATTTTTGCAGTGCCTTGAAAAAGTGGATTCCAACTACCGGTTTTTGACTGGTGGTGCAGCTGTATCAATCAAATACTCGCAAATATTACCTCAGTAATGTCTACAAGTAGCGGATTTAGTTTAGACTCTTTAAAAAAATCTCTCCAACACTCACAAAAATAGATCATTTTTTATACCCATAACGGCATAAATTAAAAATTAATTCGCAAATAAAACAAAATAAGATTCTTTTAAATTAAAACAAATTGAAAGAAATTCCGAAAAACAACTTAGGTTCATATTATAGTCCTCCTTGTTGAGCCCAACAAAAACCGAATCTGTTAAACAAAGATAATTTTGATTCTCTGAGCTGATTCGGTGTAATGTTCACACAATGCTGGACGCCCTTAATTCTATCAAATTTTGAGCCCGTCCAAAATTATGCCGATAAATTTTATTTTTTAAAAAAACCCCATAAAAAGAAATCATTCGGGGACAAATTCGCTGCTGATCTTGTGAGTAGCCTCCAAAATACCACGATAAAATTTCATTTTTCTTCTGAAGGATGTACATTATTATTTCTTTAATTTCTGTCTCTTTACTGACTGTCTGACCGCCCACAGTTGAGACTACGGAGTGGTGGGAATTGTGCGATATGTTCTAGGTGTCCAAATGAACGATTGTAATAATCGTGTTTTTAATCCGTTGAAGCTTGATATTGGTCGACTGGTTCAAAAGAGTTCTGATACAATGCTTAAAATCTGTATGTTCCGTTCCTCATTGCATGTATCTGTATATATATATATCTCCATTTACTGTCACTTTTTTGTTTTATTCACAGTTATAGTTCATCTACTACACACTTTACTTCTTATCGATTTTATTTCAATTTCATATCAGCTATTATTAAAAGAATGCTACTTGGATACCTTCCACTGTTTTGCAGATACCCTGTATAGTGCAAAATATTTTTAAAATGAAACCCTTATTGTACCACAGGATGGGCCGCCTTGTATGTTTCTAACGTTTAATTCCAATTATTAAATGTAAATTAAATATGCTTTTCAAAAATTTTGTGATTTGTAAATTTATGGTTTAGCATCTAAATTTTACCGACTACGGATCTGTTACTGTTTAATGTAAAATGAAGGATTTATAAACTTTTATTACTAAATCCTCAAGGTCAGATGCCGAGTCAATGGAATATTGTGAAACATGAACGAAATATTGTGAAAGATTCTTTACCTACTACGGCTTTAACAGTATGTTAGAGTATTCGCCAACTAAGTTGATGTCCTAAATGCTTTCTAGGGAGCTATTGACGCCGCCCATCCGATAACTGTAAACAGTGCCGTGCAAGTTCTAAGGATACGCTTTCTCTTACAAATTAACACAACTTGTACAATTAATAAAGTGAAGTCCGTCCGGAAATATATGATCCTAACTTAATAAATAATATTTAATTCTTTGTTATAATTATTGGTAAATTGATTTTAATAGAAACGGATCTGCTTTATACCTGACGTGTTTGAAAAAAATTTTCTAGGTTAGGTTGAAAGCTAATGTTTAACTAAAAAACCAACTACCCATTCCAAAAAATTAAGGTTTAATTTGGCACGTAACATTTTAATCGTAGGATCATTAAATTCGCAGAAAAATAAAATAAGCTGTGCTTACTTGCTTGTGATGGCTTGCTAGCTAACTGGCTTACCTGTTGCCTGGGATGTTTTAATTTTCAGTTTATTAAGGTATCTTCATCACTCTTTAATGTCTTAAAATAATTAAAAACTCTATATATCACTTCGAGTTTGTCCTCCAGTACATTTACGATTTTCTTCGTCAACGGCTGACATTTTTACAAACACTTTATTGTACAAAGCAGAAACAATAACTGTGTGACGCTACGTTACTGAAAATCTTAACACCTGATAATGTTCGATGCAATTGGCGTTTGTAAAGATTTTACCACCAATAGCAGACGAGTAGGCAGGGCACTATTACTCTGTCTCTCTTAGTTGGTAATTTCTGGGACATTAAGTTAGTTGGCGAATAATGCATAGATAGGGAGTTCTACGGGACAGTTTATTTATATAATTCACTTCAGACTATGCAAATGTTATTTGTGAAACCTGTCAAGTGATATATGCTATATTTCTGTTAAGGAATTTGTTGATTAATGATTTTATTCACTAGTTATTGACATTGTTACCATTTCTACTTGTAGAAAATATTTGGTATCTGAACAAATAACTATAACAATCAAATTCCTCTCATGAAATATGAACCAATAACAGTTGTACAAGCTCTTTTGTAGGTACCTACAGCTTTAACGCGTGTTAATCAGGCTCCACCACGAACTTGGATCCATGGACTTCTAATCAGATATTCGTTTTGACTCCCTTATGTTGATCGCCATGTTGTGCTAATTCGTACAGGACCGGTTTAAGAAATAAAGCATACATTTTTTCCTTACACGTCGTGATAGACGTGATAAGATAGAAAAATATGAAAAGATGAAGAAAGTGAAATTTTAACTATACTTTATTATTTACACTAGTTAGTGCATATAGTGGAAAACTTTTTTTATAAATTTTCAGAAAAGTTTTTATTTATTTCAATTTATGCATAGCCCAAAACCTGAAATAAAACCAAGTAGCAAATTTTTTTAAATCGTGTACGACGATTTTCAAAAAACATGAATTTTTTGAACGAATAACGTTTCTTTATATTTGAAAATAACAATAAAATTCTTATTCAAATTTAATTAATCAGGAAATAAATAAAACAACAGTTCAAGGAAGTATTTTAAAGTTTATTTATATTTCTGAATAACTAATTTGTCGAAGATTTGACGAATATTCTTTCCTTTTACTCTAAAATTGATAATTTTTGTTAAACTATGTGGTCTAATCGAGCCGTAATATCTAATTAATTATTTGTAAATGCAAATTAACTTATATACAAAAAAAATTATGTAACACTTATGAAATGTTACACCTTCTTTCGAACGAGAAACGTAAGTAGGGTTTGAGCATCCTCGTAAAAAACAGGAGGGCATTTTAGCACAGTTTGTACCTAGTCCCCTAGAGTTATAGATCTTACAAATAACACTGTACTGTTAACTACGTTACTAAAATAACACTACTTACAAAATATAATTAACCACTAATAAGTGAAAACACGAACATAAAATATAATCAAAAATTTAACACACAAACTCAATCAAATACAATACAAAAACTGCGAAATGTGACCTGATGCCACTTCTGGGGACAAAGGAGAAAGAAATTGACGGAACGAAAAACATTTGATTTCGTAAAAGTTCATTCAGCTAAATTCTAATTGGTTAATCAATTCTATCATGCTGTCAATTATTTAGCGCAAGCAACTACCGTTCAACCCTGAATTTAAGGGAAACTCACATGTACTGTAGCTTATTAATACCAACTTAAATTTAGCACAACATGGCGGCCATGTGTAGACAGAAAGAGGAGTCATTTTTGATATATGGGAAACATATACTATTAGAAGCCCATGGATCCTAAGTTCGTGGGCTCCACAAGTCTTGTATCTTCTTGAAAAGAATATATAAAGCAATTGTGTAACTGATTTTTACAAAAAACTTGAACTTACTAAAAACTTTAATAATACTGAATGTAACAATAATCGATTAAAACTATTTTAACAATGTTTGTATTTCTAAGATGCTTTTTCCCTTAGTCTCAGGTATTAATTTGTATATTAAAAACCCTCCAACGAAACAAGCTGCTCCAAATATACCCATGCACCAATGAATACCAATAGCTGCTGCCGCAAAAGGATACGTCGCAGAGTAGAGGGTGAATAAAATTGCACAATTAGTCATAAGGAATGAAAATGCAGTTGTTCTCAGTTCAGCAACAAATAGTTCACCTACTGTTACTAAAGCTATTGGACCAATTCCTATTGAATAAGCTACAATGTACACCAAAACTCCTACAAGCGGTACCCACCTAAACTGAATAATTACTGGAGATTTTATCGAGTTTAAGTAAAAAAATACACCTAAGACAGAAATAGCGAGTCCCATTCCGAACGACGATACAATAAGTAACTTTCTTCTTCCAAGTTTTTCAATTACTAAAGAAGTGAAAAAAAAACTCACTGTTTTTGCCACTCCAACTATAATTGCTATGGTATCACCGGATAAGTTTGAACCAGATTGATTGAAAATTGGAGCTAACAGTGACATAACTATGGGTACTCCACAAAATATTTGAATCGTCGATGGTATTGAAGCTAAAATAATTCCTTTTCTACCTTTTCCTGACTGAAAAAGTTTAACTAAACTAGATCCTTCTATTTTAGAATCTAATTTTAAGGATGTAGAGATTTCGTTGAAATCATGATCCAACTCTTCTAGTGTTTTATTACTACGTAACTTTTTCAAGATACTTTTACATTTTTGTGTTTCTCCTTTTGTCAAGACATAAACTGGGCTTTCAGGAGCTAGAAAAAAACATAGCAAGAATGGTATTAGGAGAGCAGCGGTGAGGAGTGTAAAATCCCTGTAGCTAAACATTGGCCCAATTATAAACGCAATGAGTTCTCCAAATGGTACGAATACCGTTAGAAGACATCCAAATTTAGCTCTATTGTGATTTTCACAAATCTCCGTCAGGTAAATTGGAGCAGTACTGAAGTATGCACTGATGAACATTGCAGGAAGAGAATTAAACATTATAATGAGGATAATATTATTACCGAACGCAAGTCCTATTGTACAAAAAAGTACCCCAAAACAATAAACCATGAGACTCATCTTTCTGCCAAATAAATCTACCATCTTCGGTAATATACTGGTTCCAATCAATGATAGAAGTCCTGGTATGGCGAAGAAAAGAGATACTTCGTTAGTTTTGATTGGTCGCCCTAATGGATTTATACTTGTATCATTCGATTCTAATTTGACCATGACCGGAGAAAACCATCCCATGCCAGCTCCAAACGCTAATGATGGTATAACTGCTGAAAAATTAAAAAATAAACAATAAAATTTTTTGAAAATTGATAGGAATTGTACAAATGCAACAAACTGTGAAAATAACCAGGCATGTGAAAGATATATGGTGAGAGGCCCAAATTTCTGGTTCGCACTCACAGAGTATGTGCTCCGCGGTTTCGTCTTCTTCCTGGCAAAACCTGTCATCTGCTAGACCAATTGTGTGAATATGCATTCTCAGCCTACAATGTCCGGTCAGCATTTCCACCATCATCCTCATCGTTTCTCGACTTTGACATTGTCCTGGTGCTTTATGCCACGAGCGCAAATCCTGGTTGTTTATCCATTGGTTGATGCTCTTCTAAGTGAGGCTTTTTGCAATTCATGACCTCAGTCGCTCCCTGCTTGGCTAACTCATCGGCCTTTTCATTGCCTCTTATTCCTTGGTGACTTGGCACCCAGACTAGGGTCACTTTATTATGAGTAGATGACGATTCTTTGGTTATCCACCTCCCGTCTCATCAACTCTTCTGCACAGCATTGCACCGCCATTACCTCTGCCTGAAAGGCAGTGGCATGTTTCCTTAGGCTTAGAGAGATCGTGTTCTTCTCTGGTACCCCATGTATTCCGGCTCCTACTCCAGATTCTGTTTTAGAGCCATCCGTGTACCAGACTTGCTGTTATAGGAGGCCCTGCTTCCCAGTCCTTTCTCTCTGGAATGACTACTGTGTATTCATTTTTGGAGCTCTACGTAACTGCTGCACTTAAATTTCCTTATGACCATGGTGCAGATGATAAGATTTATTGACAGCCAAATGTAACAAGTGCGAGGATCTATTTGCAGTAATCGGTCTCGCAGGTTTTCACTCGTCTCGCCAGTAAAGTGCTCACTTACAGAGGCGTGCAGTCAAACAATTTTCAAAAACTCACGTGTTTGTAGTGTGATTGTTTAATTCTTCCAGTTTTAACAAATTCGTCTATAAATTTGATGTTGTTAAATAAAAAAAGTAATATGTTTCACCTCATTATTCATATTATAATAGTAAACAAAACCGACCTTCGAACAGCGCACTATATCATTTACGACAACTATACCTGTAGGACAAGGCAACATTTCTTTTGTAATTGCGCTCTATTAGCCTGAAACAATCCAACTGAAGTTACCGTTTGTTAATGTTTTCAAGAGCAGACTGGAAATTGTTTTATTTGTTATTAATTTGTACTGAGATTCTTGCTTACATGCTCAATTATTCAGAGCTCATGGATCTTAGGGTACCTGTCCTTTTCTCATTGTAATAGCAATAAATTATACCTACTATCCCTGAGCGCTAATCCAAGAAAATTGAAAGGAAAGTATCGTTTTTTGCGTTTGCTTGTCTATTGGGAAAGCATTATCAATTTTTCCTATTTTTCTCGAGTTTGCACTTGGTTGGATTGAACTGTATATTTATAGGGTATCTTCGGGATTTAGCACGAGAGGCGTTGCAGGGCGGCAGCTTGTGGAAACTCTTTATTGTAAGGATATAAGTATATGTACGCAAAGGTGCGATTCAGATTCGCACATCAATCCAGTCGGTTTTTAGAATGCGCAAAGTGTTTTCTCGCTGTATAACGTCATCAATCAACATAACTCAGATTCGTGAGATTTTCTCAAGAAACTGATGCCCGATTCACGCAGTTTAGAGGCGCCTAGAGAATAGAATCTGTGGTGTGTTCTCAAGTTATGCAATATACCATAAGCCCCTCTACTTTTACCATGCACGAGGCTTTCAAAACTATTCGTTAACATTGTAGCACTATAACTACTTTAGTTTTTAAATTGAAGGCTATTTTACAGATTAATATAACAATTATTGCAAATTTAATATTCCATTTTTATTTTTGAAAATATAATTGGAACACATTTTAAAATAATCTTCATGTAACCAAGTCGTCAAATTGAAACATAAACAAACAAAGACTTATCACATACAAATTACGTTTTCATAACAATAAAAAGAAATTAAAGGCAAAGTTCTCTATAAACCAGCTACTTACCTATTATTACAGTGAAATGGAAAAACCAGGTACCTTGTTTTCTGACTCCATCATCGGGTATTAACTCAATAATGTTTTCTCCATCTCTTGGAATATATTTCTTTTCAATAGCATCATCATTTGTATTGTCGATGTCGGTATTTTTCATTATTTTCTTGTTATACTTAGTCACTTACACTGTTAATAAGCCTATAAAGTGAAATGATATGATTGTTTTTAGTAAATAAGATAAACTGAATACTTTTCCATTGTATATGTAGCGTTGGGGGCGAGTAATGAGGAACTCTTAATACCTGAGTGGAGGTTACAGAGACAAATCTTATCTAATTAAACTTATATACGAGGTCGATATCTATGTGATAATAAACAAATTTTGTGGTAACTTTTAAAATGGGTTTCACAGGTGTTTTAGAACTTTCTTGCGAAACGCAAACTACATATACTAACTAATTTAACTTTATCCAAAAGTTCCTCTTTAAGGATCTAGCGCCATTTCAAGATGCCGCTGTTGAGTCTGTTTTTTAGCATATCTCAATAAAACCGCTACCTAGGAACTTCAAACTTGGTAAGTTGTATAACCCTGCTTTGGTGAACTACACACTACACCAACCTACATCATTATATATAGAGCGGTACGGACTGGAAGTAGCGGAAGATAAGACGGTGGGGCTGCTAGTGAAGGGACGGATCAAGACGAGGGAAGTTGCGGTGACGTTGAAGGGAAGTAAAAATTCGTATCGAGGAGTGTGTGAAATACTTGGGGGTGTGGTTGGATAGCACGCATGTTGAAGGCCGTACAGAAAGCAAAAGTAAGAGGAGCAAGACTGGTGAGATTGTTGTGTAATGTGAAAGGGCCGGAAGAGTGGAAGAGGAGGGTAATTGGTAGGACAATAGAGCAGAGTATGCTGTACGGTGCGGAAGTGTGGGGTGAAATAGCGGGGGTGAATGCGAGGGCTAGGCCACTCCTGTGGGAGCAGAGAGGGATACTCCTGAGGGTGGACAGTGGGTGGACTGGCAGCAGTAGTGCTGTCAAGGTCCTACCCATTGGACCTAGAGGCTAGAGCCAGGAACAAACGCTGGAGGGGTGCGACTTTAGAGGAAATGAAGGAATGGATGGAGGAGGAAATGGAGAGAAGATGGGAGAAGTATGAGGACGCGCTAAAAGGAGCGATTGGGAGTAGGAGAGATTGGATGAACCGGAAATTCGGGGCACTGGGTATGGATCGAGAGTAGAGTACCGCCACAAGATTGGGAAAAGAGAGACTGGAGCGTGCGAGGAGAACAAAGAGGAGTTGGAAAAATTGGAGAAGAAACTGGGGGAGGTGGTGTATTGGGAGAACATAGTGGAAATAATGTTTAGGGGAGAGGAGGAATGGATGGAGATAAATGGCGTAGAATGATTATGGGGAGAAAAGGAATTGATATGACATGAGAGGTAGGAGTGATCGAAGGAAAAAGATCGCGGAGTGTGTGATGGACCGCCGCCCGTCTCGAAGTATGCTAGGGTAGTGATTCCGAGGCGGGAGTAACGGCGAGCTTTGAGGTGGGTTTGGTTGGTTGGCATCCCTTGGGATGAGTCCAACACTGTCTGGGTCGTGGGACATGACCCATTCGAACATGACTTTCCCATTTAGACCAGAAAAAAAACCTATATTATTCATTGCCAACACAAGCGTTTAACGTGGGAGTGGCAACGGGTGAATTTGGTTGAAATTTTTGTGTATAAGTTTTACATTGAGCTGAATCGATCGATCTCCAAAATTGTGTCAACATATTGACGAAATATTACAAAATAAAAGAGTTTCAAGATAATGTGAACTTTGAAAATATTTATTTTGTTAAAGCAGTTTGAAATTTTATATACAGAATCTACTAAACCTGCGGCCAGATAACATACATTTTGAGGAGAGCACTTTGTGCAGTATGTTTATACTTTTCTTCAAGATTTAAGATTTTGTTTCACCATCTACCTGTCACTAACGGGAGACAGCCCGCTCTTTTCCGGAGACAACTCGTCCCTAACAAAAATTCACCTGCTGGTCTTAGGAGACAACTCGGCTCCTCCGGTGTATCTTTGATATAAAAGGTCATGTATTTGACCCGAAACTTTCTACCTTCAAGATTCCTTCACTTTCTGTAATACAATCGTACTGTTAACTCCTTTGACTCGTCCTGTTTCATAAGACCTGTATAAATTTGTGAATCACAGAGAACGTCCACTGTAATGATTGATATGTTTTCTTGTGCATTTTACGTTGGTTACCAATGGCGGTTTTACGCGCCCTGCCGCCCTAGGCCCAGTTTTATGCGCTGCCCTTTTTGTGGAAGCTTCTTACTAGCAGTATCGAAACGATCTAAAATTGCATTCCAAACAATAAATTACAAGAATTGCTGTAATTTTCGCTGCAATTCTGTAGCTGTAGTCAGTTTCTCATTTCTGCTCTCGGCAATGAATTCCAGTGCATCAATTATTGCAGACTACTTACTACTTTTCTAATGCGTAACATGCGCCGCATCATGTCGAGCAGACCAGTGAGTTTGAGAAAAAATCGTAACTCTCAAATTTGTACGCTGCACCGAGAACTCCCAACGATGTGAGAAGAAATTAGTAGTAATACTCACAATGTTAATTATACGCACTCTGATTAGTATTATCTCGAGTTAGTCAAAGTCAATCGACTTCAAATGTGAGTGGTAATCTTATCATTTTATCCTTAATAAATATAAAAAATTTAAAATATCCTGACTCAAAGTCCATTGTACGACAGTTACCTTAATAAAGATCCAAGTTCAGTTTTCAAATGGGAAACTTATTTAAATACTTCCACTTCTGGATACATTCAAGTAATATGCGTTCTGCTTTCCCAATAAATATTGACTTTTATTTATCGATTGATTTATACCGCTTTATTTGATAAAATTTTATTTACAATCATTTATGTCTTAATAATGCGAAGTATACACTGTGTCCGTAAAGTATGGAACAAATTCATTTTTAGCTAAACAGACCATTTTAAGAAATAATCCTGAAACACATCGATTTTTGATTTTAATTAACCGTATTTTAAAATAATAATCTAATATACAGGGTGAATTACTTTCGAGTAATGACGACACCGTCATTTTTTTTAAATGGGTTTTGTCACAATTTTCGGATTACTCTAGCTGAGCTGATTCCAAAAATGTATCACAATATGCTGATTCCAATTGGTACAATAGCTTTGTGTGTGCTCATAAAGTAACGCGTAACATTCTTTATTAGTTAAATTAACAATATTATCAAAAATACTTATTGTCTAGCGGACAGAATATGATGAAATACATGATTTTATTAATGTTCGAACTGTAGCCCTGGCTGTATTTGACAGTAACCCAAACGGTGTACAAATTCTTGTTGAACCTTGTTTATTGTGTCTTGAGTAATATTGTTTATTGCAGTCCGAATTCTCTCTTTTAATTCTTGAATATTTGCTGGTTTCGTTTGATACGAAACATTCTTCAGCTAGTCCCACATAAAATAATCCAAAGGATTGAAATCTGGTGACCTCGCTGGCCATTCAATAGGTCCACGTCTACCAATCCACCTGTTCGGAAAAATCTTATCTAGGTACCCTGTAACATCTACAGCATAATGTGGAGGTGCACCATCCTGTTGAAACCATAAAGTTTCATCGAAACCTCCAGTATTACGTCTGCTGGGAAACAAATTACGTAAAGTAGGTACGAGGTATCTCCTTAAAAACTCAAGGTACGTTGCCACGTTTAAATTACCTTCGATAAAGTAGGGTCCGATGATTCGATTTCTTACAATTCCAGCCCATACATTTACCTTCTGCGGGTGTTTGTATGATGCTCACGCATCCAGTGGTGGTTTTCTTTTGCTCAGTATCTACAATTCTGACGGTTAACCTCGCCATTTAACGTGAAAGTGGCCTCATCAGAAAAAATAATGATTTGTATTAAGAGAGGGTCTCGGTGACATTATTTATCCATCATTTTTTCTTAAAATTGGATTCTTCTATCGGGATCAATCACGTTTAATTCCTGCACAAGTTTGATTTTATAAGGATGCCATTTTTGAAGCTTCAATAGTTTTTGTACCGTTGCTTTGCTAGAACCGATATCGCGACTAACTTTACGCACCGAAGTGTGCGCATCTTCCTCAAAACTAAGTAAAACATCTGATGCTGTATCAGCATTTGCAGAGGGACGACCTGATTTGCGTGCATTTTCTCGAAAAATCTTACTGACTGTTGAACGCGTTATAGGTCTTTCTGTATATTTATCATTAAACAAATTGCACACCTCCATCTGAGTTCGCGATCTGTCTCCATACCCAATCATCATAAGTATTTCAATTTTTTGTTTTACACTTAACTCCATTTCTACTTCAAATTAAATCTAAGCAATAATTAAAACATTCACGAATACCAAAAATAACATTGTAGTAGTAAACTGTCACTGATCATCAATAAATTACTAAACAAATAATGACATTTCACAAAAACTAGACGACTACGTTTTTTTTTAAAATTGATAAGTAATAATTTCTTCCATATTCTGTTTGCTAGACCACAAGTATCAAACATGTTTGGAAGCAGCTCATTTTTATTAATCTAAAAATGTAAGAAACTATAGGGTGTTACATTTAAACCAATTGCCGCTAGACAATAAGTATTTTTGATAATAATAATTTAACTAATAAAGAATGTTACGCGTTACTTTATGAGCACACAGAAAACTATTGTATTTTTGTCCACCCTGTACCAATTGGAATCAACTTGTGATACGTTTTTGGAATCGGCTCAGCTAGAGTAATCCGAAAATTGAGAGAAAATGGGTGTGTTCCATTTAAAAAAAATGACGGTGGCGTCATTACTCGAAAGTAATCCACCCTGTATATTAGATTATTTCTTAAAATGGTCTGTTTAGAAAAAATGAATTTATTCCATACTTTACGGACACAGTGTATTATCAAATTTATTTAGTTTGTCACAAATTACTCAGCTATTGTTTCTAATAACCTACGATTGAATATATTATTATTGCATTGACAATTGTTGATATTCACAATAATAATAATAAAAATGTATCTACAAAACCATTAGATACAACTGACGCTAGTATTCATCAGGCTAATCAAGTCCTCTATACTCTTAATATGCGAAGAGAAGCAAGTGAATGATTTTCACAAAAAAAATTCTTACTTACCAAAAACTCTTTATTAATACTATAAATAAATTAACAATTATCCATTGAAACTATTTTAACATTTTTTGTATTTCTAGGATGTTTTTTCCTTTTGTTTCAGGTAATAATTTGTATATTAAAAAACCTCCAACAAAGCAAGCAGCTCCAAAAATACCCATGACCCAATGAATACCAATAATTGATGCTGCCAAAGGATACGCCGCAGAGTAGACGGTGTGTAAAATGGTACAATTAGCCATAAGGAATGAAAATGCAGTTGTTCTTAGTTCAGTAACAAATAATTCACCAACTATCACTAAAGCTATTGGACCGACTCCTATAGAATAAGCCACAATGTAAACCAAAACTCCCACAAGCGGAACCCACCTAAAATCAAAGACTGCAGGTGATTTTATCGAATTTAAGTAGAAAAATACACCCAAAATGGAAATGGCGACTCCCATTCCAAACGACGATGCAATAAGTAACTTTCTTCTTCCAATTTTTTCAATTACTAAGGAAGTGAACAAAAAACTTACTGTTTTTGCCACTCCAACAGTAACTGCTATAGTATCACCGGATAAGTTTGATCCAGATTGATTGAAAATTGAAGCTAACAGTGACATTACTGTGGGTACTCCACAAATTATTTGAATCGTTGATGGTATCGAAGCTAACATAATTCCCTTTCTACCCTCTTTTGACCGAAAAAGTTTAACTAAACTAGATCCTTCTATTTTAGAATCTAATTTTAAGGTTGTGGAAATTTCATTAAGATCATGATTTAACTCTTCTAGTGTTTTATTGCTACGTAATTTTTTCAATATACTCTTACATTTTTGTGTTTTTCCTTTTGTCATAACGAACACTGGACTTTCCGGTGCTATGAAGAAAAATAACAAAAATGGTATCAAGAGGGAAGCCATGAGAAGTGTAAAGTATCGGTAACTAAACATTGGGCCAATTATAAACGCAATTAGCTCTCCAAATGGTACGAAGAATGTCAGAAGGCAGCCAAATTTAGCCCTATTATAATTCTCGCATATCTCCGTCAAGTAAATTGGAGCGGTATTGTAGTATGCATTAATAAATATCCCAATAAAAGTGCTAAACATTATAATGAGGATAATATTATTACTAAACGCAAGTCCTATTGTACATAAAAAATCTCCAAAACAATAAACCATCAGACTTATCTTCCTTCCAAATGAATCTCCCATTTTCGGTAATATAGATGATCCAATCAACGAGAAAAATCCTGGTATGGCGAAGAAAAAAGATATTTCGTAAGTTGTAATTGGTCTACCCAATGGATTTATACTTGTATCATTTGATTCTAATTTGACCATAACTGGAGAAAACCATCCCATGAAAGCTCCAAACGCTAATGATGGTGAAACTCCTGAAAAACGAAATAAAGTATTCAATCAAAATATAATAATTACTCTCGATACTGAAAATTGATAAAAATTGTTCACCCTCCAGAATTTTGTTCAAGATACGAAGATAACTGGCGTGTGAGACTGGAAGAGAACGTTAAATCAAGATAAGATTCTAAAAGCTGCTGGACATTTACGAACTAAACTAAAGGATAAAGATTATGCTGACGAAGTCCATGGTTGTATTTGGTGATACTTTTTTGAAGTCGTTCGGCACTAAGGTACTAAAACCGAATATGTTATATCGTACCCTAGCCAAAGCTGGGTATGAGCATAATATGTGCTCCGCAGTTGCGTCCTCCAAATTACAGAACCGACAATTCGAGGTCTGAACCAGACTCATCTTTAGGTGGTAATTCAGTCGACAATGTCCTATAAGCAGTCCCGTCAGAATGCGTAGGTTTGCTCTACTCCATTCCAGGATCTGCTTATTTTTTGTACTCAAAGGGTTGTATATGAACGCCTTCGAGTGAGAGAGCCCCGGTATGTCTGCCCAGTACGTGAATGTTTTTCTCTTCGCCCATGTAGCTATCGCTGATCTAGCAGTGCTTCCCGCAATGCCTAAAAATGGTTTGGGTCCGATGAATACAGACTCTTATCCCTTTTTTGCCAGAGTGTCGGCCTTCTCGTTGCCCTCCACTCCTCGATGCCCAGACACCCAGGTCAAAATTACTCTGTTCTCCTTGCCTGGGTTTAGTTAAAAAAATATTAGATAAAAATGGAATATGAACTTCTTGACTTTCAATGGGCTGATTCTAACGTGGTTAAACTGCATCCTCAATACCAGATATAATTCCTTCACCTCCCTGCAGATCACATTTCTCCAAAAGTGCACCTCAACTCCTCCAAAATTTTTTCATGTACAAAAAATGATTTTCGTTACATATTTTTACACATCTTCATAAAACATTTCTCTGGCTGCCTCAGTAAATTAAACATGGCAAGGTAGCTCTTGCAAGCCGCAGCAGAGGGCCTAATAGACCCACTCAACACAAATCTTCCTAACTCATAAACTACTCTTGTGAAGTCACCTAGCTTCACAATTTACTTATATATGATTTTCAATACTTTTTTGGATTTTTCTTCAATGGATTGGTAATGAAAATTCAATTAAATAATAGAACCAACAAAATATTCTTCGTTTAGTCTTTTTCGGATCTTTTTGATGAAACGACGATGTGAGTTAGCGACACCAGTGAAACTAACCAGTACACGTGCACCTTCAAAACTATCCACCCCACATAATTCTGAAGGCGTCGCTTTTATGAAAAAACACGTCAAGTGTCATGAAAAGGGGACGTCTTTATGCTTATATGTAGACGTTTGCCATTTATTAAATAAAGTGTCAAGTAGGTAGCTTGGTTTTTATTCGAATATTCCACTGATTGAGCGATATTAATGTACACAAACTAGGTCATTAATGACCAATTTTCTATTAATAACCGATTGTAATATAGGCAACCAAACATACAATAATATTAACCAAAAAAGGTACAAAACTATTTATTAATATTAAAATATTCAGAAAAGAATTTAAGAAAAACGAAAACAGTAACATTTCAACCGGTGACCTCTGTGACATTTCAATGTCATGATTTATTTTTGACAGTACATACCTATAAATCAAATAAATATTCTAAGTTTTTAAATATTGAAAAAAAGGATTCAAGTTGTACAGTTGACGGAAAAGTTTTGTAACTAACACGGGTATTAAAAGGGCGATTAACAATCTCAACCATTAACTCGCTCGCTTTGCTCGATTGTTAATAGCCGTGTTTAATAATCTTGTTCGTTGAATAAATATTAAAGAACCGAGCTCGCTTCTAAGATGAGAACGACCGTCTTGGAAAACAAAAACTTTTTAATATATGCGATTCAGTTTTCAACTTTTTTTACGTCCCAGATAATCAGCTGAAACAAATTGGAAACTGACTTGCTGGCTTTTAATAACACTGAACACAAAAATATATTTTAGATTTAATTTTCTTATCCTCTGTACGTTCCTTCTGGTAGACTAAAAGAAAAAGGGGAATCGGGATACTGTAAAGTGTCATATTCTAGATAAACGTAATACAATAAATCTGGTAAAGGCAATCGCTTACAATTAAAATATGTCTAAACTACTTTATAAGTCTTTAAAAAAATAGTTGCCTTGTAGATATCGGAGAATCATAGATTTAATACTATTACAACGCCTTACAGAGTTTGTGATTAATATTTTCAAAATAAATTATAACCGTTCAATTAAGAAGAAACAACTACTTCTTGTGCTTTATGCACCGACAGACATTGAATTATACTTCTAAGTCGGTAAGATTTACACGATTTAACCAACCATTCTGGTATGCAATTAGCAGAGACAACATCATTTCTAGACCGGTTTCGCCGTATTTGCGCCTCATCAGTACAAGGTAGATATTCTCCGTCCGGGAGCTCTGAGAGAGTAATCCTGGACTAAAGATGACACTGAAATCACAATAAATACATATCCCCAAATAAGTTGTACTTAATACGACAATTTACAGGAAAGTATTTAAACATACTTATACAATAGTTACCTTATAAACAAAAATTATTTTTTTGACGTTCAACATAATTGTTATTCTCAAGTGGTTGATGACATTGTAATAGACGAAATCAAAAACTTTTTTACTCGAAGAAATCTTGACATTTCCTAAATAGTTATAATTTCTTCAGAACTTTTTGCTCCCCTAATTAAACCGGCTGCCACAAACAGAAATGAATTGTGGCTGCACCAAGATTGTGCGCCTCCGCACTGTGATGGCTTATTTTTTTTTTTAATTTTAATTGCAAATTTACAATCTTCCTACTCAATAAATAACAAGTATAATAAGTAAATGATATGGTTTCTTGCTAAACGGCTTGAGGCGGGCACCATCCACTGATGGGTCTCCGTTGATCACTCTATGAGATCTTTTCAATCTTCTCTGTTCCATTGGATCAGTGTACAGGTTATATATTAGTGAATTTTGGTGGTCTTATGTCTTATGGCTGATGCCTGAATAACTTGATGGTTGGAATACCGAGATCAGTATGTCTTGAGTGGTTGCTTATAAACCATGGAACATTAGCTATTATGCGAAGTGTTTTAGATTGGAACGTTTGTAATATCTTAGTGTTCGACGGCAGCCCCATAGCTCTATGCCATATGTCCATATTGGTTTTAGGATGATTTTGTACATTAGTATCTTATTTTCCATTGTTAACTGTAAACGTATGCCGATTAGCCAGTTTATATTTTGAACTTTTAACTTTATTTGTGTTTTTTTAGCTTGCATGTGTTTCTTCCAAGTTAATTTTTGGTCCAAGTGTCCGAGATATTTGACTTCTCTTTTTTCTGGAATCGGCATATTGTTAATGGTCACTTGCGGACAGACACTTCGTTTTGTGGTGAATGTGACTTGTGCGGATTTGTTATTGTTGACTTTCATTCTCCACTGATGTAGCCATTCTTGTAGAAGATTTAGGTGGCATTGTAGCTTTTCTGATGCTTTTGTAGGGTCTATATCTGGAGACATTATTGCAGTATCCTCTGCGAAGGTAGCGATTAGAGTATCGTCGGTAGTTGGAATATCAGCAGTATACATAAGGTATAGATAAGGGCCAAAGACACTTCCTTGGGAACGCCTGAATTTATTGGCTGATAATTGGATAAGGAGGTTTGGACTTTGACTTGTATATATCTATTACTTAGGTAGGTTACTTGAGTATAAGGAAAATATGGTGAGGTAATTTTTGTTTTATTTTATGGCTTGGTGAGAAACTACTTGGACAACGTCTTCCCAAATTGGTGGATAGGTCGAAGAGGAGCCACCAAGGTTCCCTTATTCAACTCTTATTCTCTATTTCCTTACATGGGGATACTTGAAAAATGAGGAATAGGTAATTAAAAGACCTTTCAATTGTTGTATTGCAAAACCCACTTTTTTATTCAAAAATTTTATTGTTATCACGCTCACATAGATGCCGCTAAAAATAAAAAAATGATCTGATTAACCGTCCATTCAAAAATAAAAATCGATTGGTTTCAGGATTTTCCCCTAAAACGGTTTAAAAACTAATAAATGTATTCTTTCAATTTGTACCATACTGTATGTATTGTTCCCTATACACTTTTTCATTTAATTTTTTTTTTATGTTATTGAACTAATTTGTTATCTATGTCTATTAAGGTTTCATACATCTCTTTATCCTAATTGAAATGCTCTAAGAAATTCTTACTGTAAATAATTTGTTAAAAAATTTTAACGAAAAGATTCACAAAAACTGCAACACTTAAAAATTAAACTTTAGAGAAGAATGTTAATACCAATATAACATCGTTCACATCATAAAACTCTACCAATATAACATCGTTCACATCATAAAACTCTACCAATATAACATCGTTCACATCATAAAACTCTCACAAATTAAAATTTATTAAAATCCTGTGAGTCGTTTCATAGTTAAAACCCACTCTGTATATTTAAATCCGAAATTAAAATGAAACGTAGCCGACTCTGTATAAAATCGATCGACTAAATACCACTCCAATAAAAACGCAGTACCTATACCGTCACCGTGTTTTTTGTTAACTTTAAAAAAAAATTGTTTCACGAATTTGTAGAGAGAACTAATAGTGTTGTACCTACATTGTGTGTTAGTTAGTGTTTTAAACGGTGAATATTAGGTATTCTTTATGTTATTCAGGTAATTGTTCATTATTTTATTTAGAAATATACATTTTTAATGTTTGATATTTATTAGGTATGTTGTAAGACTTTTATTTTTTTGAAAACTCTTAATTTGTTAGATAATTTCAACTCGAAATTTGTTTTATGGTAGACACAGGTGTATAAAAACAAAAGGGATTTCTTAAATATCGAAAATGAATGTGGTTGATAAAAAGAATACCTATTAGTTCAATAAAAATCCCCGAGATTCTGCATGGGAGACTGTATGGTCGCGAATACGTTTAAAAGGGTATTTTGGGGACGGGGAACCGAATGGCACTATTCGCAACATCTAATTTTCCATGGAAACAGTGAAAATCGCGGAAAATTTCTTAAAATTCACGTTTTCTCGGCAACTATTCGATTTATCAAAAAAGGTTTAAAATAAATTTTTTAGATCGCAAAATTTTACTACCTCACTTGTTGAATTTCATTCAGAATTATAGATTTTCCCGACCATTTCCGAATCCGCTGGAAATGGGCGCTGGGTAGCAAAATAATGATAAAGGATTTATTATTTGTAAAATTTTTTTGTATATGAACAAATGTTTTTTACACTGGTTTATCAAAAAATAATTGCTTTTACTATTTTTGAATTTTTAGATCTATTAAATCATAAAAATGTTTTCTTCCAGCGGATTCGGAAGTGGTCGAGAAAATCTATAATTCTGAATGAAATTCAACAAGTGAGATAGTATTTTGACTTAAAATTTTGCGCTCTACAACATTTATTTGAAAGTTTTTTGAAAAACCGAATAGTTGCCGAGAAAACGTGAATTTTAAGAAATTTTCCGCGATTTTCACTGTTTCCCGGTAAAATTGGAAGTTGCGAATAATGCCATTCGGTTCCCCGTCCCCAAAATACCATTATAAACGTACTCGCGACCATACAGTCTCCCATGCAGAATCTTGGGGATCGTTATTGGACTATACAGGGTGATTGATTAGTGTGATAAAGTCCAGTGCCTCCTTTGTCCTTTGAAATATCAATTTGAAAATTTGAGGGTTTATGGCCATCATCAGTCTTAACATTTTTAAATTATTTACAATCTTACAGGGTTTTCCAGAATGCTGCGCCATTTCAAAGTTAATTTTTTTTTAATGAAACTCCCTATATTTTAAACAAGGAAGCTCAAGAACATTTTGTTTATAAACAATTACCTAGGTTATTAATAAATTAGCTTAAAGAATGTTTTCCAATGGCGATGTACTAGTTGAAGTGTAAGAATACATCATAATTTTTTTAAAATTTTTGGAATAGACAATTAATACCTCAAAAACTTTATTTAATGTGTGCGTATACACAAAATGAAGGACGGCGATCTATTTTCAGCGCTGAATTAAAGTTAAAAATAATAGAGATAGAGTTCTGGGAGTTGGGACTTTTTTATTGAGAATTTCCTCCTCTTTAATCATCCTTTTTTATTGATTACTTAAATGTTCATACTTTTCAAGATATTTTAAATATTTTTCTCTATTGTTTATAATGAAACAATATTGAATTAATAACGTTTCCTTTTTTTACAGATTTTACCGCTCTCGTTTCAGCTCGCGAAATGCGATATGCCTAAAGGTAGGAGAATGTTGTGACGAATAACAAAAATAGAAATAATTGTGAAAATAACATTAGTTTCTAAAAAATGTTTCCTATTAAGCATTGAACTTTTATAGCAATTAATAATTTTTGGATTTCTGACTGTTTTTGGTTATTTTTTTTTTATAATATCAGTTTTTTATTTAAACATTTCTGAAATTTTATAAATTCATTTTTATTTTTGTTATTTAAAAAGTGTGCCTGAAATGTTTTTGCTATTTACAGTTTTTTCGTATAGGTTGTTTCAATTTCAAAAATATATTAAATATTGGAAACACCCCAGCAAGAGGATATTTTTATGTGGATTTTGCTCATGTTTCTTCTTTTTCAGGTAAAGTTTTTTTCAGCGGTGCAACCTTCTGTGAGCAAATCGGTCAATAATTTAGGTTATAATCAAAATTTAATATTTTTTATTTCAATTAGAAAGTTATCAAAACAAGGATAATGGAAAAAAAATCTATTAACTGAATCATAGGAAACAATCACTTGAAAATTCAATTTTTCTCTTTAATTTTAAACCTTATTAAATACAAAAAATTAATTTAATCATTTGTATAATATAAAATGAAAAGTTGTTCATGAATTTAATTTTTTCTATACCTGAATTCAGATCCAGAGATATTTCAGAAAAGTTTTTTAATACATTTATTTAGTCAGGCATATTATTAACCATTGTATTGTGAAATTATAATTTTTAGAATTTTAAGACACTCAGACTTCCCTAGGTAAAACCGATTGCTCTAGAAAACTCGGATAGAATGATTTAGGAAAAGAAAAATAAAGGGTTTCTGGTGCGACGTTCTGGGTGTCATTCAATCATTCAACAGAATTTAATATTTTTCAATTTAAACAGAAAGTTATGAAAATAAGATTAATAAAATTTAAAAAATAAATTTTATCAATTCTATAATGGTATAAAAAGAAAAATCGCTTCTGAAATTAATTTTTATTATTATATTTTGAGACAACTCTCAAATAAAAAAAATAATTGAAAAAAATTGTTTTTCTCCATAATTTGACTCTAAATCAGAAATATTTTAAGAAACTGGATTTGTTTCCAAATTTAAACCATTTATTTAATTTATATTTACTAAGAACTTCGTTAGAATCTTTTCATTTTTTGAAATATTAAGACACTCCCAGAACGCACTAGGTACAACGAGATCTTCTAGACAACTGAGAATAAGTGACAACAATTTATTATTTCGGGTGTTTCCTATTTTTTACATTTCACTTTCTATCATAAATTGAATTTTTTATCAGCTGATAACTTTTTTGTGGTTACACAAATTTTCAAATCGTTGTATGCCTGTATTTATAGTAGAATATGTGATCACAGAAATTTCATTGGTAACAATAAATTCAAAATCTTTTTCTTAACGTAATCACTTTAAACTTATCTATATATTCTCAAAAACTCACCAGCACAAACTAATTTTTATATTTTCAAATCTCAACTTCTTTTTATATCTCACTTAAGACACTTTTTGTGATTAGATTACTTGGACTACTCGCTAACTTGAGGTACTTTGGTTAACAAGTTTTTCTCAAAATAAGATCTACTTAAAATTATATTGTATAAAAATATTCATTTCTTTTTAAGTAATTTTTAATAGTGTTCACTATAATATAATCTTAATCTGGATACTGCACCGGATTGAAGTTAAACAAGGCAAAGGCTGTGTGGTTATTTTTATAGATAGGTGGGTTACTTTATAAACACAGGTACTGGCTCGAGGCTGCTCTAACGTAGTGGACTTAGAGTCAGTATCATAGAGAAACTATGTGATGTGTGCCTTTGACTAAGAGATAAATGTGGTGGCAATCGCCGGTCGGTAAATGGAAATGGTCGATTTCGGTATTTAGTGATGGTTAATGGTAAAAATGGAACAGTCCAAATGGTACTGGGATGGATATTGCGCTGTGGATGGTTCCAAATGTAAGTGTTTTAAATATTTTCTTGTTTCTTGATTAGCCACTGTTTACTTCTACTATTTTATGCATAACTAATAATATAATTATTTAAAGTTACTCTTTGTCAGCAATGATAAACCTTTAAACATTCAATTTGCTGCTGAATATACAGTATGGTCCAAATAAAAGGAATAAATTCATCATTTCGTAAACCCGCGAAAGACGAGCAGCCAACTATTCCTGAGTAATTTTTGCACCATTCTTTGAGTTCATTAGTAGTTTGTGGTCTATTTACGTACACTTTTCTTTTAAATAAAAATAAATCGAGAGGGGTTAAATCAGGGAACCTTCCAGCTCTTTGTCTTGTAACACTGTTCTCTTCTCAAGAGACAGATCCCGGCTAGAGACTCTCTCAAGGGTGGATCGACTCCATGTTAGTGTTACACTAGGTATGCCAGAGGGTTGACAGACTATAAGAACTTGGGGCGCCACTACCTTTTTAGACATCGACGAAAAAATAATTTAAATTTAACAAAAGAAACTAAGGTGAGAAAGGTGGAAACACCTTGTAGAATTTAATTAAAGTTAAAAATAAAAAACGTCACAAACTTACATGAACCCGGACACGATCCCCTACAGCTCTTACAGCCGGGTAGATAAGAAATTAAAAAAAGAAATTTAAAATATTAACTTTATTCTGCCATTGAGAGGAAAAACAAAAAGAAAAGAAACCTGTACTTTATATAGGTACTTAGCTTATTCGAGAAGATGAAACTGATGGAGAGGTCTTGTCGAAACAGTAGAAACGAAAAATGTCGAAGTTGGAGTAGAGATGTCTTGAAGTTGAAGTATAGATGCCTGGAAGTTCAAGTATAGATGTCTTGAAAGTGAAATTAGATGCCTAGTGGTAACCTGGCATGTAACGGTATCTTGGAAGCTGTGTTTACCACAGCAATTTGAGGTAAAACTTGGTTAAATTTAAGAGACGATAAAAGGTACGTCCTTGCTACTCAAGGGTCGGTATCGGAAAAGGATGAAACCACCCCATGGAATCGACCGTTGACATCATAAGTCAATTGTCTTAACGGTCAACGAGAGTAGGAGACATTTAGATCACAGAACTATATTGGAAGTGGTTACTATGACGGCGAGCGGTAAAATCGAAACAGGTCGGTAGACATGTTACAGTCTATTATTGTCATCGGATACTTAAGGTTACACTTTATAATACTTATCTATATTGTTGGATCCATTTCTATCTTATTTTTTGGGAGAAACTATAATGTTATTTATTCACAATTCCTTCTTGGAATTATAAGGACGGAGTAGCATGGAAGCTGAAGCAGTGCCAGCACAAAAAATAATGCAAAAAAATCAAAAACAATGAGACCAAAAAAGCAAACTAAATGTATACTAAGAATCAATGCGGTTTCAATAACCTGTGAAAATAATACTACACCAGGGATAATAAAATTTTTCATCCAGAAAATTTAGTTTGTTAAGAGTTGAAGCATATTTTCACCATTCGCAATAAAATGTTTTTTTAAGTTCATAACGAAACTAAAGCAATTTAGCATTTGTAATAATTTCATTTCATAGTTCAACAACAAGCCCTATTCACATGCCCTGAAAGGCAACTTGCATAACCTCGTTGGCAACTGATCCTGTTTCAAGAGATGTTTACATTAATTCGGTTACGTACTTAAGTGTGGCAGTTCTTCCGGGATGAACATCATTAAACTGTCTAGCTGTGGATCTTGCAGATTTATTGTTTTCGTAGTATATTCCTACAATTTCAAATCTTGCAGAGTATACATCATTGTTTCGGTAGATACTTACTTGTAAATGTTGATATTCGAATTAAAACTATGCTACCCACTTCACACTTCATTTAAAAATCGTCAAACACCATTTTTTTCCGGTTGCTATGTTTTTGTTCACAAGCAAGAAATCGTTTACTATATTTAGTGCCACAGTAAAGGCATAGTTCACATTGCAATTATTCGTAACTCCCAACTGATTAACGTCTCACTTGTGTATTTATTATTATTATTAAAAAGTTGTGATGGGTGGCCATAGGGGGGAGAGGGAAGAAGCTATATTGTCTACATATTATTATGAGCAAAAAGACGTCCCATTTTATATGATTTTTCACCTACTTTTCAATTTTTTTCATAAAAGTGACCCCTTCAGAATTATGTGTGATGGATAGTTTTCATTGAAATGCTCTGTAGATTTCAACTATAAGCAAAGAGATGTGGTGGAGTAGCTGACTCAATTTGTACAAATCAAATAACTTATATAGTTTTGTAAGTCAAATTAATTTGCGCCGTTTCACAATTTTCCGGCGAGATAAAGAAATCTGTAAGCAGAAGCAGAACCCGTTTCAGACAGATTTTTCATTATTACAGGATCCCGACGCACTAGCGATTTCTGTCCCTTTTTCCGACGAATAGCAGTTGTTTTACCGATAACTGTGATAATGGATCTTTTTGAAACTTTTTTCAATTATGTATTCTTTCCGCAGCTCCAGGTTTTGACCCATTATTTTCTTGTTTCAGTTGCCTGTACGTATTTTGTATCATATTTTTCGTAGATCGCGACTAGAACATACCAAATTTCTTTTACTGAAGCAAGTTTCCGAAAAGGCACCTATAGTCTCCATGATTCCCAACTCTACATTTTTATAACAGATAGGTATATTTCTTTCAAAGTTAATGTGATGACCCATATTTTTAATCCCTTTGAAGGAAAAAGCCGCCCAATGGCGTGCATATAAATTTTTCATAAATTCGAATATTGTGAAATAATGTTAATCTACTACATCAATTTGAATGAAAACAATTAACCTGCATACAAAATTTATAAAATTTGTAATACAATAATAAAGCGCTTTCCTCTAGAACACGGAGTATCTAAAGAATAGTTTTTTGTATCGTCAACCCAACCATATTTTAAAGGTGGGTGTATATCCTCATACAGTTTTAATTATTATATAATTACCATTACTACTATTTTCTTACATATTAAGTTAAACTGTATTTTATTTTATATATTTATTCATGTAATAAAACCGTAAGGATTGTTTGAATAACAAATAAATGAATAAACACTTGACAACATCATGTGTATCAAACCAAGTTTAAATAAATTATAGTTCTATTTGAATCACGGTACCCTTTTATTTTGCGCAAATACTCCTGTCTAAGTTCAGCGATACGCCGAGATTCCATTATTACCATTCGATTATCTAACTTCTTATATTCAAATCCACAATTCAATAATCCCGCGCATCATCTTGGACTGTTGTTTCAAATGGTCTCCAAAATGTCATTCTAATTAATTATATTATAAAACTTACCCCAACGTCTACGAACAAATGAATTTTATATTAGAATCAATTCACTGACGCGACCCTACCGCTACACCATCAAAAAGGTATTATATTAATGATACCTTTCCACACTAGATCACCTACACTTTCCTATAAATACCTATAACAATTCACTAAACTCACTCAACCAAGAAATTATATTAAATATTTCTTTAAAACAAAATTCACACCCGACACTGAATGATACTAATGGATTATAAGCCGAACCACAACACAACCCCCCCGAACACCCTCAAGACGGTAGAATTTTTCTGCGAAAATTGTCAAACGGAGTATAATTCGGTTATTTCGTTATATTACGATGAATACTGCAGTTGATGATTGGTTGTTTCGAAGTCTTGACTGCACGTGCAACTACGTTGCCAACTCTTCAAAATTTTTTTTAATATATTAATATATAAAAAGTGGTTTTAAATAATTTTTTTATTTTCAGTAATGTCAAGCGACTTATTTTAATGTTTACTAATAAATTTACATTATGTATTTTTTCAAAAATATTTCCAAACTAGCTTTCCTATAACATCACGAACTAACAGTTTACTGAAGTAAGAGGAACATTTGTGTAGCGAGCCTAACAATTTTAGAAAATATATCTGACAACATTGCTTTATTTTATGGTCATCACACTGACTTTAGTTAGAGTATACACGTAGAACTTCTACACTACTAACCGTTAAAAGGCCATTCAACTTGATAAGATTTTTAAAAGGGAGCAGCACACTTTTTTTTTTGAATGTTTTCTCAACTATAGTAACGCTTTGTCGTAGTCTATCTGCGTAAACAGCCATAAATAAATTCAGTACTTCGCGAAACTAAGAATTCACCAGTTGCAATTTTTCTGCTTCTGTTTACACCATATTCCGCATTTTTGTGTTTGTGTTACGCAATATTGTTAAAATGCCACAGACTTCCTCTCCACGCAGAAAACGTTTCAAGAAAACCGATACAGCCGCTTGAGCACGTTTGTAATTATCAATGATTTATTACAAGCTTTAGTCATTTTTTCAGGATCCTAAACTCAGGACATGAAACATTGAAACTATAAAATCAAATGTATGTAACACTCAAAGTCTTAATAATTTATTTAGGATGAGCTTCCTTAACTTTTAAATGTAAGTTGGTTGGGTATTTTTATCCTTTATAGACCACTGTTCTAAATGTATAGTCCGTTGCGAAATAATCTAGAAAGCGCAAAGACTTGGCAACCGTGTCCATCCTTTAGCAAGTATGTTGATCAGAGTCAGCTCACACTAAAACACAGAGAACAGAACACCTTCCTTAGCAAACGATTTTCTAGATTATCTTGCAACGGATTATAAATATGTATGTTGAATTTTTATTATTAACAGCAGCAGCTACTAGCTCGTTTACTCTTAAGCAGGACGCGCACTGAATTCGCTCGACTCGGATTGGCACTGAATTGCATGATTTTTTTCCATTCTTTCCTGTTTCTTGTAAACGTTTTAGCCTCTTCCCATATTTGCCTCTGTTTTGTAGAATTTTACCCATTGCTGTATTCCATGTTTCTCTTATTGGTCTTCCTTTTTTTCTTTTTATTTGTATTTTTGCTTCATATGTTCTTTAAACTTTAAACACCAGCTTAGTTGTCGTTGTTCTATAAAGTTCAATTTTGGCTGCACCCCCAATTCTTCTCGTCATTTTGTATTTCTTATTTTATCCTTTCTATTCACTCCTGAAGTTTTTCTCAGGTGTTTCATTTCCGCAGCTTGTATTCTGCTCTTCTGCTTTTTTGTGAGCGTCCAGGATTCGTATCCATATGTTAAGACTGGTAATGGTAGAAGTTCATTAAATTCCTAAAATATTTGAAAAATGTTCTCAACTAAATCTGGGGATAAGTGATAAAATTACTGTTCCATATCTTCACAAGATTAAGCTACTCGTATAATAATATCCTATTCAGAATCCGATTATGAACTCATTTGATTTTCTAGACACTGATTTAAGGCCAAGCCACATCAAACATCCATCCATCCTTCGAATGGACGGGCTGGATGTTCAAAAAAGATCACTCGCCAGTTTGGCAAATAGCGCAACGCAGACCGACATCCGTCCGTTCGCTGGACGCTTAAAACGTCCAATGGATGGATGTTCTGGAATCACCGGGGGAGCGATTTTTCCTTCGCATCCGCATGGACGTTTCTCCTGCACAAGAGCTCTGGGGCCGGTCATCATCGTCACTAGAGCTGCAGTCATCAAGCCACGGGATACTTTTTGACAAATAACTTTCACACCAAGGCACATTAAACGACATAATTTATGCACTGACTGCACTGCTACTGACACAAGTGAACAAAATATTCGTTGAAGAAGAGATTCATGAAAATACCCGTCCACTGGATGGATGCTTTCAGTGTGAGTCGGAGCGCTCCGTTGACGTTCGAGGTCGGACGGATGGAAGCCGGTGTGGGCCAGTCTTTACTCGGACGCCGATAAGTACTAGTGCGCGGGAAAAGTCGTGCCGATCGAGCGTATTCAGTGCGCGTCCTGCTTTACCGTCCACGAAACAACCAACTTTTCGACTACTGCTGTAATTTTTAATATTGTGCAATAATTTTCAGTTTTATAGTTTAAAAATATTAAAGAAGCAATGGAAATATTCCATTTCTATTTTTAAATAAATTGTTGGATTGCATTTTAAAATAATCTCAATGTAACCAAGCTATCAACATACAAACAAAGACTTATTACAAAGATCATTTTTTCATATCAAATGACTAGACGTTAAAAATAAAATTATCTACAAACAAGATACTTACCTATTAAAACAGTGAAATAAAAAAACCAGGTATCTGGTCTTCTAGCAGCATCTTCGGGAATTAACTTGATAAATTTCTTTCCATCTGTTGGCATATATTTCGTTTCAACGGTACCATTATTTGTGTCGATGTCAATATTGGTCATTTTTTATTCTTATACCTACTTAGTCACTTACACTGTTAATATGCCTATAATGAATTATTAAGTGAAATGATATAATTTTTTTTAGTAAATAAGATAAACTGTAATACTGTTTCATTGGTTATAGAGTTTCGGGGGCAAGTAACAATGAACTCTTAATACCTGTGTCGAGGACGAATCTTATTTAATTTAACTTATACACGAGGTCGTAATCTATGTGGAAACAAATAAATTTCGCACTTTTTCGCAAAATCTTTTGACAGAATTATTTATTACTGAATACCATGAATCACAAACATGCGCTTGGCCAATTAATTTTTTTGTCCACCACTATTTCTATTTGATAATGTTAACTTTTTACGTGTGCTACATGTAAATATATATCTGTGTATAATGACGTAGATTATTCACTAGTGAATAATAGACGTAGATAATGAACAGGTCACATGACATGGATAACTATAATGAGGGTTATTTATATACAAATGTCAAAATATAATAAATACAAATTATCACCGCGACGAGGCTTCGAAAATTATGCCTACAACTCTTCATTTCACGCTGTCAGAACTTTAAACCACTTCACTACGAAGATATATTAAATCATTAATCCAATTGTTTATAAAGCGTATCATGATGTCAAAGCTAGAAAAGTGATGTCTTAAATAATTTATAGCCGATTGCAAGAATTCTAAGTAATATACTGAATTTAAATTGAAATTACTAGAAAATATAATATGGAAAGCGCTTCTACCGAATGCCATTAATTTTCTTGTTAGGATTCAATTCTTAATTTAAGAATTATGTTTTACTTTTTAGTTCGTGTTTTTTAGTTTTTTTTGTACTATAATTTATTTTGGTAGCTGCCTATTTTTGTGTAAACAATATTTACGTTCCATAATATGATATAAAAACAAACTAGAAGGAAAATATACATTATTTTTGAGAAAAGATTTAGCCAAAAAACTATGATGTTTTGTTACAAGAACGTCAACGGGATGCAGATAAGCACAAATATCGCAATATCCAGGACAGCAAGCAGCTGAAGAACGGAGTATAATAAAATCACTTTGTTTGTATTGAAGAGAAAATATGTCGCATTAAATGTGAACAGAATAATTAAATTTTAATTTTCATATTATGCGATATTTTCATGAATTTTTTTTCAATCACTTAAAAAGCTGTAAACTTGACCTTGATATAATGTGGTGTACAAATGCACCCCACTAGGCCATACTCATGAGGGAATGTTTGTCCTTACAAGGCTTAATTTTGTGGTATACTCATTTTTTGTTTATCTTTGATTAGGGATTAAGCCAAAATTTTTACAAAATCATTATTTCCTACGTTTTGATATCATTTCAGGACTGGCAGTCTTTAGCAAAATAGCGATAAAGATTACCGAAAACATTTAGATAGCAACCCAACACCCAAAAAGCTTAAATTTAAATAATGCTAAAACTCACCTTTTTATAGTTCTTTTACAAACACAACTGACCCTATAAAATTAAAATTAATAACAACAATAACATAACCTCATTTCTTTTTTATTCGAACAAAGATACAATATGGTATCTAGTAAAATATAGGTGGTTCCATTAAAAAAACATAACTTTGATCTCGCACTAAGTTTAAAAAAAATTTAGAAAACAGACCTCGTAGTCCTCGTAGTTAATAGAACAAAAAAGTAAAAAACAAATTATTATAGTATAAAAAAACTGTAAACCACGCTTTATAGGTAATCAAACTGAAAAGTAGAAAATATCAAGCATATCAGGCTCAACAGGATTCTCATTTGACCAATACCTTGAGCTATGGCGATTAACTGTTCCATTCAAACAAAAAGTTTCCTCATCGGAAAAAACTATGTTAGAAGCAAAATTTTCGTCGACATTACAGATGTCCATTAGCCGTTCGCAAAATTCCAGCCGTCTGTCAAAATCATCGTCTGACAATTCTTGAACCAACTGTACCTTATACGGATGATACTTTTCACTTTTTAATATCTTTCCTACAGAACGTCGACTGATACCATGGTTTAGTGCCAAATTGGTGGTGGAAGTTTGAGGTGATTCTTCTAAATCGATTGCAATATTTTGTTTAACAGTTTCGTTCGTTGCAGTCCGCGGTCTTCCAGGTTTTAGCAATTTTTTTACCATCCCAGTTGTATTAAAACGTTGTAATGTTTTAGTTACTGTTGAGCGTGATATAGGATTTCTATCCGGATGCAAATTATTGAAAATATGACACTGACTGACTGACAATTGAACCATTCTAAATTGTAAAATTTATTTTCGACAATTAGAATTTGACACTTGGAGAACAAATGACGTACTAAACAGTACTCGTTTATTTATTACTATGCATACAAAACACATTAATTAGTTTATCTAAGTAAATAGTTTTTTGCTCTAATGCAAAAAACTCAAAGGAGGTTGATTAGAGTGCTATATTCCTCGTTTTTACAATTTTTTTTACACTTAACTCAGTATGTATGAATTCAAAATAACAAGCTCTTTTAAAATCTGTAAAAATATATGGGATGTCCCATTTAAATTGAAGAAGTTGATGGTATTTCCGTTTAAACCGGAAGTATATTATTAACAAAAAAATCTAAATCAGATGCATTTTGTTCCATTTCGCTTACCTGCAAATTTTCATAAATATCGTTTTTTTCGTTTAAAAGATATTTACTTGGTTCCAAACTTTATCCCAACCCCGTATACTATAGCATTGGAAAATAATAAAACTGAAAATGATACATGTGGCTTCTGGTACCACACTCTATCTATCGAATCTCATTTTTTAACAGTCAGCATGGGTTTTTATTGATTATCAATTTGTGACTCCTTCTCAACCAAAGTAATGTTCAGATTGTTGAAATAATTAAAACACAAATCATGGCAAAGCTTTTATTTTCTAAATTTATAATTTTTCAAGATATTTTGAATATCGACTATACTTTTTCCTTTGGTTTCCGGGAAGGCAATTATAAATACGACTGCCTGAAGGAAGCAGCTGAAACCAAAAACCCACATACAAGAATAAGTACCAATACATTCGACAAGAAACGGAAAAATTGATATATATCCAGAAAGAACGAGGTTAGTGGTAACTGAAAGAAATGAAAGAGCAGTAGATCTAAGTTCCGTAGAAAATAATTCACTCATGACAGCAGCTGGTATTGGACCAAGACCAAGAGAATAAAAAACACAGTACAATATAACACCTACCAATGTAACATACTGGAAATGGTTAACTATTGGTGAATTGATGGATTTTAAATAAAAAGATACTCCTACAATGGACACCATTATACCAGATCCAATAGAAGACCAAATCAACATCAATCTTCTTCCAGTTTTTTCTACTATTAAACAGGTGAGTGCGAATGAAGATACTTTAACAACTCCAATAATGATGGCTATAGTATTACCAGACAAGTCGAAGCCCAATTCATTGAAAATTGGTGCCACCAAAGGCATGATAATCGGTACGCCAGAGAAGCTCTGAGCTAGAATTGGCAGCGCAGCCAAAAATAATCCAATTCGTCCTTCTTTCAGCCTAAAAAGTTTTATAAAATTGACTTGATTAGTTTCGCTAGCTCTGGCTTCTTCTATTAAACTTCTATTGATATGAGTCAAATCGTGTTCTAGTTCTATATTATTCTTGTTACTCCGAAATTTTCTCAAGATTGTCATGCATTCTTCTTCTTTTCCTTTTGATAACGCATAAACTGGACTTTCTGGAGCAAACGAAAAGCATACAAGGAAAAAAATTAAAGGTGCTCCTAATATGAATGTGAAAATTCTCAAACTAAATGACGGTCCTATTGCATAACCATAAAGTTGCCCAACGGGGGAAAAAACAGACATTAAGCAGCCGTACTTAGCTCTGTTGTGGTCTTCACAAATTTCTGTGATATAAACAGGAAGAATTCCCCAAATTCCACCCGAGATGGTTTGAAAGAGAGTTAAACAAATTATCATAAAGTATATTTTGTTGCTAAAAGCTAAACCCACGGTGCACAACAGCATAGCGAGGCCAAGAACATGCAAACTTTTTTTTCTTCCAATAATGTCTGATAATTTTGGTAGGACAGCTCCACCAATTAAAGAAACGTATCCGGGTATACCAACTAATAATGATATTTCTGCGGTTGTGATGGATCTTCCTAGAGGATTGGCATTTGTGTCATTTGATTGCATTTTAACAATTGCTGGAGAAGTCCATATCCAAAATGCTGATCCCTCTAGTTGTAATATCACAGCTGAAAAAAAATTATAATTGAAATATAATTTTTAATGACATTCACATAATATCTAGTCAAAGTACACATAGAACCTCACAGAAAACTTGAAAATTCAAAATTGGGTATTTAAAAGGGTTATGTTTAAGGTGAGAAAAACTTTACGATGTTAGGCATGCGATTTTCCGGAAAATTTTTGTTTTTGTTTTTTCGCTCTAATTGTTTGAATAATAAATATACAGAGAACCTTCCGAATCAAAATTTGTAGCTGATGCATTTATCTATAAATTTGGCCTGAAAAGTTTTTCTGTAAATTGAAAAGTTTACGAGATAAAATTAATTTCACTGGTATTCAATTCGTGGTTACGCGCGAACGTGAGCCAAATTTATTAACCGCTCGACTCAAAAGTTGATAATTTTGGGCTTTTAACATTCTGAAGAAATAAATAAACTCATGTAAAATATGTAAAGAAATATCTCAACTTTTAGATAGAAATACTTTCAAATTTGAAATTTTAAGAATCTGTTTTTTTTGCATGCTTAATTTTACTTGTTTTTTTTAGACTTCATTCAATTATTTCTTTTTCGGAATTAATATAATTCAATGACACTTTACCACTAAACACTTTGAAGCATCTACTTTTGAAACTACTATACAGTTTTTCTATAAATATCAAATTTTTTAAATAAGAGACAATTGTTTACAATAAATACTTAAATCAGAGGTCTTTCAGCAAACCTTCTATAACTTTTTATACCGTTTATGAAAATTTGTAAACTTTATATTGAACCTATTTAGAAGTGATCGTGATACAAAAGAACACTCCTTTGCCTCACGTAAGAAACAGAAGGGAGCGCAAATAAAGGTGAGAGAGCGGCTTAAAATAACAATAATAATAACAACAATAGTAATAATAAAATATTAACGCAAACATTTAACAAATTACATTAAAAATAGAGGTTGTTGTTACAACAATAATGAAAATAATTTGGGGTCAAAAAGATAAAGGTTCACGTGGAAAATCGTATGTATCTTTGTGAAAAATGCAGATACAAAAAAAGTTGCAAATAAAGTTTGAAGATTAAACCATAATCTTTGAAGTACGAAATTTGGTGGAAACTTACCTTTTTATGCCTCAAATACACTGTAATATATTTGATTTGAAATATTCATTTTTACAGCTTATTTTGACTTAATATCGAAAAAGCACCCTAATTTTCAATCGAAAATTCACCCATCAAAATATCAGCTTTTTTTAAAAAGTTGGTGTGCTTTCTGTTCTTTGAAATCCCTACTTTCCGATGGTGTGAAAAAATATATTACTATAGTGAATCTTTTTAAATTTTCCTCATACATTTTGAGGTTATGTGAAAAAAGTGAAAATACAAAAGTTGTAGATCTTTTTATTACCTACAACTTTGCTATTTGACTTCTTTCCAAAGGACTTGTAGTTTTGCCGGAAATTGAGATAAACCGTTTCTTACCCTTAAAAACTCATCATCTTCCCCTTCCCGACCTCAGATCGCCCGTAAATTATGTTTCCTTTCATTTTTATAATATTCTCCTCATTTTCCAATGAGTTTCGTCCTACTATTATTTTTTTTTCACTTTTTATTATTTTTAAAGGCTTCTACCCTGGTCGATAATGACATTTTTTTTTGAATAAATATTTTGAGAAAGCTTTCAAACCACTTTTTACCGTTGTTGTTTATTGTATTTAAGTACAATATTCCAACCAAGTCAATTAATATTTTCACTATTTATTTCGTTTGATAAACAAAATCCATGCTTGTTTTTTTCATTTTAATAATTTATAAGCTTCCAAGTAAAATCTTTTTTAGATCAATTTCTACATACATTACAGTATAGTTTCTACCATACCTAAACCTAAAATGTTATTAAAAAATAATTTAAACACTCAATTGCATTCTCTACATATTTATTGATCCATAAATTATTAACAGCTTTCACATAAACTACTTATTATAACCATACATTTTTCACAATAATCTGACATTTGGTTACTCCTTTCGCCATGATAATTCGATATTTAGACATACCTTAATTCCTCATTAGCCACGACAACTGCGAGTTGTACATAATATATTTCACGTAATTGTCAATCAGTTCAAAAATTCTGAACACGACCCTTTCGGAACACACTCGGAACACACTCCAAATCTAGTAACTTTTAGTGGTGTGCTTGAGGTTTCCTAAAATGCTCCTCCTAGTTTAAAAACAAGATATTGTCAAATTTCAAATACATATTATGTCTATAGACCATTCTAGAGCATGTATATTTGATAGGTATTATGCTGTAAGGCAATCGAATCGAAGTTTCAGTTGAACCTTGTGTGAAGTCAGTTGGCTGTGAGAAATACTTTGTGAACAAAGTTACGGTAGTATTTTATTAAAAATAATAAGAATTTTACAAATAACACTGTGATTATTTTATAAATTCAGTTTTCTGGTGTTATATTCATACAGTAAAAGTCACGAATGTTTCTCGTTACGTCATACTTCCCTGATTGTATCAAAGACACTCTAATTTTATGTGGATATCACTGTCTGCGTATGTCCAATAGAGGAGTTCAGTCTAAGGTCGGTGTGACCAACAAAAAGTAGTTTTTATGACAAGAATGACGGTTATGAGGGTTATGAGCTATAACGTAACGAGAAACATTCGTGACTTTTACTTCAGAACTGTAGCAAATACATCTAGAAGTACTTATTATTTATGGTGATATCAAGTGCCGGTACCATAAAAAATTCGGATCATAGACCTTTTCGATCCTTATACCCTTCCGTTGCACAGAGAAATCAATTGAATAGTCACCACACTTCGTTAAAACAGCTGGAAATCGAAAAAATATACCTTATCTCTTTTTCCCCGCACTCCACACTTAACGACACTACAAAACAATGGCATTTTAGATACCTTTAAGAACTAATTGTTAATTAAAATATAACTATTATCTGTTGTTTACCAGTAAACACTGAAAACTGAATTGAGGATTCAAATTAAGATCGCAGCGCCGTAGTGGCGGTAACTGAACTACTTCTTTGTACATTATTGTATAACCTCAATTATCTGTTACATAAGATTTCCATTGACTGATTGTAGTATAGACGTTGCCTTTGGTTTCTTTTCGCTTTTTTTTATTATATTCATAGTTCTATAAGAATTGTTAGTTGAATTTATTATAAAATAATGTACAGAGAAATAGTTCCGTTTTATGCCACCAGACAGAGTATCGCTTATATTGAATTCCCAATAGAATATGTGCCTTCCAACACAATAATGGTCGACCTGTCAGTGACTTAATTCATTCTTGAATGGTCTACAGGACATAACTGCTAGGTAATACAGATGCTAGATAATCCGGATGTTTGAGGAGCCAATATATATGAGAGTAAGGGTGCAGGGTTTAGAGCACAAAATATCACAAACTATTGCAAAAATAAAAACATTTAAACTTGAATATAAAATAATTATACCATTTTAACTAGATCAATTCATTTTTATTTCATACCTTTCAATAAACTACTTAGTATTGGGATAAAATAGATAGATTCAGGCCCATTTGCACCATCTATCCCTAAAACTGATACTTAGTAGAGTATAACTTAACTATAAGGGTCACTTATATTTCCGCTCTTTTGCACCATTCAGATTTTGACCTGGTTTAAACTGAGTAACACTTAAAATAAAGAATATGTGGCATCGTTGGAATTTTATAGCTATTTTTCCATTGTTGTATTGGCACTGGCCATGTTTTTTTTATTAGTGTCGCTTGTCGCATGTAGAATTTGTCAATCTAAATTCGAAGTTAGGTTAGTTTATAGTTTCCCGTATTTTTTTAACATTATAAATTATAAATAGATTCTCTGAATTGCAATACGATTATAAATGGCACTAGAAACAACGAAACCTGCTTTCAAAAAAATAGACACATCAATGTGTAGTGGTTAGATTCTCCCAACTTACCTATCATATGGATATTCTAATTGGTCTTCAATCAATATTAATAAATGTACGTAGGACGGAATCTTTTATGAAATGACAGATCGTCAAAATCATGAAAATGATTAATACCTGTACGAATCTGACGAGGTAGTCTATATGCAATTATTTCTAGGACGTCAATATCGTCATCAACGGCGTCAAAGTCATGTATTAATCGTAATAATTCCATACTGGCACACCTACACAGACTTCACTTTATTATTGAGGGGCAACTTACTGGCAGATAAGTGACACTTATCGTTTGGTGCAAAGAGTTGAGTTTCCCTTTAACGATTTAAGTGTCACTTAAGTTTTAACTGAAGGTGGTGCAAATGGCCCTCAAAACTAATAATTTACAGCTTACCTGTTACTACGACAAGACGTAGAAATATGGTATCAGGTTTTTTTTCTACAGTACCAGGATAAAGCTGGATTCTACTGGTTTTGTCTGGCGTAGGAACATATTTCACTTCTTTTATTAATGTCGTTTTATCCATAATGATATTATTTCACCTGTGCTATATGCATATCACTATTCTGCTTCACCGTTTATGAACTATATGTTGATAAGAATTAAATTGTACCATGTGTTTTTTTACTTTAAACCGATGTAAAATAAGTTGAAAACAAATAATTACACTATCGTGCTAAAATTATTCCGTAAATACTTATATACATATACAAAGTCTATTTTTTGTAATACACAGCTCAACAATTGAAGTGGATAATCATAAATTTTGCAAATATTTTATTTAAAAACGTTGTCAAAGCCATCACACTGTATGCTGTGTATAGGTGCAATTCTGTAAGCAAATGTTAAATTTTAACACATAGTTAAAAATAAGACAATCTACTAACTGCATTTTTCTATTCTATATGCATGATAAGTTTAAAAATATTCACAACAGTATAAATTAAAACATTTCTGTGATAGCGGAAACTAACGGTGTGTCCATATTTATCTATAGTTAATATTTTTTATCATTTTTTTCTACACCTTGGCTCTTATCTTTCTAACTGAAAAATATGGGTATACTGTTCATATTCATATTTTCATCGAAGAGAAAAGCTGATATCGGCTGTATTAGACTCCATTTCACGTAAGAATAACCTACCTGAAGTTGATACTGGTCTACTGTTGTTTTTACCAATCTTCTTATTACATTCAAGTTATGCCTCTACGACGATTACAGGCAGTGCACGTGGAGCAATTAGGGCGTTGGATACTTGAAGGTATATCCTATCAAGAAGTCGCTACGCGTTTAAATGTGACTCAAAGGGTCGTCAATCGAGCATGGAATTGACATGTTGCATTTGGTAATGCAGAGAATACACGTGGAGGAGGACGGAAACGAGCCACAACACAAGCTCAAGACCCTTTAATAGTCCTGACAGCGAGGAGAATCCCAACATTCACTGCTTCAAGAATCAACAGCTTCTTTAGACAAGCTACTGGAGCAGTTATTTCTGGCCAGCATATTCGTAATTTGAGGGAAACATGACGCCCTACACACCTACTGTTAACGGCGGCGCAGCGTGTTATAGAGCATTGGAATCCTGAAAATTGCAGGCATTGTCTTTTTGCCGACGAATTACGATTTTATAATCTTGGAATGGGGAAAGCAAACCAAATCGCCATTAGAGTACGTGTATAGTGAGCAAAGTATTGATATCGTTTTCTTAATATCTAGAAGAGTTTGGTGAAGTTTGTTGTATCAGAATACTTATTTAGACTCTAATAACGACCAGCAAGTGCAAGAGTTATATTGCTCTGAGTTGCAATCTAATCAGTATAAAGATACAAATGTACGTAGCTACCCAACAGATTCAAAATTATGCAGTGTGGCAATACATTTTGAAAATTAAGAAGGCAATGCCTAGAAACAGATCATTATAAAGGTAATTCCACTCATTTCAATAATTTTGACATATTTTTTTTATTAAAAGATACCCCTTGTAGCATCTTCCTGTAAATAGAACTAGTCTTAGAAGACTAACCGTATACGATAAAAAGACGATGACGTTGCAAAACAAAATTTTCTGATGTTGCCAGCATGTAGATTTTTTCTTTATTCAAAGGAAGCTGGAACAGTCAATGTGACAGTTCTTTTTTATTCGTCTGTACCTCGTAAGGCCTAACTTGAAGGTGTTTATTTATGAATAAAAGGCTTGTATAATATTCTCAAATTAATTTAATATGAATATATATTTTTGTGAAAGGTGTGGATAAAATCCAAAAGTAATAACCAATCATTCTATATCTCAATTAACATTTGATTATTTATAATGAACGACAAACTCTAGAACCATCTTCAAGAACACTGGAAGAAATAAATCATCTTGAGGAAATGGAAATATAAATATAATTCAATTTATGAAAGAATATCACAAGTTTTAATAATCTAACCTATCATTAAAAACGCACAACTGAATAAATTTAAATATAATCTATAATATGTATTGATAATAATTAAAGTAAATGGTATTACTCACGTCTCTTACAGCAGTAAGCAAACCCCATTGTGGCATTCTCCTCAAAAATAAGGATATAACCATCTCTCGGCATTTACTGCTCTATTTCTTGGGCATTTTAATTCGTTTAACCACACACTGCAGATTTGACTAATTAATTAGTAACTAAAAAAACTATTTTCCCAACATTGAAGAAATAATTAATTCAGGAGCACCAGAAAAACTTGTAAATAGGATGATCGATGTCAATTAACAAGGAATGACATACTGAACCTAACCTCAATTGTGTCAAATTTACTGAGTTTTTCCAGTTGATTTGACAACGTCTTGAAATTTTGCCAACCCGTAAGCTGAAAATTGCCCTGGCCATTATAAGTATAAATTGTTTTTACGGCTGGTAAATTTATATTTACTCCGATATGCAGGAAGCGCAGGAAAACAGAACTTAATTGTTATGGAAGATTGCTGCAATTAGTCATTGAAGGAAATATTGAGGTCAGGGTAATAGTCATCAGGAAAAAGATTTCATAGCTTCGAAATGACAATCGACACAGTGGAAGAGCGATTAAGCATCATCACAGACAAAGAAGATCTGGTAAAATTTGGTATGAGACGGATGAAGCGAAAGTTATGAAATAAATTCCAGGACGACTTTATTCTGCATATTTTAGAGCAAGTGTCAAATATTTTTGACGTCAGCGTTTAGCATACGGACGCTTTCTTGAATTTTTTTAATTTGGCTGCCTAGGTCGAGTGACGTATCACAAAGAATCTTATTTTTTTCCAAAAATAATAGCAACGTATCACTTCAATACAAAATGCCTTATAAAATATCAGTTTTATTTCTCTAAAATAAATTTTACTACACTAATGACCTTGTAGTTTTTTAAAATTAAATAAACAACGATATTATATATTAAAAACATCAACCACATCATTATTTATGTACATATTGTCAAAACTGATACTAATTCCAAATTAGCACAAGGTTTAAAAGTAAATTAAGAGTAATGGCACAATGATCGGGAAAACAACGAATCGAAATCTTAATGTTAGTTGGATATGGTGATTGTAAACGTTGCCGTGACGAAGCAGCTTATCTTTTCAACGATTTAAATCCTGAATGCACTAATAAAAGTTGATGCACAGTGACGAAATTGATAAACAAATTTAATGAAACTGGAAGTGTAAAGTACATTCCAGGTTCTGGTATTCCGAAGAGTGTAACCATTATTTAAGTAAACTTATACAATGGCGTAACTAATGAAGATAAAACTTGAGAAGTTCTATTAGATGTTCTAGAAAACCCTAAAACATCTACAAGTGTGTAGGCAAAATATCATGGTATTTGTAGATAGTTCTGATAGACTTCGTGACCCTCGGAATTTTATGTCAATTACAAAGGACCCCGCAATAATCTTATGGAAATTGGGTTTCTGTCAAATTATCTGAATTTTTGATGTGTTGTAGATTTTGTCATCCTGAACAAAAGTCTCCATGGGCACAAAGTGCCAAAATGAGTATTTTGTCAGCTACGGAGCTGCCAAAGCTCCCCTGACCCGTTGCAAAACCATTCATTTCCAATACTATTTACAGATGTCAAAAGCATATTTCAATTATACTAATATATAGAGTAATGTTTTTGAGGTCACTGGATAACTCCCATGTCAGATTGGACAAATTGACCGTTGCGAAGTAAATATTCTCTGTTGACATTGAGGGTTTGGGTTCTTGAGGTCGCTGAATTCAATTCTCTTGCCAGCTTGGCAAAATTGACAGTTGATAGCTGTCAATTGACTGTCAACGAGGAATATAAAAGTGAATATTTACTTTTATATTCTTCGTTGACAGCGTATTGACAGCTGTTAACGGTCAATTTGACCAATTTGACATAGGGGTTGATCCAGTGACCTCAAAAACATTACCCTACATATTAGAATAATTAAAATATTATGCTTTTGACATCTGTAAATAGTATTGAAAATTAATAGTCTTGCAACGGGTCAGGGGAGCTTTGACAGCTCCGTAGCTGCCAAAATATTTATTTTGGCACTTTGTGCCCATGGAGACTTTTGTTCAGGATGACAAAATCTACAACATATCTAAAATTCATACAATTAAACAGAAACCCAATTTCCATTAGATTATTGCGGGGTCCTTTGTTTGATAGCTTACCAAAGCAGATCAGAACCAAAATTTCGCAGGAACATTCAGTAATTACGTCAAAAACCACGAATTTAGTTCAAAAATGGTACTTTTCCAACACTATTTAATGCTTTTTCACGATTAATATTTTCGCTTTAAACTGTAAAGGTTACTATCTAAAATTAAAATAAAATGTAAGTTTGTTTCACAAAAAAAAACCGGAATTGAATACCTAAATCTTGTCAATTTTTAGAAATACTTTTAAGCATAATTATTTTCACTTAACGCTAGGTATAAAATCGCACACTAAAATCTAATGTCTATGGAACCTAGCTTCATAAGTTGTGATAGTTGTGTGATCAGGTGATAGTTTTACCGGCGTTGTCAAATGGTGTTTATTTTCTTTGAGTTGAAACAATTTTACATTGTAATAGATTACATGTTTATATAAAAATATAAAATTATTTGCATTTATAATCTTGAGAATTGAAATAATAAACATCATTAGAAAGTAATACTTATCTTACTGCAGGACCGCAGAATCTTATTTGTCTATCACGATTTTAGTTCAAAATTATATAAGTTATTTTTTCAATACTAACAAATGCAATTCTTTCATATACATATTTCATCTCTTTATACTTTAGAGATTATATATTTGAAATAAAGAGCTGAAATAAGATTCTAGAATATGCTAATATAATATTTCTCGAAAAAAATATTAAATAATTTGTATTCCACATGAAGTTTTCCAAAAAAGGAATCAGTTTCAGAGAAAATTAGGATGCAAAACTATTTCTTAAGGTCATTTTAGATTAGACAATTTCTTGTGCAATATTTAGTTCAAGTTTTGGAACAATATTTGGAATAGATTTCTTGTGTGAAATATTGGCCAACTGTTTTAAGCTATTTTAGACTATTCCAATTTATTAAACAATATTTAGTTCAAGATTCTGCGCAGTGATTTGATCTGATGATAAAATAAACACAAACTGACATTGTTGAATTAATTTGAAATAATTTGATTAGCTTTAACCCAATGAGTTGGTTGATAGAAGTTGAGTTACTGTGGGCAAGTGTTATTATTGGATTATAAATGTCACACAGCTTTTTGCTTTCGTCTTTTTACCATAAATCCTACAAGTTTTACAATAGGTTATGGGCCTAGACGTTCCAAACGCTTCTGAAGTGTCTGAGAATCATTTTGGGTATTTTAAAGTAGCGCCAGAGGTATCGGTTTGAACGAACTTTAATTTTTTCTTCACTGCACGATGCCAGGATATCAGTTGCCGCCGATAGAAAAGCTTCGAGGAAGAGAAAACTACGATACTGGGAAGTTCGCAGTTCAAACATACCTGGCACATTAAGAGTTATGGGATTCGGTAACAGGTACTGCAGTAGATGCAAAGAAAGACGTAAAGGTACGAGTCAAAGTTATTCTTTTGGTTTATCCATTGAACTACGTTCATGTTCAGTCTACCAAAACTGCAAAGGAAGCATGGGAAAACCTTGCTAGTGCTTTCCAGGACAGTGGTTTAACCAGACATGTCGGACTTTTGCGTATCTTAATCACAACTTCGCTAGAGAACAGTGATTCGGTAGAAGATTTGGTTAACACGATTATTACCACTGCTCACAAGCTATCAAACATTGGTCTAAAAGTAAGCGACGAATGCATAGGTACCATATTGTTGGCAGGCCTACCAGAAAGCTACAAACCTATGATTATGGGAATAGAAAGCGCAGGTACCCGAGTGACCGCTGATTGTCTCTATATATTGTAAAATAGTTTGTGATAAGGAGGGGAAAATTGTTGTGACCTTTTATTAGACTTGTGTTGATATTAATCATAAAATAACATATGTCAATAAATATAAAAAGTAATAAAGGTATATTTTCTAAAAGATGGAAATAATTCAGTTCCAATCATTAGTTCAGATCCTTCTCAGAATCATAATATTCTTCAACCATTTTAATACATAACCACAAATTATCCAGATTAATAACATTTTCATCATGAAACACAAACAATACAATGAAATTGTTAAGAAAATAATAGAACCTGTTCTATTTTTTTTTACAATTTGACAGGGTAGACCAATCTTTAATACAATTTTTAATTTAAGACTAAACAATTTCAATTGTTCCAAAACTCGAACTTAATATTGCACAAGAATTTTTTTTTTTTTTTATTTAAGAAAAATAAAGCGCATCAACCCTTTAGGTTATTAGCGCTACCAAATGAACAATAAATACTAAGTAGTACTACAGTATAGGTATAAAAAAAAAACAATTTTAATAATTAATGGTTAAACTTTGTGCAGAAACTGAATAGCACGTAGATAAGCTACCAAGTTTTCCATATTGTATTCTTCTCCGAGTAAGTGGTACATAGTAGGTGGGATGTTAAATGTCACTCTTTGCTGTGAAAACTTTGGACAGTCTATTAACACATGTTTGACTGTTAAAGGGGATTGACACACTGTACAGCGGGATTGTTCGGATTTCGACATTAAATATTCATGGGAAAATCGGGTGTGACCTATTCGAAGACGGGTCAGGATAACATGTTCTTTCCTGGTTTCTGGAACGGCCCTCCACGGTTTAACTGTTCTCTTCACTTCTCTAAGTTTGTTGTGAGATTGGGACCACTGGTGTTGCCAAGCGTTGTTAACCGATGTCTTAATAAATATTTTTATATCTGTCGTCGCAGCTCTCGTGACTTCGGTGGCACTAGGATTCTGAATTGCAGCTTTGGCTGCTACATCAGCTTTCTCATTCCCCTCTATTCCTGTGTGTGAAGGCACCCATAATAACTGTATAACTGCTCCTGAATTGTACAGCTGGGATAGTTCCTGTTTAATAAGTATCAGTAATGGGTTTGATGGATATGTCTGGCGTAAACTTTCAATTGAGTTCAATGAATCAGTTATTATGAGCACATGTTTTAAGTTTTCTCTATTGGCATGGACTAGAGCTTGAAATATCGCATAAAGTTCTCCAGTTAGAATGCTTGTTATATAAGGTAGAAATTGTCTAATCTAAAATGACCTTTAGATTTTTTTAGTATTCAGTTATAACCATAGAGATAATAAACATAGAGTAGGCAACCTATAGTCGGAAACGTACACGCAATAAAAAGAGATGGCGAATGAAATTGGTGATGCTGTCTCTCTCTAACATCGCGTGATGCACATGCGTGAAGACTGTAACACTACTAAACTTTTAAGAATATTAGAAAGATAAAACAATACCAAACTGGTTGTCCATCTCTTTCTAATGGGTGGACGAATACGCTTACACGAGCCCCTAAGGCAAGCCTACTCTATGTTTATTATTTCTATGGTTATAACCAACATTTTTCTTGAACGGTTCTGTTGACAGACAAACAATCGATTATTTTCTAGTATGAACTTATATTTTCAACAAGATGGCGCACCTCCACATTATCAAAGAAACGTTAGGCAATATTTAAATACAATTTTCCCACAGAGATGGATTAATCAAAGGGGTGCAATTGAGTGACCGACTAGACTTAGAGATACCATTTGATTTTTCCTCTGGGGCTACCTGAAAGACCGCGTTCATGTTAACATACCTACTGACTTGAACGATTTAAAGGATCACACACGTCTCGAAATACAAGCAATAGTTGGTTTCAAGAGAGATCAATCATTGTCAACAAACAAATGGCCAGCATTTCGAGCACTTATCATCTTCCAGACAAAGACGGCAGGACGGATCTTCCGACAGTACAAGTTTTAGCATATAATGTTTCAGCGATGACAGTGGCCTGTTAAAAGGCCTGTTAGACAACGTAGGTCATGTCTGCTAAAGTCTAACATTTGTTTGGAGACATTCTTCGAAGGATGTATGAAAGCCTTTGAATGAACCAATCCTGGTAAATTATGCCAGAAGTCTAAAGCAGGTAGGTGTCCTAGTTGATATTCGATTTTACGTATTTCCATTTAAAAAAATGTATATTTATTCAAAATATCCTGAATTTCTTCAATACTTTTACCTCGAATTTCTGGCAAAATCTTGAATATTAAAAATGATCCGAGAAAACAAGAACATGCAAACATGCACATACACCAATGCGTCCCAATCATTTCAGCTAACAATGGATACAGTGCTATATAAACAGTCATGAGAATGTTGGTTATGACAGAAATAACAGCAATAGCAGTAGATCTCATATCGGATGTGAACAGTTCGCTCATGATAGCCATTGGAATTGGACCAAGTCCAATTGAATAAGAAATTATATACACAGACATAAAAAGTAAAGGTGCCCATTCAAACTTACTAAGCATAGGGGAATTGATATCTTTTAAATAGAATAATAGGCCCAAAATCGTGGCAGATATACCAGATCCTATAGCTGATATAATTAACATTGGCTTCCTACCAGTTTTCTCTATAACAAATGTAGTGAAAGTAAAAGTGGCTAATTTCACAGCAATAACAATAATAGCAATAGTATCACCGGAAAGATTAGACCCTGAATCGTTGAAAATTGGACCTAAAAGTGGCGTAATTACTAGTACGCCACAAAAACATTGCGCAAGAATTGGCAATAAAGCCAGTATCAATCCAACTCTACATTCTTTTGTATTTATCAGTTTTAACAGGCTAAATTCTTCTTTTTCATCTGAAATAAGATGTTTCGTGATTTTTTCATAGTCACGTTCAATTTCCAAACAAGACTTATTATTCCTCAGTCTTTTCAATGTTATCAGACATTCGTCGTGTCTGTTTTTTGTCACTAAGTATGTTGGACTTTCAGGTGCGAGGAAAAACAAAAACAAAAAAGGCATTAAAGGAGCTGCAAGTAAGAGAGTGAATGTGCGTAGATTAAACAGTGGTCCCAATATAAGTCCATACAATTGACCGACTGGTGAAAATACGGTCATAAGACAACCATATTTAGCTCTGTTGTGATCATCACAAATTTCTGTTAAATATACCGGAAGTATACCCCATATACCAGAACAAAAAGTTTGAATTACACATATGAATACGATCATTAGGACAATGGTATTACTAAAAGCTAATCCTATTATTCCGAGAAATATGCCAAATCCCATAACTTGCAAACTCTTTTTTCTTCCCAAATAATCAGCAGATTTTGGTAAAAAGCTGGCACCAATCAGTGATACTATGCCTGGTATGCCTAATAGTAACGAGGTTTCTACGGTGGTTATCGGCCTGCCTAAAATATTCTCTTTTGGATCATCTGATTGCATCTTAACTATTGCTGGAGACGTCCAAATATTTGTCGCTGAGCCTACTAGCATCAATAGTATTCCTGAAAAATAAACACAACACATGTACACATACAGTAAAAATCACGAATGTTTCTCGTTATGTCATACTTCCCTGAATGTATCAAAGACACTCCAAATTTATGTGGATGTCACTGACCGCGTAAGTCCAATTAAATCAAATGGAAAGGTACATATTTATGTCTTTTGTGTCTGAATTAAGCTACGCTATTACGTCTTTATCGGTTTGTCACTCGTCTTGTGTTGTGACAACGATTGTACTTGAAAACTGAAACGTCACATTATGAGGAAATCATTCTGTCACCATTGAAGTTCGTCGTCATTGTCATTACTTTAAATAGGTAAAGTTCATTTACATTTATTGTGATATTTTTCGACAAAATGCCTGGTAAACGTTTGGACGAAAGTAAATGTGAGTGTATTAGAAAATTACATGAATATTTCCAAAACGAAGTGGCTAATGGCGGACCACTTTTGCCGTTAAATGCCAATCAAGAGGCAAGTTTCGTAACAATTTATTTGCAGAATTTAAAATTGTAGCCTAACTATGATATGTTAAATTTGTTTTTTATTTACTTGCTCTTATAATTAGATCACTAGAAATACATGCTAAACCATCTAACAATGAAACGGCAATGGTCAAAACTGTCTTATTGATTTGACTCCGATGCTTATAAGTTATGACGTAACGAAAAACACTCGTGAATTTTAATGTAATCATATGCTTGTTTTGTCTAAATTAGTTTCAGTTGGATCATTCCATGTCAAATCGACCTCTTGCTGGAATCGATCCCTTTCGATTTGGACGAATTTTGGTCCGAAGCCGAAGGAAAAGAGTTGAAAACTTTTTTTTTCAAAAGATGCAAAATTCAAAATTTTTCCTGTTTTTTAAACTTAGGATGTTCCGAATATATCGTAAACTATTGCATTTAAAAAAATTACTTAGTATCAGTTTCAATGGGTTACTTGGGCTATGGAAAAAAAGTCGGAAAAAAGGTTTGAAAAATCTTTAATTTGTTAAATTCAGAATTTTTAAAAATTTGCCAAAATTCACGAAATAAACTCGATTGTTTACTTTGGAAAACGTTCATTTGTTTCAGAAATATAGCGATTTTACGAAAAAAAAAGACGCAATGTTCAAAATATATCTGCTGTTACTTCTTAGCATCCAATTGCTCTATACTCTTGATCCGTCCATATGATAACTTCATCTTTATCCTTTACTGCAGATACATTTTTATGCTTAAATAATCAATCGTTTTCTATACTTTTGAACTGGCTAAAAAAACACGATTGACGATTGACATTATTGCCTTTATTGATAAAAATATCAGAAGAGGTTATACCTAACAAAGATTTTATTATTCACTGACAGCCAGTATTGGCTTGAAGCTATCAGCAATCCAATCTGTCCAGATTGGTGATAAACTGTAAGGAATGCCCTTAAAGGTTCACGCGCACTTAGCTGAAGCGTCGCGAACGGAAGCGTTGCAAAACGAAGCGTCTTTTTGATGGTGTCCGCGCATTTAAGCGAACTATGTCGTCTAGTGAGGTACGATGAGCAGTTCATCAGAAGATAATCTCTTTGTGTTAAGTTTAATTGCCAATTTAGAAGTAAAAAAAACAAAAAAAAATGCTGGGATCATAATATAAATCAAAAGAAAGACACTTACGGTGAATTTTATCATTTATTGAACGATCTTGGACAAGACAAAAAGAAATTTTTCAAATATTTCCGTATGTCTGAGGGAAAGTTTTATGAGCTTCTTGATTTAATAAAGGATTTGCCGCCAACTTTAGCACCACTTCCTATGAAATACTGTTAAAAACTGAAATATGCGACATAGAAATTGACATAGTTTGGTATCTTCTCGCCATTGGGGCGAAGCATCAAGAGAAACGACTCCTAGTTGGTACGAAGAAAACACGCGCGTCGTGAAGCGTAGAGACGCGTCTCTTCGCTTCGCGCCACCATAGTGCGCGATTACACGGGCAAAAAATCTACAATTTACTTCGCGACGTTTCCCTTCGCGCGTGAACCTTAAAAAGGCTGGCAATAGACAAGTGTCTCGATTATGGGTGCCCGGACATGAGACAGCGAATTGGCGGACCAAATAGCTATAGAAGACTTTATAAGACCGGAACCGTTATGTTGAATCACAAAGGATTTCATAAGATGGAAAATCCGGAACTCACTAGATAGGGAACACCCATTCAAATTGTGGTTGACAGAAAATTACCTCCATATAAAGATCTTACTGAACAAGGTATAGTAGGAGAGCTGGACTGGCACTTTGTAACAAAGTAGCGATAACGATTCCCCCCTCTACGTACTCTTTAACTGAGTTCGGTAGTTTCCGAGCCTAATACATATGATGTTTTATTTCGTTGAATCTCACAATTTGTTTATGCTGTTTTTCTACATCGTGTTCCATTATTTAATGAACGTCTCCCCAATAAGCGATTATCTTGGAAATACTATTCCAGTGTAAACACATTTATACATTTTTTTTATCCATATATTTTCTTTCTATCCATTTAATTATTGACAAAATACACTTTGTTGGTAAAACGATAACATTCTTGTTAATATGAAATATTTTATTTAGGATACCGAGACATTGCTCTTTATTATTTCATAAATAATTGATTATATTCCTTGTGTTCACAAAAATGGGAAACGATTGATAACGATTCCCTCTACCTCCATAAGCTATGTTGTAAATATTAACTTGTATTTTATGACCAATTTTTGTTGTTCACGTAATGTCCTCACAACTATCTTCAATAAAAATTTGTTAAAAGGAAAATATATATTTGGCTTCAAAGACACAAGTGTTAATATTATTGAAAAATATCCGTGAAATATTTATGTACTATTAATTAGGGGTTGGTAATGACGTTTTCATTAAATAAAATCATAGTTGAATAAAACTGAATATTTCCCAACGGTACAGTAATATTTTGAAAAGGGTACAAATAGTATAGTTGTGATTAAAATTAGTTTGCACTCTTTCACAATTAAATAACAGTATGCGGTAAGGTCTCTTTGAGGATTAAAAAGCCGAAAAGATAAAAAAGCCATAAATAATGTGTAGCGAACAATTGATTCTCATTGGTGCAATGTACTCGAACTGTTAGTCCACATGGAGTGTTAACGCCTAAGGGTGGGTTTAGATAAGAGGAACATTTGTGTAGTGAGCCTAAGAATTTTGGAAAATATATCTGACAACATTGCTTCATAGGGTTATTACACTGACATTACGTGAGGGATGCAGTCAATATTCAGCAGTAATACCACAAGTGATTGAATTTTCACGATAAGTATGTCGATTTATTTTATAACGGAACTGAGTTGCTTAAAAACACGAGTGGTGTTTTCTTCCAAGCAACTCAGTTGGGTTTTGAAATGAAAGACAAAATTATAAGATAAATTCAGTCACGAGTGGAATTTTATTAGAATATTTCACAAAGTGAAAGGTAAAAAATCTGAGATTCGACAGAAATTAGCAGAAAAGTTAAGAAGTTGAAGAAATAGTTTAATAAACAGGAAACATACATATTTACGAAATACATATTTAAATAAATCAGTATTAACCTAACGTACTTAAATATTTCTCGATCATAATTATGAATTTATCCCAAATCTGCTCATTTTTAAATGCAAGCATGGCGGGTTTATTTATATTTGATGTTTAACTGTCACATACACAAATCTGGAAACAACGAACTTGGCAGGCCAAACTGGATCAAGTTTGGTGTTATCGATAATTCGAACTTGACTAGAGCTGACAAATGCGTGAAATAATTAAACTAATGTTTGTTTAGGGTATTTAATAACCAGTCTATACTCAGTAGCTGGTAATGCCAAGCAGGCGCACTGGCACTGGATATATGCTCTGCAGTTTCCTCTTCTAGATTCACACGGCTTCGTCTGTCAACCCCGCTTTTTCTATCTTCGCTTATTAGGTCTGCTGTAAAAGTTGGCGAAAATTCTGTCATAAACTGTTTTGTCTGACTCTGTCCTCGTGAGATTAGCCACCATTCTAGAGATTTTTGTGCCACCCACTTCCTTGTGGACCAATTTATGTATCTTCCAGTGCAACCAAATCACCCCGTGTGTCTTTTTATTTTATAATTCTGTGCATAATGTTTACATATATTTGAGATAATAATGAGATTAAATTAATTATCACCATTGTTTAAGTAGCGCATAAGTTGGTAGTGACCTTCAAGTATCTATATCTATATTATCTGTAATAATACCAGGGTATTCAGTTTTGTTACGAAGTTTTTAAATGTAAATATGATATCAAAATTAGTATAAGAAAATAAACCACCAACACCCTTTTTTATCGTTGAAGTTGCGGCCAGTTCTTGTAAGGTCAGTATATTGCAAATGATGAATTTTGCATGCTGTTTGACATCACGCAATTGCAGCACCGCTGACAACCCAACCAAGAGTAGAAAAGTAAATATTAACCTCAAAAAATAATGTATAACGTTATTCTATTATTATTTAAAATAAAAATAGTGAAGGTGAGAAGAGCTCAAAGAAAAAAACTTACATCACGTACATCACTGTGAATTATCAAATCACAAATGACAATACGTCAGTCACCAACATTTAGTTGGTTGGTAACACAAAAGAAACTAGATTTCTCCCTAAAATAACGCCTTGCAGGCAATGGAAATGGCACCAAATCGATTGCATTGAATTGCAAAAATTTATAAGAGTTTTCAACTTCCGATTAAGAAATCTTGTGTCTTGAGTGTCGCTGTAGATTGTATTGCACCATTCTAAGCGGCCTATAATGTATTTGGCATAGCTGCATCATTGTTTTGGTTGCATCATTAGCCACATGCCTTACAAGTAAGCTTTTAGTGTAATAACTGTGGTGATGGATCTCTTTTGAATATGAGGTCCTTAAGGATGGACCCTTACTCACGCAGCAATGTTATCGGCTATTTTTTATTGTTTTTTTATAAAACAGTCATGTTAAATATGAATAATTTTAATGTTATAAATGAAACCAGCTGTTTATAATTAATTCCACTATTTAATGAAAAAATATGGAAAATCTATAATAGATGAAGAATAATTATTTTTATACGCTTTATACAGTTTTGAAAAGTATTTTTCAAAAACAGTGACCGTTCAACCAAGTTGTGTTGTCCTTTCTAATGGCAAACCAGAATAGTTGGTTTTAAAATATCTTGTAGATATAACAACTCCGTTTGACTTTGAAGTGTAATTCAATATCCGTCGGTGCATATAGCACGGGAAGTAGTAGCTGCTTATTAGTTGCATGGTCACTATTTTTTAAAAAAAATTTCAAAACTGTATAAAGCGTACGGATAAAAATAATTATTCTTCGACATCTGTTGTTAAATCGCTTTATTAAATACGACAATATTACAGGAAATTGTTATAAATGTTTATTGAAAATCTATAATAGTATATTGACAATTTAATTCATGTATAAACTTATGTTGTCAGAAAAGTTTTCATTTGTGGAAATGTCGTGATTTGGAGAGATCTTGGAGTGGAATTGAAAAAGCCATCAATGATAATGTGCCTCGCAATACTGTGAATTCAACTACGTCCATTTGGCGACCATTTGCGATGTTTTGTTTGGAAAGAAAAATAAGAACTCATTGCAGAAACTTCCACTGGAGAGTTAGCTTCTATTTTATGTGACTGGACATTCGACATGAAGAAGAACAATGGAGAAGATTATAAAGAGAGTGCAGTCAAGACGGTTTGGAACACTTAAGCAAAAATGTTACAAGAGACGTACCTACTTTAAAGATTATAAAAGAATTTTCCGTTCACGGACATACAGGTTAAGAATGCGAGAAATGCACGCGACACAAAACGCAAAATGTTTGCAAAGCAATCCCAGAAAAAAGGAAGGTGAGGTCTAATGCTCTCACATGTTTGAAATGGCACTGTCCTGGAGTAACGAACCTGCAGGCCTCCAAAGAAAATTTTATCACATTGATGCGTGTGAATTGGCTTGGAGAGGTGGAGAAGCAGCAAATTATAAGGTATTCTATTTTAAAATCGAGACAGACAACCGTGGAAGAGAGACCGGAAGAGTTGAATATAACCCAGTGTTTACGAAGACAGCACAAAGGGGGAAATCAGAAGTTGGCCGACACTAAATGGTTGGTAGAAAACACTGCAGAAGATTGTGTATGTCCGGTAAGATTGTTTAAATAAATTATGGGAAGACGGGGAACCATATCACATGTGGAAAGTTTTTTTAACTCCAAATCCTTTCTGGCAAAAAACAAATTCGAAAGGATGGTATAAGAATTCTCCTAAAAAACTTGTGAAAATTGCGGGACATAGCAACCCATCGTACCTCCAGTTAGATGAAGAACATCATAAAGAAATCATTGGTTCCATTCGTACTACCATCCAGGAAACAGTTACTAGAATACCACCGCTCAAAATACTAGCAAGCAGCGAAATATTAATAAAAGACACGAAAGTTCTGAAAATCAAGCTATTTTTAATAATTGTGTTTTTAACAATTGTACTTTTACGTTAGCTAATTTACATCTCATTTTTTAGTTTAATGATTCACATATTCATTAATTGTCTTACCGAATTACACTCTAGCTTTTTTTTTGAGTTGAAGTTAACTTGACATTTATAATTCGAATTTTGTTGCCATCAGGTAATTCAATTAAAAAAACTGCCAGAAAAAATTACGAGTCCTACGGACCTTCAGAGTCAGTTTTTTTCGTTAAAAAGCCAGGCAACACAATTCTTATTGATACATGTCAAGTTTACTTCGACAAAAAAAAGCTCTCGTGTAATTATAAGTGACAATTCCACTGATGTATAATAATGTCCATTTGTGAGTACAAAAATCGTAGTTTGCTATCGGCTAAATAAGAAGGAACAGTGGATAAAAAAATCGGATAAATTACGTCATCGTAGCAACACTAGCATTTACTGTTTATCTATGAAGTTTTGGGCGGCGCTTCAGTTTGCCAAATGTAAATGTCACAAACAGAATTAAACAGCAAATATCTACTGGACCAATAATTGTATATATAATAGTTTTGTTGTTAACAATAAAATTGTTCTTTCTAAACATTATTCTTCTACGTATATTTCTTTCAGTTTGTGAAATAAAGTTTAATTGAATTGAGTTTTCCAACAGAGACAACCCTGAGACACACAAGTGCACAGGAAAATTAGTTTAGTAAGAACATAAGAATTCTCTGTTTGATATACTGGAAACATTTTATAAGTAAGAAATCCGTTTTTGTCCTCGTCTTTGAAAATATCTTAAATTGTGATCGTTTGGTAGTAAAATATGATATATCTTGCCAAAAAAATGTCTCTCGGGCATGGAATTTTAGAAGACTTTGAAGGTTCGGCACAGTTATAATTAGCATCTTAGTCTTTGAAAATGTGAGCTTCCAACCTATGAATAATTCAGTTTCCTATTTCTATCTAAATAACAACTGAATTCATATTTTTCACGCCTTCGTTTTAAATCAGATGCACTACCCAGCACTATTGTATTGCAATAATATCTAACAACGCACCCCCTGCCCATTTTTAATTTTTAACAATTTTAATCATTCTAGTTCCTACATTAAGTTTTTATTAATAGGTGATAGGTGATAGGTAATGTTTACAATTTGACTACTGTTATTTATAAAAACTAAGGTTACTTATTTTGGATGGTATCGTATTTGCAATACGCGACGCTGCGGTGAATAAACAAACTGCTTAGATAGACGATTTTGAGATGAGGTTATGTACATTTTTCCGTATGAGTTAGTTCTCCCTATACAGGGTGTAACAAAAAGGCAGGTCATAAATCATACCACATGTTTTGGGGCTAAAAATAACTCGATCCAACCCAAGTTACCCCAGTACAAATGTGTATGCGAAAAAAGTTACAACCCTTCGAAGTTACCAAATAAAAATTGATTTTTTCAAATATTTTGACAGTTGTTCGACATATTATAATGAAAGTTGACAAGTGGCTTTCTTATGATAAGAGCATATTAAAAAAAAATAAGGAATTATTGCACTCCGTTAACAATTTATGGGAGTTGAGATCCCCTAAACCCTCCCCAAAATTTTTGTGTACGTTGCATTTTAATGCTTATTGTGGCACCATTATTCAAACACATTATTTTTGAAACTTTTTTACCCCCTAGTACTTTTTACAATTATTATTTTTTTATTTTTTTTTTCATTATGCTTCAAAAATGTCGAGTAACAAAAATTAGAGTCAATGAATTATTTCGAGGGTCCCACATTTTTGATTGAATCTTATTTATTTACAAACGTGTAGTTTTTATCAGATGTTCGAAATGACCCCCATTTTCTTGAATACACAATCGGCACCGTTCTACTAACGAAAACCGAATATTCTGGAAAAGCAATGGCTTCTGACGATATCTAATTGCAGCCTCAAGGATTATATTCCTCAGTTGTTGTTCGCTCGTCATTTTTACAGCATACACCCTCGAAAAAAATTCATTGACTTTAATTTTTGTTACTCGAAATTTTTGAAGCATAATGAAAAATAGGCCGTATCTCGATAAAAACTGATAATTGTAAAAAGTACTAGGGGGCAAAAAAGTTTCAAAAATAATGTGTTTGAATAATGGTGCCACAATAAGCAATAAATTGCAACGTACACAATAATTTTGGGGGGGGTTTAGGGGATCTCAACTCCCATAAATTTTTAACGGGGTGCAATAATTCTTTATTTTTTTTTTAAGATGCTCTAATCATAAGAAGGCCACTTGTCAACTTTCATTATAATATATCGAACAACTGTCGAAATATTTGAAAAATTCAATTTTCATTTGGTAACTTCGAAGGGTTGTAACTTTTTTCGCATGCACATTTGTACTAGGGTAACTTGGGTTGGATCGAGTTATTTTTAGCCCCAGAATATGTGGTATGATTTATGACCTGCCTTTTTGTTGTATAGTCTCCATGGGAAATAGGGTCAAATATAAATATCAATACGTAGAAATATTCATGCAATAACAAAAAACTTGAACATACCTGTTAGAACAGTAAAATATAAGAACAATGTGTCAGGCTTGTGTTTCTTCTCAGCTTCATTTGTTAGGTTTTTTTCTAAATCACTGCTTTGATTTGCAGTATTTTCTGTCATGTTGTGCGTTAGTCTGTAACACTACAATAGATTGTTTCGACAACGTGTATTCTCGTAAACAGAAATTGCCTAGGGATTCGATAAAAATTTCAAATATCTCTAGTATATAAGATAAAAATTAATTTTAATATAATTATTGTATGTATTGAATATACATTTATCATATTAAATTATTTGATGTAATCAAGTAATGCAAATATACTTTTTAAATACGAGGTGTGTAGAGTATAACTAATTTTCCAAAAACCTAAAAAAAGTAACAGGAAACTTATGAAATTTACTAACCAATCCTCTCGATTGTTACTGAAATGAGTCACAAAACAGATGCAGTATATCTAAATCTTTGGGGGCAGTTAATATCTGGATTTAAGCAAACTACACTGACCGATAGACTGAATCAATTATAAATATCAATCATATACAGTACGGGGAAGGAACATTTTGAGACGGCCTTGACCACAAATCACCTACTCTTAGATAGTTAACGATAATGCATTCTTTAATGCCCGTATTCGCCGTATACCAATAAGCGAAGCTTAATGGTTAAGCTCGTTTAACACTTCAGTTTTGTATGCACCACATTCACAAACGTTGTTAAGCTCGCTTAACTTCAAGCGGTCAAATTCGGCGGCTTTATATATCTAAAGCCAGGCTTATTTTAGACATAATAACAATAACCTCATATTTTATTTCATTGTACTATTATGTGAAGTCTTGTGAATAATCTATCTTCTAAATATTTGTGTCGTTTCGCATTCCGTAAGAAGGAAGGTGAATTGGATCAATAATGATGGAAATAGAAAATGAAATCATACTGGAAGGCGATAATGATATATTAGATATTATTGATTTTGGATTCACACGAAGACGTTTTAGGAGGCCCAACTATTTTGGGGAGATGGATGATATGGCCTCCTATAAAGAAGATTCAGACTGACTAAGCCTGCAACACTATATGTGATGGAGCTCATAGATGCTTTAAAATTCGAAAACGACTTGTAAATACAATTTAAACACATAGTACTCTATCTAATTCATAGGTGGTTGGTTAGATCTTGCCTTATAACTAACGGTAAATAATATATTCAGGTCTTATTGGTTTTCTATCTTCTATTATGGATGCACTTTATTAGCTATAATTCTTAACAAGTGGAACTTCTCCGTAGTAGTGAAGTTTGGAAGTCTTAAGCGGGATTTATAGTTTGACGGACTGTAAACGTAGACGCACTGTGAAAAGATCAACTACAGAATTTACGTACCTTGTTTATAAAGGAACGTAAGTGCATGACGTAACGTAAGGGGAACGGACTGGAACGGAAGAGTTGGCCAACTTTTATCTTTTTACAGTGTGTTCTTACGTCCGGCCAATCAAAGGAAAGAATTTTGTGTGATGTCAGCGTGGCTATCAGCTGTCATTTAATATTGGGTTTTTGATTGTATAATACAAAATTTAAAGCTCAAAACAACATAGGACACAGGCTGTAGGTGATTTGTATAATTTCTAGGTTAATTTGAATGTCGCGAGTACGTTACCTCTGCCCATTCGCAAAATTTCCGTTCCGTCTACGTGTGGTATCCGTTTACAGTCTGTCAATCTATAAATCCCGCTTTACTTTTCCACTCATTTCTCAATAAATATCAAAAAACAAGCCTTGACTACTTTAGTAAATATCGTAAATACTAAATAAAACCAAACATTTGGTTCACAGTTACAGTTCACACATACTTTGACAGTTGATACTCAACATAAAATATCCAAATACTCTAAAAAATACAACGTTGCCAAGTTTTTTCAATGCTTAGCTGAGTCACACTTATTGTTCTGCGGTGCATAACGCAAAAATTTAAGCAAGGCTTGAGTTTTAAGCGGGCCTAAATGACAAAAAACTAACGCCACCTACAGAACTGAAACACAATTAAGTATTGGATAAATTGCTCCTTAAGCTGTTACTGGGACAAGAAGAATGGGCGCCAAATTTAAATTGTGATTATCTTTACTCTTGGTTTGAAGATCTAATATTAGATGTTGGTGTGCAATGAGGCACACAACATTTCATATAACGTGGCATCATAAATCCTTACACACACTATTATTTAACTTATTGAAATTAATCACACAAACTAACTTTATATCACTTGAAAACGAAAACTGATAAAATAGAAAGAACAAAACTATAAACATACAAACAGTTATAAATCAAAATTAATGACAGTTGACATTTGCCAGCGGTGGGTGGATAAAACAGGAAATTGTACAATTCTACCAAAATTCAATGGTGCTTTCAACCTGCTTGTCTAAAACAAATACTAACCAAATAGCTTGACCTTGATCCATCTGCGGAGACTTGGTCAGACGAGATCGGGAAAAAAAGGTTAACTTCTGTGTGGAATTAATATATGAAATAATGAATGCTTTTGCTTATATTATTTAATGAACACATTGTATAAACAAGTATTTCCCATAACTTTAACTCTCAATATTTATCCGATTTCACTTCAAACATTGTTTGCAGCCTATTGGTTATATCGTTAATAACATATCAATGCAAATTAAAAGTGACCCCCAGATTGTGGTTGGCTAGATAATGTGAGAATATGAAGATCAATAGTAATTTGAATTTTAAGGTATCATACTCGTGGAATAATATTAATTCAAATGAAGTTGTTAGTTTATTAATTGGAAAAATCACAATTATTTATATTCATTAAAAAAAAGTATTTAAAACCGGTCACAAAAGATTGTACCTAGCTCTCGCGATAAGCTATCATTTAAGATACCGCGATTCTCAAATTTCGAATTCTATGGGTTTTTTCAAGAAGCTGTAAGTCATGGAAACACTTTTTTCTTATAAATATCGGTGAATTAGTTTGCGAATCAATATTGTTCCATTATAGAAACATTCTACAGCTTCTCATAAGCAGTATAGGAAGAAAACAAATCAGGAAATTTTTTTTATTTTACTGATTATTTCCATCCTATTAATTTTGACCAATCGCTATCAAGAATTGGGTATGTCAAATATAAAGGTTAGGTTAGGTTTATGGTGAGTGGGTCTATAAGGCCCTCCACTGCGACTCGCAAGAGTCTATTGTGGCTCACACCTATTCAGATTTCACCAAACAAATTCAGCTTCTTAACAAAGCCGATTAGCTTATTTGGTGAATGATTTTTCAGGTCCGAGGGCGAGAGAGCATCCCTGCCAAACATCAGATACCTGATTCGAGCCGCGGCGGGGCAGGCACAAATTATATGCTCTGCTGTTTCATCATCTTCCAGACAAAGACGACAGGTCGGATCTTCCGACAGTCCAAGTTTTAGCATATGATGATTCAGATGACAGTGGCCTGTTAAAAGGCCTGTTAGACAGCGTAGGTCATGCCTGCTATAGTCTAACATTTGTTTGGAGACATTCTTCGAAGGATGTATGAAAGCCTTTGAATGAACCAATCCTGGTAAATTATGCCAGAAGTCTAATGCTCTTCTTGCCGTCCAGGTATTCAGTGTTTGTTTGGCAAAACTTATTGCGATGCCAATTGTAGGTTCTGGTCCGATAGAAACACGTGCGGCACCCTCCCTTGCAAGAGAGTCTGCCTTCTCGTTTCCTTCCATGCCAGAATGGCCAGGGATCCAGACCAGCAATACTTTATTGAGTTCTCCTATTGAGGAGAGTCTTTTTTGGCAGTCTAGTACCAATTTCGACGTTACACGGTTAGAGCTAAGTGCTTTCAAAGCCGCTTGGCTGTCCGAGAAAATTTTTATTGTGCTATGTATTGGATTGGTTTGAAGTTATTACCTTTCCTAGCTTGAAAGTTGTATTGTTCTTATTATTTCAATTAAAAAAAATGTATTAAAATAAAATGTTTTTTTTAACTCAGGAAATAATCTTACCAAATATCCCTCGTGCATCTAATTTTTCCTGTGGAAAAATTGGAACACTCGTTTCTAAGTAATCGGTTTTAACAAATTACTAAGAAACTCGTTTTCCCGAGTTTTTCTGGATAAATTAAATGCACTAGGGATATTACCCCCGAAAAAAATCTCATTTTTGGACCAACTTACTAACTCATTGTTACTATTTGAAATGGTGGTTTGAGTAGATTCTCGCTTATATTTGATAAGAAAATATTTAATATGCTATGAGATTGCTTTTAGCTTCAAGTGATATTGATAAGACTCAAAATTATAGTGAAAATGAGTACAGTTGTACTGATGAGGAATCTAGTGAAGTTATATCTATCAGTTCAATATTAATTTTTTTTTGAATGTGTAAGGTAATCTTGATTGAAGAAATGGCAAATATAACTGAGAAACTACTCAAACTACCATTTCAAGGAGTAACTTAATGAGGTAGTAAGTTGGTCCAAAAAATAAAATTTTTTTAATAAAATAAAAAATTTTACCTGATTTGTTTTCTTCTTATACTGCAAATGAGAAGCTATCGAATATTCCTGTAATGGAAAAATATTGATTCGCAAAGTAATTTATCAATATTTATAAAAAAAAACAATTTCCATGACTTACAGCCTCTTGAAAAAATCCATAGAGGAGACTTCGTAGGTTCGAAACCGTTCTGTAGAATCACAAAGGATTCCATAAGAAGGGAAATAAAGAACTACAGAGTTTACTGAGCAAAGTAGGCTATTGAAATTGGTGAAATATTTGAAGACAGTTACAGACCCGGTCACTGAACACTGTACTCAGAGGATGGGAAAAGTTAGTGAACCTACGTGCAAACAAAAATGTATACTGAATAATGACACACTTACATACTCTGCTTCCGCGAGAACTTACAAGGACTGAAGCACTTTGGAGACCAGCCATTACAATTACTCAAAATCCCCCAGTCACACTAGTGGCCTGGGCTGTTGAGTCCAACGCAAACGGAAGAATAATAAAAGGCGAATAAAATATTATGAAACTGGAATGATGTAAGTGAAGCTATTTAAAAATATCGATGATTTTTCAGTATACTCTGAACTTCTTCATAACTTTTACCTTTAGTTTCCGGCAAGAGCCAATAAAAAAAAATAGCTCCAATGAAGCAATTTGTTGCAAATATCCACATACACCAATGAGGTCCCACACTCGCGGCAAGCAAAGGATATACTGCCTGGAAAACTGCTAACAGAAGATTTGTTACAGTAAATATTATTGAATTTGAAACTGACTGTAACTCAATAGGTGAAAGAACACTAATCATAGGAATTGGAATAGGACTAAGTCCAACTCCAAACATGGCGTAGTAAATCAAAATTGCTGCAAACGGTAACCACTGAACTTGATCGATCCAAGATGAGCCAATATATTGGAAATAAAGGAATGTTCCCAATACTGCCATAGGGATACCTGATCCTATTGAAGATAAAATTAATAACGGCCTTCTTCCAATTTTTTCAATAATAAACACCGTTGAAAATAAACTAATAACTTTAAGGACGCTGATAGAAACAGCTACGACTTCTCCAGAAACAATTGAACTGAACTGGTCGAAAATTGGCGCCATTAATGGCACTAAGACTGATCCTCCACTCATCAGCTGAAAAAGCATACCTAGAAAACTCAGTAATAAACCAAACCTACCTTCTTTTGTTGAGAATATTTGGGAAATTTTTGGTTTCTCACCAGTATTTGTCGAAGTCAAGCTTTGACTGATACAACTTAAATCTTTTTCCAATTCATTATCCGATTTATTACTTCGTAATTTTTTCAAAGCTTCAAGGCATTCTTCTTTTTTTCCTTTTGTACACAAATACACGGGAGTTTCGGGAGCAAAATTGAAAAAAATCAGAAAAGGTATCAAAGGAGCTGCAACAAGAAGCGTGTAGTTCCTAATGCTAAATAAGGGACCAATAGCATTAGTGAGAAGTTGTCCGAGAAAGAAGCAAGTTGCAAGAAGACAGCCATATTTAGATCTATTGTGATCTTCGCAGATTTCGGTTAAGTATATTGGAAAAACGCACATTGTTCCCCCAAGTAAATATGACATTAGTGTTAAAAAAGTTATCATTATCGGTACAGAATTACTAAAAGCTAATCCCATAAGGCCGAAGAACCATCCAATGCCTATAACTTGTAAACATTTCTTTCGTCCAATTAAATCAGCTAGTTGTGTAAATATAACGCTGGCTGGCAAAGATATTATTCCAGGTAAACCAACCAGTAGCGAAGTTTCTCCTATTGTTATTTTCCGACCTAATGGATTGATGTTGGGATCGGTGGAATTTAACTTAATCAAAGCCGGAGATGTCCATACCACTCTTCCTCCACCCACTATCCATGTTATTAACCCTGAAACATAATTAAAGTCACAGACTTATTTTGAATACCTAAATATATTTTTTCTACTACCGTGCGTAAAGTACGTACTTTAGACACACTTTCGAGTGCGTAAAACTTTACTATATGGATTATGGAAATTCACTGACTGTCAAAATTGGTGCATAACTGTTTCTTAATCGAAATTTGAAACACCTTGTAGAATGCTGCAAACATAGATAACCTACCTATAGATAGGTTTCTGAGCGGTGGCATTTCCTACGGCGAATCAATTGTACGAGTGGCGCCACCTTGAGAGCCTGATCAGTAAGCTCTAACAGCTTTGACAGGGCTGTGGTCTGTGCTAACAGAAGGAAAAGAAGATTTCTGTAATTGTAGGATATTTGGCGGTGAATTCAAAATTATTGCAGTTTCACCTTTATTGCAAAATGGAATTTAAGGTCAATTTTTGTCAATTTGATTAATATTATATTAATAACAATCAAATATTTAAGTTACATTAAATGAAATGTTAAAAAATGGATCATATAATGCCTGAAGTTGAACAATAATCAACCAGTTTCTATATTTCTATTCATTATCAACAATAACACAATAAATAAATAAAAGAAAACATGTTTTCTTTGTTCAAAATTAGTTTTATTTATCAACGTGATTTCCATCAAGAACAACGCAATTATCCCAGAGCCGCTCTAACATTTCAATACCACTTTTGTTGAACGATTTATCTTTTGCCTCAAAATAGGCCTCAATGTCAGCGATGACCTCTTCATTCGAGCGAAATTTCCTACCGGCAAGCATTTTTTTAGGTCTGCGGACAGCCAGTAGTCGCTAGTAGCCAAATCTGGCGAATGTGGGAGCAATATTCGAAGTTCAATTCATATAGTTTTGCCATTGTTTTGATTGACTTGTGACACGGTGCGTTGTCTTTATGAAACAACATTTTTTTTCTTTGCCATATGCGGACGTTTCTTTGCAATTTCGGCCTTCAAACGCTCCAATAACGCTGTATAATATTCACTGTTGATGGTATTTCCATTTTCAAGATAGTCGATGAATATTACACCACGTACATCCCAAAATAAGCCATAACCCCTCTAGCTGATTGTTGTGCTTTCTGCCGCTTTGGACGAGGTTCTCCAGTTGCTGTCCACTCAGATGACGTTCGTTTTGATTCCGGAGTGAAGTGATGGGGATTTGTTTCATCCATTGTAACATATCGACGCGAAAATTCCGGTTTGTTACATTTAAACATAGTCAAACACTGCTCAGAAGCATCAACACGTCTTGTTTTTGGCCAACAGTGAACAAACGCGGCACCCACTTTGAACAGAGCTTTCTCATGGTCAATTGCTCATGCAATATAAAGCCAACACGTTCTTTTGATATCTTTACGATGTCAGCTAACTCACGCAACTTCACTTTTCGATCATTCAACAAGATTTTGTGGATTTTTTTTCATGTTTTCTGGTGTTACCGCCTCATTTGGACGTCCGCTGCAGAATAACTCACAAACTAATAAATAGAATATCATGAAATTTTGACAGCTGTATTTTCAAGGTAAATACCAACTGAAAAAAATGCGATTGCAATAAAACTAGCGTCACCTACGTGTCAGGCCCGGTACTTTTCACCCTGTGTTACTATATTGTATTATCATATATGTCCTAGCCGAGTGTGCGAAATTGCGAATCAATCTGTTCGCTTATACAATTGGTCAAAATCGCGTCTAAAGGAGTAGGTTACAAACAAACATCTATACAAGTGAAGCTAATACAAGCGTATTAAAAAAAGGGCAATTAATATGATTATGGAATGACGTACAATACGATTTTCTCTCCGTTGCGTTGTAAGTACTTCAATAATGTTCATCCAATGTGGTGAAAATTCTGTGCTCGCCCCATTAACGCTTGCCTTGTATTTTCAAACAAAACGTTCAAAGATTAGCATAATTATTAACCAGAAATTAGTGATCCATCTTGTTTCTAATGAATTCATTTGAATTTTGTATTCGCTAATGACTAAGATAATAAGTATAATATGTCGACATGCTATCTTAACTATGCTGCATTTGCATGTCTCTACTATTATTTTGGTATTTAACAGTACAATCCAAAACTAATAAATCAAAATTTTAGGAATCACGGGAAACTAGACTAACATACAATGCTATTGGCCATTTATCACGGATTGCAAGAAAACGGCCAAATTTTCTTACACACTATTTTCAACACTTCACTTGTATGTAGGGATGTTTGTTTCTAACCGACTCCTTTATGTCAGATTTTGACCCACTTTCCACTGCGTCCCGCATCATCGGTGTCTCTACAACCCCGTTTGAAGTCAGCAAACCATCGTTTTATTGTTGTTTCTGATGGAGCGGAGACCCCATAACACTTTTCAAGCCATTGCTTAGCATGAACAGTATTTTTTCCCATCAAGAAGCAATGCAAAATTAAAACACGAAATTGTTTTTGATCCATTGTTTTGAAAATATTAAAATTAGCGTCACTCTTAGCACAATAACTCAGGAACTAATGAATAGAATATCATGGAATTTTGACAGCTGTCTTTTTAAGGTTAGTACCAACTGAAAAACAGGCGATTGCAATAAAACTAGCGCTAGGACTATCTACTAGGCCTAGAGAGGAAAAATACTTTTTCCCCCTAGGGTGGGTTAGAGTAGTGGGAAGTAGGTATGAGTTTCCTTGCTGATATAATGGGAGAAAGGGTTAGGAGGAAAAATATACCGGGTGTCCCAGAAGCTTCTGACCCATTTTAACTGCAAAAATCTCAGAACCAAGAAACGGCAGGAAGGTGCGGTTTTCAATAAACAATTTTTATATAAAGTTTTTCTCAGTATAAATTTTGAATTAGTGAAATCTTATGGAGGGTGTTTTAAAAAAATTGTATTTTTTAAATGCAAATATCGTCTATTTTCTCAATGGAACACCCTATATATTTTTATTATATCTGAAAGCTGAACTCTTCCCCTTTCCGAAAATGTATAATTTGTTGAAGTTTAGGTGGAAACTGAGTAAGTTATTTGGTTTTTAAAGATGATTGTTTATTAGATAAACATGTCTGACACATGAATTTTGAATAAAAACAATTACAAAATTTGCCTGCTAACTAATACCTACGTTTAAGAAAAATTATACCAAATGTTTTTGGAATAATCACGACTTAACATTAGAAATAACTGAACCTACTAAACAAACTAGAAAGGTGAATCAAATTTTAATACAAATTAACATTATAAATTAAGTATCTAATAAAAATCTTTAAGATGTTCCAAGTTTTGTCCATTTTGATCAATACATTTTCGCAATCTGCCGTTTAAGAACTATTCAAATCGGAATTAATTACTTTGACAGTTCGTGTCAGTTTATTGAGGCTGTAAAATTCCAAAGCACACTTTAACATTGACGCCTCTAGATGCCTACATAACAGCCTATCATTAAAAATCAAATAACTTACTCATTTTTTATCTAAACTTCAACAAATTATGCATTTTTTGAAAGGGTAAAAGTTCAGATTTCAGATAGAATAAAAATATATAGGGTGTTTCATTGAAAAAATAGACGATATTTGCAATTAAAAAATACCATTTTTTCAAAACACCCTTTATAAGATTTCACTAATTAAAAATTTATACTGAGGAAAACTTTATATAAAAAGAAATTGTTCATCGAAAGTTTGCAGTTAAAATGGGTCAGACACCCGGTATTGTGTTAAGATTTGATTAAAATATCTCACCTATTGATATAACAAAGTACAAATACCAGGTGTCGGGTTTCCTATTACTACCTTTTTGCTCGGGTAGTATAACAGCATCTGCAACACTTTTGTTCAAATTTCCGTTTTGATCTTGTGCACTTTGGGAGACCATTATGTTGAAGTTCTTGATACCTATCTAATAAAAAAATTAATATAAGTATGCTTGTGAGCAATATTGTAAGTTCTACAATGATTCTCAATTTGAAATGATATAATTTTTTCAGGATATATCACCAATTACTTTCAGCAATAGAATTTACCTGTGTAAATGTAAATTTTGATTATTTCAAGTGATTCCATAGAACTTTAGACAACAAAGCGAATGTATTTAGCATTCTTTTAAATATTACTGCAAATCTGCATAGAAGTAGTACTTAAAAATATTTAAAAAATGATCATGTGTATGAAAAATAATCCCCAGCTACAACAGCAATTGCCATAATAAAGTTAATAACAGTCTGGCTTTCATATATCCACAGTAAATATTTTAAAACAAATAGAGTCTTACATTTCAAGTGAAAATATGAAATAACTAAGAATACAGATATTACTGAGATAAAAATATTTCACTGTTATCAGGAATCCTTCACATGTGGTATAATTTAAATCGCACCACTGTCACGGTCACTTCCTTGATTTATATATTTGTTTTTAATTACATCCTTCTCGAAGATCAGTGACCAAAATTGATAAACCCTAGATTTAATGATTTGTATGCAAAAATAATTTTATTTAACAATGCTACCACGAATAAATTGGTTGGTACAATGAATAGACAAGCGTCACCCGCAACAATATGACGTTGGATGAAGGAAGCTCTAGAGGATAGGATAATAATATCCAGTCTTTCTGTGTAATCAGTTTTAAAATGTATGGGATTGACTAGGAAAACTTAATGAACCATGTGAGAACAGCATCGTAACCTTACTGTGGATTCCAGGATGTACTGGAATAGGATGAAATAGCGAATGAACTAGCGGAGAGAGGGGCCGAAACTCTTCTGTGATATCAGCTCCAATGTCATATAGACCCTTCCAGAACACCTGACTTTGACAGGTCGGCCATATTGGGTTGGGTCCCCCAATCAACTGTTGTTGAAGTTTGTGTGTTTTGGCATGTGGTGTAAGTCAGTTGGTTGTCAGACGTACTGTGTAGAACAGTGTCGTGTTCATCTCAACGTAGCGCTACCGGAGCGATCAGCAATTTCCTGCTGAACGCGTGTTTTGTCAACTGATTGATGTGAGCGCTGTGGTAGCAGTCGCCATTTTTCCCATCAGAATTTAAATACGCTACGCTACCCATCAGTGATGCATTAACTGTCATTTATGACAAATACCATGTGAATAAACATATAAAATGGTATAGCATATTTTCGTTCAAAGATATTTCAGACCTTTGTATCTTGAAAATGAATTAACACCACTGGGAGCTATTAAACTAAATTGAAATCGCAGATGAACGAATAATTATTGCAGTCATATGTCAAATAAAATTAGGTTATGGTGTTATATCAATATTACAACGTTCAGCAGAATTAAAAAATAAAAGATTGCTCTGAAAATCGCTACCTGATCAACTTTGTTGGGATGAACGCAACCAATGTAATATATATTTTATTTAAATGATAAAAACTTTACAAATAACATTTGGGGCAGTCAGTAAACTGTCTCTGAATTAAAAAAAATAATAATTAAAATGTCAGCAAACAGCAAACAACAGAGGAGTTACGTTATTCAAGAGTAACAGATTCAGATGCACAGAGAGATCAATTAAATAGTCACCTCGCTTGGTTAAAATAGCCGGAAATCGAAAAAAAGATAAACACTCAACAACACTACAAAATGATGGCAATTTAGATTATTTCAAGAACTTTTCACTTATTAAAGTCTAGCTATCATCCCTTGTTTATCAGTAGCAATGGAAACTAAATAGAATATGACATGAGGACCCACAGTAATATGACCGATCTGTCAGTGACGTCATTCTGGAATGGTCTATTGAAAGAAATAGGTAAAGCCGAAAAAAGATCGGACCATTGGAAATATCTAGTAGGGCTAAGACAATTAAATATATTTCTGGGTGACTACATCCTGTAGAGAACAAATGAATCCACAAGTCAGATCAAAACTGCACTGAGAAAAAGGAAGGATCGATTTTCATTCTCCCACCTCGAGGGAAGCGCGCCGCTATAGGCTTTCCGGAGCCTCTTCAGGCAACATTGGAAGGAATAAGGACTGTTTTTGGTTCAGGGGATGGGAGTGGAGGGAACGGTGGTAGGTACCTGAGAGGTGTGTACTGTCCCAGCATTCGCCTATTGCTACGAGAAATGCTCTGAAAAAACTCATAGCAGGTCAGGAGGACCTGGGATTTGAACCCCGGTCCTTCCGAATACAAGTCGAGAGCTTAACCCCTCCACCACTTACTCGGTTGCACTGAGAGTTTTAACAGGAGTCCTAACGGGACAATTTCGCCTGAATAGACACCTTGAAAAGCTCAAAATAGTGAAGCAAGTCGTTTCTGTGGAACACGCAGACAATATTGCTAGCAAGTTTGTTGGAGTGGTATCAGAAAATACAAGCTATACTAGGGGTAGTCGAGTCCATAGAGGTCAATTCTATACTAGTACAGATAAATCTAGGGAGCTCTCCACTATTCAACTGTATTATCGTAAATATTTGCAGATACAGTTTTCCTTGGTTTCCTACACCAGTGCACAGTTATACTGATCTTAAATGGGAAAAAATATCCAGGATATCCCCATAGGGTTAATAATACCTAAGCTTGAATATTTGTTATATCATGTATACTATTTTCTATTCATATATATTGAGTCAATAACACTGTTTGGTATGATATGTGAATATTGAAATAATGATCAACATCCTTTCATAATTTTCCAAATTTTTTCATTAAACAGTGGAATTAATTAGGAGCAATTAGTTTCATTTTTAACAATAATATGAATAGATTTCACAAAGTAGATCCAAACAGTAAACTTAATTATAAATACTACACCTTCAAATCTGAATTCTGTACCATCACATGCACTTTTCTTCAGAATAACTTGGTAATTTTTATCATTTTGATTATCTTCTTGATATATTTATACACACTTCCGTTTTTCTTTAACCACAAATATTTATGTCTTACGTATTTTCATTTATATTGATCAACATATATCAGAAATTTATTTTCAGAAATCTGTAGCAGTATTATTGGAAGACAGAGGTAACGTTGAAAGTTATCGAGAGTTATCAAAAAAATACTGATTAAATATCTAAACGGTATTTGCAGGAAATGAAATGAGATTTAAGTTTAAAACAATGTATGGTAAACTTGACCAATTATTATCGCCCTACGGTATCAATGAATATCAATTTGCCTATGCTATTTTTTCAAGAAGGAAATCCTTTCTTCGAATACGAATACACTTGATAAAAATCGCATTATGACTTTCCTTGTTTGGTTAATCCTTTTTTAAATAATGATATCACTCACTGTTAAGGTATATGGTCCAAAAAAATACTTCCACCGCACATAATTCTGAAGGCGTCACTTTTATGAAACAATGAAAAAATACATCAAAAATCATATGAAGGGGTACGTCTTTCAATTCATATGTCGACGTTATAACTTCAACCTTCTCCCAAGTTTATGAATGGAGCATCCTATACACTATTGCATTGTCAGATTCTCTTCTACAAGATTACAATAGTATATTACATACCTAGCGGGGAAGTAGATCATTACAGCCCAGGCTAAAAGCCGTGGCTGGAATGATCCTTCCCGCGTGGTATGTATACTATTTTTTACACAATCGCTTAGTTACAAGCTTTTAAAAACATTAATTTTAAGAAAGTTTGTAGTCAGAAATTAATAGTATATTACGTAACAAGAGTTGTAAGTAACCCATTACGCACGAAGTGAAAAAGTTTAAATTTCACGAGTGCGTAATGGGATTACAACTCGTGTAACGTACTATACTTTTTCTACGCCCATCTATTTTCTTCTGAGTGCTCATAATTTCATCTTTTTCATTACTAACAGTCATATTTATAGGGAAAGTTGAGAAAATGTTCGGATACTATAATTTGTTACCAAAATTGACAGCATAACCCAAGTAACATTTTCAAGTCAAGCAAGTTTTATTTATGTTTTATTAGAGTTTTATAAAAGCAGAATTATATACACTTGTTTTAAAAAGATTATGATATATACTTTTATGACTTAAAGGCAACATTGTTTTATGGTATAGCTTTAAGAAGAACTTTAAAGTATAGTCTTAAATCCAAATGATCTTAAAAATATTGTATTCTTATTACTCTCCCATTAGTATCTCACAACTTATAGTGATAGGGCAGTTTACTCTTATAATACTCCTAGAGATCATTTTGTTTTAATAAGGTTAGATTCAATGTAGTTTCCTTATGAAAGTTTTAAAAGTTAGTTTTAAAAAGTGCAATATGCTTAGTTTTCTAGATAATCAACACTTAAAAGTTGTAATCTTAAAACTGGTATAAATAAGTAAATTATAAGAGGTGAATACGGCAGTATGGTTTTAAAAAGTACTCTTCAATAGGTAACCCAACTTTTTGAGTAATCGAATAAGTGAATATGTTTTTATACCATCACAAAATGGCATTAAAAAAGTGGTAACTTTCACCGTAAGTGGAAAGAAATTAAAAAAACAGTTTTAAACCTAAACAAGTCGTAAAAACGTTTGTCTACTGATAATTTAAATAATTTCAATTTCGAACTGTGAAAGAAAAAACTGGTTGTTTTCTTGACTTAATACATTCTTTTCTTAGTCAAAATTACCTTAAAATTGCATAAAATAAATACATTTTTAGAGTAAATAGTTTTAAGAAGGTTTATATTTATGCCAAATGGTTTTTACTCGTTCTGACGTTAGAAGGTTGGGAGTCGACATTTTTTGTGGTAGTGGCTATTGCTCCCAACTATTGTATTTTAGAGTTATTTTAATTCACCGTTATAAAATCACAAATTTAAAATCGTTCATAAGAGATACATATTGCTCAAAGAGAATAACTATTATGAATATTATTCTATGCACGCAGAAGACTATTTATTTTCTGTACGATTTTATGACAAAAGTTAATCTTTATAAATTTTTCTGCTTATTTTTATAATAAAATAATAGTCCTCAGGCCCATGCCTTTTAAGAATATTTGTATTACCTACCGTTGAAACTTCGGTATATGTGTTTTTTTTTATGTCGAGTCGAATTGTACCACGAGAAAATTTTTTTTAATAACAAACACTTTCCGATTAAAAGAAAAAAAATATTTGATATTAATTTTTTTCTATAGTGCCCCTACGCGAGCTGGTGCAAGTCATAGTGGTATTGTGCGACTATTTGCAAAAAATACTTTAAAAAAATGCAAAAAACATACTTTAACATCTTGTGTTAACTGAGAGTTTTTGTTAGATTCAGCAAATAGTAATTGCACAAACACTAAAAATTGGAATTTCAATTTGAACATTGTTAGGTATTTGGGCTTGTAAGTATAGTCTTTTGTCTCCTGAAACATTTTTATGTTTTCCTAATTTACTAACACCCTGTATATAACCCAATATAAGATTTTTTAAAATAAGCAGAATTTTTTATAAAGAATCACTTTTAGTCATAAAATTCAAAGTAAAAGACTGCTTTCCTCCTCTCGTAACCCCATCTATGAACACACTGTATATCATTTATTTGACTAATGTGTTATTGAATAGTTTAAAAAGATATTTATTATTACCTTCCTCCTCTCAGTTTTAACGACCATTGACAATTATTTATAGTTCCGTCAGATTTCTGATGATTTACTAGCCACTACTAAAAATGTCTTCAGTAAAAAACATTTCAATTTTTTATCAATTTCGATTGAAGAAAACAAGAAAAATAGTGTTGCAACGTAAATTAGTTGTAAACATACATATAATATAATATAACATAAGTAAATAAACAGAAATACTTACAAAAATAGCAGTAAAAAAATGTTACTGTGGAAACTTTTTTTTTTAATTTTATAAAAATCAATATTTCACCAGGCGCGTCAAAATATATGTCCCATCATACTAAGTTTTAACAGAAAAGTAGTGTTCGTTTAAAAATTTATGGAACCAGTAAGCTTTTGGAAATAATTTTAGCAGCCATTTATGTTATCGAATACATTCTTCAAATAATTTGTTTATGTTTAGGCGTTGAGTGAAAAATTTTTCACTCAACGGTTTAGGACATCTTTGGAAATAAACTGAAGATAAGAGTACCATAAAACCGAATAATATTATGAAAGATTTTTTTAAACTATTTTAAGAGCAAACACATTTATAATTTATAAATTTAGTCTTATGATGCTCTTATCGTTCAGCTTTATCATACTCCTAAAGCAGTTCTGGCATTTGTTACTCTTATAAAAGTTTTAATAATAAGTTTTATGGTTATCCTAAAAACGTTATGAAAGGCTTCAAAATTCAGCCAGTAGGTTTTAAAAAGATCTTTCAAATTACTCCTGAAAACCCTCTTAGGATTCTCCCTTTTTTCTTGAAGCCTACTTGTGACAGCTTTATAAGTATCCTGTAGATAAAAAAGTTTTATGAAAATGGAATAAAATAAGCTTTATAGGTATCCTGTATACCAAGTTGAAACTCAAATTGTTACTTGGGAAATGAGATGACTTTTTGTCCCATATAAATAAACACCGAATTATTTTTTTTGAAATTGTAAAATGTGCTGCCGACATTTAGGGGCATCACTTTTTTAATCTTAAATGTATTTCACTAATGCTAAGAGCTTTTATGTTTTTCAATTGATTAAAAGTATGTAAATAAACCAAATAAAGTATTACGTAAATGAAAATTTGAATGCAATTTGATTCAACAAAGAAATCTAAGTTTTTCTATCTAAACGCACGTGTATGTTATGAGATTTCCATTACGTGCATGTTATTGTTAAATGTCACTTACAAGGAATGTTGTCAGTGCGATTTTTGACGTTTACAGACATGGGCGTAAAAAAAAAATTTTTCGACAAAGAACTTCTGTTGCTAGGCAATATTACTAATTTATTGGTTTTGACAATTATGTCATAAATTATTCATTCTGTCACGAAATTTCAATTTTTTTACCTTGTACTGATGAGGCGCAAATACGCCGAAACCGGTCTACAAGTTGTGTTGTCCCTTCTAATTGCAAACCAGAAAAGTTAGTTTTAAAATATCTTGTAGATATACCAACCCCGTTTGACTTTGGGGTGTAATTCAATATCCGGCGGTGCATATGCACGGGAAGTAGTTGTTGCTCCTTAGTTGAACGGCCACTATTTTTGAAAAATACTATTTTTCAAAAAATTCATAGAGTGTTGAATATTTATAATTATTCCTTTCGACATCTGTTAATCTAATAGCTGTGAAAATAAATTTAAACAAACCCTAAGACCCGGTTGTACAATTTTAGCTAAGTGAAGGCTTAAGTGTGAACTCAGGTTCAGCGTCAGATTGCTGTTGTACAAAGTAGGCTTACGGTTGAGCTTGATTTAAAACTTAAGTTCAGTAAAGCCTTCAAGAGGGTAGGTTTAATGTAAGCTCATGCACGGAACATAAATTGTTATCATGTTCCGTGGCTTAAATGTAAATAAATTGAATGCAAACATATCCTTACTTAATTTATTTTTAAATTAAAGGTTTATCAAAGTTAAATAACGATATTTTAACCGATGATGAGGATTTTTTGGAATTTATTGAAATCGTACAACACTCGAGAAGACCTCGGGTGTATAGAGAGCGTATAAATCACTTTGAATGTTGAAGGGACCATGAGTTTCGTCTTTCTAAAGAAACCGTTCGCTTTGTGACAGATTGTATGTCAGAGGAAATTTCTTGTAAAACTAATAGGTAACATATTAATTCAACTAATAGGTAAATCATTACTTATCCAATGATTGTATATTGTAGGAATCATGCTTTATCCCCAGAAGGAATGCTGTTATTAAATATATTGTATAAACTTTTTTAAAAGACAATAAAATAATTGTTTGAAACAAGAAACAATCCCCCCAAATTAGTTAGGTTACTTCTTCATTTGACAAACATATTTTGACCAATTAACTTCATACCCAGCAAACACAAAAACATATTGAATACATTTATGTTATGTAATTTTTGAAATATAAAAGTCACAGTTATATAAAACTGAAGTCACAACTAGATAATATTTATGTATTGAATACTGACAAAGACCGTCACAGCTAGAGAACAAAAATGATATAAAAGATACATATTCATATTACATATCTATTATGTAAATTATATTAGATCTCAAATATGTCCAAATCACTATGTAATATAGATGTAACAAAAGTTACCTATTTTTACTTTTGTCTCACCCCTTACCTAAAATATTTTATATCAATGGATCTATGAAAAAATTATTTGAGAAAAATCTGTTAAAACATTATTTTCCATAGATGAAATGAAATACAATATTTTTAGTATGGATGAGGGTCAAAAGAAAAAAGGAATTATTGTAACTTTACCTATTATTCAATACCTACCTTATGAATATTTCAAATATAATAAAACAACTGAATATTTATATATTGTAAATGGTATTTATCTTTATTTGGAATATTTAGTAGCTGGTGGATGTTTTCTAAGTTACTAAAAAAACAGAAAATGAATGCATATAAGTACATTTATTTTATTAACATAATTAACATTGACAATACAATACTGTAACAAAAATATTGCAAAACAAAATCTAAAAATACTCAAAAACTAAATGATAACAAAATATAAAAAATAATAGAAAATTAATACTATCCCTTGTTTTGAAGGGTTACTGTTTCACCCTTCTTTTCCCTCTGGAGTCTCTGCTTACTCCTGCTATCCACGTGCGTGCCTGTTCAAAATAGTAAGAGACATATCTCTGATAATAATAATATAATAGTACTTACATAATGTATTCTTCAAACCTCTAAACACAAGCGCACAGACAAAAACGTTATTATACTCACTGATCAACTTTTCAATTATTAATAGTTGTGTTAGCGTGGGTGTTACAATTTAAAGGTTATGATTTTCTTCTTCTTTTTCAAGACAAGACGAAGTAGGTACGTGTATGGCGAAATGTTATAAATAAATATATATAATTTTTTAAATATATTTATGTAGCAGAATTTACATCTTGAATACATATAAAATTAGATACATCCAATGTATAAAATATTTTATAATGTAACAAAATTTATAAAGATTTTGTTACATGAATACTACGTAAAAAATATATAAATGGTTTATATAAAAATCGTTCCTCCTCTGTTATGTATTTTTATGTAATATATACATTTGTGTTTGCTGGGTATACGCATGTGTCAGTTCGAAACATTACTTGCAAATACAGGTTTAGTAGATCTGCTACTGAACCATGTTTGTACAATAGGTTTAGGGTTAAGCTAAGCTTATATTTTAAGCTCAGCTCAGTTGAGCTCAATTTTAAGCTTCAAATGTACAACCGGGCCTAAGACATTTACTATAAAAGCAATATGAAATAAGCGTAACCTATAAGTAATTCTTCACATAAGCCTAGGTTGTGATCCGAATGAAGGTCCCTTTAAAATTTAGGCCCTGAGGTTGGCTACAGTTGGTCAAAATTGCATATGGCCATATAAACAACAGTTACAAAACTGTTGAAATAGTACTAAGTGAGCAGTTTCCTAATTTAATTGATTTTTATAAAAAAAGATAATGGATCCAAAGAATGAAATAATTGATGTAGTACTGAAAGAGTTTGTGTCATCTTCGAGTAGCTCTAGTGAATCGGATTCTGATTATGATGAAAATGGTCGTTGTATTGTTGTTTAGGTAAGGCACACAAAATCAACAGAGACAAGCAACGGTGATCAGTCTCGCAACTCGAAGCCCTTGTTTACTTGGTCGCTATGCAATTTCGACCAACTTTAGCCAACCTTACGGCCTAAATTTTAAAGGGACCTTCATTAGGAACGCAACCCTAACCTATAAGTAGAGCACTGTAGACATAGGTATACTCGTCCTCCATTTTGGTGCCTTGTTGTACGTTGTTGTTGAGTTGGTCAAGTATTAGGCATGAGATTCAGTATTTCTATTCAAAGACGTGGCCAGCATCCATTCATTCATTCATTCTGAATTTGCTGGTGTTAATAGTCTGAAGGAAAGTTGGTAAAAAAGAAGACAACAGAATTACGGTCCTATGTCTACCTTTATATAGCTAATTTCTCTTTAATGGTATGTACATCACCGCATAAATGGCGGACTATTTAAATAATCCAAAAGTTGAATTTTCAAGTAGACATAAAAACCTTGTAAGAATAATAATATTGAAAATAATTTATTCCCTATTATGATTTTGTCCACCACTAACTATTAACATTGAGAAAACATCATATTTTTGTATGTTTAACACCCCATTGTTGACCAATTTATCGAAGGACTCAAAGATAAGAATACACAAATTAATGAGAGAACTACAATTATAAAATCCGTGAAATATGATCACAAAAGAACAAGATAAACTACAAATATGTAAAACGCAGTTTTATTTAGGAACTGAAGATGAGAAAACGATTACACTGCGCTACGCAGAATGTTTAACCCTCTTAATATGTGAAGGACTAAAAGTATTGTAGGTTATTGGCATTTACAATGACAGATGAAGAATGAGGATTCAGTGTACCTAGTTTAAAAATATCGATGATTTTTGAATATTTTTTGAATCTCGTCAATGCTTTTTCCTTTAGTTTCTGGCATTAACCAATAAAAAACGATAGCCGCGATAGAGCAATTAATTGCAAATATCCACATACACCAATGGGATCCTACGGCCTCGGCTAGCGAAGGATAAAGTAATTGACAGATAGCTATAGAAACATGCTCTACAGTAAACACCAATGAAGTCGACATCGACCGCAGATCAAGAGGAAAAAGTACACTGATCATAGAAACTGGCACTGCGCAAAGTCCAACTCCATATACAAGATAAAAAAATAAAATAACTGCAACCGGTAACCACTGTATTTGTTCAAACATAGGTGAACCAATGTATGAAAAATAGAAAAGAGTTCCCAATATAATCATAGATAAACTGGATCCCACAGAAGATAAAATCAATAATGGTCGTCTTCCAACTCTTTCAATAATAACAAATGTTGAAAATATACTCAGAACTTTAACGACGCTGATACAAACAGCAACAGTTTCTCCAGAAACGCTTGTTTTATATTGATTGAAGATTGGAGCCATCAATGGAATTAGAACTGGACCGCCGCTTATAGTTTGAAAAATCATGGTTAGAAGACCTAATAACAAACCAAACCTACCTTCTTTCGTTAAAAACAATTTAGAAAAATTATTTGTCCCACTTTTTTCCTCCGTCGTTGTTAAGCTGTGGGTAATTTTGTTAAGCTCTTTAACTAACTCATTTTCTGTTTTGTTTTTTCGCAACTTTTTCAAAACATCCAAGCATTCTTCGTTTTTTCCTTTTGCGCATAGATACATAGGAGTTTCAGAAGCAAAAAAGAACACTATTAAAAACGGTATTAAAGGTGCTGCTGTAATAAGCGTGTAATATCGAATACTAAAAAACGGGCCTATAGCATTACCATAAAGTTGTCCAAATATAAGAAAAGTGCTAAGAAGACTTCCAAACTTTGCTCTATTATGATCCTCGCAAATTTCGGTAAAATATATTGGAACAATGCACATTGTTCCCGATAGCAAGAATGATAAGCAAGTTAAAAACGTGATTATTAAAGATATGGAGTTACTAAAAGCTAATCCTATTAAACTAAAAAGCATTGCAAATCCTATAACTTGCATACATCGTTTTCTTCCCATTAAATCTGCTAATTTTGCAAATATAATTGAAGCAGGTAAAGCAATTAGCCCTGGTAATCCAACCATCAAGGAAATTTCTTCTGTTGTTACTGGCCTTCCTAAAGGATTGATGCTTGGATCAGTTGATGCTAACTTGATCAAGGCTGAAGATGTCCATACTACCCTTGCTCCTCCTACTATACATGGTAATATTCCTAAAATATATAAATATTAATTTTTTTCAAGTTAAATTATAAAATGAGAGTTTCGAAGGGCATTTTCTTGTTTTGGCATCCGCCGTGAAAGGGTATTTATCACAAAACAGACTAGCCTGTAGAAGTGAAAGTGTATAGAATAACTTTGAATAAAAAAAATTAGGTTTTGAACCAATCAACTTGAAGCGCTAGCTGCAATCGAAATAGGCCTGGCAGCTAATGCCCTTAACCCGATAATTCTGTTTTCCCTAGTAACTCCTATAATACGTTTCAAATATTTAATTTCTACGATCTGTATTATTACTTTCTAGTGCTTTTGATAGATTCATTCGCTGGTCTATACGGGGTTGGGATGAAGTATGGAACCAAGTAAATATCTTTTAAACGAAAAAAACGATATTTATAAAAATTTCAGGTAAGTGCAATGGAACATAATGCATCTGATGTACATTTCTTTGTTAATGATATACTTCCGGTTTAACCGGAAATGCCATCAACTTCTTCAATTTAAATAGGACACCCTATATATTTTTACTGATTTTGAAAGAGCTTGTTATTTTGAATTCATCCATACTGAGTTTAGTGTAAAAAAAATTGTAAAAACGAGGAATATAGCAAAATCCTTTGAGTTTTTTGCATTAGAGCAAAAAACTATTTAGATAAACTAATTGATGTTGTTCGTATGCATAGTAATAAATAAACGAGTACTGTCTAGTACGTCTTTTGTTCTCCAAGTGTCAAATTCTAATTGACGGAAATAAATTTTACAATTTAGAATGGTTCAATTAAGTAAAAAAGAGCGTATTGAAATTTTAATGATGATCGGTTATGGTGATCGTGTTAGAACTCATGAAGAAGTGTGTCATATTTTTAATAATTTGCATCCGGAGAGAAATCCTATATCACGCTCAACAGTAACTAAAACATTACAACGTTTTAATACAACTGGGATGGTAAAAAATTTGCTAAAACCTGGAAGACCGAGGACTGCAATGATTGAAACTGTTAAACAAAATATTGCAATCGATTTAGAAGAATCACCTCAAACTTCCACCACAAATTTGGCACTAAACCATAGTATCAGTCGACGATCTGTAGGAAAGATATTAAAAAGTGAAAAATATCATCCGTATGAGGTACAGTTGGTTCAAGAATTGTCAGACGATGATTTTGACCGACGGCTGGAATTTTGCGAACGTCTAATGGACATCTGTAATGTTGAGGACAATTTTGCTTCTAACATAGTTTTTTCCGATGAGGCAACTTTTTGTTTAAATGGAACAGTTAATCGCCATAACTCAAGGTATTGGTCTAATGAGAATCCTCATTGGATTCATGAAGCACATACCCAGCATCCACAGAAGTTAAATGTTTGGATGGGAATTGTCGAAAATAGGCTTATAGGCCCATTTTTTATCGACGGTAACTTGAATGGTGACAAGTATTTGGATCTACTAAATAACGAAATTATTCCTGCACTTCAACAGAATGGGCAATTACCACAAAATGTTTGGTTTTAACAAGATGGAGCACCTCCCCACTATGATTGACGGGTTAGGAATTTTCTGGATGCAAATGTTCCAAATCAATGGATTGGACGTAGAGAATTCATAGAGTGGTCTGCTCGTTCTCCTGACCTTAGCTCGTTAGATCTTTTTCTTTGGGGTTATCTAAAAACACGTGTTTACGTTAGACGACCAACAAACTGACAGGAATTGAGACAAAGAACTATTGATAAATGTGAACTAATACGTGTAGAAGTCTTGGAAAGAGTGACTCAAGAATTTGTTAATAGGACGGCATATTGTCAGCAAGTAAACCGCGAGCATTTTGAAGAAGTATATTATTAACAAAAAAATGTACATCAGATGCATTTTGTTCTATTGCACTCACCTACAAATTTTCATAAATATTGCTCTTTTCGTTTAAAAGATATTTACTGGGTTCCATACTTTATCCCAACCCTGTGTATCGATTTGATTACTCTGATTTTTGTTTGGTTTGAAATCAGTTTTCCATAATAGATGAATTTTTGACTCTTGGCATAATATAGTTTTGATGTTTTACTTATTCTTTCGTTGATTTCAGCTTCCTGTTTTCCAAATTGTTCTAATGCTACTGCATGGTATTTGAATTCTACCTATTGTAAATTTTTTTCCTTTTTTTTTAAATATCAGTCTTTGTATTTTGGTCTTCCATTATCAATATTTTTGGTATATAAGTATTTATTCATTCCTCATTACCTCCTTTTATTACGACGTCGTCTGCAAAAACCTCGAACGATATTTCGGCTATTTTTTTTGTTAATTATTTTTTGAAAATTAAGCCACAATCTTTTTTATATTTCTCAATCCATGTAGAGAATTTGATCTACTGTGAATGAACCTTAAGAATTTGACAACAAATTTTTGGCAGTCTTCAATTTCAAAATATTATTGATTGATCCTATCTCTTGTAGACCAGGGTCGATAATTTTTGATGGCAAAAAAAATAATAGTAGGATGAAACCCATCGAAAAAGGAAGAGAATATTATGAAAATGAAAGGAAAAATAGCTTACGGGCGCTCTGAGGTCGAAAAGGGGAGGGGGTGAGTTTTTAAGGGTAAAAAACGGTTTATCTCTATTTCCGGCAAAACTACAAGTCCTATCGAAAAAAGTCAGAAAGCTAAGTTGTAGGTATTGAAAAAATCTACCACTTTTGTACACACACTTTTTTCAAATAACCTCAAAATTCATGTGGCAAATTCACTAAGAAGCAACAACTACTTCCCTGACTATATGATAACACGTTTCACTTAAATATGACAATAATTGTTTCAGGAAACTGTAATTGAGTAAATTAAATGTATTGACGCAAATTACCAGCATTGGATAATCTCAAATTTCTTACCTAATGTTATAATAAAGTAAAAAAACCCAGAACTACTTTTCGTTTCAGTACATTTTTTGTCAGTTGTTGGTAATACTGTATCTGGCATGCTCTTTTCAGAAGTCATTGTTGGATTGGAAATATTTTCTTTATTGTGAGAAATCATTTATCCAACTGTGTACCATTCCTGAAAATTTGAACAACTGATGAAATAATTGATAATATTATCATAATTATTTTTGTTGCAAAATCAAACCTCAATCTTTTTCCATATTTTCATTTCAACGTTTTAGTAGCGTTCCAGCTACTGTTATCAAGAATAATTAAGTTGTATAAACATCTCAAAGCCCATATAGTTAAGTGTCAAAATTGTAAGCACATTTTCCGGTGGAGATATACAAATTCAATTATCATTCACTAAAGGCCGTTTGACATTATGTAGTTTTCGATTTCGTTTTCTGTATAGTTTTCAATGTTGACAACAACTGTATAGTGTCATACAAGCATGTAGTTTTCCCCATCATATTTCTGTACAGTTTCTGCGCTAGTTTCTGCACAAAAGGTAAAATATTGTGTCGGTGTCAGATACAGATATGTATTTATGTTTAGCCCAACCTAGATAATAACTTTCCTTGTTTAATTTTATTTGGTTTCCCGTTATTATGAACTTTTTGTTTGAAAATGGAAACGAAATCAATTAAAAAAAATAACAATAAATACTCAATGGAAAATAACGTCTCTATAATATTACAATGAAATCAGGATGAAATGAAGTCAATATGTCAATTGACAAGGACTTTTGGCAGCTCTATACCACCAATCAGAGGCGTTGTTTCTGAAAATTTCAATATCTAAAACTACATAAGTGTCTTGCACTGTACAGTTTTTGTCGACATTGACAACTGAACAGAAAACGATATCGAAAACTACATAATGTCATACCTTCCTTCCTTCCTTGTGGCATTACTTATTATTTTTCCTCATATTTTTTTATGTTTTCAATTTTTCGAATAAAATAAATTCGAATAAATGAACATAAAAAGTATATCGAAGATAGGGAGTTCTTTAAGTAATACATTCGAATAAATGAGCATAAAAAGTATATCAAAGATAGGGAGTTCTTTAAGTCCGATATTTGCAAACATGCTTGGGAAGAGGGGAATAAAATTCAATGGGATTCGACAAAAATAATATTGAAAGAGCCCAATAATAAAAGCCGTAAAATCAAAGAAAGTGCTTTAATACAACTAAATGCAGATAAATGTGTAGCTAGTATTTCAGCCGAATGGCCGAATTTAGTCAAATTGGGTTACCAATGTTAGAAAGAGAAATTTCCAATAATCAATTACCTGCGTTATGAGGATAACATCATAAGTTTTTATCCAGGTTTTCTTATAATTTATCTTTGGAATAGTTGTTAATCGATACACACTTCAATACACAAAATCAACAAACTGAGTTATACATATTTGAAAACAAAAATAATCATACACAAAAAAGTAACAACAAACGCGTTTTTATTAAAAAAATTTCCAAAATAAGCGAAAAAAAGCGCTATCCCAATAAAAACTGTACCTGGAACGTGCACTTCACTGGATTCCATTTCTAGTGGACTACATATCGTTAGAATGTCATAAAATAAAATATTTTATTTCATTATTACTATGAAAAGACCTTAATAAGATTTGACGTCTTAAACTTCAAAATATTATTGTCTAGTTGTCCAATTTTTTCGTTGTGTCAGATGGGGACCAAAAATTATTTCTTTACTATAGTTAATCTTGACAACGGTAGCTGGAACGCTACCGAAACGTCGAAATAAAAAAATTAAAAACATTATTGTGGTTCGATTCCCAAAAAAATAAGAGAAAAAATAGATACGTAGGCAAGTAGCGTGGGTTGTCTATTTTGCACATAGTAACAATAAACAATAAAATGATGCACCTAGTAATGGAGGGGAGAATTTGAAAAATCTATTTTTGAGAATGTTATCTCGTTGTATCATTCGTTTTGAGGTTATATAAGAATTTAGTGTGAAGGTTGTCCGGTGACAAAAATAAACCAAATTGTGAATATTTTTTTCAAGCCCCAAAAAACTTATTGGAAAATTGAAGTTTCATAAGACTAAATTGTTGCTATAAAAAGTGTCCTCAAATTTAAGTTCAATTTAAGATTTACTCACTCGTGTAAATGAGAAGAGTTGAACGTTGACTTTGAAATTGTTTAATGTTTAAATTTTTTCAAGAACTAGTAATTTTGTAGCTCCTACATTATACACACTATTTAACAAAAGTAATAACGCTGACGAGCATTATTTAACAATTATTACTTTCCATTACAATGTTAATGTTGTGTGGATAAGATTATAATTCATAACTAAATTACCCAATTTAAATTTTTTATAATACCGAGGGATTTGAGAGAGTACTATTAAAGAATTTGGTGTAATAATTATAAATGACAATAGATTTTAAAATCTTTTAATCTTCAGTAGTTAAGATATTTTGTAGTATCTCAATGTCAAATTCACAACTAGCGACCCCCTCGGCATCCGAAGAACCCAAAAATAAAGCATTATTTTGCTTGACTATAACTATATAACTATATAACTATATAACTATATAACTATATAACTATATAACTATATAACTATATAACTATATAACTATATAACTATATAACTATATAACTATATAACTATATAACTATATAACTATATAACTATATAACTATATAACTATATAACTATATAACTATATAACTATATAACTATATAACTATATAACTATATAACTATATAACTATATAACTATATAACTATATAACTATATAACTATATAACTATATAACTATATAACTATATAACTATATATAACTATATAACTATTATATAACTATATAACTATTATATAACTATATAACTATAATACTGAAATTTTTTTGACAGTTCCAAGAACCAATGAAATTTCCTCATTTCTTATCTTATGAACAATTTCACCCAATCATGTCTACATTACACTGATAACAGACCATGGGCTATTTTCACGTTGCTATGGACACATATTGATTTATTTCGATTTTGAAGTTTCAAATATTTAATATTTCGAAATGTCACTATTTTTTTCTATAATTAGCAAAACATTTTCTATCCGAATAACCCTCGGACATTGATAAATGCTCAGAAATTTTATGGCAACGTTCTCAACCTTGGGTTATTACTACTGATAATCTTTTGACAGTTCCAAGAACCAATCAAATTTTCTCATTTTTTATCATATGAATAATTTCCATAGAGATACAACAGATAGAGGCAACAAGCCATAGGCCGATGTGAAAGTGGGAATGTCCGTCTCAACTCCGATGAGAGAAAAAGACACAGATGATCAGAGGTTTTTTTGTGTATATAGCATGCGCGCTATTAGAGAAAGACAGCCTAAACCTCTTTCTATCTCTCTCTTACATGCTGACGGATTCCAAGCTGGTTTGTTACCTCTATCTGTAGTATCTCTATGATAATTTCACCCAATTATGTCAACGTTACACTGATAACAAGGGCTATTTTTACGTTGCTATGGACACATATTGATTTATTTCGATTTTGAAGTTTCAAATATTTAGTATATCGAAATGTCACGATTTTTTTCTATAATTAGCAAAACACAACACTTTACAGCATCCTACGCGCGTTTCGATAACCAAAATATCTTCATTAGAGGCTGGAGGTGAACTAGATAACCAAGTTACCCTCTTCAGTGACTGTTTATCTAGTTTACTTTTAGTATCCACAGATTTTCAATTTTGTGAATTTTACAGATGTTTTTTCTAAATTTTCATTTTTGGTCATATCTTTCTCTAGGGTTATTAGAGAAAATATGTACTGGGTGTCTGAGTAAGAGGAGTAACCCGATGAATCTCAGACACCATTTGTTAGACAGCTTGGAGAAAAAATCTGAATCACTAACTCGCAAACTCTAATTCTTGGAAATAGTATATTGTTTTTGGAGTGTATAACTTAATAACAAACATTTTACCATTATTCTAAAGTATAATTTTATTAACAATAAATATATAAATGATATTCAAAAGCTCGGAAAATATTAAGTAAGAAAGAAGTATACCCTAGAATTTTGCAACATTGCACAAAAATTCCTCATCTAGTAAAGTGCAGTCCCGGCTAATTCTCGATATTTTTAATAAAGTTCGAGACTAGTGAAGCTTGGCAAGTTTATCTGAAGCTACGCGGCATCAGTAAGGGGCGAGGAAACATGGCGGATATCTGTCAAAAACGTACCAATGGCGTACGGTACCTATTTTTATAAAAGTATTAAAAATAATAATTATTATTATATAATAATTATATATAGAAACTGATTTTTGCTTTGCTTTAAAGGTAAGGTATTTTAAAAAACACGGTATTTGTTAAAAACAAATAATGTTAAGAATCGTACTTGAATTCAATATAGATACGAAATAGTTCAAAATCTGACACTGATAATACCAACGACACTGGATAATCAATAACAGTCAATTGACGAAGTGAGAGGGAGCAGCACACGCACGCGCTTGCCAATAGGAAATCAGCTGGTCACTAAGGGACGAATGCCTTTCGATAAATTTCACCAATTGAGTTAGTTCGGAGGGCATGGTAATTATGGTTTTCGCACATTGCCAGAGCTTGAAGGAGCCCATAGCAAATTTGGAAAATTGTTCATCTTTTAATATTCATTAATTGAAAAAATAATGTTAATATACAAAATCCAAGGAAACAAACACATTAAAGAATTAACGTTTAATTATATTGTTAATACTGTTAATAATAAGAAGTCCATTTTCTAATTATTATCACTACATACTTAGCACTTTAGCTTTTTCATAGTAAAACGAGGCAATATCGAATGTTTTCGACTGCATTCCTTTCACGGCTTCAGATACACTTGCCAAACTATAAGTATACTTATATCTCGAGAAGTATCTATATATACAATTTACTCCTCCCCGCAGAATTTATTCTTTAACTTTTATTGATTTAATTCAATAATTTTAGCATGAAATTTACAGTTGACTGACAGTTTATTATGAAAAATTGAGAAAAATTGAAATTATTGATTTGGATAACAGCCAAATGGGTCTAGAATCAGCAATATCGCTTGTCTGTCGTTGCTGCCAGAGAAATAAAGGAAGGGGTATGAAGCAACGTATCAGTATTTCAAGAAATAGTGCCAAAAAACAGAAATTTGCAGCTAATGCGGAATGCTATGTAGCGGAGACCCTCAAGAATAAAAAGGAAGTTGCGAATAAAATTTTATACAATATAACGAAGCCAGAAGTCTCCTGCAGTACTTCAAGAATAACAGAAAAGTTTGTTAGAGATGGAGAAATTATGGAGTCAGAACATTTCATCCAAATTAAGAAAAAACGAGAAAACATTCATCCAATTTTTGTAAATAATGTCATGATTGTAATAATTGTGCTATTAATATTCATATCAATAAATAGGATACACGTTTTATATTGCATAAATTATTACCACCCAAGGTGGTGAGTTGACTTATAACCCGTAGTCAGGGGCAATCGTTACCTGTTTGGTGATTGTTACTTACGTCCTTCAGAACAGAGTCAAAATACGTTGTTCACAATATAGGGAGGAGAAAAATAAGATATTTTTTGGATTCTGTAATTCAAATGAATAAATAATTGTGGATTTGAAAAAAAAAATTAACAAAGACCCTACCAATTTTTATTTTAATAGTCTTTCAAAATCTTTTGAATTTCCAACACACTTTTTCCTTTCGTCTCTGGTAATATTAAAAAGATCAAGAGTGCCCCAACAAAGCATGTTCCACTGAATATCCACATGCACCAATGTGTTCCAATTATTTCAATCAAAAATGGAAAAGATGATGTATACAACGTCAAAAAGCCGTTCGTGAAAATTGTCGTTAAAGCAGTAGCCGTTGATCGAAGATCAGAAAGGAATAGTTCACCAACGATGCTCATTGGGATTGGGCCAAGTCCTAATGCGTATAAGCCAATATACAGAATCACAAAAACTGGTGGTACCCAATGCAATTCTGGTACTAAGGGAGAGTTAATGTTCCTTAAATAAAAATAGGATCCCAAAACTGCTACCGCCACTCCAGCGCCTATCGCCGATATTATCAACAAAGGTTTTCTGCCAGTTCTTTCCACAACTACAAACGGAACCATGAAAAGTAATACCTTCACCACTCCAACCATAATAGAAATTGTATGACCTGATAAGCTTGATCCAGATTCGTTAAAAATTGGAGCTATCATAGACATTACACTAGGCACGCCAGAAAAAAACTGTATCATAATGGGAAATATACCCAGCATAATCCCGGTTCTAGCTTCTTTAACTTTAAATAATTTCACCAAATTATTTTGCTTATTTTTTTTTGATGTTTCTATAGATTGCTGAATACTATTATAATCATTTTCTAGCTGCTTATCAGATTTATTACTCCGTAATTTCCTCAGCGTCATTTTACAATTGTTCCCTTTTTCTTTCATTAAATAATAAACTGGTGTTTCTGGAGCAAACCAAAATAGTATTACAAACGGTACCAGGGGTACAGCTGTTAAAAGTGTAAATGTTCTATAACTGAACATTGATCCTATAAAAAAAGTATACAATTGACCTGCTGGTAAACAAGCTGACATCAGACAACCGTATTTAGCTCGGTTATGATTCTCGCATATTTCTGTTATATACATCGGTATTATTGACATCACAGCTGTGAATCCAATGTTCACACAAACTTGAAAAATTATCATTACTTTCAAGCTTTTAGCAAAAGCCACTCCTATTATACTCAAAAACATAATTAGTCCATTTAGAAACAACACTTTTTTTCGTCCAATAATATCTGCCAGTTTAGGAAATATGACTGGACCGATCAGTGAAGCCAAGCCTACTATGCCGAGTAACTGGGAGGTTTCGAAGGTCGTTATAGGTCTCCCTATTGGATTTACATCGGTATTATTAGACTTCAGTTTGACAAGAGCTGGAGAAAACCATACGATTGTTGTTCCACCAAAAATATATAGTAATAAACCTAAAACAAATAATATTACACAAGTTACGAAACTAATAATAACAATAGTACTCTAACTTAAAGATTGGTTAGTAATTTATCTTAGATGCTATTTCTGCTTCATTAGATAAAACTTCCAAAGCTTAAAGTCTTCTTTAACCAATAATATTCCTCACATGAAATTTAATTAGTTTGAATTTTTGAAAATCTCCTTTTAGCGAAAGCAGTACTGACAGGTATGACAATGTAAACATTTGGGTGAATTTCTTTCGAATAGTTCTTTATCATTATATTGGAGCAGATGTTTCAGGTCTTTAATAGAGTTGGGTAAATTTGGGATTATATTTTGTTGATTTAAATACATAAATCTCAATTCCATGCTGGAGAAAACCTTGCGGCCCGTACTTGTGGATTTTCCATACTTTTTCAAATCTATTTGCGACTGTGAGGTGTGAGGCGAGGCCGTGGGCGGTGGCCCAAACCTTCCGTCGCCTCTGCACAGGACCTCATTTATTTCATTTAATAAATGGTGGTAGCGTTATATTTGATAAGATTGTTTCCCGAATCATTTGATTACCAAGAAATAAATATTTTTGACCCACATATTTTTAATCATTAAAGTTACATTTATTAATAAATAATAATAAGGGCTTGGGATTCAGTATGGAACCAATTAAATATCTTTTAAACGAAAAGGACGATATTTATGAAAACTTGCAGGTAAGTGCAATGGATTAAAATGCATCTGATGTACATTTTTTTGTTAATAATATACTTCCTGTTTAACCGGAAATGCCATCAACTTCTTTAATTTAAATGGGACACCCTATATATTTTTACAGAGTTTGAAAGAGCTTGTTATTTTGAATTTATTCATACTTAGTTTAGTGTAAAAAAAATTTGTAAAAACGAGGAATATAGCACTTTAATCAACCTCCTTTGAGTTTTTTGCATTAGAGCAAAAAACATTTAGATAAACTAATTGATGTTGTTTGTATGCTTAGTAAAGAATAAACGAGTACTGTTTAGTAAGTCTTTTGTTCTCAAAGTGTCAAATTCTAATTGACGGAAATAAATTTTACATAAGTGAAAAAGAGCGTATTGAAATTTTAATGTTGATCGGTTATGGTGATCGTGTTAGAACTCATGAAGAAGTGTGTCATATTTTTAATAATTTGCATCCGGAGAGAAATCCTATATCAAGCTCAACAGTAACTAAAACATCACAACGTTTTAATACAACTGGGGTGGTAAACAATTTGCTAAAACCTGGAAGACCGCGGACTGCAACGAACGAAACTGTTAAACAAAATATTGCAATCGATTTAGAAGAATCACCTCAAACTTCCACCACAAATTTGGCACTAAACCATGGTATCAGTCGACGTTCTATAGGAAAGATATTAAAAACTGAAAAGTATCATCCGTATAAGGTACAGTTGGTTCAAGAATTGTCAGACGATGATTTTGACCGACAGCTGGAATTTTGCGAACGGCTAATGGACATCTGTAATGTCGACGACAATTTTGCTCCTAACATAGTATTTTCCGATGAGGCACCTTTTGTTTAAATGGAACAGTTAATCGCCATAACTCAAGGTATTGGTCAAATGAGAATACTCATTGGATTCATGAAGAACATACCCAGAATCCACAGAAGTTAAATGTTTGGATGGGAATTGTTGAAAATAGGCTTATAGTGCTATTTTTTATCTACGGAAACTTGAATGGTGACAAGTATTTGGATCTATACTAAATAACGAAATTATTCCTGCACTTCAACAGAATAGGCAATTACCACAAAATGTTTGGTTTCAATAAGATGGAGCACCTTCCCACTATGATAGACTGGTTAGTGATTTTCTGGATGCAAATTTTCCGAATCGATGGATTGGACGTAGAGGACTCATAGAGTGGCTTGCTTGTTTTCCGGATCTTAGCCCGTTAGATTTTTTTTGGGGGTTATCTAAAATCACGTGTTTTACGTTAGACGACCAACAAACTGACAGGAATTGAGACAAAGAATTATTGATGAATGTGAACTAATAAGTGGAGAAGTCTTGGAAAGAGTGACTCAAGAATTTGTTAATAGGATGGCATATTGTCAGCAAGTAAACGGCGAGCATTTTGAACATTTGAAGTAATTTTGTTCCTCATTATTCTAAAATAATGAATTGTACACCTATTGTACAACTAACAGTGATTTATTCCTCGTTTTTACAAATTTTTTTACACTAAATTCAGTATGTATGAATTCAAAATAACAACCTCTTTCAAAGTCTGTAAAAATATATAGGGTGTCCCATTTAAATTAAAGAAGTTGATGGCATTTCTGGTTAAACCGGAAGTATATTATTAACAAAATAATGTTCACCAGATGCATTTTGTTTCATTGCACTTACCTGCAAATTTTTATAAATAACGTTTTTTCCGTTTAAAAGATATTTACTTGGTTCCATACTCTATCCCAACCCTGTATGTATAAAGTTTTGCATATATTTAAGTGCTGTCAGACGATTTTATTCGCAAAGGAAGGAGGCTGAATTATCAGGAAGGCATAAACGCAGGAACCCGTGCCTCATTTCGGTTCTTCATTCGTTCAAATATGTAGCATGGATGACAGTTTGTTGTAATCGGTTACGTAAAAATGATGACATTCCTCATTAAGTTATTCAAGACGGGAAAGGGAATATAATCATTCGATTCCCCTTCTTGAATCTTAGGGGAATGCGTGGTAACCGATTACAACTGGCAACCATGCTACATATACGAACGAAACGTTTATCAGCGAATACATTTTGACAGATGAGGGAAATAATCGTTATAATAAAGATACCAAAAAACAGTGGATTAGGAAAGTAAACTCGAAAACACGTGGAGTCCTATCCAAACATGTTTGTTATCAAGAAGTTTATTTGGGCCAACAGTACCTATACAAATCTTAGCAGATTTGTATTATGATAAGGGTGAGCTCTTGGACATATATAATTTAATTTTTCTACTCCTATACTATAATAAGTTGTTAATTAAATGCCAATTTTGTTTCATAATGATACTCATTATAACAATGGTTTTCATTATAAAACTGAAAAATTGACCAATAGAAATCCAGATTTTCAAATAACCAAGTAGGCAGACCCAATAATTTCTGTAGAATGTTTGACAGTTTCTAAGAGATTCGTGTGTTCTATGTGCTCACTGCTGCTCCTATATGAGATTCTACATATGGAAGATAAATATCTGCGGAGCCTGTATATATCTTAACTAACTATATAACTGTATTACACAATGTTAATAGCGTTATCACATCCGAGGCGGAGCTAGACGTTATATTTAAACGGTACGTCACAGATAGTATTATGATCCAAATCCAAACCAATGGGTGCCGGCACATGAGGGGATTGGAGTTAATGAAATGGCTGACCAGTTAGCTAAAAATGGTTCTAAAGGAGACTTCCTAGGTCCGGAACCGTTTTGTGGAATCACAAAAGATTGCATAAGAGAGGAAATTGGGAACTGGTTAGATATGGAACACCAACTCAAATGGAGGTCGACACAAGGGCACCTCCATACAAAGAGTTTACTGAACAAGGTAGACAAGGAATTCTCAACCAGGCTATTTAAACTGAGTAAGAGACATTTGAAGACAGTTATACAGACACTGCACCCTGAGGAAACATCTGCACAAAATGGGCAAAGTTAGTGAACCTATGTGCAGGAAATGTGAACTTTATGATGAAACACCTACTCACATACTCTGCTTCTTCGAGAACTTACATGGACTCAGACGGAAGCACTTTGGAAAGGAAATAATACAACCATTACAACTACTAAAATCCCTCCAGTCAAACTAGTGGCCTACATAGAAGACACAAAGCTTCTGGAATGGAAATAGATAACATGGGAAATGGTACAAAGATTCAGTTCAAGTGCCTGGGCTGTTGAGCGCAACCAATCGAATGAGTGAATGAAGCCAATTTATACCTAAAATCTCTCAAATTTTGCTCTGTTGTATTCCATGATCTGCTTGATCCATTCATATCAACTTAAATTTCGTTAATAGATGAACCTTGTGTTCATACACTACACCAGGGATGCTTTTACCTTTTAAAACCTTCCTGAACTAGAACAGCACGCAGCAAGTGGTAATAGAATACTGACGAAGAGATTTTACTATGAATAAGTTGCAATACGAGACGCTGAACTGCAGTTAACATTTGACTGCTGAATCTCATTGAAACAATGATAACAAGAAACAAAAAAATGATGAAATGTATTACCTGTTAGTACAGAGAACCACAAATACCAAGTTTCAGATAAAGCTTCATCTTCAGGAATAAATTGAGTATTCTTTTTATTCGATTCTGTGGGCACATATTTAATTGTTGTCGAATTAGTATTTTCCATTTTCATCTATTTTACAATATCGTGATTCGTCTAATTGTTATTTCATACAGTGGATAACTAATGAATTAAAAGCTTTTTCCACGTTTTCACTAATTTAATTAAATAAGACTACGAAGCATACGCCGTATTTTTTATTTCTTTTAACAAATGTGACGACTCACTGAGATACAATTGTTCTGTTATAATATTATATAATATCATTATATCTAAACAAATATTGAGTTGATTTAAAATGTAGTTATTATAACAGTATAACAACCCAAGCTAAAGCTACAAGCTGCTTTAACGATAAAAAAAATGGTAATGATTTCAACAGCATCCAAACCTATACGAATTCTGCACCAGAAAAGCTGCATATTCAACCATACTTCATTACACAGGATGTATACACTGTGTCCGTAAAGTATGGAACAAATTCATTTTTAGCTAAACAGACCATTTTAAGAAATAATCCTGAAACATGTCGATTTTTTATTTTAATTTACCGTATTATAAAATAATATTCTAATATACAGGGTGAATTACTTTCGAGTAATGACGTTACCGTCATTTTTTTTTAAATGGAATATCCCCATTTTGTCTCATTTTTCGGATTACTCTAGCTGAGCTGATTCCAAAAATGTATCACATGTTGATTCCATTTGGTACAGGGTGGACAAAAATACAATAGTTATGTGTGTGCTTATAAAGTAACGCGTAACATTCTTTATTAGTTAAATTAACAATATTATCAAAAATACTTATTGTCTAGCGGCAATTGGTTTGAATGTAACACCCTGTAGTTTGTTACATTTTTAGATTAATAAAAATGAGCTGTATCCAAACATGTTTGGTACTTGTGGATCTAGACAGAATATGAAAGAAATTATTTCTTATCAATTTAAAAAAAACATAGTCGTCCAGTTTTTTGTGAATTGTCATTATTTGTTTAGTAATTTATTGATGTTCAGTGACAGTTTAGTACTACAATATTTTTGGTATTCGTGAATGTTTTAATTATTGCTTAGATTTAATTTGAAGTAGAAATGGAGTTAAGTGTAAAACAAAAAATTGAAAGACTTATGATGATTGGGTATGGAGACAGATCGCGAACTCAGATGGAAGTGTGCAATTTGTTTATTGATAAACATCCAGAAAGACCTAGTATAATGCGTTCAACAGTCAGTAAGATTGAAAAGAAAATTCGAGAAACTGGTACGGTTGAAAATTCACGGAAATCAGGTCGTCCCTCTGCAAATGCTGATACAGCATTAGATGTTTTACTTAGTTTTGAAAAAGATGGGCACACTTCTGTGCGTAAAGTTAGTCGCGATATCGGTGTTAGCAAAACAACGGTACAAAAACTATTAAGGCTTGAAAAATGGCATCCTTATAAAATCAAACTTGTGCAGGAATTAAACGAAGATGATCCCGATAGAAGAATCCAATTTTGCGAAAAAATGATGGATAAATGTCACCGAGACCCTCTCTTGATACAAAACATCATTTTTTCTGATGAGGCCACTTTCACGTTAAATGGCGAGGTTAACCGAATTGTAGATACTGGGCAAAAGAAAACCCGAACAGGTGGTTTGATAGGTGGACCTATTGAGGTCACCAGATTTCAATACTTTGGATTATTCCATGTGGAGCCATCTGAAGAATGTTGTGTATCAAACGAAACCAGCAAATATTCAAGAATTAAAAGAGAGAATTTGGACAGCAATGAATAATATTTCTCAAGACACAATAAATAGGGTTCAACAAGAATTTGTACACCGTTTGGGTTACTGTCAAATCCAGCAAGTGCTGCAGTTCGCACATTTATAAAGTCATGTATTTCATCATATTCTGTCCTCTAGACAATAAGTATTTTTGATAATATTGTTAATTCAACTAATAAAGAATGTTACGCGTTACTTTACGTGCACACACAAAACTATTGTATTTTTGTCCACCCTGTAACAATTGGAATCAACATGTGATACATTTTTGGAATCAGCTTAGCTAGAGTAATCCGAAAACTGAGACAAAATGGGGGTGTTCCGTTTAAAAAAAATGACGGTGATGTCATTACTCGAAAGTAATTCACCCTGTATATTAGAATATTATTCTAAAATACGGTAAATTAAAATCAAAAATCGACGTGTTTCAGGATTATTTCTTAAAATGGTCTGTTTAGCTAAAAATGAATTTGTTCCATACTTTACGGACACAGTGTATATATTGGGGTGACCTAAAATATCTATTATACCCACTTTCTTCTACTAAGTTTCCAAGAAAGACTCAATGACCAGTAGTTTATTTTGCCCTATTTCCTGTAGGAGTTTTAGGATATCCCCAGGCTTCAGTTTCGGTAAGTGTCTCTTTTCTATCCAACAGTCTCCTAGTTGCTGTGGTATAGGATTCCACTACACATTGTTTATACAAGGTGAAGCCAGATTTGTAACGCACAGACTACTGCAAAGTCAACAACACATACGTCAAATGCTCGGTGGTGACTATCGAAAGCTTATCGAGAAGCTAAAAGCGGATGTCTCAATGGGGCATCCCAACGGCCACGAGATTTAGCTTCAATACTAAGTTCCAAGTAACTATACCAGGTGGGTTAGACTGAAAGGAAGGTGCACCCCACAAAGCTCTTAATACTATAGAGACTTCACGTGCGTTAGAACACGATGAAAACTTCTTATTCCAATTATGCTGCGTTTTTTTTTGGAATATTTCAGAAGGAAGTTGGTAGCCTGGATTAACAAGTGGGTTGGCAAAATCTGTATAGACTCATGCGATCTTCATTTTATTATTTATTTCGTGTTGTCTCGTTGATGCCACAGAAGCGAAGTATATGGTTATAGCAGAAGCCACTGACGAAGCTGTTTATCTTAAAAGAGAAGGGAATCTTTATCGCTATTTTGTTACAGAGTGCCAGTCCTGGTAAACGGATGGCTCCAAGACAGAAGTAGGTGTAGGACCTAGAATTGACGGGCTAAAACAAATAATGGCTATTCCAATAAGCCTATCTGAGGACCTCACAACTTTCCAAGGGTCATGCTGACCTAGACCTAACATTAATCATTCCACCCCTTAAGGTTTTTTTAGATAACTCGATATATTGATGACATGGTAACAAAATGAAATAATGACTAAAGCGATTGAGTTATATTGTTCGAAAAATAAATACTTTGTTCATAATAAACAAATAATTCTAGCATCTCATTAAAATTTCCTGAATTTCTTCAACACTTTTTCCTGTCGTTTCAGGTAAAAACAAATACATTAAAATTGCCCCAACGAAGCAAAAAGTAGCAAACATCCACATGCACCAATGAGTTCCAATAGCTTCAGCAACCAGCGGATACACTGATTGGAAAATTGTCAATAATAAACAAGTCACAGTCATTACAATGGCAGTCCCAGTTGATCTAAACTCCATATTAAAAAATACGCTTACCATCCCTAATGGTATAGAGCCCAGACCCAAACAATACATGAAAAAATAAATCAGAATGCTTGTTAGTGGAACCCAATAAAATTGTTGAGCTAAAGATGAACCAATATGCTGGAAATAAAAAAATAACCCCACAAATACCATTGGTACTCCAGATCCTACGGCCGATATTATTAATAAAGGTCTCCTTCCAACCCTTTCAACAATAAAAACAGTTGATATTAAACTGACCAGTGACACAACTTCTACTATAATAGCAATAGTATCTCCAGATAAAATCGAATCGGTGTCATTATAAATGGGACCCAGCAATGGCAGCAAAGTACCACCACCGGCAAAAGACTGCACGAGCATTCCTAGCATACTTAAAAATAAACCATATCTGCCTTCTTTCCTAGTGAATATTTTTAAAATATTAACTGATCTCTTGTGTTCTGCTGGACCAACGCTTTGACTTATATTCTCATATTCAAGTTCCAATTCACTATCAGTTTTATTGCTTTGCAGCTTTTTAAGGGCTGCTTTACATTCTTCAGTTCTTCCTTTGGTTAATGAATAAACAGGGCTCTCCGGTACGAAGAAGAAACATATTAAAAAAGGTATTAAGGGCGCCGCTAAAAGTAACGTATAATCTCTGATAATAAACAGTGGACCAAGCACGTAAGCATACAGTTGCCCTAGAGGCAAACAAAGAGATGTTAAGCAGCCATATTTAGCTCTGTTATGATCCTCGCATATTTCAGTCAAATACATAGGAAGTACTCCCAATACCCCAGCGAACGCGATGGAGAATATTGTTAAGCAAGAAATTATTAATTCTATGGTATTGCAAAAAGCTAGTCCTGTAAGACTTATGAACATAGTAAAACCTATAATTTGAACACATATTTTTCTTCCGATAACGTCAGCTAACTTGGGAAAGATTAATGAACCAGGTAATGCTATTACACCTGGTATACCAAACATCAAGGAAACCTCTGGTGTTGTTATAGGTCTGCCCAATGGATTAATACTGCTGTTGGTTGACTGCAGTTTGATTAAAGCCGGTGATGACCACACTACTTTTGCACCGCCAACAACCCATGTTATAACTCCTAAAAATAAAAACTATCGTTAGGTAATACTCATAATAGAGTTGACAAAATTGAAATGTGTATCATTAGTTGTTTACTGCAATAGGTCTTGTGCATTTCTAACAATTAACTGTGGAGTACCTCAAGGGTCTATACTTGGGCCAGTTCCCTTTATAATTTATTTTATAATAAATTGCAACACTGCTCGTCGCATTTTTATGCGGATGATGCGCAGTTGTATTATTCTTTTAATGAAAAAGATGCGGTTGTGTCGTGTCAGCTTGTAAATGAAGATTTAAAGTCACTAATATCTACAATGTGTTTATCTTTTCGGATTTTTAATCCTCAAAGAGACCTTGCCGCATACTGTTATTTTATTGTGAAACAGTGCAAACCAATTCTACTCACAACTAACCTAAACATTCAACCTCCTCATTTGAAGGCTGCTTTTCATTTAATGTAGTTTGGACTTGGAGCTGGATACCCGATTATTTGAAAGTACTCACCTTGAATGGATTTAAACGTGAAATTAAAAGTAACTTACTTAATTTATATTCATTAAAATGTCTTTTATTTTCTTTGTCATAAAACTTGTATTTTCTGGTTTCTACACAAAATGTTAATATTAAATCATATTGGATTTGTAATTTTCTTCTGAGTAGTGGATTTTTCACTACTTTTAAATTTCATTTTTTTTGTAGTTTGTCTTTATTTTTGAGTTGTATGCAAAGGTATAGATATTTGGTAACTGGTTGAGGGAATTCTTGATTTGTTCAAAAAAAATTTGAACCCTGTGATTTGGCAAACTGCTGTGTAACATTATTATTATGTTTGGCGAATAAAAGCATTTATTATTATCAAAATATACAGAAACCAAACTAATAATAAATACAATGTGTACAGAAAGTAGTAGTGAGTGAAGAGAGTGAAACTTATATCAGCTATTTTTATTATTACTCAGCACATCGACAACGACACAATATAAAAATAACATGGAATACTGTTTGGCAAGTTTATCTAAAGCCGTGGAAGGAATGCAGTCGAAAACATTCGAGATTGCCACGTTTAACTATGAAAAAGATAAAGTGCTAAGTATGTAGTGATAATAATTAGAAAATGGACTTTTTATTATTAACAATATGATTAAACGTTAACTCTTCAATGTGCTTGCTGCTTGGATTTTGTCTATTAACAATATTTTTTCAATTTATGAATATTAAAAGATGAACACTTTTCCAAATGTGTTATGGGCTTCTTCAAACCCTGGCAGCGTTGTGCGAAAACCATAATTTTCACGCCCTCCGAACTAACTCAATTGGTGAAATTTATCGAAAGGCCTTCAATGCTTAGCGACCAGCTGACTTCCTATTGGAAAGCGCGTGCGTGTGTTTTTCCCTTCACTTTGTCAATTGACTGACATTGATTATCCAGTGGCGTTGGTATTGTCAGTGTCAGATTTTGAACTATTTCGTATCCATATTGAATTCAAGCACGATTCTTAACATCATTTGTTTTTAACAAATACCGCGTTGTGAATAATACTGTACCTTTAAAGCAAAGCAAAAACCAGTTCCTATATATACCTCATTATTATATAATAATAATTATTATTTTTAATACTTTTATAAAATAGGTACCGTACGCCATTGGTACGTTTATTACAGATATCTGCCATGTTTCCTCGCCCATTACCGATGCCGCGTAGCTTCAGATAAACTTGCCAAACCATACGTAGTCATAGCCTGGTTCAGAATTTCAACTATAAGAGATGGAAACTATGACTTGGGCAGTTTAGGAGTGATTAAAATAAAAACAGGGAAAAGCAAACCAGCTACAGAAAACAATTCACCTTATTTTTTTGGAAATTTGATTGAAGGATATGGGGCAATGTACAAAGCAATGATGAAAACGGTTCAAATTCCTGAAATATTACACTGTAACTCGTCAGCAACTGGGTAATATTTTTTGACATCTAAAAATTCGTCAATGAATTTCTATTGCCAGGTTTAAAGTTCTCTTGATTGACGAGGTTTGATTATTTTAAGTGCAATGAGAGCTATTTAAAAATGCAATAAAGCTATTTTCGCTGATAAACGTAATACGTAAATGACGGTCCTAGGAGATGCAATAAGAAATTACCTATCAGAATTGTAAACTGTAAGAACCAGGTATCTGATTTCCTAATAATTTCCGGTTGAATTTCTTTTGCCAAATCTTCTACTGGAGTCTTTGAAAATTTGTTGTCTTCCAACTTGGCATCTGTTATCTCCTGGTGTCCCATCATTTATTTGTTCACTAATATCTGGAACAAAACATAACAATAAGACAATAACATCAAATCAGGATATTCATGCTGTTTATTTGTAAATAAAGTAACGTAACTTGCTAATATTTCGTTGGGTTTACAAAAAAAAAATGTTGAATAAAAGTTTTTTCAAATAATCCAGATCATCATTTTTTTAAATAGTTCATCTTGTACATATTTTTAGTTTTTCATAATATGTTAAATTACAAATACAACCGTATAATTCCACCTTTAATAACTCCAAAGTTACATTGGTTTGAATCTAAAATTATAGAAACATTGTTTATGTCAAGAAAGTAGTAGGTTTTCCTGTCATCAAATTAATTAATAAAGTTTTAGGTTTCTCGTCTAAAATTTCAAGTTTCCTGCCGAAATTCCAGGTTTCCCGACGAATTTTTGGCGAGAAACCTAAAATTTTATTAGGTAATTAATTCAATGATAGAAAAACCTATTATTTTTTTGACATAAACAATTTTTTTATAATGTTAGATTCAAACCAATGTAACTTACTTTGGAATTATTAAAGGTAGAATTATGCGGTCTTGACGGTTGTATTATTTGTACCATCATTTTAAGATTCTTAAAAACAGGAAGACAAAAAATGTTAAAAAAGATGAGGACATTCTATTCAAGACGATATTTTTGTATAATTGTTAAATGGCAAACCAATTTAATTCTTGGAACAAATATATTCCGGAAATTCACACACATTTTCCCAACAAATACAAATATTATGGTTTATTTACGATGACATTGCAAAACAAAATTTTGTGATGTTGCCAGCATGTAGATTTTATCTTTATTCAAAGGAAGCTGGAAAAGTTAATTTGACAGTTCTTCGTTTTCATTCGCCTGTACCTCGTAGGATATAAATTGAATGTGTTCATTTACAAATAACAGGCTTGTATGATATTCTCAAATTTATTTAATCTAAGAATATTTATGTTAAAATACAAGAAACAGTAATCCCCAATCACTCTATATTTCCATTAACATTTGATTATTTATTATTTTTCATAGAGAATTGAATGCAAACTCTAGAACCATCTTCAAGAAGAAATTGAAATATAAATATGATTCAATTTATAAAAGAATATCAAGTTTTAATAATCTAACCTATCGTTGAGAATATTCAACTGAATAGATTTAAATATAATATACAGGGTGGCGCACCGAAAACGAAACAGATGCATTTACTGGCAGATGATTCCTTTTTAAAAAAATCCCTCGGACCCGTCGATTTTGTTTTCGAGGGGGACACAAAATTGGCATAAAATCACAGTAACATTTGCAGCCCCTTAAGCGGGGGTGGCATCATCCCTAAAATCTTAAATGAAAAGGGGGGTCGAATGATCCATCATTTAAAAGGTCTTTCAACTCCCTTTATAATGATGTAAAATTCATGTATTCAATTCAGTAGTTTTGGAGTTTTATTGATTTAAAGTTTAAAGTAGACTTTAATAGGTACATCAAATTAGTTTGTACTTCTTTCAGAAGAAATTTGAGTAAAAGCATTTTCTTGATAAGTAAATGCTTTTATTTACTACGCCCATGGTTTATTAATAATAAAAATAGCAATTGAAGTGTCCTTTGTGACAAAAAAAGTTGTTTCTTGAAGAAAGATAAGTAGAGAATGCCACGTACTTATTTTAAATAGGAAATAGTACATTAGTTTGCGATTGATTTGACCAATCTTTGTTGTTAAAATATCATTTATTGCTTTTACATAAATTAACCATGGTATATTCTACGGCAGAAAGGGTTGAAATTATTGAAATATTTTTCGGAAATAATCAGTGCGCTAATAGAACAGCACAAATTTTTAATGAGCGACATGAGAACAATAATGTGCACCGAAAATATGTTATAGAACTTGTAGCTAAATTTCGGGAAACTGGATCAGTCGCCAATAAAAAACGTAATATTGAAAATCCTATAAGGAACAGAAGTGGGGGTTTTAGGGCAAGTTATTGTAGATCCTACATTAAGTACCCGCAAATTGCAAACTTCGTGTGGTGTTAGTCGACGTACTATCCAACGGATTCTAAAGGCACATAATTTTCATCCGTATAAAATTCACCTTGTACAAGAACTTAATGAAGACGATTTTGATAAGCGATTACAATTTTGTGAAGTTATGAGTGAACGAATTACAAACGATGAACAATGTTTATTTAACATTTGCTTTTCCGACGAATGTTCCTTTTTTTTAAATGGCGAAGTAAATCGTCATAATTGTCGATATTGGTCGGACTCTAATCCCAGAATTTACCATGAGGTACACACACAGCAGCCACAAAAATTAAATGTTTGGGCTGGCATTTTTGGCGATCATTTGGTTGGTCCTTTTTTCTTACCTGGAAATTTGACTGGTGAAATGTATTTGGAATTACTGCAAAATGCCATAGATCCTGCGCTAACAGATATAATTGAAAATCAGAATGATGGTCGATACGTTGAGAATATGTTGATGTTCCAACAGGATGGTGCCCCACCACATTACGCATTAAGAGTTCGGCATTATTTAGATCAGACCTTTCCAGGTCAATGGATTGGTAGAAGAGGTGCCGTTGAATGGCCCCCAAGATCGCCAGATTTATCACCTTTGGATTTCTTTTTGTGGGGTTACTTAAAAAGCAAAATCTATGCTACTCAGCCAACATCCTTAGAAGATTTGCGACAAAGAATTGTGAATGAGTGCCATCAAATTACTCCTCAAATATTGCAAAATGTCCGGCAACGTTTTCAGCAAAATCTTTATTATTGCATGGAAAGTAATGGTGGTCATTTTCAACATTTACTCGGCTGACAGGTCAGTTCATTCTTTATTTTTTAACAACTTTGCTGCTATGTATTGATCTCCTCTTACGATGATGTATTTAAACTTTAAATCAATAAATCTCCAAAACTACTGAATTGAAGTACATGAATTTTACATCATTATAAAGGGAGTTGAAAGACCTTTTAAATGATGGATCATTCGACCCCCCTTTCCATTTAAGATTTTAGGGATGGTGCCACCCCCGCTTAGGGGGCTGCAAATGTTACTGTGATTTTATGCCAATTTTGTGTCCCCCTCGAAAACAAAATCGACGGGTCCGAGGGATTTTTTTAAAAAGGAATCATCTGCCAGTAAATGCATCTGTTTCGTTTTCGGTGCGCCACCCTGTATAATTTGTATTGATTATAATTGAAGTAAATGGTATTACTCACGTCTCTTACAAACATCAAGGTTATAACCATATATCGGCACTTAGGTACTGTTCTTGGGCATTTTAATGCATTTAGCTACACACTGCAGATTTGCCTAGTTAATTAGTAACGAAAATAACTATTTTTCCAATATTGAATAAACATTGAATTCAGAAGCACCAGAAAAACTTGTAAAAACGATGATCTATGTCAATAAACAATAAATGACATACTAAACCTAACCTCAATTCTGTCAAAACTGCTGAATTTTTCCAATTGATCTGACAACGTCTTGAAGTTTTGTCAACCCGTAAGCTGAAAATTACCCTGGCCATTAAGTATAAATTGTATTTACGGGTGGTCAATTTATATTCATTCTGATATGCAGGAAAGTAACCAAAAATGTCGTCATCGCCTTTTTATCGGAAATAAACCATAGTATACTGTTTTCCAAGATGTTTAGTTTTTACGATTGGTTTAAGACCAAAACCCACAGCGTTTCTTGGAAAAGCGAAAAGATAATGCTTGAAAATTAAAATTATTCAATTATCTACTATTCATTGGTGCTTCGTAAGATATATTTCCGATTATTCTATTTAAGTTCAAAGTATTTTTCTCGATAAATTGTTGATATATCCTTAAATTAATAATACTACAAATAGAGTCCGCAAGTCATTCATAAAACTATCCGAAAAGGCGGCTAACATTCTATCGCCATACATTATTATGTTTTCATCAATGCCTTTCAAGGAGTGGGGAGAAACTGTCGGACTAGTCGGACAGTGCCACTGGTCAATACAACTATTTACAGGTGAAAAGAGAGGCTAGGAAAATTCCGACTGCTTTTTTTGCAAATTTGGCACTGACGAACGACGATTTTCACAAAAAAATATTGTTTTCAATTATATCTGTACGCACACACACAAATATCAGTTGAAAAGACGAAAACAAGAGCTTCAATAAACTAGGAACGTTGAAACTTCGTAGTTAAATCAGGTAAAATTGATAGTAAAATTGTTTCCGCCATATTTCAGACAGACAAAATTATTAACACAAATTTGTTTCGTTTAAACCTCAAAAGTTTCAAACACAAACATATTTTTATACATAAACTACTTAAGATAATCATTTTAAAGTCGTTTTTATGTAATTTCTTAAAAGTACATTTTTATTTTGTACGTTTCTATCGTGTCCTATAATTCAGTTGTCGCAATTCAAAGGAAAAGTAAGTCATCTGGCAAAGGGTCGGCAAGTTAGAATGTGATGTAATATTGGGTTCACTTTTAAATGTAAACAAATGTATCTTTTTACTGTATTAATCTGAGGATATATCCATCATCTATGAATATTTTAATCTAATTTTGTAAATTTAAAAAAAGGGAATTTCGGGATAATGATTTTTAATATTGTTTCATAATTTTGGTTTGTAATAAACATTTCGCTTCGATTACTGTATTTAAAACTAAGTAGGTCGCGTCCTAGGACAAAAAAGTGCATTTATCGCCTGATGCGAAGCAAATTGTGTTTGAATCATTGAAACATCGAGGTTATAGTATAACCGATGCAGCAAAAGAAACATGTAACTTGACCAAACCCTAATATCCACAGTAAATGACATTATCAATAATCCAATAAATAAACGAAAAAAAAAAGAAGATTATCACTTATTTAAATATTTCAAAATGTATTCTTGATACCTTTCACTGTTTTGGAGGTATAGTACAAAATGTTTTTAAAATGTGAGCATTATTAAACTACATTCTTTTTATTCGAAACGTCTGCCAATTAGATGAACTAAAACAAAGCGTATTCGGCGGGCAACCCTGTAAATGCTACCAACTGTTTAGTGTTCAGTGAGGGATTTATAAACCTTTATGGCCAGATGACGAGTCAACGAAATATTGTGAAAAATTATTTATAATAAAATGATTCATTTCGGCCAATCAACATTGGATCTTTTGCAAAAAAAAACTGTATTAATAGGTACTTACATCTATTCTGTTTCTCCTCTAGGACTTGGCAGCTTACTTCACACTTTATCCAGTCTATAATTTAAAAAAGCAACTTTAGCTTGGTATGTTTAGATGAACCTTCCATAAATATGATAATATCCTCGTTAAGAATTTAAATTTACATTCGTAAATATATGAAAATAAATTATTACTATTCAAATGAATATATTCAAACATTCCTTGAACTTCGTAGTCATTATAAAGGAGCTCAAATAATGTCATACTGATTATATTAAAATATGTTAGATGCTTTACTTCAAAGTATCTTCCAGATTAATTCCATGATTAACAATGATATTATTTTTAATTTCTTTATATAAATAATTGATGTAGTTGTTATTTTTTGTTAGCAGCTGATGGTTTTGTAGTTAAAACCATCGTCGTGAAGCATAAATATTGATGATTATATCCAGTTAGTGCATAATTTGACTTTTGTTTTATATGGATATTCATATCGCTACATTTCATTTCAATATTTCTTAGAAATTTACAGATAACAATAGTCTAAGATCCTGAGTAAGATCTAAATTACTACGTCTCAGTAGAATACTAGCCTTTTTCCTTTTCTGCGCCATGAGTAGAAAGAATAATAGTATATTATTAAACGAGCAATTTATGATAGGCATTATTCATGCACGATGACGTTTGTGTCCCGAGCCGAAGGCGAGGGGCGCAGGTAACCCGAGTGAATAATGGTCATAAATTGTGAGTAGAATACTATACTTTGTCCACGACCCTTGATTTCTTCATTAAATAAAAGTCAAGTAAATAATAAGAGTGAAGAGCGGAAAGTAATAATTTGGTATTATTGACAATTCTAACGTCAACATTAATAAATTTCTGGAGTACGTCAAATGAGGTGACATATAGAGACGGGCGATACTGTGTAAAGTATGGATACACCGTACCGTTATAAATATAGTGTTTTAAAAATATCAATATTAGAAAATATCGTTATGAAAAGTATCAATACTGAAAATTTTTATATTTTATCTATACAATATATTTCAGAAACAAAGGACCCCGCGCTTTTCTTATGACAAAGTGGCGCTCTGTCAAATGTTATAAATTTTGGATATGATGTTGTACTCGATTTAATAGTTTATTTCATATTGTACCCCCATCTCTAGTTACCTATGTACCGAAATATTGTGAGTGTTGAGTTGTCATGGTATGCTGTTTAAATGCAAAAGCGTGAATTATGAACCATAATTCACTGTGTAGTAAATATATGGGTACCATATACCTTTTGTTAGGAGGTGAAATATTGAGTTATTATTAAGTGGTCGTGGACAAAACGAGTTAATCGAATAGTGAAGATGAATTTAGTAGCACATCATCCAATATTATGCACTACGAACACTGCCGAGAACCTATTACCAGGAAGATCTATCAGCAATTTATGGATTGGCATACAACAAATCATGTAAATTCATTTTCTGATAATGTACTCTTGGCTTATTTTGGATTTTGTCTAAGAAATTCAAACCATACCAATTATGGGCACTATATTCTATCTTAAGAAGTATTATTATAACTTTGAAAAAAATATATTACTTAACATTGAAAATTACCCGAAATTGCGAGCCTACTGAAAAAGGACTTCAGAAGGTTTTAAAAACAGGAAGTCAAACATTTCACTCCATTTTTTTAAATGATCTACCTACTCATAATAGGTACTCTTATTTTAAGGTTATTGCAATTGTTGGTATATGTGGGGCTTGTTGGATGTTATTGGTTGAAATACTTGATAAGAAAACCATAGTACAGTAAAATTCATGAATGTTTCTCGTTACGTCTAACTCATAAGCATCCGAATCAAATCACTAGCGCCGCATCATTGTTAGAGGGTTCGGCATTTATTTCTGGTGATCCAAACATGAGAGGAAATAAATAAAAACCAAATTTAACATATCATAGCTAAACTACAATTTGAAATTCTACAAATAAATTGTCACAAAACTTACCTATTGAATGACATTTAACGGCAAAAGTAGTCCGCCATTAGCCCATTCCGGTTCTGGTCGACTTCGCGACCCTCGGAATTTTATGTTAATTTTGATTTTGTTTGATAGCTTACCTTAAATAAAGCAGATTAGAACAAAAATTTCGCTGGATCATTCAAAAATTACTTCAAAAATTACGAATTTAGTTCAAAAAATGGTACTTTTTCAACACTAATTATTGCTATTTTACGATAAATATTTTCACTTTAAACTGTAAAGGTTATTATCTTGAACTAAATGTAAGTCTGTTTCACCAAAAAAATAGTTAAATTTTCCCAATTTTTAGAAATATTCTTAAGCATAATTATTTTCAGTTGACATTTTAGGTTATAAAATTACACACTAGTCTGACACTAGAATCTCATGTCTAGGTAGCCTAGGTTCACAATTTAGGACCAGCTGACACATTTAGCGGCGTTGTCGAATGGTATTTATTTTCTTTCAGTTGACTTAATTATGCAATGTGATAGATTACATAAATATAATAGTCTGGTCGAGAAGTGAGTTTTCTGCGAAAAATAGTTAGAACAAATTTAAAAATATGAGGTTTGGTTTTTTGGATTCAGAATTTTATTCTGAAAAAGGGGAATTTTGGAATTTTTTTGCTCTTAAACATTGCAATTGTTATTAACAAAAAACGAAGAGAGAAAAAGGTGGTTTCCGTTTTTTAACAATAACTTCAAAAATATTAAAAAAAGCTCCATTTTGAAAAAAGATTCTAAAAGAGGAGAAAATTTCATAAAAAAAGCTTGATTCCCGAAATTGTAGTTCCATTATTTATAATTTTAATTTAACGTTGAAAATAGCGTTCCACGCGGCAGTTTCAACGTTGTGATGTCGCCGCCAAACAAACTAATCGTCAGAAAATAATTTTTTTATTATATTTATTATCAATATAAAAATTTGAATAGATTATAGTATCATTGAGACACTTGAAGGAATACAATCCAGTTTACAAAAAATTAAAATTATGAATAATGGAACTACAATTTCGGGAATTAAGACTTTTTTTTATGAAATTTTCTCCTCTTTTAGAATCTTTTTTCAAAATGGAGCTTTTTTTAATATTTTTGAAGTTATTGTTAAAAAACGGAGACCACCTTTTTCTCTCTTCGTTTTTTGTTAATAACAATTGCAATGTTTAAGAGCAAAAAAATTCCAAAATTCCCCTTTTTCAGAATAAAATTCTGAATCCAAAAAACCAAACCTCATATTTTTAAATTTGTTCTAACTATTTTTCGCAGAAAACTCACTTCTCGACCAGACTATAACATAAAAATAAAAAATTATTTACATTTATAATGAAAATTGAAATATTAAACATCCTTAGAACGTAATATTTATCTTAGATTTGTTTTATACAAAAATAAAAGAGATTAAAACAAACTAGATAACTACTGGACCAAAGCGTATTTTTCTTTTATCACGGATTTTAGTTCACTATGATAGGGGTAATTTTTTCAATACTAACAAATTGTCCAGTGCTACAAGCTAAAATTGGTATACTGGGTTAGGTTTATGGAGAGTAAATAGGTGAACTATCACGAATAAATACACAATTTGCAAATACAAAATTTAATGAACCGCCATCAACAAATTTTGAAAAATGCGCGCCTGGTCGACGTTTCGCGACGTTTCGACCAGGGCCCAGATTCTTGAAACGAAGGATCTATGTTTTCATGAGAAAAGTGGGCGGAGTTCTCTCGAAAGTGTCTAAATCATATTCTTGAATAGATGTGACAGTTCACATCACCGATTTTCGAGAGAAGTGGTTTCTACTACTAATATTTAAGGGAACGGAGCGTTCCCGGGTGTTCGTGTAAATTATTTTGACCACAGCACACATATGTGCTGTGATTTTGACGTTGGGAAATTAAGATAACTTCAATTTGGCTGGTTTCTTGTTTGAAAAATTTACTTTGGATATTTTATTTTAATTGTTTTTAAATACGAGTAGAAGTAGATTACTTGGTTCAAAAATTTTGATCGACGAATGAACACATAAGAATTGAAATGAGTTGAACCGATAACAGTTGTTAACAACCATAATATCCAATGTCGATAAAGTTTATCACTAAAATACTTCCACTTTTTTCGCAGCCAAATCGCACAAAATACAGAAGTCAAAAACACAAACAAAAATTAATACCCGCCGAATTACAAACTTTGGTTATGTTAACAGGTTCTTCTTCTTACTTGCATTTTAATCATAGAAAAAGTATCCATATATACTTTTTCTATGATTTTCATCATAATTTTTTCTTCTTCTTTCTTTAAAATGGTGTGCTTTAGCTATAAAATATCTGGCAACATAGCATTAATCATCCGCATGACGTTTCACATCACAAGTGCTCAAGAATTAGATTTTAGAGTAACGCGTGAACGTTGGCGGATCGGAATGTTCATTTTGGTGAAGTGAACGTTCCTTTTCTCTTGAACTCGAGAATCAGGGCCCAGGCGCGCTCGCGATATTAGTCTGCTTTAGTATTTTAAACCGAAGGCCAATCTTATCTAGATCCCTGAATTGGAAATTTTATTCATAAACATACTGGCTTCCCTTCCCCTTTTTGGAAAACTTCATGTGGAATACAAATTATTTAATATTTATGTCTACCTATATACATACATATTCCCTTCCCCTTCTCGGAAAAATGTCAAATAATTTGTATTCCACATGAAGTTTTCCAAAAATAATTAACCTGATTATCCACATTATTCTGAAATAATACGAGCTCAAATAGGTATGCTATCAGGAATACATACACAATTTGCAAATGGAAAAATCGAATGAACCGCCATCAACAGATTATGAGAAATGCGCGCCGGGTCGCTCGCGATATTAGTCAGCTTCAGTATTTCTAACGGAAATCTAATCTTATCTAGATCTTTGAATTAGAAAATATATTCATAAACATATTGGCTTTTCAAATTGACGAGTCCAAATTGAATGAACAGCCATAAACAGATTGTGAAAAATGCTTGCCGGGTCGCCTTTAATTATCAGCAATATGTTCGTGATAGGAAGAATATTTATATACTTATCGGGACATTTAACGCTTAAGCATTTCCGTGTTATATGGGAAAGGTCTAAAATCTTGTGAAAAGTATTTCCAAGCCATAACGAGTTACGGAAATGAAAACTGGCAACACTGTTCATCAACCGCTCCTTCTAAAATTTGTGACCATCTGCTATCTAGACATAAGTGTCAAAAATTGTCAGAAATTTAAAAAAAATGGCGGATTTTTAGTACTTTCAATTGCGATTTTCTCTTTCAAAAGTGAATGATCCAAGAATTTTTTTCTATTAAAATGTTCTATAGCAATAGAGCTTTCTAATAAAAAAAAATCAATGCAAAATTCCGAGGGTCGCGAACTTTACCGGACCCCCAATTCCTTTTGGAAATAATCATGTTATTTTCTAATACACTCACGTTTACTTTCGTCCAAAGGTTTACCGGTCATTTTGTCGCAAAACTATCACAATAAATGTAAATGAACTTTACCTATTTAAAGTAATGACAATTAAAACGAACTTCAGTGGAGACAGAATGATTTCCGCATAAAGTAACGTTTCCCTTTTTAAGTACAATCGTTGTCACAACACAAGACAGAGTGACAAACTGATGAAGACGTAATGGCGTAACTTAATTCAGGGACAAAAGATATATTATGTACCTTTCCATTTGATTTAATTTAACATGTGCGGTCAGGGATATCCACATAAAATTAGAGTGTCTTTGATACATTCAGGGAAGTATGACGTAACGAGAAACATTCGTGACTTCTACTGTAAGTAGATCTTTCGTACTTTCCCCAAATTCCTGTAAAATCTGCAAACACTACCTATATAGAGACTCGACTACAAATTAGCGATCCGCAAATAAACCAAGTTTCTCTCATCTATCAAAGAGGAGGATGTACGACACATGTGGTAGGATTAAACAGAATAGGCAGTGTTCCTAAACAAATAGCCGAATAATATAAGTTACCAGATCCCAAAATGCACACGGGTCACTGTTTAAGATGAACTTCTACCACTCTTTTGGTTGATACTGGTGGTGATTTATTAACTCTTAACCGACATGGCGGATGGAAATATTTAACAACAGCCAAAGGATATGTCGATGAGTCATGAATAATAAGACGTCAACAGCCAACAGGATTATTAATTCAATTGAAAGTAATTTAAAGACCTTTACATACACTGAAAATACGCATGTCCAAGAAAAAAAAACATCGAAGGGTTTACGGCAACCCACCGTTAATGGGATTGGTTTTGTGAAAAATATATTTATATTATCTGTCCTTTATAATTAAGTGAAAAACGGCCCAGTATCTTGAAAACGAAAGGTCTACTTATTTAAACAAATTTCAACGGCTATTTTTGAATCTTCTGTCATTTTTGAGAAAAAAATCAACTTTTAGAACACCCTTTACAAGCAAATACAAAAATAATCGTTTTACGTCGAAGAGATGAAATAATGAAGAAGATCACAACTATACCACTCCTTGAATCATTCAGTAAACTAGAAGTGTTGCCAAACAGTAAAATATTAATACTTTTCAATTGCTCACTTTCACATACCTATTTTGATGATTATCTGCAAACTGGAAGCAAATAAAAGCACACGTTCATTTTGTCCAAACTTGTTTTTGTCAATGAAACTAGTTAAACGACAACACAACAAATAACAAACGTAGAGTTTTCCAATGAATATTATGTGGTATTAAGAGTAAATGAAGTGGGGACATTCTTCAATGCAAAATAAATCTGAACGACTTGTTTTAAACTAAAGAAGGAAGTAAACTTTAAATTGAATTGGAATAAGAAATTTTGTGGAGGACCTATCAACGTTATGTTATTTTAAACTTATATTGAATAAATACATCTGTCATAGTTAGTGGCTTTGCAATAAATACAATACAGAGCTAGTATGTCTCTAAATTATACGGTTCAAGGTCAAGGCTAAGTGGGAGCAGGAACAGATTGATTGGTGTTCACATAAGAACAATTTAAGGTCAAATGTTAGGTTAGGCTAGTGTGCCCAGTTCAATATTGACAAAGGATATAGAAGGCAAAGGATTGTCATAATGTCTGATAGTCAAGCAGCCATTAAAGCGCTGAGTTCTTGTGTAATCAGTTCCAAAATGGTGTGGGAATGCCTAGGCAAACTTAATGAACTAGGCGAGAACAAAATAGTCACCTTACTGTGGATTCCAGGACACACTGGAATAGAAGGAAACGAAATAGCAGATGAACTAGCGAAGAGGAGGACTGAAATACCCTTTTGGGGGCCGGAACCCTTTTGCGGAATCAGCTCCAATGTAATATTGGAAGAAATAGGTAAAGCCGAAGAAAAGAGAAGATCTGACAATTGGAAAGATCTAGTAGTGCCTAGGCAATCAAATCGAAGATTCTTCTGGGTGACTACAACCTGTTGAGATCAAATGAATGCATAAGTCAAAGCAAAACTGCACTAAGAGTTTTAACAGGAATCCTAACGGGACATTGTCGCCTGAATGGGCACCTTAAAAAGCTCAAAATAGTGAAGGAAGAAGATTGTAGATTTTGTGGAATGGAAGAAGAAACCTCCATCCACATTCTTGCGAATTGTACAGCCATTCAGAATCCTAGGGCTTAGCACCTAGGAGATTATTGGATAGAAGAGGGACAGTTACCTAAGTTAAAGCCTGCGGATATCGTAAAATTCCTCCGGGAAATAGAACTAGATTAGATTAGATTAAAAATGGAGTGGCTCTCTGTCCTATCCCACTGCGACCTTTGCAGATCTATTGTGGTCCCCCCTATCCTTAGAGCTCGATATCTAGCTTTATCCTTTTTATTAGATTTATTAGCCTGGATACCGCCTCCCGTGCATAGCTTTCTGCCCTCGGTTTTTCTTCTCCGAATAGGTGAAACCGCACCCTTACTAGGCCTTCGCACTCACAAAGTATGTGCTCCGCGGTTTCATCTTCTTCCTGGCAAAACCTACATAGGATGTCATCTGCTAGGCCAATTGCATGCATATGCTTCCTCAGCCTACAATGTCCGGTCAGCATTCCCACCATCATCCTCGTCGTTTCTCGACTTTGACATAGTAGGTCGCGTGACAGTTTGGCCGAAGGGCTTTTAAGGAATAGTTTAGCGTGCCTTTGTCCTGGGGTTTCATGCCACCAGCACAGCGCCTGATTTCTTATCCATTGGTGGATGCTCTCCTTAGTGAGGTTTTTTGCAATTCCACAGGAAGTTTCTGGCCCTATCATGACCTCAGTAGCTCCCTGCTTGGCTAATTCATCAGCCTTTTCATTGCCTTTTATTCCTTGGTGACCTGGTACCCAGGCTAGGGTCACTCTATTGTGCCTACCTAGTCTGTTGAGGGCCTTGCGACACTCCCACACCAGATTTGACGTTGTCCAATATGAGCTTATCGCCTTTAGTGCCGCCTGGCTGTCGGAGTAGATGACGATTCTTTGGCTATCCACCTTCCGTCTTATCAACTCTTCTGCACAGCATTGCACTGCCATTACCTCTGCCTGAAAGACAGTGGCATGTTTCCCTAGGCTTAGAGAGATCTTGATCTTCTCTTGTACCCCATAGAACTAAAGGAGCTACTAGTCTCTGAGACTATCCTCAGGAACTAAGTGGAAGTGAGGGGGAACAGTTTATCTGTTAGGTCTCGGTGAATGGTACCCCAATATACATACATACATACAAGGTCAAATGTTGAAAGTAACCTAGAGAACACCTAGGTGACCTTGATAATTAGTCACTAGCGTCCATGGTGACGAAAACTAACATCTACTGTGTGAGATAAATTGAATATTGGACTAGGTACTATAATTTGGCAAGTTTATCTGAAGCTACGTGGCATCGGTAAGGGGCGAGGAAACATGGCGGATATCTGTCAAAAACGTACCAATGACGTTCGGTACCTATTTTTGTAAGAGTATTAAAAATAATTATTATTATTATATGATAATTAACTATGAAATAAAACAATAAAATTTTGTTTAAACCTTCATTATAATTGAACTATGTTCAAATACAATTTGTGACGCGTTTCGCTAACACAGTAGCTTTCTCAAACGAATTTGGCCAAAAATGTACAAGGAAATAACAAGAGAGATCCTAGAATATAGAAAGGACTCAATTCAGAAGATCACGGGAGTGATCACTGGACACTGCACAGTAGGGGCAAGACTTCGGTAAATCCAGGTAAAACTGGATGATATGTGCAATGAATGCGAGAAAGAGGAAGAGACGGTGGAACATCTCATTTGTCTATGCCCTACCCTGGCAGGTAAACGCCAGAGGTATTTTGGGAATAGACTTGATAGTCTAGGAGAGGCAGCGAAGAATAAATATACATCGGAAATTTGAAGAACTTTATAGGAGGATGGAAATGCCTAAGACAAGGGCTGCTAAACCGTTTACCTCATGTGTGACACAGAACTATTTTCGTCTATCGAAAAAAATATGAAAATATAACATAAAACTCTACTATACACTGACGTTTAATTGACGTGAAATTTTAATTTTCATTCTTAAATTAAGAATTATTTTTCTACTTTTTAGTTCGATTTCCTATAAAGCGTATTTTTTAGTTTCTTCAAACCATAATTTATTTTTTACTTTTTAGGTGTGTTTTTTTCAAATTCGGTACCTGCAGATCAAAGTTATGTGTTTTTTTCAAATGGGACACCCTATATTCTACTACTATATTGTAATGTCCTTGACGAATGTGCAAAATTTCGAATTAATTTGAAAGTGGGTCAAAATCGGACATAAAGGAGTCGGTTACAAACAAACATACATACATACAAGTGAAGTGGAGTGTTGAAAATAGTGTGTAAGAAAATTCTGCTGTTTTCTTACAATCCCTGTTAAATGGCCAATAGCACTGTATGTTAGTCTAGTATCCCGTGATTCCTAGAATTTTGATTTATTAGTTTTGGATTGTGCTGTTAAATACCAAAATAATAGTAAAGACATGCAAATGCAGCATAGTTAAGATAGCATGTCGACATATTATACTTATTATCTTAGTCATTAGCGAATACAAAATTCAAATGAATTCGTTAGAAAAAAGATGAATCACTAATTTCTGGTTAATAATCATGCTAATCTTGAACGTTTTGTTTGAAAATACAAGGCAAGCCTTATTTATCACCACATTGGATGAACATTATTGAAGTACAACGCAACGGAGAGAAAATCGTGATGTACGTCACTCCATTATCATATTAATTGCCCTTTTTAATACGCTTATATTAGCTTCACTTGTATGAATGTTTGTTTTTTTTGTAACCGACTCCTTTAGAGGCGATTTTGACCCATTGTATGAACGAACAGATTAATTCGAAATTTCGCACACTCGGCTAGGACATATGATAATACAATATAGTAACACATGGTGAAAAGTCCCGGGCCTGACACATAGGCGGCGCAAGTTTTATTGCAATCGTTTTTTCTTTCAGTTGGTATTAACCTTGAAAATACAGCTGTTGAAATTTCATGATATCCTATTTATAAGTTCGTGAGTTATTGTGCAGTGGACGTCCAAATGAGGTGGTAACACCAGAAAACATAAAAAAAAATCCACAAAATCTTGTTGAATGATCGAAAAGTGAAGTTGCGTGAGTTAGCTAACATCGTAAAGATATCAAAAAAACGTGTTAGCTTTATATTCCATGAGCAATTGACCATGAGAAAGCTCTGTTCAAAGTGGGTGCCGCGTTTGTTCACTGTTGGCCAAAAACAAGAACGTGTTGATGCTTCTGAGCAGTGTTTGACTATGTTTAAATGTAACAAACCGGAATTTTCGCGTCGATATGTGACAATGGATGAAACGTGGACCCATCACTTCACTCCGGAATCAAAACGATCGTCATATGAGTGGACAGCAACTGGAGAACCTCGTCCCAAAGCGTCGGAAAGCATAGCAATTAGCTGGAAAGCTGGTTATGGCCTCGGTATTTTGGGACGTACGTGGTGTAATATTCATCGACTATCTTGAAAAGGGAAATACCATCAACAGTGAATATTGTATAGCGTTATTGGAGCGTTTTGAGCTCAAAATTGGAAAGAAACTTCCGCATATGGCAAAGAAAAAAATGTTGTTTCATCAAGACAACGCACCGTGTCACAAGTCAATCAAAACAATGTCAAAACTACATGAATTGAACTTCGAATTTCTCCCACATCCACCGTATTCGCCAGATTGAGCCAAAAGATAAATTGTTCTACAAAAGTGCATGATATTGAAATGTTAGAGCGGCTCAGGAAGGATTGCGTTATTCTTGATTAATAAAACTAATTTGTTTTCTTTGTTAGGCCTGGGACTTTTCAGCCCATGTGTTAGTAGAATATAGGGTGTTCAATTTGAAAAAAAATCATAACTTTGATCTGGCATCGAGTTTAAAAAAAAAACTTAAAAACAAGCTTTTTAATTGGATTACATATAAAACATGTTTTTAGTTTTTTTGAAACTATAATTATTCATTTAGTAACTACTGCAGGTAAATAGCTTATTGTTTGTGATATTTCTTCTGTGATCAACTTTTCATTTTGTCAGATAAATTGAGAATGTTCCATGTTTGTTTACTGTTCAATGTTTTTCATCAGTTACGAAATATTTTTATTTTCACATTAGTTGAAGTACTAACGGATAGAGTTTCCATACAAATACTCCCTGTATCTCTATGAGAATTTCACGTATTATACAGTAGAAGAGAAGAGCTTTACGATCACGTGACTGTTACACCAGCAACAACATTCATATGAATCAAATCAAAACTTTTGTCAGCTCAATAGAAATAATCGTTATGACTAATATTCCAAAGGTCGGTCTTTTACGAATTGGTAATTAAACAAGAAATGTAACTTTTTTAATTGTATTTATTTTATTTATATGGTTAACATCGACATATTTATTAAAACTACCGATATACAGGGTGAATAAGTTACAAAGTCCAAAATTAATAAGTAGTAGAATAAGCGTTGTAATATTCCCATCTCACGGCATTTTTGGTGTTATAAAATTTCAAAAGTTAACAAGTTGATAATGTATTATATTCGTACTTACCAATGTTCAAATGGAATGAAAAGTCAAATTAGTTCTTACAAGAGCTGATTTTAACAATAAATACACTTTGAATCCAAAAATTCGCTAAAAACCTGAAAATAAACTAAACTCGCTTAACCTTAAATGCGGTAGAGTCAAACTCAACTTTTAGTATAGTTCTTCCAAAGTTAATGTGATGACCCATATTTTCAATCCCTTTGAAGGAAAAAGCCGCCCAATGGCATGCATATAATTTTTTTATAAATTCGAATATTGTGAAATAATTTTAATCTACTATATCAATTTGAATAAACAAAATTAACCTGCATACAAAATTCATAATATTTGTAATACAATAATAAAGCGGTTTCCTCTAGAACACGGAGTATCTAAAGAACAGTTTTTTGTATCGTCAACCCAACCATACTTTAAAGGTGGGTGTATATCCTCATGCAGTTTTAATTATAATATAATCACCATTACTACTATTTTCTTATATATTGAGTTAAAATGTATGTTATTTTATATATTTATTCATGTAATAAAACCGTAAGGCTTGTTTGAATAACAAATAAATGAATAAACACTTGACAACATCATGCGTATCAAACCAAGTTTCGTCTAAATAAATTATAGTTCTATTTGAATCACGGTACCCTTTTATTTTGCGCAAATACTCCTGTCTAAGTTCAGCAATACGCCGAGATTCCATTATTACCTTTCGATTATCTAACTTCTTATATTTAAATCCACAATTCAATAATCATCTTGGACTGTTTTTTTAAATGATCTCCAAAATACCATTCTAATTAATTATATTATAAAACTTCCCTAACGTCTACGAACAAATGACTATTATATTAATATCAATTCACTGACGCGACCTAACCACTACACCATCAAAAAGGTATTATATTAATGATACCTTTCTACACTAGATCACCTACACTTTCCTATAAATACCTATAACAATTCACTAAACTCACTCAACCAAGAAATAGATATTATATTAAATAGTTTTTAAAACAAAATTCACACCCGACACTGAGTGATACTAATTGATTATAAGCCGAACTACAACACAACCCCGCCGAACACCCTCAAGACCGTAGCATTTTTTCTGCAAAAACCGTCAAAGGGAGTATAATTTGGTTATTTCGTTATATTACGATGAATACTGCAGTTGATGATTGGTTGTTTCGAAGTCTTGACTGCACGTGCATCTACGTTGCCAACTCATCAAAATTTTCTTAAATATAGTAACATATAAAAAGTGGTTTCAATTAATTTTTTTTTCAGTAATTTCAAGCGACTTATTTTAATGTTTACTAATAAATTTACATTATGTATTTCCCAGCTAGCTTTCTTATAACATCACGAACTAACAGTTTACTGAAGTAAGAGGAACATTTGTGTAGCAAGCCTAACAATTTTAGAAAATATATCTGACAACATTGCTTTATTTTATGGTCATTACACTGACAATAGTTAGAGTATACGATCAGTTATACACGTTACGTCAGTTGTCTCTTTTTACTACGGCAAATTTAAAGAAACTATTACGTATGTCTTGTGAAGAAGACAATCGATGGTACGTTATTATGTTTGATTTATATTGATAGAAGAAGATAGTATGTAGAAAATATGTGTTGCATAAATCGTAGATTGGGTAACGTGATGGTAAAGCTCCACCGTTTCTACTATATATTTTGCGTCCTGATTCTTCAAGAATTCTCTCAAAAATGGCCATTTAACAAGCCAAATGGAACATTGTTCTCTTCTGGCGTACAAAATAGAAAAGGAACATACCACAACGAACAAACAGCAAACATTTTTTTAAAGAGTAATGTGGTATATAATATATAAATCCGAATTTGGAATTGGGTTATCGGTCTGTAGTTTATTTTTTCGTTTCCCATGAATAACCTTTCTCATTTTTAAATGGTAGTTGTATAGACTCACCTTTTTTGTATAGTTAATCTGCCTACAACGATTTCTGCATCACAGTTTATCAAATAAAGATCTCAAAATAATATCTGACATAATCATCCAGCAATATTAAATAATAATTAAATATAAACTTTTGTTCTTAATACCCCTCATTATTAAGTAAACTTCTAAAATACTTTTATGACTGTTGAACAATGCTGTATGCAAAAAATGTTCATTTCATACGAACGTATTAAAGTCAAACACAATATTTCAATATTTCAAAGATAAAGAATTATATATTATAACGAGATAGATAGAAAACCGTTCACTTTATATTTGAACACTGCGGACAGCGCCACCTTGCGGGTTTAGGAAATAACACCGACTAAAGATTTGGCGGGATGTTTAAAAGTTTCACTTCAAATCAATTGTTCAGGTTAATTTTGAACGTTTCGATTAAGGATAGCAAGCGTTATGTAATGGAAATAAAACACTTCTTCAATATATTATTTTTATTAACACTAAGTATATGATTACATAGGTACTTAAATTATATTCAAAAATTTTAGTTTTTTCATTGGCAAGAATGTATAACAGGAATGTTAGGATAAAGTTAATGGAATATTCTTTCGCTTACCTCTAACCCCAAATCCTTCAGACCAATTAGCCTAACATCGTTTGTGCTTGAAACGATGGAAAAAGCTATTGACAACTGTATTAGAACGGAAATCCTAGAGAGACTACCTCTCCACCCGTATCAGCATGCTTACGGCAGGCAGATTTACGGAGACTGCACTGGTACAACTGACGGAGGATATCCGAGGTGCCTTAGACAACCAAGAAACTCTAGTATGTGCATTTTTGGACATAGAAGGAGCTTTTGACAACACTCCACATGAGGCTGTCAAGAAAGCATTAAATAGAAGAGGTGTAGACAGCACAACATCCAAATGGATGTCGGAACTGCTCACCACTAGAGTAGCAGAGACGAAAACGAGCACAGACATTGTCTTTATCTGCACAACCAGAGGATGCCCACAGGGAGGAGTAGCATCCCCATTAATGTGGAGTCTGACGGTTGACGAACTCCTGTGTGGTTTGACGGATCTCGGAATATCCTGCCAAGGATATGCCGATGATATTGTTATAACAGCCAGGGGAAAATTTGAAAACACCCTTTGTGACATCGTACAAAAGGGTCTGAACTATACAAACAGCTGGTGTAGGCAAGTGGGACTCAGCATCAACCCCACCAAAACCATCTTGATAGCCTTCACTAAGAAGGGAAACCTCAACCTCAAAACCATTAAACGACGGGAACGACGTTGAATGGAGACAAGAAGTCAAGTATCTAGGTTTGACTCTAGACAGCAAACTCCTGTGGAACAAACACGAGAAGGAGATTACATATAAAGCAAAAAATGGCTCTAATGGTGTGCAGGAATCTGTCAGGGAAAAACTGGGGTTGTAATCCAAAAATTCTAAGCTGCGTGGAGTAGTAGAACTAACCTCTTGACGACGAGAGAAAACCTGTCCAAACGCCCGACGGCAGCAATGGAAGTGATTCTCAATCTCACACCACTACATATGGTGGTGGAGAGTGTTGCAGAAAGAACAAGATACAGACTAAGTGGAGAGGGAATCAATAAAAAAAACCACCTCTTCACTTCTTAGAAATCGGACAACCTGGGACATGCCACAGGATGATATGATGAAAAAGTATAACTTTTCAAAGAAATTCGTTACGAAATTAAGCAACTAGAAGGAATGGGTTCCAAATACCATTACCAGACTTGGAAAGAATGCCATTCAATGGTAACGTTGAATGAACAATCAACGATGGTACACAGACGGCTCAAAAGCAATAGAAGGAACTGGGATAGGAGTGTACGGGCCAGGAACCAAACACTCTGAAAGCTTGGGAAAAACCCCAAGTATCTTTCAAGCGGAAATTTACGCAATAAGAAAGTGTGACCAGTTCAATATTGACAAAGGATAAAGAAGGCAAAGGATTATAATAATGTCTGATAGTAAAGCAGCCATTAAAGCGCTGAGTTCTTGTGTAATCAGTTCCAAAATGGTGTGGGAATGCCTAGGCAGACTTAATGAACTAGGCGAGAACAATATAGTCATCTTACTGTGGATTTCAGGACATACTGGAATAGAAGGAAACGAAATAGCAGATGAACTAGCGAAGAGGAGGACTGAAATACCCTTTTGGGGGCCGGAACACTTTTGCGGAATCAGCTACAATGTAATATTGGAATAAATAGGAATATCCGAAGAAAAGAGAATATCTGACAATTGGAAAGATCTAGTAGGGCTTTGGCAATCAAAGATTCTTCTGGGTGACTACAACCTGTTAAGATCAAATGAATGCATTAGTCAAAGCAAAACTTCACTAAGAGTTTTAACAGGAATCCTAACGGGACATTGTCGCCTGAATGGGCACCTTAAAAAGCTCAAAATAGTGGAGGAAGAAGATTGTAGATTTTGTGGAATGGAAGAAGAAACCTCCATCCACATACTTGCGAACTGCACAGTAATTCAGAATCCTAGGCCACAGTACCTGGGAGACTACTGGATAGAAGAGGGACAGTTACCTAATTTGAGGCCTGCAGAGTTCCTCCGGAAAATAGGACTAAAGGAGCTACTAGTCTCTGAGACTCTCCTCAGAAACTAAGTAGAAGTAAGGGGACACAATAGATCTTTTAGGTCTCAGTCAATGTTACCACAAAATACATACATACATACATACACCCCATTTTTTTTTCATTATACCTTACTTAAAACCGTATCTTGACATGCCCATTTAGGGTACCAAAAATGACCTTTTCATGTGTAATCGCACGGGAAGAGGTTTTCCTGTGTGTTATTGTTAATTTCCCTTAGCAGCCCGACTGCGGCAATGGAAGCAATTCTCAATCTTCCGCCTCTTGCTCTGCACGTTGAGCATACAGACTGGAGTACATGGTGCTAGACTCAGGTGCAATATCCACGCATCGTTGGGGAATCTTGCATCTGCATTCCAGGCAGCAATCTACGCTATCGACATATGTTTGCAATTGAATATCGAAAGGGGGTACAGAGGCCAGAAGATCCTTATTCTCTCCGATAGTCAGGCAGCATTAAAATTTTTAGCATGTACTCAGATTACATCTAGACTGATCTAGGACTGTCTACAGAAACTAAAAACCCTGGCTAACCATAATAAAGTTACTGTTAAGTGGGCATTGTAGGAAACGGAAAGGCAGATATCCTAGCTAAGCTAGGGTCTGAGACTGCATTCACTGGTCCTGAACCAGTATTTGAGATATCTAAAACTGCTGCACATGGTTGTATATCTCGGTGGACTCAAACAAAACACCAGTCGTACTGGAGACACGTGCCCAAACAGGAACACAGCAAACTCCTGTCTTGTCTTTTGTCCTTACCACATCACTATGTTGATGTTTCAATTATTTGTAATAACTTTCTGTAATTGCCCCCGTTAAACTGTCCATAGTTGCCGAGCACGTTAGTTTTATTAAAAAAAAATACATATATTCAATGTTTATTTTCAGATATGATTGAATTAATTTTAATCGAAATTCTAATAGTTATTCAACGAACAAAATTATTGATAAGGGCTATCGACAATCGAGATATTTTAATGGTTAATGGTTGAGATTGTTAATCGCCCTTTTAATACTCGTGATAGTTACAAAACATTTCCGTCGACTGTACTATTTGAATCTTTTTTTTAAATATTTAAAAACTAAGAATATTTATTTGATTCGTAGGTAAGTGTACTGTCAAAAATAAATCGTGACATTGAAATGTCACAGAGGTCACCGGTTGAAATGTCACTGTTTTCGTTTTTCTTGAATTCTTTTTAAATTTCTTTAACATTAATAATGGATATAGTTTTGTAGAATAATATGCTAAACTATAGGTAAGTTAAAAACTAGAAGTATTCTTTACTATAAGTCAGTTTTATACCTTTTCCATTGTTAATATTGTATTTTTGGTTGCCTATACCAGAATTGGTTATTAATAGAAAATCGGTTAAACAGGGTTCTTTAATGACCTATTTTGTGTACATTAATATAATTCAATAATGCACGGTCGGCGGAAAAATAACAAAATAATACATTCACAAAGTTGTTTTTACATCAAAATAAATTAAATAGTATTATACAATGGAGAGTTTAAGTTGAAATTCAACCCCACCTTTTTTTACATAATTTGAATAAAAAATAAATGTCTTCTTATGAAAAAACGATTTTCTCGTTTTTTTTCTTTGATATAACATGAAAAAGTCGATATTGAAAAGTTAATGCATTTATGCAACTTGTAGTGCATTACGTCACTTATGTGCATTAGCTGTAACATGATATGAACGTAGGCCACTTCCTCTAAATATAATCGAAGATCGTATGAAGACCATTTTTGATTTCATGTTTGTTTAGAAGACGCCGTTTGGTCAATGTGTTTTTGGTTTTAATTGTGTTTGTGAGTTTTACCTTTGTCTGGGTCGTGTTGATGATTAGATTAGATTAGATTAGATTAGAAATGGAGTGGCTCTCTGTCCTATCCCACTGCGACCTTTGCAGATCTATTGTGGTCCCCCCTATCCTTAGAGCTCGATATCTAGCTTTATTCTTTTTATTAGATTTATTAGCCTGGATACCGCCTCCCGTGCATAGCTTTCTGCCCTCGGTTTTTCTTCTCCGAATAGGTGAAACCGCACCCTTACTAGGCTTTCGCACTCACAAAGTATGTGCTCCGCGGTTTCATCTTCTTCCTGGCAAAACCTACATAGGCTGTCATCTGCTAGGCCAATTGCATGCATATGCTTCCTCAGCCTACAATGTCCGGTCAGCATTCCCACCATCATCCTCGTCGTTTCTCGACTTTGACATAGTAGGTCGCGTGACAGTTTGGCCGAAGGGCTTTTAAGGAATAGTTTAGCGTGCCTTTGTCCTGGGGTTTCATGCCACCAGCACAGCGCCTGATTTCTTATCCATTGGTGGATGCTCTCCTTAGTGAGGTTTTTTGCAATTCCACAGGAAGGTTCTGGCCCTATCATGACCTCAGTAGCTCCCTGCTTGGCTAATTCATCAGCCTTTTCATTGCCTTTTATTCCTTGGTGACCTGGTACCCAGATAGGGTCACTCTATTATGCCTACCTGGTCTGTTGAGGGCCTTGCGACACACCAGATTTGACGTTGTCCGATATGAGCTTATCGCCTTTAGTGCCGCCTGGCTGTCGGAGTAGATGACGATTCTTTGGCTATCCACCTACCGTCTTATCAACTCTTCTGCACAGCATTGCACTGCCATTACCTCTGCCTGAAAGACAGTGGCATGTTTCCCTAGGCTTAGAGAGATCTTGATCTTCTCTTGTACCCCATATATTCCGGCTCCTTCCGTGTTGATGAATGAAAATATTGCTATTGAAACAGTTATGGATAGACGATATAAATATTGTTTTGTACCATTTGTTTGAATACAACTAAAAAATGTCTATGTGAGGCAAATTATTAGAATTTGCTTTCACAATCTGAGCCATCATCAATAAAAACCAAACACAAAAAAAAGACGGAGAACAGCTCTAGAAATCACAAATACAGTATATCTTCAAACTAACAGTTTGTGTTCACAAGTGAAACTAACACTAATTTCAATACTGCATTTGTTGTTATACCTATATAATTTTGGTGATTTCTGTTAAAAAGGATTATCCCTATAATTTCTAGGTATAGTTTTAAGAGATTAACCTAATGTTTTTATTTCTATGAACATTTTTGTTGCTGTCAGTTTGATAAATGTCTAAAATTATAATTATAATTATAAGATATTGCATCTGAAACTCTTATGTACCAAACGGCAAATTATTAAAATTTTTTGTTACCTTTATCTAACAGCGGAACCTCATATTTATTCATCTCTCTCGATTTTGAATGCGAGTTTCCAGTGATACGTCGCAATTTTCATCTTTATTTAATATTCACATAATAACTTTCTCCATCTTTGTCTGTAGAAGTGAGATTTAACAGCTGTAGATTAATGGTTTTCATTCACATGTCTTTTCTTTAAACGTTTGTAGTTAATGGCTTGTCGATAACTTCATTGCACATAGGTGACGTCACTAACGCAATGGCGGGCTATTCAAATGGTTAAAAATTTGAATTTTCAAATTAATATATTTTAAAATGTGGCTCAAATTACGGTATAAAATTGAGCTCAATGGGTTGGGTTTGATTAATTCTAACTGTTAATAAAGAAGAAACATGAGGTTAATTTTTTGTTGCACACTCCTCTCTATAATACCATTTTTTGACAGCATATTCAGTATTTTTTCAGGATTTGTTGAATTTCTATTAAACTTTTGCCTTTAGTTTCCGGCATCAAAAAATATATTAGAAAAACTCCGATGGTGGATATGCATGCAAATATCCACATGCACCAGTGTGTACCAATGGCATCCGATAATAAAGGATAAGCTGATACATAGCAGGTCATTAACGTAGCAACTGTAGTCGATATAACAGCAGAACCAGTTGTTCTTAGGTCGGAAGAAAAAAATTCGTTCACAACCGTCATAGGAATTGGACCAAGTCCTAAGCCATAAAACAGAAAATAAAACAAAATGCATACCAAAGGTATCCACTGGTATTGATGAACAAAGGGCGAGTTAACATATTTTAAATAAAAAAATAATCCTAATGATGACATGAATACTGCAGTTCCTGCTGATGATAAAATTAATAATGGTTTTTTCCCAACCTTTTCCACGGTTAAAGAGGCTAAACTGTAAGTGCAGACTTTGACAATTCCTACAAAAATTGCTATAGTTTCACCATCAACGTTAGATCCAGATTCATTTAATATTGGAGCCATTAGTGGCATTAAAACGGGCACACCACACAAATGTTGAATAGCCAAAGGTATCATACCCAACATGACACCAACTCTGCCTTCCTTGAAACTGAATAATTTAATTCCCTTGAACTCAGTTTCTTCGTTTTTTGCAGTGGAACATTCTTTAATTTTAATATAATCCTCATCTAATTGACTCTGTGATTTGTTGCTTCTTAATCTCTTGATTGATATTTTGCATTCATCTTCGCGTTTAATGGACATGGAATATACCGGACTTTCCGGTGCAAAAAAGAAAAGGAATAGAAAAGGAATCATTGGAACTGCTGTCAGGAGAGTGAAATACATAAAACTTAAAGAGGAACCAATAATATAGGTATAGAGTTGTCCTAATGGAATACAAGCTCCCATTATACAACCAAATTTGGATCTGTTGTGATCTTCACATATTTCAGTTATATAAATGGGTAAAATACACCAAACACCGCAGAACAAGAATGACAAAATTGTAGAGAAAGTAATTATAAATTCTATTTTTTTGGAAAATGCTATTCCGATTATAGAAATAAACATCATCAATCCTAAGACTTGCAAACTTTTTTTTCTTCCTATTATATCCGCCAGTCTAGATAATAACGGTGGCCCTAAAAGGCTACATATTCCTGGAATTCCTAGAAGCATAGATATTTCAACTGCTGTTATTGATGTTCCTAAAGGATTTATGTTGGGATCATTGGATTTGAATTTAACTATAGCAGAAGAAGGCCATACTATAGTAGTTCCTCCAACCATAAATAACAAAACTCCTAAAATCAAACAATTAAATCTCTCATTAATATAAAGTACGAGTTATTTGGTTGAAGTTTAATCAATGGGGTGTTAAACCGATATCCGGCTTTTGGTATTTTTTTAAAGTATATTGGTACTACTTTGCACAACCGAATATTTTAGGAGAAAACTGGAAACTAAGAATTCTCAAATGTTTGCAACTTTCACTACAGACACGTCACCTCACTAAATATGAATAGCCACTTTCTGATTTAGATGTTTTATGAATCAATATCCAGTTAAAAAAAGGCCATTCGAATTTTAAGTTTGAAGAACTGTCAAAATCTATAATATATGAGTGTTTTGGTTTTGTTTACAGTTTATTCGAGTTTGACGTATAGATATTATAAAAAATTTTGGTTAACATTTTTTTGGATAAGTTTAGTTAGTTTCTCCATAATTTTTTAAGTTGGAATAATGTCAATATCGTAACAGTAACAGTTAAAAAAATATATGGTTTGACGCTGCTAGAAGAAATTATAAACAGACTAAAACTAATTACTATTGCTGTGAAGATCATTTTGAAGTAAGAATCTTCTTCAATTAAAAAGCTAAAATTATATAAGCTGGTAGTCCCAAATGAACCTGTTTTAATAGAAGATTATCATGATTATGGTGTTGGTACTCAAACCTTAGAACTAAAAAGGGTTGGTGTTAGTTGTCGGTCAACCTACTTTAGATCTGACTATAACAAAAGAAGCATCTACCTCACCAATGAAAAAGAAGGCATTCTCATAATTTAAGGAAAATATCTAGCACTAACAAAAATAAAAACTAACTACCTGAATACGTTAACGAAAACTTATAACGGTAGAGATAAAATTTATAAAACAATGTAATATCCGTAAAAATACCTAAGTCACTATAACAGCAATATGACATAAGCATAACCTATAAGTACTTCATCACATCAGAATTGTTGTCCTATGTCAACTCTAATGTAGCTAACTTCTCTCTTAGTGAGCATACGTCACATCAGGAATGGCGGTTTATTTAAATCATCCAAAAGTTGAATTTTCAAATCGGCATAAAAACCTTAAGAAAATGAAAATATTAAAAATAATTGATTCCCCATTATGATTTTGTCCACCACTAACTATTAACATTGAGAAAACATCATATTTTGGTTAAGTTTAACACCCTATTGAGAAAATCAACAAAAGTCAGGAAAGAGGTTTGATTAATGAACAGCAACGATAAATGGCAGAGGAGATACTTATAAATTTTGTCTGTTTAGTCAAGCTACTTACTTATGAAAGTAGATACAGGAAGAATTAGAATCCAAATACCATTACCGGACTTGTAAAGAATGCCATTCAGTGGTACACAGACGACTCAAAAGCAATAGCAGAAACTGCGATAGGAGTCTACGGGCCAGGAACCAAACACTCCGAAAACTTGGGAAAAGCCCCAAAGATTATTATAATGTCAGATAGTCAATATCCCATTAAAGCACTAAGTTCCTGTGCAATCAGTTCCAAAATACAAGAGGATTGCATTGGCAATGAATTAGGCGAGAACAATATGGTGGGGTTTCCAGGACACCCTGGAAATGGAATAGCAGATGAACTAGCAAAACGGGGACTGAAAAACCCTTTTGGGTCCTGCATCCTTTTGCGGTATCAGCTCCAATGTAATATTGGAAGAAATAGACAAGGCCGAAAAAAAAACTGTCCATTGGAAATATCTAGGGCTAAGACAATCAAAGATGCTTGGGGGAACTACACCCTGTTGAGAACAAATGAATGCCCAAGTCAGAGTAAAACTACACTAAGAGTTTTAACAGGGGTCCTGACGGGACATTGTGGAATGAAAGAAAAAGCTCAAAATAGTGGAAGAAAAAGAATGTAGATCTCTGGTATGGAAGAAGAAACTTGCATCCACATACTCGCGGATTGCACATCAATTCAGAATTCTAGGGCACAACACCTAGGACACTACTGGATAGAAGAGGGGCACTTACCTAAACTAAAGCATGCAGACATCCTGAAATTCCTCCGGGAGCTGGGTCTGAAGGAGCTTTCCATAGAAGTTAAGTAGAAGGAAGGCGATACAATAGATCTTTCAGGGTCAATGAATGCAACACCAATATATACATACATACTTAAGAAAGTTAGAATGTTGAAGTAACCAATAGCTTTTGCGTTTTAAGAAAACTGGTGCTAACGTGTAACTCAAAGGTTCACCCTGTACGAGAGATTATTCTCCTGAAAATAGTAAATTGAAATGTTTCCGGATTCACATCACTGTTTATTCTTATAATAATGAATTCATGTTTTCCTGTATTTATATTTTTATACAAAAAAATCCTCACCTGTGATAACTGTAAAATACAGATACAACGTATCAGATTTTTTAACTTCATCCACAATCTCAAGTCCCTCTGAATTCGGATTTGGGCTTTCATTTGTAACATATTTGCCTTCTTCCAAACAACCGTTTACGTTGTACCCTTTTTTGAGTCCCATCTTCAACTATCAACACTATGTATGTTTGTAAAAAATACTTTTGAGATATAAATACTTCATACTATTGTTTTGTTGTGCTCAAGCTGCAAGACAATCAGACAAACATAATTTAATGAGGTTTTAATAACTGAATAACAAAATATCATTTATTTTCACTTTTGATGTTGATGGAAAGTTGACACAATTATTAGTTATCGTCCAAGAGATAACAAATTGAAAAAAATGTAATGTTTTGTGATGTGAATATAATCAATAAAAGTCATATTCGAAAATATGAGACACACCTTATACAATGGTTAGTCTCAACTTACAAACCAACAAAAAAAAATAGATTTTTTAGTATGAAACGTTTTTTTTTGAGTTTATTGGATTTGGCTCCTTTGCTCTCTGAAAATCTGCTGGAATACCCCGAGAAGCGTGGGCGCTCATGATACTATATAAACTTAACATTTACATTTTGATAGACCCTGTTCAAAATAAACAACAAAATAATATACTCGAACTGCATATGAGCATTTTATTTCAATATGTATGTATATATGATGGGATTACATTCAGTGAGACCTAAAAGATTTATTGTGCCCCCTTACTTCTACTCAGTTCCTGAGTCATTTAGTCCTATTTCCTATCTGCAGGCTTCAGCCTAGGTAAATGTCCCTCCTCTATCCAATAATCTCCTAGGTGCAGGGCCCTAGGATTCTGAATTGCTGTGCAATTCGCAAGTATGTGGATGGAGGTTTCTTCTTCCAAGCCACATAATCTACATTTTTCTCCCTCCACTACTTTGAGCTTTTTCAGGTGCCCGTTCAGCCGGCAATGTCCGACTAGGATCCCTGTTAAAACTCTTAGTGCAGTTTTACTTTGACTTGTGCATTCATTTGATCTCAACGGGTTGTAGTCACCCATCAGAATCTTTGATTGTCTAAGCCCTACTAGATATTTCCAATGGTCAGATCTTCGGCTCTGCCAATTTCTTCCAATATTACATTGGGACTGATACCGCAAAAGGGTTCCGCCCCCCAAAAGGGTCTTCCAGTCCCCTCTTTGCTAGTCCATCTGCGATATCATTCCCATCTATTTCAGTGTATCCTGGAATCTACAGTAGGGTTACTTGTTCTCGCCTAGTTCATTGAGTATGCCTAGGCCCTCCCACACCATTTTGGAACTGATCACACAAGAACTCAGTGCTTTAACGGCTGCTTGACTATCCGATATTATGATAATCTTTTGCTTTCTATACCCTTTGTCAATATTGAACTGGGCACACTTTCTTATGACGTGAATTTCCGCTTGAAAACAAACTTTCAGAGTGTTTGGTTTCTGGCCTGTAAACTCCTATCCCAGTTCCTTCTATTCCTTTTGAGCCGTCTGTGAACCATCATTGATTGTTTATTCAACGGTACCATTGAATGGCATTTTTCCAAGTCTGGTAATGGTATTTGGAACCCATTCCTTCTAGTTGCTTAATTCCGTAACGAATTTCTTTGAAAAGTTATCATCATACCATCTTGTGGCATGTCCCAGGTGTTTTCATTTCTAAGAAGTAAGGAGGTGTTTTTTTTCGTTTTTGTCAATTTAGTTTGGGGTCTTTATGTACACTTCACATTCCAAATATCCCTATAAAAAGGAATGGAGGGGAGTTAATTCAGGGGACCCTGGTGGCCACATATCCACCGATTTAAGCAGACTTTGACCAAGCTGTTTCTTAGCAAAACAGCATAGTGAGGTGGTACATCATCTTGCTCCAGTCTCAAGTAATTTCTGTTATGGAACCACTGGTTTAATTCGGAGAGCAGAAAGTTCTACAAAAATTTCAAATATCTCGGACCTTTTGAGATTCCTTCGAAATAGTAAGGTCCTATAATCCTATTATCTATTATTCCCTTTATCTGGTACTCCCGTATCCAGTGTGGATTTTTTGACATATTACAATTCTAATTGAAGACAAAAAGCTTTGGTTTGAGGGTTAAGAGATCTACATCCTTTTCCTTACCAAGGAATAATTCCAAATGTTTCCATGGTCTAAATCACTGAGGAGTATACGAAATAAACGAATAAGTACAATGATATAAATATATTACAATATAATATATACATTTGTTTTACAAGTATGAGAATTCAAGTATAAAAATCAGGCTAATAATAAAATTCAATACATTTTCATCCTAATAACTTTTTAATATCTCCTGAATCTCGACAATACTTTTACCCTTGGTTTCTGGTAACACGGTATAAACGAGTACTGACCCAATTAAACACGTAGATCCAAATATCCACATACACCAATGTATACCAATCGCTTCGGCTAGCAAAGGATAAATTAAAAGATAACAAGAAAATATAAATCCTACTGTGCTCATAATGATAGCTGAAGCAGTTGATCTTAGATCTGAGTGGAATAGCTCGCTAATCATAGCAAGTGGTGTGGGTCCAAGTCCTAATCCATACAATGTAATATACCCGGACATGCTTACTAGAGGTATCCATGGATATTGGAGGACAAAAGGAGAATTAATAGATTTCAAGTAAAAAAATAATCCTAATATTGACACAGATATACCAGCTCCTATGCTGGACGACATTAGTAAAGGTTTTCTTCCTACTCTTTCCACTACTAAGGAAGCAAAAGTATATGTACATACTTCTACGACGCCGACGATAATAGCGATGTTATCTCCCGACATATTTGCTCCGGATTCATTCAAAATGGGAGCCATTAACGGCATAACAACTGGCACGCCTGATAAATGTTGTATTGTGATTGGTATGAATCCCAACATTAATCCAATTCTACCTTCCTTACTTCGAAATAGTTTAAGTATACTGATCCCTTTCTTTTCCCCTTCAGTTTCCAGACCTTGCTGGATTGTATTAAAGTCATCGTCCAGCTCCTTCAAACTTTTATTACTTCTCAATTGTCTCATCACTTTTTTACATTCACCGATTTTACCTTTAGATAAAGAATACACTGGACTTTCCGGGATAAAAAAAGATAGGGTTAGGAAAATTAGAAAAGGTGCTGCTATAAGAAGCGTAAACGTTCTAACACTGAAAGGTGGACCGATTAGGTAAGTGTAGAGTTCACCAAGTGGGAAACTTAACGCCATGATACAGCAATACTTTGCTCGGTTATGGTTTTCACATATTTCAGTCAAATATATGGGGCAAATTCCCCATATCGCAGACACAGCGATTGCTATAAAACAAATACAAGTCACTATTAATTCTATATTGGGGCTGAAGGCTACTCCGATGATGCCAAGAAACATTACCAGACCCATCACTTGTATACTTTTTCTTCTTCCTATGAGGTCTGCAAGTTTTGGTAGGAAAATTGATCCAAATAATCCTGCCATTGCTGGAACTCCCAATATCATCGAAACTTCTACTGTAGTTATGGGTCTTCCTAAAGGGTTTATGTCAGTGTCATTTGATTTTAATTTGACTACTGCAGGTGACGCCCAAACTATTGCTGCTCCCCCCACAAACCATGGTATCAATGCTAAAAATAAAAATAAAATAATTAGTTTTGATTTTATTTTTGTAACTTCAAAATTGTTAGTGAAAGGACGAACAAAGTTCATTATTTGTTGGTATACAGGCTGGTTCACGACAAGCTAACACTATCAATATATTGGAGACAACTCACACGATTCCTATGAAAATTAGCATAGATGGAGAACAAGTTATGGAGAATTTATGGAAAATATTCTGACATACGTGTCACTTCCGGTTATATCTAAAGTGAACGCAAAATCAGCGCGTTTATATCTACAGGATATGCTCTATTTAAGCATCAAGTTTACTGATGGGTTCTTTACAATTCATAAATTAAGATGTGGAACCTGGAGTGGCAGGTATGGTAATAAAACAATCGTTAATAAAATCTATGAAAACCGAAGGAGTGATATACCGAGGTAGAGGAAAGAGCACACAATAAACTGACGATCGGATAAGCATACATCGTACTTCAGTTTTGCGGGCGGTGTATCTGCATCCTCCGTTTCCAAATCGTGTTTAGTAACAGTAACACCTTGTACTACTACTAAATTGGGAGCAGGAGTTACTAGAGTTACACGCACCGTTGGGGAATCTTGCTTCTGTATTCCAGGCAGAAATCTACGCTATCGATATGTGTTTGCAATTGAATATTGAAAGGGGGTACAGGGATCAAAAGATCCTAATTCGCTCCGATAGTCAGGCAGCATTAAAATCTTTAATATGTCCTCAGATCAGATCTAGACTGGTTTGGGAATGTCTACAGAAACTTAAAACCCTGGCTAACCATAATAGAGTTACTCTTAAGTGGGTCCCGGGGCATAAGGGTATTGTAGGAAACGAAAAGGCAAAGCTGGGGGGTCTGAGACAGCATTACCTGGTCCTGAACCAGTATTTGGGATATCCAAAACTGCTGCACGTGGTTGTATATCTCGGTGGACTCAACCTTCGGAGACGCTGACCAATGAAATACTAAACCTTAGCAGGGCCCAAATAAGGATAGTGACGGGTTTACTCACCGGTCACTGTACTCTAAGGAAGCACATGCATACAATCGGCATATATAGGGAGGAACCTATCTGTCGGTTGTGCATGGAAGAGGAGGAAACAGCCTCTCACATTATCTTTGATTGTGAAGCATTATCTCACTGGAGACATAGACTCCTAGGACTAGAATATCCAAGGGAGGATTTCTCCAAGAAGAACCTAGTGAAAAGTCTGCTGAGCCTGATAAGGGCTTCTGGTCTCTTCACATAAACGGCACAAACAAGAGCACAAAAAGCCTTAAGGCTGAGGTGCCGAGGACTTGAATCCTTTGACTGGTGTGCTGATACAATCAATACTAGAGTAAATGGGTCATTAACGGGATTCACTATGATAGGTACAGTGACATTACATAAAGTTATGAGTCCGGGTATCAAGTATAAAGAAAAATGTACATTATCTCCTAGCGTATCGGAATGATCATGTTCATAGTAGACCTGTCCAGATTCTAATTGTGTCTGAGTAAATATGCTTAAATGACTGTTTTGTTGAGAATAAACTTGGCCATGAAAAGGAGACAGAGTGGACGCGTGAATTATAGGAGAACGCATGACTTTCTAAAAATATTACTACTCCCGACAAGTTAAGTGAAACTGTTGTAGTACCACCTTCGTCAAAGGATAATTTAGGAATGTTTACATAAGCATCAAGTCCAAAATGTATGAAAAAGGCTCTTTTTAACTGTTTTTATATAATTTATGTATTGAATATGTTTTTTTTTTCATAAAAAAGTTCTTGTGTCCAAATGGATACAGGAGGCCAATTTTCATGAATTAACGTTTTTGCCACTTGTATCGATGTGGATACAGCGCTAGAAACAAGCTAGTACCTGTCAAATTTTGTTGGTAGCGAGTAATCTACTCGCATTTGCAAAGTGGCGCGTAGTATTCGCATCTTTGATGTTATAATGGCCGGTTTTATGAGCTCGGGTTACCACCCTGCCCCACCATTTGGCTCGGGTTAACTCTCGAGTTAGCGGTTGTCATGCGCAAAATGCTAAAATGTCAAGAAAAGCAAGGTTATGTTAAAAACATAAATATATAAATAATATGATACTTATATTTTCAATGTGAACATGGATGAAGTGAGAGATTTATTTGAAATTATTGATGACTTCCTAACAGATGTAAAACCGGCCCTAATACAAAGAAAATTTAAAAAAATGTGAGGTTATAGGTTTTGTTGTACCGGACTCATAGAAGAAAACACTGTTTTATTGCCCGACTTTTTCTTTTATATATTTTTACAGTAATATGCCAGTGATCTTTGCATTTTAACCCGAGAGTTAACCCTCGGGGTAACTCGAGATATTTAACTCTACTTTATAAAACCGGGTATAAGAGTGTTATAGTGAGTGAAAATAATGTCATATGAAAATGAACAAGCACATTTGCAAAAAATGTTGAACATGATATACTTTTCGGACGAGGAGGAACCTTCCAGTGCAAGTGAATCAGAGTATGAAAAAGATGAGTCAAGGAGCGAGAGTTCAAGCGATGAGGATATCCCTGTCAAGGAACGTCACAATTTTCCAGGCGGAAATTACGGCGATTCACCACTGTGTGGAAGAAATTAAAAAGCAGAAGAGAACATATCGTTCAATTGCCATCTTCACAGACAGCCAAGCAGCGCTAAAGGCACTCAACTCCGTAGAGGTCAATTCTAAGCTAGTATGGGATTGTGTGCGGGCCCTAAACACACTGGGTGAGCGTAGCAATGTTACGGTAGCCTGGGTACCGGGGCACGAGGGGCATAAGGGCAACGAAAAAGCAGATGAAATGGCCAAGCAAGGCTCATCAATGCTGTTCGTTGGGCCGGAACCCTTCTGCGGCGTTGCAAAAACCATAACAAGGAAACAAACAAAGAAGTGGGTCGCCCACAAATCTCTGAAATGGTGGAGGAAGTCACCAGGACAGAGGCAAGCGAAACAGTTCATATTAGAACACTCGCCAAAATTTACAGCAGATCTGATGGCCAAAGACAGGAAAACTGTTAAAGCTGTAGTGGGTCTGTTTACGGGGCACTGTAAGCTCAATAGGCATTTAAAGCTGATGGGATTGACAAACGAAGATACGTGCAGGTTTTGTCACCTAGAAGAAGAAACGGCGGAACACATTCTATGTCAGTGCGATAGCCTGGCAAATGTGCGGTTTTTTGCATTAGGCGAAGAAAAGCCAGTGGCAGAGAGCTATATGGAAGGTTCAGTCTCCACGCTGGAGAATGTAATCTAGAGTTTGAGAGGACCACAACAGATATGAAAAGGTCGCAGTGATTAGGCCAAAAGCCACCTCATAAAATCTAATCTAATCCTGTCAAGGAAAGGAAGACCCACTAAAAAACAAAAAAAGGAGATAAATATTAATATGAAAAAAAAAGTCCGTCACTAAGTTCAAAGAGTTAGTTGTAACTCAGCTTTTAGATAAAAGTGTGACAAGAGCTCCCAAGCCTAATTAAATTAGCGTCAATCCTGTTTTAGTGGATGATAAGAAGAAATAAATTTAACAAATATTTTTTTATAATTATCGATTCGAACCAATGTAACTTTGGAATTATTAAAGGTAGAATTTTGCGGTCTTGACGGTTGTATTTGCGATTTAATGGATTATAAAAAACTTAAAATATATACATGGTGTACCTACTATTTAAAAAAATGGGTTATAAGTTATTTTGGAGCAACGATGCATCCTGCATACTTCTAATCGACTTATGTAGATGGTCTGGATTATTTGAAAAAAATTTCATTCAACATTTTTTTTTGTAAACATAACGTAAATCGAAACATTAGCAAGTTACGTTACTTTATGTACCCACTGTATATTAAGTCGACCACAAGATCACAAGGTCATTATTAAACACTAAAATACTAAACATCATATATTATAAAATGTAACTTTTGACATTCCGACGATGATAATATATCAAAATGAAAATAATTATTAATAATACTTTAAAATTATATTTTTTATTTAATAGTGGAATTAATAATAAACAGTTAGTTTCATTTAAGTACTTGTAACTGTTAATAAAACAAGTTGTTTTTCAGATTAACTTTTATTTGGCCAGCCCTGCGCGATAAGTTTAGTTTAAATAATAATTTTCTCTGTCGCAAATCAGGCTATTCCAGAGATAGCACGGTCATTGACTTTAAGGATCCTCGGTATGCGATCAGTATTTTTTATCACTATGTCGGTCGTCTTAACCTCGTGTTTATTCTTGTCGTACCATGCGTTTAACTTAACAAAAATCGATAAAATTATATAAACATCGTTGATGTGGTAATTTTTAAATCCTCGGCGCTGGTAAACTATGAAAGTTATTTCTGCTTCTATATTAATATTTGTGAATTATAATACATTATTAGCTTTCAGCTAGGCAGGATAAACTTGTTTATTGGTTTTCAAGATAAAGCAGTTAAAGTAGTGAATTTCCATAAACTTCAAAACCAGCAAATTAATTAACAATATTTATTGGTCCATGATCTTTAAACCCAAGAAATATTGTTAATCATACTTCCGACCATTAAACCGTATGTTTTTTTTTTACAAATTAGCTGTTTCAAACCTTGCCACTGAAATAATTCAATAATTTCAAATGTTATTTGATAATTTCAAGATTGTTAACAAAATATAATCTGATTTAAGGGGTTGTATGCGGATGGTAGAGGATATATTTGCTAAGTCTCCAAATACCAGAGCCCCAGGCTCTTTACGGGAAGAAGGGTAAAGATTTATCAGGATTATATATGGATTTTCGTCCGTATCTTCTGAATTATGTAGCTTAGTGACAATTCAGAAAAATCACGTGGAAGAGCATGAAATTTCCTTCAAAATTCACTGACCCAATAATAACCATTAACATAACTATTTATTGTAAATCGCAATGGTAGATGTTATGCCCAGCATGCAGGCCGCCATACTTTAAGTGGTAGGTACTACAAAATAGATTGCAGAATATCTGAACTTGAAAAAGCCTGAAGAATATACGGGAAACGGTTTGAGAAGACCATCAGCGTATATGTGTGTCGAAGGAGGTGGGGATTTTGCTGAATCTCAAATGACATGGTGGTTGGCGCTCCTCGACTGAAGCTGAAGGTTATTATGAAAAAACGGGAAAATTGAAATTTCCCGTAAAGTGTTTGATCATTCAATAGTACAAAGGTCGAAGTCAACACCCTGAGACATTGTAGTTCATGAGAATAATGTCCCATTCATCTCAACAACACTTTTACAGAACAAATGTGGAATTATTACAACACAAATATGGTAGTATAAGTTCGGTAAAAATTGTAATGAAATATACAACCCCTTTGGATTATTATCAAAATCTCAAAACCACCTACATTTGGAACTAGAGCAGTAAAGCAATCTGCATATTTTCACAAAATTTGCCGTGCTTATCATTTATTAAATTTTATATTTTCCATGACTTTATGTGTTGTATAATGTTAAACAAATTTTGTATAAAATTGTGTTATCTCATTACTCATGTTTAAACATCCAAATATTCTTATCACTACCAATAGGCTTATCGAATAAACTTTTGAATTGAAACAAGTTTTATAATAATATTGTCCACTAAATAAACCTTATTTTATGAATACATATTTCAGGCAATAGATTTTTTCTCACTTATTTTAACTGCTCCATCATTATTAATTTTTCATTCTCAAAAAATAACTGATAATTTTGTGGTTATTTTCATCTACAAACTATACTGATAGATGTAGTGAATTTCATTTTTTTTAGCAACAATTGTTGAACAGGAAAAAGCGATAATACTGATCGAATCAGGAAATATTGAAACAAATGCGATATTTATAGTTCAAATTAGTGCTAAACTGTTTGTAGTTTATTGTAGAAACAGAAAAAAATTCGTCTATTCACTGCGGAAATATGGGATAATTTCGAACATAATGAAGATATAAAAAAGGGGCCCTAGCTTGGGAACTACTAACGATATAGTAATCATATATTTGTATTTGCCTTCTTTCCTTTTTGGGTTGGTTTCCTGGTTGCCCTGTTGTTTGGTGCCTGTGGGCATCTCTTATAAATCGTGGGATGTTCTCCCTGTTAGTTCACGAAGGTGGATTGATTGATTGGATCAGCACACCAGCCAAAGGCTTGAAGTCCTCGGCACCTCAGCCTTTTGTGCTCTTGGTTGAGCCGTTTATGTGAACAAACCAGTAGCCCTTATCAGGCTCAGCAAACTTTTCACTAGGTTCTTCTTGGAGAAATCCTCCCTTGGATGTTCTAGTCCTAGGAGCCTATGTCTCCAGTGAGATAATGCTTCACAATCGAAGATAATGTGAGAGGCTGTTTTCTCCTCTTCCATGCACAACCGACATAGGCTCCTTTCTATATATGCCGATTGTATGCATGTGTTTCCTTAGGGTACAGTGACCGGTGATTAAACCCGTCACTATCCTTATTTGGCCCCTGCTAAGGTTTAGTATTGCATTGGTCAGCGTCTCCGAGGGTTTTTTGACCAGGAGTTTGCTGTGCTCCTGTCTTGGCACGTGTCTCCAGTACGACTGGTGTTTAGTTTGAGTCCACCGAGATATACAACCACCTGCAGCAGTTTTAGATATCCCAAATACTGGTTCAGGACCAGTGAATGCAGTCTCAGACCCTAGCTTTGCTAGGATGTCTGCCTTTTCGTTTCCTACAATGCCCTTGTGCCCCGGGACCCACTTAAGAGTTACTCTATTATGGCTAGCCAGGGTTTTTAGTTTCTGTAGATAGTCCCAGACCAGTCTAGATCTGATCTGAGGACATGCTAAAGATTTTAATGCTCCCTGACTATCGGAGAGAATAAGGATCTTTTGGCCTCTGTACCCCCTTTCGATATTCAGTTGGAAACACATATCGATAGCGTAGATTTCTGCCTGGAATACAGAAGCAAGATTCCCGAACGATGCGTGGATGCACCTGGGTCTAGCACCATGGACTCCAGCACCTGTTCCAATGCCAGTCTTAGATCCGTCAGTGTACCACACCAACGTTCCTTCCTGACTGCATGCTTCCAACCCATCCCAGTTTAGCTGGATATGGTATGGTTGGGAGTCGTTACTTCTAGCCAACATGTTTTACTTCTCATTGTAAGGAGTGAGTTTGTGATAACTTTTGTGATTCTGGATGATTATGGGTGTTGGTTCTTTTATGCCAGTTCCCATTGCATTCCAGTATGTTTGCAGCCATCCTCGCTTCCGCCTTAACGTGCAGAGCAAGAGGCGGAAGAATAAGAATTGCTTCCATCGCCGCAGTCGGGCTGCTTCTCATGGAACCCGTTATGTACAGACAGGCAAGCCTCTAAAGTTACGAAGGTGGATGGCTTGTCCTTTGGTTTCGGGCACTCGTTGGAGCGGTGTGGTCCTCCACACTTGACGCACTTGGTAGTTACTCTGTATTTCATCTGGCAGTTGTGATACTGCATCGGTCCATTTCCTCTTTCTTGCTCTTCCCATCTTATATTTACGTGTTGTATGTGCTGGATTTTCCTGATCTTCTCTTTTTCTCCAACTTCCAGGTCTGCCATGTAGATAGGCAGTGGTCTTCTCAAGCCATACCAAGAGTTAGTGTAAGGCATTTGCATTATTTGCAAAATTGTTTTAATTCGTAGTTTTTTCTTAAATGTCCAGGAGTATATGATGACACTTGCTATCTTTTTTGCGATGAATTATTTTATTTTATATTCAATTCAATTGAAACACTTTTCCCGATTTTATCTTTTGACTCGTTGACGTCTTCGCTTCGCTGTTCTTTCTTTTTTTTCACGACGTGTGTACATGTACCATTCTTCTTCCTTCCGCTCTTCGTTGAGTTATCTGGTTAGCGGTTAGGTTTCTGTAGTACTCAGGTATTCTGCATGGGATTTTTACTTCGAGCCTCTCGGAGGGTGATGAATCTCGTCTGTACTTCCAGCCTGAACGCGTCCTTCCTTACGAAGCTCCAGTGGTGGATAATCCGTAGAATGACGGCAGATGGTCTGTGTGTTGCCTCTTTTGCGTTCTCTGATCATTACGTCTATCATTTTTCTTCATAGGCTTTCCTTTGGGCGGTGGTTGCCTTTTTCTGTTGCTTCACGTCTTATTTCGCTGATACCAGTATAAAATGCCGGAATTTCATTATTGTTATTGTGAAACTGAACATCTCTACTACATAGATTGTTAAGTTTGAGCGGTGTTTAAGACAGTAGGTATGCCGACTATGCCGTCTGACCGTAGAATGACCAAGAATTATTTACATGATCATTTTGTTGCAAAGTACACTGACATTATAAAAATAATACTATTGACATTAATAAACTAAACACATTCATAAAAGCCATTTCGTAAAATCCCAATAACCCAGTTGTTTTTTAATTAACTGAAACGAATGTTTACAGATTCGGAAACGGGAAAAGTCGACTTTCTCATGGGTCGAAGGATCAAAATACAATGTATAGCAAAAAAAAAAATTGGTAATAAATTATACCACTTAGTCTGGGGTCAAAAATAGGTCGATTGAACCTTATTCACATAATGTACAAGTGCATACAAAGAAGGTATAAGGTGTTAAGGTTAAAAATTCTGGAAAAATTACATTCACCAAGGGCGTACGGTAATATTTTCCAAAGGGGTTCATTTTTCTAGTGTTTTTACTAGTCGGCAGTTCTCGCATTTATTTTTTCTTATTTTCACTGTACTTCAATTTTTTTGTCAAAATCGACAGCTTAACAATAATAGACAATCAATCATTTTGAAATAAGTTTCACTTGGTTTGTTCATAATGTTTTATTTGGACTCAATTTTAATTGTTCGTTTGAACGTTTTCACATTAACTTCGAAAATTCCTAATCCAAGCAGTTATGCCCACGCACATGAAAAGAATATATAGAATTTTGTCCATTTATCCTTTTGTTTTTTTGTCCTCTTGGGTGTACCGTAGACCGTTGCCTGAATCCCAATCCGGTTTTCGAGAGCTGTATTGAGAGTGTTTACACTTTGATTTCTGTGATTCAGCTACATCTCAGACATCAAAAACGCAAGCTTTCCGCTATATTTGTTGATTTTAAGAGAGAGCAAATTTGTGAATATATGTATGGAATATTATAATGCTACGTTCATTTATTGTCTACAATGAGTACCTAATTGTCTTTTGGTATGTCTTAGAGCGATAAATATTTGTTTACAGTTATCAATACATTATCTATTATTGTTAAATTGTTCGTTAGTGTAAAGTATATTTGTTTATTTTGCTGTAAACTCATGTTTCTGAAGCAATAAATTATTATTATTATTATATGTAGACTTTGAACTGAGAACGTACCTACCGTTTTAGAAGTCGGTTAAGAAAATCTTCTGAATTTATATACTGGTGATACTTTTATCATTCACTGTATTTTACACGTTGGTACTATTTATATGCAGACAGTTATTTTGATGTGATTGTGAATTTTATTTTTCTAAAAATAATAATAAATAACGGTAGGATGCCCACATCCTCAGAAGCAGGCAGTTGTTTGCTTGTACAGATAAGTAATATTGAACCACAACGTGATACTGAAAAACCAGATAAGTGTATCTATTACCGCCGCGAAAATTAGTTGAATTTTTTTTTACTATCATGGTAGCATAATAGCGGGCACTCCAATTAGTAAACAAAACTGATGCTAATTCTTACAGCCTAAGTTCCATTACCAAATCTTATAAGAAAGACACGAATTGATTATAAGCGTGATTTTCCTAAGAAATACCAGTGGGTGTTACATTCTGCATTTCCTGTCTGCTTTGGTCTTCCAAGTCACAGGTATTATCAGGTCTGTTGATACAGACTTTAGATTTTAAAAAGCCATAAATAAAATTGAATTGGGTAGAATAGGGATAGTGGAAACTGTGGTATATACCTCACAAAAATGTATGTACACCGAAACCTAAGCAATCCAACTGCCAATATAAGATAAAGGGCTAAAAATTATTATACCAGATTGGATGCAAGCAACGACAAAGCCAGGAATCTCAAAAGGTACACAGATCATACTAAAAGCTAGCAAAGTTTATTGAGAGAAAGGGAAGAATTAATTGACATAAGACTAATGCCAAGCCACTCTGGAATAACAGGAGACGAAAGAGAGGACAAGACGCAGCAGAAGGTAGATACATGGATCAAGGTATAAGAAATCAACAACATTTTATAAAGGTATTAATAATAATAAATCAAAGTAGTTGGAAAAATTGGAAATCAAACTATGAACTTTTGGGTACATATCAAAGAACTATAGCTGAAGGACAAAACTTGGTTTCATGATGTGGATCCGTCACAGAACGAGAAAAGTCCTAGTCCTCTGACAAACTCAAATCCTTCCCAATAATGTAAATTGAGTTAGAGTAAGAAGGATATAAAATCACATCCAGTATCTGTAGCATGCGTAAAGCAGAAAAGTTTCTGGACATTACGCCTAATGTCAATTTCAAACCTGAAATATGTCCCGTGGGGATGTTGACTTCTGTTGACGTTATAATGAAATAATGGAGCCGATTTTCATTGGTAAAGAACCTCCATGTATTAAAATTTCTGGTCATGGTAGAGGGCGCCAGTTTAAATCCAATACCAAAAACATTTGACTGCAGAACAATAACAGTCAATCATAAGCCTTGCATATACATGGTGTTTTATTGGTTGCTTTGACAGTATGTGGAGTAAGTGTAGTTGAGAAACAGAAATAATATGATAGAAAACCACAAGTAAAAGTGGATAACAGCTTAACAGGAAACATTTATACATACACCAACAAGGACTGCTCCAGGGCTCCCCACTGTCATATTTGCTCTACAAGCTATCTGTGCTGTTACAACTAAGACTTAGAATCAAATCACTCAAATTTGTAAACATACATATTGCAGTATGCAGATGATATCGCTTTGATCGGTAATAATAATCTCAAAATTAACTGTTAATGGACTACAAAAACTAATAAGAATAGTGGGCCCGATAGATATTTTAGATCTCAGTGAATGTTACCCCAAAATACATACATACATAAATTTTCAATACAGCACCTGTACATATTTTAATGAACATCAAATACATGAGGTCAGTAAAAACATCAATGAGACAGTGGCCACATTCAAACAAATAAAACAATGAAATTCACTAACAATAAGAATTATAAGTGAAGAATACCTTTTTCCATAAAACTTAAGAATAAAATAGGGTCCCATACGGTGCAGACTTAATTGAACAGGCTGTATAATTCTTTTGCAGGACTATATTTACTAATGTAAAATTATTTTAATATGTAAATTGAATATACAATTTGTTTTATTTTGCAGTGTTTTCATATCCCAAGTATTATTAATTTCATAGCCTTTTCGAATTTGGTTGAATACGATCCTGGTCATTTTATTTATCAAATTTAAGGTTAGCTATATGTCAAAATAGCAAATAAAATAAACGACATACCCAAAATCCGGACATACGTCACAACCGATACCGCACACCAAGAAGGCTATTATATGAACTCTATTAGTAGTTTTTTAAAATTACTTTCACACCTCATTCCTTATATCAACTATCATATCATTGTTCACCTTTTTTCTTCCAGTTCTCTTGAATTTTACTTGTATATACCAGAATGGTACCATCAGCAAAAGTAAAGTATTTTGTGTGCCATTGTGCTTTTTCTAGACTTCTCACGAGTAATGTATATAATTTGAATCCTAACATAATAAATATTCTTTCCTACTTTATTTATCTTTAAACATTTTCAATCACCTTGGGTAACTGGAAACTCTCTGGCTTTCTTAAATTCAATTCACGTCTTATCGTTTTAAATCAGATGCCCTATCAACCACTATTGCAATAATTTTCAACAACGCACACCCTGTCTCTTTTTAATTTTTAACAATACTTTTAATCTTTTTAGCTCCTACTTTGAGTTATTATTATTATGTCATAATTAATGTTTACAATTTGATTACTGTCACTTATAAAAACTAAGGTTACCTATTTGGATGGTCCACATGCTGCAATGCGCAGCGTAGCGGTGAAAAAACAAACTGCTAAGATAGTCGATTTTGAGGTCAGGTTTCGTCAATTTCTCCGTATGAGTTAGTTCTCCTTATATAGTCTACATGGGTAAAATATTGAAATTGAGATGATTTGACATTTTTTAGAGGTCAAAAAATTTCTCAATTTTTGGCGATAGCAAAATGCAAAAATTATTATTTAATGTCGTTAATAGTGTAATTGCTTATCTTTGTAAGATTACTACGTAAAATTGGTGATTGTTGCTGATTAAATTTTTATAAACATAATTCAACTTTCCTGTATTAGATTCTGACCCTGATTTGTCAAGGTCAATATGTTTTTTTCTACTTTAATTAAAAAACCAAAATTGTATCCTGATGGTAGAAAATTCTGCTGATTCCATAAGCATAATTTGGACAAGAAGTTTTATTGTAACATGACATTTCTGCTATGAAGTCAGGTTCCAGGCAGAGACAGCTATAGTAAACGTGATCCAATTGGCATCGCAATAAGTTTTGCCAAACAAACACTGAATACCTGGACGGCAAGAAGAGCTTTAGACTTCTGGCATAATTTACCAGGATTGGTTCATTCAAAGGCTTTCATACATCCTTCGAAGAATGTCCCCAAACAAATGTTAGACTATAGCAGGCATGACCTACGTTGTCTAACAGGCCTTTTAACAGGCCACTGTCATCGCTGAATCATCATATGCTAAAACTTGGACTGTCGGAAGATCCGACCTGCCGTGATTGTCTGGAAGATGATGAAACAGCAGAGCATATAATTTGTGCCTGCCCCGCCGCGGCTCGAATCAGGTATCTGATGTTTGGCAGGGATTCTCTCTCTCCCTCGGACCTGAAATATCATTCACCAAATAAACTAATCGGCTTTCTTAAGAAGCTGAATTTGTTTGGTGAAATCTGAATAGGTGTGAGCCACAATAGACTCTTGCGAGTCGCAGTGGAGGGCCTTAAAGACCCACTCATCATAAACCTAGCCTAACCTAACCTAAGCTTATTGGGCATTTCAAAGACCACAATTCAAAATAATCCAAGACATTTTTTGTCACAAAGGAAGATTGTTGATTAGCAAAAGTACAATCTCGCATGTGACAAAAAATGTAACTGTCTGAGAATAGACCTCCTGGTTCCAAAGGATGCAATGTATTTCTGTTTTTTTTTTAGCTCTATAAGAAATAGTATATTTTGCAATGAGCACAAAATGGCCATTTTGTTGCGAGATGCATACTATACTTTTGCTATGACAACATATCGTTCACGTTTAATACATGCATACATTGCAAAAACTTTGAAAGAAATAAACTGATAATATTTCATTACTTCGAATTCGCCGCTAATGGGCTTTCTATCAGAATTAAAATATAAATTGTAGAAATATGTAAATATTTTCATTATTGCTATTTCTAATAGTTTTTATAGAAAACAACTATGAAATTACTCGTTACCTACTAAAACTCTGACAGAAACGATCTGCTGACATTTCATCAATTTGTCGCTGGACGTCATAATTTGACAAGCCGTAGTCGTCGTGATTTTAGAGTGATCCTAGACCTAACACGAAATATTCCATTTCGCATTTGTTGCTTAGCGACTTGCCTAGCAACCGATGCAAAAATGAAATTCTGTACAAAATGTGCTTGTTTACGATTGAAGTTACGGTTATAAAATTAACATTTATCGAGGTTGTCTTGGAAAAAATATTAAAGACAACTCTCGTTGTTTATGCTTTTGTTATATAAATAACACTATTTCACTCTATCTGTCATGAAAGTGTGTTTTTTAAATTTTTAAATCATTTATTTCATGGTTTTGTAGTCGTTCGCACGAACCAATATGATTACAAAATGAAAAATGTATTAGCTACGTGTTACGAAAGGTGATTTTAATTATAAAACTAATTTAAAAATAAAGTACCGTAAATAAAATCAAACAATCTTTATTTGTTCTTGAAACTCTGTAAGTCCTTCCACTTTATTAATTGAATTCAAAGAAATCCTAACTCAAATATTAATTTCGAACATTTACATTTGCATTACCACTTTTCCTACTGTCAAGGCTACAAACTAATACCACAGAACAGGTAATACCTACCACCTCAGATAAAATTAAAAGCAAATAACAGATATCACAATCTCTAATACTAATCCACTAACATTGAATAGTACAAAATAATGTACTTCGAACACATTTACAATAAAAAAAAAATAAAAAAATAATTACCTATAGTCACTGTGAAATATAAAAACCAAGTATCCGGTCGCTTTACACTTTTTTCAGGCTCTAGCTTTTGATTAATTGTTTCACCAGTAGACACATATTTCACTTCCTGTTGTAAGAAATTATTTTCATTCGGGGTTTCGTTGATCACCATTTTTTCTGCAGACATCTAACCTCATATTACATGTTTTGATATAAATTTATTATCAATATTTGCTTGTATATTATTATTACACCAACGTACAGTGACGTATTCGGTTTTTCCATAAATTATCACTTAATCCCATTCATACAACCAACTTAAAAAAAAACTAAGATAAATCAAAACAATCAAAAAAAATTATAATTGTTTATCATGTCTCGTTATACTATTAGGTATATTAACTCACAATGTAGAATGTAGGTGAATACTGAAAGGTAACACGTTCATTCAATTGGCAGCCGGCTGGAATTCTACTAAAATTTATAGCAGTGGGAGGTCGCCCCAAATGCACACAATAATTAAAAATAAAACCCAGTGATAGTTGTGAATCAAAATAGTAGTGTGCTTTACAAGTTTATGGAGTATATTTGTCATATTTGGCTTAATTGTTATTTATTAGTTTATTTTTTTAAAAGTATATATAATATGAGTATTTACTGCTAAGTAGGTATAATACCAAAATCAGATACACTAGTGCCCTCTACTTTAAGATCTTAAGACAAAGTCATCTTAAAAACACTAGTTTGTGTTGCACTGCTCACTAAGGGCGCGTTGTATCGAACACCTAAACTCAGTTTAATTATAACTGATGTTTAGACTGTGACATATTGATTTATTTATTATCATCAATTACATCAGTTATAATTAAACCGAGTTTAGGTGTTCGATACAACGCGCCCTAAGTATTTCTTAAGCTGGTTATGAAGCATTTAATATGAAGTATTCGGTTGGGTATACTTAAACTCACCTTAGCTTAAGGTCACCGTTGACAGCTGATTTAAAATGGAAAACTATTTTTGACTTCGCGCTGTACTCACATGACTAAAAATTCACAGCAGCTCACCTTCAAGAACATTCTTCTGTAGAAGAATGGGAGAAGAGGCGTGTCTGCAAATCGCACCACTCTCACAGCGGTACTGGAAACCATTTTCAAAATAACACTTCAAGAAGTGGCAAGAATAAATACCTACAGGATCTACATAATAGATGGTGAGTGCCAATTGGTGAATTGTAATGAGTAAAGGGCCGTAAGCTGAACGTCACAGAGCTGTTGGCCATGCTATCTCATCACACGCTCACTTAAAATTCACAGAAACTGACCTTAAAGTACAATCTTTCAACTGTAGAGGAATGGGAGATAAATCAATCCTCCCTACTTGTGGCGTATATGAGCTGATTCACAGACGGATCCAAAATGGTTGTATTAGTCTCCTGGTGGAGACTATACTTATTGAGAGTCGGTATTTTCAGCGGAAAATATTTTCTGATTATCAAGCAGAAATAACGGCAGTGTAGTCCAGCTAAACTGGGTTGGATTACTTCCAAGCGAACCAAGAGCAGCCAATGGGGTTGTGCTTGTATGGTAACGGAGTAGTGGACCAGCTTGCTAGGAAAGAAGGTCAGTCTCAGCCCATCTGACCGGAGCCCTGACTGGAAATCCCTTTAAATCTGACAAAGGGACCAGATATACCGCGAAGCAAGGACCTACTTGAGTGAGATGCCAGAGCTCAGACGAACCTAGACCTTTATCAGAAGAACTTCAAAACTTAAAGTTGAATTCTTGCAAAACTTGGAATGTCGTCTCTGACTAGAAGAAAATGAATCGGCGAAACACAGTCTGTGTTATTTTGTGGCACCCAAACCAAATATGGCGATGGATGTATATTGGGGGGACATTCACTAATGCCTAAAAGATCTATTGTGCCCCCTTACTTCTACTTAGCTTCTGAGGAGAGTCTCAGAGACTAGTAGCTCCTTTAGTCCTATTTCCCGGAGGAATTTTAGGATATCTACAGGCTTCAACTTCAGTAAATGTTCCTTTTCTATCCAGTAGTCTCCATGGTGCTCTGCCCTAGGATTCTGAAATGCTGTGCAATTTGCAAGTATGTCAATGTAACTCATCAGTCCTTTTTTTTATTAATTTGGTTATTTAACGTCGGTCTATTTCTGCAACTGATGCTAATAACCGACGCCGGGAGCACTCTACCCCTAACCGGAAATTTTGCCGAACCCACTGGTGTTCCAACCAGTGGTAGGGTTCTTTATCGAGCCCAACATCCAGGCCTTCATGTGAGGTATCTCCACCTCATATCTAGGACAAGGAAGAGATTATGGTTAAAATTTGAATACATTCTATATATTCTGTATATTACAAGAAATAACAGTGATGTTTGACAGATTAGCTGATTCAACCTTTTTTTTTATGGGTGGAAACCTGCAACAGGCCCCGGGTACTCATTCCTCTTTTCCCCGGGAGTGTGGGATTTCCTCTATCCAGGGCTCAATCCCACTCGGGAGCTCTGCACGCAAGGCCTCCGAGCAACATTGAGAGTGTCCTGTCAAGAGGTGACCGCACAAAAACCACCTCTCATTACTTCACCCTGTCCCGTCGACGTTACAACGACTAAAGCAACGAACTTCTGGTATTACATTCTCTGATATGCTCTCTCCTTAGTTTCTTTCTTTTTCATTATCTCAGTAACTGTTTAATAGTTCAATATTGTTCTAAGGTGTTCATTCATGCGTTTTCTAATGTCTTCGAATTTGTGACACACAAACACCGTATGACTTGCATCATCTACCTCACCACAGTAAATGCATTTGTCGTCATCTGTCTTGTTGATGCCCGCAGTATATTTCCTAAAAGATTCATGTCCTGAAAGGAACTGGGTCATATAGTAATTTGTTCTAATATGTGAACACTTGAACTATTTCTTGACATCTGGTATAAGTTGTCTTGTCCACCTCCCTGTAGAGTTTGTATCCCAATTTTCCTGCCATTTGTCTAGGATGAACCTTCTTATATTTTGCAATCTAATTCTTCAAATAATCATTTATATAGATATATGTAGCATTTTCAGTTTCTGTTCCACGAAATAAAAAATTTATTTTGGAGAAAGTATATAAATAAATTATAGCTTTATTCCAGATCTTTTTAGAGCCTTTCAAATGGAAGGTAGAAATAATTCTGGCCGAAGCCAGTAGCATATGACGAAAGGGTGAAATGTCTCTCCTGCTTTTTGCGAGAGTTTTATCGGTAAGACGTGGAGTGGCGTAACATGGCATCATAGGCTGCTAGTGGGCTCCGGCCTTTATTGTTAAGACAATAATTGTTTTGTTTTTGTTTTTAATTGGTTGGATTGCTAAGCGTTTAAATTACAATTCTTGTGCAACGATAGAAAATAATATCAGCTGCAAAATTAGATGAGGCGTCTTATTAACGAATTGTAATTTATTCTAATACAATTATCTATGTAGTGTATGAAATTAACATTCTGTTAATTTTAACTTTAATTAGTTACTTAAACGATTAATTGACTGAGTGCTACCCTGTCAATTTTAATGAGATTACCAACGCTGACTGCTTTAGAGGTCAACAAAAATAAAATTGTAGACAACGCAGTTATATCGCTAGTTGTTGAGGAAAATAAGAAAATTTAAATAATCTGGGGTCACCGAGTATGACACTTTGTTCAGCAGAATACAAAATATGTCTGAATATTTTTTATTTTAATGTCACTGAGATATTGAATAAAAAGTAGATGCTTTTCAACCATAATTAAATAGGATACTAAAAAACTGAAATAATACAGAAGACGAATTATCAGAGGTTTTAACTGAGTACGTCTACTTCTCAAAGTATAGTTTAGTCTTTCAACGTAAACTTCAGATAACCTTTGTACAGAAAATAGTTCACTTGTATTGCTCATTCACTTGAAGCGTCGGAATCACTTTTGTATCCAAGTCCAACGTTCATTTTTTTGAGAATGTTGCTTATAGGAGTCCAGTGAAGATAAGTATGCAACCAGTAATAGCAGCGATTAACACCGCTTAACTAAATACACCTTAGGTTCCACATGATTTCAACAACCCTTCGAAACCGTCTTCGTTTTCTCAATGTAGATATTTTTTAGAAAAAGCAGTTTTTATTTTAACTGTTAAAAATTAAATGGGGCTAGAAATTAATGAAAGTAAAACAAAGCTAATGAGACTGGGGAGCGTAAGCCAAAAACAAAAATCAACGCTTATGAATTTGAAAAAGTTGAAAAATATAAATATTTAGGGGTCATGATTAACAACACAGGACTAAGAAACTACTTAAAAGCAAAATGTTACCAAAAAACACACAAAATTAAATATATAAAACGATAATAAGGCCAATAATGATGTACTCAGCAGAATCAATGACGTTAACAAAAAAGAAAGAGGAAAAATTGAGATTAACTGAGAGGAAGATAATGAGCCTGTAAAAATAAATGAGAATTAATATTGAATTAGAACGAACCGTGAATGGTGAAGACATTGTGAAAAGAATAAAAGTACAACGAGTTAAATGGTTAGGACACGTATGGAGAGAAGGAGCTAGATCTGTAACCTACAATATCTTACAGAGGAACCCAGGAGGAAGGAGGAGACACGGTAGGCCCAGGTCAAAGTGGCCAAATGGGGTAGACGTGGACCTCAATAGAGCAGGAGTAACAAACTGGAAAGAAAACACAAAAAATGGGAAATTATGGAAAGACGTAAGTGAAAGAATTTGAACGTACAACGGGAACTGATCCACCCCAATTAAGCGGATCTAGAAAGCATACGCGGCGTAGCCCCAAGCGCGGTTTAGAGCCATTATATATAATACATTAGGCAAAATATCAATATTTTTCCATTTTACCCAGGGGAGCTATAAATATTTATTACCTTCGAGCTCATCACAGTTTATAATCATATTTGCGCGGATTGAAATTAAAACTCGCGATTTGTTTTACTCCTTTTTTGACTTTCTGCATACTTTTGGGGCATTTTTTAATGTTTTATTTCATAAGTCTAACATTCTCGTGTGATTTAATTATTTTTTAAAACGATTTTACGCCTTATCAGTAAATAATATTACAACAAATCATGTATAAATTAAAAAAATTATTTATTCACCAAGTATGTACATGCATCATTTATTAGATTTCCGTTATTTTGTACCTGAATCTCACCACATAAATCACAGCATTCTAAACTATATTTTTTACAATGACATAGTACGTACGTCAGTAGAGCAAGTAGATTTTTGAGCACAAGAACAAAAGATATATTCCATATTGCTCATAATCCATAGTAAAAATCAGGTAACACAATCCCCTCATCGATAAATCATCCATATTCTTCCAAGTTTTTTGTCAAAATGGAGGAAAATGTCGCCTGATTCCATTCTTAAATTTGACAAATGCATCTCAATACGTGATTTTCTAATGGAAGGTGGTAATTTATTAATACTTGAATTTTTCAGTAGAGCTAAATTGTATTGTTGATTTAATATTTACACTTTTAATTTGAGATACGTTTGTTAAATTGATATTTTTCTGGAGGCCACACATGAAACACAAGCATGAGCAATCAAATATCTGTGATTGCAAAATATACACTCTTACTATCGTTTACAAAGTCATTGGATCGTCGTGCAATTTTGACCCATTAGGCTGCGAACGATACCCTTGCACAAGATGAGACTTTCTTATTATCTGAGAGTACATGATTCAATTTTAGAATTTATGTTTTGTCTTTGAGAGTAATATTAGAATTTACCCTACCTTAATGTATGCCGATCGATGGATTAAGTCAGGATAGGTGACGTGTGCTTTTAAAATTAATTTTGGACAAAATTTAATATTATAATAAAATTAACTCAAGTAGTAGGTATCTGTTAGGTTAAATTAGTCTAAAACGAGGAGATTCTCCATACTTTTAAAAGCCAGTCATAATTCAAAAATACTGCTGATATAAAAATTTCCAATGGGGAACTTTCCTTATTAAATAATTTCAATATCAAAGCAAAAACTCCAGAAAATGATATTTGAAATATTATAGAGTTACTTACTATTGGTTTAAATTTGTTTTGAATGGATTTTCTCATAATCTTGGAAATATTGTATACGTGTTTAACATCTCTCGAATTTCTACTACGTTCCATCTTAATAGCCTTCACTAAGAAAAGAAAACTCAGCCTCAAAACCATTAAACTTGATGGGTTCGAGGTTGAATGGAGACAAGAAGTCAAATATCTAGGTTTGACTCTAGACAGTAAACTCCTGTAGAACAAACACGAAAAGGAGATTATGTACAAAGCAAAAATGGATCTAATGGATTGCAAGAATCTAGCACGGAGAAATTGGTGCTGTGACCCAAAAATCCTGAGCTGGATGTACACTGACATAGTGAGACTAATTATCACTTATGTATCCATTGCTTGGAGTAGCAGAACTAGTCTATGGACGACGAGAGAAAACCTCTCCAAAATTCAGTATATACATTACAGGAACAATGAGAACAAGCCCAACGGCAGCCATGGAAATGATTCTCAACCTCACACCACTACATATGGTGGTGAAAAGTGTTGCAGGAAGAACGAATTACAGACTAAGTAGAGAGGGAATCATTAAAAAAAACCACCTCGTTACTTTTTAGAAATCAAAAAACCTGGGACATGCCACAGGATGGTATGATGGAAAGATATAACTTTTCAAAGCAATTTGTTACAGAATTAAGTAACAAGAAGAAATGGGATCCAAATACTATTACCAGACTTGGAAAGAATGCCATTCAATGGTACACAGACAGCTCAAAAGCAATAGAAGGAACTGGAATAGGAGTGTACGGGCCAGGAACCAAACATCCTGAAAACTTGGGAAAACCCCAAGTATCTTTCAAGTGAAATTCACGCCATAAGAAAGTGTGCCCAGTTCAATATTGATAAAGGGTATAGAAGGCAAAAGATTATTATAATGACAGATAGTCAAGCAGCCATTAAAGCACCGAGCTCTTGTGTAATCAGTTCCAAAATGGTGTGGGAATGCCTAGGCATACTCAATGAAATAGGACTAAAGGGGCTACTAGCCTCTGAGTCGCTCCTCATGAACTAAGTAGAAGTGATGGGGCACAATAGATCTTACATACATACTATTGGTTTGAATTTGTTTCGAATTGATTTTTTTTTAATCTAGAAAATATTGTATAAGTTTTTAACATCTCTTGAATTTCTACTACGTTTTTTCCTCGCGTTTCAGGTAGTAATAGAAAAATTAGTGTCGCACCAAGAAAACAGATTCCAGAAAATATCCACATACACGAATGAGTTCCTATAGCATCTGTAACAATGGGATATGATAAATTGTAGACCGAGAAGCAAATATTAGTTAAGGTTAAAGTGAACGCACTAGCAGTGGGTCTAAGATCAGATGGGAACATCTCGCTCATAATTGTAATAGGAAGAGGCCCTATACCAAGAGAAAAAAACAAAACGTATATTAAAACACAAACCAATGGAATCCATCGAAATTGTGAGACACAAGGAGAGTTGATATATTTTAAATAAAAAAAAACTCCAAGCATTAAAGCTGCTATTCCAGACCCAATCGCTGAAAAAATTAGCAAAGGCTTTCTTCCCGTTTTCTCGACGATGAAAGAAACAGAAAAATAACTTGTAGTCTTCACTAACCCTACATAAATAGAAATCGTATTTCCAGATAGATTAGAACCGGATTCATTGAATATTGGTGCTAAAAGTGCCATCACAGTTGGTACTCCTGAAAGATATTCCACTAAAATAGGTAATATTGTTAGCATCAATCCAATTCTACCTTCTCTTTTTCCAAAAAGTGTATTCAATTTAATTTGGTTTTTATTATCCATGCTATTCATACTTTGTTCAATTTTCATGAAATCATTTTCTAATTCATCATTAGATTTATTGTTGCGCAGTTTCTTAATTGTTTGCCTACACTGCGATTCTCGTCCTTGCGATAAAGAGTATATAGGACTCTCCGGAACAAACAAGAAAAGTACAAGGAAGAGAATTGTGGGACATGCAGTGAGAAGTGTGAAATTAGTATAACTCAAAGCTGATCCAATAACATAGGACATTAAATGACCTAATGTCACGCACCCTGACATAAAGCAACTGTATTTAGCTCTGTTATGATCCTCACAAATTTCTAGGATATAAATAGGTAGCATTCCCCAAATTCCGTAAAACGCTATTGTAGCGACAGAATAAAATATTATTAACGTATTAATGCTTCTTCCAAAAGCCAACCCTACAATTCCCAAGAACATAGCGAGTCCTGTAGTATACATTGTTTTTTTGGGACCAAATAAGTCCATTAGTTTTGGTAACAATAAGGATCCGAATAATCCAAACATTCCTGATATGCCTAATAATTTGGATATTTCCAGAGTAGTGATTGGTCTTTTTAGTGGATTTACGTCGGAATCGTTTGATTTAAGCATAACAACAGCTGGTGATGGCCATACCACAGTCGTTCCACCCACCAAATATAGAATAACAGCTGAAAATAATAATGTTGGTACATATAACAAACGTATTTATTGATTTAAATATGAAAATTTGAATGTAAAATATGCAAGGCCAATTCAAACATACAATTCTACTGTCGTATAACTTACTCTGGGAAGCTCAGTCGTCGTATGAAATGGTTTAATCACGAGAAATATGCTTAAATGAGATCAGCATATTACGGGGTTGGGATAAAGTATGGTACCAAGTGAATATCTTTTAAACGAAAAGAACGATATTTATGAAAATTCGCAGGTAAGTGCAATGGAACAAAATGCATCCGATGTACATTTTTTCGTTAATAATATACTTCCGGTTTAACTGGAAATGCCATCAACTTGATTTAAATGGGACACCCTATACAGTGTGTAAAAGCCAAATGGAATAAATTCATTATTTCGGTTACTGTACATATTTATAAAAAGTCCCGAAACACGTCAAATTTAAATTATAACTTGACATTCTTTAACGTGAAAATGCAACCCCTACCTTCAACCCCCTTAGAATGACAGGTACAACCCCCAATTTTTTAAATGGGAAGTATAGGCTTGTGATATATCATTTGAAAGGTCTCTTCATTCTCTATTCAAAAATGTTATTGTTTTTAAATTTAATGCAAAAATTAACATAAAAAAAATTAATATCATGTTGTTACCGAAATTCGCTACATACAATCAAAAACTAAAATGTAATGCAAAACGTAATAAAATGTAGAACACGAAAAAGAACTATGAATGTTAATGAAGTAGATGTTCAAAATGTTCTCCGCGAACGTCTTGGCAACATCCTAATCTCAAATAAAACTGTCTTCTAACATTATTTAACATATCAGGCGTGATCGACCTAATCGCAAGCGTTATTCGTTCTTTTAAGTCATTTAAATCAGAAGGTTTAGTTTTGTACACATGGCTCTTCACATATCCCCATAAAAAGAAATCTAATAATGTAAGATCAGGTGATCGCGCTGGCCATTCAATCGATCCTCGCCTCCCTATCCACCGATTGGGAAATATTGTATCGAGGTACTGCCGGACATTAAGTTGGTAATGTGGTGGTGCTCCATCCTGCTGAAACCATATCGTATTCGCTGGAACTTGAGGATTACCTGGATCAGGATATAAATTTGCCAACGTTGGAATGACATCATTTTGAAGTAGTGCCAAATAATTGTTGCCATTCAAGTTGCCCTCAATAAAAAAGGGACCAATTATATTGTTCCCTACAATCCCTGCCCAAACATTAACCTTTTGAGGGTATTGAGTGTGTTCTTCTCTCATCCAGTGAGGATTTTCCGTGGACCAGTAGCGGCAATTTTGCCGATTAGCATGACCGTTAAGTAAAAAAGTACACTCATCAGAAAACATATAACGTCTTCTAATTGGATAATATTGTTATCCAACATGTCCATCATTTGCTCACAAAAAAAAGTTCTCCTATCAAAATCGTCTTCCATGAGCTCCTGAGTAGGTATCATCTTATACGGATGCAATTTATTTTCTTTTAATATGTTTGCTATCGATGTATGGCTAGCATTGAATGTAGTGGATGCCTGTCTACTCGATGTATGTGGGTTTTCCTGAAACTCAAGCAACACATCTAATTTGAGTTCATCACTCAGTGCATTAGCAGCTGCTTTTTTTATCTGCCTTACATGACCAAACTCGCGAAACTGCTTTTCTATTTTACTTATTGTTCCTTGGGATATAGGCGGTAAATTAGGAAATTTCTCATGAAATAGGCGAGTTACTTCCTGTTGTGTTCGGATGTTATCTCCGTAACCAATCATTTGTAAAACTGTTATTTTATGCATTTCCGTTAATCTAACCATTTTTCAGAATTGAATTGAACAAACTTTATACTTAAATTACAACAATGACAACTTAAATAAAACAATTTACTACTGCTTGTTAAAATAGCGTTGCCACGGAAATTCTTTAAAGTTTTTTAATGGTTACCATCTAAAAACCACATTGCTACGGTTTTTGTTCACTTTCTCATTATCAAGACCTAAACGGGAAATAAGTTTTAAGTAATATTGTGATAAGTTCCGAGTATATTTTAGCGAATTTCGGTAACAACATGATTTTAATTTTTTTATGTTAATTTTTGCATTAAATTTAAAAACAATAACATTTTTGAATAGAGAATGAAGAGACCTTCCAAATGATATATCACAAGCCTATACTTCCCATTTAAAAAATTTGGGGTTGTACCTGTCATTCTAAGGGGGTTGAAGGTAGGGGTTGCATTTTCACGTTAAAGAATGTCAAGTTATAATTTAAATTTGACGTGTTTCGGGATTTTTTATAAATATGTACAGTAACCGAAATAATGAATTTATTCCATTTGGCTTTTACACACTGTATATTTTTACAGATTTGGAAAGAGCTTGTTATTTTGAATTCACACATACTGAGTTAAGTGTAAAAACATTTGTAAAAACGAGGAATTTAGCACTTTAATCAACCTCCTTTGAGTTTTTTGCATTAGAGCAAAAAACAATTTGGATAAACTAATTGATGTTGTTTGTATGCATAGTAATGAATAAACGAGTACTGTTCAGTACGTCTTTTGTTCTCCAAGTGTCAAATTCTAATTGACGGAAATATATTTTACAATTTAGAATGGTTCAATTAAGTGAAAAAGAGCGTATTGAAATTTTAATGATCGGTTATGGTGATCGTGTTAGAACTCATGAAGAAGTGTGTCATATATTTAATAATTTGCAACCGGAGAGAAATCCTATATATCACGCTCAACAGTAACTTAAACATTACAACGTTTTAATATAACTGGGATGGTAAAAAATTTGCTAAAACCTGGAAGACCGCGGACTTTAGCAAAATATTGCAATCGATTTAGAAGAATCACCTTAAACTTCCACCACAAATTTGGTACTAAACCATGGTATCAGTCGATGTTCTGTAGGAAATATATTAAAAAGTGAAAAGTATCATCCGTATAAGGTACAGTTGGTTCAAGAATTGTCAGACGATGATTTTGACCGACGGTTGGAGTTTTGCGAATGGCTAATGGACATCTGTAATGGCGACGACAATTTTGCTTCTAGCATAGTTTTTTCCGATGAGGCAACTTTTTTTTAAATGGAACAGTTAATCGCCATAACTCAAGGTATTGGTCGAATGAGAATCCTCATTGGATTCATGAAGCACATACCCATCCTCCACAGAGGTTAAATGTTTGGATGGGAATTGTCGAAAATAGGCTTATAGGTCCATTTTTCATCGACGGAAGCTTGAATGGTGACAAGTATTTGCATCTACTAAATAACGAAATTATTCCTGCACTTCAACAGAATAGGCAATTACCACAAAATGTTTCGTTTCAACAAGATGGAGCACCTCCCCACTATGATAGACGGGTTAGGGATTTTCTGGATGTCAATTTTCCAAATCGATTAATTGGACGTAGAGGATTCATAGGTTCTCCGGATCTAAGCCCGTTAGATTTTTTCTTTGGGGTTATCTAAAATCACGTGTTTACGTTAGACGACCAACAAACTTACAGGAATTGAGACAAAGAATTATTGATGAATGTGAACTAGTACGTGGAGAAGTCCTGGAAAGAGTGACTCAAGAATTTGTTAATAGGATGGCATATTGTCAGCAAGTAAACGGCGAGCATTTTGAAAATTTGAACTAATTTTGTTTCTCATTATTCTAAAATAATGAAATGTACACCTATTGTATAACTAACAGTGAGCTATTCCTCGTTTTTACCAATTTTTCAACACTAAATTCAGTATGTATGAATTCAAAATAACAAGCTCTTTCAAAATGAGTAAAAATATATAGGGTGTCCCATTTAAATCGAAGAAGTTCATGGCATTTCCATCAGATGCATTTTGTTCCGTTGCACTTATCTGCAAATTTTCATAAATATCGTTCTTTTCGTTTAAAAGATATTTACTTGGTTCCATACTTTATCCCTACCCTGTATAGTTTGCCTTGGCTTCCTATATTATTGCACAGTTATACTGATCTTAAATGGGAAGATTGATATCCAGGATATTCCCTTAAGGCTAATAAAATCTACGATTCAATATTTGTAATACCATATCCTCTACTTTTTTTATTCATATATATTGAGTCAATCACAAGATGGGTCACTATTTGGGCTAGCCAAAATATTAAACACCAAGTAGGCATCACATCAAATGTAACTTTTGTCATTCTGACGATGATGTGTAAATATCGAAATAATTATCTGTAGTAATATCACCGGAGAGTGAGAATAAATTGAAAATAATTTGATAGATTTTAGAAAACTTATTGCCAGGCAATAGATACGAGAGCCCGAAGGACTCGAGTGGCTATTGCCAATTGAGAGAAACGTCAAAAAATAATCAATACAATATCTCAGATTTTCCAAATATTTTCATTAAATACTGTAATTAATTAGAAACAGTTAAGGCGAGTTCATGCATCGTTCATTATCATTACATTTTCATTATATTTTAATTACATTTACACTAGAAAAAGTTGATTATTATAGTTCCCTATAAGATGTTCATGCAACCACATTATTGAATTTCAATTACACTATTGCAAGTTGGTCTCCTTTCAACTGTAAATCATAATTACATTATATTTTTAGTGAAAACCATGAAATCGCGTGCACCAAAAATGTTTCAGCTGTCATTCCCAGGTTTGTTTTGATTTATGTTTTGTCAGCTTTCAGTGTTATCATTTTGAACAACAATAATAAAATCGCCTGAAGGCATTTTTGTTGATAATTTTCCAAAATCATATTGAACCAAGGAACATTAATTGACTTGGAGGGTCAACATACTCATCTTTATGACACCGACAGTTCAAGAACAAGCAAGCAAAATACTTGGTCAACAATTGCAAGCATAATGGACTGCTCCAGTAATGAAAATAATCTATTATTTCTCATTATTAATACCTTCTATTTCGACCAACCACTAATAGTTTCAAAAATAGTGACGCTTATAATATTCCATCACGTTTTTGCCGTGAGAACCTCATAATTTCCAAATAATTGCAAATAACCGATAACACAACAACAAACGATTGAAATATGACATTTATCAACTGCCAGTCTTGTCACTCTCGTCACTCTTGTCAGTTCATGCGCATTTGCAAATCCATAATTAACTCGTTCCATGAACTGGTTTCATTATGCAGGGAAAATGTAATTTAAGTGTAGTTATAATATAATGAAAATGTAATTATAATGGACGTTACATGAATCTGCCTTAAGTTTCATTTATATGAGTAGTGTAGAACATCACTTACATCAATACAAGGCCAGTTTTAAACTCAAATTAGACGTACCCGTAGCTACAGTGAATCTTAAAAAAGCAGTATCTGGTTTTTGGACCTCTAGTTTCGGCTGCAATGTTTCGTTATCCTCAAAGCTTGCGGCAGGTACATATTTTATTCCTTGTAATGTTGATCTTGACTTTTCGCTGCCCATTGGATGTTCTATACTTGAATTCACTATTCCTTGAGTTGAAAAAAATTAATTAATTAACAGAAAGATATTGTGCAAAAATCTAATGCATATTACGACCCAAAGTCAGAAAATTGGATTTCCGGGCGTACGCCAGGGCACCCAAATTTCCTACCGCGTTTCGTATATTATGCGTTGTCGGGAATATTTTTCTTAATATGATTTTGAGACCAGTTTTCAAAAAGTTCTGCAATTGTATCTTCATGATAATTCAAACTTGAATCCTTAATATTCTTTGCAGACAGAAGCAGACAATTTGGAACAAATTCGTTTTCTGATCCAGCGTAAATAATAGTTATGCGCTTTCCTTTTTTTGAAGGTGCCTTGGTTTTACAGTTTTTACTGGAATCAACTTATCCTTTGGATACTGTATAGTGTGTATCAAACCACGTTTCGTCCAGGTAGATTATAGATCTGTTTTCGGATCGGTACTTCTTAATGTCCTGAAGAAAATTGAATCTCCAAGTGTGCAGTCTTTGCGATTCCTTTACCACTTGTTTTTTGTCAATTTTACGATATTTGAATCCCATTTCAGCAATAACTCTATGGAGGGTGGCCCGGCTAATAGTTATGTTGGTGTCATCTTCTTCTAGCTTCCTTTTTAGATTGTCCAAAGTAGGAACAATCTGGCTTTCATAGAGGGAATGTATTTTTCTTCTTATCACATCCTGTTGGTCATTGTCCAGACGATGAGATTGAAAATCACTGAGTTTTTTTCTTTCACTTAATTTTTCATTGTTAATAATTTCCTTTATAGATTCACCACTTACAAAACAATCATACACATTTTTGACAATTTGCTTTGCATCTAATGACAAGTGTTTTCGACGCAACATTCGGAAAAAAATTAATGATAACTTCTAGGTAATACTCGTATAGAAAGCTCTTTGAAAACGCACGCTAAAACGGAATATTTAATACTGCCAAATGAATGCAATGCAGCCATCATACACCCGATACAAACCTGATGGCCCGCCCTTACCTTATCACTCGACTGTTCTTGGGTTTCATTTCAGGTAAACTTATTTTAAAAAGGACGTAAACGGTCGTATTTAGATGATTGCAGGCAAAAGCTAAGACGATATACTTTGAGACAAATACTAATACTTACGATTGCTATCGAAATAATTCTAGGAGAATGTACTACACACTATTGGTGAAATTTTTAGAATAAATAACAAACATACTATACCATGTACAATGCATAACATTTTATCTAGATTAAACATGCTGATAAACCGTAAGCATACAATGTTTATATATAGAAAAAATACTACAGAAATAAAGAAGGAGTAATTTTAATGTAAAACGAGTGCCCTTGAATCACATAACTTTTTAGTTTATTGCTTTTTCCATCTCCTGACATTTTAATTATTATTTAAGACAAATCAGAGACAATTTGCTGACTTCGCCATGTATTATTGGTAAAGTTTTAATTATTTAAATAAAATATATATTACATTGATAACCAACTGACGTACAGCACATTCCAGAACACACAAGTCAGGGTTGCCCCATTTCGATTTTCATTTTTTCAGTAAATACCTCGAAAATTCAATAGATTTCAGATTTATTTCATGCTCCAAAAAATTTAGGAAAGTATAATGAAATAAGTCTAAGATGTTAAAACAATATTACCTAATAAAACAAGGGGTTAAAATTTGAAGTTGAACACCTTATTAAGAATTATTATATGCTTGCAACTTTCCCTACAGATACGTCATATAACTAAAGATGGATTTAGCAAATTTCTGATAAGATGTTTAATGAGCAAATGCCATTTGAATTTGAAGTTTGAAGAACTGTCAATGTCTAGTATATATAAATGTTTTCTTTTTGTTTACAATTTATTAGTATATTATCTGAAGCCGTGAAAGGAATGCAGTCGAAAACATTCGATATTGCCACGTTTAACTATAAAAAAGCCAAAGTACTAAGTAGGTAGAGATAATAATTAGAAAATGGACTTTTTATTATTAACAATATGGTTAAACGTTAATTCTTTAAAGTGTTTGTTTCATTGGATTTTGTATATTAACATTATTTTTTCAATTTATGAATACTAAAAGATGAACACTTTTCCAAATTTGTTATGGGCTTTTTCAAGCTCTGGCAGCGTTGTGCGAAAACCATAATTTTCACGCCCTCCGAACTAACTGTGAAATGAATCAAAGGCCCTCGCTGCTTAGCGACCAGCTGACTTCCTATTGGCAAGCGCGTGCGTGTGTTCTTCCCTCTCACTTTGTCAATTGACTGACATTGATTATCCAGTGGCGTTGGTATTGTCAGTGTCAGATTTTGAACTATTTCGTATCCATTTTTGAATTCAAGTACGATTCTCAACATTATTTGTTTTTAACAAATACCTTACCTTTGAAGCAAAACAAAAATTAGTTTCTATATATAATTATTATATAATAATAATTATTATTTTTAATACTTTTATAAAAATAGGTACCGTACACCATTGGTACGTTTTTGACAGATATCCGCCATGTTTCCTCGCCCCTTACCGATGCCACGTAGCTTCAGATAAACCTGCCAAACTATACATACCTAGCGGGGAAGTAGATCATTACAGCCCAGGCTTTGTTAGAGTCCCGAGGGTCGCTAAAAGCCGTGGATGGAATGATCCTTCCCGCGTGGTATGTATACTATTTTATTCACAATCGCTTAGTTACAAGCTTTTAAAAACAATAATTTTAAGAAAATTTGTTGTCACAATTTAATATTTTTTTGCTTCAAAGAACTTCATGAATCTGTTGCTAGGCAATATTACTAATTCATTGGTTTTGACAATTATGTCATAAAATATTCTTTCTGTCACGAAATTTTAATTTTTTTGCTCAAACAAGTACATAATGTATCATTTTGAATTAACCTGTATTCCTCCGGAACTCCAAGAAGCTGCGAATGAGGGAATAATTCCGTAGAAAAGCAAAGAAAGGTATTAACTTTTTTTTAAACCAGCATAACACAATATTGTCATACTTCAGAAAAGTGACACGTGACAAGTACTTTTCCGCCTATAACGTGGAAGTGAAAGTAAGTAATGAGTCACTTCCCTACCGTTTTAAAGATAAGAAATGTCTATATTACTGACCGATTGTGCATAATAGTATATTACGTAACAAGAGTTGTAAGTAACCCATTACGCACGAAGTGAAAAAGTTTCACGAGTGCGTAATGGGATTACAACTCGTGTAACGTACTATACTTTTTCTACGCCCATCTTTTTTCTTCTGAGTGCTCATAATTTCATCTTTTTCATTACTAACAGTCATATTCATAGGTAAAGTTGAAAAAATGTTCGGATACTATAATTTGTTGACAAAATTGACAGCATAAATGAGATGACGTTTTTTCCCATATCAATAAAAAGCGAATTATTTTTTTGGAAATTGTAAAATGTGTTGCCGACATTTAGGGGCATCACTCTTTTAATCTAAAATGTATTTCACTAATGCTAAGAGCTTTTATGTTTTTCAATTGATTAAAAGTATGTAAATAAACCAAATAAAGTATTACGTAAATGAAAATTTGATTGCAATTTGATTCAACAAATAAATCTAAGTTTTTCTATCTAAACGCACATGTATGTTATGAGATTCTCATTACGTGCATGTTATTGTTAAATGTCACTCACAAGGAATGTTGTCAGTGCGATTTTTGACGTTTACAGACATGGGCGTAGAAAAAAGAGTTTTACGATTTGACATCAAAATAAAATAAAAGCATTATGTTAATATTTTTTTCATTACATAATATTTTCTAGTTTTATTTTTTATTACACTCCACAATTTTTCAAGTTAGAGTGATGTAGATGTCAAAGATAATAGTTAAAGTTAGTTTCAAAGGAGTTGATAGCACAGAGCGGATTGACCATAAGTATTCTCGTCTCCAGCAAACACTATCCGGTCTATCAATAAGAAGTTTTTTCCACCGTCAGTTCATTCCATGAAAAATTCTCTATACTCTAGTTCTTGATAGCTGTGGCAGGTTTTCGTCATTCTGGGCAGCTTGCACAATCTTGTCCAATGTTGGTATTTCTTTTCCAAAATACAAACCATCCACTATTCTACGAACACTGTTTTTAACATCGTCGTCAATTTCTAATGGTTTTTTCCCCGGGTGAGGAATAGGTTCACCGAGGTTCCGGCATTTTCTCTCACTTCCTTCCACCTTCTTCTACCCCTATCATATCGTCATAATTGTAGATATTGGACTGATACTAATCCTAGGTAGTTAATGTTTGGGCAGGTATTATCGACACCACTGTTATCGGACCATTCTTTGTAGAAGGCAATTTGAACGGACCAAAGTATTCAGATTTATTAAGAAATCAAATAGTTCCTGCTATAAGAAATGTAGTTGGTAACAATTTTGATGACACTTGGTTTCAGCAGGCACACTTTAGTGTTGTTGTTCGAAATTACTTAAATGAAGTTTTCCAAGACAGGTGGATTGGCCAGCCAGATCTCCCGATTTATCGCCTTTAGATGGGGATATCTGAAAAACCTAATAATCTGGATGAACTGAGAAATAGAATACTGTTAACAGCCCATCACATCACATCACGATAAAATCAGGTGCGCAGTGTGTGCTTGATGGTTTCTACTTTCATTGCCCTTTTTGCCTTATTTTGACAAACTCTTGTTTAGTTTACTGTTTTAAAGCTATCTTGCACAGGGTTGTACTACATTTTTTTAAGGCAGCGAACGAAGTTCAACACCTCATTGAAGGTTGAGATTTTATAATTATAATAAATCACCAAACATCCCAACAAACTTATAACACTAAATTTCAATTGCGACCTCCGCTGTTGATATTGATAATACATCACCAAAGGTATGTGATAAAATTTTCTTACGGGTTACTTCTTGTCGTCATCCCTGAAATTGATTTTCGTGAAGAAATAAAACTATTTTGATAGTATCATTTTATTTCATCTTCTTTTAGCTAGTACTTTTTTAGAATCTCTTGAATCTCCAGTAAACTCTTTCCTTTTGTCTCCGGCAAATAAATATAAATTAATATAGCTCCTAAAAGACAACACGCACTAAAAACCCACATTGCCCAATGAGTACCAATAGTTGCAGCTATTATGGGGTAACTGAAGGTCATGCCAAATACAAGTGCATTAGATAGAGTCGTAATCAAACCACCAGCAATGGCTCTATATTCAGCAGGCAACATTTCATGCATAATTGCTATTGGAATTGGACCAATACCCAACGCATACATGCAAACATTGCAAAGTAATAAAGGAAGAGGTAACCATTGCAATTTATCTATCAAAGGAGAGTTAATGTATTTCAGATAAAAGAAACATCCGAAGAAAAACAAAGGCAATCCAGATCCTACAGCTGAAAATAATAACATTCTTTTTCTTCCCAACTTTTCTACAACAAAAGAAGTTAAAAAATAACAACTCATTTTTATTATTCCAACAATAATAGCCACATTATTCCCAGAGATGCTGGTTCCAGCGGAATTGAATAATGGGGCCAAAAAGGTCATTATTATCACTACTCCAGAGAGCAATTGAACCATTAATGGTAACAGCGCTAGCATAAATCCTATTCTCGTAACCCTATTTGTGAATAATGACATATAACCAGGACTTTTCTTTGCTGATGCTTTCGCTTTATTACTTTCCACCAATTTATAATACTCATTCTGCAGATCTACATCATCTTTGTGGCTTCGTAGTTGTTTAAGAACTCTTTTACATCTTTCTTCCTTTCCTTTAGACTGTAAAAATACAGGAGTCTCTGGTAGAAATGAAAAACATATAAAAAATGGAACCAAAGGTGCTGCTAACAGAAGTGTTAACACTTTCATACCGAAATAAGGACCTACTATAAAACAATAAAAATGTCCAATTTGTTGACATAGTCCTAAATAACACCCATACTTTGCTCTATTGTGATCTTCACAAATCTCTGTAATATAAATTGGAACTATAGAATGACAAGCACTTGAAAAGAATCCTAAGATACATCTGGAAATAACAAGCATAATTACAGAGTAACTGAATGCAACCAAAATATGAGATAAAAGTATCGCTACTCCTATCATTAATAGAAACATTTTTCTTCCAAACACATCGGCTAAACGTGGTAGTGCTAGCGATCCAATAAGGCTTGCTAGAATTGGCGATCCAGCTATCAAAGAGATGTCAGTTGTTGTGGCTGGTCCTGCTAGTGGATTAATCTCAGTATCGTTTGATATTAATTTTGGTATCACAGGGGATGTCCATACTATTGTTCCTCCACTTACTATTATCAATAATTCAGCTGAAAAAAAGTAAAAGGAAATATTTTACTTCAGATGAAGTAGAATTAGAAATTTTTATTCAGTGACAATGGATTAAAATTCCACAACTCTTTCGTGAAAGCTGGGTCATATTTTGAAGAAGATAAGATATTGAGAATATGTACGGATATTGAAAGACAGTATTAAATGCAGCAGTGTTAACGAAATTCATAGATTTAAAAATATAGCCACAAAGAAACGTAATAAATTTGTGAATTCTAAAGTTATGGAATATAAGAATAGGAAGTTGTCCAAACCGCAAAATGTTAAAATAATATTGCATTATTATAAAATTAATCAAAATAGTACAGTGTAAATATAATTTCGAATACGTTTCTCTTATGTACCTATACAGTATGTCGCTAATGTATGGAATAAATTCATTTTTTCCAAAATAAACGACTTCATTCATTAATTGTTTGTGGATTAATATTAGAGATTATGATATTTGTTATTTGCTTTTAATTTTATCTTGAGGTAGTATTACCTATTCGAAGGTATTAGTTTGTAGCATTGACAGTGGGAAAAGTGGTAAGGCAAATGTAAACGTTCGAAATTAATATTATTTGAGTTGGGATTTCTTTGAATTCAATTAATAAAGTGAAAGTACTTACTGAGTTTCAAGAACAAATAAACTGATTTTAGATTGTTTGATTTTATTTACGGTACCATATTTTTAAATATATTTCATAATTTTAATTATTTTTAGTAAAACGTAGCTAATCTATTTTTAAATTTGTAATTAACGTACGAACGACTACAAACCCGTGAAATAAATAATTTCAAAAACTAAAAATTACACTTTCATGACAGATCGAATAAAATAGTGTTATTTATACAGTATATGTCGCTAATGTATGAAATAAATCCATTTTTTCCAAAATAAACGACTTTTGAGAAAAATCCAAAAAAAGGTCAATTTTAATTTTTGAATTGTCATTACATGATATAGATGTAATGAACATTGCGTCACCAGTATTAACGTGGTGACGTAATCGGCAATTTTTTTAAATGCAACCATGTGTCTCAAGACACCTTATTGGAAAGGTCTTCTAATCGTCTTTACGACGATGTAATTATTTGAATATTTATTTCTACAGGGTCGACCAAAACTGTTTATTTGGTACAATTTTAATCATAAATTCTTATTCAATAAACTTATTGTTATGATTGTTATGAAGTTATTGTAATGACCGCCACTGGAAATGAAACAACGTAGTGTACCCAGAACCTATTTCTGTTTTTGGATATGTTACTGATAATAGTACTAAATTCTAATTTAACATAGTAAAGTGTTCAATAGTTAAATTCTTTACATTAGCATAATTTAGTAAAGAAAGTTACAAATACTGAACAAATCGAAATATTAATGATTAAAGATCTCCTTAAAAGTGGTAGATAGTCAATTTCTGAAGACAAAAAAGTTGTCGTTTTCCTTGAATTTCAAGAAAATCCCCACACCATCTAGAGCCAAGTTGCGCTGGATAATAATTTACACCATTCTACTGTTGCTAGAGTGCTGAAAAAGGAGAAGTGACATGCGTATAAGGTACATTTGGTCCAAGAGCTGCTGGAAGATAACTTTGATAGGGTAATCGAATTCTGTGACTCAATTATGGAACGATGTAATAGAGATCTTAATTTCATAAAAAATATCCTACTTTTTTCAGATGAAGCAACTTTTATGCTCAACGTCCATGTAAACCGCCAGACGTATCGATACTTGGCAAGTGAAAATCCCCATTGGATGCAGAAGTATAGGGCACAATATCATGAAAAGGTGAATGTTTGGGCCGGCATTTGAAATATGTATGTATCATGGGGTGTCATTCACTGAGACCTAAAAGATCTATTGTGCCCCCTTACTTCTACTTTATGTCAGCAACGCTTACACTTGCATTATATCAAGATTAAAATTGAACAATGGTCGATTCCCGGCTCATCTTCATAAAATTGGTGTGGTGAGATCTCCTTATTGCACTTATTGTGATAATAATGAGATAGCAGATACTAACCATTTATTTTTTGGTTGTAAAAATAATAGACAGGCGACAGACCTTTTCCTACAAGATCTACTACATTATAATAAACAATTACCAAATTGTATCACATCTCTGTTAAGTAAAGGAAATAAGAATATTTTTGACTTAATAGTTAAATTTGTCAAGACAACTAATATTAATATTGGATATACCTAGGTTTAGATTAAATACTCATATCACATAGTATGATGCCATTGCTACCAACACACACACATACTTCTACTTAGTTCCTGAGCTTCTTCAGTCCGATTTCTTAGAGGAATTTCAGGATATCTGCAGGCTTCAACTTAGAAAAATTTCCCTCTTCTATCCAATAATCTCCTAGGTGCTGTGCTCTAGGATTGTGAATTGCGGTGAAGTTTGCAAGTATGTAAATGGAGGTTTCTTCGTCCATGCCACAGAATCTACATTCTTCTTCCTCCACTATTTTGAGCTTTTTCAGGTTCCCGTTCAGGCGGAAATGTCCCGTTAGTATCCCTATTAAAACTCTTAGTGCAGTTTTACTTTGACTTATGCATTCATTTGATCTCAACGGGTTGTAGTCAGAATCTTTGATTGTCTAAGCCCTACTAGATCTTTCCAATGGTCAGATCTTCTCTTTTCTTCGGCTTTTGCCTATTTCTTCCAATATTACATTAGGGCGGATACCGTAAAAGGGTTCCGGCCCCCAAAAGGGTCATTGAGTCCCCCTCTTCGCTAGATGATCTGCTATTCCATTTCCTTTTATTCCAGTGTGTCCTGGAATCCACAGTAAGGTTACTATATTGATCTCGCCTAGTTCATTGAGTATGCCTAGGCATTCCCATACCATTTTAGAACTGATTATACAAGAGCTCAGTGCTCGAATGGGTACTTGATTATCCGACATTATAATAATATTTTGTCTCCTATATCCTTTGTCTATATTGAACTGGGCAAACTTTCTTATGGCGCCAATTTCCGCTTGAAATATACTTGGGGTTTTTCCCAAGCTTTCAGAGTGTTTGGTTCCTGGCCCGTACACTCCTATCCCAGTTCTTTCTATTCCTTTTGAGCCGTCTGTGTACCATTGAATGACATTCTTTCCAAGTCTGGTAATGGTATTTGGATCCCATTCCTTCTTGTTGCTCAATTCCGTAACGAATTTCTTTGAAAAGATATAACTTTTCATCATACCATCTTGTGACAGGTCCACGTTTTTTGATTTCTAGGAAGTAAGGAGGTTTTTTTTTTTTATTGATTGTGTGTGTGAGGTTGAGAATCACTTCCATGGCTGCTCATTTAAAAAAAACTATATTATTTCACTTTGATCAGTTTTGCCTCAATGCCTAATGTGTCATGGAAAAAAAACGTTGCTGTATATGTCGCTTTCTGAATTATCATCTGTTGTGGATTTAGAATAAACAGTCGAAACAGCTTTGTTATAATTACCGATTTATCAGTTTATTATGTTTATTTACCAACACGAAAGGCAAATCTAATTACTTTGTAGTACATTAACAACATTAGTCATAGGCACTTATTTCATAATTATAATATCCAAAGTACTCAAATCAACAATATTCCAGTAACTCAAACAGCAGTGATATCAGCGTCGTAGTTTCAATGTTTTCAAGTGGTCGGTGTAACCAGACTCGCAGCCTCAAAGGACCCGTAGCCAGTGGCTGGACTGACAAAAAATACAAAATAGATTATTAATCATATACACACAAGAAACAAAAATATTCGGGTCCCAAGACCGAGAGAAAATTAGCTTTCTACTCATAGAAATAAATTTACATTATTATATTTTTATTTTGAGCCTTTACATTCAACGTATTTCTGGAGAAACAGTTTGATGATTGTTTATATAAATTGCATGAACCTATAGTATATCTTTTTATTTTTACTCTAACATAACTTTATAATTTTAATTTCCCCCATTTTTATTCACTTAATTCCAGTTTCCTGTAACAATTGTCATATTTAACTGAAGCGTGGTATCAATAGAAGTCAAAATAATAGTATAAAACTATTAAAACAAATTCACTTTCCAAAGGGTAGACCGTTCACTAGGAAGCAACATCTACTTCTCGGGCTATATGCCCCGCAGACAATGAATTACACTTCCAAGTTGAACGGGGTTGTTATATAATATGCAATATAGAACCAACCATTCTGGTTTATAATTAGAAGGGACAATGTCACTTGCAGACCGGTTTCGGCGTATTTGTGTCTCATCAGTACAAGGTAGATATTGTCCGTCCAGAAGCTCTAAGAGCATAATCCTGGACTGAACACAACGCTGAAATCACATTAATACATTAATAATGCCCATATTCGCAGTATACCCATAAGCGAAGCTTAAGGGTTAAGCAAGCTTAACACTTTAGTTTTGTATGCACCACATCCACAAACGTTGTTAAGCGGTCAAATTTGGCGGCTTTATATTTTAAAGCCAGGCTTATTTTAAACATAATTACAATAACCTCACATTTTAATATTTGTTTTGTCCAGATACAATATTGTGTTATAAATGTGAAGGTTCGTGAATAATCTAAATTCTTGATATTTGTCTTGTTTGGCATTCCATTAGAATTGAATTTGATGAATAATGATGGAAATTGATGTTGAAATCATGCTGGAAGACGAAAATGGTATATTAGATATTATTGATTTTGGATTCCCACGAAGACGTTTTAAGAGGTCCAACAATTTTAAGGAGATGGTTGATATCGCCTTCTATAGAAGATTCAGACTGACTAAGCCTACAACACTATATAAGCTGGAGCTCATAGAAGATGCTTTAGAATTCGAAAACGACTTGTAAATACCTTTTTTTAATACAATTTAAACACATCTATAGTTAGTACTCTATCTAATTTATAGGTGGGTAGAAAATACTATAATTATGATATATTTAGATCTTATTGGTTTTTTTATCTTCTATTATGGGTGCATATTTAATAGCTATAGTTCTTAACAAGTGGAACTTCTCCGTAGTAGTAAAGTTTGGAACTCTTACTTTTCCCCTCACTTGTCAATAAATATCAAAATACGCAGGCCTTGACAACTTTAGTAAATATCGTAAATACTAAATAAAACCAAACATTCGGTTCACAGTTACAGTTCACACATACTTTGACAGTTGATACTCAACATAAAATATTCAAATACCCTAAAAAATACAACGTTGCCAAGTTTTTTCAACGCTCAGTTGAGCCACACATATTGTTCTGCGGTGCATAACGCAAAAATTTAAGCTAGGCTTGAGTTTTAAGAGGGCTTACGGAAGCTTCACTTGAAAGAGAAAACGGAGAATACGGGCCTAAACTCTGTGAAGGGAATGCTAAGAATGCGATAATCGCTATATATCCACAACGAACCATAAACCAAAATTCTATATTGATAAAAACCATCATCCAGGTTTTCTCATTATTTTTCATTGGAATTGTTGTTAATCAATACACAAAACTGATTTAGACATATTTTTTTTAAAAATGATCACATCACAAAAAAACTAATCGCGATTCTTCCTAGGTACTGAAAATGTTTAACTTGCTCCATTCTGTTCGTATCTATTCTAACATTTATCTTCAAATGACCATAACTTTCAATTTGTTTTCGTTTATTTTAATTCCCATATCTACCATTACCGTACTCCATACATTTTTGTTTTCTTGTAGCTCTTTTCAATGTTTTGCCATTAATATAAAATCGTCTGCAAATGCTCCTTCTCTGATATTTACCCTGCACAATTTCAAATAACCCGCACATACTTTTTTTTTCAATTATATGATCCGTGTTAATAATAAATAATTATAAAAGAGCTTAGGCTCTCTCCTTGTCTATTTATTGTCTATGTATATAATATACATAGATTTCAGGCCCACGTGGCTTGTTGTCAGATTTTTCGAATTTTGGTTTGCAGTTGGAGGTGAAGATGTCGCTATTGTTACAACTTTTACATCTCCGTTACTGGTAGACATGTATTGATTGTGATGTTAGTGTTTCCTTTAGTCCGGAATTAAGCTCTTAGAGCCTAACCTTATACTGATGAGGCGCAAATACGCCGAAACCGGTCTACAAGTTGAGTTGTCCCTTCTAATTGCAAACCAAAATGGTTGGTGTTAAATATCAGGTAGATATACCAACCCCGTTTGACTTTGAAGTGTAATTCAATAGCCGTCGGGTTCTATAGCCCGGGAAATAGTTGTTGCTTTTTAGTTCAACGGTGACTGTATTTGAAAAATATTCTTCAAAACTTATAAGGCGCTAGAGTAATTATAATTATTCTGCGATATGCAATGTTTAGGTTGTTTGTCGTTCATATTTTGGAGTTTATACCTCCACAAATATACAGGGTGTCACAGAATAACTATTCCTAATTTTCAAAAATGGCAGAGGGTACTTTAATAAGCATTTTTTAAACAATTGCATCAAGAAAGAGTAGTTACTTATTAAATTGTAGCAATTGAGTTAAACATTATGCTAGATATAATACTGCATCAAACTTAATAAAAATGTTACGACGACCATTTTCGATACACAAGTGACAACGATGTGTAATCGACTGCCGAATTCTTCGAAATAACTGTGGCCATTCACGAATATCATCAAACTCCAGGATAATTCGGGCTACTAATTATTTTTCCGTTTTAACAGTTGCACGTATAAACCAGTGATTTAATATGACCCCAAATACAAAAATCAACTGGAGTTATATCTGGTGAACGTGCAGGCCAAGGAATTTAGATAGCACCATCATGCTGGGAAACAATATTTCTTCTAATATTAAGTGGGACATATTCAAGCAACTCTGGTAGAGTATTTGCCATAAAAATCCTATATACGTGACCATCTAATCGTGCAGGCAGTAAATATCGTGCCACTACAAAATTGTCAAAAATCCCAGCCCAAATATTAACAGAAAACTTCCACTGATGATGTAACCTGTGGATGGAGTGAGGATTTTCTTCACTCCAAATGGTACTATGGCCTCGTCTGTCCATAATACACTTTTAGGAAGTCTTGTTTCGTCGTTAATTTTATCCAAGTATCATTCAGCAAATTGAAATCTGTTGGGGTAATCAGCTGGAATTAACGATTAACGAAATTTGTAATATGATACATTTTCAATCAAACACTATTTTATCTAATAAAGACTAATTTGTGACATGTAAAGTGATAATTAAACACACTTATCTAATAAGAAATAATTTGTGACACACGTGAAAGTACGAAAATAGTTTCAATTTTATTTCATTTTTTCTCGATATTTAAGAATTTCCGGACACTATTTTATGAATAAAAAATGTTTATTTAAGAGCTCTCTGTTATTTCTCAAAAATTAGGAATAGTTATTCTGTGACACCCTGTATAACAGCGTGAAGTATTTTTAGTTCTAAAGTTCTAAAGGCAATAATACTTGTACTACACATAAAATTAAAAAAGTAATTTTAATTATGCTTAGAATTTTCACAAAAGGTTGCTTTCCACTTTTTAAGAAGCACAGAAATAAAGTAAACTTACCCGCGAAAACTGAACAAAATAAGAAAAGTGTGTCTGGTTTGGCTCCTTTGTCTGGCTTTAGTTTTTGAGAAAAGTTGGTTTCGTCAGCGATATATCGAACTTCTTTTTTTTCTTCGGTTGAGTCCATATTATTTCTATGTGGGTCGATTGATTATTATTTTGTCAAGAACGTTCGTTTAGAACAATAACATAATGATCTGCATACTTTATTAATGTTAGTGTTCTCAAGATATGATAACATGTACGTACTTAGTATTTACGCCTATTTTTATAATTTTTTTTTCAATATTTGCTTAATAATATCAGATTGTCATAAGAATAATACACACAGCCGCAAAATCTTAGGATATTGCTTTATATTGTGAAATTTTCGGCAAATAAATTTTTTTTATTGTTTTATTGTAAATAGTATCTATGATATAGGTACAATTTACTGTTATAACCCAGTTTAGTAGTTATTCTGTGTAAAAATTACATTATACTACTTTTATTTATGTATAAAAGTGAAATTATAATATTCTGTAATTAAAAACAATAAAATTCCTGCGTTCAATTTACCAAAAAAAACACTTGATTTTAGCCATTCGTATGTCCTCCTCGAGCATTCAGAACAGCGCGACATCTGCAAGGCATACTAAAAATTAAGTTGTCCATGTCTGCTAAAAATAGACTTTCGGATTATTCCTAGGTTTTCCCATATCTAGTACTTCTCACTGGAGCATATCCCATACATGTTTTATGGGATTCATATCCGGGGACTGCGCCAGCCATTGCAAAACATCAATACCGTGCTCATCCAAAAAGTCCATTGCGAGTCTAGAAGTAGGTAGGTATGTGGACGAGCATTATTGTGCATAAACAAAAACCCAGAACCTACAGCTGCTGCATATGGAATGACAGTTAGTTGTAGGATGGTATCACCGTACGACATACGCGTCATAAAACCGTCCAGTAAAATGAGATCAATTCTTCCGCCAACACTAATACCCCCCCAAACCATGATTGTACCGCCTTGGTAAGAATGGACTTCCTGGGCAAATGCTAAACTGCTTATACGGCCTGGCTCTCTCCAAACACGTACTCGTCTCGAGTCTGGATAAATTCCAATTCGAGAATCACCACTGAATAGCACGTTAGCCCAATTGCCGTTTATCCATAAAAGGTGTTCTTGTGCCCACACTAAGCGAGCTCCTCGATTTTTTCGCGTTAGTGGAGGAACTCTCAAAGGGCACCTGACATTTAGGTTGATCACCTATCACGCACTGTATCGGCCGACACTTCCACTTGGTGAACCTCTTGGAGTCTAATTTGAAGCTCAGAAGCAGTTCGGTTTCTTCTAGCAGTCAACTGCAAAAAACGATCTAGTCTCGGGGTAGTGATTCGACCACGACCCCCATGTCTTTCCGCTACATCACCTGCTTCGCGATATCGGTGATGTAACCGTGAAATAACGCTTTGGGTTGTACCAATTATTCTAGCAATGTCTACTTGGCACATCCCAGCTTCAAGCAGACCTATTGCCTGCATCATTTCATCGCGAGTTAAATGCCTTCTTTTCATGATTGCTAACACTATATACGACTTTCTTGATATATAAAGCCAGAATATTTGTTTGGTGAGACTTCTACTCTACAACTGTATGTAATTTGAAAACTAACTTGCACAAATGAAAAAATGAAGTGACAGTTAACGGAGGTACGTAATATCCATGTAAGTATTAATGTTTGAATAAGAGCGAATGTAGTTGATAGCTGATCTTTTGAAAGAACGTAGAGGCTGGTCCAGAGGCATTGTTGCAGCAGTTTGAAGGAGAGTGCGTTTATTATCCGCATTACGCAGTACATTTTGGAATCCAAATTTTGAAGAACGGACAGTGAATTGATTGTTGAAGAAAAGTAATTGAAATCATCCCACCATCCTTAACAAAATTTAAGCTCGTCAAAGATATGTCAAAAATATTGTTGTTATAGTTATTTAGATAATTCTGTTAAATAAAACTGCTCTGACATACTAACATAGATATATTGAGTGTTGATTTTCTTAATACTTCCTCCATAGTTTTATCCACAAATCGTTCGACTCACGTATTACATCCCTGAGAGCTGAGGTGATTTAATTTGGTATATTAAGTAAAATAAAATAAATGTATTAGTTGTAACTATTGATGGTACTGGCGCCCATAAAAATAAAATAATAATCAAAATAAACAGGTTATTTTCAGTTCATAAAATGCAGATACATGCAATGAGAAACGGAGCATAGGGATTTAATGTTTTCTCCGATCTAAATAGTCCACCAACAAAAAATTTCTATAAGTTTCCTTCAATAAATACCAAGTATTTAGCTGGACAGCTGGATTCAGAACTACTGCAGGAAACCCCGCCTCTTCTCCTTCCTATATTTGTTAGTTATGTGGCTATGTGAGCATCGGAGATTTAGTATTCAAGTGCCTTTTGATTTATTTTGGCCATAACGGCTTCCAAAATAAAAATGAATTCGTAAATAAACCAAAATAAGATTCTTCAAAGTAAAACAAATTGAGAATAAATTCCGAAAAACAACTTAAGTGCTAAAATTAAAAAATTAATGTATTAAAGGTTCAAAAAGTCCTCCTTGTTGACCCAAACAAAAACCGAATCTATTGAACAAAGATAATCTTGTTGTCTGAGCTGATTCGGTGTAATGTTTGCACAAAGCTGGACAATTTTCGCCCTTAATTTTATCAAATTTTGAGCCCGTTCAAAATTATGCCGATAAATTTCATTTTTTGAAAAACATCATAAAAAGAAATCATTCGGGGACAAATCCGCTGATCTTGTGAGTGACCTCCAAAATACCACGATGAAATTTCAATTTTTTCCTGAAGGGTGTACATTCTGATTTCTCTACGAATTTATTTTATTTTGAATAGTTATGGGCTTGAACAGTACTAGGATATCGACTACTGTTTACTGACTGTCTTCTAGTCTTTGGGACTTTTCTCAGGAACTGAGTAGAAGGAGACACAATATTAATAAACTGAAGCATAAGCTCCAACACAAAGTATTTGGAGTAGATCCTCCAATCGGTATTAATAATAAAAACGAAGCTTTTGCTCAAACTCGATTGACTTTTATTAATTTTGAGCATGTGCTCCAGTGTGTATTATTAAACAAAAGTATTTGCTCAACCACTGGAGCATTAAATACATTTTGTTGGAGTCTAGTCAGTAGCAAACTTACTGCCGGAGTAATTGGTACCATGGCGGAGTTTTTAAAAAATGTACGCAATCGTAAGGTGTATACAGTGCGCAGAGAAGTAGACGAAGTAAGTATTATCCGTGGGTACAATTGAAAATTTGATACAAATGGTCAAAAACCTAGAGGATGGTAATTGAAAAGTTAGAATAGGGCCTCCAAAATCGTTGAAACATTTCGTTTGCTTAAAAATTGCGACTTTGAAATAAAACGTATACGTCACATGAAAATTTGGGGGAGAACCTGTGACATATAGGTATATTCTACTTTAAAGCTTGCCTTCTGCCTTCTAAACGTTTTATAATTGGATTCGAATCTCCTTCAAGTAGTTTGTGGAGAAGCTTCTGCCATTTGTTTAATACAATAGGTACATTTCCAGTTTACTTTAATTCGGTATTTTTTACCGGGTTTTCATGTTGTTCATAGTTTTGGTGCAATTCTTTTTTTATTTTTTGTACACAATCTTCCTTTTTTTGTTTTGTGATTGGCACCTGCGATTTATTTAATATATCAGGGTGTTTTTCAGTAACTGAACAAATGCCACATCAGATACATCGTGTTACTTTCCATGTTATAAAATCACACAACTGTGTGTCGCCGCGCAAAGCTTAGACACATCGAAACATGCATAGAGCATTTGCTCACGATACTTGAGCATTAGCAATGGAGTTGAGCAATTATTTTTACCAACATGAGTAAAAGCTTAGACTCCGACCTTATACTTCGAGTATATGCTACGTGCTTAGACTCAGGTTTTATTAATACCACCCAATAAGTCTTTCAACTTTCGGGTTTCAGTGTTTGTCGCCTCAATAAACATATCGCTGGCCCCGGGCAATATAGCGGTAAACACCGGTTACGCCCTTTTTAATGTTATTCGATTTTTGGCTTCTCTGAGTATCAGTCTATCACTCTTATTTTTTTCAGTTTTTTTAAATAATATTTCTGTAGAATAAATGACAATAACAGCTTTATTGCATGGAAAATTTTCTTACGACTAAGTTATGTACTATTGCATTACTCTAAATAACATTACACAAAACACCGGTGAACATCTTTACACAAAATTTCTAAACAAAGAGTAACAGTAATAAATTTAACCGCTTTTTTGGAAATAAACGTATTATATCAATAAACTGTAAACATTTAATACGAAGTAATCACAAGAAATTTTATTCTGTACAAGCTATTACGCCTTTCTTCCCTGAAATTTAATGTAACCCCGGCGCCGTACTGTCGTGTTACGCTGAACTCCATCCCTTTCACTCCTACGCATAAATGATTACCGCATGCTTTCTAGCATCATTTTTTAGGTGAACAATTGATACAAATAATAACTCAATTCGGCGGGCGGTGTCAGTGCAGCGTGTGACGTCGTCTTGCGCTAATAATGTCCTTTTAGTGCGATTTAGTGGTTTTGAATATATTACGAGTATACTAATCTTAATCCTTAGATCTTATAAATTGTGTTTTTTTAAAATGGCAAGACGATTACCAGCAAAATCTCGAGCAAGAAGAATGCTATCCATGGTTGACGGTAAGTGATTAATCAGTAAGATGATTAGGTATGATAATATTGATTATTATTATTCTTGTAATACCTACCTACCTACCTACATCCACTTATTGTCGTGTTTCTATTATAGTGCGCGCGGAACTAGTTGGCCGCGCCTGAGGTACGTGAGCGGTGAGACAGGGGAGGGCGCCATTGACAAAATTGTCAGACTGAGTTAGCCGTCTACTTATGTAGTTTGTCGACAAGTTCGATATTTTAATAGGTAAGTAAGTACCCTTTTGTTTTGTTTTAGATGCCATAAATCTTCCCTGTAATGGTGATTATGAAAACACAGAAGAAGTCACCATTTCGAAGAGTGTGGAAGACGTAAACGTCACTGGAACTCATAGCCCAACTTTACAATGTCTTTCTCCCAATTTCGATTTACAATCACATTTATTGCAATCCTCTTCTACTATTTCCTACGAGTCTGCTATATTCGATAATGTCGACTTTGTAGCTTCTCCAACTTTAGTATTTGGCACACCTCGTCACCGGAAGAGCAGATTTAAAGAGAATCTTGTCACTGGGTCTATAGAATATTATAATGTGTGTGAATCGACAGACTTTACAACACTAAGTGACACAACGATGCAACAAGCAACATCGGTACTACAAGTAGCAGAAACGTGCGTCCAAACTACACCCCAAGAAGAAAATATACAATACACAACACTGGAAACCGTACGCCAAGATTTCACAATAAACCAAAATATTTTATACACAACGCCGGTGGATAATGATAATTCAAATATTTTGACTTTACAATGTGAAAAAACTGCTATCGAATCTAATGGTTGCAATAATACTATAAACTTGGGTGCAGATTATTTCTTAGTTGAAAACCAATCTACAACGATAGAAAATGTTGACATCGAACCTAATGATTGCAACAATTCTATAATTTTACATCCAGATCTCTTAGTTGAAAACCAATCTACAACGACAGAAAATGTTCCATCCGAATCTTATGTACCATCAACTACCAAAGAATTAACTAGAAAAAGAATGCGACAAGAAGAAATTTGGGAAAAAGTTAAGAATAAAAAACAAAAAAATTCAGGCGAAGCTTATACTGGTAGCAATTCAAAAAAAAAGTTTGATTCCAAAACGATGAAGAACGCCTGTAAATGTAATAAAAAATGCGGTGAAAAGATTTCTCAAGTCTCTCGGCAGGCTATATTCGACGAATTTTGGAAACTTAGTGATCACGAGGATCAGTGGCATTATATCTTACGACATGTGAATACTAAAAATATTAAAAAAATGCAACTAGTTAGAACAAAAAACAGGACACAAACTATTAGCTATTTTTTCAAGATAAATCGATCAGAATCAGTTGACGTTTGCAAAAATTTTTTTTTGAATACACTTAGCATTAGCGAAAAAACAGTATACACAGCAATAGAGAAAGGAAAATCTGAAGAAGTCAAAGATAACAGGGGTCAGCATGAAAATAGACCACGGAAAATGAGTGTTTCAACCGAGCAAAGTGTTATTGCACATATAAAACAATTTCCAGTTAAAGAATCCCATTATGTCCGAAGAGATACTAAGAAGTTGTACTTAGAAGAAACACTGAACATTTCCAAAATGTACAGGCTGTATTCTGATGAATGGTTTAAGGGTGAAAATTATCCAAATGATGTAAAGATGGCCACAAAACGACAATATGAAACTGTGTTTAATACAAAATTCAATTATTCTTTTCACAAACCTAAAAAAGATATGTGCGGCCAATGTACATTGTATCGTCAAGCTGATGGTGAAAGAAAAGACCAACTCCAAGAAGCTTACACAAAGCACATCAGAAACAAGGAATGTGTTCGTGAACTCAAAACTAAAGATAAAATAGAAGTCGATTCTACGACTACTGTCGTCGCTATTTATGATCTGGAAAAAGTCCTGACGATTCCTCAATCAGAGGTAGGAATCTTTCATTACAAGCGAAAATATCCTATATATAACTTTACGATTTACAACTCACTAAGCGGAAGAGGTTACTGCTATCTTTGGCACTATCAAGTGGCCAAAAGGGGTGCTAATGAAATCGGCAGTTGCGTCCTAAATTTCATTGAAACTGAGAGCCAACGTGGTATCAAGAATTTTATATTTTATTCTGATGGTTGTGCTGGGCAGAATAAAAATAGGATTATCTTTGCTCTTTATTTATATTTGTCCAAAAAGTATGGAGTTAACATAATACATAGGTACTTTGAAACTGGCCATAGCCAGTCTGAAGGAGATTCGATGCATTCTCTTATCGAACGCGCAAAAAAGAACCACACGATTTATACTCCTGATCAAATGTATGGCATAATCATGAATGCCAAGATCAATGGTGAAAAATTTCATCTTAAGGAAATGGAACAACATAATTTCTTCGATTTAAAGGAGTTAATGGACAAAAGACACTGGTTGCGGGCAGACCAAACTAATGAAAAAGTTATGTGGACAAAGATTCACGAAATCAAGATTACTCAAGCACATCCAGATGTTATTTATTTAAAGTATAACTTTAACGATGAGTATATTTCTTTAAATACTGCATCAAACACCAGATCTTCAAGAGGAAGACCCAAAAGGACGCCAGTGACTGATGTTTCAGGAGATGAACTGAGAAATCTGTACAGAGAGCCAATCGCCTTACCAAAACCACTTTACGATGATTTGATGAGCCTCTGCAGAACTGAAGCAATCCCGAAACATTATCATACATTTTATAACAATTTGCATTGTGTTGGGAACTCTGAAGAAGAAATCGATATTGAAAGCGAAGATTCTAATTAAAGTAGCATAATATTTTTTTTCTTTTGAAGGTTTTGACCATTTTATTTTTATTTCCAAAGTATAACAGTTAATAAAAATTATGTGATTTTATTGAAATTAAGGTAGCATAGTTTTTTTTTTCTTTTTTAAGTGTTTTTTGTTTGTTTCCAAAGTTTATTAATTAATAAAAATTATTGTGATTTTATTCAAATTAAGGTAACATAGTGTTTTTTTTCTTTTTTTAAGGGTTTTTGTGTGTTTGTTTCCAAAGTTTATTTAATAAAAATTATGTGATTGAAAGGTTTTTTTATACAAAATATTAAACCTTCTACTGTTAGCGAAGTAGACACAATAGTTAAAGAATGGCGTCAGACCGATTCAGTCGGGGTTTACAGACGAAGGGATTCATTTAAAACTTAATTAAACAAAAATTAGGTAGTAGTAACATTTAAAAAAATATATAATTATAGGTATATTATAAAAAATACTGTCTAAAATGGTTAAAAATAAAAACAAATCACATTATAAGGCCGGTCTGTTACAATGGTTACATAAAAATATGTTTTTTGATAGGATTCTAAAATAGCGATTAGTGGATGATACAGCTAAGATTTAGCTATAAAATTTCACTGAAGAAGGTGGTAATCGGCTGGTACGCTCGAGATAGAAAGTGGAAATTACGTCGTATTGTTTTCTTACATTCTTGGATATCAGTGGTCGGTGTGTTTATAAAGTCATTAATGATGTTGCAATTGAAACAGTATCGTCTATAATTTGTATTATACATTTTTTCAATTATTTAATTAAATATTTATACCATTACAATTATTTTTAAAACGTTAAATTGGTAAAAAAATCAGCTTTCATTTGACATTTTGAACGCCTGTTTTGGATCATTGTACGCTGCACTATAAACAAATTAGCTTCTTTTATTTCTCCTGTAAAATTCTATTTTTGATATTACTGCTTTATTGCCCGGGGCCAGCGATATATACTTCCTAATTAATTGACATAAGAAACAAAGCGTAGAGAACCACACGACACATTCAGGAAAATGTGTAAATCTCCAGAGCTGCATAAGTGTAGAGGGAAATAAATACCTTTCCTTCGTCTTCTAACATGCAAACAAAAAGCGTTAAAGTCCCAAATGCTGAGCATATTTACAGGATGGTCAAATTTTCACCATGCCCGGATCAATTTAAATAACTATTCAAAACTAGAAGCCTTTAGCTCGGAAATATTCATCCTAGAAACTGGAGGAATGAAGTTTTGATACTTGTAAGTCACTTTTGTTGTCTGGATACAATTATTTACAGAAGCTTCCTAATACTTATGTGACGGTTATTAATGAAATACGCGTACTTTCACGTGATTAAGTAATAACTTTTGTGACTTTGCTTGCTCTAATAATATATGGTAATCCATGAATAAATACATTTCCATAAAACAAAGCAATACCTCGCATCTCTTTATCTCAACTAGTTTAAATAAGAGTAATCACACATCATTATTTATTGCGTGTTTCTACAATTCACTCGAAAGGTAGATATTCATTAATAATTGAACCGACTATGTAAGATTTTCATTTTTAATCCAATATAATATATGACGAAAAATACTTGCCTTCAAAAATAGCTAGATTAGATTTTTCATTCGGGAATAGTAAAATGTCATTTTGTGTAAAGGTCTTCGAAAAAAGGTATGTAGAATGTAGATGTTGACGAAAAAATGTAATATGCACCTCGCCTTCATGGTTTCAATTTGCTGGCTCGAATATAATACACTTTTTCGTCCTTGGTACATAAATAAGATAAATATGTAGACCAGGGTAGAAGCCTTTAAAAATAATAAAAAGTGAAAAAAAATAATAGTAGGATAAAATCCATTGGTAAAGGAGGAGAATATTATTAAAATGGAAGGAAAAATAATTTACGGGCGATCTGAGGTCGGGAAGGGGAAGGGGGTGAGTTTTTAAGGGTAAAAAACGGTTTATCTCGATTTCCGGCAAAACTACAAGTCCTATAGAAAAAAGTCAAATGACAAAGTTGTAGGTGATAAAAAGATCTACAACGTTTGTATTCACACTTTTTTCACATATCCTAAGAATTTCTGTGGAAAATTGAAAAAAAAACAAGTTTTTGGTTTTTTATTTTTATCTTCTACAAAAAAATTTTTTTCACGAAATTTGTTGAAAACTTCCATTTTATGTCCCAAATAAACTGTAATTTATTTGATTTGAAATATTTATTTTTTCACCTTATTTTGAATTAATATCGAAAAAGCACCCGTCAAAATATCAGCTTTTTTCAAAAAGTTGGTGAGCTTTCTGTTCGTTGAAATCTCTACTTTTCGATGGTGTAAAAAAAACATATTTTTATGGTAAATCTTCTCAGAAAATGCAAAAAATATTGTAATGAATAACGTAGCAGAATAAAGTATCCAAATTCAATAGTACGATGTACATTTATTTTTATATATTATGAGGTTTTCTACGACATAAATGTAATTTAAATTTAACAAATCAAATTTTTAATTGAAAAAGTCACATTTTGTAGATGAAATTGTATAAAAATGGCATTAAAAAAATTTTTGAATTCCAGTTTTTTTTTTATTTCTTGCATTTTCTGAGAAGATTTAATATAGTAATATATTTTTTTAGAGATTTCAACGAACAGAAAGCACACCAGCAATTTGAAAAAAGCTGATATTTTGTCGGGTGAATTTTCGATTGAAAATTAGAGTGCTTTTTCGATATTAAGTCAAAATAAGGTGAAAAAATAGATATTTCAACTCAACAGTGTATTTGGGACATAAAAAGGTAAGTTTTCATCAAATTTCGTAAAAAAAGATAAAAACCCAAATACTTCTCCTTCTTCTTTAAATTCTCCACATAAATGTTGAGGATATGTGAAAAAAGTATGGATACAAAAGTTGTAGATCTTTTTATTACCTACAACTTTGCTATTTGACTTTTTTGCTTACTACTTGTAGTTTTGCCGGAAAACGAGATTAACCGTGTTTTAACCTCAAAAACTCACCCCCCTCCCCTTCCAGACCTCAGATCGCCCGAATTGTTTTAAAAATTAGTGACCCTGGTCTAATGGGACTTACGTCTCTCCAGTACCACCTTTGCAGATCTATTGTGTGCGCTCTCCAGTTAATCTAAATTTCCTTCTCTAGAATCGTCCTTATTACTAGACTTCGAATGGCAAACCTCAGGTACTCCATATACTGAGAGGGTTGTGGTTTTTCCGCCCCTATCATTGAAAACCTCAGCCTAGTCATGCCTTCGCAGTAGCACAGTATGTGTACTGAGGTTTCCTAATTTTCTTGGCAAAAACTGCATATGGTTGTGTTTGCTAATCTGATGTTATTAACGTGATTGTCAAGTCTACAATGTCCTGTCAGGAGCCCAACCAGGATCCAGATTGTTTTCCTATTCTGGCTCAAATAGTCCGTGGCAATTATGGATGGCTCTATTGATAGCTAAATTTCCTGCAGCAAAGGTTGATTCATAATCCACTGTCTGAGTCTCTAGTTTCTGCAAGGAAATGCGATATTAGATGGTACGCCTGACAACATCCTTGAAACCTAATTATTTGTAGATATGCTGTCCTCTAAATATCCTTCAGCAACTGCAGTGATACTGTTCCATCCACCCATAGCCCTTCAGCGTTGTCATACTTGCTCCTGCTTCTGCAAAAAGAGTTGCCTACGTATGACGTGACCATTGATCAGTGTACTTTTCAGGGTTGATCAAACCTAAATATTTTGAAATAATACAGGGAATTTTACCAAATGTGTTTTTCCAACAGCGGCCTTTTTCTCTGAACGAAGCCAGCCCATCAGGAAAATCAACACAATGTTTTACAGATGTCTTACTGTCCATGCGGCCGTTAAAGTTAAACTTTTCAGAATGAAGATTTCATATACAGAGCTGTGTGAATACGATCGAAGTTTGGATGATCTAGAACACTGTTTATTTGGATGTTATCGCGATAGTCATGCAACCCAATATCTCATGCAAGCTCTTCTTAAAGAAAACGTGTCCCTGCCGCTAACCGTCCCCTCACTATTTTATTTAGGGTGTAGAAATCTCGCAATCAAAACCATTTTGAGGAAATTCTTAAAGCAAATTTTCATTTTAACCTGCAAATGTAAACATGTAAGTAGTATGTATGAGGTACTGAATAAATCTACTATAAATAATGATGTACCTATTGTCTCTCCCTTTGTTATTATTATTCCTCCTATCCATTGCCTGTCTTGTTTGTGTATATTATTATTATTAAAGTTGCTATGCGGGCACCTTAGCGTGAAAAGAGTATCCCCTATTTTCCTCTTGCTGTTTTTCTTTTATATTTTGTTATTACTCTATTAGATGGAGGTAAGAATGACTCAATGCATGAATTAACTTGGGACCTTTACTTTTACATTTGATTTAATAGTTTGCTCCAAAATTGTCGTGGCTAAAAGGGTAACCAACGTCCAAGGCCAAACAAACGAAAAAAAAACAGAACCCTTGTCTTTTTTCTGAGTAGCCATGTGGCTGCAAAGAAATATAATCTCTTATAAGTTTCAAACTACTCTTCATTTCATCTTCATCAACAATGATGAAAGCTTTGAAGACTAATTTTCTATCTTCTACGTGAGTGACTAACATATTGCCTTCGACATCCACCAAATACACCAAATGATAATCTTCATTAAAAACGGTTCATTCTGTGCCTCATCAATAAAATGTAGGATATTTTCCTTAGATAACATATTGGATTTATTTGGTTGGTACCCTTTTGACCTTTGCTTCAAATACTCGCATAATTTGTGAAAACTACAAATATTAATATTCTTATTTACCATTAAAGTCTTCTTTATCATCGAATATTTAGCAGACAGAGCTCGGGGAAACATTTTTGGATAGATCATTAAATTACCCCAACAGCACAGTTTCGTCTACAATAATAATGTCAAGGTAAAAATAAAAAATTGGGAAATAAAATTAAATGAAAAAAAGATTTATTATTCAAAACATACACGTTTGTATGCACCACAGGTAATAGTAGTTACAGTAAAAATCACGAATGTTTCTCCTTACGTCGTAACTCATAAATACCCGAAGCAAGTCAATAAGACAGTTTTCACCAGCGACGCATCATTTTTAGAGGGTTTGGCATGTATTTCTGGTGATCTAATTATGAAAGAAGATAAATAAAAACCAAATTCAACATATCATAGTTAGACTACAATTTGGAGTTCCTTTTGAAAATATTCATGTAATTTCCTAATACACTCACATTTACTTTCGTCCAAACGTTTACCAGGCATTTTGTCGAAAAATATCACAATAAATGTAAATTATCTTTACCTGTTTAAAGTAATGGCAATAACGACGAACTTTGATGGTGACAGAATGATTTCCGCATAAAGTGACGTTTCACTTTTTAATTACAATCGTTGTCACAACACAAGACAGGGTGACAAACTGATAAAGACGTGGAGGCGTAGGTTAATTCAGGCACAAAAGACATACCTATGTACCTTTCCATTTGATTTAATTGGACATACGCGGTCAGTGATATCCAAATAAAGTTAGAGGGTCTTTAATACTTTCAGGGGAGTGACTTCTACTATACCTAATATTTACAACACAACTTCTTGTGGTTATGTGTGACATCGTACAAAGGGGTCTGAACAATACAAATAGATGCTGTAGGCTGTACTTAACATCAACAAAACCATCGAACGTTCTGTCAGATTTATTAAACCCAAGCCCTTTTGTTTACAGACTCAGTATTCGATGAGAATAGCAATAGAACAAAATTTTATTTTTCCATTTATTACAAAAGCTTTTACAAAAATAACAGTATACATAATACTACATCATACAAACAATAATACATTCCTTGATTTAGTTTGACATTCTTTGAATTTTTTTTTAAACAGTAAACAGTATTTATAGAGTTTACACTAAAAGAATTCTTGATTCTCGAGCTTCATTTTTTTCATCAATGTAAATGTATCTAATATTGACATAGAACAAAACAATTACCTTAAGATCCATAAAATAGGGTTTTACCTAACATGCATATTATATTTTTGATTAAATTTTTATAATAATATAATTCCATTTAAAATTATCAAATTATAACATTGCTCCAATTTTATTAACAATCAAAAGAAATAATATTATCAATAATTTTCCTCAGAGTATAACTGAGATTGAATTTAATCAATAGTTAATTGTTTAAAGCTACCATCCAGTCCAAACAGATCGTCGTAGTTGGTAGGTGCTCCAGGTCTTTTCGACTCGTCAGCTTTGATATTTTCTTGAGATTTAAACCAAGGCGTGTACTCCTCCAGCTTTTCCATCCATTGATCTGTAAACAAACCGAAAATCTTAACATATTTAAAGACAATAAACACTATTTCCGGAAATTAAGCATTCCGCAGCGCTAAATTGTTTTACCAGAAATGCTGTTTAAAAAAAATCTCACACTACTATACTTAGGACATGTCCACCAAAGGACAGGTTAACACTATTGATAGTCGCCCTGAGAGTGAACAATGGGCTCAAGCTGCTAACTTAGCGCTTACAGAATATGTTATTTGTAATCCTAAATGTCATCATGGTGATGGGCTAGGATATGTTGTGTTTTTTTGATGTTTAACCACCCTTTTGAATTTTCTCAAAAAGTCAGAAAATGTCTTAAAACTGCAAGGAATCGCTTCGGAATAGCTTCAAGTTTAGAAATTATTCTGTGAAGAGCTAAAATATGAGTTTCTTGAGAAGACTTCGAAAGAATACTTGGCAGGTATTCTTAAAGACTGAGCTTTCAATATGAAGAGAGCTAGTGGCCCCGATTATAAGGTGGGAGTTGTGAAAACGATTTGGAATATTTCCACGAAGCTTCTGCAGAAAAAGTATTTTGAAGGTTTGATTCGGAAAATAGACCAATTTAAAGACAAAGTTTTTAAGGACAGACGTACGGCCAAAGGAAGAGAGCTACAAGCGCTTCCAGAGAAAAGAAAATCCAGTTCTGTAGCTTTGACAACTGATAGATAGATAGATATTTATTCCATAAAATCACAAGATAAAGTACACAGCATATAGAAATTTAATAAAATACACAGTGTTTTTAGCCTAAGCGTTGGAAATAAGAAAAAAAAGTTCTTAGTTAAAATTTGTCAGAAAAAATCCTGAGATAGATATTATGAAAAACATACTGATGTAGTAGTTGTTTTTGTTTGTAAGATTTTTCAAATCTGAAGGTAAATGGTTATATACTTTAATACCTGAATATAAAGGGCCATTTCGAGTGCGACTATATTTATAGTTTGGAGTTATTATGTCTTGTTTTCGAGTAGGATATTTACGTCTGTCATTTGGGGTAAGAAGTTCATTTTGATGCTTGTGAATTAATAAAGAAGTTTTGGAAATATAAGTGTTTGTCATGGTCATTATTCTATTCACTTTAAAGAATGGTCTACAAGAAGTACTAGATTTTAAGTTGAAAAGCGCTCTAATTGCTCTTTTTTGAGCTATGAATACGGAGCCTGCGGATACAGCAGTCCCCCAAAATTCAATACCATATCGATGCATTTTTGCCAAAGTAACGTAAGTGACATTTCTGGTGAAAATCATGTTTTTTATTAACGTAAAGCTTCTATTGTTAAGAAGGTACTGCCAAAGTGTAGTAAGCCTAAATTATACTTTATACTTTATTTTTAACTATTTTAAAAACGTATATCCATAATTTTTTTAATTATACCCGTAAAAGAAACTCGTTTTTTCTACTAATCATTTTTGGTGACTTACGTTACTTTGGCAAATACCTATCGATATTTCATTATACTATGAAATTGAGCGAAATACACCGTTTTTGCTACAAATATGTTAGTATGTGATCATTAAGATTGTGGAAAACTATGGTGAAAACTCACTGGATGACTTACAAAAAAAAGTTCTATCAAATATCTGCCGTCGAGCTCGTGTGGCGTATTAACTAGGCAACCTTATACTCAGTGGAATTTTTCTACAACGAAGTCGACATTTATGGTGAACCATATTCTCCAAAACTGCACAGGGCGGAGAAAACCCTACCGTTGCATCTAAATGGTTAACACCGAACAAAGAATGTCAAAACGAGTGTCCAGTGCGTCTACTACAGAAGAATTTAAACAAAAAAACACTGAATATCAAAACGAATCGATTGTTATTTAACCCAAATCTGGATCAGAAGAAGACAGGAGTTTGGTAAAAAAGAGTATTAGGATTGTTATCAAGAAGGTAAAAATAGCCAATCACTCCAATCGCTCCTCCACTGTAAGCAATTTGACAAAATCTAGAGCTACCTTGCAAGCATCTATTCAAATTACTGGCCATTCTTCAACTGAGCCTCTGAAGCCATACCTAAAGCAAACAACGTTGAAAAAATGAGAGAAGAAACGCTGCCCTGCAGTACCAAGCTCATCGACAGATAACAATGTTTCACAAATTACAATAATTGATGGTTCAATATTAGGTTTGTTCCTAGAACAGTCAGATACTATCAGAAACCGTAAGATGCATGCGCATTAAAAAAATGGGTTCGTAGAAACAACTTGACAGTTGGTGATTTAAAAATACTTTGTTCGAAGAAATTTGCAGTTTCGGACCAGTTGCCAACTATCAAAATAATTCACTTATACGCATGCGCATTGCGATGCTGTTGAAAGTAACAAGTGAAGTGACATATTTTTGGTATTTGGTTTTGAGCTCATCTTCTGGTTTTGAATAATTTTCTTTTATTGTGAAAAAAAAACAACGGAATAGCAAACCACTTCCTTCTAAAATATAGTTTAGGTTAGAAAAGAACAAACATACCTTGAATGTCGACCATAAATTCAATTTAGAGTTTCAATTAATGATTAAATGTCATGCGTCATGCTCTCTACTGTCAAAATTTTCCACCCGTTCGTAGAACAAAAATTGCCAATCGATTCACAACGAATCACAAACGGAATGTTTAAGAAATTTGCAATCGATTGGAAATTCCTTTCTAAGAACAAACCTATTAATATAAAAAAGATGATTTATTATTATCCGTCCATTCATTATAATCGCGACGAATGCCACTCTAACTATCAAAAATAATCGATTATTTTTCACTCGTAGCTCGACGTCATCGTTAAAAAACCACTCGAGCTACGCTCTCGCGATTTTTGCAGACTACGTCTCGGTACTCGCAAAATAATTTATTTTTTTCGAAGCTCGAAATTCCAATTTCCAAAAATATTCGTAATAAGGTTTTTGATTTATTCAAATAATACATACCATGGAAAACTTGTAGTGGTCCTGCTGTGCCTCCAAACTCTTCAGGTAAAATATCTTTGGGTAAGCATTGGTGTAAAGATTCAAAGTTTGAATGAACATGAATTCTTTCTCTTATCTTTTCTTTCAAAAATGGTTTGATCCATGTTATGATTTTGTCAACCAGAGGAGAAACATTGACTACATGAACTTCCTTCAATTTCACTGGATAAGCTTCCTGAAACATTGATTTTGCTTATTACTACTATCAATCCTATTAAATCACATAATATTCTTCAATTTATATAAGGTTTGTTCCAACACACAAACTGTAATCGTTCCTGAATCGTTATCGGTATCGTTCTTAGGGATTTGTTACGCAGGCGCCAACTGTTTACCGTTCTAGTTATATAGTCTCCATGGTTCTAATAACGATTCCAAAATAAATAATGGTTGGAACGGTTTGGTTACTGACTCGACATAAATCACTGGAACGTATCAAACATAACCCTACTTTTATGTTTATATGGTACATGTTGTTAAGTAAAAAACTGTTTATTTATAACAGATAGCGCAAACAAATATAAATAAGTTCGCTCCCACAAAATTCAACAAATACAGAAACAACAAATCAAGGCAACTAACCAAACTAGATATGGATATATGGTACTGCGCAAGTCAGTTCCCTTGATACCTGCTTTCAGTGAAGTATCGAAATCATCGTTCTTGAACCGGTTCCATAACGATACCAAATCGGGTTGGAACAAAAAAATTATCGTTCGCTAAACGGTTCTTTCGTGGTTGGAACGCATTTTTGCCATTTCACATGCGCGTCACCGTTCCAACAACGGTTTCTTGATGTGTTGGAACAAACCTATAATTATCATATATTATGTTACTCGATGGTGAATGCTAGTCCACATTGCAGCACTTTTCAGTTCATCACTGATGTAAAACTATGTCCCTGGACCCCTATCGTGAAATCCTTTAAATCAGACAAAGAAAAATATTTAAGATCAGGTGTACTGCAAAGCAATCGCCTAGTGGAATGAGGCACCAGGCTTAAGGTAAGTCAAGGCATTTATCAAAATAACTTCTGAACTGAAAGCAGAAGGATAGGGGGAAGTCCAGGTTTATAACCATATCTTCTGTATGTTCCCTGTCGTGTATTAAACCACAATCTTTATTATATTTTTTTTATTCAACGTTCATAAAGAATCCTATTGAATATGATGCCCCTCTTCCCAAGCATGTTTACAAATACCTGACTTCAAGAACTCCCTATCTTCAACGTACTTTTGTGTTCATTTACTCGGATTTTGAATAGTCTAGATGTTTCACCTAAATAAAATCTGACGCATTCCAGGATATTTGATGTATGCAGCCTTTTCTTTTTACACTCATTGAATGATTGGATTCAAAATTCAAATAACTATTGTGAATGTTTTATACCCTGTGGATGTTTTATTCATTCATATTTGTTAAGAAATCATTCAGAGTTACTAACAAGGCCATATTGTGAAAATGTAGTCTACATATCTCCACCAGACAATTAGTTTTAATAATACCGAAACGTTGAATTAAAAAATATAAAAAAGATTTTAGTTTAATTCCTCAAAATAATTAACAAGTTTACAACCAGTTGATAACAATGGTTAGGTTCATCATCATCTAAACAGAATGAGACTGGTCGAAAACACCGAGTGTCGCCTCTTCCAGAAGAAGATGGATCGGCGGAATACTTTCTGTGCTATTGTATAGCTGCTGAGTTGCGTTTTTGCGCTCTTAGCATGTAGAAACAATAACCTTTTCACGTTCTTGTGGAAATTGATCATAAAGCGGTAATCTAATCTTTATAAAGACACAATAGACAGTCTTATCGCAGTGTACGGTTTTGAACAGAACACTCATCATAGAAGCCAAATCAATGACTGACAATATATCAATGCATACTTATGGTCAGTTTTATCTATGTTGTTCCTAGCAATTTGGTGGAATTATAAATTTGTACTACTAAACACTAAGAGTAAATACTCACTTGAACAATAACTAAGAATTTTCTAATTAAACCTGGATTAACTTTGGAAAAATGAGCAGCAGTAGCAACACTGGCATCCAAAATATAAACATCACCAGCAACACCAGTTTCTTCAGCAGCAAGACGAACATCACCGATCATGAGAACTACTTTCATGATGTCGGCTATTTCGTAACTATCCACATCAACTTTTTTAGATCTTAGTACTACCACTCGTCGTCCATTGGGTGTTAGACCTGGAAGTGGTGGTATGTGCCTAAAAAGATATAATTTTTTCACAACAATATTGATCAGCTTTCTTATAATATCAAAATATATATGGGGTTGGGATAAAGTATGGAACCAAGTAAATATATTTTAAACGAAAAGAGCGATATTTATGAAAATTTGCAGGTAAGTGCAATGGAACAAAATGCATCTGATGTACATTTTTTTGTGAATAATATACTTCCGGTTTAACCGGAAATGCTATCAATTTCTTCAGTTTAGATGGGACACCCTATATACTTTTACAGATTTTGAAAGAGCTTGTTATTTTGAATTCATACATACTGAGTTTAGTGTGAAAAATTTGTAAAAACTAGGAATAACTCACTGTTAGTTGTACAATAGGTGTACATTTCATTATTTTAGAATAATGAGAAACAAAATTACGTCAAATGTTCAAAATGCTCGCCGTTTACTTGCTGACAATATGCCATCCTATTAACAAATTCTTGAGTCACTCTTCCCAAGAGTTGTCCACGTATTAGTTCACATTCATCAATAATTCTTTGTCTCAATTCCTGTAAGTTAGTTGGTCGTCTAACGTAAACACGTGATTTTAGATAACCCCAAAGAAAAAAATCTAACGGGCTAAGATCCGGAGAACGAGCAGGCCGAGCAGACTCTATGAATCCTCTACGCCCAATCCATAGATTTGGAAAATTCGCATCCAGAAAATCCCTAACCCGTCTATCATAGTGGGGAGGTCCTCCATCTTGTTGAAAACACACATTTTCTGGTAATTGCCCATTCTGTTGAAGTGCAGGAATAATTTCGTTATTTAGTAGATCCAAATACCTGTAACCATTCAAGTCTCCGTCGATAAAAAATGGGCCTATAAGCCTATTTCCGACAATTCCCATCCAAACATTTAACTTCTGTGGATGCTGGGTATGTGCTTCATGAATCCTATGAAGATTCTCATTTGACCAATACCTTGAGTTATGGCGATTAACTGTTCCATTTAAACAAAAAGTTGCCTCATCGGAAAAAACTATGTTAGAAGCAAAATTGTCGTCGACATTACAGATGTCCATTAGCCGTTCGCAAAATTCCAGCCGTCGGTCAAAATCATCGTCTGACAATTCTTGAACCAACTGTACCTTATACGGATGATAATTTTCACTTTTTAATATCTGTCCTGATACCATGGTTTAGTGCCAAATTTGTGGTGGAAGTTTGAGGTGATTCTTCTAAATTGATTGCAATATTTTGTTTAACAGTTTCGTTCGTTGCAGTCCGCGGTCTTCCAGGTTTTAGCAAATTTTTTACCATCCCAGTTATATTAAAACGTTGTAATGTTTAAGTTACTGTTGAGCGTGATATATAGGATTTCTCTCCGGTTGCAAATTATTAAATATATGACACACTTCTTCATAAGTTCTAACACGATTACCATGACCGATCATCATTAAAATTTCAATACGCTCTTTTTCAATTAATTGAATCATTCTAAATTGTAAAATTTATTTCCGTCAATTAGAATTTGACACTTGGAGAACAAAAGACGTACTAGACAGTACTCGTTTATTTATTACTATGCATACAAACAACATCAATTAGTTTATCTAAATAGTTTTTTGCTCTAATGCAAAAAACTCAAAGGAGGTTGATTAAAGTGCTATATTCCTCGTTTTTACAAATTTTTTTACACTAAACTCAGTATGTATGAATTCAAAATATATAGGGTGTCCCATTTAAATTAAAGAAGTTGATGGCATTTCCAGTTAAACCGGAAGTATATTATTAACAAAAAAATGTACATCAGATGCATTTTGTTCCATTGCACTCACCTGCAAGTTTTCATAAATATCGTTATTTTCGTTTAAAAGATATTTACTTGGTTCCATACTTTATCCCAACCCCGTATAGTGCTTCATTGAAAAATCGTGTACACAACGTGTCGGAAACTTCTGGAAAGCCTTCGACATCATACGACTTTATATCATTTTTGAATTGCATTACTCACCCCAATTCTCTGATCAATTTTAGTTCTGGATTTGTGATGTCTCTATTGGAAAACATTTCCGGGCAAGCTGTTCTCATCGTGAAGTACATATCTAATTTTCTTTTGCATGTTTCTAAGGAAAACTTGCAGCCTCGTAGAAAGGTCATCAACCGATTTTCATCTAAAAAAACATCAATTAATGCATCTTTATTACTCAAAAGTTATCTCAAACAGCAATTCTTATTGAAGTTAATGATTGGAGATGCGAGATGTAAAGGGGATAGGAAAAAGGAGAAATATCAGGTTCTTCATATGAAGGGGAAAAGTTTATAAATAGATTAAGTAAATGTGGTTGGTGTCTCACCCCAAGTGTCAGGCAAATGAGGTTGCTTCCTTAACCATTGCTTGATATGTTCGAGATCCGATTCTCTTGTGTTGATATCTTCATTTAATTCCTTTCTTATGTTGATTTGCAGTTCTGGGCTAGGTTGAACCAAAGTCATTTTCGATTTTCTGAAATGAGAAAAAAAGTCACGAGCAATCCATGCTGAATGTATTTACTCAATTACAGTTTCCTGTAACAATTTTCATATTTAAGTAAAGAGTGTTATCAATGGAAGTCAAAATAATGGTATAAAACTTTCCAAAGGGTAGACCGTCCACTAGGAAGCAACATCTACTTCTTGGGCTATATGCCCCGCAGACAATGAATTACACTTTCACCCCCTTTACCCGTCCCTGGATCCACCACTTTGATCACGGCGATTTTTGGGTAAAAAAGGCCACGGTTTTGTGAACTTTTTCATCTTGTTCAACTCAGTTTTTGCACATTATCTGAACACCTTATCGCTATAAGTTTCTAAGTGGTAAACTAAGAGTGGCCTCGTTATATCTTGAATAATGAAATATATTTTCATGTAAGTAATAATTAACTCTTGATGATGTAAATGTTAATTGTGAAGCCAGTCGAGAACTGTATGTTATATTTCTGTTGTGGGATTTGTTATTCATTGATTTTATTTAATAAGTATGTAAAGATTCCACGTAGTGAGGGTTGAAACAATTAATTGGTTAATCATAAAGTTAATATTTTTTCATCTATCGTTAAATGAGAATTACTCGAGATATTACAAAGTTCCAAGTCCACAACCGTAATTTAAAACAATTAGTTTCTATATATTAATTTTTAATGTAAACTTACGTGTCACTTTTCAATAAACGCAACTTCTACGATTTAGATTATTTTGTCAATGGTTCATTCGAATAAATTACACTCACAGTAAGAAATTGAACTACTATCAAGGTTAACTGAAAAGAGAAATTTAATGGGAAATAAATTGGGCGTTAATATTAATAATAGTTGAATACATCAATATGAATACATTTTTATAAGGTACCTACTATTATTTGATTGATGAAAATTGTTTCAATACGAATGATTTACATTAAAAATACCTTTTTTATTCCTATAACGATAATAATGCAGAGTTAACTAGCGAAGTTTTAGAATTTTCGAGTTATTCAGTGGTAATGTGTTCTAATGTAATAGGTACTTACTATGGTAAATAAGTAGCAATTGTGTAAGCAAATGTTAAATTTTAAAATGGTTGAAAATTAAACAATAAGCTAACTCCATTTTACTATTCTGTATGCATAATAAGCTTTAAAACTCAAAACTCTTAATTGGACACCTAGCCTAATCAAAGTACACATAAAACCTCACAAACAATACAAAAAACTTGAAAATTCAAAATTGGGTATTTAAAAGGGTGGTGTTTAACATAAGAAAAAGTTTACGATGTTAAGCATGCAATTTTCCGGAAAATCGTCGAGTGAAATTTTTTTGTTTTTGTTTTTCGTTCTAATTGTTTAAATAATAAATATACAGAAAAACTCCCATTCAAAATTTGTAGCTGATGCATTTATCTACAAGTTTTGTCTAAAAAGTTTTTTGTAAATTAAAAAGTTTACGAGATAAAATTAATTTCAGTGGTATTCAATTCGTGGTTATGCGCCAAATTTATTAACCGCTCGACTTAAAAGTTAATAATTTTGTGCTTATAACATTCTGAAAAGATAAATAAACTCATGTAAAATGTAAAGAAAGATCTCAACTTTTAGATAGAAATACTTTCAAATTTGAAAAAGTAGATTTTTTGACTGTAATATCAGTTTATTATAATTCCTATTTAATTAATACTTATCCCAGCGAAAATTCCTTTCAGAGTCAGCATTACAAAATGCATAAAATATTATTATTATAAAAGCAAAGCCGTCAATATTTACAATTTTAAACGAATGCTTCTTAAAAACCTGTTTTTTTTTGCATGCTCAATTTTACTTGTTCTCTTTAGACTTCATTCAATTATAACTTTTTTCGAAATTGATATAATTCAATGAAACTGTACTACTTAGTGCCATGAATGTCATTCAATTGAAACCAGAATTTTTCGTATTTTGCCGTAAAATAACCGGTCACTGCAGAAATTTTTGTGCTTCCTGATCCAGCTCTTTACAGATCCTCGTACTACGGATTTGGGTAAACCCAGAATAAATTTGTCGTGATTCAGGATGTGTTTTCTCCATCCCTCATTTAACAAGTTTGTCAACTTTTTCATTGTTCTCGATACCCTGATGACCTAATAACGATGTTCCGTTCAATTAACGTCTTCAGTTCCTTGATGCCGTCCCATACTAGTTTTGGCTCAGGATAGCCTTGCGAGCAACTTAACTGTCTGACATCATATGGATCCGCTAGCCTCTTCTGCTGTTCTCTATCATTGCAAAATTGCATATACCTTACCTGAAATACACAGATGTAACTACACAGTATCTGTATAAAATAACTGCAAGTTTGATGCTTCAAGTCTGCTTCATTAGGTCTATATAGCTTGTTAGTGAAAGTGGGTGCGTGCTTTGCATCAGAAATGCTTCATTTGCACCACCAAAACTGCTAACACAGATCAAGGAAGACTACACAGTTCGATAGGAATCAACTTGCTTTTACATATTATTTTGGAACGTGCTGCCAGCTTCAAATGTACTAACACAACTCACACTCTATCGGCATTGTATTTATTTTGCTTCTACAAACGGTCTGCAAACGGATTGATCGTAACATGTATTTCAAATTCCACTATCGTGATTTCTGGCCTCTTAAATATTGTTGAAATATAAATAATGCTTATATTGCTTGCTGTAAAATTCATTATCCGTTTTGAAAATGGATTGATTCAATTATATTCACACTCTAATTATAGAAAACTGTTTGTAATCCTTTTACTTTCTAACAAAACTAGTTAAGCGTGGTTGTTAGCAAGTAGGACAAATTGTTAGATAATGTTAATTATGGTATAAAACATCACTGACAAAAAACATATTATTTATTGTGCTGTAACGAATTATAGAAGAAATGAACCAAATACTTTCTACTGACGCATTAGCTAAAAGTGAGTTACTGACAAAAAAAAAGATTATTATTCAAATTATTTAAATGATTTGGCAGTTAGATAAAGAAATAAATTTGTTTTAGGGTCTCAATAATTAGTCGGGAAACCCCAAGCACTTTTTTTCTTTCTTTATTATTTACATACAAAAAGTATGAAACAAAAAGTCACTAGATTTGGACACGTCGTATATTGATATTAACTGACATTAAAACTTGAATTATCAGAATAATTTTAAACTGTCTTGAACATTCGAATGTACATGGATTGAGAAAAGCAACTTAGGGATTTGAACCATTGTATCAGAACTGCTTTTGAACTAGTCGACCAATATCAAGCTTCAACAGATTAAAAACACGATTATTATAATCGTTCATTTGGACACCTATAACATATCGTACAATTCCCACCACTCCGTAGTCTCATCCGTGGGCGTGCGTGTGTTCTTCCCTCTCACTTTGTCAATTGACTGACATTGATTATCCAGTGGCGTTGATATTGTCAGTGTCAGATTTTGAACTATTTCGTATCCATATTGAATTCAAGTACGATTCTTAACATTATTTGTTTTTACAAATACCGTGTTTTGAAAAATACCTTACCTTTAAAGCAAAGCAAAGATCAGTTTTTATATATAATTATTATATATTAATTATTATTATTTTTAATACTTTCATAAAAATAGGTACCGTACGCCATTGGTATCTCTCTCTCTCTCTGAGAAAGTAACTGCAATAGAAACTATATGTACCCTTATTAATTTAACTAGTTTACGGGAAGCGGTGCATAAAATTTACGGGAGAAGAAAGCATGTATAGACAAAAACAACTCGTGAGCGGTTTCGATAAGGAATGCCTGATGTCTCAAATGTATCAAAAGAACCGAAGTCAGAAGGATAAGCTTAAAGGATCGATTATAAATAAATAATTCCAAACCAGTCAGATGATGTGGAACTAAATTTTCAAATTTTCAACCAAAAATATTGAGAGAAGGTAAAACTGAACCAAAAACTTGGATCATTTATGTCGATCATAGTAACTTAAGCTTATGGAGCTTTCTAAAAATGATGGGAGTGCATGAATACAATATGATAAAGAGTGCAGCACTAAAATATTAATTCAAAAAGTGATCAGAATCGGAAATAACCAAACAGAGAAAATAAAGTAATGTTTCATAAAGAAAAACGGAGGTTATATTCCCATACAAAGACGCTGCAATGTGTGTCACAAATGAGATATTAAGAAATATTGAAAAATGAGTGAGTAACTTTGACCATAAAATGTTTAAACTGCATTCAAGAAAAGTACAATAAAGTGAACTTCAAATGAACACTACTAGATATTGCGGGAAAGACTAGTAATTACGTGAAGACGACAGTAAAACTACTTTATAGATAATAAATAAGTGATGAGTGTGCGACCTCAGACATCAAGTTCTATTTAGATGTAACTATTCTTGCTAAATTATTAAACATTTATTGATTTGCTTTAGTCAATTTACAAGTAGACGATTGATAAGAACAATATTTTCTTATTGGATTTCTGTTAGGTATTTATGGCATTCACAGTTATTAAAAATTCACCTGTGTTCTCGAAGCTAAATGACAATAAAATACTAGAAATTTTGGTACCATGTAGTTGATAAATAAACTGTGTCAAAGTCAAGACAATAAAGTGAAATTTAGAAATAATATAAGTACGTCTACATATATATTGTGGGAAATGTAGGCAGAGTATAAGAAAAATAACGAGGTGAAGGTTTTCTGTATTAATTTTAAAAATATTCTTAAGAAATTTTGAAAATATATTGTGAGTATTATGAAGATTGTTCCAATCACTGGAGCAACATTTTTTGTTTGTTTGTTCTTTTAAGTTCAGTTCCATTCACATAAATGTTGTAATAATTCATCAAGTCAGAATTATTGTGCTTTGTGCGAGTGATTTTTATCAAAAAAAACTGTCTATTGTCTCGTCCGCTTGCAATCAATTTGCAGACTTGACTATGATAGACAGTCAAATATCAAATAATCACAAAAAAACTAATAGCTTCAACAAAATTTTACAAGAGTTTCATATTCCAATTAAAATATATATGGTTATGGTGCAATTTAGTTACACATCCATCGTTATTAATATTTTTGTTGAACTTAATGCAATATTTCGTCACTGGTAGTTTATGCTATGAACACATAGATAGATGAATAATATTGTTACTGTTCGTTACATAACAGTCCCACTTTAGAAACAGAAGACTTTCGTTGACACACTTAAGTCGAGCCGCTAAGTACTGTATACCTGTTCGCTCACTATTATTATACGAAATCTGTTGTTTAATAGTATTTTTGAAATCATTATAATAATTTTTTAGTGTGCTGGTTTGAAATATAATTTGTACATCTCATAATTATTGAACATCTCGACCATGGACCATGGATATTTATTCCAATGTAATTGTAAAAATTCATTTATTTATTTCATGGTATAATCGGTATTTGATCAATAGTCCATTGAAATGTTACAATTTAAGGACCTAATATTGCAATTTTATTTTTGGAACTTGTGTAGGGGGTTGATAGAAGCTTAACCTCAAGATTGTGTGATTGCCGCCCTTGTCCCCCTGCTGCCATTTTGGAAAAGGGGTGCAAACACTTTTTCCGCTATATCTCGGAAACTATGCGTCCTACAAAAAATTTGCGAAGACTTAATTTGTAGCAAATCGCTTTACCTACAAATATGTTTGTATAATTTTTCACCCGAAGTTTAAAATTAAAGAAGTTATAAGCAAAAAAGTGAGAACATTTTTTTTTTGCTCCATAACTTTTTTTTTATACATTCTACAAAAAAATTACCTCAGACCAATCTTGTAGATGATCTTCAGAGGAAAATTTTTCTCTTTATTTTTTTAATTTCATCCATTTAAAACGCTGTTACAACGCTACAAAGTTGACCGGGTTCCTCAATGCTCATGAGAATCCTGTCAAAACGAAATTTTTTAACTTAGTTTAATGGTCTTTTTTTTATTGTAAATACATTCTTAAAAAATCTTTATGGGACAAGGGCGGCAACCCCACAAACTTGTGGTTAAGCTTCTATTGACCCCCCACACATATCCCAAAAATAAAATTGCGTCCTTTGAAAAATGTAAAGCTCATGTAACATTTCAATGGACTACCATTGCTGAGGAAAGAAAGAATTTGGTCAGTGGACTTGCTAGTTCAAATTATACTCGTATTTCACGATAAAAAGGATTGAAACTTCCTAGTTTTAAATGAACAAAACGGATTTGATAAAGAGTTCTTGTTTATTTCTAATTAACTGTAGATAAATAATGGCGAATTATTACTCGACGCAAAAACTAAAGGTATACTCCATTCCAAGATATTTCGCTCAAACTTATCAACATGGTTGATTCAAGAGAAAAACCACAGTAGGTAGTCGTTAATCAGATAACAATATTATAGTATCGTACTCGTTTCTTCGAATATAATGCCTAATAGTATGATTATTTCACAACAGAAATGTTTGGCTGGTAAAATAATATTCAGTTTTAGTATCTAAACTTTACCGACTACGGATCTGTTATAGTTTACTGCAAAATGAGGGATTTATAAACTTTTATTATGAAATCCTTTAGACCAGATACCGAGTCAACGGAATATTGTGAAATAATACTTATATTACAAGCCAAATCAAATATAAATTAAAATGACTATATAACCAACAAGTGTTTAATAAGAACAATCATAATCACTCTTTTTCTTCTAAACAGTGTACTGAAATTCATTATTTTTTGTATATGGCGTTTCTATCTCGCACCAAGAGATTATCATTGAAACGAATAAAAGGAGAATAGAGGAGTTCAGTCTAAGGTCAGTGTAGCCAACAAAAAGTGGTTTTTCTGACAAGAATGACAGTTACTGTCTACCATTCAAAACATGAGGTTTTTGCAGGTTTTTTATCATTGCGAACATCTATATTGCTTTATCAAAACAATGAATACACCCCCGAAGCATAAATCTTAAAATTTAAAATGACGTTTTAGCTGAATAATCAACGCATCAAAGACCAATAATTCCAGAAACTTTTGGCATGTCACCATTTCATTTCAGTTATTCTGTCACTAGATATGTCATATGTCAGTTTTATTTGTTTTTAATGATATTGGTTCAATCGTTCATGTTCATTTTCGTTTGGACTTTTCTAGTTCTAGTTAGTTGTATCTCTTAATTCTTCCGATTGCTTTTTCCAGTGACATCTGACATAACTAGTGACATAATGACAGAAATGATATGGTGGATTTCCAAAAGTTCCTAGAAATATTGGCCACCGATGCGTTGAGTATTCAGCTAAAACGTCATTTTAAATTTTAAGATTTACGCTTCGGGGGTGTATTCATTGTCTTAATAAAGCAATTTAGATGTTCGTAGTTATAAAAAACCTGCAAAAATCTTATGTTTTGAAGGTAGACATTAACTGTCATTATTGTCAGAAAAATCACTTTTTGTTGGCCACACTGACCTTAGACTGAACTCCTCTATTGTGAAATTCTAGTACCATGAATAAGAGCAAAAAATGTAAAATGTTTTTGTTGTCAGCGTTTAGCGTACGGTCGCCATCTTGAAGTTTTTGAAATGGAAGCCTAGGTCGACTGAAGTATCACAAAGTTTATTTTTTTCTCCGAAAATAATAGCAATGTTTCACTTTATTCAAACATTATAATACAAATTATTGAAATTGTAATTTTAAACAGAACTGGATGTTAGGTACAGAAATTTATAAATTGAATATTCATTTAACCTGCTGCTCAAAATGCTAACCATTTATCTGTTGACTACTATACAATCTGTCTGCGAAGATAAGAATAGAATCGTTGAACATTTGTGGAGTAATTCCCTGTATTTCGAGGCGTATGCGATCCTTTAAATCTTTCAAGTTAGTTGGTCTGTTAACATAAACGCGTAGCTTCGGAGAAAAAAATCAAATGGATCTTGCCGGCCACTCAATTGCACCTCTTCGACCAATCTCTGAGGGATCTCGAATATTTTTAATTTTCCTTCATCCCCGCTTCTCATTTCTGTAGTTTTGGCTGCATAAGTGACTGCTGTTTTGTATATTCTCCTTTTTGTGGATCTATTCATTATTTTGTTCTGAATTAAGGGTTTGTATTCATAGTATGCTCGATATCCTACCTTTTACGTTATGCAATTTACTATTTATTATCATTTCGATTGTTGCCCATATATTTAAAGTTAAAAAAAAATTCATACTAATATTTAAAATAAATAAAAATCAATCTTTTTGGTAATATTACCGCACAATTTTTGGTGTAAATATAAGTTATATAACTGTTCACACATTTCGCAAGGTCAACTTCTATACTAGTTAATTTGCTCATAAGTAAATAAACAGTGAATTGAAAAAAATATCTAGGAAAGTTGACTAATTAAGAATAATAAAAAACATAATTATGTACTATTACAAATGAAAAACGATATACACATAGTTTCAAAGGTCTTGCAAAACCCTATATTTCTGTAAGTAATTTTTGTTTCGTCAAGAATGGACTGGATACTAATTAAATGATTAGTTTCAAGTAAAAAAAAACATCGAATGTTTTTGTGCAAATGTTGTTTTTGCAAGAAATACATGTTTACAATTTTTTTGTTGGAGGGTACATTTTTGGTATGATAATTTTTCTAGCAAAGGCAGTTGGATTTTATGATTTGAACTGCCAACAGGAATCGTCAAGTGATAAGTGAGATTGATCGTGACAGAATAATAGGTCTAATTGAAGAAGGCCCTTCTCAAAGGTTTGTGGCTAATAGAGTTGGCAGATCGCAAAGTGATGTATCTTGTACATGGAACCGCTATCTCCAGGCCAATTCTTTTCGTGACAGACCTAGGAACGGTAGAAGGCCAATGAACGGCAAAACCGCTATATTCATTTGTCGATCTGGAGAAACCCGACCATGGCATTACCAGCACTCCAAAGAGATATGACATGCCTTGGGAATTCCAGTATCGGTCTCTACATCACGGAGACGAATACTTTCGACAGAATTTACCAATACTACCCCAATACTACCTGCGCACAGACTTCGTCGTCTACAATGGACCCAAGAGCACGCAGCCTTGCCCGAAGAATTTTGGAAATCTGTGCTTTTTTCTGATAAGACAAGAATTTGTTTGGTACATGATAGCCATTGAATATGTGTGTGGTGAGAGCCAACGAGAGCAGCCCAGCTCGCCCATGCCCGCCCTGTGCTGCCCTTTAGAAGAAAAAGTGCAATGTTTTGGGCTGGGATTATGTTCAACGGCCGCACAGAATTAATCCATGTTCAGGGAACAATGACTGGTGATACATACCTCAGGGAGATTCTACATCCTCACGTGAGGCTATGGCGAGCAGCTGTTGGCAACGCTTTTGTTTTTATGGACGATAACGCCCGTCCTCATCGCACCAGAACTGTGAATGATTATCTAGAAACCGAAGGCATCAATCGATTGGACTGGCCGGCCTTATCGCCAGATATGAATCCAATAGAACATGCTTGGGACATGCTTTCCAGGGCAGTAGCAGCACGCAGAAATCCACCCAGGAGTGTACAAGAGCTTGTTTATGCCACTCAGGAGGAATGACGGAATATCCCTCAACAGCATAATATCAGAAATATGGATAACAGTATGGGTAGGCGTCTCCGAGCCTGCATAGATTCTAGAGGTGGAAATACTCATTATTAAATACTTCTAGTTTATTATTTTTCCAAAAAAGTCACAAATTTGTGAATTTAATGTTCTTGCAAAAAAATTTTTACAAAAAACCTTGATGTCTAAAAACTAACCAATTAATTATTCTCCAATCCATTTTTGACGAAGAGGAAAATACTTTATGAGATATTGGGTGATGCAAAACTCTTGAATCCATGTGTAGATCGGGTGCAAAGATGTTCCGATGCTTTGCGTACAGAGTGTCTGAGAGAGATTGTACCCGTTTTGGGGTGAAATCCCGCACTACCGGTAAAGGAATAACAAGTAACCGGTGCCTGAAAGTAGGTTTCCACCCTCCAAAAAAAAGTATACTATAATATTGTTCGAATGATATACAACAAAATATTTTATTTCACATTAAACTGTGTGTGGATCTTGCAACAAATTTTTTGCAGACTCAAACTTCAAAATATTTGTAATTGTCTATTTGTCAAATTTTTTCGTTCTGTCAGATAGGGACCAGAATTTTATAAAAATTTCATTATTCTTGACAACGGTAGTTGGAACGCTACTGAAACGTTGAAATGAAAAGATAAAAAAGATTGTGGATTGATTTCCCACAAAATGAACAAAAAAAAATTAATAATTAATACTCCACAAGGATTATACCGAAGATAAACGAAATACCTAGAATATTTTACGATGACATGCTCACATATCCACACACTTCATACAGATATACGTACGGCTCAAAAAGGTCAAAGGGTGTAGGAGGCAGGGCGGAAAGGATGAAACAAGAAATAGCTTCCTCATTAACATCAAAGGATGTCATAATTCTCCCAGCAGAAATTTCGGCGATCCATAATTGTTCAGTGTATATCGTTAAATTGACATCTTCACAGATAGCCAGGCAGCGCTAAGAAAACCTAATTCCTAGGAGGTACATTCTAAGATAGTATGTGATTGTAAAGTAGAAGGGCAACGAAAAAAGCATATGTTGTGGCTTATTCTATATGTCACTGTTTGAGAATAGATCACCTCACTGGGCTACTGCCACAAAACTTCTGCGGCGCCGCAAGACTATAACAGAAAGGGCGACAGAAGTGTATAGACCACAAATCCATGAAACTAAAGTGTCAATTACTATTAAGAGATAACAGGATCAGTATTTTTTTTTGGTTGATAAAGAAAACTTCTTGACTTTTATATTAATAAATTCATTTCATTTTGCTTTTCCACAATGTATATTATGAACTTATTTAAAAATTTAAATTAGAGTCAATGAATTGAATCAATCTACCAAATAATGAAGAAAGTGAAGTTGAAAACTCTAAAAAAATAGTTAAAAGCAAACTTTCATTGATGTGAAAAATAGGAAACAAGCTGAAATGGTTTTTTTTGTTTCCATACTGATAAGTTAATGCTGCAATGTTGGTTTGGTTTGACAAAATACACAAAATAAACTACTTCAAATATTGATCATGTAACTGAAAATAAATTATCCAAGACACAGTTTAAAAGTTTGTTGAAAATATACCCATTTATTCCATCATCATCATCATCATTGATCTATTTATGTATTTATAACAAAATAATGTGTTGCTAAAATATATTCTGCAGAAAACAGAAATATTTTTGTGATCAAAAGTACCTAAAATTTTTTTATTTTTTTATTTCATGACAAAATATTCAGCTTACCAAATATGAAATGTAAAACGAAATGTAATAGATAAATCCAATCACGTATTGCACTAGAACACTTTCAAAATTTCAACCACTCTATGTGAGGAATAACTCACCATAACATGCAGAGAAAGCAGACTAGCTATTCTTATACCGAAATAGTGTTCAGGTGTTTGAATTCGTTGCAGCCAATCAAACTGTTCACGGTTTTGACTTAACCAATTACAACAATTCAGACGCTTTCCCTGTATTTTATTTGGTTTCCTTCCAGTGCCTACATTCACTGTAACGTTGACGTAAACATAAACTATTTTAATTGAATTATATTTGGTGAAATAGGATATTGCTTTTGTATACATAAATTTTATATTTTATTAGTCAACTTTTGCGAGGAAAACGAATGTTGGAAAAAAAATAATCATAGGAGAAAATGTAATCGTTATCTGAAGAGACAACAGAGACTTTTAGAATGGTAAATTAACTACAATGTTAAAATGTCATATACATAGATAAGAGGTCATATACCTGGAAATGTTATTGTCACTTTGACATCGATAAAAAAGGTGCATCCTTTTTTATCGGATAAAAACTTCTCTTCCTCAATATCTAGTAACCGGACGTCACTTTTACACAATCACAATGAGTCGCAAGTTTGGTTACTTATAATTTCACAGCAATTAACTGTTGGCAAAACTGCAAAAACTGTCAATTAGTCTGTCAGATTTACATACATTCTGTCGTTAATTTATCTTGCCAAAAAACACTCGAGCTTTTCTTTCATCAGATAAATTTCTCTTTAACTCAAAGTTTTGCCAATCACTAAATTTGCTTGAAAAACTGACATTAGATAAAATCGCTCCACCTTCGGTGTCGCGATCTTATCATGTCAGTTTTTCTCGTAAAATTAGTGATTGGCAAAACTGTTTCGTTGCAAAGAGAAATTTATCCGATTAAAAAAAAAGCTCTTGTGTTTTGACTGTTGATAAAGAGATCGTAGGTAGTCTAAACATTTTTTTTATTAATATTGTTAAGTAATACAGGCTTTTTATCATATGATATGGTATCATATAGATGATTTAAATGGACCAAAAGGTACTTGTTCTAAAAAATCAACAATGGCTCCTCTCACGAGTTGTACAAACTAAAAAGCTTTTTGATTTTCAAGCAATTTGTGATACATCGTAACCGCCAACGTAATATCAATAAAATTTGATCAATTTCACTTCACTATCATAAATAAATGGGTTATGTTTTGTTTGTTCCTTTTCAAAAAATGTTACTGACCAATACGTTCCGAAATACTTCAGCAGTTTAAGATTACTGCTACTGTAAAGCGTTCCGAAATTGCTTGCTGTAACCAGTAATACCAGCAATAACGGAACATTACCATAAAGTATATTATGTTTGTTTGTAACCGATTCCTTTGGACTCGATTTTCACCCACAAACGCTCAGATTACTTTGTAATTTAGCACACTTGTCAAGTACCGATGACAATACAATAATTTCAATTAAATAAAAAATAAATCTTCCAATTATGGTATAAAACGTCACTTTTCAGTTTTTAACTTACATCATATTACTGTCTATATACAACAGCTTAGTTTATAAATTATTATGTCTTCGTAGCCGAGTGGCATAGATGTTTGGCTGCGAAAATTATAAATTTTAGGCGTAAGGTTCGAATCTTGGACACGGTGATAATTCTTATTTGTTAGATTGTTGCATTTGTATTAATGCGTGTCATGTAACCTTTTCATTATCTACACCTACACTGGCGAGCAAAAAATTGAGGTCCTACATCAGAAATTGCGAATAATGTTATTGTCAATATTGATAAGAACATAATAGTATAAGTAGGCGTTAAAGCAATTTTTCCGAGACTTGACAGCTGTCATTCGATTTATTACAGTACGACTTTTGCGCTAATTGAACATTCACATTTTCCTTGCTTGTTTTCCAGTTTACTGTTGATTCTATGTGTAAAACCTAACGATTGCCAAGTGTAGTGATTTAACAGGCCCATAATGCCTTTGGTTTCGATTGTTGTGGCAAGAATTGTTGTGCTGTTACAAGATGGTCGGTGGCAACGTGAAACTGCAAGAATTGTTGGTGCTAGTCTTTGTGGTGTGCAAAGGGTGTACCAGCGCTTTCTGGACACTGGCCTGATCACTAGAAGACGGGGGTCTGGGCGAAAAAGAGTTACCACTCAACGAGATGACCGTTTTTTGGTGTCCACAAGTTTGCGGAATAGGACAGCTACTGCGGTTTCACTGCGAAATCAGTTGGAAGAACTGAGAAATGTCGACGTTAGTGAATGGACCGTTAGAAGAAGACTTCATGCTGCTGGACTGTAATGCAGAAGAATGGCTACAGGTCCCCCGTTGCAACGCCAGCATCGGACTGCAAGATTGACATTTGCCAGAGATCACGTTCGTTGGAATTACAGTAAAACCTCTGAATAGCGGACAGCTAGGGGGAATTTTTTTTTGTCCGTTATTGGGTGGTGTCCGTTATTAAGAGGTTTAACAATTTTAATACAAAGGAAGTTGGATTAATGTCTTGCAAATTAAAGTTATCCAAAATTCCTTAAATCGGTTTAGTAATATAAACCTTAATATAAACCTTTATAAACTTCAACTAAATAGTGTAAATAGACTGACCAAATTATTTGAGAAGCAATAAAATTTGTAAATAATATCCAGTAACAAGTACATATTTTCATAAACATCTTACCTATCATGGGAAAACCCATAAACCAAACCCATCTTAAGCTTGAAACAAGAAACCAGTCAACCGGAAACATTTTTATACCTGACCTTTTGCAAAAATATATAAAGGTATCCGTACACGTAGGTAGATTACAAATTCTTAAATTTCGTTGAAATTTGGAAAGGTGTCCGTACATGGAGGTAATTTTTAAAGAAATAATATCTTTTGGTAACTAATTTGTATGTCCGCGTCCGTAATATAGAGGGTCCGCTATTGAGAGGGTCGTTTATACACAAATGGGCATTGCAGCATTCCGGACATGTGTTTTTGTCCGTTACATAGAGGTGTCCGCTATATAGAGGTGTCCAAAAATAGAGGTTTTACTGTATAATGACTGGAGCTGGGTATTGTTCTCAGATTAGTCACGTTTTTGCCTCACTGGGTCAGATGGACGTCGACAAGTGTGGAGAAGACCTGGGGAAAGATACGCAGAAGTTTGCATTGACGAGCGTCTTCCATTTGGTGGTGGGTCAGTTATGGTTTGGGCGGGAATTACTGCACAAGCTCGTACAGAGTTGGTCTTCATAGAAAATGGCTCCCTAACCTCTCTCAGGTACATAACATGCTATGCCTTTCATGGTGACTATGGGGGAACGTGGCATTTTTATGCAAGATAATGCGAGACCACATACAGCCAGAATTGTCAAGGAGTATCTGGATGAGGTAGAAATTAAGCAGTTTGACTGGCCAGCCCACAGCCCAGACATGAATCCCATGGAACATGTCTGGGACGAGTTGAGACGACTGATCCGTAGACATACACCAGCACCAAGAACTGCCCAGGAGCTGAGAAGATTGCTGTTGCAGGAATGGGATAACATCGACCAGAATGTGATCCGCAACTTAATTCAAAGTATGCCGCACCGACTTCAAGCAGTCATCAATGCAAGAGGAGGGAATACACGTTAAGTGTCAAGTTTTTTCATTTTGTTCGTTCCATATTTTCCCTAACAACAAAATGTTGAATTTCGCCGAAAATGTTAATTTGTTGCTTTTTCAGAATAAATCATGGAATCCAAGAAAAAAATGCATTTTCATTTAGTATAGAGTATCACATTCAGCTTACAAAAGCACATGCAATGATGTACAGTTTGCGAATACGATCTGAAAACGTAAAATTTCAAAGATGATGAAAATTTCAAGCTGACCTAAATTTTTTGCTCGCCAGTGTATTATTCACTAGAAAAATAAATACTAGTTTGAAAAAAAACTAAAAAACACACTTTATTGGCAATCAAACTAAAAAGAGTAAAATGATTTCTTATTTTTTTCTAAATGTAGTACAAAGCACCCTACGCTGTTACCAAAATGACATTAATTTTTTTATTAATCATTTTTTTTTAAATTAGGAATTACTTTCCACTTTTAAATTTGATCCCCATAAAGCATTTCAGTTTTTTTTTAAATATAATTAATTCCAATTATATTCCTGATAGTGCCCGTAAATAATTACCGTTCGTGCTCTGGCAGACATATTTAAAACGCTCCAATACTTTTAGTATACCTAATACGTGAATGTAACTATATTTTGGTGTATTTTTTAATAATCAAGAATTATTATTACTTCACTGATTCATATATTTGCGAAAGTAGTTTTTTTCATCAATACTTGAGTACGTCATTGTTATTCTGTTGAAACGATCTACAGTAATTAATTTAAGTCTATAATTTTGTTAGTAGCAGAAAGTTCATTCCAATATTTTTGTATAATATGCTAGTTCTTAGAATTGTAGCGACCTCATTTCCTATCATACAATTAACTGAAACAAATTTCTCCGAAAATAGTTATTTTTGCCTTAGGAAGAGATGTAAAACAGAGATAAATGACAGAGGAATAATCAAGAAGAGAAAGATAGAAGAAAAAGAGAAAATACAATAGAGTTGAGACAAAGAGGGAAGCAAAAGAAGAAGGAGAACGAAAAAAAAGAGCGCAAACATAAATAGATATGTAGCAGGGGAAATAGAAATAAAAAAGTAACAGAAAATAGAAGTTATAGTAGGAAGATTGAGAAAATAAATTTAATAAAGTATGAAGAAGGAAGGAATGAGAAAAAGAAAAAATTATAACAAAATAAAACAATAGGGAGAGAGAGAAATGGAAAAAAGAATAAAATTTGAACGGAGAAAATATAATAACTGAACAGGGATGGATGAATAGAGAAGTTATACAAAAGGTAAAAAATAAAAAAGGAGAAGGGGGAAAAGGAGAAAAAAATATGATGAAAATGAATCATAGAAATCAGCACAAGCAAAGTGCGAGAAGGGAAAAAGTTAAAAAGAATAACGAAACGTGTGAGATAAAGAAAAAGAAAATGTATTTAATAAAATCTCTTAATCACGATCGCGGAAGTTATACAGGCTGATTTTTTTAACATATGATATAATATGGTAACATATGGATACGAAAAGATGACAACTAAAGAGAACATTATATTAATTGGGAAAAATCTATAGGTTTCACTCACAGGAAAAACTGAAAATGCTGCTTGGATGTTTTGAGTAGAAAGCTTTTGAAAAAAAAAATGCAGAAATTATCATCCTCTCAGAAAATCTCACCGTACGTCCATGATAGAAGGAATTATTATAATTAAATTTTATCTTACGTCCATGATAGACGGAAACGAATGAACCAACTATAAAAATTATATCATATGTCCAGGGTAGATGAAAATGTTTGCTAATAAATGCATCTCTTTTAAAAATGTTATCTTACGCCCATGGTAAATGATAGTTTTAAAAAGTTTGTTATAAACGCATAATATAGAAATGTTCACAAATATCTAGATTGATTTGTTGCAAGCAATATCCTTTATGCCTTATGCAAATTTTATCGTACGCCTTCTAAAATTTAAACCGTACGCCGCAGGTGACCAGCCTATAAGTTTGGTTTCTACCAGAAATCACTTCAATTAAAACAATACACAGTGTAAACCTTTGCATTGTATAATCCTCATTAATATTCTCGACCAAGGAGAATTCTAGTCTGGAAGGCTGCTGACATAACCAGTAAAATTTTAGTCCAAGTGATCTCTTTTAGAGATATTCGCTGGCCTAGAGCACGACTGGAATTTTTCAGTTCAAGCTGGGCAAAATATTCCCTAATATATCACCCAAAGCAGGGGGAAGAAAAAGCCAATTTAACCTCTTTCACCCAAGTACGACGGTGACAGGTGTCAGTTTCAGTATGACAGGTGACAGTTACGCCACCAACCCACAAGTGCTGCCCCTACCAAAAATCGCTCAACACTAGTTTATTACAAGTGACCTTTCAAAAATGTATTCTATTCTACACTGTTTTTCAAGCTACGCCCATCTGTCAGTTGCCAATACCTGTTGAATTAAAGTATCCTCCTACGTTTGCTTACTTCGAGCGTAACTGAAACCTGAATAAAATTCAGTGTGTCTTGAGCGCTGTTGAAGCAAATATCATTCATAGTAGTACAACATAATGAATCCATTTAGTACATTAATCGCTTATGGTACCTATGGTAAACCTTAGTTTAAATTATAAGTACCTGACTGGCAATTCAACATTATTGATGTCATTTTTTACTCTAGTTTTTATGTGTACATAATTATTCGTGGTTATCAATAAATATCATTCCAAGTACATTTCCTATATAATCACACTGTTGTCAGTGAATCGTTTAAATATTCTCCCCTTCAACAAATAACAAGCAATTAAATAGGCAAATGTTAATTGAGGATTATAATCAAAAGGTAGCTGTAAACACAAACCTGCTGGAAAATCAAACAAAAATATCATGTCTGTAATAAAATAGACACATGAATTTTGAATATTTAAAACCACATTTACACCTACCATACCTCACATTTACTGAATTACACTTTTTTCAAGCCCAGCTAACTCTTAAGAAATCAGAACGCAGGACACTTCCGCTCGTTAGTAATAAAATGGTGAGTCTAGGATTTTGAGTTGGAGTTCAGTAAAACCTATTTAGGTATTGATAAACTGTGAATTCAAGTAAATAAGTGAAAAATTGATTCCATCATAGATGTGTCAACTTTTGAAAGCTGCTTCTTATCTGTATATACCATTTCAGATCGACTATATTATTCTGGGTCCTCGTGTCATATTCTATTTAGTTTTCATTGTTTACTGGTAAACAACGGATGGTAGTAAGAGTTTAATTAGTAATAAGTTCTCAAAATTATCTCAAATGCCATCGTTTGGTAGGGTTGTTAAGTGTGTAGTGCTGGGAATAAGAGATATTTTTTTAGATTTCCGGCTGTTAACCCAGCGAGGTGATTTTTTAATTGATCTCTTTGTGCATCTGAATCAGTTGCTCTTGACTTTCGTTGGAATCACATAACTCCTCTGTTGATTGATTTTTTTGTCGTCTTACATTTTCATTGTTATTTAATTCAAGTCAGAGACAGTTTACTGACTGCGCCATGTGTTATTTGTAGAGTTTTTATTATTTAAATAAAATTGACTTTGACATTGTTCTAGAAAGTCTGTTGGTTGACTTATACCACATGACAAAACTTGAACTCCAACTGACGGGGGACCCTGTACAATATAGCCGACCTGTCAAAGGGGTCTATTTTGTAACACATAACGACGTCGTTCGTGGGCGATTATCGTTTATGAACGACTTTCTCTATTTTATAGTCAACGGTAGTCGTTGTTGTACGACAAAAATGGCTACCAAGTTGTCGTCCACCGACGATACCTTGACAACTCTCGTTGAGAAAGTAAAAAGTCGTTAACTAACCTAAAATAAGGTGAAGGTCATTGTGCTCGCCTTTATTTATCTGAAGTGTTCGTATTAATAATAATTTAATAATACCAACCTTAAAATTGGCCGTTAACTTTGATCACTAAACTAGACACTGAACGATAATGTTACAGAATAGAGTTAAGAGAAACTGTCGTTGACAAATAAGTCGTCTGCGTAACGATATCGTCTGGAAACGACCAATTACAAAGTCGGGTGTTCTGGTACGGAATGATATTAAGTATATTTTCCACGTTGCGACAAATCGCTGCGACTTTTTGCTGGGACAAATCGCTGCGAGAAAAAGTACAATCAGCACATCGACAGTTTGTTGCTGCGACTCATCCAGGCATAGGGGAAATGGTTTAATAACCTCACAGTGTGAAAAAAATTAGCAGGTGAAAACAAATCAAATAGGAGTAGTTTCTCTAGAATCAAGTCTTGAAGTTAACAGAATGGATGAGGAAATTATTGAGGGCATTGTTTTAGTAACAGCAATTAGTATTATGACCTGTGCTGCTCTACGAGTAGAAAACGTAGAAGAAATCCTGTGACAGCAGTGTCAGAGCGTAGCAGCCAATATAAATTTTGGGTTGGTGCGACAAAAACCACCAGAAAAGTTACCAAGGCGCAGCGACTTCTCGCTCGAAAATAGACCAAGTTCTAATTCATGCGACCGACGCGCCCTACGAAAAAAAAACGCCAATTTACGTCAACTCGCACCGTGGAAAATGGAATTTAGACGGTTAAATACTAAGGGGTTCTACACTGTGTCTTATCCATAGAGAAAATACACATAGAGTAGGCATGCCATAGAGGCTCATGTAAGCGTATTCGTCCACCCATTAGAAAGAGATGGACAACCAGTTTGGTATTGCTTTCTCTTTCTAATAGCGCATGCAATCGTATGTATTATAACATACAGCTTAGTGTTCGCGCATGAGCATCACGCGATGTTAGAGAGAGACAGCGTCACCAATTTAATGTGTCATCTCTTTTTATTGCGTGGACGCTTCCGACTACGGATGCCTACTCTATGTTTAATATCTCTATGGTTTTATCATGTGCATTTTTTATCTAGATAATTCCTGAATAATTATATATTATCTGTTGATTGCATTCACAAACTAAAAATCAAATAGATAATTATATAAGTACATGGGACCAATTTTTCATTTTATCCGTTAAATATCACGGAAATACTCAATTTTCGATTGATTGCAAGTGTAAATCGGATAAATTATTATTGATTGCTGAGCAAATTATTATTAATCAGAATGTTCGACTTGCCATTACAGAGGATTTTTTGCAAAACCAACAAAAACCCAAGTGACTTACAAACATACTCATTACAATCAAAATTAAAAATGTTTTCATAGTTCAATAAAACAAGAAATAATAATTGTGATAAATTGCTCAAAATTAAGCATTACTATCAACAACATCAATCGACTTGTGTGTCTTCATTGCTGTACAAATGCATAATTCAAAATATCTCCCATCTTGCACTTCAGCCTCATAATTTCTTGTTATTATTTTGCAGTCTAATGGTTTATGGCTTACTTACCAATGACCATTCGTGCTACGTACTCGACCAAGCTTTATTTTCCATTACTAGCTGAGTGATAACATCAGTTACTCCCTTTCTATAAGTTTAAAATCAGTTTTAACCACAAGACGGTCAAATGTCCAAGAAATCAATCCACAAAAACCTTTTTGCTGCGATGCCAACGTTTTTCATAAAACTCTATGGAAGTCCAAAGTGACAAGAGGTCCCAGTAACCTACCTCACCCAAAATATTTTTCAATGTCTCTTAGTAGGTCTGAAAATGTTTATCAGGACATCATAACATTGTTTCTATTTAACAAAACAATTTCTCTTCGTTCACACTTATGCGACTTGGGACAATCCCATTGTCCACATACAGAAGAGGAACAAAACCAGGGAAAAAAAGTAATCAGTAAGTACATTAAATTCGATCAGGAGGCTAAACGGTTTATTTCAGCTTAATTCTCTTCTTGATGCCAATCAGCCATTAGACTAAACATTTCATGTTGTCTCTTGCCGGCGTCTAGTAAAAAAAATAGCTCATTCGCCAGGCAGTTGCACTGGCATGGGATGTGTTCTGCAGTTGCCCACTCTAGGTGACAGAATCTGAAAATGACTTCACCTGTCACTCCATCAGCTTCGAGTGCGTATCACGATTACAGCGGCCGTTAGCAAACGTACTACGGAAATTTTTCTGTTTTTGGAGATTTCATTCGCCTTTCAGTTCCCCTCATGACTTTCGTGCGTTGATAGCCGGGCTACCATCACCTTGCAACGGTCTTCAAGTGCATTCAAAACAAGTACGCAATTTCATACTAACTAAGAATTAACCTCTATGGACTCGAGTGCCTCTAGCTAGGCTGTCCCTGAAGATGGCAACTGAACTAATTTCTTTAACGAAGTAACACATAGGCAAGAAAGTTTTTATATGCTACTTATTAATAGCCTACTGATTCGTAATCTATCATTGGTCTGAAAATAACTCTTGTGTATACCTGTAGCACCCTGTATATCAAGTAATTCGTTGGTGATTAATTATTCAAAGATATGTTGGTCAAGGACCAGTAGAGTCAGCATTTCAACATATAACAATATTTATATTACATGTTGAAATGCTGACTCTACTGGTCCTTGACCAACATATCTTTGTATGTTTGATCACTAACGAATAACTTGATATACAGGGTGTTACATCCCCATTTTTAGTTTGAGATCTCAGGTTTTTCCATATATTCTTCTAGGTTTCCAAAGAACCAGGGTAGCTTTCTTGGTGGGTATGAATTGCGTTTATTTATGGGTGAATGAGAAAATTACAATTCAAATTCAAATTTAATAGGTGTAAGTTGTTATTCTACTAATATTTATCGTCATTGAAAACATGCGTCACTAATATGCAATTCGTATATTTTCTCACGTCAAATTCTATAAAATCCATTATGTTTTTCATTATTAGCAAATTCGATAAATATTTAAATATTTTATGAGTAATTATTGCTCTATCAAAAACGTTTTTTTATGATAAATTATATAATCATTAGAAAATAGATAATTATCAAAATATTTTAGACATATACAGTATATAATTATCATTGTGATTATTGAGCATCAATCTTGTTATTAATTGATTAGTTGAACCATTATTTTTCACACCCTTCTAGAATTTTTTTCATTGTGATCAATAAGCAACTTAAGTATTACTTCATTCATTTATTAATTCATCAATTTATACGTGGTTAATAGCCCAGGCACTTTAACTGAACCTTTGAAGCATTTCCAATATTCTCTACTTCTTGAAGCCTTATGTCCTCCATATAGGCAACTAGGGCAACTGAGGGTATTTTGAGTGGTTCTGATGGTTGTATTATTTCCTCTCTGAAGTGCTTCTGTCTGAGTCCCTGGAAGTTCTCACAGAAGCAGAGTGTTTGAATAGGTGTTTGATTACTACTTACTTCACATTATTTGCACATAAGTTCACTGAATCTCATTTTGTGAACATGTTTCGTCAGGCTACAACGTCTAGTTACAGGTCGGTAACTGTCTTCAAATACCTCATGCTCAGTTTGAATAACCTGGTTGAGAGTTTCTTGTCTAGCTTGTTCAGTGAAATCTTTGCATAGAGGCACCGGATCTATGAAGTATCTTTTAGAGCCTTCTTTAGCTAACTGGTATGTCAATTGATCACCTGCAAACCCCTCATTTTCTAGCACCTGTACTAGAGCCACTTTGTGTCAGCCTGTTAAAGAATTGCTCACAGTGTTTTACCAGTCTAGGCTTTGGAATTAAGGCACTTCCAGATTAAAATTATAAATTAAACATGAAGAACACTGGGCTACAAATGCTAGTCTCAAAACTTGTCCTGCGCCCAAACAGTAAATATCAATTAAAATTAATTTCAAAAAAAAGAAACACTCGGGATCAGAATTTGTTGACTATTGAAATGGAAAATAGATTATTATCGTAACGTACGCACTTGGACCTGTTTTTCATGGCAATTTACTTCCGCTAAAAGAAATTTACTGACTCTTGTTTTGAAAATTCACTGACAACTCCCTGACACTTCTCTAAAGGTCAGGTAGGCAGTTGGCTGGTTTATTAATTAACTGTGAGTGAAAATCAATTCTAAGAATCGAAAAATCTTTCCCTGGTTTGAGAACATAGTTCTCGAATAACAAGTATTCAAAATTGCAGTCTTCTGCAGATCGTTATACAGATACATGCAATGAAAAATGGAACACATCGATTTTAAGCATTGTATCAGAATTGCTTTTGAACTAGTCGACCAATATCAAGCTTCAACAGATTAAAAACACGATTGTTACAATCGTTCATTTGGACACCTACAGCATATCGTACAATTCCCACCACTCCGTAGCCTCAACTGTGGGCGGTCCTAAATTAGCGTCAGAGTCGTCAGACACTTCAGACAGTCAGTAAACAGCAGTCCGAGTATCCGAGTACTGTTCAAGCCCATAACTTTTCAAAATAAAATAAAATTTGTAGAGAAAAAATGAAATTTGTTAGAACTAAGGGCGACAATTGTCCAGCATTGTGCAAACATTACACCGAATCAGCTCAGAGATACAAGATTATCTTTGTTCAATAGATTCGGTTTTTGTTTGGCTCAACAATGAGGACTATTTGAACCTTCAGTTCATTAATTTTTGTAGTTTTAGCATTTTAAGTTGTTTTTCGGAATTTATTCTAATTTGTTTCAATTTAAAGAATCTTATTTTGTTTTATTTGCGAATTCATTTTTATTTTGGAAGCCATTATTACCAAAAGAAATCAAAACATATTATCTTAACTCGAAACATTAATTAATTTAACAATTTAATTTTTCAATTTGAACAACATAAAACGTAAGCATATTGTTTCAATATGTAGCGACGCTAACTTCTACCGTCAAAAGACACTTCAATACTAAATCGCATTAATCGCACACGCACAGACGCACATGACCATATTGGAAAGAGAATAGACGTGGTTTCATACAGTGGTTCTGAATCCAGATGTCCAGCTTAATACTTGATATTTAATGAATAAGTCCTGTAAATGAAACGATGACTGGCACGACCTCTAATTTCTCTGCATGCCACATTTGTTCTACCTCAATTACGAGATCGGTATATTTTCCAATTTTCTCGTTGTATTTGTATGAAATATTGTTGTTATTGGGTACAGCAACATCCACTAGAAGAACCGAGTTAGCTTTTTCAACCCTCAACTACAATATCAATATTGATATTATGATTAATTGAAAACGTGGCAAAAAATTACTAGTTCAACTAACAAAAGCTGAAATTAAAATCGATATCGAGATTAGTTAGATTATGACTTAACCAACATTATAAAGAAGCAAACCAATAATTTAAAAAAAAATCCATCGGATTGTCATTTAGACCGATCCATTGTCTTCACATTAATATTAAATGGAATGAATTATTGAAGACATTCGAATGAAATTATAGAGCACCTCTTTTATCACCGGGGAGGGCAGATCTACGTTATAAAACAATAACGGGTCATGTGACTAGCTCCACCTTTTCCATAAATTAACTGAATTCTGATTGGTACACGAGGTTTTAATTCTGAATGAAAATTCGTTTAATATTTTGAGTCTTATTCAGTCTTAGCCCTCGGGAATAAATGCAAGTGGGTTAAGACCTACTTAATTTTGTTAAATACACTTTGGCCCTTTTAAATTTTCAGTAGGTGCGATGGTAAATGAATGTAAAATGTGTTGCAGTGACCTTTAGTTCATTTTTGAATGTGGTAATAGTGATAACGGTGTTGCATCTTCAATAAAGGAGATTTAACATATACGTTCATTAAGGTAATTATTTATAAAAACAAATGAATGAATATAATAATCGACCGCTTTTTGCCTCAAATCCTACTAGAAAGGTGGTCGTCTAAAATAAACATGTGATTCAAGATTACCTTAAAGCAGAAATATAGAGGGATGAGGTCTGCAGAACAAGCATGTAACTTTTTGAATCCTCTACGTAAAATCCATCGATTTGGAAAATTATCATCATAAAAATCTAGCCACTCGTACAGAAATAACTTAGTTTTTAAGTAGGTTTAAATACCTACTTATCACCTTATCGCTACATGGATTTCCATCAATAAAAAGTGGACCTTAATCGGTATTACAGATTTTCATCATTTGTTCGCAAAACTCCAGTCGATCAAAATCGTCATCTGACAATATAGCCTAATCAAAGTACATATACATAAAACCTCACAAAAGATACAAAAAACTTGAAAATTCGAAATTGGGTATTTAAAAGGGCGGTGTTTAACATGAGAAAAAGTTTACGATGTTAGGCACGCAATTTCCTGGAAAATCGTCGAGTGAAAATTATTGTTTTGTGTTCTTTCGCTCTAATTGTTTAAATAATAAATATACAGAAAAACTTCCAATTCAAAATTTGTAACTGATGCATTTATCTATAAATTTTGTCAAGAAAGTTTTTCTGTAAATTAAAAAGTTATGCGCGAACGGCCCGTGAGCCAAATTTATTAACCGCTCGACATAAAAGTAAATAATTTTGGGCTTATAACATTCTGAAAAAATAAATAAACTCATTTAAAAAGTGAACAAACATCTCAACTTTTAGACAAAAATACTTTCAAATTTGAAAAAGTAGATTTTCTGATTGTAATTCCTATTTAATTAATTCTTATCCCAGCGAAAATTCCTTTTGGATATAGCATTGCAAATGAGCATAAAATATTATTATTATAAAAGCAAAGCCATCAACATTTAGAATTTTAAGCGAATGCTTCTTAAAAATCTGTTTTTTGCATGCTTAATTTTACTTGTTTTTAGACTTTTTAGACTTCATTCAATTATATCTTTTTTCGAAATTAATATAATTCAATGAAACTTCACTACTAAACACTTTGAAGCATCTACTTTCGAAACTACTATACAGTTTTTTTATAAATATAAATTTTTTTGAATAATAGACAATTATTTAAAATAAATACTTAAATCAAAGGTCTGTCAGCCAACCTTCTACAACTTTTTATACCGTTTATGATATCTAAAAATTTGTGAACTTTATAATGAACCTATTAAGAAGTGATCGCAATATAAAAGAACACACCTATGGCTCAGGTAAGAAAGAGAAGGGAGCACAAATAAAGGTGAAAAAGCAGGTGAGAGAGCGTGGAAAATCGATGATAATACAAAAAAATTTTTCTTAAATATATTTGTATATACCCCATTTTAGAACACATTTCATATGAAAATTTTTTTTCTAAATGTCATTGTTTATTTACTATCATAAAATTTAAAACATGAAATTTCATATATATTTTAAAAACTCATGCAGATACAAAAACAATGTTTCGACAAATTTTGTAGATATGTAAATGTATTAGCTACAATTTTTGATTTGAAATTTTTTTTGTGTTTTATTTATTTAAGCAATTAGAACGAAAAAACAAAAACAAAAGTTTTCACTCGACGATTTTTCGGAAAATCGCATGCCTAGCATTGTAAAGTTTTCTCATGTTAATCCCAACCCTTTTAAATACTCAATTTTGAATTTTCAAGTTGTTTGTGTTTTTTGTGTACTTTGACTACGCTAATAGGCATGATGACAATCACTAAGATTTACTGAAATAATCATTTGAAATAGTTGTATAGATTACAAAGATTTTTAAACAATCACTTATTTTCACATTACAGCTGTGATTATTTATTTTGATAAAAATATAAATACAAAATATGACAATCCGTCATCTTAGCTAAAACACCAATTACAAACAATAAAAACAAACTGTGTGGAATACTATTCTAGCGTTGTGGTACGAAATTTGAATTGTATTTTAAAAACGTGAATTTTTTCTATAAAAATCTTAATTTTTTCAAGATTCTTTTGGATAAAGCTTATGCGTACGAACATCGTGGAGGAATTTTTAAAAATCGGTCATCGTGCCTATTATTGTTGAACCAATTTTTCAATGGTACTATTCTCTTTTCAAGCCAAGTTAGTAACAGAATTTTGATGTGATTTTTATGAAACTGTTCCCTATTACTTGCTAACCGGCAAAAACTTCGTAGGATATTAAGAGTCTTCCAAAAAGTTATAATCGTTGCTGCCCAATTTTCACCTCCGTAACAAAATTATAAATATTGTTGGTACAGTTCCGGGACGTGCTCTCAGGACTTTTTCTAGAAAATTTTCTGCTTCTTTGGTATATTTCTTCAAATTCCGGATATCTCAAATAATTTTTAAGATGTTTTCAAAAAGCCGAACCATTAGTTCACTTTACTTAATTGTTTATAACTTCGGGTTAAACTCTGATGAAATTCGAAAGAAAAATGATGATTTTTGTTATTCAATACAGAGCGCGGTAGAAGTCAGATTTACTAACAGAATAAAAATGATAGAAGAGCATACACAAAGATGGTAGATTGATTTCAGTGGCGATTTTAGACGTCTACTTATTGGGGGCGGGCGGTAATGTCGAAAATGGAAAATCTACATCATAACAGACACTCGGAGGAGGTGGGATTTTTGTTGTCGTTTATTGCGCGCTCCTTTGAGCAGTTTTTTGAACTATCTATTGCCGCTACTTTAGGTATATGAAAATATCTATATCGAAAAAAGGACACAATAAGTTACAAAATAAAGTCAATATTTCTTATGCGAATTGCGGCAAATCTGTTTGTAACGTTGTTTGGAGAAGCCGGTAAGTCTCGATACACGTTCAACAAAGCCAAACCAGTAAGGAATACATTCTTCCATCAGAACTAACAATCCTAAAACAATTAACAAAATGAAAATAATTAAATCGACAGATAGCACTATACTTATTTTTATTTCCACATTTCAATCTTCCCTTTTAATGTGATGCTGTCAGTGTCTAATTCGGCTCTGGTAGACTTCGCTACCCTCGGAATTACATGTTAATTTTAAATTCTTCAATCTCTTGAAGAAACTCGGGAGTTATTATTAACTGATATGACCTTTATCAACACTTCTGACACATCCATGAGTTTTTACACTGTTTGTTTTTTTATATTAATTCTAATAAAAAAGTTAATGTAATTTTAATATACTTTTTTTTTGTTACAGATGATGAAATTTAAGGTATCCGGTCTTGTGGCCGATTTAATGCCTAATATAAGACTTATTCAAGCTTCTGGTCACTTCATGTTCAATTATCATGCTGATAACTCTGGATCATTGCATGCTTTGAGGGTTGGATACTCCTGTATGCATTTGGTTTTTTGTTTATTTCAATACGGGTGAGTTTGTTTCATAACTTTAACAACTTCAATTGGTTAAACCAACTAAATATGTCTCAAAGACATCCTAAGTTTGTATATGAATAAAATTAATAATCCTCTAATGAGTATTCCATATTTGAGGTTAACTGGCCAACTAGCAAAATAAAGCTATATTTATTATTTGTTTACAATAAAAATGTAGATTATATATATAAATAGCAGTTTGTGTACTATAATATAGGTACTTTTTCAATAATAATCGTGAAAATACATCAATAGAAGTGTAAACAGGCTTGTGTGGATTTTTTTGGGTCCGCATGTAGTAAGGATTTCATGAACTTTCGGCTGGCAACTCTGTTTCTATGACTTATGCTTTTGTGCTGTTGACAATTGACATTAGCATATTGTTTTGTTTTCATTGATGTTATAATAATATTATAAAGGCGTGAGAGTGCTGATACTGATATTTTAACGTTTAAGTTTAATCTGTAATCGAGAAATTTAACTTTGTGAAATTGTTAACTGCTTAACACCACTTTTGATAGTCTTCTTACTAAAGGTTCAAATACCAGCTAAAGGAAAGTGGTAATTCTATGCTTTTTATAAATACTCGGTAAGTCATTGAATCTCTTGTATCAGGTGAAATATTCTATCATGCAGCATTTTGATTTTATCATTAAATTATTTCAGTTCCTTGATTTTACAAAAATTGGTGGCTCAAATTGTTATAGTTTTGTGAAGAGGGTTCTCTCTATTAGTTTAACAACCGAAATACCGTTGAAATATAAGTTGGTTGGGAAGGAAAGGCGAGCTGATCTTCTCAAAACTAAATATTGTGAAAGTTATGATAAGTATGTTCAAAAAAATTTAATATCTCATAGCATTTGATTGTAAGTTATATTTCCAGATGCTGCAGAAAAAGCTGACACATCCCATAATAGAACAGACACTGAAATAGCCATACAAACGAGCCAGTGCTCTAAATAAAAAAACTAAAATTAATAATTATAATGTCAAATATACAAATGAGAATTAAGAGTACTTTTTATTCAAACACATTATTTCAACTAATTACTATAGATAGGTATCCCCAAACCCAGTTACACATGACGTCCTTTTCAAGCCTTTTGTAAGACTGTATGAGACCAAAAATGGATCATATGAAGATATCTTAAAGGTGTCGTTATTTTTAACATCCGGCCTTTAAGCGATGTCTTTCAGACGTATCTAAGGCATAGTTAACGTCTAATAAAGATGTCTTCAATACGTCTTATAGATGTCGTTGTGCTATCTGGGTAACTTATCACACACATAAAATTCCTATTTTTTGACTTTAATATTTCTTACATTTTATTAATGTCTTATTAATTTCAGTTGTACTTTTGGAAACCTTGTAGTAGAAAAAGACGATGTGAATTATTTAGCGGCCAATACAATCACGGTTCTTTTCTTTTCTCATTGTATAACGAAATTCGTCTATTTTGCTCTAAGGTCGAAACTGTTTTACAGGTAAGTTTCTATTTTGCCTATTGAAACTTTTTATTTTCCCAATTCCTATTATATTTTTAAAAAATGATTTTTAGAACATTAGGGATTTGGAACCAGCCGAATAGTCATCCGTTATTTCTAGAATCAAATAACAGGTACCATGCGTTAACTTTGAGAAAGATGAGAACACTGATCGTATGTGTTGTAGCGGCAACGGTTTTGTCAGCGGCAGGTAAGCTACAAATCGTATTCCTTCAGATAACCTTCATATACTAAGGGTTGATCTATACTATAATGTCGGACTGATTTTGGTCAGGTGAAGTCTAATCAGGTTCACATTATACAATTTGATTCCTTCTTGAACTGTAATAATAAAAGTCGGATGATGGCTCGTTATGAATAATGAAAAAAACGCTGTAAAATTATTTAATTGTTGTAATATATTTGTTGCTGAAAAATGTCATTTATTTTTCATTATTATAATCTCGCTGACAGAAGATTTGATTTGGAAGAATACCATAATATTGTACTGTAATGTAAAAAAAAACTTGGAAACGTTTATTATTAACAAGAAAAAATAAGCATGGATTTTGTTTATCAAATTGAATGAATAATAAAAATAGCACTTAGCTTGGTTGGAATAGTTAAAAAATAAAACAAACGCAAAAAAGATGCGCCTAATAAAAATTGAACAAATGAATATTTCCATATAAACACAAAACTGACAAATATGGTAGTCAGTTGTATCAAAAGAGTTGTATGAAACGGGCGACAACTTTAAATATTTTATGATCGGTAAAATCTTATCTTCTGAGGCGAGACATGATAGCACTGTTGGTATTTTTACGGGAAACCAATCTCTGGTTTGGAATAAAGATATACGTCTAAAGTAGAATTCAAAAGTGACTCGTTATCCTACATATAGCGAATACCGGGTTTATATTCAAATTGTAAAACCGGCCATAAGTCTATGAATGTTTTTTTCTCACAACACTGATCCTGATGCACTCTGCAGGTGCACTTGCAAACTAATGCATGTTTCCAATGAAGCATTAGCACACCTCGGGATTGTGTGACTAGCATTATGCGCTGTAATTGGAAAGCTACCAGTGTCATAAAATCCCTTAATTATTGATTACTGAACAATAACTTGATTAAATAATATATATAATTTTTATTATTTCTAGCTTGGACTGGTATCACTTTTGTAGGTGAGAGCGTCCACAATATAAAAGACCCTGACAACGAAAATAGCACTATCGTCGAAGAAATACCAAGACTATTAGTGAAAGCATGGTATCCTTGGAACGCGATGTCAGGAATGACTTATTATATAACATTAATTTTTCAGATTTATTATGTTCTATTTTCTCTGATGCATGCAAATCTATTGGACAGTTTGTTCTGTTCATGGCTAATTTTTGCTTGCGAACAATTGCAGCATCTGAAGGAAATTATGAAACCACTAATGGTAAGTGTTCGGATAATACATTAATTCAGTGTGAGAAATTGATGAAAGAAGAAATTTGCCGAAAGTTTCCAGTTAACCTTTTCCGAAAAATTAATACTTTCTGAGTTATTCGCGATTAAAGATAATCCTTCTACAATATATTTACTTTATTTGGGTACATGACCATCAATGTTAGGCAATTTACAATGCGTTAAATTTGAAATATCATTTTTCTATCAAATCTTTAGCATTGGTTGCGTTCATCCCAGTCTAGTGCTACTGGAGCGATCATCAGATTCCTGCTGAACGCGTGTTCATCATAATTGCGCTACGCTATCGATCAATGATGTATTAATTGTCATTATGACAAATATGTCAATAAACATTATATTTGGGGGTTTCGATTATTCACTTTTGGCTGCTGGTAGCAGCTCATAGTGACTGAATTTTGTTCGTTTATTACCGGGCGTGACGCCTAGTCTTACCTTCCCCTTGTCCCTTGATCACTTACCGAAAAGTATAAGCTTCAAGCCACGAACATTAACTGTTTGACGTTTGACGTTTATTTAAACAAAGGTTTAAGGTTAATATTGTGCCGATTACGATAAACCTTACAAAAAGTACCTACCTAAATGTGGAAAATTATATTAAACACATTATAATTGAAAACTGTTCTTCTAACAACACAGGAAATAAATAATCTAACTAAAATTACAAAATCTTTGACATTTGACACATGACAAGTGGTTTTGAGGATCCTGAAATCGTGTTCGTTCTGCTTAAAAGTCGCGACGACTGAGGCGTCACGCACAAGTGCTTGAAGCCCAAATAAACGAATACGCCTATTTACTCTCCTAGTATATTCATTGTTCGGAGCCTACAACCATATCTTCCTCTTCGAATGGTCGCCATCATTTTCATTATTACCAACAAAATAGTCTTAATCAATAAAAAAAGTTTTAACAAACAAAATTTCAATCACAGCAACAGCTAACAGATATAATTCTTATTCAGAACAAAATGTGTCGTAAATAACAAAAATGAAGTAAGCCTACCCTGAGAAGTTCACAGTCAATGTGGACTAGCGGTTGAAGTAAATTTTGCATCGACCAATCGGAAGCTACATTGCACCAATTATTCGCTTGAAATGATTTATGGCTTGTTTATCTTTTCGGCCTTTTAATCCTCAAAGAGTCCTTGTGGCATACTGATATTTCAACGTGAAACAGTGCAAATTCACTCGCAACTACTCACAAGAGAAACTGAAATGGTTGTATGATGTGTTGCCTATACCTCAGTATCGTTATAGGTTTGAATTGAAATAATGTAATCACTGTGGAAATAAAAATGATTTGTCGAAAGGTGATTTGTTTTATTGTAAGCTATACAGTAACATTTTGTATAATGTACAGCTGAACTCTTTTTAAAACAGAATTGCCTTTTCCATTGATTAACAAAATTTCAGGAACTTTCTGCGTCATTAGATACTTACGTCCCGAAAAGTGCTGACTTGTTTAGAGCCCCAAGCGCAACATCTCAAGACAACTTAATTGAAAATGGTAAGTGGTTAGTGTGAACCAGTTAGAGAAAGAGCAAATATGTCTAGCGGACCAGGTATAGATATTTTTAAAAAAGGGTACAGTAATATGGAATAAAAAGAATTTGCCATTTCAAAGTGGACATGTTTTTTGAAATAAATATATTAGTATTACCACTAATTGAGCTGCAGTTATTGGGTATTTTCATGAAAAAAAAAATCGCCCATAGGGATTGAATAAGCATTTAGGCCGATTGTGGAATCAAAGCTTAAGTATAGGTTTAAAACCGTTAGCTCTAAGCCCAGCTTAATAAACGTTGACCAGATAAGAATGATTCGTCGTAGAGACTTGTGGTAAAAAATGCTGACACTGAAGTTGCCGAAAAAAACCATGGAAATTATTTTCTAGTCTCCAAGATGGCCGAAAGAGTGCGTAACCGCTATCTAAAACTTTCAAAGTAATTTTTCACTGAAATACACCCAATGAATTTACAAAATATATGCTTTTTAAAACTAAGCTTTATTTGAGTGATTATTGTTTGAAACTTTTCGACGTATCTATTGACGGGGTGCACGTGGCTGTATATCTCGGTGGATTCAAACTAAACATCAGTACTGAAGAAACGTGCCAAAACAGGAACACAGCAAACTCGTGGTCAAAAAACCCTAGGAGACGATGCCTCACGAAATACTAAACCTTTGCAGGTGCCAGATAAAGATAGTGACTGGTTTACTCACCGGTCACTGTACCCTAAGGAAGCACATGCATACAATCGGCATATATAGGAAGGATCCTATCTGTCGGTTGTGCATGGAAAAGGAGGAAACAGCCTCTCACATTATTTTCGATTGTGAAGCATTATTTCGTTGGAGATATAGCTTCCTAGGACTAAAAAATCTAAGGCAGGATTTCTCCCAGAAGTACCTAGTGAAAAGACTGTTGAGCCTGATAAGGGCTACTGGTCTCTTCACATAAACGGCACAACCAAGAGCACAAAAAGCCTAAAGGCTGAGGTGCCGACGACTCTAAGCCTCTGACTGATGGTGCTGAACCAATCAATCAATCGAAGGGGTCTAGTTTCCGAGTTACAGTACTTTGCATCCTTATCTAGCCACTCGGTACATGTCAGATTTTAGGAGAACTCAAGAAAGTGCAGATGTCATAGAAAATTTGTTAGGCTGGTAGTCTGTACTCATGTGAATTAACTGGCCATTGAGGCAAACTGAGTGTTCAATGATCTACAATCACATAAACTTATTTGTTTACATTTTACTTTTGTTTGAGAAAGTATTAATTTTAATGTCTCATAAACCTAACAGCATCATAAAACCCATGTGAATTAGTTATTATTTCTTCCGAAAAAAGAGGCATTTTTTTAAATTGGTGTAGAGGCCTGCAATTACTTACCGTACTATCTGGTACATTGTATAACCCTGTACTGATGAAATTGCTTACTAGTATCAGTAGCTTACGTTTGACACGAAATTTTCGGGACATCCTGTTTATTTCCAGTTCAATTAGTTATTATAATATTAATAAAACCATCTTTAAGTCATTCGAATGAATAGGAGAACAGTTTCGAGGAATTGTAACTTTAATCGATAAGTCAGTCGTAGTAACGTCCGAATTTCTCAATGAGTCACGTCACTCAATAGCACCCTTAAAGATGTACTAAGTTCACCAAATATGTTTAATTTTTATCTATTTAAAAATCGATATTTTTAGATTATAACAATAAAAATGAAGAATTGAATCTCAAAGGTATTTATAATACTAGGCAAGAAATGGGGGTGAATTTCCGAACTGGAGCATTACAAACGTTTGGTCAAGGAGGAGGAGGTGTAGGACCAAACGGACTAACAAAGAAGCAGGAGCTGATGGTGAGGTCAGCTATTAAATACTGGGTTGAAAGACATAAGCACGTAGTACGGTAAGAAGAGATAATTAATATGTCATTTTAAGTAGCTTACCTGTACTTATGCATCTTTCAATGGGTTCAATGAAACAAACTTTATTTTCTGTCTGGCTTGCTAATTTGTATCATCTGGCAGGGTATGGACAAAACTAAAAAATATCGATACGGGACTGTTCGAAGCCTCCTGACGAATGTGAACACTTCCGTAGTATTTTGATTGAATAATTGTTGTTTATGGATTATCCGCTTCGGCTCCGGAACGGTGACGGGTCGAGACTGATGTGTATGAATCGACCATTAGCAATACAATTTTCGTTAGCACGTTAAAAGATTTTATATTCCTTTATTCTAAAAAATAATGTCAAATCGGCCACCCATAACGAAAAATTCAATGTTTTTTAATTCCCACATTTGAATTCTTTTCAGATTGGTAACTGCAATTGGTGATGCTTATGGTGTTGCGCTTCTACTGCACATGTTAACGTCCACTGTAATGCTTACCCTTTTAGCATATCAAGCTACAAAGGTAACAATCTTTATAAATATTTCAAACTTAACTTTAACTGTAAGTTATGTAATGCGCGGTTTCGTTCCAAATCGTTTTAATAGTAAATTTTTTGTACTTATTGCCATTCTGCTTACGCATATTGAAGTGCAGTCCGTTAATGTTTTTGCCAAGAAATTAATTTGAGTTTTTTCATCCAACGTATAGTTTTTCTCAGCATAGAAGCTCATAAACGGACACTACACGTATTTTCTGTTCTGTTTTGTGTTATTTGCATGGAGACTATATCTCCATGGTTATTTGGCTCGTTTTCCAACACATTTTCTCCTATAGCTTGTAATTTTTGACATTACTTGTCAAACTGACGTTACTTATAAATTGTTGATCAAAATGTACAATGGAATTGCCATCGATATGAACCGTGCAATTATCGGTCTACAGTGCAATTATCGCAGGACTCTTTCGCTTTCTACAAAGGTATTATCGATAATAATACAACAAGTGTGTTAATAATTATCGAAATACAAATTTTCGTTAATCATTAATTACACGAGTTGTATTTGTCAAGATTATTTCACGAAAACAATTAAAATTGTGTTCAAACTATTAGGATAATTATTTATTGGAAATATTAATATTAAATGTACAGTTTGTACAATTATTTATTTTTACATTTTCTAAGTCTAATTGATTTTTCTTAATCTCATTGGATGTTGACGTCATGGATATATTTACATCTTCGTTCCTTATGTTTGATATTATTTCAGCATGACGCTTTTTGTTTAGTTGAAGATAAGGTTTTATAGAAGTTGAACTACTATGACCGGCTACTTTAATAATTTGTTGTTCACCAACTCCAGAATTTGCCAACCGGCTTATTGCTGTAGATATGTTGGAATGGTTTGATATTTTAACGTTTTTTGTATCCAAACCAATACTCTTTGTAGCAGATTTAGTCCATTTGTTAAGTTCATTTATGCCAACTTGCATATTTTTAAACCAAGGACTGTTCAAAGTTTTATCCCAATTATTGTTAACTGTTAAAAATAATCGGTTGCTTTTAATGTTCTCTCCTCTTTTTGATAAGAGTTTTTTAAACAACCGAACTGGACAATTTTCCGGATTTTCTTTATTTGGTGTAAGCCACTTTCTTTCTGAAATATTCTTGGAGCCTCCCTGTGCGGTCTTGGTAAAAATAGGATTATATTCAAGTCTTCCAGATGGTGTTCCGTCATTATTAATTTCTTCCTTCAGATATTCAGTTAAACATCGGCAAGCTTCACCAATACTCCAAGATAATTCCACTGCGATAATATGATACAATTTTCTTAGTAGTCCAATGGGTGTATTTTCATTCCAAGAGTGAATAATTTTCGTTAATTCTTCACCATTTAAAGATGCCCTAGATATTTTTCTCTTCTCCGGGATACCTTGTAGTTGCCTTCTCTTCGCGTTTTTCGCATTTCTAGCAGCTTGAAAAATGATATCATTGAACGGATCAAAACGTCGATTATAATCGTTATAATATTTTTCTTGGAGTAATTTGGCTGTATTGTTCCAAATAGTAATTATTACCATTTCCTTATACTCGTCTCCATCAGCTTTTCGCATATTAAACGCCCATTCTGTAAGGATGTCTGCAAGTTTTTCATCCGATGTGTGTTCTTCCAGGCTATGATGACGTTCGTTGCAAAATTCCATGAATTGTTTCCACACGTTCTTTTTAGATCGCACGGTATTTTGCGGCATTTGTTCTTTCACTTTCTTTTGAATCTCTTTTAGATCAAACAGACCAAAACGGTTTTTAGAATTCATTCTTGATACAATGATTCTGACGTTTCTTTAATAATTTGACATTGTCTGTCAGTCACTAGATTTTTAATATCGAATAAAACAACTAATGACAACGCGAAACACACAGATAGGACAATTGCATGTATCCAATCAGGTGCCGAAATACAAAATCGAAAACATGGTGTTTTCAGATATCAATCCTCATATTTAAACCAATCGAAGGCGCGTATTTTGTATTGAGTGAAATAATCGGTGTAATGGTGAGATAATTGCATTCCATTTACATGGGATTTTTGACAAGAGATACATATTTGGATGGAAAGTAGTACCCAACGATTGCATTCAAGTACATGACAACTAGGAGTTAACTCAACAAAATCATATTGTCGCAATAACATACCTACTTTGAAATTTTCAGATAAATGGCGTTAATCCATATGCTGCAAGTGTAATTGGATATTTAGTTTATGCTTTGGCTCAAGTATTCCATTTTTGTATATTTGGCAATAGGCTTATTGAAGAGGTACGTATAAATCTCGAATACATAGTGAGGTTAATGAGGATACATATACATGTATCACACATTTTGTTTGTGTTTGAAAGATGGAATTAGCAGTATGGAGAATATAAAATGGTACAAACACAATTCAATTTTCAAATATTTTCAGCAGAATAAAAAGAAATAAGACCAATTATTATCATGGTGAAGAGCGAGGGAAGTGAATTTTAATGAATTGAAATTTAAATTAATTTTAAATTATTTTATTCTGGAACCAATTCAGAGAAATTAATAATATTTTGTACATTTTTAAAAATTAAAATAACTATTGTGGGGGCGATATGAAACAAGAATAATAAAAATGAATAAAAAATGATAATTCTTCATTATCAATATTTGAGTAAATATTTTATATTATATAAATATAAAGACCATAGTAGATAGGCTAGGAAAGTTCAGCGATCAGTATGGAGAAAACAATGTGTTAGATAGAGAGAGCTATGGAGACAATGTGTAAGAGATCTATCTATGCGAATGCGTTCTCTGTCTAACAGACTACCTTCTTTGTCGTTGCAGAGAAATAATTATAATAATACAGTAAATAGGGATACCGCCTGCTCGTTGTTATCATCGCAAGAGTTCTATTGCGGTGACGTCACAACTTACAGTATCTAACGTACGGAGCACGCGCGAAGAACCGCCGACTATCATCGTAAAGGATCTGTCGATGCGAATGCGTTCTTTGTCTAACTCTTTGTCCCACTCATTACGGCATGTAATACCTTCATTCGCAGCTCATACATAACAGAGCTAATGGTAGGATTTGTAAAATGTATTGTTCAATCCTCACACAAGTCGAAATTTTTTTCAATTTAAAATTCAACAAATGACAACGTCACATCGAACGCGCGGACCAAAAATGGCGCAGGCCTGAACCTTCTCTAGGTGACGTCTGTATCTCTCTTACACATTGCCTCCATGGCTCTCTGTCTCTTTCTCTAACACATTGTCTTCCCTATAGTAGTCGCTGAACTCTCCTAGCCTATCTACTGACCATGTATTGTAATAAATTCATTATATCAATGTAATTCCGTAAACAAATGGTTATGGACAATTCTATTACAAAAATAAGGAAACACTTTTGATCCACAGCCTGAAAGGAGCTAATAGCTAGGGCACGTAAAATACCAAAACTAAAAAATAATACTATTGACTAAAATATACATTTAGTATAATATATCTAAATGTCTCCGATTTATATCCAATAAATTTAGTATATACTGACAACGGATAAAAAATAGTGTCAAATTTGTCACATTGGTCTTCCTTTTTCGTGAATGAGGTTAATCCAGAAACATTTTTCGTTTCCACATAATAACACTTTCTGTCGGGACTAGTGTCTAACAAATAATGTTGCGAATTGTAATATTTCTGTCAGTTTCTCCCGGTCTCAGTTGCAAACTGGTGATTTCTGACCGGATAACACAGTCCAGCGTATTCGGCTGTATACAAAAATAAAAGTATTCCACTCGAAGGTGGCCCAATTGTTTTTGTTGTTACAAACGTACGCCACACTCATGAATAATTTTTCGCTCATCTCACTGGAAAACCAATCATATGAACAGCAGGAATAGGAGGGAAAAATTGTTTAGCAGCACAAGGGTGGAAAATTCAAGACGCCTCGATTTTTGATCTAATAGTCTTGGGCTGCTAAAGCCCATTTTCTGCCCTTGTGACACAAGAAACTATAAACTCCGGCATCTTTATTGTCGATTATAAGCGAATCATCTGGTAATCACTTGACAAGTTTAGGAGCGTTAGATTTGTTGATTGATGTGAGGTAACTCTATCAACTCTGGTTTCCTATCCATTATCAATCATTAAGAAACATCTTTCCAAATGTTCAAATTCTTCAAAGTTTTCTCATAAATTTTACAAAATTTTTCAAAAACTTTCCATCTTTATTTTATAATAGTGTAATAATGGGATAATGTTTTATTCCATGGAATATTTCCAGTAATTTTCTTATTTCTCAGAGCTCATCTGTTATGGAAGCAGCTTACAGTTGTCATTGGTACGATGGATCAGAAGAAGCCAAGACTTTCGTTCAAATCGTATGTCAACAATGTCAGAAGGCGATGTCAATCTCTGGAGCTAAATTTTTCACCATCTCATTGGATTTATTCGCTTCAGTGAGTGAATTGAGTATTTAATAGAAAGCAAGTAGGTAGACAGGTATATATTATGCAATGTTGGTTCCCAAAATAAACGGATCTGAAAGCGGCAAGTGATCGGGCAAAGGTTGAATATCTCTTGCTGAGTGTTCAGCAGCCCGCAGAAGCAAACGAGAGAAAAATAGTTTACCAAATTGAACTTATATTTGGATAAAGATGATTATTTTGACTTGCTGTTTGGTTATAGGTACTTGGCGCTGTGGTTACTTACTTCATGGTGTTGGTACAACTCAAATAAATTTCTAAACCATTTATAAGATGCCATACAGTTTAAATATAGTTTCTGTATTAAATGTACCTGAAAGAGACATGAAAGAAGTTTAAAGAAGAGTCAAGAAGAATGAAACTATTTTTTGGATGTGATAGTATATTCTTAAAATTACTTAGTTAACAGTATTAATATGAAATAAGGAGAATATTTTGTTAATATACCTAAGTAAATTATACGAATATTGATAGATATATTTTACCGTATCTATCTAACAATTTAGGTGAAAAAGTTAGGTTATTGTAGATATAAATCATTTGAAAACTGTCTACTTATTTTAGAGCAAACCATCTTTTCATTCTAAAATTTTGTACACTAATAATGTGATTTAAGCAAGCCCATGGAATCAAATAATCACTTCCACGTCACACACATACATAGACTAACTTCACTGTGCACACTATTATTGTCAACATTTAACATTATATTTATTATCTTGCGGTAGATATTATTATGTATACAATTTAAGGTTTATTCGACAATAATAAGAGTTATATCCGTTCTAAAAACACACTGTACTAACAATCGGAGATAAAATTATATGTTTCACACGACAAAGAATCAGATTTACTGCCTTGGCTATCCGCGGCAGTAAATTGGTTACTTTTCTGTTTAGTTGAACAAATAACGATTTTGTCTACAAAAAAATTAAAATCACCGGTGATAGATACACATGGCACCCAGGTTGATCAGTTTATCTCCAGTGCCATGTATATCACCGGTCATCACAGAAAAAAAAGAAAATAAATCTATCGTTTTTCAGTGAAACAAGCAAAACATAAATAAATATTGCATTGCCCGCACTTGGTGGAGACCAATTTAGCTTGTTTCATTCCTACAACGCATCTCTTCCTTTCCTTTCTCCCGTCTGCTATTCTTTCTTCTTCACTGATCAGATTATGTTTATCTTTATTTACTGGAACACTTTTGACTTGAGTAAGACTCAACCAAAATCTCTCTAAAAGCACAAATTTCTATGAAAGCCGTATTTAGTAGAATTTCGAACATTAGCTTATGATACCATCTGATGGTTCTTCGGAGTGGGCAAAAAGTAGCTAGTCATTTAATCAGTAACATCTATACTATCTCTACCAGTATTGTATTCTAATATGGCAGAATGTTTCAATACCTCCTTACCCTTTCTCTTTCTCTTTCTCTTTCTCTTTCTCTTTCTCTTTCTCTTTCCTGTAGCCTTTATATCCAGCGTGTTCTTAGTGAACGAAGCATCCCTTTTGTTTTTCCATTCACATATAAGGAGTCCTGCAGTGTTTTTTTTTTCCCGAAATTTCCCCTCTTTTTAGCTGTGCGCTCATAGCTTGTTTAAAGAGACTTTCCAATTTTCTCTAACTGTGCTTTTGCCTTTTCACCATCCTCAAATAACTTGATTTTATCAGTCGAAAGTATTTGGAAACAAGCGGAAGCACCTGATAGGTTCTATCGAAGTGAACTCTGCACCTTGAATCTTCGAGCGCCAAGAATGATTTGTTAAGTTTTATATGCCAATAACAAATGTTTGTCAAGTAAACTAGTCATCATCGAAAAGCAACAAGTAATTGTTAAGAAAGCTAGTGATAAAAGAGCTTTGATAAAGTAAATTGATTATTCATTTAATAAAATATATATGTTATAGGCAAAACCGTTTTTTACGACAAACTAGTTTGTCCTAGGACAATCTAGTTCGTCCTAAGTGCGATCGGATGAACTAGTTCGGCCGGATTTTAATAGTTCAGACCAAACTGGTTTATCCTAGGACAAACTAGTTTGTCCTAAGGAAAACTGATTTCGTAGTGATTGATAAAGTTAATGCACACTTGCCTGTACCTTTCTCTTATCTGGCAGTTATTTTTTTTGGTTTTTACGGTTTTACCGGATATTATTATTTAATATTTCATGCCAAACTGGTTTTTCCTAGGATAAACCAAGTAGTTTGCTCTTATGTTTGTGAGAGAAGGAAATAAAAAAAACTACTGAAAATTTCATTTATTACTGAAGTAATGAATTAGTCTTTTTAAATGAAGTAATAGTCAAAGAAAGTGAAATTAGATGAAATTTTATTGGAATCTGTTTATTCGTTTATTTTTTAGAATTTTTTAAATGTTTAATTCTCTTAAAAACCCCCTTCAAAGTACACCAATGAGTTTGATGTTTTGGAAAATAAAGAACATCGATTAAAATGAATTTTTTTTGCATCGACCTATTATTTGTTTTTTTATGAATTTTACAAATTTAAACCCCCTCAAAAGTCGCCTTCCTAAGGACTTGATACGCTTGATAATTAAGATAAAAAGTATGCTTACCTTTAAATAAAACACTAAAGAGTACCCAAAATTCGCAAATTCACATAGAAAATAATATTAGATACACCATCAAACTAGACATAAATAATTAAGACGAGACGAAACATAACATGTCTCGATGCGTATACAAGGCTCACGAAAAAGAAACTGCTAAAAATTCATGTGTACAAACCTATAAAAAATAACTGCCAGGCAAGAGCGAGGTACAGACATGAGAGCATTAATTGCATCAAGCACTACGAAATCACTTTTTCCTAGGACAAACTAGGATATACTAGTTTCTCCTAGGATAAACTAGTTTGGCCTAAAATATTAAATATTAAAATCCGGCAAAGCTAGTTCATCCTAAGTGCGTTAGGAGAAACTAGTTCGTCTTAAAAAACAGTTTGGCCTGCAACATATACATGGACATACTGGATTTCATAAAAATATACATAATATATTGTGTTAAATTATGAGATAAATTTAGTAATTTTAAATATGGTATTTGTAGAGATTTTACATTTTTTGTATTGTACACAAAATTTTTAGCTGTGTTATGCTCAAACTTTATTAGTTTTTTCTAGTAGATATACTTACTTATAACATAGAGCCCCACAAAGTTATTGTGATACCACTAATTATTACATTATTTCCAAATTATCGATATGCAGTTTAATGCAATACCGGGTCTGTCATTGTGTTTAATGATTTTGAACTTTTTAAGTAACTGAATATATTTATGATATGATTCAACTGGATTGTTTTTATGCATGTGTACGTCCCTTCTGCGCTAGACTATAAGCTGAGGCTGTTAAGTTTTATCTAGAGTCAGTGTAAAAAAATTGTCGGCTGCCAAAAAGCACCTACAAATGGTTCTCTGAAACATTTTTTGGAGTTCATACTGACTATAGATTAACTACACTCACCGGCACGAAAACCGGGCAGTTGAATATTTTCAAGCAAACTTCAAATTTTATTGCTTTGTGATGTTTTATCATTATAATATCTTACATACGAACAAAACAACATGTTTTACATATTTTCTAACAACAATTGAAAGTAAAAAAAGTGTTTTTGAGTAAATATCCTAATTTCCATAGATCTTATTACTGCAAAGTGCATAGTTGGCCATGAACACATGTCAACAATGCTGTTGTCATTTTTGTGAGATATCTGACAGATTGAAAGTTGTTCTGCGTTTATTAATCTAAAAAATATGGATGTTAATCCCGAACACAGCGGCTTTACAGAATGTACCTTCAGTTCGAGAACAGGATACCAAGGGGGCTCAGTTATTGCGGGGGTCGGAATTTCTCTGAAGGCACACACAGAATTGTAGATCCTTCTTGGAGGATCCTTAACTGCTGCCATGTACATTGAGGAAGTTTTCTAAGATTTGGTTGTCCCTTATGTTGGCTTTATTAGAAATGACTTTCTTCTGATGCATGATAATGCTGGACCTCACACCGCGAGAATAGCTCAACAGTACTTAAACGAGGTAAATATTTCTGTTATGGAGTGGCCAGCGGTAAGTCTGGATGTTAACCACATAGAACTTGTTTGGGACAAGCTTGGACGAAGGATCCGAAGTAGTGTTCCTACTCCTTAAACTTTAAATCAGTTGAGACAAGCTATTTTAGAGGGATGGAAACTTATTCCACAAATGGACATGATTTTAGACATGCCAAGGAGGATACAAGCAGTAATTCGAGCACGAGGCGGCAACACCCGTTAAGAATGCGGCTCCCCAGTTTTTGCTAGCAAGTCGTTTCAGTTTTAATTAATTTAAGGTAATTTTTCCATAACACCAATTTGTGAGAGTTTGTCTTAGTTTTTAAAATTGTTACAAAACACTTTTTTCTTCAATTAAAGGTTTAATTGTTCTAAGAAAATACGTAAAACATGTTTAAAAATATTCAACTGCTTCGGTCTTCGTGCCGGTGAGTGTATGGGTTAAAGTGGAAAATAAGTTTGTAAATTAAAAGTGATTGCAAATACAACTTTAATTTCATAAACTTACAGCTCTTATGTCTGTAATTCAAAAAATTTGACTTCCACAAGTATATTTCTTTTTTACTGGGCAGTTTTCGAAATGATGCAACAAACTGAATAACAGTTATGATTTTATCCATCCCAGATTTAACAAACCACTAATTTCCAAAAATTCACACAACTGCTAGCGCAGAAAGTGCAGACCCAGTATATATTTCGCCTGTTTTTGTAATTTGGAGATAATCTGCAATCTAGTCACATAAATTTTAAGAATAAGAAAAACCGATGGTGCATTCGAATGTGTCTTATAATTTAGATTATATAATTATATATTTAAAATTTATTTTCATCCTATTTAAATGAGGGGAATATTTTAATAACGCTATTAATAAATACACTTATATATACAGTTTTTATTGTTTAATTTTCCTGGTTCCGGATAATCAGACAATCCTATCTGTGTATATACGCTACAACGAGTACAATAAGATGAGCAAGAAATCCGGATTTGAATTGAACATTAAGGAAAATCGTGAACTGAGTTAATAATGAATTATATATTTCCTAAATCTGCAGGAAAATATAGTAAAAACCTGAGCCTGACGAAAAAGGGATTGATTGGTTCAGCACTACCAGTCAGAGGCTTAGAGTCCTCGGCACCTCAGCCTTTAGGCTTTTTGTGTTCTTGGTTGTGCCGTTTATGTGAAGAGACCAGTAGCCCTTTTCAGACTTAACAGTCTTTTCACTAGGTTATCCTTGGAGAAATCCTCCCTTGGATGTTCTTGTGCTAGGAGTCTATATCTCTAATGATATAATGCTTAATTATCGAAGATAATGTAAGAGGCTGTTTCCTCCTCTTCCATGCGCAACAGACAGATAGGTTCCTCCCTATATATGCCGATTGTATGCATGTGCTTCCTTCCCGATGATATTGAATGGGAAAAAAATATCCAGGATATACACCCAATACCTAAGCTTTAATATTTGTAATATCATATCTTTCCTTTTTTCTATTCTTATATTAAGATAGGTCCCCATTTGATATAGCAAAAAAATTTAACGTCAGGTAAACATCACATCAAATGTAACTTCTGTCATTCTGACAATAATATGTCAATATCGAAATAATTATCAATAAGTATGTTAGAATTTTCATAGAGTATCTTCTAACTTCCCCTCGTAGTATCGAAGCCGTCGCAAACCTTGGAGTAGCGGACCTAAACTTCAATTTAAAATCAATATTAGGCAACTTACCACTCTCCACCTACTAGCGCCATCTTCAGCATTCAAGCAATAAGCACAATCATCTGTGAGAGACACTGACAAACAAATCTACGTAAGGTTAACCTAAATGATGTGTATTGTTACTTATTGCAAATATTGAATGAAAATTTGTTTAAATTATTATTGTTACAACATAAATTTATCAAGTGATGTCTGTTAGTCGTGTTAACAGTTGTTAAGAGTGAAAAGTAGGTTTTAAACATATTTGTTTTTTAAAGAACAGTGTTCACATCTTTGCTCAATTTTATCAATATAGGTATATAGGTATTTAACTTGTTGCAAATAAATCTGTTGAACGTTTTTTGTTAGGAATCTTGGAAAAAAAGCAATAACTAGTATTATCCAGGACTTATACATCGTGTTATCGTTGTTTTTCGAGTTTTGGTGTTTTACAAAAATCGAATATTTAATAAATACATTGTTATCGATACCAATAAGTGTTTTGCGGTTGAACATAGACTATTTTCGGAAAGTTAACTTTTATAGGAGAGTTTACATAGTGTTATCTTTTAAAGTGCCATCTGAGCCTAATTTATTCACAATTAGCAGTAGATACAAGGTGAGTTAATTAATATTTTAAATAATTGTAAATAAGTATGCCTATGTAAATAAAATCTTTCATTTTTTTTGATAAAATAACAATTAATAATTAGGTGAATGTAGTAGATATTTGGGTATATTTCCGGGTGAAATGCAAACTGGGAGTTGTCTGTTAGTAAAAATCCCAATGCCACACATATAGGTAGTCACGTGTTAAAATCGAAATGCAGCACGATTGAACATTTTCAACCTATTTCAAATGTTCTAAAAATGTTCTCCTGTACAAAATAACTATTTATTGATAAATGTCCAACTGTAAAACTGAAAGTAAAATTTTATTTCTAATGTTGGTGAGTTTTTAATTTATTTTTTCTACTACCGTGCGTAAACTAAGTACTTTAGACACACTTTCGAGTGCGTAAAACTTTACTTTACGCACTAGTGCGTAAAGAAAAAGTTCCAATATGTATGTAGTTATACCTAGTCTTATAAAAATACAGGTAGGTATAATAAAGTATATACATAATAATTATTGGGTATTGGAAAATAATAGAATAGGGTGCATAGGTAGGTATGTACCTATAAGTTGGCTGTGAGTGACTGACTATACCTAGGGTAAGCAAAAGTATTTATATTTAAGTATTGAACATTTTTAGGAAACTATGATGTTATTTTATACTTATTCTTTTTTAAAGATGGATTCCTCTGACGATCTATCAGAAAATTATTTCGCAAATACACCACCAAATATATTAGAAAATTAATTAAACTTGTATTTTGATAAAATTTTCGGTAGTAGAAAAAATATTGTATGCAATTCGTTTGTAAAGTCCTTTTTTTGACTCATGTGATCGTCGCATTCGTTAAAAAAGGTTTACTTTGCACACTTGTTGTATAAATAACTATTTTCAATACTCGTGAATCTAATTTTGTAATATAAAATCCTAAAATAAATAAACAAAAAGAGAAAATACTATGATATACAGAGAATCCAAAATTTCAAATATCCAAACTATCTATACATATAAATGCTTAGGTACTTCAATTATACCATGAAATAAATAAACCACCTTTAGCCTATGAGGGTACTAGAAACAATACTAATTTAAACGTAAGAACTGCAAACTGCATTCATTAATAAATATTTCGCAAAAAACTGGTTTATATATTATGCAATAAGATTAAATAACCAATTACCCCCATATTTGCAAACAATAAAAAGATATAAAATATATATAAAAGTCATCCTGAAATATTAAACATATTATAAGTACCTATTGGTCTTCTGTGTTGAACATTCGATGTTATTTTATTTATTTACTTTATTTATATTTATTTATTTCATTTATATTTATTTCTTTTATTTATATTATTATTAATTTAAAAATATTAATAATTAATTTCGCATATTTGAAAAATATTATAACTTTCAATTAAATTGAAAAAGATATGAACATCATGTTTTATTTAAATCGTAAAGCTCGTATAAACTGTAGACAAAAACATAACAGAAATATATTATAGACTTGGAGAGTTTTTCAAACTTCAAATTCGAATGGCCTTTTTGTAACTGGCTATTAGTTCATAAAACATCCAATCAGAGACTTGCTAACTTCATCTTTACGTATTTATATTAAAAGTAGGAATGTAAGAATTCTTAATTTCCAGTTTTCTCCTAAAATATTCGGTTTAAAAGTGAGAAGTAGTAGAGACATTTTAATGTGGATTAATTAAGGATGCTTAATTAGTTGGTTTAATAATATTCACAAGATGGTGTATTCTTGTGTACTATGCAAAAAATAAAGTATACCGAATTGATGTTAACAATACATCCTCCCACAGGTAAGCAACAAGTTTTTAACAGTTTTACAGTTCTGAAATTCCCAATGTCGTATCATTTGATATATAAATACTATTTGTATCTGTAGAGTAAGGAGGGTGGGCTAGGCCCACAGCACTTAGGCCACATGTGACCCATTGTACATCTTCCCGAGGAGTTGTGTTCCTAGGTCATCGTCCATCCTGTCCTTTCCAGGAAGGTGGACAGGTCACTAGGAGACATCTCCTTTATATCGGCAGGTGTAGGCCAAGACTCACCGAACACACACTCTCTTATTGACGATAACTCAGGGCACTGGCATAAGACATGCTTGACAGATTCGTCTTCCTGTTCACACATCCTGCATAGAGGTGTGTCCACTAGCCCCATTGTATGGAGGTGTTTCCTTAATTGACAGTGGCCAGTCAGAAATCCTACCGTTAAACGTAGGTTTTTCTTGGTCAACGCCAAATATTTTTACGACTCCAGCTTTTCAGGGTGATCCTAGCAAAACTGCATCCCCTGATTTCATCCCATCTCATTAGAGATTGAGCTTGGGTGTAACGTTCAGCTAGTTCCGCAATTGTCGAATTCGTCAGGCCGTAGGTGTCGCCGGGTCCAAGAATTCTTAGTCCAGCCGCTTCCCTCGCTAAAGAGTCAGCAATGCGGTTACCTTTGCTCCTGTCGTGCCCCTTAACCCACCTCAGGATTAAATTGTTATCTACCGAGGCGTTAGCTAAATCTCGATGGCACTCTAATACTAGCCCTGATGTAACACGTTTATATAAATACTATTTACCCGCTCTAATAAGAATCCGAATTTATATTATAAGCAGAAAATAAACAATGTTTAACTATACATGTTTATAATTCAATATCGACGACAACTAAAATTCATTCTTCGAATAATAAATGAGTAGTAACATGAATATTTCCATTAAATTATAATCCTCATACCTCACGACACTCCAATGATAAATGATAAGAAAACCTGGTGATACTATCCTGATAGATTATTTTTGTTCTTTCAATATCATGTGAGCTGAATCTTATTGAATATGATACCCCTCTTCCCAAGTATGTTTGCGTAACTTTAGCTCTTCTTTGGCTTTAGCAGCCGCATGTTTACATGTTGCTTTTCAAAACTTTCTCAAGTATAGTAATAAACATTAAGTTAGACGTCAAAGATAATAGTTTTACACTATTATAACGCCTTACAAATTTGAAAATAACTTGTCAAAGAGCAAGCCGTTCACTAAGAAGCAACTACTTCCCTGGAAGTAAAAAAGTTATTTCAATAATAATTTTTTAAAGAAATTGTGAATGCTAACTAATATATTTATATCAATGTATTTTTTTTAAACAGCTTTCTGCCAACATTGACTTCAGAGACAAAATACGAATCTATTATAATATTTTTCAATTAAAATGAAAATAGTCCAACATAGTATGACAGGACAGCTTTTTTCGGGCTCTCTAGTATGTTATGTTTCTGTTGTGGAATTGATTATTTATTGAATTAATTTTTATTATGATGATATAATACCATTTATAACCAAAATCTATTTTACAAATCCTGATAAGAATAATAATTTGAGATTTTTGCCACTCCCATATTTTCCTCATCAGATAAAATCGATGATCTGATATTATTACAAAAACACATTTTTCATGTAATAACCGACATTTTGATCCAATCTCAAACGCGAAGAAAAATGACCTGCCTGAGCAAAGTGATCGCCCTTCAGCGATCATTGATCGTCCGTTTTCGCATCTTTCGGAGTTATTGCTTACAGCAGGACACTAGATTGTGGCTTTTATGTAAGTATTGGAAACTGGAGGATTAGTTTGGAAGCTTAGATTCATTTTACAGATTAACCATTCGACCAAATTGTTACCCTACGGCTGACGATTTATTCTCTATAGATCTAACTTTTTATCGTCTTCAATCGGTGAATTATCTCCAAAAAGGAGAAATTTATGGAAAATTGGGAGTAAAATTAATTTGACCACATTAAATATAATGATTCTAAGTCAACGTGTTAAAAAGTTTCCCAGGCTATTTTTCAGATGGGATTAAGCCTATAATAGTTTGGCAAGTTTATCTGAAGCTACGCGGCATCGGTAAGGAGCGAGGAAACATGGCGGATATCTGTCATAAACGTACCAATGGTGTACGGTACCTATTTTATAAAAGTATTATTATATAATTATTATATATAGAAACTGATTTTGGCTTTGGTTTTAGGGTAAGTTATTTTTCAAAACACGGTATTTGTTAAAACAAATAATGTTAAGAATCGTACTTGAATTCAATATGGATACGAAATAGTTCAAAATCTGACACTGACAATACCAACGCCACTGGATAATCAATGTCAGTCAATTGACAAAGTGAGAAGGAAGAACACACGCACGCGCTTGCCAATAGGAAGTCAGCTGGTCGCTAAGCAACGAAGTCCTTTCGATAAATTTCACCAATTGAGTTAGTTCGAAGGGCGTGAAAATTATGGTTTCAGCACAACGCTGCCAGAGCTTGAAGAAGCCCATAACAAATTTGGGAAAGTGTTCATCTTTTAATATTCATAAATTGAAAAAATAATGTTAATAGACAAAATCCAAGCACATTAAAGAATTAATGTTCAATCATATCGTTAATATTGTTAATAATAAAAAGTCCATTTTCTAATTATTATCACTACATATTTAGCACTTCAGCTTTTTCATAGTTAAACATGGCAATATCGAATGTTTTCGACTGCATTCCTTTCACGGCTTCAGATAAACTTGCCAAACTATAATTATTAAATTATTCACTCCAAATAATTCTCTTATATTTTTTGGAATATAATTTAAACAATATTCATTTCTCAAACCTTCGATTAACTGATTTTTAGTGTTATTTTCGTGGAAATAAATGTGTTAGTTATGTATGGTAAAGTCTAACTAAAGTCAGTGTGATGAACCATATTTTTAATCCCCTTGAAGGAAAAAGCCGCCCAATGGCGTGCATATAAATTTTTTATAAATTCAAATATTGTGAAATAATGTTAATCTACTATATCAATTTGAATGAAAAAAATCAGCCTGCATTCAAAATTCATAAAATTTGTAATACAATAATAACACGTTTTCCTCTAGAACACGGAGTATCTAAAGAACAGTTTTTTGTATCGTCAACCCAACCATACTTAACATCATGCGTATCAAACCAAGTTTCGTCTAAATAAATTATACCTAGCTTTATTTGAATCACGATACCCTTTTATTTTGCGCAAATACTCCTGTCTTTGTTCAACGATACGCCGAGATTCCATTATCACCATTCGATTATCTAACTTCTTATATTTGAATCCACAATTCAATAAAACATTGATAAGTATATTCAGGAATATACTATTACTTTATAAATCGTTGTAAACCCGATTAACGTTAATTCGTGAATTCTAGCGATAACCGCAGTATCAGAAATTTCAGAATTTTCTTTTTTCAAACACGCGTACATATTTAAAACAATGCGTTGACCCTGAACATGTAAATCTTTGTTCTTAAATTCGGCTCTATCATCGGTATCATTTATTGCTGTCATTTGCGTTTGTTTGTGGCGCCAAATTATTAGATTCCCGCGCATCATCTTGGACTGTCGTTTCTCCAAAATGCTATTCTAATTAATTACAAATAAATTATAATCATAAAACTCACCCTAACGTCTACGACCAAATAAATATTATATTGATATCAATTCACTCAACTCCACGAACAAATAATAAATATTATATTGATATCAATTCACTCAAGTCCACGAACAAATAAATATTATATTGTTATCAATTCACTAAATTCACTCGACCAAGAAATAGATACTAGATATTTACTACTATTATTTTAAATATTTCTTTAAAACAAAATTCACACACGCCCCTGAATCGACACACAATACTAATATCTCTCTAATATCGCAGGCCACCCTCGGAGTTAAATTTTTTTTAGTTATAGTTAGTCCGCCTTAGTAAGTGACCCGTTACTCCATTATAATATAAACAATAATGTACTTGATGATTGTATAACGCTGAACACCTGCAATGCGTTGCCAGATATACCAAATTTTTTTAAATATAGTAGGCATACAAAAAGTTGTTTCAATTATTTTCACTTTTTACAGCAATTTCGAGCGACTTTTTTTAATGCTTACTAATAAATTTATATTAGGTATTTTTTTTTGAATATTTCCAAACTAGCTTTCTGAGAACATCACGAGTAACAGTTTTCTGAAGTAATGGGAAACATTTGTATAGTGAGCCCAACAATTTTAGAAAATATATCTGACAACATTGCTTTATTTTATGGTCATCACACACATCACACAGACTTTACATGCAGTTTTGAATTGTTGCTTCTGCATCATTTAAGGAGGGATTTTTGTCGAACTGATTACAATGATCCATATTTCGAGGAATGTTTGGAATTAGTATGTTTTTGAACCAATCTTCCAATTATTTTGCAGTGGTGTTTTCGTTGTACCTTATCCAAATAAGAATCTTCAAGTTTCTAGCAGACAGAGAAATCCACTTATTTTTATATAAAGCAAAACCGTAATCCATGTACTTCTGTTTGATGGAGTTTACTGTTTCCATCTTTTACTGTTGTAGAAGGTGCATTCAAGTGCCCTTTTAAAAAAAGGTAACAAAAAAAGTATACTAGTTTGTTTTGGTATTTTTTGTTGTGAAAATTTCGGAGGTTAAAATAAATACTTGGTGTAATGAAAAAATTAAGGATATGCCGATGATATTGTCATAACAGCCAGGGGAAAATTCGAAAGCACCCTTTGTGACATCGTACAAAAGGGTCTGAACTAAACAAACAGCTGGTGTAGGCAAGTGGGACTTAACATCGACCCAAAACCATCTTAATTGCCTTCACTAAGAAAAGAAAACTGAACCTCAAAACCATTAAACCTGATGGGAACGAGGTTGAATGGAGACACGAAGTCAGGTTTGACTCTAGATAGTGGAGATATTGAGGCTGTAATCCAAAATCCTGAGCTGGATGTACACTGCCATAGTTAGACCAATTATCACTTATGGAGCCATTGCGTGGTGTAGCAGAACTAATCTATGGACAACGAGAGAAAACCTCTCCAAAATTCAAAGACTAGCCTTTTAAAGTAGGGTTTTTTCAGTAAGATATAATGAAAAACGAATGCCTTATCGGAGTTTACATACTGTAACTTTATTTTGTTTTGTTTTCCTATTTGAGGTAATTCAAGAATAGTGATCATCACTTCTAGGATCCTGTTTCATAATCTCAAGTGTATACATTCAACTATATAGTTTGAGTCATATCGTAAACAGGTAGTAACTGAAAACCTCATTTGCATTGCCGGGTGAAGTGTACGTCTAATACAGAAATGAGAAAGTAAGAAAAAACCCATTTGCACAAAACAACGTAAGGGTGTTAAACGAAATCGAAACTCATTTCAAAACCCGTTGGGAAATATAGCACACAGTAATGATAGCTAATGCTGCTTTCATTTTTCTACCTCGTATTATTTTGAAATATACCTAAGCTTGTTCTTAAGTATGGAAGTTACTAGTCGTAATAAGCAACAATATATTTATATGTCAGTTATGGAGTATGAGAACCAATTTACAATTCATTTTCCTTTACTTTCCACTACACTTCCATTTTCTAATAACATTAATATCCAAAATGGAATTGACGGAGTGCTGGCGACTGCAAAGGTACTGTGAGGGTACCGCCGGTCGAAATACTAAGAAGTGTTTGGAGGGATCGTCAGGAAAGAGCCATCTGCAAGGATTTTGCTTCCGGCTGAAAGTTTACACGTTACTTGTGAGACAACATAAAGTACCTATACCTTTAAATCATTGGACCAAAATATCACTGCAAGATCCTCCTGAGATATCGCGACATAGTAGATAATTTATTTTCCAGAGTGTGCTCCAAAGGAAGCGGGTGTGTGGGACAGCGTCCACTGCTTGACATAGATCGAGAGTAGACGTACAAATAATAACAGTATGCGCAACACGTATAGTAAAAGTCACGAATGTTTCTCGTTACGTCATAACTCATGAACACCCGAATCAAATCAATAAGACAGTTTTCACCAGCGTCTCATCATTGTTAGAGAGTTCGGCATGTATTTCTGGTAATCTAATTATGAGAGGAATAAATGAAAACTAAATTTAACATATCATAGTTAAACTACAATTTGAAATTCTCCAAATAAATTATTACAGAACTCAACTCTTGAATGGTATTTAACGGCAGAAGTGGTCCGCCATTAGCCAATTCCTTTTGGAAATATTCGTGTAATTTTCTAATACACTCACGTTTACTTTCGTCCAAACGTTTACCTGGGATTTTGCCGAAAAATATCACAATAAAATGTAATTCAAAGTAATGACAATGACGACGAACTTCAATGGTGACAAAACGATTTCCGCATAAAGTGACGTTTCCCTCTTTAAATAGAATCGTGTCTTTGATACATTCATGGAAGTATGACGTAACGAGAAACATTCGTGACTTTTACTGTACTTAGGTTGGTCTGTGCTGCAATATGTAGAAACGTGAGTGAGAAGTAAGGATTGATTCGAGTCAAGTTCTGTTGAAGATATTCGTAAAATCACTGACAATATTCGAGTTTTTTTCGTAGGATGAAAAAGATAAACTTTCGTTATATCCCTTTTGATAGTACATTTATATCACGTTCTCGCATTTGTACTAACAGATTAATACGAAATTGATTTAATTCGGAAACTTTTAAATATAAAAAGAAGTAAATGAAATGAAATTTCATAGGTATTATGGAAAATGTGAAAAATATCATTGGAAATAATCTAGCAAATGTAAGGTATTATATATTACAGTATTATTAACAAAACAAAGAATTAAATGGACAAAATTAAATTCTCAAAACATAACTCCAGAAGCAAAGAATACACTAACAGAAAAGAAGCGAAACTTTGGAAAAAAGGAATCAACGGAAGCCATCATTTAAATTAGTCGTCATATGTCATACGATCACATGTAGCCCTCTTTCTTATAGTTTTTATAGACCCAAATTAGATAAATTAGATACTGATGGAAAAATTCCCATATAATTAATACATTTGATAAACTAGTTGTATTTGTCATCCTCTACAATTATACATGAATATTTGAATATAATTTATTGAAAATTTTACACAATATCGTCAAAGTTTCAGGTTTACACATTAGAATTCAATAGTTTACGAGAATTTTCTATGATAAAAGTCAGCTTATATGTAGGTTGAACTTTGAATAATTCTACGAAAAGGTCGCTGAAATATTCAACAAAAAGCGCCGTCTCTCCCTGTGGGAGTCCTTTAACTTATATCCCAGAACCTTCAGCTACTTCCGACATACTCATAAAGTCATTGAACTGAAAATATAAATGTAAAAGAGCTGCAAAAAACATCATGGTATAAATTTCAAAATAATTTCAGTGCTAACTTTATAACTATCATAAAGAAATCAGTATGTGACCCTGTTTTTTCCCTCCGTTGCCTCCAAATATCCGTAGGGATTGAAAAATGTTCATGGTCGAAACGTATTTATTGGGAATTGAAAAATGAGTCAAGGTCTACAAAGAATATCAATTCAGATTAAAACAGGACCCTTGAAATTATACTTGTAAAGTTCAATATGATTTTGTTGTAGTTATTAAACAAATAAACTTGAAAATAAAACAATTATTTTCTAAAAATAATTCTCTTAAATTTGTATTATAAATTGAAACTGTCACTGTAATCGATTGAGGTGAATCCCAACTCAACGTCCATCAAAATACCTGCTTTATATTCTAGAATCAACCTACTCATCAACCCTGAGCGTTAACTTCTAATTGATATTCTGTCTATAACTCAGAAACTCGTTATTAAAGATGAACCATTTATACTACTTAATGAGCACCCAAATAAGTCGGAAAATTTGTTCCTAACTGGAAAACTATACCCTGTTTTTTAATGAGAGGAATATAAATTTGCAATCATCGACCCCATTAAACTGAGTGCGAGACTTAATGCTCAGTGTGTAAGCTTGCAATGAAAGTTTTTAAAAATGTCGTATTTTGGTTTTTTGAAACGTAATAGAAGGGAAGGGCCACAAAACCAAACACTCCGAAACCTTGGGAAAACTATCTTTAGAACCATAGTAGGTTTACTGACAGGACCCTGCAGACTCAACAGTCATATGAGTGTTATAAAATTGGCAGAAACAGACATTTGCAGGTTCTGTTAAGAGGAAGAGGAATCGGCAGAATATGTGTTGTGCCACTGTGAAGGCATCGCAAGACTGCGTTTTCTAGAACTTGGCAAGGAAAAACCAAGGGCTACAAGCTACCTCGAAAATCCTTTGTCTAGGCTATGGAGCCTCGTTAGGAGGTTAAAGCTAAACGAAATACTTCAATTAAATTAGAGCGTCACAATAAATCATCAGATTTCAGTGACAGAAGGCTAACGCCAGCTCTATCCACCACCCAAGCTAACCTAATAGGTATCATCCTGGCACCTCTTCATGGTCGGTTTTTTATGCGTTATTTTAGGGGTGCACCTCTGACCTATTATATTCAACACACCAAATCATTCCCTTAAATGTTTTCACAATCTGTCAACAATGTCAATAAATTCTTCCTGTATAGTCGTATAATCAAAACCAGCAAATATTTTCAGAATAAGCTACTAATGTATTTATAAAGTTGTAAGATCTTCAAAACCCCAAGAGTTCATAAACCCAACTCCGATTCTAAGAAAAAAAATTGGTAGTAAACGCAAAAACATGTTAGTGGGCTTTAAAGATAAGAATTGTGCGAGTATAGTCGTGATAGAATTCCTTTCTACGTTCTATTTATGGTCGACAATGTTATCTTAAATATTAATCGGTAGGGGAAATTTCGTAAAATTGCAAAGCTGGTGGAATTCCGCTTTTATGTTGGGTTGTTACAAGTTTCATGGTATTTTGAACTTTCCATCAAATAGCTTTGTTATTCCAAACAACTATGTTTTTGTAGTGTTGATTTTAATCTATTTTAACAAGTTATTATTATGTTCTACTTTCTCGGGTTTACGTCTCGGCATTTAACATAAACGCTTTTTACTGCAAGCTTAGGATTCCACGGGTATTGCAGGTGTGGAGAATTACTTATTTCTGTAGTGGTAGGTATCCGATGGGGAGAAGGTTTATTGCTTTGAGACTGTCGTATAAAGCCTTTTTTCTCTGATGCTGGTCCTTAGTCCAGCTGCACCTCTGCATCTTGGGATTTTTGAGTCTTCCGGGTCTAGCATCACAACATTTTATTACCCTACGAGCCCTGTCTCAGTAAAGTGAGCGGAAGCCTCTAAAAAAAGCGAAGATTGTATGATGGAAGACAATATTTCGACTTTAGACGTCCAAAAGTTCAGCTCTATCGCCGAAGGGAACCTTGTGGCATATCATGAAAATAGGTTTACGAGAAAATCCAACAAGAACCGTTCCAGAGTTGTGGACCAGTCTCCAAGAAATTTGAAATAGCTTTACACCAGATGACAGCAAAACATTAGTTCGCACAATGTTAAGGCGAATCAAAGCAGTTTTCAGTCAAAATGGCGATGTAACGCTTTGGTAATTTGCTTTTATTTTGCCCAGTTGATTTTTAGAATTTGTAATTATGTGTTTTCTCCTCCCTATATGGTGAACAACAACGCATTTTGACACTGTTTGGAACGACGTAAGAAACAATTACCAAAAAGGTATCTATTGCCATTGACGACGGGTTGTAAGTCAACTTACCACCATCGGGTGGTAATAATTTATGCCATATATATACACCGTTAGGAGTGGGGGCTGTGGGACCCCCAGTATAGTTTCCATATTTTCCTATCTTCTGCTATCTTCTTTGTTTCCGTCCAAGAAGTTCCCCCTTCCTTCAGTACGTCACCTATTTCTTGATTCAAGTTTTTATTAGGCCTACCTATTTTTTTCTTTCCGTCCCAACCTGTCTCCCATATTTGTTTAACTATGTTATCGTGGTTTGCTCTATTTTTTATTTTATACGATCCACCTTAAGTCTAGTTCTAATTTCTTCTTTTTTAAATCTGTCTAGCTCTGTTATTCCTTCTATTTTTCTTAGTATTTTCATTTCCATTGCTATGATCTTTGATTTAAGTTTTTGGATAAGTATCCATGATTCACTTCCATACGTTAAGGTGGGTACAAAAACAGTTTTATAAATCTTTATTTTAGTTGTTTTATTAACCTCCCTTTTGTTCAAAAATACTCCTTTTAGTGCATTGAATAATTTAGATGTGGCTTGTAATCTATTATTTACATCTGATTCCAAGTTACCATTACTTTCCAATATGGCTCCTAAATATTTCAAGCTTTCTGTTGCCTTCATTGTGTATCCATCTATGCTGATTTGTATATCTTCGTGTTCCCTGGATACTGCCATTATCTCGGTTTTATTAAAGTTGATTTTTTTGTCGTATTCTTTGAGATATTTGTTCCAGTGTTCTATCGCTTTTTCTAGCTCGGCTTTATTATTTTCTACAAGTAGTAGGTCTTTCATCATTATTGGCTTTAGTTGCCGTACTCGTACACTAACCCATTTTCTATCCTTTCCGCATGCTTGTCATATTTCATCTGTCATTGCGATGTATAGTATGGAACTTAATATTCCTCCTTGTCTTACTCCCTTACATGATTCCAATCATGAACATTGTTTACGAAATTTGGATGAAGGTTTTCTCGGTTTTTCCTAATTTGTATGAAATATTCTGAATCCATAATGTCTCCATCTCTAACAAAGTTTTCTGTTACTATTAAAGAACTGCATGAGACTTTTGGCTTTGTTATATTATATAAAATTTAATTTGCAACTTGTCTATCTCATCTCACCTGGCAGCCAAGTTGAAATTAGATAATTACAAAAGTGTATTCGCATCCTTTGTTCTATTTTAATAATTATATTCGTTAGGTAATATCAGAGCAAATGGTCTCAGTCTCTGTAATCCGCTTTTGTTTATCATTTAAATAATTAATGAGTGAAAAGTGGGTGGTATGGACGGATATTTACCTTAACAGGTAAGGTCGAAGTGCTTCATAAAATATTCAAAAATTTAAATCCCTGCAGGTATATCATGAAGAACGACAAACTTATCAGATTATACCCTATTTCACGAATACCTACCTGTTTTGGATTAAGTACGATGACATCGACTAAACAGTAATTCTGTACTGAGAAGTACACTTGTGAATTCCCCCAATACTAAACACGATAATTGCTTTCATTTATTGGAGTCAGAATAACTGTTACCGCTTTCCTAATTTGGATGGTTCCGCTGCGACAATTAAAACCATATTCAATATTTCGCCTCTAGCTTTGCGAAAGCGAGAATGGCTGCATATACGCCGGAATGCAAAGAGCACCAAGGAACCACCACCTATAGGCATAACAGATGTAATGACGAACTAGAATAGTGACAATGTTCTAGTCAATCGTGCTCATTTAAATTAATAACTAAGGGTGCAACAGTGACATAAGCAATAGAAGTCAAATTAATTGTATAAAACTATTAAAACGCCTGACAAATTAGAAAATTACTTTCCAAAGGTTAGACCGTTTACTAGGAAGCAACATCTACTTCTCGGGCTATATGCCCCGCAGACAATGAATTACACTTCCAAGTTAAACGAGGTTGGTACATATGAAATATAGAACAAATAGAACAAACTTTTACTGTAATTGGTAGAATTATCGAAAAAGCACAAATAACATAAACACCACAAGTCAATATAACTAATGAAACATGGAGACTAACCTAACCAACATTAAATTATATAATTTACCAACTTAATTTCTATTTATGCTAACAACGCCATCTAGGACTCTAGACCGATTTTAAAAAATTGATTTGACCTTGAGTCTCTATAGAATAGGTGGTTTATCTCAGGTGTCCATTCAAGCGACAATGTCCCGTTAGGATCCCAGTTAAAACTCTTAGTTTCTAACAGAATAGAATAACTTATAAGAATTGATACTGTCTGCTTCTCAGCTGTGTATTTATCCAGTCTTTCCAGTCTTAATAAAGATTGAAGCGAAAATAATTTAGAGGTTGTAGATTGTAGCATTTCATTCTGTATTTTCTGGTAGAAATATCCAATTATTTCACCCCATCACGTTGATACAAGATTGTAGAAAACGTTATCCTAAAAAAAATATATTTCTACCCAACTGTAGCTACTCCAACAAAAAAGTAACCCAGAAACATATCAAAAGGAATTTAATCTCAATTAAATAAGTCTATGGAATAGAAAGAGAATAAAAATATTCCAAACGCGTATGAGATAGAGCTCCAGAAATGCGCTTACTTTCGACAGTAAGGACGAAAATCGAGTTCGTTCTTTCAATTTTCAGCAGCTGAAGTTTTAGTCACGCTCTAACTCCCGTACAGAAAGCTTCGTCGGTTTCGAGAGTTGCGCTTCTATCACGTGTATGTAGCTTACGAGATTTCAGAGATGTTTGTGTTTCAAAATTAGGTTGCTGGATTCAGATATCTGGTGAAGTAAGTTAATTAACCAATTTAATGAAATTTTCGTTAAATTGTGGCAGTAGTAGAACACCAGTTACACTGGTAATAATTTATGTGTGGAACTCGTAAATGTTTGATTGATTATGCTGGAAATCTAATAATATTTTTATGCTAATATTAGCCATTTTCGTTTTCATTCAATTTTTTTACAGTGCGCTGGAATAAGTTCTCTATATTTACATACTAAGAAAAAAACCTCGTGAATGTCAACTTTTATTATAATCAAATAATTAGTAACAATTAAATGGATTTTGTTGGCTTTGCTCAATTTTGTTTGATGGATGATGGTGATATTTTTCTTTAATTTAATTATATTTTAAATCAAACAACTAAATTTAATGAGTTAAGAGAATAATCAATTACAAGTAATAGATAAGAAATTAAATAAATTGCAAAATCTATCAGCTAAACATTTTATTGATGTAAAAGGTGTTCCCCATTCACTTTTTGGCAATAATACAACCTATTTTTTGTTTCCTCTCTAACCTTTTGCAAAGGAAATGAAATAGCAGATGGACTAGCAAAGAGTGGGACTGAAAGACCCTTTTGTGGTATCAGTCCCAATGTAATATTGGAAGAAATAGGCAAAGCCAAAGAAAAGAGAATATCTGACCATTGGAAAGATCTAGTAGGGCTTAGACGTTGAGATTAAATGTATGCATAAGTCAAAGTAAAACTGAGTTTTAACGGGGATCCCAACGAGTCATTGCCACCTGAACGGGCACCTTAAAAAACTCAAAATAGTGGAGGAAGAATAATGTAGATTATTTGGCATGGAAGAACAAACCTCCATCTACATCCTTGCGAACTGCACAGCAATCCAGAATCCTAGGGCACAGCACCTAGGAGATTATTGGATAGAAGAGGGACATTTACCTAAGTTGAAGCCTGCAGATATCCTAAAATTCCTCAGGGAAATAGGACTAAAGGAGCTACTAGTCTCTGAGACGTTCCTCAAGAGCTAAGTAGATGTAAGCGGGCACAAAGATCTTTTAGGTCTCAGTGAATGTCACCCCATCATGCATACATACAACCATTTGCAATATCCATGGATCAATATAATTCCATTAAAAAAATCTAATGGCCTAAGTCAGGTGATGTAGGTGGATCCTCGTGGCCCCTCTATGCTCCCGGTCAATCCACTTTGTCGGAATGACAGCATTTAGATAATTTCGTATTCTGACAGCATAATGAGGTGAAGCTGAAATATTAGATTTAATGAGGTGGATTCCACTGCGACCTTTTCAGATCTATTGTGGTCCCCTGAATCTAGATTTGATTCTCCAGCCCGACTCATTAAGTAGCCAATCAGCTTCGAGACTGAATCTTGGATGTAATTTCTTGCCGGTCGCTACTCATCATCTAGTACAAGAAACTGCACACTCGCCAGGCAATCGCGCTAACATAGGATGTGCTCAGCGGTTTCTCCTCTTGGTGACAGAATTTGCACATGGCTTCGTCTGTCAACCCCATTAGATTTGCATGCCTGTTAAGTTTACAGTGCCTGTTAACATACCTACTACGGCATCGACAATTTTCCTGTCTTTGCTTAGCTGAAATATTACATCTTGACGAAATTAATGCAAGTGGTTTGTAATAAAATCATTCATAACTACGTTAATCTTAATCAACATATTTAATAGTATATTATTAAACTAGTAATTTATGATAGCCATTATTCACGCAGGGTGACGTTTGCGTCCTGAGCCTAAGGCGTCACCCATAATTTGCGAGTTGAATACTATACTTTGTCCACGACCCTTGGTTTCTTTATTAAAAAAAAGTTAAGTAAATAATGCGAGTGTAGAACAGAAAGTTATAATTTGGTAAAATTGACAATTCTAACGTCAAAAAAATGTCGTTTCCTCACTAAAGTGAAAGTTTTGGATATAATCAGGATTATTTGCAATAATATTTGTTATGGTTTCGCAATATTCCTTCCTTCTATCTGGATCATATTCTGTTAGACTTTTATCATTTTTATTTTGTATGGATGCAACTTATTTTTGTTCAAAACTTTCCTTTTGATCTACTCCACAATCTTGATCGATTAACGACGAATTCACTATACAGAAATCTGCTCTTCTTCGGATAGGGGTTTTCTGCCAGTTCTTCTTATTTTGGACAATGCCTGTGCCAAAAAATTCACCGACAACAGTTTCAAATAGTCGACGGACAAGAAAGCGTATATTGAACATCCTTAATGCCCTATGATAGCTGCGACTAGCCTTGCCATAAATTACAATATTTTCTCATTTTTCATTCAAACGAGTTTGTACCATCTTTAAATTAATTCACAATAATCAAATTATTTCAAAGTAGTAACAAAATTTACAGTGTTGAATACTATTTGAGAGTGGCATCTGATAATAGAGATAATAAACAAATTAATTCGCTAGGTAACCAAAAAAGACTATTAAGTACTTACTAAGGGTGAAATTCCTAGTCGACACATGAGGATACTTCACTCATCCTGATTGTATGCAGAGACACTTGACTGGCGAAAAGTGAGGTTGAGTGTAAGTGTAGCTTGAGTGAAATATAAGTACAGGTTTCAGCTCCCTTGAGTGAAGATTTATAACCTAAAAACCACGTTTGTACCTTACACTATCATTTTACGATATCGAAATTTTGTTTGGTTGTTATTTGTCAGTGGTTATAGTTTCAAACTTTTCAAAGAAATTAGTATGATGGATGATTTGTAGACTATATAGATGATGATAATGCTTACGTGCATACACATTGGTGTAGTAGAAAGCAAAATTGAAAATACGAATCTAAAATTATCTATTAAATAACTAGCTTGGAAAATAAACTTACTCAGCAAATAAGAAATATATGTAAACAGTAAAGAACTGAACTGAAAATAAAATAATTACAGAAGGCTAATACACAACACAAATTCGAATATGAATGCAATGCAACATATGTCAGATAAACGTTAAAGCGCGTTCGTAAATCACAATTTATTGTTTACCAAAGGCAACCAAAAGTTCCTAATAATAACATTGATGCCAAACTTTCTTCACTCAAATTGAAATATTACTTGAGTAATGGCTGTGGATATGAAAACTCGCCTCGAGCTAAACTCAAACTAAGTCGAATATGATTATGAGTGACCCACATATGTCGACTATGAATTTCACCCTAAACCTGTGTCTTACATAACTCATAATCCATAAATTTTTGAACAAAAGTGCTATACACTTTTGGAATCAGTGTTTAAAGAGCTTCAAAGGGGCGTCGCATGACCTGAATGCTTTCTCGTTCAAAGAAATTTAAGGGATAAAAGTACTATGCTATAATTATTATAATAAATAAATATTATAAAAATAGAGAAGACTTATTCCAGTGCACTGTATAATACTAATTAATATAGAAAAAACGTAAAAAGATATGTTATATTTCCTCATACCAACCCATCAGCAGACTTAGAAATCAATTGCCCTGGTATACTTTTTATATTGTTAAAATATCTTGCTGGTACCCTTCATCGCTCATGGCCTTCCAATTTTTCAAATGTAGGAAGTATATTTTCAAGAAAATGTTTTATAAGTAATTAAAAACTCCTAAGTGGTACTTCAATCATAACTTAACGGAAGATTTCTAAAAAAAACTGAATGGAGGATTCATAAAATGATTTTTCCAGATTTAATATTATATTCCCACTAATTGCCCGATCCATTGCGTTCACGAAGATTTTTATTTAGCCAAGTCTTATAAAATTACATAAAACATCAAATAGTACTTTTGGAGAATTTTTAACAGTAATGTGTTTAGGAACGTAGGTCTACCTATGAACAAAAGTAACTTTAACCAATTTTGGCCAATATTGTGTACTATTTTTTGTAAACAAAGAAAATTTGATGTTTTTGAGACTGCTTATATTATGGGAGATCTAAAGCCAAAACACTTAGATCATTTTTCAATAGATTTTATCACAGAATTACAAAGTTTACAGAGCGGAGGTTTTAGCTATGAAGGAATAAAGTTTAATGTAGACCTTAAAGTATTTTTTGTGTGTGATGCTCCAGCAAGATCATTTTTAAAATCAAGGACATAATTCTCTTTATGGTTGTGAATATTGTTCTATAAAAGGTATCAGTTTTCAGCACCGAACATTATTTGTGAATAATGCAAGGGATCTCGCAGAAATAAGGACAAACAACAACTTTAGACAGACAATTTTTTCAAACCATCATATTGGAATATCTCCCATTACACAGCTTGAAAACTTTGGCATGATTAATGGATTTAGATTAAACTACATGCATATGGCATGTCTTGGTATAATGAAGAGGTTATTAAATGTTTGGTTAAAAAGTGATTCTTCCTTTCGTATATCTCCAGCGGGCATGTGATAAGTATTAACGCTTTGGCGCGAAATTTGAAAAACATGAATTTCAATGCTTTAGTCATACTTAGAAAAAGTTATAAATATTTGCGGCACTAATGCCCGATTTGAAAAACTACTAAAATTACCCAACAACAATTAATTATTTTGTTCCAATGCTGGCACAATTTAACGAAAATGCAGTATTATATTCTTGTTTCTGGGTCTGAAAATATTAGCTATCAGAAAATATCAAAATTGAATAATTCTTGAGGTTTGAAATATCATTTTATTTCCATGAAAGTTGATTGAAGCCCTTACAAGACCACTTTTTTGTCGAAAAGATATTCAAATAGTGATTCAATGTGTTTTAAATTTTGTTTTTCTCAAAAACTATGCAGAGTTTAAATATAAAATATTCACGAAAATCAGTAAAATCTAGCTCAATGTATATTTATAATGTTCAACATTTCTTACATAATTAATAAACTCGTAGGTACAGTATGAAAATCGTTTTCCATGACGTCTGTCATAACTCTGGACTATGTTGCCAATCACTTAAAATAGTATGAGTATCTAGTAAATGTCAAATGAAGTGTATTTAAAGCATATTATCGCTGCGAGAAAAAGTACAATCAGCACATCGATAGTTTGTTGCTGCGACTCATCCAGGCATAGGGGAAACGATAACGTGTTGCCAGCTTCGTTAAGTCCATTTTCCACGTTGCGACAAATCGCAGCGACTTGTTGCTGCGAACAAATCGCTACGAGAAAAAGTACAATCAGCACATTGATAGTTTGTTGCTGCGACTCATCCAGACATCGGGGAAACGTTACGTGTTGCCAACCTCGTTAAAAAATTGGCAGTTCTTGTTTCATAACCTCACAGTGTAAAAAAATTAAATATTCTTCTTTTTATTTGGTATAGGTTACTTTTAGCATTGTCTAGCCACGGTTTTAGTTTGCAAACAAACTTTAAACGTTGATGACTCTTTACGTCTAGTGAAATATTATTCACAGCTGCTACATTCAACTTAAGTGCTGCTTCTGCAATTAAGATACAATTCAGTATCCGGTGTCTCTGCTAACTTACCTTCCTTACAAAAGTTAAAGGTAGCAATAGTCCATTGTTATTATGCTCTTGTACAATTTAATTGATTAATGAAGCAACAAGTTCTTTACAGCAGCTTTTTATTTTGGCATATTTGCCTCAATAAGAACAGTTTCACAGTAACTTAATAACGCAAAAAAAATCAATTGTGTTTGTTTAACGCACCAATAGTGTGCACTTTTGCCAACTTATAAAATTTTATTGCTCAACTGAGACTGCCTTTAGTTTGAATTTGATATTTAATTATCGAACTATTTGTATTTCGTTTGGAATTAATTACAAAAGGTGTCTTTGAATACATATTTATGTTTTTCAATGACATTCGACCTATAAATTTCAATATTCACAAAGTTTAAAGCGGCAAAGCTTAGTGATTGGCAGCAGCAAACGAATAACAAAGAAACGTCTCTGTATCGGACTTTGTCACGTGGAAAACGGTTTTTAAAATAGCTAGCTTCAAGTATGTTCCACTCGAAATAACGGTAATGTAGGTTGGATCATTTCTGCATATCTACTAAGTGGAATTAATTCTCGTTCTGGTAACCTTTTTGGAATGTCATGCCCTCCTGTTAAACCAATAGCTGGTGCTCTCGTATTCCTACCAAATAAACTTGTTTCTCTCCAATATTTCAAATATAAAAATATGTCAATGTTTCGTAAAATTTATCTTTTGGTGGAATAGACATTAATGGCATTTGGACTAATAATCAGTAAATATAGTTTCGACTTTTTAACTTTACCGCGAAATTTAAAATATTATAAGTACGAACGGAGTGATTTCTCGGCAGTTTACATAAAAATTATAGCTGATTAAATTTTACCCTGCAGTAACTATAATTGCCCTCGATTTAAACCTAGTTTTCATATCAGTGGTTAGCAGTTCCGTCAAACAACGTTACCGTTTGAGCACAATCTCATTATTTCATATTCAATTATTGATCTACCAGTATAAACTAGTGATTAAAGCGTATATAATTGATACTAGATACCTGCTCACGTTTACGCTTTCCAAACGATATTGAGGTAGTTACCTGGTAACTTCACAAATAATTAAACCTTTGAGACAAAATTTGGAAACATGATGTTATCGTTTGTTATACTACCTAATACGAATATACAAAGGTTTCCAATAATACTTCTTCGTCAAATAAAACTAAACTTTGCTCTGTTAATAATAAGACCACATTCGTAATCAATTCGCTGGCCAAGTGGCACTTCGGCACGCAAGTCGGCACGAAATTTGCCATTCACTATAACTTCAAAGTCGACTTTAACGCAAGCGCTTTCGTACCTAAATAATTGTCGGGATTCCCTCAGCGAGAAGGCCGACACTCTAGCAAAAAAGGGATCAGAGTCTCTATTTATCGGACCTGAACCATTTTTTGGCATTGCGGAAAGCACTGCTAGATCAGCCATAGCTACCTGAGCGGAGAGGAAAACCTTCACGTACTGGACAAACATACCGGGGCTCTCTCACTCACTTTCATATACAACCCTTCGAGTACAAAAAATAAGCAGATCCTGGAATGAAGTAGAGCAAACCTACGCATTCTGTCGGGACGGCTTACAGGACATTGTCGACTAGATTACCACCTAAAGAAGATGAGTCTGGTTCAGACCTCGGATTGTCGGTTCTGTAATTTGGAGGACGAAACTGCGGAGCACATATTATGCTCATGCCCATCTTTGGGCAGGGTAAAGTATAACATTCGGTTTTAGTACTTTAGAGCCGAACGACTTCAAAAAATTATAACCAAATACAACCATGGATTTCGTCAGAACCACAGGCTTGTGGAGTGAATTGTAATCCCTAGGAGTGAGCCACAATAGACCCAATGAGGGTCGCGGTGGAGTTGGTCGGGGGTCGAGAATTTATCTGGCTTCGATAGTGAAGAAGTAAAATATTAACTATACTTCACCTATTAATGTAGCCAGATAATATTTCAAGAACCTCAGCGACTATTACTTGTAAAAACTTGTATATTCCATATTCAGTAAACGAGTCGAGACTTGCAAACCGACGAAATACTACTTGTTGTGATAGGAGATTAATGTTGTAATAAGTATGTTCTGATAGCGTTTCCCTCGTCATATCTTGTCGAAAAAAGTTTGTGTGGCAACGCATATTTACATAGTTAGATCTATGCGTCACATTTTTGTTGAGTTTTGGAAATATGGTAGAAATGTAGCTGCGGGTGGTCCACCGGAACCATCAAAATTTTGAAAGATTTGGGAACTTCTGCCTTAAATGGAGCATCACCGTGATAACTATAGACTTGTTTAATATATTGGCATGACTAATCGCCTCGTTCAATCGCCTCAACCGCTCTTATACATGAACCGATAGATTCTGTTCATTACCTATTGCTAGATTGTCTTTCAGTTCGCATGTATCATTACTTTAGGTGTATATCTTAATATGACATATCAATTTTTATAATTCACTCCTGACGATGCACATGTTATTTGAGAAACTGATCAAGTATCATGTGTTATATTTCTGTTATCGAATTTCAACGGTCACTGTTTTTAAAAATTATTTTCCAAAACTTTGTAAAGCGTAAGAATAATATATTTATTCTCCGATATCAATTTGTTATTTTTTAATTATATTTAATAACGATGTATACCTTAATTACTAACAATATTTTTGTTTAACCTATAGGATCTCGACTATTTTCAAATTAGTCAACCTTGTTTTCGATATTTAAGGTGCGTTCGATATTTACCATAGACCAGTCATTTATGACATCTAGGTATAGGGAAGGTAAATATCGACCGAACGGTAAGTCGAATCAGATTAGTGCGACATGAATATGTTTGCTCGAGGTATTTCGATCGACGAAACAGATTTAATCCGATATTTAAACAAACAGTGGAATATGCCATGAATGGCAGTGAGCACTAATCTTCGTATAAGTATGACGTCGATATTACTAAAGTTCAACAAAAATGCGCTTCAAATCAACTAAAAAACACAGATGTTTTTTATAAAACAATCCAACCGATCGTCTTTCGGTTCGTTAATTGCAATTAGCTGCAACATATCTGTGATATCAAAATCCGTTGTCTCCGCGTTGTGAATACATTACATATATACTATAACTTTTGTCAATTGCGAAAAACACTCGAATATTAGATTTGATATACACTGTGTCCGTATAGTATGGAACAAATCCATTTTTAACTAAACAGACCATTTTAAGAAATAATCCTGAAACACGTCGATTTTTTATTTTAATTTACAGTATTTTAAAATAATAATCTAATATACAGGGTGAATTACTTTCTTCAGATGGTCCCACATAAAATAATCCAAAGGATTGAAATCTGGTGACCTCGCTGTCCATTCAATAGGTCCACGTCTACCAATCCACCTGTTCGGAAAAATTTCATCTAGGTACCTTCTAACATCTACAGCATAATCTGGAGGTGCACCATCCTGTTGAAACCATGAACTTTCCTCAAAACTTCCAGGATTACGTCTGCTGGGAAACAAATTACGTAAAGTAGGTACGAGATACCCCCTTAAAAACTCAAGTACGTTGCCCCATTTAAATTACCTTCGATAAAGTTGGGTCCGATGATTCGATTTCTTACAATTCGAGCCCATACATTTACCCTTTGTGGGTATTGTATATGATGCTCACGCATCCAGTGGGGGTTTTCTTTTGCCCAGTATCTACAATTCTGACGGTTAACCTCGCCATTTAACGTGAAAGTGGCCTCATCAGAAAAAATAATGTTTTGTATCAAGAGAGGGTCTCGGTGACATTTATCTACCATTTTTTCGCAAAATTGGATTCTTCTATCGGGATCATCTTCGTTTAATTCCTGCACAAGTTTGATTTTATAAGGATGCCATTTTTTAAGCCTTAATAGTTTGTGTACCGTTGTTTTGCTAACACCGATATCGCGACTGACTTTACGCACAGAAGTGTGCGCATGTTCTTCAAAACTAAGTAAAACATCTAATGCTGTATCTGCATTTGCAGATGGACGCCCCGATTTGCGTGCATTTTCAACCGTACCAGTCTCTCGAAATTTCTTTTCAATCTTACTGACTGTTGAACGCGTTATAGGTGTTTCTGGATATTTATCATTAAACAAATTGCACACTTCCATCAATAATCAAAACATTCACGAATACCAAAAATATTGTATTACTAAACTGTCACTGAACATCAATAAATTACTAAACAAATAATGACATTTCTTGAAAAACTAGACGACTATGTTTTTTTTTAAATTGATAAGAAATAATTTTTTTCATATTCTGTCTGCTAGACCACAAGTACCAAACATGTTTGGAAACAGCTCATTTTTATTAATCTAAAAATGTAACAAACCACAGGGTGTTACATTTAAACTAATTACCGCTAGACAATAAGTATTTTTGATAATATTGTTAGTTTAACTAATAAAGAATGTTACGCGTTACTTTATGAGCACACACAAAACTATTGTATTTTTGTCCACCCTGTGCCAATTGGAATCAACATATGATACATTTTTGGAATCAGCTCAGCTACAGTAACCCGAAAATTGAGACAAAATGGGGGGGGGGGAATAACGGTGACGTCATTACTCGAAAGTAATTCACCCTGTATATTAGATTATTATTTTAAAATACGGTACATTAAAATAAAAAATCGACGTGTTTCAGCATTATTTCTTAAAATGGTCTGTTTAGCTAAACATGAATTTGTTCCATACTTTACGGACACAGTGTAGACTTTCTCAAATGTAACTATAAATGATAATGACCGCATTGTAATCCCGGGTTTTAAACAAAAATTCATTATCATCTTTCAGAGTCCGGATCATGGTATTAAGACAAAATATATTGTTCTGGTTATACGAAACCCTACTATAATTAAACTTGTTATGTAATTTACTAGACCCTGAAGATTCTAATTGATGCAATTAATATTCAGTAAAAGTTAGAGTAGCACGTTATACACTGAGAAACAATGCTTAATTTTATTGAAGTGATTAACTATTTCATAGTGATGCAACAGAAGTGTCATATCGAAGACATGTGTAAACATAAATTTCATTCATTTTTACAAATACAATTTTTTCTCAATCCTGATATCAACAACTTTTATGGAGTCGCTCTAAAAGTTCTTCAAATGAAATATCGTCGCCGCCTTAGTGGTGAGAAGAGCTAATCCATATTTGTGGGTAGATTGGATTAACAATAACATGTCAATAAAAAAATTTAGAAAAATATAGTGATGAAGAAAGTTAATTGATTCTTTAGTTGTAACCTTGAATAGACCTAGAGCGGTGAAAGAAGCTAAATGTTAATTATCTTATTATCACCAGTGATAATAAGTTTTTTACATTATTTAATATTTTCAGCTTCAAAGTAGACGGCCTCAATATATGAGAGCAAGCTTTCATTAAATTAATGTCCATTTTCTACAAACAGCAGTTGTGTGGCTTACCTCACTTCTTCTCCAAGACGACGATATGCGTACTTCCAACAAGGTCGTTGAATTAGTATTGATCGATTTCTCTTCTAAGATGGGTTGAAAACTGTTCTTGGAGTGTCTAGGGGATGGACATGAGAATTCAATGCTCCTTGTAGGTGGTCTCAAGCATGTTCTCAAAAGACGTCGTGAATGTAATTTAACCTTGTGCAATCTCCGGCGTACCGATTGAATTGAAACAGACACACCAAAAACAAGTACTCAAAGGATCTCTGGCATACACATTCAGATAACGGTATTGGGTGGGGTGTGGACCTCGCACTGTAGTGGAACGCCTCTGATGCACTGGGCAAACCGTAAAGCCCGTAGAGTCTGCAACAAAACACTTTAGACTACTAGGGTGAGTAGCATATCACATCTTGCAGGAGTTATACCAATGAACACAGGGTATAATGTAGATATGCCGTCTTTCGGAGGGGACCTGAAACCGAGGTCCCGAGTCCATGGATGTTGGGCTCGAAAAAGAACCCTACCACTGGTTGGAACACTAGTGGGTTCGGAAAATTTTGTTAGGGGTAGAGTGTTCCTGGCGTAGGTCGCAGAACTACCGATGTTGGATAACAAAGGTTGGGTTTGTAACTCTTGGTAGTCCGCTTACGTAATCATTCAATTGTTTCCACAAAATGTTAGCTAGGAAAAAATACAAAAAAGCAATTGAATCAATATTTCCTAAACAAATTACGGAAACCAACTACCAACCTTTAACCTTTGTCGGCAACATTTCAAATACAATTTCAAAAATAATTTCTAACAAGTCTACAATTATTGTCTTTCGATCTTATAACAATGTTGGTTTGATTTTGTTGAATGCCAAAGATAAAACAAATTTTCTACAAAAGGACTGGTATCTATAAACTCAACTGCTCCGATTGTAATGCTATTTACATAGGTCAGACTCAGAGAAATTCAGAAATAAGACAGGTCAAATTATGCAAAACACTTAAGCGGGATTTATAGTTTGACGTACTGTAAACGTAGACGCACTGTGAAAAGATCAACTATCAGAATGTACGTACCTTGTTTATAAAGGAACGTAAGTGCATGACGTAACATAAGGGGAACGGACTGGAACGGAAGAGTTGACCAACTTTTATCTTTTTACAGTGCGTTCTTACGTCCGGCCAATCAAAGGAAAGAATTTTGTGTGATGTCAGCGTGGCTATCAGCTGTCATTTAATGTTGTGCTTATGAATGTATAATACAAAATTTAAAGCTCAAAACAACATAGGACACAGGATGTAGATGATTTGTATAATTTCTAGGTTAATTTGAATGTCGCGAGTACGTTACCTCTGTCCATTCGCAAAATTTCCGTTCCGTTTATATATAAATGCAAAAATTTTTACATACCGTTCGCTACGTATCCAGTGCGTCTACTTGTGGTATACGTTTACAGTCCGTCAATCTATAAATCCCGCTTTACTTGAAGAAAAGCATACTGCAACATTGAATAGCCACATTGAACTTTTACTTAACTGTCAAAATTATTTGAAGTTAAATTTTCTAGAAGCATTAGAAATTAAAAAGCACATCCTAGATCCTAACTATAACTTGACGAATGAACAACTAGTTATAATTTATTCTCCACATTTAGATTGTTTATTAGATACCTGATATTGTTTTAATTGGATTTAAGGATATTTCATTGAGTTTTATAGAAATAGGTACAGCAATACTCAAGCAATAGGTCAAAACACCAAGACGTCATATGAAATCGATTCCATTCCTTTGATAGTTTTTAAAAATGATTTTATCCTAGTTACTGTTATATTTTTCATTTTTACAAATTGACATTCCATCACTGTCATCATTCTGATGATGCAAACTAATGTTCGCGAAACCGGTAAAGGACCAAAATTAATAAATATAATTTATTGTGGAATTTTAATTATAATTGGTTTTACTAACCTACTCGCTTACGTAATATATTTTTTACCATTTCAATGGTTATCAAACTAAACAAAACAATAGTAATTATATTCTTATATAAATTTGTATCAAAGCCGCAGAAAACTATTTAACAGTAATTTAATTAAATGTAAATTTATTGTTGATTAATCAACTGCGTCTGGTTCAAAGGGTGATATGTCTGTTAAATTGATTATAATCATTTTAAATAATTTGGACAGCTTTGATAATTTTAAACAGTATCAAAATAATGACTAGAACATATTATAGTGATGTGAGTTAATTATAAATTAATTCGAACCAGTATGGATAACTATAAAATTTAAAATGAAGATTTAATGTGGATTTGGATAAAAATATACATACACTGTGTCCGTAAAGTATGGAACAAATTCATTTTCAGCTAAACAGACCATTTTGAGAAATAATCCTGGAACACGTCGATTTTTGATTTTGATTTACCGTATTTTAAAATAATAATCTAATATACAGGGTGAATTACTTTCGAGTAATGACGTCACCCCCATTTCATCTAAGTTTTCTGATTACTCTAGCTGAGCTGATTCCAAAAATGTATCACATGTTGATTCCAAAAATACAATAGTTTTGTGTGGGCTCATAAAGTAACGCGTAATATTCTTTATTAGGTAAATTAACAATATTATCAAAAATACTTATTGTCTAGCGGCAATTGGTTTAAATGTAACACCCTGTAGTTTGTTACATTTTTAGATTAATCAAAATGAGCTGTTTCCAAACATGTTTGGTACTTGTGGTCTAGCAGACAGAATATGAAAGAAATTATTTCTTATCAATTTAAAAAAAACATAGTCGTCTAGTTTTTTGTGAAATGTCATTATTTGTTTAGTAATTTATTGATGTTCAGTGACAGTTTAGTAGGTACTACAATATTTTTGGTATTCGTGAATGTTTCAATTATTGCTTAGATTTAATTTGAAGTAGAAATGGAGTTAAGTGTAAAACAAAAAATTGAAATACTTATGATGATTGGGTATGGAGACAGATCGCGAACTCAAATGGAAGTGTGCAATTTGTTTAATGATAAATATCCAGAAAGACCTATAAACGCGTTCAACAATCAGTAAGATTGAAAAGAAATTTCGGGAAAATCTGCAAATGCTGATACAGTTTTGAAAAAGATGCGCAAACTTCTGTGCGTAAAGTTAGTCGCGATATCGGTGTTAGCAAAACAACGTTACAAAAACTTTTGAAGCTTGAAAAATGGCATCCTTATGAAATCAAACTTGTGCTGGATTAAACGAAGATGATCCCGATAGAAGAATCCAATTTTGCGAAAAAATGATAGATAAATGTCACCGAGACCCTCTCTTGATACAAAACATTATTTTTTCTGATGAGGCCACTTTCACGTTAAATGGCGAGGTTAACCGTCAGAATTGTAGATACTGGGCAAAAGAAAACCCCCACTGGATGCGTGAGCATCATACACAATACCCGCAAAGCGTAAATGTATGGGCTGGAGTTGTAAGAAATCGAATCATCGGACCCAACTTTATCGAAGGTAATTTAAACGGAGCAACGTAGTTCTTAAGAGTTTTTAAGGGGGTATCTCGTACCTACTTTACGTAATTTGTTTCCCAGCAGACGTAATCCTGGAGGTTTTGATGAAAGTTCATGGTTTCAACAGAATAGTGCACCTCCACATTATGCTATAGATGTTAGAAGGTACCTAGATGAAATTTTACCTAACAGGTGGATTGGTAGACGTGGACCTATTGAATGGCCAGCGAGGTCACCAGATTTCAATCCATTGGATTATTTTATGTGAGGCCATCTGAAGAATGTTGTGTATCAAACGAAACCAGCAAATATTCAAGAATTAAAGGAGAGAATTCGGATAGCAATAAACAATATTTCTCAAGACACAATAAACAAGGTTCAGCAAGAATTTGTACACCGTTTGGGTTACTGTCAAATACAGCAAGGGCTGCAGTTCGAACATTTATAAAGTCATGTATATCATCATATTCTGTCCGCTAGATGATAAGAATTTTTGATAATATTGTTAATTTAACTAAAACGAATGTTACGCGTTACTTTATGAGCACACACAAAACTATTGTATTTTTGTCCACCCTGTACCTATTAGAATAAACATGTGATACATTTTTGGAATCAGCTCAGCTAGAGTAATCCGGAAATTGTGACAAAATGGGGGTGTTCTAAAAAAAATGACGGTGACGTCATTACTCTAAAGTAATTCACCCTGTATATTAGATTATTATTTTAAAATACTTACGGTAAATTAAAATAAAAAATCGACGTGTTTCAGGATTATTTCTTAAAATGGTCTGTTCAGCTAAAAATGAATTTGTTCCATACTTTACGGACACAGTGTATATTAAAAACAATCATTGGAAAGACACTATATTTTAAGTATCGCTATCGTTTTGCTTGAGAATCCACATATTTTTATTTAAGTGAATTTTAATTTGTATTGAGTGCAACGCTTCACGCTAGAAATATCAAACTAAGTTTATAGAAACAACAACCAAGAGGAAGTGACATAAAAACTTTCCAGCTGGTGTTTCCTACTGTTTATAAATAAAGTCGCTTCATGAATAAGTTATATTCAATTTCAACTATTTTTTGTGCATATAAATGTTAACAATAATAACCTTGCAACGATAGCTTTTCCTATAGACCCGTCTGAAATGCAAATAGAACGAAAATACAGAAGTAAACGTGCCTCAAAATTGACTCGCTCCACTCCAACCATTTAGTTTTATTCTTCTTCCCATTTCTATATAAGAGATCTGACGCAGATCTGATTTTATATTTCCAAATCACTGTTCCCGTATAGGTCTCTATGCCACAAACTCTGCAGCTGTGATCCCCTATTTTATGCAGGTGATCTTTTACCAGGGCGTTGTAAATATGCTTAGCTGATTCCCACTGATATTCAGTAGTTTTTCGGCCCGCTTAACACATGTAAACCACAACGTATAATTAACTTCTGATTTAAAGTTAATTATACGTTGTTGTATGACTTTGAGTCTCTTTGAAAACCTCAATTTACTTTTATTATTAATAATTTCAAAATCAGCTATTTTATCCACAGAAGCAGTATTTCTTCATTGTAATCCTCGCGCTTGCGCATACGTGAAAAAGTGTAACCAACCAATGTTCAACGATCCTTCTACTGAAACCTGTGGTAATTTGACTTCAACAACGATGCCACTGTTGATCGCAGTTTTCATCTGAACTTCAGTTAAACGAAAAGTTCTACAATCGGTTAAATCAGCAGAGGAAAAAAATCGGAAGCCCTTACAACACAAAAATTATTAGAACTGATAAAAATTCATGACGAGGGCACCGCAGACGGCATACAGAAAAAAATATTACACTTATTCTCTTTGAAACTTACCTGGAGAGGCAACTAAGCAGTGAACAGCAAAGTACATTATTACCAACAGGAATTAGAATTACTGGACATACACAATCTTCTGCAGTGTTTGGTACCCACCATAAACTGTCGGCCAACTTCTGATTTCCCCCTTGTGCTGTCTTCGTAAACACTTATATTATATTATATTAAACTCTCCCGGTCTCTTTTCCACGGTTGTCTCTCTCGATTTTGAAATAGAATACCTTAAAATTTGCTGCTTCTCCACCTCTCCAAGCCAATTCATACGCAGCAATGTCATAAAATTTTCTTTGGAGGCCTACAGGTTCTTCACTCCAGGACAGTGCCATTTCAAAAATTTCTCGTTTTGTGAGAGCATTAGAACTCGCCTTCCTTTTTTCTGGGATTGCTTGTAAAAATTTGCGTTTTGTGTCGCGTGCATTTCTCGCTTTCTTAATCTGTATTTCCGTGAACGGATTAAAAACTATTTTATAACCTTTAAAGTACTTCTCTTGTAACATTTTTGCTGAACTGTTCCAAATCGTCTTAACTGCACTCTCTTTATAATCTTCTCCATTGTTCTTCTTTATGTTAAAAGCCCAGCAACATAAAATGGAAGCTAACTCTGCAGAGGAAGTTTTTGCAATGAGTTCATATTTTTTTTCCAAACAAAACATCGCAAATTGTCGCCAAATTGATGTAGTTGAATTCACAGTATTGCGAGACACATTATCATTGATGGCTTTTTCAATTTCTCCACTCGAAGACTCTCCAAATCGCGATATTTCCACAAATGAAAACTATTCTGACAACGCAAGTTTAAGAAAGATTGACATAACGTCATCAAAAATTTGTTTACAATACTAGTTGTCATGCTCTCAAAAGTTAGGTTCCGTTATTGTCGCTGGAAAAGTTAGCGGCTTATGGGATTTTGAATTAAATTGTCAATCTAAAATACACCAAAGAATATAAAAACGCAGTTGGTGGATTGGAAGATTGGTGGATCTACCGGTGAATAAAAAAACCTGCCTTACAATATTATCCTCACTTTAATAATGTTTTGATTAGCTAGAACGTATATGAATTACTGAAATTGAAAATCGCTTTTGGGTTCGAGAAACGTAAAAAATAATTATCCAAATAGTATACGCGCACCTGCAAACCTCGCTAATTCCGCAGTATCTAAAAGCTGTTGCCGTTTTCTACCACGAATATATGCATATTTTCAAACGTACGAACTGTTACAATTTCACAAAAAATTTAAATTGCGAGGATACTCGAAATGTAAATTTTCTAGTTAACAATGAATATACGATTTATTATCGAAATGGATATTTCCAATTCTGATTTATTCCGCACATTGAATTGAAATAAACGGTCGGACGTGTAGGTACATGTTCGGATCGTTGAACATAACGCACACATATTATTTGATAATTGAATATGTCAACTATATGACAACAAAATACCATTTTATGTGAATCAATTATTTAAAAAATGGGATGAGCTATCGCTTCTGCAACCGATTTTGGACAAAGTTTATCTACAGCCCTAGTTTGGACGTATGGAATACAACTTTGGGGGTGTGCCAGAAAGGGTAATATTGAAATGATACAAACAAAATAAACTGTTTAGGAGCATTTTGAATGCTCTTAGTATATTCGTGGGGACCATAGGGACCTAGATGTGGAGTACGAAGTCGAATAGGAATATCATTGATTGGTCTTAGACTAGCTTGTAACAAAAAAAATGTATCTGCAAGTGTGCATAAAGGATAACTCTACTTTGGAGACAAATCTATAAATATTACTACAACGACCTCTGTTGCTTTGTTTACCTGTAATTAGAGAAAACCATACACATTATTAACTTCATTAAAATAAGGGGAATCATACCCCAAATTTTTGTTTTTGTTGTTCAAAACTGAAAAAGTATTGCGCAAAAGTGCAAACAAAGGCTTACATAAAAGAAAAAACATACATACTATGCATTTATACTGTCTGAATTCATTGACTTCAACAACTTTTGTGGAATAGTTCATTATTTCCTTTTTCTTAACTGATAGGTTTGGTTAATTTGAAATAAATAAAAGCGGTGAGCATGTTACCAGTTTCGAAGCTTGAAACGATGTTTGACTTCGTATTTCATTAAATCTTATTGGATTCCAACTACATTTTAGAGACGGCAGATGCTGTTTTAATTAACAACGAAAATAAAGTAATTGTGTACACAAACAACTCTAAGCGTTTTACGGTAAACGCCTCATATATTATGATAAATCCATTATGATATTATGGATATTGTAACTGTGTAGTTACCAGTACCCCATTACTCTCCTTCCGTTTGACTTTGACCTTGTCAAGTTATTTGAAATAAAGAAGCAATAATTTATTATTTTGCAAAAACAACAAAAACTGATGTTTTATAAGATATTTTGTATTAGAGAGATACATTGGTATTATTTTTGGAAAGAGAAAATAATAAGCTTCTTTGTGATACGTCACTCGACCCCTAGGTTGCCATTTCAAAAAATGCATGTTCATCCTAACTAAATGATGCTTAGTACTATCAAAATCCCGGTGAATGATTTGGAAAAATTGCAAATATCGGTCCTTTTAGGAATATTGTAATTTATCCTATTTAGTAAGAACTTGATATATTTTCAGACCCATACAAGTATCATATTTCCAACGGCATTAAAAAGTTTTTTTTCATTCTTCTAGAAGCTCTTACTTTGAGTACAAAGTTTTCAAGTTTTAATTATCAAGTTATGGAATAAAATCAAAAGTGTAAGTGCTGCGCTGTTTTCACAGAGAAGGCCTACATAACTATACATATTATATTATTTGAGAAGCAATTAAAATTATCAACAAAGTGGCGGAAAGTTCAGACTCCGTCATCACTCCAAACTCCAAACGACACTTGGGTAAGTAGAAACTTAATTTAATTTAGTTATTTGAGAACAAAAGGTGTGTGATTGTTTCTCGCTATTCCCATCTAGGTCTCAACATTGGATAAAATTAGTAAGGAAGGAATAACATGACACTAATATAATGATTTTAGTAAACTGAACCATTATTGAAAACCAATGTTTGAAACTCCATTTTTAAATTCAACCGCGGTAACCACTAAAACTGATAAATAATACTGTTTAGTTATTGATAAAGTGAAAAAAACGACTATGTCTGTCAATGGAGTAAATCTTCGAATTACTCGTAACGAACGTCTTAACGACATTTTAGGGAGTTAGGGCTGCACATTAAACACTTTAAGCATGTTCAAAATTTCAAACGTATCCGTATTCGCATCGATCTGCGCATGCGCAGAATAGATACGGTTGTTTGGTGCGTTACGTTGCACGTATCGTTACGGACCTACCGTCGTATCCGTAAACGTATCCTAACCGACCTGTCAGTTTGTCAATAATGTTAATCAATTTTAAATGAAAACAAAGTTTTTGAGGTTAGAAAGCCCAACGTCACCTGTTTCGTATACGTATGGGTTGATTGATACTGCTTCAAAGGATAATTTGCAGTGAACGTAAATCGATACGTTAAGGTATAGGGATACGGATATGCAGAACATTTTACGGTTTGCTTAAAGTGTCTATTACAGACAAACGTAAACGTACCTAATGACAGCTACGCACGCGCCGTTTAAATTTTGGTTGCGTTACGAGATACGCTGGACGTAAAGATACGGATTCTTACGTGTACCTAAGAACGCAATATTATCGACCCGATACACGGCGACGATAGCCGATAAGCCGGTGCGACAAGAAACGAAAACGAGACATATCGTAACCTACAAATCCAGTTGTTTTGCTGTGAAAACCGTGCAAGTGAATAATGAAAATCGTTTACCACGACGGATATACTTCTCAAATGAGGACAGCTGACAAAAACAAAACATGACGTTTAGATACGTTGCGTTGACTTTTGATCTATACCTTAACGGTTATATTTCTCATCCTGGTAACGACGCCGTAAAGCGGAATTGGTACGTTTACGTGAAAAAGATACGTTTACGTCCCCTGTGTGCCTTAACTCCCTATTAATCTTGAATTAAAATATCTTCCAAGGTTGACCGATACATAGATGGCGTAAGATCATCGAGAAACTAGAGCGCTGTAGACATCTGTATTCTCGTCCGCCATTTCGGTGCCTTGTTGTACGTTGACGTTGTTGTTGTGTTGGTCAAGTGTTTGGCATGAGATTCGGTATTTCTACTCAGAGACGTGGCCAGCATACATTCGTTGCACTTTCTCAATTTTCTGGTGTTAATAGTCTGAAGGAAAGTTGGTAAAATAAAATGTTCTGTTCAATATCAAAAAATTTTCAACACAATATGTCAAGTCGACACATCACAAAACAATAAAATTCAGGCACCAAAATGGCGGATGAAAATACTCATCTCTTTAGTGCCGTAGAGAAACACCCTCTATATTTGTAGCTGTCAACGTATAAAAGAATAATAATTAAATACTCTTTTCCATAACTGCTTCCCTCATTTCCTGTTTGAAAATTAATTCTATAAATCCCTATGGAAAAAACTATTGCATCACAAACTTATTCAATAAAGCACTATGAGAGAACAGAAGTTTTGATCTTAATCAAGATTCTGAAAGTGCAATTTGCAACCGTTCATTTTATAATTCGACGAAGTATGTAACACTGTGAGTTAAATTGCTTTGAAACAAACTGAAATTGAGAAAGTTTAACCTTTGGTTTGACAATTTTCCAACAAACTGATCATAGTAACATTAAATAGTCTATCAAATTTAAATTCGCTCTCATATTATGAAATATTTTTCTTGGAAACAAATAATGACAAACTTTACAAATTTTAAGAATTGGTTCAATAATTTTCTATCAAAACTTTCTACATAGTTAAATTTCACATCAGGACTTTCAAAGAAAATATAGCCATACCAGTTTATTTTGATTTTACAAAAGTCCTAAAATATCCGATTATTTTGAAATCTATGATCGTATTTTCCCAGCTCACATTTTAACATCTTTGAATTTCCGAAGAAAAAAAAAGAATCTTTAGGAGGCGAATAAATCTGAAAACATTTTAACAACATTAATTGCTTCACGAACTTGCAATGTTACATTCGAAAGAGATAAAAACTTTTACAACATTTGCCGACTCATTTGTAAACAAAAATAATATAAGCTGATCTTGGTATCTTTTTCGCTAAAAATTGGACCAAACGGAGTCTTGGAGACACATCGTCTTGACCTACTTATAGGCACCTTTTATTATTTTCTGGAAACCGAGCAGACATTCTGGCGTTTCTCTGTACATATTGATAAAAATTATTTTGATTGAAAACATTCTCACATATCTACAATCTATTCACATCCAGTATTACCTTTTACTTTTTTTGACTTATAAAAAATACTTTCCCAAATTTATGTTTATGCTCGTAAAACCAACCACGTCTATTCGCTTTACTAAACTATTTATTACAAAGCCTATATTTGGCACACTTTGTTCCACTTAAATAGATTCACGTATGTTCCACAAAAATTGTGGACTTTGGAATTATGCATCTTGCGTGAATTTTAATGAAAACTTCAATAATTGAGATATATATCTTCATAAACTTCACGCAGGTTTGAACTTAAATGAATTTGAAAGATTTATATCTTAGACTTTTAACTTTCGAATAAGATATGAAGTTTATTTTGCAATTTGACCCCAAAGTCTTTGAGTTACAAACTCGGTTTAAAGAGTAATGCTTTGATAGGTAAACATTAAAAACTTTTCAACTTTCGTTCCATCAAGTTTCAGATATCTTATTAGTCCCGAAAATTTTAGACTAAATTAGATGTGGTTTTAATAAGCATTTTAGTAGTCATGTTCAAAATGTTCACCAAGTGTTTCAGGTATTGACGATGCGGAAAAAAACTATGAAGAGTGTGGGAGGAAAGTAGTTAAAGTTCTTACAATAGCCTTTTTGGTGTGCGTCATCGTTTGTGACGTATATCCGGGTTTTCGGCATGTCGTTTATTATATTTGCTATATTGACATTTAGCTAACCTTAAATTTGAAAAATGAAATGATCAGGATCGTATTCATCCATATTCGAAAATGATATGAAATTAATAATACTTGGGATATGAAAACACTGCAAAACAAAACAAATTGTATATTCAATTTACATATTAAAATAAATTTACATTAGTAAATATAGTCCTGCAAAAGAATTATACAGCCTGTTCAATTAAGTCTGCACCATATGGAACCCTATTTTATTCTAAAGTTTTATGGAAAAAGGTATTCTTCACTTATAATTCTTATTGTTAGTGAATTTCATTTTTTTATTTGTTTAAATGTGGCCACTGTCTTATTGATGTCTTTACTGACCTCATGTACTTGATCTTCATTAAAATATGTACAGGTGGTGTATTGAAAATTTATGTATATATGTATTTTGACATTCACTGAGACCTAAAAGATCTATTGGGCCCCCTTACTTCTACATTGTTTCTGAGGAGAGTCTCAGGAGTGTTGTTAAAAGCTCCTTCTATGTCCAAAAATGCACATACTACAGTTTCTTGGTTGTCTAAGGCACCTCGGATATATTGAAAATTTAACAAAATAGATATTATTCTATAGCTTTTTGAAGCTACGACTTCTATCTTCAGTTACACGTTTAGTAGAAAACAAACATAAACATAGTAAATAGTCAAGAAACCAACCAACTAATAAAAAATTAAAAAAGAGGATCATGAAAGTTCAATTTTCGCAGTCATCTTCCCATAAGTCTCAATCTGATTCACATTCCGACTCATTCAAGTCAACAATTACAGGCGAAGTATCACTAGCGTCAATAATTTTTGCTGTTTCCCAATATTCCTCTATAATGTTTTGGGTATGCCTAACATATTTTTTCCATTTTTCTGGTGTAACCTACAATAATATAAATATAATTAAAATACAGTCTTCAGGACTCCCAAAAAAAAATCAAAATACTGGCAGTACGGCAGAAACGTAAACTTATTTGCTCAATTGCCTCTTGCCAAACATTTATTATTGTTGCTGCAGTTACACGGTCAACAGAGGTTATCTTAGCATCGTAATACCGTTTGAGCTCGGACCAAACCATTTCTATTGGATTGAACTGGCAATGGTAGGGAGGTAGTCTTAAAATACGATGACCGTGCTGAAGAGCCAGTCTATCTAATCTATAAAACAGCACGCTTACATTAACACTGTTGAGCCTTACCTCCTACAATAAATTACATACTTGTATTCTTTATCCGGTATATGTTTCTTCACAATTTTCATAATTTCATCTTTCATGCTAGATGCTGGAAAAGGTATACACCTTTCTTGTAACCAACTAATTAAAGATTGCTTAGTCCAAGATGAATTAGGGATTTTTTCAACTAAACTTGAATGGTAAGATGCATTGTCCATTATTATTAAAGAGGTTCTTCTAAATTCAGCAGGAGCTGTTGTTCAAACCATTTTTCGAAGTTATTCGAATTCATCGAATCATGATAGTCTCCAGATTTACTCCCACTTTTGAAAATCAAACTACAACTTTCGACAAAACTATTCTCAGAACCTGCATGTAAAATAATGTACCGTACACCTTCACCACTCGTCTTCCTTACTGCCTTAGTGCTACCATCTTGCCAACTCTTGCGAAAACTACCTTTACTAAAAATTCAGGTCTTGTCCAAAAAAACAGGCTGTAGAGGGTAAGGAGAACTCTCATTGTTCTTGAATTCCCTCAGAAAATGTAATCTTTTTTGAGCTACTTGTGGTTGTTCCATAAGATAATTTCTATTGGAAATACTGCAATTTAGCCATCTGAATTTTAGTTCCCTTAAAACATTAGCCATTGAATTAACAGACATGTCGATTCCATCCAGATCAATGAGTTTTTTATTCAGTGAATGTAGAGTTACATGTTCACCTAAAATAAATAAGTAAACAAACAATATTAATGAATAAAAAATACAAAAACACTTTTTTAATTACACACTTTTATTAGGAAATGCACTAAAAAGTGAATAATAATTTTTTTTAATTTCTCATTCACTCTTTCTCACTATGATTGAAGTAGGTGGCGCAATCTATAAAATGTGACTACTAGTTTTAAACAAACATTTAATATGAGCTCTCTAATATTTTACTTACATACCACTCATACTCACTCAAAAAGTGGATTGTAAGATTTGATGTAGACAAACAGAGAAGTGAAGTTAAATAAAAGTGTGTAAAAATGGTTCACTCATCGGACTAATTAAAAATGTCAGATGCATAGAAAACATTTTTCTACATACCTTCACTAAACATTCTGTATATACGCGTCCTAATGGCATGCTCGTGTTTCTCTCGGATTGTGGGACCCTTCGACATTTTGACAGACTTACTTATTTTAGTGGTATACTCTGAATCACTGTGAATGCCATTTTTTGCCAAATTTGCTACAGTCGGCAAGGATATTCCCAATGCATCTGAAACACAATAGATAAAAATAAAATATTTAAACAATCCTAATGAAATAGGATTAACTTGATTTATATTAATTTCACTTATTGTTATATAAAAAATACTTACTTGGTGCACTGAAGTTAAAGGTATCAATGGTTTACCAGCTTCTTTTTCTAATTGAAAATATTTAATAACTTTCAAAATTAGTTGCTGCTCTTTTTCCGTGTATCTAGGCATATTTTTGTATTATTTAAGAAATAAAATGCTAACAATAATATTAATATTCACTTTCCATAAATAATCATGAACAACAAAGTACAGACCTGACGAGAACTGTCAGTGGGACATTAGAAAAAGACGTAACCTACAAAGGGAACGTCTACATAGAATTTTGAACGATATAAATTCGCCCGATTGATAGGTCGCGCTTGCACGTAAACTAAACATCAACCAATCAAATTTTTCTGTCAAAGATTAGGGTTAACGTTTGTAATACGTTTAAACAGTTCATTATTGTGATATTTTGATTAGGATTAATCACAGACCTGCCTTTTTTTCCATTTCTTTCACCGTAATGTGTTAGAAGGGTATTAACAATCGATGACGCACACCAAAAAGGCTATTGTATGAACTCTAGTGACAATAGTGAAACGATACTTATCTTAGTTACATAATTCTTAAATCCACAATTAATAATTGTCTCAGGCCCGGTTTATCAATAGCAATTTATCCGTCAGTTAATGCCTAACTAACAGTTATTTTGGAAAGGTTGGTTTATCAACAGGATAACTCTATCCGGCAGATAAAATGTCAAATATTTATCTGTCAGTTTCAACTGGCAGATGGTCGATATCTGGAGGTTAAGGTCTATTGCATAACCTCACTTTATTCGGTAGAGTTGTTTTGTTTTGATTTCGTTGTGGTGTTGTGTCAAATTTACTTGGGTTTTGAGCAAAGTAAAAAATGAAAAGTACTAGTACTACTAAGAAGAGAGGATGCAATTTCACAGCAGAGGAGACAAATTTGCTTCTAAAAATTGCAAATTCTTGTTCTGCAAACTGATTCGTTATATAACTCGTCATATTCGTTATGGTATTTATTAATGGAGTTATCAGGTATCTGGTATTCGCATAGCCACTGTCTCCAACTAAAAGTGCATTACCAAATTCATTATCTTCGAATCTAGCTTTTAAATTGGAGTTGTCGAATACATGTTGGTCATGGGATGCACCAGGCCAACGTGCAACTATATCCAGTATCTTCAGATTCACAGAAGAGACAGTCTGGACATTCTGTAATGTGTAATGTAATGAGGATACTGGGTGTAGTAGGATAGTAGAAGGGCCTCTGACTAGGTGGTGCTGCTGGTCACTTGGTGGGTCATCCCCCAGGAATAAAACAACTACCTGTTTCACTGGGACATGTTCTATTTAATATTTACTATACATTAACCACTAACACTAATTGACTACTCTTAGATTACTACTTAGAATGAATGATACTGTAATCATCCTTTCATGAATGACCATCATAATGACTTAATAATAATAATGAATCAATAATGAGTTAATATTGAATTAATAATGAATGCTTAAAATACTATTGTTACCTATATATACAAAGAGTCAAGTTCACTATAAGTAAACATACATGATACTAGATAATGTTTATTTGCTTTGACATTGACTCGTACGTGTAACCTTTATATTTATTATTTATAAAACAATTCGTGGTTTATTGGAATTAGCTGAAGGGAATTTATTCGATAATATTTTAAATAATTAATGACTTAATGTTTAGGCCAAAAGGCATCACACCTTCCCCTTTTACAAAAAGAATAAATTCCGTTGAGCTTCCTTTCCCCCTAATGAAATGAATTTACAATTATCCTAAAAATAAATGGTAGATGGTTATTAAATAATGTCACTAACCTACGATTACATAATATATTCATAAATAAATGAATGTTCATTGCCTTTAAAAATTGTTTACGATCACTTAGTTGTTTATTTATTTTCACTTCAATGTTTTGAACGTTTGTTATAACACTTTTGTTTATTATTCGGAAATGTTTATAAACTCACTCGCACTTCCAATTTTACAATTTTTAATTCATTTTACAATAAGGATGGATTCTGTTTTTGTGTATTTCTTTTATCACACCTGATTCTAATTTAATTTTACAGTTAACATCGCTCACCTCTGTGACTGTAAATGGACCTATATATTGAGATTCGAATTTGGTTCTATTTTCCCTCTTTACTAAAACTGAATCCCCTATTTTAAAATCAACTGGATTAGCTACCTTACTATTTTGACTTTGTCTACTCAGTTTATGTTTGGTTAAATATTTCTCTGCTCTCTGATGAGCTACCTGCAGTTTATATTTTAACTCATTCTGATATTCATCAATATTATAGCATGGTTCGATCTCGTTTGTTAGATTCTCGGGTAAGTTAGCACGTCTACCGAACAATAATTCAAATGGCGTATAACCATGATACGAGCTTGGAGTCGTATTATAACAATAAGCAAATAGTTTACACCATTCATCCCAATCATCCTTACTTTCATTTATAAAGTGTCTCACATACTCATTAAGCGTTCTATGTAATTTCTCACAACCTCCTATAGATTGATGATGATATGCTGTTGAGTAATTATGCCTAATATTTAACATTTTAGTTAAAGCGTTGAATATTTCATTTTTATATTCTGTGCCTAAATCTGTCCTAATTTGTTTCATTAGACCGTAATTTGGTATGAAATTTTCAAAAATTCCACGAGCTATCGTGTTCGCTTCTTTGTTTTTAACTGGAATTATTACTGCATATTTTGTTAATTCACATAACATTGTGATGCAATAACGGTTACCATTTTCACTTTGTGGAAAAGGACCGACCGTATCTATATATGTTATATCCCATGGTTTTTCTGCTGTATCCGTTAATACAAATTCTTCCTTGTGATTATTCTTTGCTTTATTGACCTGACACTTGTGACATTGCTTAATATATTTTCTTACATCTTTTTCCATGTTTTTCCATCTAAAATTCGCTCTTAATTTTTTCAATAGCCTGTTATTTCCTACATGACCTCCAAATAAAGGATCATTATGATAAGTTTCTAAAATCTGTTGCTTTTCTTTTTCTTTTTCCACCATCTTAGGTATATCGCAAATACATATTTGTACGTTTTTTAACGTATTGTTTCCTTTTTCCATAAACTCTTTTATAGTGCACTGTGTGAAAATAATATCATTCATATAAATTTTCATCCTTTTTATACCACTATTTACCGCTAGCTTATCAAGCTGAACTAACGTTTGATCTAAATCAAAGTTAACTATATCGGTATTTAATAAGGCTTGGCTAAATCTCATCCTGTTTTTGATCCGTATGTTCATCCTTAACGAAACACGGTTATTTTCAAATTGCAGAATTGGTAATTTATGCGCCTCTAAATTATTCAGTACTTTATATACTGCTGGCTTGCGAATATCTTCCTTTATTTCTGTGGAAACTATTTTATCTTCTCCTATAGGCTGAGCTTTATTATGACGAGTTTTTGACCTCGTTATTGCTAAGATGTGAGCATTGTCAATGTACAAGTCTTTTAATTCATTTATGGATATCCTTGAAATACTGTCCGCATAATTTGAATTTCCTTTCAAATATTGTATTTCGAAGTTGTATTCTTCTAGGTCTAGTCTAATTCTCGTAAGTTTCGAAGTTGGGTCTGTCATCGAAAAAAGATGTGTTAACGGCTTGTGATCCGTTTTCACAATAAAATGTGTAGAACCATATAAATAACACTTAAAATGATTAATTCCCCAATGGATAGCTAACAATTCTTTCATAATTATAGGTTTATTTAATTCACTTTTCTTAAAACCTCGCGAAGCATAAGCTATAGGTAGATCTATACCTTCGTATTCCTGGCTAAGTATTGCAGAACACGCAATATTTGAAGCATCTGTTGTCAATATAAATTTTTTATTGAAATCTGGATATTTCAGAATAGGCGGCTGAATTAATGCCGATTTTAGTATTTGGAATGATTTTTCGCAGTCTTCCGACCACTCGAATTTCACATTTTTCCTAGATAATTTATTGAGAGGTATGCATATTTCAGCGAAATTTGGAATGAAACGTCTGTAATAGTTACAGAATGCTACGAACCTTTTAGATTCTTCTGAATTTTTGGGCACTGGATACTTCTCAATGACTGAATATTTTGCCTTATCGGGTAGAACCCCTTCGCTGGACAAATTGTGTCCTAAATACGTTACTTCTCGCCTGAAGAATTGACATTTTTGTGGATTTAATTTAAGGTTGAATTTCCGACATGTGTCAAACACCCTTTCGAGATTACTTAAATGATGATTTTCTGACATCCCTATTACGACTATATCATCCATATAAAGAAATGCTTTTTCTGGAGTTAATCCTGAGAATGCTATGGACATCATTCTTGAAAAACTATTTGGACTTATATTTAAACCAAATGGTAATCTTGTATACTGAAAAGAACCTTTTTCTGTACTAAAAGATGTATATTTCCTTGAAGATTGTTCTAAGGGAATTTGATGAAAACCTGACATAAGATCTATGACTGAAAACCATTTCGACCTCCCTAACTGATCTAAAATCGAATCTATTCTGGGTAATGGAAATTTATCTGTGACTATTTTCTTGTTCAATTGCCTGAAATCTATACAAAGTCTCCAAGACTTCTCTCCATTGATTGCCTTTTTGGGAACAAGTAAAACTGGACTGTTATAATCTGAGATTGAAGATTCAATTATACCTTGTTCTAATAACTTTTGGACCTGATTATTAAGTTCTGAAGATTGAGAATGTGGCGTGCGATAATTTTTAATATATACTGGAGTATCATCTTTTACCAATAGCTTTTGCTCATAAAAATTATTATGCGTTAAAATGTCGTTCTTTAAAGCAAAAATGTCTGAAAAATTCTCACAAAGATTTATTAGCTTATCCCTCACGTATTCTGGTACCTCTAAATTTAATGTTTTTCTTAATTCTTTCATCCTATTCTTACTTTCATTCTTCACAGCATATACATGAAATAAATTTAAATCCAATATTTTAATATTGTTTGTATTTATCGACTTGCTTTCATAATTTGTGTTTAAAATTCTGACATAAGGATTAGTTTTTGATATAATAGATCTTGCTATAAATATTCCTGGTAATAGTTCTTGTTGCTCAACAACTTTATCTTGTCTTAAGTTTTTGAAACTTTCTACCAGCCGATAGACTTCACATCTAGGCGGTATTGCCAAAGTATCATATTCAGGATTGTCAAGAATTTCTAATGTTACTGTATTCCTAGATTTACAATCTATGTATAATTTTAATTCTGAATAATCTAAAATACAATTATAATTTCTTATGAAATCCCTACCTAGAATTCCATTCGTAGGTATAGGAAATTCTTCCTCTACTACATGAAAACAATGTTGAAATGCTACACCCTTAATAAAAAGAAAAGTTTCTATTGTACCCAAAGTTTTAATTTCTCCCTGAGTTATTCCTTTAATATTTAAGATTTGTGTTGTCTTTATTAAGTGATGTGGAAAATTATCTGAAATTTTTAATAACGATATATCTGCACCTGTATCTAATATAAAAGTATCTATATTATCCGATATGTCAGTTTTAATTTGCACAAAGTTTGAAAGAGTTAAATCAAAGTTATAAATGTAATGATTATTATTATGCAAGTTATTTAAAATTTTGGATTTTTCACCTTTCTTTTTCAAAACCCCAATTCTTTCTGTTCATCTTCCACTCTCGTCTCTCCACTCTCACACATTCTTACATTTCTATATTTATTATCATTGTTAAACCTATTGTTAGGCTTGTTCCTATATTCTTCTGGTTTCTCCCTGTAACCAGTAAATCTCCTATTGCCTTGATTGGCGTGAAATTTCCTACTGTTATCGTAGTTATTTTTCCTATGGAAATTATTTTCTCCATTATGATTTACATAAGAGTGTCTTCGCTGAGGAAAATAGGTATTTCGCTGTGGAAAATAGGTATTTCCTGACACAAACTTATTTCTATCTGCCTTATAATGCAGAACACTTCCTGTTGACTGATTGTTTCCCACATTGATGGAAACCAATTTAGTCATCACCTCTTGCGGTGTCGTAAAATTCCCAGCTGCTATAACGGTTTTTATCCGTTCTGATGCTGAGTTGTCGATCAGTGATTTTACTGCTGCTTCTGTTGTATACTTAGTTGCTAAATGTACTGGCATTCCTTCTGCCAAATACGCGGCTTGTAACTGATCTGTTAATTTCTCCATCTCTGAAGCATACTCAACTATATCCTTATTGTTTTGTCTTAATTTGCTTAATTTAGCTCCTACTAAACTAGCACTATCTCCCTTTAGTCCCTTTTTAAGGGTTCCTATAATTTCTACCAACGATTTTTCGGTGGTGATTAGACTCCTGGCCTTTCCAGTTAGCCTAGTTTTCACAAATAGTACAGCATTCTCCTCATGCTCTGCTGCACCAACCTGTAGCAAACTTATAGCATCTACAAAAGATTGCAATTTGCTTATATCCCCATTAAATTCATTTGGTAATATCTTACCAGCTAAATTGAAAAAGTCATTCATACTTAATGCCATTTTCTCCTTTTTATCTTTGCTCATTGCTTCTAATACTATTAAATTATTAATTAAATTATTACGCGTAATTAATTGAGACGGAACTTCATACTGACAATCTAACACTTGAAATGCTTTCTCTACCTTTTCTCTAATTTTGTTAAAATATAAAATACATGTACTCTGCTGATTCTCCTCTAACTTATACCAATTCTTATTTATTAACTTAGAGAAACTATTAAATGAATCACACAACTTATTTATTATATCTATATGACTATCTGAGCTTTTTGGAACCTCCTTTTTTAACACACGCTTACTATTCCTACGTATATCTTCTAAAATTAAATTCAATCTAATCTCAAATTCATCCCACGTTACTGCATTTCCATCACTCGAGGACATTTAAAATTCATTGTCAATAGAAATAAAAATATGAAATATCAATTATCAAAAAAAAAAAAAAAATTTTAGCCACAAAACAGAATATACCCTTAAAGTTTACAAAAAAAATAATATTCTCACCATCCTACAGATTTAGCGTGCTTTGCTGTAGATTTCTTCTTATCTCCCTCTTCATTTGTCTTCTATGATTCTTATATATAGACCATCCAAATTGTAGTACCAAAACAACCACAATAATGTAGATAAGAATCTTCACCTCCAGATCTGCTTTGAGTTCCTCTTCTTGTACTATAAAATTACTGTTGACCACGCCATTTTCTTGGACCGCTTGTTTCGTTGCTTTACCACCCATTGTTACAGAACTCCAATTGTTTGCAGGATCGCCATGTAATGTGTAATGTAATGAGGATACTGGGTGTAGTAGGATAGTAGAAGGGCCTCTGACTAGGTGGTGCTGCTGGTCACTTGGTGGGTCATCCCCCAGGAATAAAACAACTACCTGTTTCACTGGGACATGTTCTATTTAATATTTACTATACATTAACCACTAACACTAATTGACTACTCTTAGATTACTACTTAGAATGAATGATACTGACTGTAATCATCCTTTCATGAATGACCATCATAATGACTTAATAATAATAATGAATCAATAATGAGTTAATATTGAATTAATAATGAATGCTTAAAATACTATTGTTACCTATATATACAAAGAGTCAAGTTCACTATAAGTAAACATACATGATACTAGATAATGTTTATTTGCTTTGACATTGACTCGTACGTGTAACCTTTATATTTATTATTTATAAAACAATTCGTGGTTTATTGGAATTAGCTGAAGGGAATTTATTCGATAATATTTTAAATAATTAATGACTTAATGTTTAGGCCAAAAGGCATCACAATTCAATAAAAATAATCCTTTTCTAAATCTAGAATTTTCCGCATGAGGTCCTAATATTGACAGAACAGTCTCTTTTGTCATCCTAAATCTCGCATGAAAATCCTGATCATCCCAGTTTTCGATGTTGTCCACTCTTTCCCTAAATGTATAAGGCCTTCTTTCGTACTCAAGAACTTGCACAATATCCTCGTCCTCGTCGCTATCCAGAATATAATCATTCAGAAAATTCATATTTATCAACAACCAAAAACTCTTCAAGAAAGAAAAATAAAAACACATAAACCTTTGGATAAACATTCGAATCACCAATAACCTAACAAAAATATCAATTGATGTGACATGACCTTTTTCTTGTAACAACCAATGAGATTGCTTACATTCATTCGTCAGCATTGCCAACTTTTATTATCTGTCAGTTAACAAACTAGAGAATGAAAACGAGTTGATAAACGGCTTCCAAACAAACTGGAACTTTATCTGCTAGTTACTTTTATCCGACGGATACTTAACTGATGGATAATATTGGCTATTGATAAACCGGGCCTCAATGGCGCCCCAAGCAGGATTGTCACACACAAAATAATAGTTATGATGACAAGCTTAGACCACAGATAACCTACTTATAGATAGACATCTGACACGTAGCGATTCCTATGGCGAACTAACTGTACGGGTGGCGCCACCTTGAGAAACTAAACAGTAAGCTCTAACAGCTTTGACAGGGTTGTGGTCTTTGCTTACAGCAGAAAAAGAAGATTCCTGTATTATTAGGATATTTGGCAGTAAATTTAAACTGACTGAAATTTTTCCTTCACTGCAAAATGGCATTTATAGTCAGTTTTTCAACATTTCGTTCAAAGTAACTCAACATTTTATCGATATTATATTAATAACAATCAAATAGTCAAGTTAAAATGAATGAAATGACAAAAAATTTACCATGCAATGCCTGTAGTGGAAAAAATTAAACAATAATCAACCAGTTTATATATTTTTATTCATTATCACTAATAACAAATTAAATAAACTTTTTTTAATGTATTCATAAACAGAAAAAAACAATATAAGAGTTTAACAACAATTTACCTCAACATCTTGAAAAAACAGTACTAAGGGCAGCTATATACAGATTGCGAAAAGTCTATTCGTGGCATACGATTTACACAAGTAAGACAGGGAAAATATGAGCAAAACTACTTGAAAGAGAGAGAAAGATAATTGTGCGCTTAGCGTTGGGCGTGTTAACTGTAAAAGACACTGTTGCCAGATGAAAGTGTTTAGTTTTACCTAATAGTGCATGAGGTCGAAAAAAGTTAACGATAACCAGACAAAAATATCATTTGTACATATTAATCTGCGCTCCTGGCAACAGCGGTTAAAATAGGGGGGCACTGAACATACCCCCAACTGTTTTTGTTAGCTGGAACTGAACACACGCCCATCGCTGAACGCACAATTATTCTTCTCTCTCTTTCAAGAAGTTTTGCTCATATTTTCTTTGTCGTTCTTGTGTAAATTGTATGTCGCGAATAGACTTTTCGCAATCTGTAGATGTGTTAAGATTTTGCTTAAATCGAAAATGGCACGCAATCTTGAAAAGGCTGGCCGTGCTTGATCGAATGTCAATAAACAATAAATGACAAACTAAAACTAACCCTACTTTTCAAACTGTAGAATTTTGAAGTCACGAATACCTTCTGTATGTTCTCGTGGTATATTGATCATTCTTTTTGTTATTTTTGGCAAGTCAAACCACAATTTTCTCGTAAGTGTAAGATAGGGACAACATTTTCCAAACACTAATTTCTTATTGATAACGAGAGCTGGTAGCTGGTAACAAAGAGAATAACGTTTTGCCAACTCCTAAAGTGTAAATTGCTCTGACAGTTAAGTATAAATTATATTTCTGGTTGATAAATTTATATTCAATATAATATATAGGAAATAAACTGAAAATAAAGTCATTGTCTTATCATAAATAACTATAACCATACAATTGCCCGTGAATATATCAGTTATTACTCTTATCTCCAAGAGTATATTTGTTTCTCGCTTGTATATCTTGGGCCACAAGGATCAGAAACAATTCGGATTGTTTTCAGCAGCATTCTCAGTGTTTAAAATCAAAACTTGCCTAGATTCTTATTGCAAAAGTTCAAACAGGACGCAACGCGTCACTACTACTCTGGACACTCTGGCATGGCGTTCGATGCTGCCACTCTGGATAGAATAGAACCTGTAGACTATTCTTCGTATGTTATATTTTTGAAACTGATCCAACCCTATGTTTAACCCGATTGTTTCGTCGTTATCTCTTTGAGACGGGTTTTGACAGAGCTTAAGATAAGGGTGCCTTCAGTGCGTCTGTTTCACCGATGCCTCTGTGTTTTAACATATTATATACATTTTTTATGATACCCTTGGCATCAAATGACAATTACTTCGTTATTCAACAGCTATCACTATATTCGCACGGTTGCCACATTAGTAATTAAACATTAAACACAACAAAATAATATGAACGCAAATCGCACTACCAAGTTTCAACTACTCATATACTTCCTAAGTCCTGTCACAACTTCCATTAGTAGATGAGCTCCTCAACAAACTGTTCAGCTCGCCACCTCATAACATCTAATCTAATCTAATCTACTTTAAAACTTTCTCCAACAAGCAATATTATGTAGATATAAATCCGTCTCTACGACAAGACGGAACAATCTGGTCGGATAGTTTCTCAAATGGATTGATTTTCTTAGAAAACGATTATATTTAGTCCTTCGATCATTAAACATACTAGCTATACTGACAACACAGTTTGTTTACAACCAACATTTAAATCGTTTCTCTCATTCCAAAACAAGGATAGCAAATCAAAGTTCACTCATTCCAATAACACTGCCGTGCTGTTTGACAATTTAAATTTAACAATAATATTTATCTAAGAATTATTTATTACTCAAGGAAATGAATTTTAGTTGCCGTCGATATTGAATTATAAGCATATGTAGTTTATTTTTTGTTAATAATATAAATTTGTATTCTTATTAGAATGGGTAATAGTATATTATTAAACGAGCAATTTATGATAGCCATTATTCACGCAACCTAACCCAAGAGAATAATGGCCATAAATTGCTAGATGAATACTATACTTTGTCCACGATCCTTGATTTCTTTATTAAATAAAAGTTGAGTAAATAATGCGAGTAATAGTTTGGTATTTGGTATTATTGACAATTCTAACGTCATAATTAATTAATTTCTGGAATACGTCAAATAATTTGACATACGGAGATGGGCGATACTGTATCAATACTCCGTACCTGTATAGATATATTGTTTTAAAAATATCAATATTTGGAAATATCATTATGAAAAGTATCAAAACTAAAAATTTCAATATTTTATCGATACGATATATTTCAGAAACAAATTTCCTAAAAAAAATACGCACATTTAATAATGTATTTCATATTATACCCCCATCTCTAGCCGGAATGTTGTGAGAGTTGTGTTGTCATAGCGACATAATATGCTATTTAAATGCAAAAGCGTGAATTATGAACCATAATTCACTGTAGTAGATATATGGGTACCATATACCTTTTGTTAGAAGGTAAATGGTCGTGGACAAATGGTATTTATACATCAAATGATACCACACTAGTAATTTCAGAACTGTAAAACTGTAGACCTGTTCAGCCATAACATATTTAGTAAAAATCAAAACAAACACCAGTCAAAAATGTAAACATTCAATATAAGCGGTTTTGTCACATTTACTAAGAAATCTAGAATTACAGAAACCTTCAAATTGACATCCTGTTTATAAGCGTACACATATGTATGAATTAAATTTTGTACATTGTCAAAGATCAAATAAATCGCTTTCCATACATTTGTCTTAATTATAAAATAAGAATCAAAGGATATATTGAGGAAACACAAAAAAATTCGAGTCATTAGATGATTTTCACATTTTAATAACACGACATGGCAATATCTTTGAAATCAAGCAAAATAAATAAATAAACTTTGACATTGTTTATGTTGGCGTAGGATAATACTTCCGTTTACTCTTCTATGTTCTGGCTAAATTATCACAAAATAGGTTTGTTCCAAGTGGCATTTATGAACTGTTCTAGAATCGTTCCAAGTACTTTTCAGCGCGCAAACTCGAATTTGGAATGAACACATAAACTTTTCCAGAAGGTGCAGTTTGTATACGGCTCTATCGCCACTTGGAACTAACCTAATATCTCCGAACAAACTTCACCATTCGTAAAATATATATACTTTTAGGTTTGTTCCAATAAGCTTGAGGATCAGTTCAGAATTTTACTGAGTTTGCGTAGATTGAAATTAGCGACGATAATTTCAATCTACGCAAACTCAGTAAAATTCCGAACTGATTTTCAAGCTTGTTGGATAAAACCTTATATATTGCTTTTCATTACCCTTTAATACAGAACATTATTTAATCTGAAGTGTCTGTCTTTAGGAACGGAGATTTTCAAATTAATTTATTATATCCAATTTAAGCACTGATCCGGAGAATCCTACGCTGGTATTTCAGTAAATCGATTATTCCGCTCTATCAAGATACATTTTCCTTCTCGAATCTTAGCTAATAAGATTAATTCCTTGTTATCTGTTGTTTTATTAAAAACGTCTTTGTTTATTTTTCGAATAAAATACATACTGCATACTATATACAATCTGTAAACTCCGTTGTATTGTAATTTTGATATTTGATACACAGTGAACCGAAGAAATAATGTTTACATTATAGTTTTATGAATTTTTAGGAAAAGATGTCAACTATCTACGCGTTACGTCAAAAACACTATAATCGTGATCTCCTTGCAAAAAAACTACTACCACTAAGTAATTATATATTTTTATTTGTTTTACAATACGAACACTGCAATATATTACTTAATTTTCATTTCAGTTAAACAATTTCACGCTCCATTTGTAAAGGTTGCTGTCATTGGTGTAATGCAATATGACGTACTAGCCCCTGCACGCCTATTGACCTTAAGCCAACCAATCATTTCTATTATAGTATATCCGTATACCTGAGGTTCAGTGTACGACAAAACAAAAGTCAATCAAATTTGAGGTTATGCTTTATTTAGCGCAACCCGTATTATATTGTATATTGCACTAAAATGAGTACTTTTTATGAAGTATGAAAATAAATATTAAAATGGTTTAAATTTGTATTTTTGACAAGAGAGTTAAAATCATAAGATGTTGACGAGTCGTTGTTATTGATATTATTTTATTTTCTATTCTCTGGTTTCTTGGAGACCTCCCTGGACAACCAACATCTAGTAATAACGCACCAACAAACCTGACAAACGAACCTTGTCTGATTGATGTTCGTCACTTGTAACGAACTGTCATTCGTTACATCAGTCATCTGCGCCTTTTGCCATTTAAAAAACGTTCGCGAGTTTGATATAATCGAAACAACCAATATGTCAGTTTACGTGACGTTATGTTAAAAACTGGAAAGTCAAAAATATTTTGTATGTGCCACAGGGCCACAGGGCTTTTCGGAAACTATAATCGGGTTAACCCGGTCAAGATCTGTTGTTCGGAAAGTAATCCGGATCACGATCACTTACGTTCAGAAACTGAACGAATTGAGCGGATCATAGTCATATGATTGGATCCTTTCTACCCAAGTATACCGGTGGGTAAATGCGATCAGCTGATGTATTGTTCCGTTTTAATCGTTTTCTTTAACCTCTAACCTAAAAGTCATGTAAGCTGCGTAGTTGACAGGTGTTTGAAGTTTGCTTAATAATAATTATTGATCAATTAAAATCTTTTTTACAACTGAATAAAGGGTCTCTGATAAAGGTCTATAAACACATAAAAACTATAAAAAATCTATCCACGAAACTTTTAATAATAAAAGGTTTGTAGGTTAAGTTTTAAGTTTGACATTTCCACAAAAACAGCTCGTGCCGTTCGTAAACTCAGATAAAAATCTCGTCGTTCATGACTAGGATCCGCAATCAGCTGATAGGTGATCTATCTGATCCAGGATTACGGTTTCCGAAAATCCCTCACACTTTATTGTATTTGTATGCAGTTTCCAAATTTTTTGGAAAATATTGAGAATACAAAACAAAAACCTCAACAATAACCTTACAAACAGTCGACTAATGGACAAAACAAACAAGATGCACTGCCAAAGACGTCTAAGTCACATGATTACAGAAGAAACTACATTCTTATCATTAGTTGATACGGTGTATTGTGGGGAAAAAACAGCTCATATATCCAGAAGGCAATGATAAGTAACTTTCACAACACTGCACTACGGTATCCAGAGGATATATAATAGAACTAGACAGAAACAGTTAATGTTAGGGGTTGGTACTTCATAACACCGCCCACTTGCCAGGAAATCTATTCAATACGATTTTGACACATGATATCCTCTGCACACTGAACCAAGATTGATTGAAATATATTTGAAAGGATATCATCTCATACTGGTCTTCCCCATTTAGTCGTTACTATTGATATCTTTACCTTGACAAATTCGTTATATAATATTTTCTATCAGCGATTTTCGTTATCGACTCTCCACACTCAACTCTATTATGTTTTGCTGCGTGTTTGCCTGGTCTGGTCATCCATTGATTTATAGTGCTACTGAAATATTTCAAGCTTCTGAAGAATTAGCGTCCAGTCTATTACAGTGTTGGACTGCTGGTGTTAAAGCCGATGTCGACATTATCGTAGCATAAGGGCAAAACCAGTAGTTTATATAATCTCTATGCGTTACCGTTGGATCTACAGGGTATTCAAGAAGCAGAGTTGGAGAAAAATAGTACAACGGAAGAAGAAGGTAAATAATTAAAAACGTTTTTTTTTCAAATATATGGAAAGAAGTGGACCAAAGTTTGTATGCAGCCTGTAGCGCATAACCAATCCAAACAGATGAGTACGAAACTCAAAATTAATTGTTTCACCTCACAAAGCTGATGTAGTTACCTGCTTTGATGATCTTGTACTCTCCACCTGATGTGAAGTTAAACAACCAGCTTCAGTAAACGTTCTGTAGCCCAATTCTTGACATCACTCGCTATCGAGCGAATTCGCGGCATAACGAGCAGTAGTTAGCGAAGACTTTACTACTATGCAATTTTTGAGGTGATTCGTTAAAGGGCGCCCTGAGAAATTTGGCAATACTGCAAATAAAGCGTTCGCTCATCTTGACGCTGTAAAATTATTCCAATTTTATGTTTATGTTTTATATATATATATCCATTTAAAAATGTTTTATTAAATGGATCCAAACATTTTACGCGGACGCGGAGGAAAGGCTTCGGAAAAGCAAAGAAAAATTATGGCGGAATATTTGCAAGGGAGGGATGAAATTATTAGTGGTAGATTCACAAAAAACTTTACTACTAAATGCTTCGAAAAACGAAATATTTTAATAAAAGCCGCTTCATTCGAAGAATTGCGCGGAACCCGGAAATTTTGAACTTCTATTTCCGCCAGCTCTAAATTATCGATTAACATTGAATTCACAAGCTCATCCATACTCGATTTCTCAAACAGAATTATAATTTTAATTTTTTTCAGCAAAAATAATATCAACCTACACGCGCGCTGTCACTTATCTATCACTTTCAGTATGAATATAAAGATTATCTGGTTATCACGTACAAAAATGTACTCGCTGCATAACGAATACTATCAAGCGAATGCGCAAAGCAAAGAGCGCTCAAGAATAGTATTTTAACGAGTTCGTTAGGAAGCGAGTAACCTTGAGTGTTACGAATGGTCAAGAATTGGGGACCTGGTTTCAATTTATGATTACCTCAGGAGATCCATAGCTATATAATGCTTATGTTAGGTATTCTCCGAATGGGCTCGTTTCATGAATTTCAATAAAAATGTCACAAGATATATTGGGTCTGAACTAAGTATTTGCAACTAATAACGCCACTCTACGATTTCAAATAATAATTTTAAAAAATATTGAAATTTGAATTCCTGTGGTAGGTTGTGGTAGACTCGAGCCAATGGCAAACAAGGAAATTTTGCGCTGTTGTCACGAGGGAGATCATTACAAGTAGACTACTTATCTTTTTTCTTTAACACTCGTTAAATAATGTTCTCATAATCGGGTGCCTCTTATTAAATAAAAACACTTTAAATCTGATAGAATTTAATGTAAATTCTTTGTTCTCTATGTAGGTTGAGTCGTTTGAAAAACATGTAATGTAATTCGGAACTCGATTTAGTTCCGGATCGCTTATTCTTCTCCTTTTTAAGGGAATTCGAGTGCCTCCTAAAACAATAACAAATACCATAACCTACAACTGTTTTGTGTGTTTATTGATCTCCAGGTTTTATTAAAGGATTTTTGGTGGTGTGTTTTATTAGTTCTCAGAATTTAATATAGTCTTATAGTTATTGATATTGATGTCAATTATCAACTGTCAAATTCTTCTAGTCCACTTTCACTTTGTCTTACAGATATGTTATTCTTAATCTGATATGATATCACTTGTTAATTCATACTCATTATTTTTGGTGCGGCTTCTGTTTTTGGAACTCCACTGCTTAGATCATCTTCAACGCTGTTTTTATGAATTTCCTTAAGCGTAAAACATTTTTTACTAGGAATTTAATGACATTCATCCATCACACGTAAACCTCATGTGGTTTATGAGCGAAACAATTTAAATGAGATTTTACGTACGCAAATATGACCAGAGCTGGGAATAACGAAAGAAAAAAACGTTACTTTTCAATTACTAGTAAATTGACGAAAAGTAACTGCGTTTTTTGATAAAGTGAAGCCATGTCCACACCAAAGAAACAGAGAAATTGTTGCTGGTTTCCGTAACCTGTTTATACAAACAAAAACAACAAAAGTTCCGTTAACATTCTGTCCACATCGAGGCAATTCATTCTTGTGAATGTTTCTTTGTATTGCTGCACCAGGAAACTTTGTGTCTACAGTCTACACCAATGCAGTGTGTGTCCTAAAGAATGTGGTGCAACGAAGATTTATAGGCAGCAACTGCTACAATTGTAATTATTTTACAAAAACAGAAAAAACAAGTCCGTAAATGTTGCATTAGACCAAGTCTTATAGACAGAAAGTCACATGGTGTCTACGTCTTCAAATTCATTAAAGAAAGATGATAATACTATCAGAATGTATTGATAATGCAGGTGCAAGTGGGCAAACCATTTGCTGACAAAATATGCTCCAGCACCAGATTTTTTATATATGCGATATATTTTTTTCTCTGTAGAACTGTGCCACCAAGTTTTTCATTTTTCTTCCAACTTCATCAATACTGACACCGTCGCCAATCTCATTACATATCCCCACCCACAAATCCTGTTTTTGGTAACGGTCTTCATACTTTTTATCCCGTGAATTCCACAAACACTCGGCATAATTCAATTAAACATATTATATTTCCTGTTGTCCTTTTAAACAGCATGTTTTCGATTATTACTTAATGTTTTTTTTATCAATACTAATTAATGAAATCAACTTAAACTATCCCAGCTCTGTCGACAAATGAAGCATTTGATTGGAATGAAAATTGTAGTTTCACTTATGACCGATAACTGGGGTTGCTCGAACTATTCAACCAACCTGTAGATTAAAACGTGATTCGAAGCACGAATTCCTGCACGCTCTACAGGATCCTGTTTTTAGCAGACGTCTTATGAATTTTAATAAAATCGAGCTCGAGTATCCTTCTGCAGATTTTCCTAGTGTAACATAAAAAAAATATTCGTGAGATTTCAATTACTTTTTTTTTAAAGGAGCCGGCCCTTCGCCGGCACCACCTCAGTCTCTTAGGCTTATTGTGGATCCTCCTAGTGTTCTGACTACAGCCTATTGAGCCAATCCGTTCCCTGTATTAGCTCATACAGGTTCTTTACTGGTGGGTTGTAGAAGTTTTCTGGAGTCATATGGGGTCTTCCATACAGTTTCTGTCTCCTGTGGTCCAGCGTCTTACTGTTGCATAATATGTGCAGAGCTGTTTCGGTGTCCTTTTTGCATCTTTTCCATGTAAGGTCTCCGTTATACGGCCCTATTTTGTTCATGTGCTCCGTTGTGGGAAAGTGTCCCGTAAGAAGCCCTGTTGTGGTGCGTGGTTTGTTCCTGCTCATTGAGAGCAGTTCTTTTACTACTTTTTCTGATGGTTCTTTTATGAATTTCTTCCCATATGTTTGCCTGGGCCTATTATTCCAGTGTTTTTGTGTTGTTCTTTCACCCACCTTTTCAACCATGACCTAGTGGAGCATCTGGGAATGCCCACAGATGGTTCGAGTCCGTTCATCAGGGTTGACGATCCTGCTCTTGTCAGTTCGTCAGCTTTTTCATTGCCAACGATTCCTTTGTGACCTGGGACCCACTCCAGTGTTACACTGTTCCGAGTCGCCAGTCTTCTAAGTTCTTCGTCGCATTCCCATACCCAATGACTTCCTATTGTAGTTTAATTTATTGAACCTTGAAGGGTGCAAAGATTTGACAGGTGGAGAAAGAGAGATGACAAAATCAGGAGTTAAGTTGAAAATATTTACATTAGACGACTGAATGATAGAAAACAGTCGGCCATATTGCTGTGGGTCCACTGCACTGCGCATGGTCATTAAGACGAATGTAACAAGATTCACAAAAATCACTTAAATTGAAATGGAAGTATTTTCAAATTCCGAGTGAGATTAATATTAACTGTTTTATATTTCATTACAAGAAATGAAATTTTTGTCATGCTACAAAGTCGCTATAAGCATTGCAAGTAAGTGAAAAGCTTTCAAATCTGAATAAATCATTCGTCAAAAATCAAAAACGAGAACGATAGACAATATTCGATAATTGAATATATCCATTTGAAAATAAAAATCCCGAAGAGTGTTTGTTATCATTCAGTAATACCCACTATCGGAAAAGATTTGTGAAAGTGGAAAACAGCAGACTATAGGTACATTCAATGTTTTAAATTGAATGGATTCAGCTTTCAATGCATTTGAAAGATTCTATTTTTTTACAATCGGAAATCGTTGCTACGTCGTTGTCGCCGACGCCGAAATCATTTAAATTTTGCACGTTTGTAAATAAAGCTGAAATTTTTAAAGAAGTTTTTTAATGATGTTCCTCGCAGCATTATTTGTTAAAAAAGAGAATAATTGCCTTAAAAGGAAACAAATCAAGTTCATAAAGCATTGTATAATCTATTTTTAATAATAAAAACTACAATTCTCAATAAGAACTGATATAAAGCACGCGTTAAATTCATAGCAACGCGGATGAACCGCACTCTGAGTCGAAAATGTATTAGATAAGCGTACGGTGTAAGTAGAAAAATTAATTCGCTGCAATTGAAAGATGTCACAGTGAGGAGACGAATGTGGGTGCATCCCCTAGATGAACAAAGGAATACTTAAGGTAGTCTCAGTGTCAGCAACTTCTGTTGCGCAGATTTCTTTGCAGCGGCTGCCAAAGTTGCATACACTGTTTAAGCAGCAGCCGAAAGTAGTTCAAAACGCTCAGTATTCATCTGCAGCTAATTACAAAAGATGCAGGTTGAGTCTTTAAGTATACACAGTTCACACTAAAGCCCACTTTCGGGACATATTTTTTTTTGTTGCAGCCTTGCAGGTCCAGCACAAAGCAGTTCGTTCCATTTTGTCAATATGATAAAAATGTATGACGAAGCAGTAATAGCAGCGATGTTTATATGAAAGTATCAGAGACAGTTACTTTTAACAGACAGTTTTTTTGCAGTAGCTGCAAAACACTCAGCTTTTATGCCGCAGCACAACACAATGTTCACACCAAAGCACTACTTTTTCGATATATTTTGGTTACTGCAGCCTTGCAGGTTCAACAAGTAGCAGTTCGTTCGTGTCCGATTTGGGAGACGATTTCGATTGCAAAAAGGACAACGAAGCAGCAGCAGAGTGTGGGTCAGGGAATGAATAAAACCTCGTGAACAATTAGATGCATTTAATAATATACTTATCGAATTGCACGTGGAAGACTCCTCATAAAGTGGACCTTGGCTGTATCTGAGTTCTGGTTGAAGGTCTGCAGTAAGACTATGTCGTTGATTTTCTTGAGAATGTTGTAGGGGCTTTCTCAGTTTTGTTGCAGCTTCTGGTACATACCATTTCTGCACTGGGAATCGAACAGCCATACGGGATCATCTCTCTTGAAGCTTCAGTTTATAGGATGGTCTAGCCTTTCCCTTATCGATGCAGAGCAGGTCCGACGTAACAATATTTTCAGCGGCGAAAACCGAAGGAATTGCAAAGCTCCGAATTAAAAAACTACCAGTGTCATATGCAGCAGTTGAAGAATATTTGTCCTCCTTGCTCATAAGGTAATAAGGAATTTACCGTTAAATGTATAGCCAGAGTTATGTGTTATTTATCTGTTCAATGATCCGAGGAATGTTGTAACTAATAGAACAAGAATAAATGATGAATCTGATTTCACGAGCCGTACTGTTCATAGAATGTAATAAATTACATTCCTGCTTAGAATACAATTTGTTTTTACAACTAAATGGTGCACCTAGACGAGGGATTGGAAAAAGAAGCTTTACTGAATGTCGGGTAAGATTTCTAGATAGTTATTTAAAGATGCGAGAATTTAAAATTGTATAGACATCAATCGAAACTATTTGGATCATTTAATACTTCAATTTTGACTGAGGTCTTTATGGTAAACATAAATATTTTCAGAGTATCTCTACTCAAAGTTATCGCAATTTTGGTTACGAAATATTTTCTGCTGCACAGTCGAGAGATCGGCCTATAAATCCATCCGGTACACATAATTTACAATGTGACTGTCTGTTTGGAAGCGATAAACTCCAAAACTACCAAACTGATTTTAATACTGTTTTCGCCAATGGCCATGGTAATTCATGAAAGCTATGACAATTTAGGTGTATACTCAAAATTCTCTACGAAAATTACAATAATGCAACACAAGGTAACAAACATTTGCGTGTATAAGTCATTATTTGGCGATGGTGCGAAAACTAATGATGATGCATAGAAAAATGTACAATAAAAAATCATCGTGTGGTGAAACATTTTTTTCGGATTGTAGACAATTAACTGAAAATTTTCGAAAAAAAAAATATATATATATATATCCCGGCTGCTCTGCCGAACTCTGTTCCAATTGCATTGTGATTTCATAAAACCACACAATGATTTCTTGCTACTTTTTAGTTCGATTTACTATAAGATGTGTTTACGTATTGATGGGAACTTTATGCCTACAATTCATAGTTTTCAGCATCCAGACTTCCATACCGCTCGGCTGCGGAGACATAATATTTTTATATAGACCGTATAACGTGTGTCAAAATGTGAGATGCGATAGATGGACTAGAAATATTGAGGCGATCTAAAAAAAGTTAACTATTATAAATAGTTGAGTAACAAATTGATCAATTAGTTTCTAATTATGTACATTTTGACCATTTAGACATCGGACCTTTCGTTAAGAAGTTAGGACGGATGAAAATGTCTAAAGACATGTTCTATGCGAAGTGGGCGTTGCCCAGCGAAGCTGAGGCGTATTACTAGTTCTAAAATTGAAATAACATTAAAGTAAAATGCATTTTCCAATTTATTTATATATTATTTCATCGATTACGTTTTAATAGGTCTTAAAAACAGCTATATACTTCTGGATTAATCCCGATTCTAGGGATTCGAGAGTCCACATAAACCCTCTTCAAAATGTAATTAAATCATCAAGTCAGACGAAAAGGGAAAACTCAAACGGTGTAATTAAATTTGTGATTTTATAGAGGAAAGGGGCAACCTGATTTCCCCCTGGAGATATTCGTTGAATTTGACAAACACAGGTCGTGAATTTCTCATCAAACTCAGGAACTTTTGGGGAATTACGACAATAATTTTTGGAGTATTTTAATATCCTCACTGTTTTTCTTTTGACCCTGTTGGTTGAACTAAATATTTTTTTGATGTTATCAACTTTCGTTGAAAAAAATGCATACAATTGGCATATATAGGGAGGAACGTATCTGTCGCTAATACATGGAAGAGCCACTCACATTATCTTCGAATATGAAGCATTGTATCATTGGAGATATAGACTCCTATGTCTAGAGCATCCAAGGGAGGATCTCACCAAGAAGGACCTAGTGAAAAAACTGTTGAGCCTGATAAAGGCTACTGGTCTCTTCACATTAACGGCAACAGCAAGAGAACAAAAAACCTAAAGGTTGAGTTGCCGAGGACTCTAAGCCTCTGACTGATGGTGTCGAACTAATTAGTCAGGCTAACTGCTAACACTTTACCAAGATCAAACTTAACAATACAAAAAAAAACATTTTGCTTCCTTGGAAGGAAAAGTACCTTTCTCTCATTTTAATTATGTTTTAAACGAAAAAACTTGCAAATCCATTATTATCAAATTGTTTCTGTAATTTATATAACTCGGAGTACGTCCTGTATTCTGGTAAAAATTGATTATTGATTATTAATGTTTTTTCAACGTTAGGAATAAAACTAACATATTATGTTACTGACAATTGCTTTTTAGAGTGCAGAGTTGTTAAGTTGATTAAATTTTATTGACTCTTTCAGAAATGGAGAGCACGCAAGGTATTAATTATTGCATTTTATATTATTTTATTGAAGACTCCGTTAATAACTATCAATACCAGAAGCTAACTAATAAACTTGTTAGATTATATCAAGTTATTCTATGTCTTCTTAAATGATATTTTTCTCTTTTTTTGTCCGCTTGTAGAAAAAATGTTGTTCCGAACGTATGCGTAAAGCGTATTTTCCACTCTTGAACGCATGTCAGCTTCGCGTCTTTCGGACAACTGCGACAGCGTGCGGAAGGGTATCAATTATCGCAACTATATTATTAAATGTAGAATGTCTCTACCAAAATATGACTAGCATTCACACAGAAGACTTGTGGGACTTTCAAATATAGTTGTAATGGGGTAAATTTTATAAAGATAAGTTTTAGATAATAAAACGCTTTTCAAAACATATTTCATAAAATTTTTTCATAAACTTGATTCTATCGTCGAAAAATTGAAAAAATGTCAAAATTTATTACTAATTTAACTTTAACCTTGAATAGAGTTTAAATATCAAAAAGTTATAGGAGCTCTTTTTTGTAGACCTTCAAATTTCCTACAAGAATATAGCATTGCTCCCTACGAGAACTGTAAAATTCCAAAACATAAGACTATATATTTTAATTTTTGTATTTTGGTACTAATTTAAATTTTTCTCATTAAAAGACGTGTTCGATCTACCCTATAAGAAACAAAAAACATTGAGTTGGTTAGACCGAATAGAAACCACCTTCCTAACATAGTTGCTGATTACTCTCGAATACACTTCCGTTAATTACAATTACACAAACATTTTCTACATATTGTAATTAGTCTGCCACAGCTAAGCTGGTTGATTATTCCGGTTTTAATTAATTCAGTTTCGAGAAACTATTTTCAAATAACGAATCGAGTGTCACACTACAGACTGAATATTTGAAGTTAATTCTAAAAATAGTAGGCAATGGAATGGGATAGTTAATTTACAAAAAGTCATGAAAAACTTATATTATTAAAATATTATTTAGAAACATTTTCTAATGCGTTCAAATATTGTTCGAAAATATTTTGGAGAAATAGCCTTTCAATTTAAAGGAATATCGTTTGTTTGGTGGCGAAAAGAACAAAAAAAGAAGATTCCTGGTCAAAATTAATGCAAAAATGTACTATAAACCATGAACTTTCACGTAATTTTGAAGTTACTGAAAAAGTTTCACAAAGAGAATCGTTATGTTCCCTATTTTTTTCCTTTCTTGTATCCGACATACTCGTAGATTCCTTTTTTAGAGATAGCGGTCATTAAGGAACTCTCTTCCTTTAATATACTTTTTGTGTTCATTTATTCGGATTTTTAATGGTCTAGATGTTTCACCTAAATAAAATTGGTCGCATTCACAGGATATCTGATATTCGCACTTTTTTGAAGATTGCTCTTCATTGTTTGGTTTAGTTTTCGTTAGTACAGATCAACGTATTATTAGATTTGAAGCTAGTTCGAATATTGAATTGATTACCCAGTTTTTTAATTAATTCTGAGTTTAAAAAAATTATATTACTATTGTTATTGTGTATTAACAATGAGCCATTCACTATATTCATAATTTCTTTGTCGCTGGTAGTCGGTTCCTGTTCAGGAGCTGGAGGACTATTGCCTCTTCCTTGAGGATGCTGCGGAGACGTTTCATACTGCCCCATAGATTGAGGAGGGGGTTATCCATGGCTCATCATCATCATCTGCTGATGATATTGCTGTTGTCGATGCTGCTGCTGTTGATGTTGCTGCTGCTGTTATTGATGATGCTGTTGCTTTTCTTTTTTCTCCTAATTGTTTTGCTTCTATAATTGTTTTCCCTCTTTTCTACCTCTGTCTCTTTTAACAATCACCTTTGCTTCCCTTACACTTTTAACTAGTCTAGTATCCTCCATTCGCTGTAGACATCTCCACCAATTCAGTTGTCTTTCTTCTATATAATCTAGCATGGATTTTATTTCTAGCTCCTCTCTTATGTCTACATTCTTTATTCTATCTTGTTTTGTTATTCCTTTCACAGATCTCAGGTATTTCATTTCTATAGCTTGTATTTTTCTCTTCATTTTTTGGTCCAACTGTTTGGAATACTGTCATTTTGGTTCTTTTTGAGATTTCCTTCTTATTGATACGAGGATATGTTGAAAAATTCTTAGCCTACTATAGAACCAAACAAAATTTCAATGTCAAAATATTTTATTACTAAACATATTCTCCTCTTATTTGGATACATTCATTACAGCGAGCCTGCAACGTCTCTAGACCTTTCAAAAAAAATGTTTCTTCTTGCTCTGAAAACCAGACCTCCACAGCTTTTATTACCTCCTCGTTGGAAGAAAATTTACGACCTTTTAAACTTTTTTTCAGTTTGGAAAGAAATGATAGTCGGACGGAGCCAAATCTGGTGAATAAGGGAGGTGTTCTAGTAATTCAAACCCTAAATCACGAATTTTTTGCATGGCAACATGAGATTTGTGTGCAGGGGCGTTGTCTTGCAAAAACAAAACACCTTTGGATAGCTTTCCGCGTCTTTTCTCTTTAATTTTTTCCCGTAAAGTGGTCAGTAATGTCGAATAGTAATCTCCAGTTATTGTTCTACCCTTATCCAAAAAATCAATCATGATTACTCCATGGGAATCCCAAAAAACTGAAGCAAGAACTTTTCCAGCAGATTTTTTACACGAAACTACTTAGGTCTTGGAGAACCAGAGTGTCGCCATTACATCGATTGCTGCTTTGTTTCTGGATCGTAGAAATGTACCCAAGTCTCATCCATAGTAACAATTCGGTTTAAGAAGTTTACATCGTTTTCAAATCGAGCACAGATCGAACGCGATGCTTCTACCCTTGCACGCTTTTGGTCAACATTCAAACATTTGGGGATCCATTTTGCAGCAATTTTTCTCATGTCCAAATTGACATGAACTATATGATGAACGCGTTCGTATGAAATATTTAGTGCTTCAGATACCCGTTTTAGCCCAATTCGACGTTCCGATAAAATCATGTCATGAACTGCATCGATATTTTCGGGGACTGACACACAAACTGGCCTTCCCGATCGGTCATCATCTTCAATGGAAAATTTACCTCTTTTGAAGCTTGCAGTCCAATTTTTTACGGTCGCATACGAAGGACATTGATCACCAAGGGTATTAAGCATATCTTCGTAAATCTGCTTACCTCTTAACCCTTTTAAATAAGTACAGGTACTTGATGATGGCTCGATACTCCAATTTTTCGATTTTCACAATTTCTTAGGACATCTTTTTTCTTTTAATTTATTGCGTAACTCTGGTTTACTTTTTTGACGTCAAACTTCACACTGACACTTCTAATAAGTTATTGTTCGGTGCTATGGTAAAATGCAATATTTTGTTTATGCATGGAACTGGTCTAGGCTAGCTAGATATCAATACATCCTCGTAAATCCAGGTTTCAGCATGTGGTAAGTTTTTATGGCTTTTTCTGTTCTTTCCATAATATCCCTTTCCTGGTTACCAGTGCTGTCAATTGTTGTTTCTAAAAACTTGCTGCAATGCAATAATAATGCCATTAATAATAACGTAAATACCCTATTAGAACCATTCTCGATCACGCGGACGAAGTCGCGGGCAAAAGCTTATAATATAAACACTTCTTGGTGACCGAAAATCATAATTTGTTCAAAGACAATCTCTGAATTTATGAACATCCTTAAATTTTTTAGAACAGTTTATTGTATTTTGTATATACACTGAAATTTTAATTTAATCTTCATTTTATTTATCTTAGAAAATAAAAGTAAAAGCTTTACTCATAAACAAACTTTTATATCCAATAAAATCCACATTAGCATAAAACAAATCTGTTAGGTTTATAGTTTTCTTGATAAATGAGATACAGACGTGTTTTACCGAAAGAATACTGAAGCACTTCGATTATTCTTCGGTGACGGCCATTTTAATGTCATAAAAATTGGAATATAGGGCATATCGGTTACTTGAGTGCTTTTAAAATGCTTCTGTGGACATAAATATCAACGAAAAATTAAAGCATTAAATATTAGGTTGCTATAAAATAGGCAGAATAATTTATCATTTACAAAATAATTTATGAAGTAAGAAAAGAAAGAAAATGTTCAGTTAATGTTTAAATTGTTATCCATTGACCAGCAAACAATGACTCAATAAAGAAATACATTTGTCTTCAATATTTTCTAGCATAGCGAGCTCTGCATTTTTTGTTTGATTCGAGCTTTTATGTCACGGATAGATATTGTCAGGTATGTTAGTTCATACTTGAGATTTCAAATAACTCCTTAAAAAGATATATTATTGGTTAAAATCATGTGATGTAGCAGGCCATTCCACTATCCCCCTATCCCCCTTCTTCCGATCACTCGGTCTGGGAATATTTCACGATCCTATTGAAACCATATTCTGCGGTCTAATGCTGTATATCAGGGAAAAGCTGAGACAAATCAGGAATTAATGAATTCTGTAGAGAATTTAAATCGGGCGTGAGGTCCCTGAACTGATTTAGAATGTTTAAAAGGAAGAAGGTTTGAAAAAATTTTTATTTCTAAAAATACATAATTAGAGCACGGTAAAATTAATGCGAAACTTGAGTTTGTTTTTGTAGGGCCAGCTTCTTGATGTCAGGTTCAAATTTTGTAGTGGCGGCCCTCAGTAGGCAATGAAGATATTCGTCTGTAAGGTCTGGTTGTGGTAAAGGACATAGGAAAATTCACTGTTGATGTTTTCCAAAAATGCTTGAAATTGTCGATGATTAAAACTACGGAAACGAATGAAGTTCACAATGTCTCTCTGGACATTCATGAAATGTTTAATTTCGAGTATTTTACAACACAAAGTCTGCTGGTGCATGATGGAATGAACGCGTAATGGCAGCTCAAACTTTGGAATTTCTATTTGTTGCAAAATTTTAGTCAAAAATTCATTTCTTGAACCAATCATTCTTGGTGCGCCATCTGTTGTTAGACCGCAAAGATACTTTTTCTTAATTGTTTCAGACATGTTTACCAAAGAAAAAACATTATGCACATTAAAAATTGACTAATTATCTTGTAGTTTTCATGTTTAAAGTAGCAAACGCATCTAATTTTAGCAGCAGCAAAACGCGACAAACATTACCATAAAAGATAATGTTTTCTATGATCGTAAACCCCGCGGCACGCTCGCTCGTAACCGAGAGTTTATGACAATATTTGGTAATGTTTGGAATACGTTGATTTTTGGGGTTTTGTGGACGAATTGTGGATATTTATAGATGTGCGGCCCGTTAGGGTCTTGCTTAAATCAAAATGGCACGCAATCTTGAAAAGGTTGCTTATACCTGATCTAAATACAATTCTGTTAAATTCTCATCGAAAAGATGGACCAGTTTAGATTTCCATTAGACTAAGTGTTTGGCCAGTTAACATGCCTGATCAATTAAAACGTTCTTCCGTATGTTCCTTGTGGTGTATTCATTATTCTTTTTTTTTTCATTTTCTTGGGAAATTTATTCACAATATTTTTTATATTTTTAATAAATCCCAAAATTCAGCTCTGCATCACTGTTCCAACTCATAGATTGAACGTAGGTACTTTATAAAGACGATACTGAAGATTTTCCAATATCCAAAGGACTAGATACTCCTTGCACGGTACACAAAGCTGTAAGCATTTATTATGATTTTCAGTGTATTCCAGAGTTAGCTGTCACCTTCAAGGTTATTTATTGTCACCTCTTCACATTAAAGGATTTTCGCCGGGCTTCACTTCTTGTTGTTGTGTATTCTTTGGTTTCTAGGCAAAATAGAGATAGACATATAGAGATAGTGTTTTCAGTGGAAAAAATTAACACTTTGTTAATAACTACTTACTTTTTGTCATAACACAGTTACAATTTACAATATGACAGTTATTTTGTATATCGTATATGGAATTATTTAGTTGACACAAATCGATTTTTTTTAACTCAAATTTCTCTGAAATACCAGTATTTGCACTCGAGCCCGCTAAAGTGCCATTTTTTAATTGCGTATCTAATCCCAGTGGGTATTAAGTTTCAGCATGGCTGGAGAATAACGTTTACATTTTTATTGCGATAAAAACCAAGCTGGCTTAGTGTCCCTTTAAAAAATTAGCATCGATTAGGTGTTTTTACGTTGGCGACTTGAAAAATATTCTAATAATGTATAAACCACCTTATTGTGCCAGAAAATAACCAATTCTGTCATAAAAATTTGATCTCATAGCTCTAAGATTTTTTGGCGTTATGCTAGCAAAAACGTGCTGTATTTTCACTCTTAGTTCATTTAAATTATTGGCTCTTTCAAATTTTTGTTGATAAATGCTACTGTTTAAAAATCCCAAAGAAAATAAATAATTTGGAGCTAGTTCAAGTGATGCTGGAGGCCATTTAATTGTACCATTAGCTCTAATAATTTTGTCGGGAAATGTAAAGCTTGAAAATGTCATTAGTACCCCTAAATTATCGGCTGAACAACCATCTTGCTGAAACCAAATTTTGTTGAGATCAGCATCGGGTATAAGGAGAACTGCAGGAATTGCATGATTTTGTAATAAGTCTAAATATATGGGAGAAAGTGGTCATCTAGAATATCCATCCAAATACTCAGCTTCTGCTGACACTGGGTTCGGATTGGAGTGCTTAGATGTTCATTTTCTCGAAACCAATTAATGATTCCAACGACCTGTCAAAATTTATTCAATATGGCGTCCGTGGGACAAACAATGTTATTATCTCGTTTTTAAAGTGCATTTTGTGATTGTTTTGTGACTAAACTCTACTTATTTTTTATTGTATTGACTTTACAACTGTTATTTTGAATTGAAAATGCCACACATACGTGTCTTGTACCTAGTTGATTGTGGAAGTCGTTCCAACAGGGATAATGTGAGATTTTTTTCAGTACCCACCATTTTAAACTTTAAATTTCTTACCGGAAAAAATGAATTATCCAGAGAACGAAGAGCACTCTGGTAAGCATCAATTAAGCGAGACGATCTCACGGAGTCTAAACTAAAGAACCAGAAGGTCTGCAGCAGGCATTTTATTGCAGGCAAGCCTTCAAATAAGCTCCATTCTTGAGAAGAATGTTTCACGGTTAATTATAAGAAGTTGTATCATGTGGTCATTAAATTATAGGTGATATTTCATTAAGGACTGTTCAGAGTAGGAGCGACGAGCGTCACGTCGCGATAGCGTAGCGGCGGGCGACGCGATGAAGTTTCAGAGTTGGAGCGTTGCATTCGCGTCTGCGACGCGTCAAATATTCAACAACACGCTTTTTTTCAGTTCATAAAATGGCTCCAACAAGAACAGTTCGGTCAGTTCGTTTGTTTCTTTTACTGGACACGCCATATCATTATTACTCGATATTCCTAATATTACTCCCACTTCAGAATAGAGCCTATCTCTTAAATTTTTATTTTTATACGAAGGCAACTTTATGTTCCATAACGGGGGTCTTGACTGAATTTCTGAAATTAATATTTCGGCAACATCCTCCTCAGTGGAACTCATTTTAACGCCTGGTCGCTGGTACGTCGCCACAAAAAATCAATTCGATTTGTATCCGTCGCTGTCGCGGGAAGTAATCGCAACGCGTCGCCGCGCTGGTCGCTCTTACTCTGAATGCTTGGATTTCATAACACTGGGTTATTTAACCGTCGACGCGTCGCTCGTCGCTCTTACTCTGAACAGTCCTTTATTTTTCATTCATTTCATTTGCTCCTTTCTGTAAAAACTTTGGGCCAAAACTAAATATGCAGCGATATCCATGTATGTGACTGGCGGAATTGCTTGAATCGAAAAGTTTCTGTCATGCACATTTATTGTAAAAGGGTCAACGTTATTATTATAAGCTTCAATTTTAGAAGATATCTGTTGAAGAAATAAAGATGATAAACGTAAACAAATAGTAACTGAACATTTTTAAACATACCGTTCACCCACATCTCGATTTTCCTGCATTAATGTCTTTAAATATTCACTCTGCATCTCGAAAAGTATTTGATAATAAAATAAAGTGTAACGAACACGGAAATATTTTAGATAAACACAAAAACTTCCACAAACTTAATGCACACCTTCAACTTGTTTGCCCCAGGACGCCATATTGGATCACGTGGTTTGGAAAATCTAATATCTTGTGACAGATAGATAGTGTTTTTCATGCAATGGAAAAATTGACTCATCAGAAAATAAAATATTTTTGGATAAGTTAGATGTAAATGGTCTTCGTTAAGTACAGTTGCTGGTTGATTGTATTTAGTTTTACCTAATAGAGCGCCGTATAACGGATGAACCCGAAACAAATTTAACGAGAAATACCATTTGTACAACAACAACAAAATTTCACATACAATAATCAGAGACTTTTCCTATTATGTTGAATAGAAAAACATTATTTGAAAGAGTTTTGTAAGAGATAATGAATTTTAAGCAAACATGAATAAAACAAATGTTCAAAGCAATTTTTTTATATACCATGAAGCATATTAATTAAAAGTCTTTGAAACTTTTAACAATAAAATAATTAGATGCCCAACTGGGAAACAGAATAGGTTCTTAGTGGTGATTTCATTTCTACTTTTCAAAGAAAGAAATAATTGTTAATTGAATTGAATTTTATTCAAAAGATATTAACGGAAAGGAAAGATGTGAAACAAGAAAAAAGAATTTAAATTAAATTCAAAGTTAAGTCTACAGTTTTGTATCTTTAAAAACTGAATCTGTCGTCCCCAGTAATGCTTTTCTTGTCCTCAGAAACAACTACCTTCTCTATAGTACAATAATTAAAATGTACTTGAGTTTTGAAGTAACAAAGGGAAAAATATCAAACAGAAATATACCTAGCAGTTTATATAGCTTATCTTTTAACTTATACAGAGGTTCCTTTCGAGTTTATTGCAGAATATACAGGGTTGGGATAAAGTATGGAACCAAGTAAATATGTTTTAAACGAAAAGAACGATATTTATGAAAATTTGCAGGTAAGACTTCTCCACGTATTAGTTCACATTTATCAACTATTTGTCTCAATTCCTATAAGTTCGTTGGTCGTCTAACGTAAACACGTGATTTTAGATAACCCCAAAGAAAAAATCTAACGGGCTAAGAACCGGAGAACGAGCAGGCCACTCTATGAATCCTCTACGTCCAATCCATCGATTTGGAAAATTCGCATCCAGAAAATCCCTAACCCGTCTATCATAGTGGAGAGGTGCTCCATCTTGTTCAAACCAAACATTTTGTTGTAATTGCCCATTCTGTTGAAGTGCAGGAATAATTTCGTTATTTAGTAGATCCAAATACTTGTCACCATTCCAGTTTCAGTCGATAAAAAATGGGCCTATAAGCCTATTTTCCCATCCAAACATTTAACTTCTGTGAATGCTGGGTATGTGCTTCATGAATCCAATGAGGATTCACATTTGACTAATACCTTGAGTTATGGCGATTAACTGTTCCATTTAAACAAAAAGTTGCCTCATCGGAAAAACTATGTTAGAAGCAAAATTGTCGTCGACATTACAGATGTCTATTAGCTGTTCGCAAAATTTCAGCCGTCGGCCAAAATCATCGTCTGACAATTCTTGAACCAACTGTACCTTATACGGATTATAATTTTCACTTTTTAATCGCTTTCCTACACAACGTCGACTGATACCATGGTTTAGTGACAAATTTGTGGTGGAAGTTTGAGGTGGTTCTTCTAAATCTTTTGCAATATTTTGTTTAACAGTTTCGTTCGTTGCAGTCCGCGGTCTTCCAGGCTTTAGCAAATTTTTTACCATCCCAGTTGTATTAAAACGTTGTAATGTTTTAGTTACTGTTGAACGCGATATAGGATTTCTCTCCGGATGCAAATTATTAAAAATATGACACACTTCTTCATGAGTTCTAGCACGATCACCATAACCGATCATCATTAAAATTTCAATACGCTCTTTTTCACTTAATTGAACCATTCCAAATTGTAAAATTTATTTCCGTTAATTAGAATTTGACACTTGGAGAACAAAAGACGTACTAAACAGAACTCTATGCATATATTACTATGCATACAAACAACATCAATTAATTTATGTAAATAGTTTTTTGCGCTAATGCAAAAAACTCGAAAGGAAGTTGATTAAAGTGCTATATTCCTCGTTTTTACAAAAATTTTTAACTAAACTCGGTATGTATGAATTCAAAATAACAAGCTCTTTCAGAATCTGTAAAAATATATAGGGTGTCCCATTTAAATTAAAGTAGTTGATGGCATAAACCGGAAGTATATTAATAACAAAAAAATGTACATCATATGCATTTTGTTCCATTGCACTTACCTGCAAATTTTCATAAATATCGTTCTTTTCGTTTAAAAGATATTTACTTGGTTCCATACTTACCATACCATGAGAGGCGAAATGGCTAGTTAAGAAACACCAACTGAAATGGAGGCTGACACAAGGACACCTCCATGCAAAAAGTTTACTGAATAAGGTAGACAAAGAACTTTCGTCCAGGATGATGAATCTAAATACCAGACATTTGAAGATACTTACCGATCTGGTGTTTTAACTAATAAACGGCAAATTTGCGATGCTGGTCCTGTATTATAAATAAACCGTAGTAAGAAAAACTACAATTGGTGATTATTAGTATTTAACTAAAAACAATTCATTTTCCAAATTAGGTAATAAAGTAATTTCTAGCATGTCTGATATTTCATGACATAAAATACAAGATTGTACCAGAAATTTCTAAGGTGAAACCGTCTGAATTATACCAAAAAATTTCGGCACTTTGCACGTCCGTCCGGAGACACAAAAATGCTCTTATCGCTATGGCTTTCCGAAATTTCTAAGCGTCTACTACATAACTTTCAAGTTTTTTCCCCTGCTTCAAGAAATTCAGTACAGGACTTGAAAAAAGTAACGTTGTAATATAAAAGTTATTATTATGAAATATACAAAAATAACGAACTACGCAAATTGGATTTCTGTCTAACAAATATATTTTAAGTAAAAGCCTTAAACTACAAAATTTAAAATAAACAGCTCCAGTGACTGCATAATAAAATACAAAACAAAAAGAATTAAACGAGTCTATCAACAACCCAGTCATGAATAGTGGAGTGAGGAACTACTCACTGCTGCAAAATTCCCGATTGTTTAAAACTAAATTGGTAGTTTGTGGTAAAATAAATTGTTTTGCTACCGCTATAAGAAAATCAATTACTAACAATGGATGTAGACGCTCTGTCATGAATTTTAAAATAGATACGGTTTTCCCTAAATGGAAAAAATAAATTTGAACAAGAATGATTTTACCAGCTTTAAAATACTAAAGTATTTCTTTCTGGTTTATAATACACACCAAGAGCTAGCTTTGGTCGAAAGTCCATGACCATACCAACGTTCCTTCCCGACTACATGCTTCCATCCCAGTTTAGCTGGATGGGATGGTTGGTTGTCGTTAATTGTGGCCTACATGTTATCACTTCTCATTTCAAAAAGCGAGATTTGATAACATCTTTGTTTCTGGAAATACTATTGATGCTGGTTCCTCCGTGTCAGTTCCCATTGCACTCCAGCCTGTATGCAAAGGACTACTGTATCTGAGTCTTTTTAGTGTTCTTTCTTTTATGCAAAACTTACATTTGTTATAGCTGGTTTGTTAAATTGCATTTAATTACAATACCACAAAGGAAACGAAAAGGTAAGATGGTAGAACATGGTCAGACAACTCGTGTCTTTCCTCGCTAATTGAGACTCGTACAAACATCAACATGTACATTCTCGTCATTGTTGTTAACATTTATACAGTGTTGATGATGATGAAAATTTTCGCATTTTCGAACGCATGATAATTTACTAGAGGTGAATATGAGGAATCTGAAAGAAATAAGGTGGACGATGATAGTAAGTTGAATAAATTAAGAATAACTGCAGAATCTATCTGCGTATATTTTAGATACACTTATTTCTTGCTACTGTCGTACGTATTTGGTGACAACCAAATCTTATTCAGTACAGCTTACTATAGATGAGAACGATAATTATGCACTTTTCTAACTTCTCAACCCGAAGCGTCTTTTAATTCAGAACTCTTTACACTTTTTAAAACTGATTTCTGTACGATAATTCGGTCAAAGTCAAAATAGTTTTAAACTTTTCACACTCGATTAAATTCGAGTTAACCCAGTTATCCTGTCATAAGTGACATTTGATATGTATATAATGTATAGGTATAACCTCATTTTTTAAATTAATATTAGATTTTTGTTTCCAAGTATTAGGTTTTTGTTCAATAAAAAATGGCATGCAACGGTAATGATCATGACGACTATGGATGCAGACACCTCCATATCGTTCATGTCCATTGCAGCAACAGAAATTTATTATTTAATTGTTTTACACTCTAGTTAAAATTAAAAAACAACTATACAACCAAAATACGATTGTTAACTCTTAAACGTTTAATAAGGTTATCTAACTAATACTAGGTTTAAAATAACTTGCACTGAAGTGTCCCATAATTATTATTTCAAACTTTTTTAACTGACACCACGTGATAAAAAAACTGAACTATTTGCACTTTAACCGGTGTGAATTATCGTTCTCAGCTTATATCTACACTACGATAGTAATATGTCAGATAATTTCCTCGTCAAACATAGCAAAAAGCAAACAAAGCTAACGAATGCCGACTATCATTATCGAAGCCGACGTAGGCTACAGTGGCACCCCCTAATAGGATATCACTTTTAAGCAATGTTGCCGGTAATACATTTACTATCCGATTTCGTGTACGTGCACTTACCCTCCTAAAGATAAGTACTGAATCAATCAACCTACTTGATATTGCATTAGGTTTCACAACTATCTGGAGGATTAACTAACATGCAAAACTCTTTTTTGTGATGCATCCCAATATTACAAACATATGAACGTTTCACTTGACCTCCTTCTTTTCAAGTCCCACGCTGTACATCAAAAATAAAAAATATGCAATAAAAACGCCACTAAGCGTTTTGCGTTTCAGTCTCGAGAGAAAAATTTAATATGGCACCTTCAAATTTCCCTTCGAATTTGCTTCCGAGTTTCGCTTTATTGTGACATTCTCATCAATCAAATTTAAAAAAGCACGTTTCACCGGAGTAAACAAGACGGTTCACGAATTTTTTCCGTGAGATATCAAGAAATTCAATCAGTAGAATATTTTAAAACCGCAAAAAGTTTCAAAGTAACATTTTCCTTTGCTTAAAACCAGCATCTGTAGTGATTATTTTTTTTTAAAACAAGGGTAGCTAGCACTGAGAAATGGCAAACAGAAATGAAATGGGGTACAATCATTCCATACTGAAAAAACTGTGCGTACAAGCTATGTACATATTTTTGCCAGTTCAATAACCATAACAATTATCTTTTAATTAAACCGTTTTCACACCCATTGTTTACATTTTCAAACACCTTGCGCTGGAGCATATTTACTCACCAGTTATTTTCGCTTAATTATAACTATCTGTTTACTTATTCGGAAAAGTTTATGTAGATCGATAACCCGTTAAAGGTGACTGCTTTCATACGTTACAATAGATGCATTATGAGGCAATGAAACTGCTTTAAATCTGTAATGAAAACTGGCATCAATACGGCGGATGCTACATTATTATACTGACAGGAATGATTAAGGGTATAATCATGATGGATATTTATATTGAAGTCGTTCTAGCTTTTATGCATCACAGCATTTTATAGAGAAGAAGTCACTTTAGGTACAATAGAACAGTAATGACACTGGATTTTTTTTTGGAAACGTTGAGGGAAAATGGATGTAAAATATTTTCAAACTAAGATGGTTCCAGTTCAAATATTCTATATATCGATGCATTTTGAAAATCATGTTTTTTAATGAACGTAAAGCTTCTATTGTTAAGAAGGTACTGCCAAAGTGTAGTAAGTCTAGATTATACTTTAAACTTTAATTTTAACTATTTTAAAAACGTATGTCCATAGTTTTTTTAATCATACCCGTAAAATAAACGCGTTTTTTCTACGAATCGTTTTTGGTGACTTACGTTACTTTGGCAAATACCTATCGAATATGTTCCTTGTGGTATATTCACTTTTGATTTGTTATTAATAGAAATTAAACCACAATCTTTTTCAATGTTTATATTTTATACGTTTCTGTAGCGTTCCAACTGCCGTTCTCAAGCGGGTTGACTATTTAATTGATCGTTCTGTGCACTTGAATCTGTTACTCTTGAATCACATAACTCCTCTGTTGGTTGCTTCTTTTCGTCTTTTGGCATTCTAATTATGATTCAATTCCATTCAGACAGTTTACGGACTGCGCCGTGTGTTCTTTGTTAAATTTTCATTATTTAAAAAAATATATTACATTATTGTTCTAGAAAGTATGTTTGACTATCTACTGACTTACAGAACATGCCAAAACACTCAAGCTTCAACTCCAACTGATCGGTTGTCCTCCAGAACAATATGCCCGATCTGTGTGTGTTCTGGAATGGTCTATAAAAGCAGAAAGATTATAATTATTTGAAATTATAAACGGGTGAAAATACGTTTTTTAAAAATCATTACAATTAGCCTACTTCCTCTATAGATCTGAGGTGCCGAGGACATCAATCCTTTGACTGGTGTGCTGATCCAATCAATCAATCAATCAAATCCTCTATAGATTCAAAAATAATCCACCAGAGGTTAGTGAAAGTGTCATTTCGCGGCTTCTCCATAGATATAGAGCAGCTAGAAGGACCTAGAAGTAGACGACCAAGGGTTACCACCCCCACATAAGATCGTTATCTGATTGAGTATACCGGTATAGAACCTCTGATTACTTGTCGTATCGTACAGCAGCGTCTTTTGAATGCTTTTGTTAAGGTTTCAAATGAAACAGTAGGTCTAAGATTACACTAGGCACTAGGTCAACGACAACGTTTCAGTAGAGTTATATTAACATAAATTCATATGCATGCTCGATTGGAATAGGCTGATAGCCAACCTTAACTTCCACGACTTATTATTAAACAATTTCGTTTCAGTGAGCGATAAATTGTTTTAAGTGTCAAAATAAACAAAAAATATCCAAAATAAAATAATACTTGATAACGGTATAACAGAAAAATATTAAAAGATAATGTTGTTCAATTTCTAGTAAAAACAAACCAAAAATAATCTTGAAACCCTCAATCGCTATACATAAACGGAAAAAAATGATAAGTGAAGATTTTTTTTATTTTTTATATTCTCACCTTTTTGACCCTTTTTTTGATTTAAATATAAACGTTCTGTTATTGTTAAAACAAAGCTTGTTGACTTCACATTATTTCTAGTCACGAAATTGTCCCTCGTCGTTATCCGTAGCATAAAATATACATATAAGTTTTTGAAAGTATGTATGTGGTATCAAAGATAGAAATCCGAATCTGTATGCTTTCACATTTTATTGTAACGGCTTCAAAAGATTCCATAAAAGTTTATATCTTTCTTTATCAAAACGTGCGTAGATTCTGAACGGGTTGTTTTTAAATTACTGCAAATAAAAGCGCAATATTATATACTGTAACAAGATTAGAATGAAAATTCGATGCGAGTGGAAAGTTCCGAGCGCGATCCGAAGGCGAGCGTGAGGAACCACGAGCATCATGAATTTTCATTTTTACCGATCAGCAGACTATACCTTCTCAAATATTTTAAATATATATTTTTAAATTGAAATGAACAAAAGATAATTTATGTTACAGAACTCAATCACAATGGTTTTCGGTAAACACTCAATAATTCAAGAAACATTTGTATTAATTGTTATATTTGTGCAGTTCTCGAAATGTGAAAACTGATGCAATATTGGAGGAATTTCTAACAATTGTGTGGTTCGTAGGAGATGACCATAATTCATACAAAATTTGAAGTGGAAGCGAGAGCAATAGTTTTGACACTTACTCAAATTTTGCTACTACGATGACAATCAACTGCGTCAAGTATAATGTTATTGTTGCTAACCAGTGTAAGAATATTATTCTATCACAAGATAGAGAATGTTAATACATTTACATTGTATGGGGGCAGAGTTGGTGCAGAATATTTCTTCAATCTCAAGAGAGAGAGTTTCATCATTTGATTTCGGAATTGGCAAATTCTGTGATGATCGTAAAGAAATTCTATTCTGTCGTCCGATTTATTTTTCAGAACCATTTCTACAGTGACTAGCCAACAAAGTGACTAAACAAAAAATTTTCAAATCAGATTTTGTATTAATCTGGTCTTGCTCGATATTATTCATTGTTTGGATATTTTGAAATGGAAGAATCATGTTTAGTAGAATTATGTTTAGTATGGATAGAAACACACCATGCACTTGAATAACCCCATGTCAATAATATATTATATTATTATAGAAAATAACTTCACCATTCATGCAGTCAGGAATGAACGTTGGTGTGGTGCACTGACAGATGTAAAAAATTATATAGGAACAGAAGCTGGAGTAGATGGTGTTAGACCAAAGCGAGGGTGTATAGAGGCCAAAAGATCCTTATACTCTCAGATAGTCAGGCAACACTGAAATCTTTTATCATTTCCACGATCAGATCTGGGCTGCTAATCCGGACTGATCTGGGACTACCTTAAACTCTGGCAAACCACAATAAGGTGACATTTAAGTGGGTTCAGAGGCACATGGGTATTGTGGGCAATGAAACGACAGACACCATAGCAAAACTAGGGTGTCTGAAATTGCATTTACTGGTCCTGAACCAGCATTTGGAGTATTAAAAGTGATTGTACATCTTGGTGGATTCAAACTTAACGATGAAACGTGTCAAAGTAGGAATTACTTACTGGTCCCAAATGGTAACATTTTTTTTACTCAAAGCATTTTTATATCAGTTTTAACTTCAAAACGGATGGTCCGATTCCAATATAGTTTGAAGAAGAATTTACATGTATGTACATATCAACATGATTATGAAACTATTTAGTTGGACGCACTATGGTGCGATTATTTGTGAAACACGACACACACAAGAATCTATTTATGGCGGTAAAAGTTTTGTGATAGTTTTAAAATTAATTAGTAAGCAATGCTGTTGGTTTGCATAAATGCAAAGCCTCAAGATACATTATAGATATTTAGGATATTAGTGTCGTAAAGATTCATACTTCGATATGAGATGGAACATTTGTTTTCGTAATACGAATTTACTATACAAATATTGTACAATATTTTACCGACCATTAATAATTCTAAATATACGCTCAAAGATAGCGAACAAACTCCGTCTACTAGAAACATGCAACAATCAATATTGTAATGCTTCGGTTACCGTGGTTTTTATTGTTGTTATCATGCGAATTGTCAAAATAGAACGCGTCAACATCAGATAATTACTTCATAATGAATGCTATCGACATTAGTTCAGGTCCTGAAAGTATCGATTCAGATATAGAACAATTAGCAAATGCTGCAATACAAACATAAATACTTGTCAAGTTTCGTCAGAGATATATGAAAATAAATATTAATTCTTTATTTGATTTCAAAAATCCCAAAGATGGCATTACGTCAATTTATATAAATTCATCATAAATTTTGATCATGTTTATGTTCCAGTGACGCAATGAAGTAACAGTGTCGTAATGAAGTTCCAGTGTCGTAATGAACCTCATTACGAAGCTCATATCAGTATCGTTATGGTTGACATTACATATTGATATTAGGTAAATTAATTTACAAAGCGCATTGTTGAACAAATGTATAGTGATTTTAATTGAATTATTTTATAAATGAATATCTCTTTGTACCTCTAAAATTAATTAACAAACAATTTCGTATCAAGTGTTATTTGTTTTTTATTTTGAAAATCTACTGAAATGTGTCGATGATAGGAAATCAAACGTTTTTTTTATCAACAACATTTGTATAATTTCGATCGAATTTAAATTACAATTCAAACTGGTAAACAAGAATTTGCCGATTCAGATCGTGTTTTTCGTTGACATGCCGATAATCAATATTGAATGTATATGCAGGTTATTAGAAAATTTCATGTAATCGAATGAAAAACAGATATATAGAGTGTCCAGAAACTCTCCTGTCATACTACAGATACTGTAGTCGGTTCGTTCTCAAGAAAAACCGCACGAAATAAAATCACTTGAATATTGAATGACCTAGACAAGTGGATAAGATTGAACGGGGCGTATTCTGTTCCCCTACTGCTAACATTCTAATACGAGTCGTCCAATACGCAGCCGACTTAGAATATATCACGCGTGGTCTTTGTTTACATGCAGTTTTTCTTGGGACTGTCCATACTATAGATGTGAGAAACTATGTTTTTAATTCCATAGAATCTTTAGAAAACCAATATTGTTTGGACGACAGAATTATCGAGTCGATCATGAATGTCCAATAGGTCGGTTTAGGGATGACTTTAAATACTTTAGCGTATAATACGTATGGTTTAAATTAATGTTTTCAAAACGCTTCAACAGATTCGATTAATCTTCACTAGCCACCAAACTAGAGAAGACGGAATTATAGACAGTTTTTTCAAAGAATTAAGTGTAGAAAATATTTACTGATATTACGCTTTAAGTGCTTTTAAACAATACTTTTAGCTCAGTATCATGTTTTCCACACTCTGAGTGTATTGCTGTACACTGTGCGTGCTTAATAATCACGTATCTGCCCGAAAATAAATTTAGATGAAAAAAAAACGAAATAAATTTACATTGAAGTTCCTAAATACCAGTTCGCGTGACTTACTTTCAAAATAACACTGGCGATTACAAGAAAACGTTAAGAGCAATAAATCATTTTCAAGTGATTGAATCGAACAAAAAAAACTATAATGTTTTTAATAAAAAAGTATGACGAGTAACGCCCCACTGGAAAGGCAAAGGTAAATTTGCAGAGTGTTGGTGTTTTAAATTGAATTTGGGAAAAAATAACATAAATCTCCAACGCTCTCATGATGTTTATGCATAGACCTTCATGTTTATGCATAGACCTTCATGGTCTCATTATATTGGGTCAAGATATTCAAAATGCGAGTAGAATCAATCAGGGACGCGTTGAGGGCAATTGGTACCCTAGGCACATTGTTGAGAGAGAGAATTGTCCTTTTATCTCAATCTTTGAACAAAGCCCAGTCGAGTCTCTCTAAATTTTTCGAAAGCATCTGCTAGAAGAAAGATATCGGTGTGCATGTATATATCGCTATATTATCCAAGTGTTTTCACATTGAAAGACTGCCAAACGTTTCAACGGTGAGCATAGTCACCATCAGTTATGTTCACATCGCTTAGTTTATTGTAGAAGCATTCAGTTGGCGGTGATTTATCATCGTTTAATTTTTCAAAGTTATCAACATAGTCATATGGACCTTTGCGTGTTAATAACTAACTTTCCCACTTTCGGCAATATCTCTAATAATGAGATGCGAATCATAGACAGACAGATTGTGGAAGGATATTGGCACAACAAACCGTTTTCTAAAGTTTAAATTGCAGGACTTATAATAGTAACGAGACCTTCGGATATGATGGAGTGTGAAATTTTCATACCCGTACTACTTCAAGATACACTAGTGTCATCGGAAGTGAAGTGAATAAGGAAGTTCAGTGTAAGGTCAGTGTGACCAACAAATTGATCCGCAATGATAAAATACCTGAAAAAATCTTATGATTTGAATGGTAAACATTAACAACCATTCTTGTCATGAAAACCACTTTTTGTTGGCCACACTGACCTTAAACTGAACTCCTCTATTCGTCATTTATGAGTCTGTGACATCGTTGATGAATAACAAAAAAATAAAACCTCGCCATTTGCCCATGCCAACTGTTTTCTACATTAAATATAAGATTTAAACCATTTCAAATGGAAATACCACAGATGCCATAAAACCGTAGTTTTTTCATTAGAATTGCATGGTCAACACAGTCATTTTTTTGCAAAATCACAAAAAAATAAGTTTATTATCGAGTAAATAAATACTTTATCAATAACAGAGACAATTGCGTACCTGACTCATTTATTAAGCTGCAGTTTCAAGATGTGTTTAAAAAGGAGGGACAGTAGACGGTTTTTCATCAGTCTTTCTATTAATTTAGATCAGGTTGGTAATAAGGCAACAGGTCGATAATCGCTAGTATTATTTCTTTCGCCACCCTTGCACAATGGGACAATTTTAGATGTTTTCAGATAGTTTGAAAATAATACACTATCAAAGGATTCAATAATAAGATACGTTGAAACGTTAGTTACCTCCTATCATTTCCTGGCTGTACTGGTATAGATGTTAACGAAAAGCAGATTTCTTCGCAAGGGAGAGTGTCAAAAGTGGTTGTAACAGACTATAACCTGGCGATGGCCCATGCTTAAGTTTTGCCAAACCAACATCAAATACCTGGTGTTATACTATAGCAGGCAAGACATACGTTGACTAACATACCTACTTAACAGGTCATAGTCGTCTAGATCATCATATATTGAGACTTGGACTATCGGAGTGTTTCAAACCTCTGATGAAAGCTCGCTATTATAATAATTGTTGATGTGTAGCTAAAGCGAACCCATGACATATCGTAACGCGATATTTCGTAACCACACAAAAAATGGTAACAGACAATTCGTAACGGTATAATTCGTAACGCCAACATTTAGTATTTCTAACTATCGCGTTACGATATGTCTTGTCACCAGCTAAAGCAATAACTTAAGAAATGTGTATAATGTTTGTTACTGAAACTATCGTCTATTTTTAATAAAACCTTTCACGGAAATTCCTAGTGACAAGAACAGACAAAAAATGAATAACTGCTAATGCAGGCCCATGTTAATAACTGAAGTGTGAATTTTATGAAGCACTGCACTGCGAACGTAGACATAAAAATGCATATTTATCAGCTTGCAGAGAATATCTAAAATAAGAATAGTGAAAATAAATCCAGGATTGTCGTCTCTTTTCATTGGATATTTGGAATTGTACCAAACTATTGAAACTTTAACCTATACTATGTTTGTGTAATAGCTTTGTGTAAAATTGAAAAGCCGAATCAGACATTGAACTGTAATCAGAAAAGGTCGCTTTTATAATTAGCATCATCAGTCATGGATTCAGGCCTAAGCCGTGAGGCTCAGGTAAAATTTTAGGATCGTCAGGATAATTCAAATTAAAAATTTAATTGGATACGTATTCTAATTAATTGATGACAGGGCTTCGGTGAGATTTATTATGCAATTTAGTTATGAGTTTTTAAGTGTACTATTATTTTCTCAGCAGAATTTATAAGTTTTTGTCCACAACTTCTTGAAAGAAGATGACTCAAAACACAAAAAATTCGTTAAAAGTCGTTAAAAAATATTTGTTTTTAAATAAAGCTAATTTATTGGTAACCCCTGCAATAGGTGATTAGATTTTCTATTCGAACATACGGAGCACGAAAAACCAATTCAGTTTTTGTACGATAACAGGAACGTAAGATTAATCAAATGAAAATTTCTAAAAATGAAACTATTCGTATTTTCAACTTTTCTCATTTGGCTCTTGATAGAAAGAAGGAGTATAGCTGAGCGGCAGTAGAAGTGCTACTGCTAGGGTTTTCCAGTAAAAGAAATTTTTTGGAAATTAAACTATAATAACCTTTTTCTAAGAGTACAAAAGATTATATTATCCAGTCCGGCTCTCTATAAGTATTAAGCTTATAGTTCCCTTTCGCATACCTACTAGGGCTTTGACAGTTTTCCTGGAATCGGGTGCCTTAAGTGGTTGTCTGAGAAGACGTGAAATAAAAAAACTATAGTTACATACGTACGTACGAATAGAGATTAAATTTTATTCGTAAATAACATCAAGAACGTCGGGTATTTATACGGTCCTGCTTCGAATGCAAATTATCAATTCAGGATAATATTTCGGGGAAATGTTTATTTGTCTGGAGATTCGAATATGCCATTTCAATGAATAGCTGGAAGTTAATGGCTTACCTATTGCAGTTATCTGAACTACTCTACTGTAGTTCATAGTAATACTCAATCACTTTTGTCTATCTTCATTATAATAACCGGATTAATTTGCATAGAGCGTTAACTTCAGAATTCAATTCAAATATGTAAAGAAGTAGGATATGAAAATGCCGTTTATATCACTCTGTTAAGAAAATATACGTTTCAAATTGGCATTATTGCCATTTTACATTTTAAATGTATTTTGGACAAATAATAAGGTTAGACTTGTTTTGGTTTTCTTGGCGATTGTTTGCTATGAAAATAAATGATTTAAGAATCTGTGTTAAATTTTAAAATGTTGATTATGGTATGTCTACTAGAAGCAAAAAAAAGTTTATAAGTGGAGTAAGTATACTTTGAGCCATTGCAAAATTGTTTTCTTTATTGGGGATTAATTAATATCGTGTGGTTTGTTCTTAGGGATCATGAAGATCTTTACCATGTTGCATGTTTTCTACCTCGGTGCTTTGAAAGTATGTCAAGATTCAGTTACAGCTTGCAATCCTGTATTATTAAATCGTTCGATTATTTCCTTCTATCAATCAACCTATGAGAAGAATAAAAAAGGTTTTTAACTATTCCTTGATTTGTCTTATAACAAATTGAATGATGTTATTTAACTTATTAAATACATCACTTCTGGTGGGGAGAGAACAATTTCAATGTCGTCTCCAATGAAGTGAGAGATGAGCCTTTGGATATGAAAAATTATGCTAATGAACCCCGTGAAACCACGAGAAATAACAGTCAATTTTGCGATCTTGACATTTCTGACTACTCAGAAAACGAGTTCATTTACAAGGAAGTAGCTATTTTCCCAACTAGTGCGGAAAGTGATACATTTCTAAACGCGAGCGTCACGAGTGCGTAGAATACACTTTCCACAACATTTTTCTACGTGAAAGTGAAAAATGAAATAAATATCATTAAATTAGCTATAGAATAACTAGAAATAAACTAACAAGAACTTTATAATAGTACACATTAACATGTAAGAAACTTACCAATGCTTTAATGACCTATCAACAAGTGATTCAATTTTTGAATCACAAGCAATTTAAAGTGAACAGAGTAGTATGTTCTTTTTGACACGCTTATTAGTTTTCAATAATAGTTACAATGGTCTATTAAGTTTTGCATCAAAGGGAAATCCATGATATGATATTTCCTTAATGCAATATGAAGAGCACAGAGGGGTGTTCGAAAATACATTTTTCTAGCTGAAGAATTCTGTTTTGTACAGAATTCACAAACTCTTGTTATACGTGACAGAATTCACAACCCCTTGTTTGTGTCCTAAAAAACTCCGGCGTGAACCGATTCTGGTATTTATGACTCTTCAAACCTTTCCCAGAAGGGTTCGGGTGTCATAATATCCCTGCGTTTTTTAAGATCGTGTGAACATTGCCAGAATCAAGATATTTTTATGGGTTATGGTGGTATGCGAGCTTTCTTACAAGAAAATATCAATCTTAAAAGTCAATTTTAAATGCTTAACTAAGTGAATCGGTTCCAACTTCGAATGCAGCTCAAGTTGTATCTCAGTAATTTACTGAAGTAACTGTAGTGCTTTATTTCCTTTTTTTGTCTCTCAGTATATCGTTCAGGTATATTATATCAAGTAGCAAATTTATAATAAGTGAATTGTGTTATAGTTCTGTTTAAATATATTAATAGTGTCCGACTTCTATTATTATTCACTAAACAAACTAATAATTGGAAAGACAGTGCGCTAGCTATCAGATGACGTGCACATACGTTAATCGGAGTGGGGAACAGAAGTCTCTGATTTATGAACAGATTGCGATCCTTCAAGCCTTGTTCACACTGGCAGATTTGTATCCGGATACATTGTATGCAGACTGTATCTTGCAGTAGTCAGCTTTTGACCGATTCAGTTATCCAGTGCTTTCTTGTAATTTTGTAGTGCAGTTATTCTGTGAAAATGACATCATGGACACCTTATTCTAGAAATCTGCGGGTCCACCAGCGCCTCCTCCTTGATAAGGTACACACATAGCATAAAATTTAAAAACATGCACAAAAGCTAAAGTCACATCTTCTTTGGTCAACATCTCGGTGACGAATGACTTCGTGGCAAGTGTGGACGCCAAATCAGTAATATACATGTATGTGAAACAATGTTCGCAGACTGTATGCAAACAGTCTACATACAGTCTGCATACAGTCTGAATACAGTCTGCAAACATTGTATCCCAGTGTGGACTAGGCTTTAATAAGGCTCTATTAAAACAACAAGTTACCTTGATATATTTTGTTAAAAACCCTTTCGCTATTGCTAATAATAAAATCAAAACTTTAGAACACAACAACCAAATATTTGCTGCTCTCTGCTATTCGCCTTATAAAGTACACCAATAGAAGTCGCTATCTTCGTCGATTATCCCGAATATGCTCTTTTCAACTTCAGAATTTCAAAAATTCAATTAAATAAATTATTTTCCACCATAGAAAGTTTCTTCCCTACTCGCTTATAAATTGAGACTGAAATTCCTTTGTTAAGTTGGAAAAAATCATTATTAATTAAGTCGTTATCATCCAGATCGATTGGTTTTAATTAATTCCATCAAAGTTAATTACCAAATTTCTCCTCTAAAATATTAACGTCTCTCACATTTTATTTTCCCTCCAAGTTAATTTTCAAGCATAATTCAATTTTATAGAATATACGTTAACATAGGGTTGAAAAAAAATGACTCTTAATGCAAAAGAAAAATACCAGGTAAAGATATGTTTATTTTTGACCTCGCATTTCACGAATTAACAATTATTATGAGACACTATTTTTAAAATCATAATGAAGTTTATTTTTTGCACGCGTTTTATTACAAATAATTTGATCCCCTATACCAATTTTATCGTACGCCTATGATGGAAGGAATTTTTGGAAAATCATTTAACGCCTTATGAAAATTTTATTATGCTCATGACATAGAAATTTTCACAAATAGATATATCCCATATAAAAATTTCATTTCACGCCTTTGGTAGATGGAAATTTTTGCAAACAAATTAATCTCTCGAGCAATTAAAAATTAAAAGTACTTATGAAACGCGGTGATGGTTAGGTAGTGACCAACCCTAAGTTTTACCCCTTTAACATTTCAATTTTTATTAATAATCAGCCCCCGTATATTTAATTTTTTTCCAACTTCAGTGCATTACCCTTTCTGAGCTTTTCCACCGAAAATTATTTCGTGCAATATTTTTAGAAAGTTTATGCTGGAAATTATAAATTATCAACGAAGTAAAGGAAAATCAATATTGTTTATTATCTTTTTTCCTTCGAGGTTCATTTTGTAGATTATCTGGAAAAGGTTGACGTTGTCATCATTTGATAATAATCTTACTTACTTACTTACTAACTCGATGTTGAGTTTCCTTCGGAAAAATAAATAAGGTCGTTTATCGTTAATTTCCTCTGGCTGTTGAATTATGTTGATTAAGAAAGTGGTGTTTAACATCGGTACTGAAAACATTTTAATTAAAAGTCGTATCAACTTTATGTCGAAAAATACATAAAGTGGTTCGTAAATAATAAATAATGATTCTCCTAGCAACTGTCAGTTCTGTACAATATTTCAAACCTTTATCTAAATTTTTAGTATACGAACAATATTTTTGGCGAAAATATTGTCCCAAGACCAAAAAAAGAGCTCTTGACTGTTATTTGCTTTTTCAGTATTGCACTACTGGTAATTTTTCGTGGTTTTTATCAACTTTCTAATCTTCATCCAATGAGTTTTTTATGGTATCACTTTCTCTGTCGCTTTTATTTTTTTTTCATTTATCTTTGGAATTGTAATATACCTTCACTTAGTATCTGTGAGCTGATGCGTTTTGTACTGTTATTGGTCGTAGTAGTATTACCCGGATTACTTTTAATATCATCAACTATATTTAACGGTTGCTCAAAAATCAAACTTCAATGCATAATTTTGAGCACCTTTAACCATTTTGTCAAAAAGATTGTCAATTTCCAATTTTGTATGCACTTTTATAAGCAGCATTTTTAGCTCCTACCACTTTTTCCGTTGTACTTCTGGCGCAGCTTCTTAAACCTTGTAGTCAGCATTTCTACGAAAATTTAACAAACCGTTACCATCAATATATTCCATATTTTCAGCACCTTCACGAGTCTTCAGAAGAGCCTTTTAAGAACTTCCAGCAGATTTTGTAGAGCATTGTCAATTCCGTAAGCAGTATTATGCGCAGCATTTTTAGCTCTTTCTACAGATTTTACGTAGTATTTTTGGCTGCTCGCACGGTTTTCCGTAGCTTGTGATTCTTATTTCTTAATAAACTTTTACCAGCATTATGTGCTGGTTTTCAGAACCTTCACGAGTCTTCAGTGCAGCTTTTTAAGCACCTCAGCTATTTTGTTAAAACAAATGTCAGTTTCCCGTGCAGTGTTATGCGCAGCATCTTTAGCTCCTTGTACAGCTTTTTTCGTTGTCCTTTTGGAGCCTTCCGCAGCTTCAAAAACCTTGTATTTCTACAAAAACTTAACCGACCATCACCATCACTATGTGCCATGTTTTCAGCACCTTCACGAGCCTTCAGTGCAGCCTTTTAAGCATTTTCAGTTACATGTGGATCTTTGTCAATTTCGTGAGCAGTATTATGCGCAGTACATTTAGCTCTTTCTATAGCTTTTTCCGCAGTATTTTAGCCTTTTGAGCACCTTCGGCGGTTTTATGTAGTATTATGCAGTATGATGCACAGAATATTCTGCTCCTTTTAAATAAATTGAATATACCTCCAAATATAAAAAAATATTGATTTATATTTAAAATGACTAAAAATCTTGTTGACCGGTATCAACATTTTTTCATGCATATTTTAATAGTAGTGATATTCCTGGGATATACTTTGATATCATCCCTGTATATTGTTTCTGTTACATCGTTTACTTTATACTCAACTACCTAACATCCTCATCATTAAATACTCGAAATCACCAAAAACAATCCTATTTTTCTCGAGAGACCTTCAATTAATCGTAAATTAAATCCAAGGGACGTCGGTTTATTATATTCTGGGCCGAAGCTTGAGAAGTGCCATTGTAACAGCAATCCTTTGTTTTAGAGTTGGATCTGGATTTCCTGGAGCGTCGCCAGAATGTCACTTCAGGAACAAGCGGTCAGGAGAGCAGCCAAGACCAGGAGCAGCGTTCTCCCATCGAGATCAGTCCAGAGTCGGTCGACAGAATCAAGGTTATTTTATTGGGGGCACCGGCCGTTGGCAAGACTTCCATAATACAGGTATTATTATTTTTAAACTCCCTTACTGTACTGTATTCCCTGCAATATTAAATCTCCCGTATTGTATTTGCCGCTGTCGACTATCCTGTGGTACTTTGCGACGGTCTTGAATATGAGCGGTTAAGGCCCGGTTCTACAGTTTGAGTATAAAGTAATCAGCTTCATACAAGATGGTTTTGAAATTTATACACCCCAAATAAAATAGTGAAAGGACATTTTGAGGAAAAAGCAGAATCGAATTCAATAATCATAATAATTACAAAAATATGGAGATGATAAATTGAAGTTGAGGTAACGCTGCCTTTCAACTAGACCCAAAAAAGTAAGTTTTTTAATCAAATACTCTGGATTTAGAGCTGGTCCATATGCTATTTAAAAAAAATGATTAACATAATTCTAATTTAATTTTAAGCTAACAAAAGCCAAAATCAGTACCTATATTATAATAAACCTATATTTTCTCCATCATTAGATGTAATGTGGTGACTACTGACCTATTCCACTGCGGCCATTTCAGATGTGTTGTGGCTCTATTTATCTAGATTACGTTCCCCATCACGACTCTTATTACGAACTCCACCAACTTTGAGACTGAATCTTTCATTTAGTTCTTGGCCAGTGGCCTCTCGTCATCTAGTGCTATGACTTTGGTCTAGCAAACGTCATTTACGAGTCTAGGCTGGCCATTTCATATGTCTTTTCGTTGCTTTTGTGTCCTGGAATCAAAGCTACCGTAACCTTTCAAAGACCCTTTTGGTTGCCAGAATCCTTTTGCGGTAGCCCCAATGTAATATTCGAAGAAATAGGCAATTCGAAGAGAAGAAAAGATGTGACCATTGGAAAGATCTAGTAGGGCTTAGACAATCAAAGATTCTGATGACTGACTACAAACCGTTGAGATCAAATAAATGCATAAGTCAAAGTCAAACTGCAATAAGAGTTTTAACAGGGATCCTAATGGGACATTGCCGCCTGAACAGGCACCAGAAAAAGCTCATAGTAGTGAGGAAGAATAATGTAGATTATGTGGCAAGGAAGAAGAAACCTCCACCCACACACTTACGAATTGCACAGCAATTCAGAATCCTAGGGCACAGCTCCTGGTAGCTAGACTATTGGACAGAAGAGGGACATTTATCCAAGCTAAAGCCTGTATATATCCTAAAATTCCTCAGGGAAATAGGACTAAAGGAGCTACCAATCTCTGAGACGTTCCTCAGAAACTAAGTAGAAGTGAGGGGCACAATAGATCGCTTAGGTCTCAGTGAATGTCACCCCATCATACATACATATATCAGAACATTCAGAGTACTCACACAATCCCATACTAGCTTTAAATTGACCTTTAGATATATGATTTCTTTCCTAATAAATTCTACCGCACAGCGGTGTATTAAAATTGTGAAATCTTTCGGTGGATTATCGGGAAAGCCCTTGTTTTATCCCTACAACACTGGCTACCACGTTCTCTTAGGCAGAAAAAGTCTGTAAAAACTCCTTCAGAGCCTGGCTGATTTCTAAACAGAAACGGTTTCATGATGTAAAGTTTGACAGTGGAGGCACCGTCTGGTTTGTCTCTTTCGTCCGGCATTCTTGCAACAGGGATATTCAAAGTTTTTTCCGCAAGTGCTCTTGAACTTTTTTATATTATGCACACTAGTTTCGGAACTAACTTTCTCGGGTTTTTATCTTTTTTTTCTATTTTTAAATTTCTGCCAAACCGTCGTTTTCTTGGCATTACCAAATCTTTAAACATGTGAACATCTGCTAGACGAATGTGTTCTTCTACTACATTTCAATCTACATTACTTGAGTCATTCTCTAAAAAATACCAACATGGTGAACTCTAGAGTAGTCTAGACACAAGTGTTGACATTTAGGTGTTAGCTTGTAGGTACTTTGATTCCCAATTGCCTAGGGAATACACCTAGAGGAATTTAGTTTTCTTGAGTGTTTGTCCAATATCGGAAATTGCAGCTTGTGTTTTCGAAAGAGTTGAGAAATATATGAGAAATTCACTACGGCTATGTTTACGACTCACAGTTCGAAAGAAGACGGTTAATATTTAATATTTAGACTCTTTTATACTTATATTTCAAATTGTTTCACACTAGATCTCGTACCTTAATAATACATATCAAATAATGTGTTTGCTGAACAGTTCTTACGTAGATTCCTAAAGGAATTCTACCGACTATAACAATTTATCAAGTGATATTACCGAAAATGCCAACAAACAAACAAATTGATAACACAAATAACTCAGTAGTAGAGTAGAGTAGTAAACACTTGTGATATTCTATATTTCGTTTTATTTGAATATGTTGAATTACAGTTTTTTTAGAATACGAGGGATGTCTTTTAAGTGTTGCATATAACAACATAGTTGGAGCGTGTTAACAAATATTAAAAGTCAAAATTAACTTTTATGTTTAGTTAAACTTACCGCCAAAGTTTCAACCAAAACCAACCCGCAACTTCAACCAAGACAATGCAAGTTCCCACACAGCTCAAAAAACAATTGAGTTTTTAAAGCAAGAAATCATTGAATTGTTGGACCATCCTCCATACAGTCCCAACCTAATTCCCACTTTTCCAAAAATTAAGAATGAACTGCGTCGTCAAAGTCCTGAAACGTTAACTTTGCGGTTAGAATTTTAATTTTTGGTGGAATAGACTGAATATATTTCCTAAAAATTTTGCACTCGATAAATTAATAAATTATTTTACACTTGTGATTTGTGGTGGAATAAACTAATTGATCAAAAATCAATAGTCTAGGGATATTTTACCGCAACATTTAAAATTTTGAAGTGTCTTTAAATAAGAACGGAGAGACACCGGCTTCTTGTCGTATCGTCAGTCGACGAAATCACAAGTGTGAAACTGTGCATTATTCCATACAAATTTTTATTTTTTTGTGCATTTAAAAACGATAATTTGCGAAGTACATATATCTAATAAGAATCTGGATCATAGTTTTCCTGGAGTACCTATAGTTTTCCTAGAGTACCTACAAGCTTCCTGGAGCATAGTTTCTTGGAGTACCTACAATTTCCTGGAGCATAGTTTTCCTGGAGAACCTACAATTTCTCTTTCTGGAGTACGTACAATTTTCTGGATCATAGTTTCCTAGAATATAGTTTCCTGGAGTACCTACAATTTTCTGGAGCATAGTTTCCTGGAGCATAGTTTCCTGGAGCATAGTTTCCTGGAGCATGTCTTTCTGGAGCATAGTTTCCTAGAGGATAGTTTACAGTTAGTATACACAATTTTGTTTGTCTGAAGGTAGAAAAACCAGTTGTACCCGTTCATCGCATCAAGACCAGGATAATAGGAGGTTGTATCACTCTAAAGATAATTTTTTTTATTATTGTTTCATCGATGACCATTTTGTTATAGTATTAGGCATAATACTAACCTTTCTAGTTTTAGTTATTTTTTTTGTACACAGTCATTTATCAAATTTATATGTCAGTATAGTTATCTATATTAATTTTTTTTAGTGAAAGTTTTATTTATTAAACCACCTCCCACAGTTTTCATCTTAATTTTTTTCTAATTTTATTTTAGGAAACAAAATTAGTGGCGCCCTTAAATTTGTTTTCTTTTCTTAACTATTCTCGTTTCCTAATTTCCGTTAGATAACAAAGCCCTGAGAACTGGCTTTGTTATCTCCAAATTTAAAATCAGTTAGGCAAGAACTTACATTAGATTTCCAGCATTTTTTTAAATTTGTCATTGAATATCAACTATATTTATTCATGGACGCTCATCGTTTTCATATAACATAGAAAAACTTTAGTGTTCACTGTCGCCCAACTCAATATTGTTTCAGTCCCCAGAAGATGAAAGCAACGCCTTCAAAAACTCTATTTTGAATGTACCAACAAGTGGGTGGAATAACCAGACTTGGTTCTAAATGATGCAAAAATACATTTTTCTTCGTGGAGAACACTTTGAAGAACAGTAGTGTTGGAAAGTTATCTACTGTTTTTTCTCTCTCTCTCTATATGCAACATATAAAAACTACCCTCGTATTTTAATGTCGTCTTTAATGGGGAAGTAATAAAACCTCGTTACTGGCTTCGTACAAAATTGATTCTCATTAAACCATTGAGAGTGTCTACCTGATAAAATTTATTAACATTCCTTCACACAATATTTTATGATAAAAATTAAAAAAGCATTTAAAAGCACATGAATTTCTCACAAATTTCATGCAAAATTCTGAAACTACAAATTTGTTTTAATTTAAAATAAGGAAGTTAGATTCTACTGCCGGTAAAACCGGAAACTTCCCCAGACATAATAACCCAACAAACAAAACATTTCATTCATGAACAGCTTTAGAAAGCGATCTGTTATATTGTGTTAAGATACACAAAGAGCACATAAAGGGAAACATAGTCTTTGTAGTCCGACCCCGGTTCGTTAACAATAATGAAGACTTGAATTTTAACACTGCTACTTTGCTTATATATTAAGTTTTTCAAAAGAGGGAAGGAAAAATAATCATTTATTTCAATCACCCTTCCCCTTCTTGCAAAATATGTAACCTACGGGTTAATGTTGCAAATGAAACTAACTGTTTATAATTAATTCCACTATTCATTGAAAAAATTATGAAATTTCTATACCTATTGATCATTATTTTGGTATTGACATATATCATCGTCAGAATGACACAAGTAACATTTGATGTGATGCCTACCTGATTTTTAATATTTTGGCTATACCAAATAGTGACTTATCTGCATCTTTTTTTTTAATCGAGCTTTTTCATAGCATCCAGCACCTTTGTTCCCTGCACCAATTTGTACAAGCTTCTCGCAATCTGTATGTTTCGATGTTTTAGTTTCCCTATCGTATATAGTATATTACATACCTAGCGGGAAAGTAGATCATTACAACCCAGGCTTTATTAGGCTAAAAGCCGTGGATGGAATGATCCTTCCCGCGTGGTATGTATACTATTCTATTCACAATCGCTTAGTTACAAGCTTTTAAAAACATTAACTTTAAGAACATTTTAATATTTTTTTGACAAAGAACTTCATGAATCTGTTGCTAGGCAATATTACTTATTTATTGGTTTTGACAATTATATCATAAAATATTCTTTCTGTCACGAAATTTTAATTGTTTTGCTCAAACAAGTACATAATGTCTTATTTTGAATGAACCTGTACTCCTCCAGAAGTCCAAGAAGCTGCGGTTGAGGGAATAATTCCGTAGAAGAGCAAAGAAATGTTTTAACTTTTTTTTAAAAACCAGCTTAACACAATATTGTCATACTTCAGAAAAGTGACACATGCTTCTAGCCGGAAAAGTAATTTTCCGGCTAAGGCGTGGAAGTGAAAGTAAGTAATGAGTCACTTCCCTACCGTTTTAAAGATAAGAAATGTCTATATTACTGACCGATTGTGAATAAATGTGATTTACGTACACCGTTGTATAGTTTTAATTTCAGCAGGTATGCCTTTACTGCATGAAACCTGATATAATTCTCAGCTGATTTCTGCATTGCGAGTAGTTCTGCTGTACGGTTCCGACATGTTTCTTTCATGAAGGTTTTTCAGTGAGCTCCCTATTTATTTATAAAGTAATGTTATAATAAATCAAGTACCTATTATGTTAAACTTGAAATCATATTATTGTGTATTATTTTGTGTTACGTTATTTAAAATGTTTTAACAGTTTATAGAAGTTTTGTGTTTTGGCATATGGTAATTTATTTTGTTTCGAAAAGTTTTTCCATTAAACGTGAATGATATTGATTTTATGCTGGAATCTACTTCATAACGTCGAGGTTTTCATTAATATAAATTCCAATAGGTACTGTATTATATAAAATAAATCAGGTAAAGTTATAATACCGAGTCAAGCATTGTTATTTTGTGAATAAACCAAAATATAATAAATAATTAGAAAAGAAGACCGAATTTGAATAAAATAAAAATATAAATGTAAAAACCGTCAAGATTAACTTGGTTTTATGCAACCCACCCTCATAAAGAACAATCAGACTGAATAAATTTACATTTTTCCCTTTTCTTTTTCCTTCCTGTTATAAAAATTAATTTATGAATAATCTAAAAATATCACTATAAGTATTTTAATATAAATTAAATGTAAACAACCGCATTATCACCTTACCTGTCCAAAGAAAACACACTTTCTTAGAGCGAATCTTGCAAGAGCGCATTATTATCTACATAATTCCCTTTTCAATTTGAGATAACTCTACCGAACAACATGATCTAAGTGAATAATTGTATTAGGAATCTCTCGGAGGAATACTGATACTTATTTTCTTTGATCATTAGCTCCATTCAATATGTACCTACAGTGTAGATTATTTGAAGCGCAATAGTTTTTATATTTCATCTTAAGATAAAAATATTTTTATATTTATATGATTTCACAGCTTCAGCTTTGGTATGTTAGCTTGAACCGGTTAAAAACATATTTATTCATTCGTCAAAAATGGGGGAAATACCACTGACCTAGAATGTTCACAATCCCTTGGGTAATTATTAATTAAATTCCTTCCTCGGGTTTACAAGACACACTTCAGTCCTTGGTTATTCATATACCAATTAGGCCTGCTTCTATTTTTTTTGTGAGTGGATGAAGAGAGTCTATTGAAGTCCATTCATAAAAGATTTTCTCCTCTGATCGTTTCTTGTATTGCCCTTCGTAGATCCGGATTCGCTGAAAACACAATAAATACAAAAATTCGACAATTCTCACGCAATTTTCTTTGGCTATTTCAAAAGAAAACTAAGTACTTATCTATACTTTGAGCGATGTAAGTAACATTTACTAGACGAGAACTATTTTGCGACCGAGCGAGACTAGTATATTATTAAACGAGCAATTTATGATAGCCATTAGTAACGCAGGGTGACGTTTGCGCAAGTCACCCGAGTGAATTATGGCCATAAAATGCGAGTAGAATACTATACTTTGTCCACGACCCTTGATTTCTTTATTAAATAAGGCGAGTATAGAACGGAAAGTAATAATTTGGTATTATTGACAATTCTAACGTCAAAATTAATAAATTTCAGGAGTACATCAAATGTGACTGCGTAAAGTATCGATACTCCGTACCGTTATAAATATATTGTTTCAAACATATCGTTATGAAAAGTATCAATACTAAAATGTTTGATAACTTATCTATACGATATTTATTTCAGAAACAAATTTCCCAAACAAAATACGCAGCTTTAATAGTTTATTTCATATTGTACCCCCATCTCTAGTCACCTATGTACCGAAATTTTGTGAGTGTTGAGTTGTCGTGGCATGTTATTTAAATGCAGAAGCGTGAATTATGAGTTCATAATCCACTCTAGTAGATAATATATGGGTACCATATACCTTTAGTTAGGAGGTAAAATATTGACTTATTATTAAGTGGTCGTGGACAAAATTATTTTTGAGTTTTTTTTCTACTATTGGTTGGGTTGGCAGCAATGGTGTAGAACTGTATGACATGAAACAGCATGCAAAATTCATAATTTGCAATATACTTAAGGTAGGTGACTATCATAGTGGTAACAGCGAAACCATTACAATATATTATAATATAATTGTAACGGAAAATTCTAACGTATTCCGTTAGCTTTAATACGTCAGAATTAATTGTACGATTATCAACAATGGATGATAATACAATAATTTAATAAGTTCACTGTAATATACTCTCCAGGATAGTCAGGATACACGATTAATTTATTATGTTTTAAACATTTTCCCTTTTATACCTCATTCTTAGCAAATAACATACGTCCCATGGAAACACATGCAGATGGGTTTTGAAATTAAGCTGTTGTCTTCTAGGATTGAATTGGTGACATTCAAAGAAGACGTGCGACATAGTTAGTGGGCACTGGCAGCTCTTATGGGAAAGTCTGTTGCTTGAGGTCATTAAGAGACACAGCTTGGTGTGAACTATTCGAAGTCTTCGTAATATTGAGACTTCCTGTCTAAAGAATCCAGTCTGAAGTGTGATAATGAATGGCTGGATATACAGTATGGTGCAAATGAAAGGAATAAATTCGTTTTCTCGTAAACCGGCGACTTTAAGGAAAAATCCTGAAACCCTTAGATTTTTATTTTTAAACAGGCTATTCGTAAGGATACCTGTTTATTTTTGACGTCATCTATATGAGCGTGATGACGTCATCGTTAAAATTTTTAAATGGAAATGTGGGTGTTGTGATACATTATTTGAAAGGTCTATTAAATACCTATTCAGCCATATCAATATGTACAGTAATTGATTTGCGTATTGTCACAAATATTATTGATGAAATTTCAACAGGTTTCTTAATAAAATGTATTAAGTGTTGGTATGATGTATTTATTGACACCCAAAAATAAATTTTGTGAAGGCAGTCACTGGTTATGAAATGTCTTATTTACCTACTTTTCACCTTTTTTAAAAATCTAGTTACCTTATCAACATCAACATTGACACTTATTGACACATATTTAACATTCTGTCAAGTGATTGATAGTATTATTGTATTAGACGAATTCAAAAAGTCTTTGTATCCATCAACATGAAGCTGACTGAAACGCAAAGAATTGAAATTCTAATAATGATTGGTTGTGGAGATAAAGCACGTACGCAGAAAGAAGTATGTACGTTATTTGATAATAAATACCCCAACCGAGAACCAATTTCACAATCCACTATAAGCAAAATTGAGAAGAAAGTCAGAGAAACGGGTCATGTCAAAGACCTCCCTAAAGGTAGTAGAAAACCAATATCAGAAAACAAACAACTAGATGCTCTGTTAGCCTTTCAAGATAATCCCCATACCAGTTCACGGCAAGTAGCATTAGATAATAACATGGACCATTCAACAGTTCTTAGAAAGCTAAAGAAGGAAAAGTGGCATCCCTACAAAGTAAGTTTAGTACAAGAGCTTATGGAAGATGATTTTGATAGACTAATTGAGTTTTGTGAAATTATGATGGAACAAAATAACAGAGATCCGATGTTTTTAAAAAAGGTTATTTTCTCGGATGAAGCTACATTTCTACTAAACGGTCATGTCAATCGTCAAACTTATCGGTACTGGGCTACGGAAAATCCACACTGGATGCAAGAGTACCGTACTCAATACCCAGAGAAAGTTAATGTTTGGGCGGGAATAATAGATAATAGGATTATTGGACCATACTTTTTCGAAGAAACCTTAACAGGTCCTTGATATTTAGAATTTCTTCAAAACTTCTTGCTACCCGAATTGAAGCGGCTGTTTCCAAACAGAAATGATTTATGGCTGCAGCAAGATGGTGCGCTTCCTGTCTTGGTGCGCAACTATTTAAACAACGTCTTTCCAAATCGGTGGATAGGTCGAAGAGGAACAATAGAATGGCCGCCTAGGTCACCTGATTTTACTCCTCTTGATTTCTTTTTATGGGAATACTTGAAAAGTAAAGTGTACCAAAATAGACCACACAATATCAATGAACTCAAAGAAAGAATACGTATTGAGGTTGCACAAATAACTCCGGAAGTTATAGAGAAGGTTCGAGAAGAGTTCGCGGCACGTCTTTCTCATTGTATTTTAGCTGAAGGTAAACAATTTGAGCACTTAATTTAGGTTTCGTTGTATTTAATGAGTAGTACGTATTAAATATTTAGTGTAATAATAAAATTTTATTAATTTTTTAAACATATACAAAAATCAATTACTCAGACATATTGATATGGCTGACCTTTCAAATAATTTATTACAACACCCACATTTCCATTTAAAAATTTTAGCGATGACGTCATCACGCTCGCATAGATAACGTCAAAAATTAAAAGGTATCCTTACGAATAGCGCGTTTTAAAATAAAAATCGACGGGTTTCAGGATTTTTCCTTAATGTCGCCGGTTTACGAAATAACGAATTTATTCCTTTCATTTGCACCATACTGTATATTATGGAAGTACTGACAGAGCTCCAATGAGCACAAAACATACCCCCTTGTTTTGTGCCAATGACTTTCACAAAGACATCTGGCGATTCATTTTGCTTCTGTCCAGGTATCCTCGCAAATCTGGATGTGAGGGATTGTTGTAGCAGAAGCTGAAGTTATTTTGGCACGCTGATCAGTCAGCCAGATTTCTAGCGCACAGACTATGTCAAAGTCAACTACAACCAAACCAAACGCGTAGTGCTGCCTATCTAAAACTTATAGAGGTGAATAATAATTGCTTCTATAATCGACCTCGTACAAGTGATTGCGGATTTAATGAGAACTGTAACGCCGTTAGTTGTAGTTATAATTTTAGTTTACAGATACTTCCTCTGCCAACAGTGCCAACCTAACCTAACAACTCCTGAGAAAATTTAAGGTATTTATTTTATAGAGTTTAAAACAGTACAAAGTATCTGCATAATGTTGGAAATATTGGAAATGCCCTCCATATCAAATTATTCGCCAATTGGAAAGGTGCAAACACCAACCAAAACTTATACAAGGAAATTAATTAATGGTGAGTTTTATACAACTCATTATGCTATAATTTTAACATTCATACAATTTACATTGTACCTAAGAAAAAGTAAACACCTAATTTTTATGTTGTAGCTATTCCATCCACAAGCAAGGGGTTTGAGGAGAATGAATGAGAGTGAATTGAGCCACTATCAAATATTGGTATGTATAAAATAAAATATCTTCTGTCTATTCCTTTTTTATATTATTTAGTTTACTGAACTTCTAATTTTTATGTTATAGCTATTCCTTCCATGATTAACAGCTTAGAGGGGGATGAATTTGAAAGTATTGAGCGATGATCAAATAATGGTATGTATAACATAAAATATCTTCTGTCTGTATGATCCTTTTGTTATACTATTTGGTTTGTTTAATTCTCATCAAAAAAAACTAACTTACATATTTCATAGTGATATATGAGTAAATGAATAAATTGTCTACAGATGATGCAATTATGGAGGTTCTACCTTTAAGAGGGGCAAAAAAGGCTTTTCCGATGAAAGATACAAGCATTTTTCAAAGGTAAGCAGTTTGGATAAAAAAATATGTAAATGTTCACAATCATATCATATGTGTTTGAGCTATATAATTAAAAATATCCAAATGTAGCTACATAATATATAATATATTAGTAATGATAGTCATAATCTTGTAAACTAAGTTTTTTAAATAGTGTGCACATTTTAGTTAGCTGTGTTATTAGAAAACATCTGCAAACTGTAGAAATGGATGTGTTTCATGTTTTTTCTAATATACATCTGCCCACAGAAACGGTTGCTAATAGATAAAACTATTTTTTGATTTGTATGAAAAAATGTTATTCTTGATCTTTCTGTTTTTCATTAAAAGATGTAAAAAACGTTTTATTTATTGTGTAGTTTTTTATATTAAATAAAATATATAAAATTCATGATGTTTGTCTTATTTTTCCCACTTCAGGCATTATGTGGTATATTTTTTGATATTTCATTTGAAGTAACTCAACCATTTGCTTGTTATTATTGTAATATCAATCAAATGTTGAGTTACTTCAAATTAAATATCAAAAAATGGACCATGAATGCCATATTTAAATAAAAGTAAAATTACAGTAAATTTGAATGTGCCGCCAAATACTGTAGAATTACAGGAATCTTTTTTATCAGCGATTAGCGAAGTTCACAACCATTGACATGGTTGTTAAAAGTACTGATGCGACTCTCAAGGTAACGCCACCCGTAAAAATTAATTCGCCGTAGGGAGCGCCACGGTCAAATGCCCATCTATCTGTATGTTATTTATGACTCTGTCCACAAGACACATATGAGCGTATTAGGTAATAATTTGTCGTTACCGGAGCTTTTTTCTCCGCAGCTTTATGAGAAACGCTGAGAAATTACATGCATCAACTTTGAATGTCTAACTTAATTAATTTCATACTGGTAATTTGACTTCTTTGAATATTACAAACATTTTTTTTTTCAACCACAAAACTTTGTCACTCCGGTTAATATAATTAATGTTCATCCTTTCCCAAATTGTGTGCATTAATTAAATTATCAGCCTTTCATTTTCAAAAGATTTCATTATGAATAATGGACCTGCTATTCAAAGGAAAAAGAGAGCCATTTACAAAGATTGAAATATTCGACAATAAAAGGAATAAAAATATTGAAGGTTCTTTTAGACGGTCAAAGAGAAAATTCAAACGATGTCAATTTAATTCCAATGGGGAATAAAAATGTACTCTAGACATTAAGACGTTTTGGATTTATGTAATATATCAAATATTATGACCATGAGGCCAATCAAAGTATGATAAAATTCGTAAGGTGTCGGATTGAATAATGGTTTGTTTGCTTCACCACATAAATATGACTTACCCTGTAGAAATCGGTATATTTCCCAAGTAAGTATCACATCGTTGCCTACAATTTCTGTATTGACCTTTTGTTGATATTTCGTATAATAATAACCGAGTTATCGACCGATGCGGCACCAAAACCTCACTCACTCTGTATATCACCATTATCTCGAAATCACTATATATAAAAAAACTCTGACAGTTATTTTTTTCAATAATCTGAAGAAAAAAATGGAACTCGCTCTTTACGGATTTGCGGCAAATTGCCACCTTTTTGCAGTTAAGCTGTAGAAGGTTACTTTTTGTGGAGATGAAGGATACACCCGGATGTTTTCAGAATCTCTACAATTGCTTTTTATCGACCCAAGTAAAAAGGAAATGTTAATAAAAAGAAATAAATTTACGTATTCGTTCCATTTTCACCGGTTTTTCCGAAAGAAATCAATTTGTGAGGAAATAGAAAACTCGATCGATAAATTAAGTACTTAAGTAGTAAACATCAGATGTAACTTCATACCTTTAAGGGAATGACTGAATAAAAACACTTTAAATTTAGCATTAGTAGTAGCCTTGAGATAATCAAGGGTAGTATAGTTAGTTAGCTGAATAGGTACTGTTATCTTGGGAACAATAAATTTAGAGAGGTAATTTAATCTCCCTGTGGGCTTTGTCTCTTATTGAAGGTAGATTATTTTATATTTAACAAATTAAATTGGTTTTTACTTTGTGTTTATGTTTTATCCACGCAAGAAAGTTTAAACCCGATAGCGAAGCTCGATGTCAGAATAATATTATGACCTCATTAAAATTGAGTTGAATTTTTTGCGAAAAACCGATAATATACAGGGTGATTGATTAGTGTAATAAAATTCAGTTGGACTATTATTAAGAAATTTACCAAAAAAAGTTAATCGTAAACAACCAAGTAGGTAGGTACAGGTGGCGTACTTAAGAGATAAAAAAGGCATACTCATGTCTTTTCACTTGTAAAACAATGGCAGGATAATCTTCATTCATTTCAGTAGTTGTAATGTTTGTATTATTTCCTCTCCAACGTGCTTCCGTCTGAGTCCTTGTAAGTTCACGCAGAAGCAGAGTATGTGAGTAGGTGTTTCATCATAGAGTTCATATTTCCTGCACATAGCTTCACTAACCTTGCCCATTTTGTGCAGATGTTTCCTTTTGGTGCAGTGTCCAGTCACCAGGTCGGTAACTGTCTTCAAATATCTCTTACCCAGTTTCAATAGCCTGGGTGAGATTTCCTTCTCCACTTTGTTCAGTAAACTCTTTGTAAGGAGGTGCCCTTGTGTCTCCATTTAAGTTGGTGTTCCCTATCTAGCCAGTTCCCAATTTCCTCTCTTATGCAATCTTTTGTGATTCAACAAAACGGTTCCGGTACTTTAAAGTATGTTTTAGAACCTTCTTTAGCTCACTGGTCCGACATTTCAATCCCCTCATTAGCAACACTTTGTTGTCTCTTGCTAGCCTGTTGAGGGATTATTTACAAGGATAATATTAAGAATAATGGAACAGGTGAAAGAAAATGCTGAGAGCAGGAGTGGAGCCTGTAACTAACTTGGTCGACGGAAACTAAAATGTATTCCTCGAGTAATAAATGAATCTAAGATAAGTATTTACATTATTACTCGAAACTTATTTTTTGAGAAATAAAACCACAATATATTTTTAATATGATTATTCTGTCAATTAAATCCCTTCCTCACATAGCACGGCACTGTTGTTGGAATCGATTCAGATGTTGGCTTGAAACAAAGTGTGTTGTCAGTATAGCAGGTTATTCATCTAGTTTGTTTTATGATCGAAGGTCCTAGGTATATACATTTGAAATTTGTATAAATATTCTCAACAATATACATTAAACATTTTTATATTGAGATTTTATTCAACCATAATTAAATTTAGCAATAAATCCATTTTATACATTGGGTTTCTGGGATGTCTCAGGTTGCCACCTTTAATGGATTAAATCATGTACATTAACTACATTTTTAAATATTTATTCCAAACTTAAAATTGTTACCATTACACAACATCTTCCCTACACCGGCCTATAATTCACGTACGGTCCAAACACAATGAAATATAGAACATGTTATCACACTAAGTGTTTACAACTGTAAAACTTTTTCGCTTTACTGAGTTATTTATGTTACCAATTTGTTTGACTGTTGGCAGAGCGATTTATTATAATTTCTTCCATTCCTTTTTGTTCTTTTGGGTTATTTACGTTAATATAACTGAAATATTCGGTAGAATTCCCACAGGAATTTACAAAAGAATTGTTCAACACACACTATGTAATATGTATTATCAAGTTACGAGATCTAGTGAAGGATTTAAATTATAACTGTAAATGGATCCAGATATTAAATATTAGAAGTCTTGTATCAAAAAGGATGTCGGAAAATTATTTTTTCGAAAACACAAACTGCAATTTCCGATAATGGAAAAGCATCCGCAGAACTAGCTATTTAAATACTGCTTAATGTCATACAGAGACTTCCTTTGGAATTCTACTACAATTTTTTCATCCAACAGTAGATTATTAGTAGTTAATCTAGACCGTTTCTGTGACACAAACCGGTTTGCAGAACCTGCTTGGCTATTTTTGTGTCGCTAAAGCTATTTAGCGATGTGAATCATGAAATTGCGATCGCAGTTGAGTGTTATGGCAGTTACTGGGATAACTAGAAATATTTCTACTTTCTGTTATAACAGTCGCTGCCTTGAAAAATAAAATGGCGAAATCCGTCAAACGGCTAGCTTTCTCCGATAACCAAATCATGTTATTAGTCGAGTTATACCCAGAAAACGAATGTTTGTTGAATGTGAAGTCCCCAGAATACAAAAATACCGTAAAAGGAAAAGGTACCATTGCAAATATTTCTGAAAAAATGGGATTTACAGAAGAAATCATTAAAAAAAGATAACGTCAATAAAATCAACGTATTTTCGTGTAATTCTGCGAATTTTTGAAATGGCAAACGAGTAAAATTTTGGATCCCAGTACCTTTTTTTCCTGTATTTTCGGTTTTTTGATATTGATAATTTCTTTAAGAGTAGCTACCTTTTTAATAATAATAAACACAAAGTCAAACCATTTAACACAACTTTAGTCGGCGCCATTTTCAAATGCCAAATTAAGAGAAGTACAGTGAATCAGTACATAGCAGTAAAACTATAGCAGTAGTCGTGTCCCCCACCAAACAGTACCGTTGTTATGGCAGTCGACTGTCGTATGAAACTGTCGCTTAACCTTTTGAACTTGTTTTTGAAATCAGATTGTTTTGTGAGGAACAGGTTTGGTCAACTTGATTATTTTTCATGACCAGTTTGTAGAATCGATGGTTTGACCTTACATTAAACGAACAGGTGTCGTATGTAATTCAAATTAAAACGATGTCCAGCAAAGAAAAATATATATTATGCCTATGGTATATTTCGTTTTGACTCATGCCAATATGAGTGATTTAAGACCAAAACTAACAACAGGTAGTAATTAATCCGATAATAATTGCACAATATCGTACTCGTTTCTTCGAAGGGAGAAAAGATAATGCCAAATAGTATGATTATTTTACAACTGAAATCTTTGGCTGGTAAAATAATATTTGAGACCGAAGTTTTTAATTTATTTAATTATTCTATTATTGATTAGAGCTTCGGAAGATATATTTGTGGAGAGCTTTTTCTCCAATGGGATTTAAATATTGTACCATCAATAAGAGGCAAGCGATAATGGAGTCATATCGTTTACGAATGTGTGGTCCATATTACTTTCAAGATATTCAAAATTATAGATGTGAAAATCGTTTTCGAAATGTGACAAGTTCATGTTGACAGTTGGAAAAATTCGATTCAGCATATAATTGAGATTGAAGATACCTATCGAAATGCTAATGTCTTAATAAACAAAGACAATCAGATGTAAACGAAAATTTAAATAAAACTTTAATAGATATTGCATTGAGATGAATTATATTAGAGTTCATATAATAGCCTTCTTGGTGTGCGTCATCGTTTGTGACATATATCCGGGTTTTGGGTATGTCGTTTATTTTATTTGCTTTTTGACATATAGCTAACCTTAAATTTGATAAATTAAATGATCAGGATCAGCCAAATTTGAAAAAGCTATGAAATTAATAATACTTGGGATATGAAAACACTGCAAAATAAAACAAATTGAATATTCAATTTACATATTCAAATAATTTTACATTAGTAAATATAGTCCTGCAAAAGAATTATACAGCCAGTTCAATTAAGTCTGCACCGTATGGGACCCTATTGTATTCTTAAGTTTTATGGAAAAAGGTATTCTTCACGTATAAATCTTATTGTTAGTGAACTTCATTCATTGTTTTATTTGTTTAAATGTGGCCACTGTCTCATTGATGTTTTTACTGACCTCATGTATTTGATGTTCATTAAAATATGTACAGGTGGTGTATTGAAAATTTATGTATGTATGTATTTTGGGGTAACATTCACTGAGACCTAAAATATCTATTGGGCTCCCTTAGCTCTACTTAGTTTCTGAGGAGAGTCTCAGGAGTGTTGTCAAAAGCTCCTTCTATGTCCAAAAATGAACATACTACAGTTTCTTGGTTGTCTAAAGTAGGTGGCGCAATCTATAAATTGTGACTACTAGTTTTAAACAAACATTTAATATGAGCTCTCGAATACTTTACTTACATACCACTCACTTTTATTTTTAGTGAGAAGTAATGAACGACAAATTTTCTGTATTGTCACCGAAAATGTGATCGTGTGCAAAATTTGAATAAAATCGGTTAGGTAAAAGAAGGTAAAAAGTGGATTGCAAGATTTGATCTAGACAAACAGAGAAGTGAAGTTAAATAAAAGTGTGTAAAAATGATTCACTCATCGGACTAATTAAAAATGACCGATGCATAGAAAACATTTTTCTATATACCTCCACTAAACATTCTGTATATACGCGTCCTAATGGCATGCTCGTGTTTCTCTCGGATTGTGGGACCCTTCGACATTTTGACAGACTTACTTATTTTTGTGGTATATTCTGAGTCACTGTGAATGCCATTTTTTGCCAAATTTGCTACAGTCGGCAAGGATATTCCCAATGCATCCGAAACGCGCTGAAACACAATAGATAAAAATAAAATATTTAAACAATCCAAATGAAATAGGATTAACTTGATTAATATTAATACTTGGTTGACTGAAGTTAAAGGTATCAATGGTTTACCAGCTTCTTTTTCTAACTGAAAATATTTGATAACTTTCAAAATAAGATGCTGCTCTTTTTCCGTGTATCTAGGCATATTTTTGTATTATTTAAATAAATAAAATGCTAACAATAAGATTAATATTTACTTTTCATAAATAATAATTGATCGTAAACAACAAAGTACAGAACTGACGAGACCTGTCAGTGGGACATTAGAAAAATACGTAAGACACATTGCCGCTACGAAGGGAACGTCTGCATCGTATTTTGAACGATATAAATTTGTCCGATTGATAGGTCGCGCTTGCACGTAAACTAAACATCAACCAATAAAATTTTTCTGTCAAAGATTAGGGTTAATGTTTGTAATACGTTTAAACAGTTCATTATTGTGATATTTTGATTAGGATTAATCACAGACCTGCCTTTTTTCCATTTCTTCCAACGTAACGTGTTAGAAGGACATTAACAATCAATGACGCACACCAAAAAAGCTGTTATATGAACTTTATAAGTTTTTCCGTTGATTTGTATTTTCATATATTCATAAAATGAACACTCGCCCTCGCATAATAATCCAATGCAATCCAGTCCAACTGTTTTTGTAAAATATGTATGTCCTTAATGGACTCAGTAATAAAGTTCTGTCAATTTTGTATATACTCTGTCAATAAAAATACATAAGAAATTAATATGTGAGATATTTTATTAAAAACGAATTGACACTCTCGGCTTTTAGGTACTCAAATATATTTTCAATAAAAGGCCACCTACGCTCTTTAGGAAAGAAGAAAATATTAATAAATAATTATTCGCATGCTTCAGTGAGTTCGATTTTGTTTGACCAATTCATATTCGATGTTTGATTTTATAACCTTTGAAAGGAATATCATAAAGCGATTCAATATTTACATCAAACATTTAGATAAAAGCGAATTTCCAATGCAATTTCCAGCATGGAATATATAAAAAGCAATTTAGGACCATTTTTATTCAACTTTGGAATGTTCTAGTTTCCATCAATATATTTACTCAGTTCCGTATCAGCAATAATCTGCTAGATAATTTTAAGCTACAGCTATATTATAGCTTCTTTACACATTGTAAATAAACTTTCACTATCGATTTGACATGTAATGAATAAACACAATTTGCTGGTAAAAAAACAAAAAATCTGGTTACGTATTTTGAGAACTATTAATGTACAGTTTCGTCATTATGACCTATAGGTACTTAAGTAAGTTTTAATTATGGTTTCAGTTATGTCTGTGAGAAGGGTGTTTGTGAAAGTTTCGTGAAAATGAGTGAACGTTGTACTAAACGCCCGAAATTTGGACCATTAAATCTAAACAAAAAAACGATGATGAACGAGAAAAGTTAGTACCAAACAATGACGAACTTCGAAATACGATATAACTTGTCGAAGTGATTTGGAAACATAAAAAGTGTGGAGTATCATAAGATGTTGAGAAATATCAGTTAAATTATGTAGTGTTAGGAGCCTCTCCACTATGACATTTGCAGTGTGTGTACCCTCATGCTATGCTAGAGTACTTGTATGTATCTATGTATGTATGATATGTTCTACTCAGTTCCTGAGGAAAGTCTCAGAGGCTAGTAGCTCCTTTAGTCCTATTTCCCGGAAGGATTTTAGGATATCTGCTTCAACTTAGGTAAATGTCCCTCTTCTATCCAATAATCTGGTTTTTTCTACCATGCCACATAATCTACATTATTCTTCCTCCACTATTTTGAGCTTTTACAGGTGTCCGTTAAGGCGGCAATCTTCCGTTAGGATCCCTGTTAAAACTCTTAGTGCAGTTTTACTTTGACTTATGTATTCATTTGATCTCAACGGGTTGTAGCCACCCATCAGAATATTTGATTGTCTAGACCCTACTAGATCTTTCCAATGGTCAAATCTTCTTTTTTCTTCGGCTTTGTCTATTTCTTCCAATATTACATTGGAGCTGATACCGCAAAAGGGTTCCGGCCCCCAAAAAGGGACTTTCACTCCCCCTCTTTGCTAATCTATCTGTTATTTCATTTCCTTCTATTCCAGTGTGGCCTGGAATTCACAGTAAGATTACTATATTGTTCTCGCCTAGTTCACTGAGTGTGCCTAGGTATTCCCACACCATTTTGGAACTGATTACACAAGAGCTCAGTGCTTTAATGGCTGCTTGACTATCCGACATTATGATATGCTTTTGCCTCCTATATCCTTTGTCATTATTGAACTGGGCAGACTTTCTTATTGCGTGAATTTCCGCTTGAAAGATACTTGGGGTTTTTTCCAAGCTTTCAGAGTGTTTGGTTCCTGGTCCGTACACTCCTATCCCACTTCCTTCTATTGCTTTTGAGCCGTGTTGAATGGCATTCTTTCCAAGTCTGGTAATGGTATTTGGATCCCATTCCTTCTTGTTGCTTAATTCCGTAACGAATTTCTTTGAAAAGTTATACATTTTCATCATACCATCTTGTAACATGTCCCAGGTTTTTTGATTTCTAAGAAGTAAGTAGGTGGTTTTTTTTTAATAATTCCCTCTACCTAGTCTATATCTCGTTCTTTCTGCAACCCTTTCCACCACCATATGTAGTTGTGTGAGGTTGAGAATCACTTCCATGGATGCCGTTAGGCATGCTCTCATTGTTCCTGTAATGCACATACTCTTTGAGTTTTGGAGAGGTCCATAGACTAGTTCTGCTACTTCACGCAATGGCTCCATAAGTGATAATTGGTCTCACTATGGTGTACATCCATCTCAGGATTTTTGGGCTACAGCCCCAATTGCTCCCTGTCAGATTCTATGCTAGAGCACTTTGTCTATACCCGACTTTATTACTAGTCTCGATGGGCTCAGATACTCCATATATTGAGAGGGAAATAATTGTTCATCGTCGATAATCTCACTTTCCTTCACAGCAATAGTATGTGTGCCGAGGTTTCCACAGCTTCTTGACGAAACCTGCATATATTGTCTGCTAATCCGATGTTGCTTTTTGAGTCTACAGTGTCCTGTCATTAGCCCATCCGAGACCTGGTAAATCGTTTATAACGACTTAGTAGGTAATCCGTGAACCTTCGAAGACAATGTGTGAGGCTGTTTCCTCGTCTTCCATGCACAACAGATGGGTTCATCCCTATATACCGATGCCAATTTTATGTTTTCTTAGGGTGCAGTGGCTGGTAAGTGATCCTGTCACTTTCCTTATTTGGCCCCCGATGATGTTTAATATTTCGTTAGTCAGCGACTCCGAGTGTTTTTTGATCAGCAGTTTGCTGTGTTCCTGCTTTGGCACGTGGCTCCAGGTATGTCTGTTGTTTTGTTTGAATCCATCGAGATGTACAAACACTGCTCTTATCTATACGAACTGCCACTTTATTTCAAGCTCAGGCTTACTACATCCTCGGACTTATTGGGTATTATTCTTACCACCCAGTATATTCAAATTTGTTGGTACTCCACTATATAATTCAAGATGACCATTTCGATTTTTTGAGCTTGGTAGCTAGTAAATTTTAATTTTTCCACGGTGATTGTTCCTCAAACTCTTTTTTTATCGAAGTGTGGATATTGTATCGTTATGCTTAGAGGTAAGCTTTCTAGTAACATCTATTAAGCTTGTGTAACTATTCAGCTCAAGTTTAATATTTGAAAATATAAAATCTCTGATGTAAATGGCTTTACAGATCCATACTATTATTTTAGGTCTCCTAAATACGGCTCTGCTCTGTTCAGATATATATATATTTAGAGAATATAGCTTTCAAGAGTCATATTCTCCACTGATGTGTGTATGATGCATGTAACAATACATAAATGTATTTATTCACATAGCCACGTACCTACCAAAAGTTGAATAAATTGCTGAAATTTCTTCGCTTGCAATATGTATTCGGTTGCACCGTATACTTGACGAAATGTTGACCTAGATATTTCTAGGAAATACAATTGCATTCAAATTTCAATAGAATGTACTTTTGAGAAGACAAATGTTTCCTTAATATTACTTTTTATTACTTTTATTTGCTAGAGCATAACAAATGTGTTTATAAAACAGATTAAAACTTGTTCCCGACTAACACTGAACAATGTAGTTATTCTAATAATATGGTTTGAAAAATAGCACTGGGGAATAATTGTAACAGTATTTTAGATGCAGAGTGCTGAAAGATTTTGTTTTAAAAGATTTGGAGTTAAAGCTTAACAGACAACCAAGATAACAGCGATGATGACGACTACCCTGACGAAGCAGCAGATTCTCGATCAGGTATAACAAGACTGTTCGAATTCCGGCACATCCACAGAAATGGGAGTCGGAATTTTCAACAAGTGGAACCACCCTTTAAGATTTTCTTTGGTCGCAGTTTGTTACCTAAGGATTTCCCTTATAGAAGCAGCGCAAAACACATACACACAGCGAAAAAAATACCGCTTGGACACAGTAAAGACGAGCTCGATTCACAAAATGCGAAAGACGACGACGAGGCCCCATCGGATGAGATGGGGGTAATGGAAGGTTCTTTCCGGAATGCGTAGCTCACCCACTTCATGAACTTAAAGTGTTATTGAAGTTCTGCCGTCAGATGTGTGGTATCTAATGATTACTAGCGCCCTCTCAATTTATCAACAAAACGGAACCCATGGAGTTCTCCTTATATAGTTCCCCAATGGACATTAAAAAGCACAACTGTCTACTAGGATAAGCATTAAGCTTTGTCGAAATAAAACATAGATATGTTTAAAAAAAATGGAACCACTGAGAACCTCTAGGCTACCAGATCCTACTGGGAAAAATCAAATCCACATAGTATGTTAACAGGCCGAAGCCTGTCTTGCAAATGAATATTTAAAATAAGAATAAGGAAAACGTGAGGGAACAAAATATGTTGATTGTAAAATAGTTATTTATGTATTAAGAGCGAAAAGTGAGGAATAATAATTTCACTTTTAGCTCGCAATACATATAACATTTTTTCTACAATCACTATATTATAAATAATTATTGATAAATGTATACCTCTTATTTCAAGTACCTGTCAAATACTTTATACTTACTTTTTTAAACATTCCCTGGATCAGTAACTGCCCTAGTTGGTGTCTCTTCAGACGATTGTACTCCTTATCTCATTTTCACTAAGATCATCCATAGTTTTAATTTCAATTTTAATTTGCAAACTTTATCAAAGATTTCAAAAGTTTAAAATTTTAAATATATAATTATTGTCAATATACTTCTTCTTATTCTACAATTAGAAAGGCCCCAACTAGCAGGGCCATCCAGCCAGTGTATGCAAAACGTGGCACAACAATTAAGCACAAAGACACAAAAAAAATTAATACGGTAACATCGGAATCACACTAATTAATAATTTAAAACATTAAAAACTTAACAAAACAGCGATTTATTAGGTTATAAAAGATTTTCAGAAGACAAAAACACTCCCTAGCCTGGTTGCTCTATGATCCCCACTGTCACTGTCAATACAATTGTTATGGGCAACGAGCTTTTTGCAATTTATTACGCTCGGCGAGCGTAAAGTAACTCCCCTCAAGAAACGTCAACTTTTTGTTGTCAATGACAAGCGAAAAAGCCTACTTTTGAATGTGATTGTAGAAAAAACTAATTTCAAGGTATAAATCGCCAAACAAAATGATAGATATTCTATCATTACGGTACCTACTTTTATAAGTAACATCGTAATTTATCATTTCATACAAACTCGAGTAGTCTATATTATTCTACAGAAGATATGCAATCATTCCCTGAGACTATCTAATAGGTTTCTTTGCACAAAGTAGTTATTATTAAAAAAAAATAACAATAATTTATTTATCTTGTCTCAACAGATGTCAGGCTATTTCAGTGGCTGAACATAATAAAGTTAAACGTTTTTATAGATAACTAGTCGGGAAAAATCCTACAATTTGTATACAAAAATATTAGATTAACATAGTTCGTAAGTTCCCCAAACCGAGTTTAATATTAATATGACCCTTTATGTCAAACAATTTCACAGTACTTTATATTTTAACTGTTAGTTTTGGCTGACACTGTACCGGGTGTCTGATTAAAGCAACTTTTCTAATAATGATAGGACAGTAGACTCGCTAAGCGCCGCAGTAAGCATTTTAAAATTCAGCACAGATTCTTCGATCCGTTTTTTTATAGTAAAAGATCGTCAAGCATACCAAAAAACGTCTATCCTTAATATTTGTACAGGGTGTTTGATTAAGAGAAGTAACCCGCTGTATCTCAGATTTTATTTAAATTCCATCCCATTTTTAAATGTATTTTTTGTAATTAATTGAAATTCAGTATATCATTCAAGATGCATATTGTTTAATTCAAAACTAATGAAAAGGTTAAACTTGTTCACCTTATTCAAAAGATACTCTTCTGGGGCTTTCTTCATGAAACTATTAACTTCTTCTCTTGTCAAAAGGGTGAGTTTGTCTTGGCCAAGGTTCGCCTGACTAAATTAGTAGTAGTAGTAACTGCTTGCCTTTTTAAGAAAGCCGTCAGTTATGGATATTTTGAAATATCAGCTCCTTCTTCTACCTTCAGCATAAACTTGAGCATCGAATATTTTGCCCACATTATCGCAGGATTAATGTTTTTGGAGATATACAAGAAGTATGCCAAATGGATATTCTCATTCAAGCGGTTTTCCACCTTATAGGTTTTTCTCCACTCGTTGGAGTACTGGTATTTCTTCTCATACCGAGTAGAAGACTTCGTAGGCACCAACTTACTGGTTGCTTCAGCATATTTTAGCTCGATTTCTTCCATTTTTTACTGAAAATATCACAAAATACGTACGGGATGACAAACTGTCCAATTTGTTATTTTCGTTTTTACATCACGTTTTTGCATCATTAAGCAACTAAATTAAAAGCTAGACGATAAAACACGAATCGAAACTACGCTAAGACCTACATACAGTTAGGTAATCTAAAATAAAACATTAAAATTTCATTTTTAATACAACACAGTATGAAATAAAACATTGTACGATACACGACCTTGAACTGTCATTAAAATACTCGACTAGAAACATCTAGACCTGTACTTTAATAAGCCATTTCCCGGACTTGTAACGTAAATTACTATTATCAGGCATTGAATTTCCCTTTCAAACGACACTAAGTTTGTCAAAATCCATGAAGCGGAACAAAAGTTATAACAGTTTCATTGAGCGTTCTCACTCACCCCTTCCAGTTATTTTGCAAAAAGTACTGGAGCGATCTAATGATTACGAATATTTCAATTATGTCCTAATCAGACACCTGGTATATACATATAATAATATCGATTAAATGCCCTCCAAACAAAATTATTTTGATGAAATACCAGACACAATCAATTCAACTTAGTAACGGGAAACTGTTGTTGTAAGGTTCATTTGCCCTTTCATTTCTCATCATTGTTCAGCGATAACTTTTTGACAAGTTAGTGGTATATCAAGTGGCTCTAACAAATACGCTTTATGATCGATATTTTTTAATTACTTATTGGTTTATTTTGACAGATTAGGGGAATTTGATATAAGTAACATTTCAGAGTTGATTAACTTTGATGAAACTGGATAAAACTAGGCATGGGCGTGCGCAGACTTTTTTATTAGGAGAGGGCATTGATTCATTTGAGTATGCCTATTAAAAATGATAATTAAGCAATAACGCTGCCTTTTCTGTAACGCAAAAGTCCATTGCAGGCTCATCTAAGACGTAAAACCGAGGTCCCGATTCTATGGATGTTGGGCTCGATAAAAGTCCTTACCACTGGTTGGAAAACTAGTTGGATCGGCAAAATTTTCGGTTAGGGGTAGTGTGCTGCAAATTCTCAACCTATAGATTTTTTAGTCAACTACCCTTCACGTGGCACCATGCCTGGCACAAGAGGATCGCACTCTGAAGTCTCGTACATCAGACGTGTCTTCATCGGTTAAGGGCCATAACGATGCACTGCACCTCGCACCGCACTTAGCAATACTTATGCTATGGTACAATGGTGTGTATAGTGCTTCATTATCTACAAACCGGGAGATTAACTCTCGCAGGAAGATAAGAAAGGAATGGATGAAAAATTATGTTTTTATACCCACGTCTTCGATATAATTTATTTGTTCCTACATTTACGTAGTTTGTAAAGTTAATACGAAATACCAGAGATCATAAGCTGAAATCTTTTATTAATCGATAAGAAATCAAACCTTCTACAAAGGATTTTTTGTAGAAGCTAAGAATATTAAAGGTATAAACATGTCTAGTAAGAATTTGTTGAACTAATTTACGGAATTCGTTTTACAAATGAAAAATGCTCCAAAATCTGACTTCGAACTGTTAAACAAAAAGTTAAGAAAAGCTTTTGCGGAAAACTCGCAAAATAATTTAATTGAGTCGAATAAAATCCCGAAGTTGGGGTTAAGGGTGTGTGGAAAAGTGGTTCATTTAATTCTAGAACTGTTTCTCAGTTTGAAGTTTAGAAATTTGAAATGTTTCAAGTACATATTAAGAATAGACATTTTCACGGTTTACGTTAATTTTAGGCAGATTCAGATGCCAGATTTACATTTTATTCAACTTATTTTTGATTAAATAAAATAAGGGTGTTTAATATGCGACACTGAAAATAATAGTAATATTTATAAAAATAAGGAACTAAACTTTGTAAAGCACTAGTGAAATTTAATTATATCAACCTGATACGTTGGCCAAGACTAATCCAATCAAGTAGTAACATTTAACGCCCACAACAAAACTGCAACTTTATAGTTTAAACAATTGTGGAAAAATGACAAAGCTTTATAGTTAAAATCAACAAATCCCATACATAAAGAGTAATCAAGGCAAAGAATTTGAAAATTCTATCAATAACATCTGACCAAGACCTTTAACAAATCCTATTCCTACACTTGGTTCGACCCATAGGCTTCCATCTTGTCTCATGTTCATGATCCCACGTAAACAACATTCTGCCTTCATCATCTCTGCATAGAAACTATTTACTCAAAACTTTTGAATACGTAAATTTAAAATTATTAACTTCTCTCTTTTCATATATCATAATCGTTTTGGTAACTTCATTAATTAACCGAGAGTTTCATATTTCATAATGGAGTTTAAATGTAAATCTGGGATTCTTGGATGATGTTAGATACGAAAATTTTACTGCAATTATTTGCTTCACTCCAATTTATCATTGTAACGCAGTGTTGGGAAATGTTTGATATAGCTTCGTTACTAAAATATATACAGAATGTATGAACACTGGGGTGGCATTCACTGGTACCTAAAAGGTCTATTGTACCTCTTTTTTACTCAGTTCCTGATGGAAAGTCTTAGAGACTAGTAGCTCACTTAAACTTATTGTCTGCAGGAAAGTTTAGGTAAGTGTCCCTTTTCTATTCAGAAGTCTCCTAGGTGTTCAATCATTCATTCATACTTTTAGGTTGTGCTTAACAGCACAGGCACTTGTGTTGTACAGGATTCTGAATTACTGTGCAATTCGCAAGTATGTGGGTGGAGGTTTCTTCTTCCATGCCACATAATCTACATTCTTCTTCCTTCACTATTTTGATATTTTTGTGGCGCCCAGTGTCCTCTTAGGACACCTGTCAAAACTCTTAGTACAGTCTAACTCTGACTTAGGCATTAATTAGTTCTTACCTGGTTGTAGTTTTCCTTCGATTGTCTTAGCCATACTAGGTCTTTCCAATGGTCAGAACTTCCTTTCGGCGTTACCCAATTATTCCAATATTACATTTGAGCTGATACGGCAATAGGGTCTTAGCTCCAAAATTAACTATTGGTCTCAACATGGATGTGGCAGCTCAGGATCCTTGGGCTACAACCCCACTTTTTCCATGCCAGGCTCCTACACACCATTTGAGCCTTTTTGACTTTGTATATAATATCCTCCTCTCCTCATGTTTGTTCCACAGGAGTGTACTGTCTAGGGACAGTCCTAGATATTTGCTTATTGTCTCAATTCAACCTTACTTCGATTCTATTTAACGGTTTCGAAGTTGAGTTTTCTTTTCTTAGTGAAGGCTATCAATATAGATTTAGTGGGGTTGATGTTTAGTCCCAGCTATTCGTATAGTTCAATCCTCTCTGTACGATTTCACTAGGGGTATTCCTAAATTATCCACCGATGGTTGCTATGACAAGGTCATCGGCATATCTGTCAAACCACACAGGAGTTTGTCAATTCTATTCCTTCTATGTGAAATCCATATTTTGTCTCCAGGTATAAATCCGAAATTCTAAGCGGACAAAATACTGACTGTTGCATAATCCAAAAATATATAAAACTGATGAGTTGACATGACCTTCAAAATGTTAAAAAATTTGTCATTATTTTTTTCTTTCCAGCAATTCGTCTGGAACGACTTCTGTGAAGAGTACATTCCAACGGATCGAAAACACACCTATTATCCTTCAGTAATAACAAACGAACGCCTGTACGAAATAAAAATCTCAGATCTTCCAGTTATCCCATACTTTCCCGTTAATTCTTACTATGAATGGGCCAATTATAGATACTATGGACTCCGGAGCGCCACAGCATACATTTTGGTTTTCGATCTGTCCAATATAGATACTTTTCAATACGTAAGAACACTTAGGGAACAAATTTGTGAATCAAGGAATATGCAGAATGTTCCTTTATTAGTTGTTGGCAATAAGCAAGATCTAATAGTACCTGAGGAAGGTGCTAGTAACAGTTCCAAGCCTGCCATAACGAGTAGTAGCGATGAAAAGCGTAGAGATATAGTAAATTTAGTGAAAAAGCATTGGAAATCTGGTTATATTGAATGTAGCGCTAAATACAATTGGAAAGTAGTAGCTGTATTCAAAGAATTGATCAATATGATTGACAATTTGGGTAGTAGAGATCAGAGTCCGATGTTAGATAATATACAGGAAGCTCTGGATAGGAATAAGTGTATTGTTATTTGATTTGTTTTGAAATTTATTTGTTTCATTTATGAACGTTTGGTGTTTATAACAAAATGGTGAAGTTTCATAGGTACTGATTAGAGAGTGTGTGTGCTGTAAATTGTTAACGCGTAAGACTATTTTTATACTTTGTATGAATTAAAGCTGGTTTATTATTCTTTCTGGTGCTCTTAATAATATAAGACTGCGAATGAGTGACATAATATCATTTCAGAAAATCGTCTTTCAAACGCAATTTGCAAGAAATTTAATGACAAATATCGTATATAACAATTTAAAAACATTTATGAAAAATTCTATTAACATCCCCATTTTTCCATATTGTGTTCTTGTTTTGTGGCCAGCAACACCCTTTTACAATTAATAACAATACCTAAGTTGAGTTGTTGACTTAGGAGCAATGAATTTAGTGGCGAAGTGACACTTCGGCACGCGTGCTAGGACAATGACGTTTAAACGTGTCTTCTGTAGTTCGAACCAACGAAATGGATAGACGCGAAAAACAAAAAAAATCATCCTATCCGATTATAACGTCTTTGGACATAAAACTTAGATTTGGAATCTACATAAGATAAATCAGTCGTTCCAGCTCAAGAAGTTTTTGCTCTTGATTATATTTTCAGAATATCTCTTTAAAATACAGACATAACTCCAATAAACTATTTCATAAGTTTCCTTTTCTTTTTAAGAAGTTTTAATAACACGAAATCATTCATTTAAATAATTGCATTCATTCATACTTAAGACCGCGGAATGAATCTATCAGGAAAACAAAATGTCCTACTTTATAAAAATGTTCAACGTTTAATAAACCAGCTTTTAGTCTTTGAATAAAAGTCTCATCATTTTGACCCCTGATACAAAAAAAAGAGAACTAGCAATAACCTGGGGGCATCTACCTATACTTTTATTTAGTTATTTAGCAATAATACATATGTTTCGACAATCTTTCGATACAAAATTAAAACCCAGATACAGATTAGTTACACTGGATTTAACCGTAAATGCAGTGCAGTGCAGTACCAGTTCTTTTCGGTGAATGTGAAATATTTTCCTAATTTTGTATTCGAGATTTCTTAGATTATTTTGTGCTGGATCTTATTTAGTACCATCGTTCGTAAAATGGATTCTCTCTAAAGTAATATGTCGGCTGACAGTCTAATATGGATGCAGGTTAACTCTTAATGTTAGAAATGAAACTGTTTCTATTTAATTCCACAATTTAATGAAAAATTATATTGAATATTTTATACCAGTTAATTTTAGCCAATCAGATGCCTGCATTTTGACATGTTGGTATGACAATAACCCAATTTCTTCGTAAATTTCCCTGCGTAGAAGGAAATTAATAAGTGGAAATTTCCCTCTGGCTTGACAGCTGACATAAACAAATAAAATTATCATTTATTTCTTATGCGTTATTATTTTTAATTCTTTTAATACTTTCCCTTGTTTCTAGTAGTAGGAAAAGTATAGGGACTAATATTTATTTCAGATTATTATTTAAACCTTGTTTTACTAGAGCATAGGGAAATTACAATATTTCACATCAAATCCAAGGTTAATAAATGAAGGATGGATATGTCACCTAAGTTTGTCACCAATTTAATTTCTATTTTAAAAAAGTTTTGGTATAAAATTTTCTTACCGAATCTCCCTGGAGCATGAATTAATATTCCGGAAAATTTCTTCGGCTGCGAATTTTTTAAGAAAATACGCACTTCGAAAAAATTTCCGGATATAATTCGTGCTCTAGGGAGATTATAAGTGATAATTATTTCGATATTGACATATCATCGTCAGAATGACAGAAGTTACTTTCGATGTGGTTAATATGTGCAGATTACACAAATTAAAGACCCAATCAGTAAATTCAATGTTGATTCTTGTACCTACTGTATCAAGTACCTACTGTTGTACTGGAGACACGTTCCAAAACAGGAACACAGCAAACTCCTGGTCAAAAAACCATCGGAGACGCTGACTAATGAAATATTAAACCTCAGCAGGGGCCAGATAAAGAAAGTGACGGGTTTACTCACCGGTGACTGTACCCTAAGAAAGCACATGGATATCGTGCATGAAAGAGGAGGAAACAGCTTCTCACATTATTATCTTCGATTGTGAAGCATTGTCTCATTGGAGATATAGACTCCTAGGACTAGAGCATGCAAGGGAGGATTTCTCCAACAATGACCTAATGAAAAGGATATTGAGCCTGATAAGGGCTACTGGTCTCTTCACATAAACGGCACAATCAAGAATATAAAAAGCTTAAGGATGAGGTGTCTGGGAATCTAATCCTCTGACTGGTGGCGCAAAAACTCAGAAGTGAAATTTTTCGCAACTTGCGAACAAATTTTTCCTTACAGATTTTCATTTTGTACACATTGTCACTATATTCTCTATTTTGCTTGTTAAATAGGAACTACAATAAAACTTCATCCATTGCGCTCGAATTTGTACCCACGCAAAATATCTTCCCTGTGAGTAAGCGTGCCATCACTGCCATCTAATGTGTATGCTCGTCTTTGTTTCAATGGCTGTAGTTTTTTTCGATAATGCGTGAGCGACCTAACTGGGGCTGAGTGAAGATTCCCAAGAGAACAGATATTTTGTCTTTGTTACTGCAGTGACAGAGTAGTCAAGCAAAATAAAGGCAAAATATGTGTTCTCTCGGAAAGCTCTACTCCCTAAAGCCAAGAATACACCCCCTGATCTGATCTGATAAGTTGGGAGGGTAGGATAAATCCCACAGCACCTAGGCCTCATTAGGCTATTTGTGCATTCTCCTGTTCTAGTTTTAGGATAGCTGTGGTTTGTTGTAATTTTGGACCCCAAATCACGGCTCCGTAGGTTAGCATGGGTCTTATGATGGCCGCATATAGATCCAGGTGATGATCTTAGGGGATAATCACCAAGTCTGAACCACGGTCCGGCGGATTTTTTCATAAGAAAATATAAAATATACTCTATTTACTCTATTCAAAAGTGAGCGACCTATAGTGAGAGTCAAGTTCGCAGACGGTTTGCTGTTCTTTACCTTACTTAGATAGAGCCACCGTGCGTTGGGCCTCTGGGACCCTTGCGGTAACTTGTGCACAAGCGTTTTGTACCTATTGAAATTGAGGAATTCAAAATTATTTCTTGACGATTTTTTTGTTTTTCATCATTTTCTACATTTTTCTCTGATAATAATTATAATAGCATTTATTACCCAACATATTTTACAATCCCTTTAAAGGGCAATACGTACACTCCAACCGGTATCTCGTGAAATGAGGTGACGATACGCCGTAACAAATTTGAAAGTGGGGATCCAGCAAAGCCAATCGTGCGGTAGACGTTATGCAGTGGGCAGCTCGATATTTTTACACTGTTGCATTGTTTCATTTACTCGCATTATGTATTTTGAAACGTTAAATACTTACCAGTAATTAAGTTTTCCAAGTAGGATCTTTTAAAATGAAAGTCCCTTATATAATTGTATTGTAATGACATCATAATTTTATTCTGTATTGTTTGGTAAATATATTTTAATCAAATCATTATTTTTGTTTTCCTTCCATTCTACACAAAGTTTTTGACCTGATTATGGATCTACAAGTCATGTAGAGCTTTTTATCGAGAATAATTTTTTTGTGAAATATGAGATAAACTTTCTCTCCCTTTGTATAAAACTTTTTGGAACACACTGTATATCATACCTAAACAAAAAACATTCCCTCGTCCTTTTAGTAATTAAATTGTTGTGTCAATTATTCGAAACTCATTTCTCTAAATATCATACTAAAAAATACCCAACATTACTGTGATCATTCACATATTGACAACATTGTATAAATTTTAATATCTAATGTTCGGGAAAATTCCATCCCAGTCTGGCCGAATACGTTCTCTCTCTGCGTACTGGAAGCTCCGCCTTGTCACGAGATACCAGTTTACCTGTACATGTATGTTTAGGTAAAATATAGAAATATACGAATAAAAACGATAAAAACAGTACCTAATACGAGTGATATAAAAAATAATATACAGAATAAAAAATAAAATACAAGTAAAATACAAACAGAGCAAAGTTAAATATTACATATTACCTGCTACAAGTTTAATGTGATTGATACTGTGAAAAAACAAATCGCATCACTGCAAACTTTATTGAAATTACTGCACATATTAAATACAGGTGATCTCAATAAGAGATTAGTTCTCGCTTTATTATTGTAATTTAATAATAGGCTTGGCCTATTATTAAATTGAGGCACGTTGAAATTTAGCAACTCCAGCAAACTTGGACAGTCAATAATACAATGTACAAGCTTGAAGAGACATGACAGAGAAGCAAGAAACCTTCGGAACTCAAGACTCTCGATATTAAAGTTTTCAAGTAAAAATCATATTGAATACCTCGTTATAGGTAGGTACCATTAACTTTGAAAGCCAAGTACCTACTTCTTTGATATATGGACGCTGTAATGAGGACTGATTGTAACTGTATAGTCGCCATACAGTTTTGTTGTTGTTATTATCGTGACAGAGGTTATTTTAATAATAAAAAACCTTAAATCTTATTACAGTTTCCTGTAATATTGTCGTATTTAATAGAGTGAATGTATCAACAGATTGCAAACCAGAAAGGTTGGTTTTAAAATATCTTGTAGATATACCAACCCCGTTTGACTTTTGGGGTGTAATTCAATATCCGGCGGTGCATATTGCACGGGAAGTAGTTGTTGCTCCTTAGTTGAACGGCCACTGTTTTTGAAAAATATTATTTTTCAAAAAATTCATAGAGTGTTGAATATTTATAATTATTCCTTTCGCCATCTGTTGAATAAAAAACCTTTTTAAAATTATTTCGTGTGCGTCAATAGCAGCGCCATATTGTAAAAGTAAGATTCGACTTCAAATCAGTAGCGTAACGTTTTCACATTTTGTAGGTTAACACAAAATTAGAATATTAAAAATTTATTATCATATGTTTAGTTTAAATAAAACATTTGGGAATTCTTCGAAGCTTTTCGAGATAGTTTCACATACAATAGACACTGGTATATGAAAATACTTAGTATCGTTAAAATATTTATACTTTCAATTAACGATTGGCGATGTTCGATGAAATCGTTTGTAACGCCAATGGCATGAAACGGTCGTTACAAGCCGACATAGAAAAACAAGACCGATTTTGATTTCTGCGCAAGACAGTTGTCAAACTTCAGGTGGCTGCTTCTAATGTGAAACGAAGTCTATAAATATGTTTAATCATTTCTCAAAATTTTATTTGTGGTGGAATGTACAACAAGTCTATTTATGAAATAAAATTATTGGAGCCTTTTATTTTTTTCTTTCACTAATATTTTTTTATCCAAATTCCACCAGATAACAAGGTCCTAAAAACTGGCTTTGTTATCTCCCAAATTTAAAGTCAGTTGGACAAGAACCTTCAAAATTTTCAATTATATTTTTTTAACATTCAATACTCCAGTTTAGTGTTTCACAATCATCTTACAGACGTCGACCATTTCGTTTGTCTGGTTCTCATGTATATAATATTTTTTATATCAATTTCGACTAGGTATATCTGGATTGACTAATCTGTATGTGTGTTTAAATTTTGAACATTTGTTTAACATACCTACGCGCAAAACGTAACTGTGGTTGTGAAATATTAGGTTATTGCCATATATTTGTAGCTATTATGAAAATTAATAAATTCTGAAATTACAACGTTTTTTTGTTTTTCTCCGTATTTTAAAAACCCGGCAAAACTCTAATGAATTCAAGGTTTTTATAATATTAATAAGAAAAACAAAAGTTGGAAGCAGATGGGACAGTTTCAACTGACTTTCGACGTTGAATTTCGAATTCAATGGATTCTATTCAAATTAATTTTCTGAATAATTAATTATCACTATACAAACAAAATTTGATACATACAATCAATTTAACTGTGAGATGTGTTTCTAAAAAATTTAACAAATTTTGTCATTGGATTTAAAATTCTCTTTTTCAGAATATTTATGCGAAATTTCATTCGTCATCACGTCTGCAATAACATTATAAAGCTACTCATAATTATTACAATATAATTATTAACGACAAAAAAACAAGACCAGCCGTCTTATACTTAATGGACAGGGAAATTTTCAGCTTACGGGCAGTATATAAATATTATTCTATGCTTACGGGTTGGCAAAACTTCAAGACGTTGTCAGATCAATCGGAAAAATTCAGGAGTTTTGACATAAACACAATTGAGGTTAGGTTGAGTATGCCATTTATTCTTATTGTCATAATCATTTTTTCAAGGTTGGGAAAATAGTTATTTTCATTAATAATTAATTAGGCAAATCTGCAGAGTAGTTAAACGCATTAGAATTCCCAAGAAATGGAACAGTAAATGCCGAGAGATGGTTATATCCTTGATGATAATGCTACAATGGAGCTTGCTTACTTCGACATGAGACGTGAGTATTTAGGTACTTTAATTATTATTATTAATACAAATGATACATTTTATTTAAATCTATAAAGTTCAAGGTTTTTAATGACGGGTTAGTTTATTAAAACTTGTGATATTCTTTTATATAGGTATTAAATTATATTATATTTGAATTTCCTCAAGATGTTTGATGCTTTGATTCATTTTTTCCAGTTTTCTCTGGTTCTAGAGTTTGTCATTTAAGTCTACATGTAAAATAAATAAATAATCAAATGTTCATTTAGATATAGAATGATTGGTTTTACAGTTTCTTGTTTTTATCCACATTTAAATAATTATGGCTTACGAAGTACAGGCGAATGAAAAAGAAGAACTGTTACATCGACTTTTCCAGCTTCCTTTGAATAAAGAAAAAATCTTCATACTGGCAACATCACAAAATTTAGCAAGGTCATCTTCTTTTTATCGTAAATAAACGGTATTCTGTGCGCACTCGTAACTTACAGATTTTCGCCGGTCATAAGTATTTACGAACGCTGCGAATTGTCATAATAGAATGGAAATTGACAAAAATACAAGTTAAATTGTGAATTGTAAAATGAACCAAAATATCAATTTACTGTACAGACTAGGTAGGTACTGTTGATAAAAGAAGAATATAAAAGGTAATTATATAATACTTAACAATTTATCTAATTTGTTATTGCACATAACCTATTTTTTTAGGAATCATCTTGTTCCAGGCTGCAATATACTTACAATACCTATTCATATTGCATTCCTAATTTCATTTCAATTGGCAAGGTCTCTTTAAAAGTATTCATAATGAGTAAGCCTTCATAATAGGTTAAATCCAAATTGCCGGTTATAGTTCCTTTTCCCCAACACAATTTCAAATCTCGGTAGCTCAGTCTTCCAACTCATTCAGAGATTCCAAGCTCTGGCCTGGAACAGTTTCTCTACTCTGTTCAACAATTTTTCGAAATTTTGCTTTTGTCTGTTACTCCCAGTCTTGGACTCGCTAAGAAATGATGAATATTTAATTATAAAGCCCAACTTGTTATTAAATGGAACATCTTTGTTTTTGTCAAATCTAGCTACTTGCAAACTGTAAATTAGATTATATGTAATAATCAGTCTTGAGCTGAGAGTGTAGAGTAAATAAACTTTTCTTATTGAACAGAGAAAGTAAATGCATGTCTGACAATGTACATAATAAGTAATAATTAGATTATAATAAATTATTGAACTTTTAACTAAATAATGAAGAAGTTCCATATCGTAAGCACATAATATATACATAGTAATATTGTAATGTTTATTGAGAAACAAACCTTTTTCCATTCTTCTACTGTCAAAGTTAGCAGGCATTCAATTTATTTTTCACTTCTCCCCACTTTTTGGTTAAATAATTTTAACCCAATGTTGGGTTAACAGTTCCAGTTCTAAGAACTTAATCATTTACTGGTTATTTCTCTTTTACATTTTAAAAATAATTTGGTAGGTTAATTTTGGAAGCAAGTTAAATAACTTAAAATAGAACAATTCTATAGTCTGATTTTTGTGAATATTAACATTTGAGATACATTGTTGATTCATTTTAAGCTATACCTCTTAGGTACTTACGGTTAACTCTTAAGTTACAATTTAACGATTGTACGAGAACGTAACACGGAATTGCAGTATAAATATGGGAGTAGAACAAAATAAGCCTACAGGGATTAAAGCTGCCGGTATGTAACAGCTCCCAAAAAATAAATTAAAAGTCATTTGCATTTGCTATATTCATTTCTATATAATTTACATAAAAAATACATAACATTACGAAAATGGCACATTAGCATTATTCTCTTACAAAATTATATATATAAACAATAATAAGAAGTATCCAGTTTTCCTAAACATGCAAAACAACAAACTTTTCAATTCATATTCTAACAAAAGATAGAAAGTGGAGTGCAGAATCACGCTAAGTTAGGTAAACAGCTTAACTGGTATAGCAAATGAGAACATTGAATAGCATTATTAATTCATGGAAAACAAGCTTGAACAATCCATTTAACTTGAACAAAAGATAACTAGGTATGTATTCATTAAAAATTCGAACTTCTAACAAAACAAACGTGAGTTGCAAATGCGTTGTAGTTTCCCAAACAAACAGATCAATATTTACTTATATATATATATATATATATATATATACATCTTTCTATCAAAGTCAGTCCACTAGACTTATGCTACAAAACCGATCCATCGATTTCTGACAGAAATAGATGTGTATATATACCAAATTTAGATTTAGGTGACATATGAGGTAATGATTTATGAAATATATACGCAACTAAGTCTGGAAATAAAAGATTTACAAAAAATTTATATACGCCTAAAAATTCCTAACAATTCTGAGCCCAACCGTATATTCATACAGACCCGATCCAAATTGTATAACTATATGTACCAATACGGTAGAAGCCGAGCCAAGCAATGTTGCCGCATAAAAGAATGCACATAATGTGGAGACTTTTAATAAAATTATTCATTTGAACGCTTTTGTGGTATAAAATCATTTTCACGGTAACGTCTACAAAATTCCCACCTGAAAATTTCGAATAAAAAGTAGTTAATATGGGTCGTACAAATTGTATATTATTATAACACAGCTGATATTAGGGAGAACTTATTTAACGGTAAAAAACAATATAATTAAAAATAAACTCTTCAATAAAAAATTACCAAAAATGAAGTTTCTTTTATCAGCGCTAGCTTTTGGAATAACGGATGAAATGTTACTACAGACGTACAGACAGACAAAATAAAAACACATTTAATGTCATCTATGGGTCAAGAGCTTTCATTTAACACCAATATTGTACCGCAAATTTTTGTAATAACGGAGGAAATGTGATTTCAGACAGACAGACGGACAAAATAAAAAAAACTTTGTCATCTGTGGGTAAAGAGCTTTCATTTGACGTCAATATTGTAGCGCTAGTTTTTGTAGTAACGGAGGAAATGTGATTACAGACAGACAGATGGACAGACGGACAAAATAAAAAAACTTTATTGTCATCTGTGGGTGAAGAGCTTTCATTTGACGTCAATATTGAAGCGCTAGTTTTTGTAATAACGGAGGAAATGTGATTACGGACAGACAGACGGACAAAATAAAAAACCTTTAATGTCATCGATGGTGGTTGGAAAATCTAAATTTAATAGTTAAACTTAATTAAAAAATGGAGTAAGCTTAAAACAAAGACTGGCAAAGTTTCCTAAGATTATACTGAAAATCATCTAAATTTTCGAGAAATTGAATATACAAAATATTTCCCTCTTTTGGGCTCCATCCTGGAATTTCTGTATATGTAATGTATATTATATATTATTCATACAAATTGAGTCCATTAGACAAAACATGTTAATCCAATTTAGCTATCAAATTCTGACCGAATATTAATTTTTCAAAACAAAAAAAAATTATTTATACAAAATTATCTGTAGATTTTGAAAATAAATATAAATACACATGTAAAAGAATTTGATCTAAATAATAGTTATTTGTTTAAAAAGGCAGAAAGTTATACTAGTAGTACAAGCCAATCTATGTTGTGAACTTAGACGAGCCAAGTTGAATATACAATAATTCTTTCTCTGATTTGACAAATAATTATTTTTTCAAAAAATATTCCTGTTTTGAGCTCTATCTGGGAACTACTGTATATGTAATATATATAGGTACTATAATATATCCATCATACAAAGTAAGTCTATTAGACAAAATATGTTATTCCGAGCCATCAAATTTTGTACCAATATCAATGCTTCAAGAAAAATATGTTTTATAAAAAATTATCTTCAAATTACTACATACTAGTAAACTTTTTTGCATTAGATTTTATCGAAGAATTATTTATTCTTTATAAAAAGTTTCGCTTATCCCAAAATACCCTTCACCATACTTTAAATAGTCATACAGGATGCCAAAAAAATCGGAAAACCTGGATTATGTCAAAAGTGAAATTACCTTATTTTTAAGTATAATAAAAATATCTTGAAATAATATGCTCAGATACAAAGTTTTCTGATTTTTCTGGTACCCTGTATTACAATTTTAAGTATAGTTAATGATGATATAGAATAAGCAAACCTTTTTTGAAGTGTCTTTTTTCGATAAAATCTAAAACAAAAAATTTACAAGTATTTGTAGTTATTTCCGTCCAGGGACACATTGTGGGGATATATTTTAAATTAAATTAAAAACAATTCATTTTAATCAATATTTTCATTTAACATGACGGTTTTTGTAAAGATATTTTATTTTAATTGATTATCAAGAACATTAAAAATAAAACTTTTCAACAAAACTTCCTCGTTTTATTTAAAAATTGCTTTTTAAATAAAACGTAGAAGTTTTGTTGAAAAGTTTTATTTTTAATGTTCTTAGTAAGATGGATTTTCACAAAGTAAAGGTTAATACAATAAATTTCATCAATTGATTATAATTATTGTTGCGGAAGTTGTTAAAAAAAACAAGACATATCAGTAAAAAAAAATGTATTAAAATATATCAACAAAGTAACACAAAGGAAAACAAAACTATAAAAAATTATAAAATACAACATAAATCTCTTTTTTATCCTAGGTCAAGTGAATTATTTAAAAAGAGTGAACATTTGCTAGATCGTATTTTAAACATTAAAATATGAAAAACTAATACATTTCTATCCGATTTTCTTTTATTTTCAAATCATAGGTTATTTTTTACATAAGAGTTTCGCGTATTAGAATTTATTATAACTGTGCGTTAACCTTCAAAACAATTAAAAATCTGAAAAGCACACGTTATTTTTCCTACTCATAAAATTATTTGCATCAATTAACCGGTCAGTTAAATGTAAAATAGTAAAATATTTCAAATAATTTTGTAATAACTAAAAAAATTAAAAAACTCTTCTGGAAATTATTCAGACCTTCTATAATTCAACTTTAAAAGTCAATTTTTAATTTTCCGGTGTACATATTATATATAACTGCTTTAATACTGGTCCATTTTTTATTACCAAATTCTTCTGGATATGTATTCATTAACTCATCAACTTCATTTTGTTTAGGCGGTTTTTTATTTCTAATATGTTCAGCAAAAAATTCTGCTAATATTTTTTTCTGGCTTTTTGTCCAAGCGGTTCTGATAAGGGTTTTTTTATTTTTTTTTTTAATTTTTGCATTGATGTTGATGGAGTTCCATTATCAAATTTTTCTGATGAAGTTGATGGAATTTCATTTTCTAATTTATCTGATGAAGTTGATGGAATTTCATTTTCTAATTTATCTGATGAAGTTGATGGAATTTCGTTATGTTCAGTGTCATCTTTTAACTCCAATTTTTTAGTAAATATATCTTCTGGTTCTTCTTCTGTAATTATGTTTAAATCTAAGTCAATATCATCTAACTTTACTCCTTTATACTGTTCTATTCCACCTTCTTTCATTAATAGTAATAACTTTGATACTTTAGCAGTTTGGAACATATTGTCTGGAACCTAACCTAACCTAACCTAACCTAACCTAACCTAACCTAACCTAACCTAACCTAACCTAACCTAACCTAACCTAACCTAACCTAACCTAACCTAACCTAACCTAACCTAACCTAACCTAACCTAACCTAACCTAACCTAACCTAACCTAACCTAACCTAACCTAACCTAACCTAACCTAACCTAACCTAACCTAACCTAACCTAACCTAACCTAACCTAACCTAACCTAACCTAACCTAGAAATCGGTTTGTCTGTCTGTCTGTCTGTCTGTCTGTAATCACATTTCCTCCGTTATTACAAAAGCTAGCGCTACAATATTGATATCAAATTAAATCTCTTGACCCATAGGTTAGTAAGGAGTTTTATATCACTTATGGGTGAAAGCAATAAAGTCGTTCGACTTTTCCCGGCCGAATATTTAACCTAGTCTTAAATTTTGATTATATGTATTACTAATTAACCAATATTTAAATAAAAATAAAAAAATTATTAACCTTTATGTTAATTGTTTTAATTTCAATTTATAATAATGTATTCATCATTTGTTGTTCTTTTGTATATTAGTACAGGTGGTAGAAAAAATAAAGTAATTTACTCGTCAAAAACAATTTTTTGATACTCGTACTCGGTAAATTGTCCTTTCGCTTCAAGATATATTCCTTTCGCTACTCAAAAATAATATTTTATTTCTACAGATAACGAGCGCTGTTGCCAAATGTTTTGGTTTGGGATTGTGCGGTTAAAAGAGTATACAAATGGACACACAAGCGCTCGTATATCATTTTGTACGGATTTCTTTGGAACCAACAAATACATTCTTTGTACAAAGTGGAGCCACTTATTTTCAAATTTGTCTTCCACTTTTTGGCTATGTAAAGCTCATAGTTTGTATCATTTGCGGTAGATGATATCATAGACTTCCATTTTCTTTCACTTTAGGTGAAAAAATAAGGCATATTAGGTAAGAAAAATGCGATAAACCAACCCGAGCCACATATATGGCTCGGGACTGTTTTGCTGGCTCGGGATTGTGCATTCATCTTACTATCTCTGGACTGACTTTGTACGGAAGCTGAATATATATATATATATATATATATATATATATATATATTTATTTATAGGCATTGATGGCATCCCCCCATGTTAAAAATACGTCTGCAGTGACTTCCACGTCTCCGTGGCATCCGATATACGGACGCCACGGGGATTTTCGATGAATCCCATCGCAAATGGAAGGATCCTAGCCCTACTATCTCTCTGCAAAATATTGAAAGGATGCCAAATCGGTCTATTTTTGTATATTTCTATACATGGCAGTTCAAGCAGTGGCCGCAAAGACCGCCACTTTCGCGAGCTGTATACTCCGGGATCCATTCAAAGGTGATGGTGGCATCAACAGATATGTTTATTTATTTTAGGTATCTGGTTGCTTCCGTATATTCCATTTTCGGTTCGATGGCATCCATTGCACGGTTGTCAGCTCTTACGCTTGCTAATGATTTAGGGATATGTTATTTCTACAGATTTTGTCATATACACAATTAAGGAGACCTTTGTGACTTTCTTCCGAGTAATTGAAATAGGAGATATTCATTGCATATTTGAAAAGGTGAATAATATTCGTATATTATGTGAAGTTATTCGGTCTCTTTTCTAAACTGTTTAACAGGTCCAGTTTCGTGTCGTGGTAGTCGTATTTTTCATAAGACGGTAGAGGAACTTTTTCAGGCATACTATATAAATAAGTAGTAAAATTGATCTATTTTATTTCATTGTACTACTTTTGATTTTAGCGTTCTCTAGCGGACTGAAAAAAAAACGGTTACCATTATATATTGTGGCACTTTATTTGAAAGCTGATTTTATTAGTAATTTAATGCGTAGCATTAATTTGTTATTTTGGGTGATTAAAGTTAAATTAGTTACCTACATTGTGACCCATTTAGATTGGAAACACTTCTATAAAATATTGAGATATTAACCGATTTCAACTATTTTTTTTAAATGTCAAGTACTAAAAGACTACTTTGGGATTAGCGATTTTTTACTAAGAAAAAAATTAATACGCCGTTGGATTCAGAGTGCTCCCTTACATTTTAAATTTTGTCCCAAAGTAGATCTTTTGTTACTTGACATTTAAAAAAAAATAATAACTTCATAATAACCTTTCATGATATATTTGCGTGTACTAAGACTAAATTTCCATATCTCAATGGGTTATCGATAAATGGAAGATAAACTGTTAAGACGGAACATTTTAAACATTTAAACTGAGCATTTCCGGACTCATGTTTATATGAACTTTTTTCATATTTTTAGATGTAGAATCTGCCATTAAATTTTCTTCATAACATTCTCTCAACACCCTGTAGGCATAATCAAATTTGTAAAATATTTAGTGATATACAGGGAAAATAAGACATTGCACAGTCACACAAAATGGTTTCAACGACCCTAAAAACATATGGTAAACATGTACTGACCTCCACAGCCACAAAAATAATTTTTGATTATTTGGCTGTGTAATGTTATATTTTCGCTGTATACCAAAAAATATTTTAGAAATTTAAATATTTGATTACTGGTATGTTGCCAACTTTTTCAGGCATACTTTATAAATAAGTAGTAAATTTGATCTATTTTATTTCATTGTATTACTTTTGATTTCAGCGTCCTCTAGAGGAATAAAAAAGACGGTTACCATTATAAAGTGTGGCACTTTATTTGAGAGCTGATTTTATTAGTAATTTAATGCGTAGCATATATTTCTTATTTTGGGTGATTAAAGTTAAATTGATTACCTACAGTGTGACCCATTTAGATTGGAAACACCCCTGTTAAATATTAAGATATTAACCGATTTCAACCATTTTTTTAATTTTCAAGTAATAAAAGACTACTTTGTGATTAACGATTTTTTACTAAAAAAAACTTAATACGCCGTTGGATGCAGAGTGCTCTCTAACATTTTAAATTATGTCCCAAAGTAGATCTTTTGTTACTTGATATTTAAGAAATAATAATAACTTCAAATTTCACAGGGGTGATTCTTATCTAAATGGGCCACACTGTATGTATTTCTTAACATACAAATATTTAAGTTCACATTTCATTAAATTATGTTTTGTCATGTTGGGCTTCGATTACTAATAAAATTCGCTTTCAAATGAAGTGTCAGAATTTAAAAATTTATTGTAAACAGTTCTTTATCTCTCTAGAGGCGCTAAATTTAAAAATAGAGCAATTAACAGTTGTAATGCTAAATTCCTCATAAAATTACCTTTTTAATGATGTGTCGTTTTTGGTACATTCCCTATTTAAATTGTATTGATTAGAGAATCGGTGGGGAGGAAAATGAATTTATGATGAAAAGCTCCCCTTAGAATAAAAATCGATTTGTTTAGGAGTTTTTTTTTTATTTTTTTGTTTAAAATGTTCAAAATGGAAGGTATACTAGAAAATGGACTGGAGTTGAACTTAAACAATGACAGAGGATAGAAATATACAATGTAATCATAAAGTGAATCCTTCTTTTCTAACTGTATTTAACTGTGTGTAGTAAAATTAACTGAAAAAAAAAACAAAAAAATACAGTTAAAAAGAACTTTTAACTTTGAAATCATCCTGTATATCCCACAGACACCGTCTAAAGAACCGACATTTTGTAACCATTTCTGAAATTTCAAATTTTTACTTTTTTTTATCAAGAGGAAGTAATATCTGATTTATATTTTAAATTCATTTAAATCGCTTGAGAAATATAAATCAAATATTAAGTCGGGAAGTAACTTCTTCTTAATAGAAAAAATTTTGAAGTTGAAATTTCAGGAATAGTTACATTATGTCCATTATTTAATTTTTTGAAAAGCCAGTTTCTTAAAAAATAGTATATTAAAAAAATTAGTTTTATCTCGGCGAATCAGCTTAAATTAAAAAAATTGTAAGAATAAAAATTAATATAGTTTCGTGTAATATGTGTTTAAAAATCATTTGAATCGCTGGAAAATATAAATCAAATATTATGTAGGAGTGGGTATTACTTCCACTTATTACCAGATTTCGCTGGCAAAGGCATATTATATCTTTTTTTAACACATACAAATACGTGAAAAAGACTAGATGATTCAAATAGTCATTTACAATTATGGAAGGCATGAAGACAATTCTATGTATATGTTCTGTATATTGGATGCCACGAAAGGCGTACATTTTACTGGGCAGGTTTCTACCAGACCCTTTTATTATATATTCTAGTTATAATTTAAAAAACACTCGTATATTAGGATTCTCTATTAATTTATATTTGTTCAAAATTTCAATTTAATTTATGTTAAAATATTCAACTTTCAATGTTTAATTATGAAATGTATATAAAGTCCTTACACAGCTGGGCCTAAGAGGAATATATACCCTAACCTAGTATGGAAATAATTCTTTTGGTCCCTATCTGACACAACGAAAAAATTTGACAACTAGACAATCGATAATATTTTGAAGTTTAAGACTACAAAACTTTGTTGTCTAATTTTATTAAGGTCCATTCATAGTAGATCACACCTCTGGTAAAATGTGAAATAAAATATTTTATTTATGACATTCTAACGATATGTAGTCCACTAGAAATGGAATCCAGTGAAGTGCACGTTCCAGGAACGGTTTTTATTGGGATAGCGCTTTTTTTTCGCTTATTTTTGAAATTTTGTTAATAAAAACGCATTTGTTGTTACTTTTTTTGTGTATGATTATTTTTGTTTCCAAAATATTATGTATAACTCAGTTTGGTGATTTTGTGTACTGAAGTGTGTATCGATTAACATAAAATAAAATTCAATGGGATTCGACAAAAATAATAATAATAACAAGAGCCCAATAATAAAAGACGAAAAATCAAAGAAAGTGCTTTAATACAACTAAATGCAGGGAAATGTGAAGCTAGTATTTCAGCCGAATGTAGTCAAATTTGGTTACCAATATAAGAAAGATAAATTTCCAATAATCAATTACCTGCGTTATCAGGATAGCATCATAAGTTTTTATCCAGGTTTTCTTATGATTTATCTTTGGAATGGTTGTTAATCGATACACACTTCAATACACAAAATCACCAAACTAAGTTATACATATTTTGAAAACAAAAATAATCATACACAAAAAAAGTAACAACAAACGCGTTTTTATTAACAAGATTTCCAAAATAAGCGAAAAAAAAGCGCTATCCCAATAAAAACCGTTCCTGGAACGTGCACTTCACTGGATTCCATTTCTAGTGGACTACATATCGTTAGAATGTTATAAAATGAAATATTTTATTTCACATTTTACCAGAAAAAAGTATTATCTAATGTTATGTTCAGTTCTTTTATCGTATTCACTTGATAAATTAAAAGTGCAAATTGAATAATTGAAAATTTAATTTGTACCTATGTAGAAGATCGATTCAATATTAAAAAATAAAGTCTTAACTCTTAACCCTCGGATTCAAGTTAATGATTTTATTTATTTGTTCCTAATATAAAATATTGTGGATGCCAAGCCAACCTTTATGTATACATGGAAGTAGCTCAGTATTTCTGTTTTTTTACAAAAACTAGTAATATTTCACGCAATTCCAACCGAACAATGTTGTCAAACTTACAGAGGCCACTAAAGTCGCTATAAGTATCTTGAAATTCTTCTTAATATACATGGTGTATATTGGGAGGATGCCAACAAGGGTCATATCTATACGGAAGCCACGAACGACTACAATGCAATATATATATATATATATTTGATTTTATAATGAGTAGATAACTTCTTACTTGCGTTAATTTATTTGAAGATTTTATTTTACATAATATACTAGGAAAAATAATAAGCTACCTCCACTTGTATGGTTTTAATTAACATGTATATCTGGTATATCAAAATAGTTTGGAATTTTAGATTAAAATTGTCATATTTATACAAAAATTTATAAAAATACCAATAGGGCAAGTCCACGTGATGTCATGCCCTGAGGAATCTGACATGTAACATACTACATCTGATGATAAGCAAGCGTTCTTTGCTCAACACGTGGTTCTTAATAGTTATTTGATTTTGGTTTAATGCTAGGTATTTAAAAAGGTATATGACTATTTATAATAAAAAGGATCATTAAATAAATACAAAACAACCAAATTACAAATCTAACCAAATAGTTGTTTTCCTCAGGGATATTGTCAACTGTCAGTGGGTGGACATGCCCTATACCTTGTTTCGTAATTATTGCTGGAAGAATTAAATTGAAACAAGTATTAAACCGTGAGGCCCTAAGCCGCGCAAATATCAAACTCCGTCCACTTCGATTTAATGGTCTAAGTAGACTGCCTACACCGGAAATATCACACACACGTGTAGATTCTAGGACCCCAAATATTAGCTGCTAACTCCTCAAATGTCTAGTACGTCGACACACAATTTTTGACCTTTGTCAAGACAGCCAGCAAACACACTTGCTCGCGCTATTTTTTCCATGATACTTCTTCTTTTCGAATTGAGTAAAACACATACTTCTCAGTCTACGGGTCTAGTAGGTTGTCGGCAACTACATGAAGTGGTTGACAAATGCCTTGGGCTCTTATCATGTGAAAATTTACACTTTAATATAAAAACTATGAACCAACCTACTGGATTCAGTATTCAGTCTTTAAACATTGCTAAACAATACAACCTTTATTATATAATGCACATGACATTTGCTTAAGGCAACGATTACAGGAAATATTCTTGACATAATTAAACAACCTTTTTTTTATAACAAATATATAAAAATATCACACCATATATTTGTAAAAATAATTTTCCTACAACCACCACCGCTTTTCTACACAAATTTTTGAAAAATAAAAATATTTATAACTTTCAAATACAAAAATTATTTCTTTTTGATGACCTGCTACATTTTATATATAGGATTTAAAAAAGTAAAAAAACTTCAATTTTTTATAAATGTTTTAATATTTTAAGTGGCTGAGCTATGAATTAGATTTGTTTACTGCAAATATTTCTTTTTCTATTGCAAATACGTCAAAAGTGTTGGAGTTGGTTTTATAGAAAATTTTGGTGTTTACATTTTTTTACATATTTTCCCATGTTTTCGAGATACTTTCAGAAAAGTGATTTTGGGAGTAGTTTTTAATTTTTTAACTCCCTAAATAGAATTCAATATTTTTCAACTATGTATATTTCAAATTTATATCAAAACGAACTTACATTCAAAAATGCAGGCTTCCGTTTTGAATAGAAGTTTGAATCTTAATTTTACTGGACTATATACCGATCACATCACTTTACCTTCACATTTTAGCCAATAGTATCACGAGAGTCGTGCAGCTACATTTTAAAATTTATTGCAAAAAGGGTTTGAGAGACTGATAGTCTTATTAGATTTTTAAGCTTATAAGTTCATTTCAAATCACATAAAAATGGTTTTATTTTTAGAGATGTGGAGTTAAGAAAAGGAACAAAAATAATTACATAGACTGTAGAAGAAGATCCAGAAAAAGAGCAGGATGATGAGTAATTAGACCATAGGTGCGTTCTTTTTGATTGAGATCCCAATTATTCTCAGCTCACGTTGTTTTTTATTTACTCACTTCGAAGTGAGCTAAGATTTTTCCTCCCCCTTCACCGATGCTGCATATGCTATGCGGGGTATCAGGTAGACTTGAGACGGAAATAAAGTGAAGTGGATACAGCTTCGCTCTCGGGCTTTCATCATATTATTAATTCCACAATAATCTCTCGTTAAATTATTATAAAATACAGTCGAAATTTAAATGCAACAAAATAGTCGACTATTTATCAAGGATTTGTTATATTAGATACCCTTGATGGAATTAGGGAACTAAAAATGCTTTCCAACTATTTCTCTTTCCCGATTTTGTTATAATTTTTTTTTTTCAGAAGTTGAACGGAAAATATCTCTGTAATCATCCTGTACATAAATGAATTTTTCAATTTTGAGTTCAACTAGAACATTTTTACGTCACTATAATAATAAATCTAAGCCCTATAGTTTTATCATACATAAAAAATTATTTTTACAAATAAGCAACAGCCAGATATCTAAAATTACTACAATAAAAAATAATTCGTCCTTCGTGTATATGAAATATATAAAATATTTAAATATATTGGCACTTGATTAATTTTATAGTCTTATCGATAATTCCTACAAAAATATAAAAAGCTGCTTTCGAAATGTTTGTTGAGTACATGGCTTTGATCAGAAAAACAAAATAAATAATTTTTTTCATACGTTGGGTATTATTTCTATCTATAAATTGTGGAATTTCATTCTAACTCGTTTTACTGATCAGCTCCATGACAATCATGAGAACAATACAACCTATCATTCCTCAATAATAGTTTTTTTTCCATCAAAGGTGTTTTACAAACTTTGCAAGCAAAGCATGCATCATCTACATGAAAGTGTATCCCTTTTAAAGTACATCCCACCTCATCAGGTTTTATAACTTTTCCACAAGCATTGCATTTACTAGCTTTGTTTTGCTCAAAACAGGGTAAGCAATAAGGCATTTCACCTTCCAAAGTATAGTCTTGACCAGCTAAAGGCATGTCGCATTCAGTACAACAAAAATGTTTTAAATGGAAAGTACAATTCTCCGCCAAACAATACTCTTTGGTAAAAATTAATTCATCGCAAGCTTTACACCTAGGAAAACCTCTAATCTTCGCGTAGTCTCTTAAGCAGTACACATTATCAGTTTCTTTATTGTAAAAATAAACATTATCAGCTAGAATCTGGTTACAGCCTGCACATTTGAAACATCCAGCATGAAATAGTACATCAGCTCTATCTATTGTAACTGCGAATTCATTTTCCTCAAATGGTTTTTTGCAATAATGACAATCTGGTAAAATTACATTATTCAAAATTTCTTTAATACTCTCAGGACTATATTCTTCATAAAAGTCGCCAACTTCATGTGTAGCAGTTTTAATATCAGGGTAATGGATATCTTGAATTAAACCAACATTCACATGACTTGGATTTAGAAAATCTTCATTAACTCTTAAATCGTTAGGATGCAGTTCAGATAATTTATTTCCTGATTTGAAGGGGCTATTAGTTGAACCTCTACCAAAGTTACCTAGTGTGGTATTTTTCTGGCTTGGATCTTCATTAAACTGTGTTACATATTTATCATTATCTGAAGGTGGGATAAAGGAATCTCCAGATTTGTAGTTAACAAGTTTTGAATCAAACTGTGCTTGTTTATTCTTAAAGTCGCTAGATGTAGAGTTGATTGAATTTTTGATTAGTGGATCATATTGGGCATTACATAAACCTTCAAGAGTACTATTAGGATATGATTGTGGATGAATCTGTACATTTTGGTCTCTTAAATCACCAGGTCGTAGACTGGGATTAGAATTAAATGCATCTGGATTTTGGGGATCATATTTTCGAATACCAGTATCTTCAAAAGTGGCACCAGGATGCATATTAAGTGATCTTATATCACCAGGTTCAAGGCCAGATTTAGATTTGAGCATATTTGAATTTCTGGGATCAAATTGAGGGTTATACAGTCCTGTTTGTTCAATATTACCACCAGAATATGATTGTTGGTCATGATGTACACCAGGTACTCTAAAACCTCCAGATTTGGAGCTTGGAAGCTTAGTGTTACTTAACATTGAAGGATCTAATCCTGGATGTCCACCAAATTTACCTTCCAATGAATTACTCAACTGAGAATTTGGATTAATAGATTCAAATCTAGCTGTTTCTGCAATAATACCTCCTGATGCTGATCCAACTAAATTTCCAGAGTGACGATGTAAGAGTGAAGTTGTCGAATTAGAATTTCCATTGCTCCCAGCTTCGATAGGTCTGAATCCATTTGAATTTTTTGGCATTTCCTCAGAATAAGAACCTGGTTGCCTATATTTTCCAAATTGAAATTCATTGTCTTGATTTTGAATTTCACTTGGATCAATTTGATTCGAGTCATAAGTACTAAATGCTAAATCCTTAACATTTTTGGGTATCCGGGTGGGAGATTGGGTCTCAGTATAGGTATTATACTTTCCAGGTACATAGTTTGGTAAACTAGTAGTAGTTTTCAAGTCTTGTAAATTTTCATAGATCTGGTCATTGTTACCCAGACTTTGATAATTTGGAAAGTTACCAACGAGAGAATTAGGATTATTGTTCTGATATCTATTGTAACCAACTAAATTGATTGCATAATTTGGATCTGTTAATAAATTATCATCCAAAAGAGGATTCCCTGATTTTGTCATAGATGATACTTTCTGATAAGGCACAAAAGCACTATTTTCTGAGTTGTAATCCAATGGATTCTTATTAGATGAGGAACTATCTGTAGGAAAATCTTGAATGTTCTGTGAAGTGGGATGTACAAAGTGACTAGGTCGGTTTTTAGGATCAAAATTAGGATTTTGTAAGTATTTTGGATCAATATTAGGATCAATGTCTGATTTATTTGATGGGGTCGTTTTAATTTGTTTGGGTCCAAGTGAAGAAGAAAACTGTGCATTAGGTGTTGATCTGTTTGTGTCAGTACTGTAAAGAGGATACTCTCTATCATGAATTTTTGTAGAACTCATAGGATTTAAATTATCTTCATTTTGATTTATAGAATTTGGATTAACAATTGGAAGATTTTTGGTTTTTAATGATATTTTTTCCAAACTGTGACTCAACAAACTTGATTTATTCTGGGCATGCAATTTAACAATTTCAGACATAGGTACACCTTTACCATATCTACTAGATAAAATAGCTGCTTCAGCAGGATTGAGCATATGAAGTTTACCTTTGATTATACTAGACAAACTCACAATCTGACCTACTCCTGCACTACTCTGCTTAACATGAGCAATGTATTCATTCATTTGCTTCAACTCATCTTCTGTAAGTTCATGGCAAAGTGTGGGATCTATATCATGTATAGGAATTTGCTTTTGAAGAAGTTGTTTTCGATCTTGAGCAGCTTGTGATCCTTTCACGGGCAATTGTTCGGGTGGTAAAGTTTTCAGGTACTTATCTACAGTGTCATTGTGTCCAGTAGGTACCCATTCCAAGTCAATTTCATCTTTTTTCCCAGGTAAAACTGAAAATGAAATAGCTCATCTATGTGTATGCTTTCAAAAATGTTAATACTAAATTGAAAAGGGTACAAAGTAACCTAAATCATTTTGATAACGCACAATAGATATGCAAATGCCTTGGGAGCACATAAGCCCCATATTAATCTTTATCTTCTTCTAGAATGTCTAAAAAAATAGATGAATGGCATGTTGCATTTAGGATTCACATAAGTAAATGTAATTTTTTTAGGTTTTCTTGAGTTTTCACTAGTAAATTATGGATTCAACACACAGATTATATAGATTTCTCTACACAATCTAGAATAATTCAAATGGAAGCAAGGAGACTCAAGAAAACTTGTTACTTTTAAGTATTTGTAAGTACTGAATGAAACATGTTAGTAGTTTTTTTAGAAACATTCTAGAATATGTTAACAGTCAATTTGAAAAAAACAATCTAGAATATGTTAACAGTCATTTTGAAAAGAACAAAAGTATTTAATATTTTTTAAACAAATGACGGTTATAAATTTTTTCTCTATATTATTACCATTTACCATATTTTATAAACATAAGATATAGATAAACAATACTTTATGCTTTTGTTGCTACCTCAAGTCAGCTTTAAAAAAATTATAGGAGGGGCCTCAAGTATTTTTTTCGTCCCGGGCCATCCTCATTTTTTGCCAGTTTCAGCTTCATACAAATTTTTTAATTATTATGAATAATGCTCACCAATTTTTCTTTTAATTTTATTGGGTTTACTACCCAAAAGTTGAAACTGTGCCCATCCATATATATCATCATCCTGAACCTCATGTTCTTCTTTGGAACACTTACATATTTTACAACATTTTCTCCAAAAATGCAAGTCAAGACCTGAAAGAAAAAATCATTTTATTAGGTAGTCTTCTAAAAATTTTGCAGCACATCTACATTGGTAGTGTAATAACACGTTTGTTTTCTTCAAAGTAGTTTTAAAAAGAAAAGGTAGGAGTATACAGCAAATAAAATAAAATAAGGAACAAAATAAGAAAGATGAACATACGCATCTATATGAAAGTGTTCCTATTTTACCTTATTTCTTGTATAAACACTTTCATATAGATTTGTATGTTCATCTTTCTTATTTTGTTCCTTATTTTATTTTATTTGCTGTATAATCTCACCTAAAGGCAGTTCTGAAGTATGTTTATCAACAACTAGCAATTTGGTTGATAAAAAATAACGATTTGAATTGATATAAATAAACATTAACAAATCTTCTGCAACTCAATTAGGTACAGCTCAGAATGCATATCAAATCTTAAATATTAACGCATGAAATCAATTTTACCTGGGCAATTATCTCCGCATTTCAAGCAAGGGGCACCTGCTCCAGCTTCGTGTCCCAGTCTTGCTTTTACCCTTTTTTCTCTTTTATCTTCAAGTTCTTGTAGCCAATTTGGGGTTTCAGGAACCACAATTTCACCACTCATTTTAAAATAATATTATCACGCCCAATAATTTCCTTTACTTACATTTCATTATCAACAAGTGGTTGGATGAGTAATTTGTATTTGTTGACGTTGTTATCGGTGATAATCGGTGTCGTCATTGGCCATTGAGTCATGGTTATTAGTGATGAGCTATAATACACGAGCTGTTACTATTTCACTGATACAAACAAATCACAGTCAGTCACTGTTCCTATTTGCAAATCTAAAGCGTGACGTGATGACAGCCAGATAAAACGACAAGGAATGAATGAATGAATAAAAATCGCTTTCATTCGACGAAAATCGGCAACAAAATCCAATTTCGTAAATTACACATATAGTACGTAACATTATGAAGACATTTCGACCTTTTTTACCAGAAAAGAGGAGCGGCAAACCGTTTTCTAATATTTGGTATTCACTCTATTGTTATAATATGGTGACTCGGATATCTATTGATAACACCATGGAAAGTAGCGATATTATAATAATGCTTTTCGGCGGCATAAATATTGATATCTACCACCAAAACAATAGACATCTCCATGCATCATTGCTTGTTACTTTTTGTCTATTATTTTTTTTTTATAGTGTCTTTTGCTAACATGTAGAAAATTTTCATATCAGTGATTTGCATGAAAAAATGTTTGGAAGAATGGGAAAGTAGAGAAAATGATACAGGAATTTGATAATGTATCTGCTTAGTAAGGAAATTTGTATCATATACCCAAAACAGAATATCAAATCACAGCATGCTGTATATCAAATAACGTGATCATGTCATGTTTCAAAATATAAATCATTATATAATTTCACAACGTTATTAAAAAATAACGATATCGTTCATCACTAATGGCTAGTCTTCTTTTCAGAAACTCCCTTCCATAGAAGTCACCATGTTGCCTTTTAGTAAGCTACAGCAATGTCTATTAAGGCTCGTTTTCAGAGACGCGAAATTCGCAATTTTTTAGCGAAAACCTAACCATTAAAATTGAAAAGACATTTAAGTTAGGTGTCATAACAAAATTATAATCATAAAACCAAAAGAAAATGGTGTTCTGTGGTCATATTTAGCGATATTCGCAAAAAAGTTGAAATTAATTGAACTTTCAATTTTGTTTCGCTAAAAAATTGCGAATTTCGCGTCTCTGAAAACGAGCCTTTACAGTCACTGGCTACAGTAAAAGATATGGATATGGCAACAGCTTGTTTTGAGGTGACAAATGGTTAAGAGACTGTCATTGTATGTCGCTTCTTCCTTTGGATTTTTGAGATAAATTTCGTCAACGGTTTCATTTAAATTTAAATAGGGAATATCAGCATTAAATTCCCTTTTGTTGACTAAATTCGCATTTGCGCACTGATGTTAGGCGTTTTTCATAGCAAGCTATACAGTTATTATCTTCTGGTCTTGGCTCAATGTGGTTCACAATTACAACCTTATAATTCGGCTACCAGACCAAGAGAGGGATTGAAAAACGGTTTGAGATATTTACCTAACCTAACTCAGAATAATACCTGATAATACCGGTATAAACATCAATAAACATTGTCAATACTACTTGCTACTTGCGTTCTTTATATGTAAAACATTTGATATTATGGTTTTATCAAACTGCTGAGAGAAACTCACTAATTGATTTGGTGAGCTCAGTAAGTTCTATTGATAAATTCAAGGTACCTATTTCAGATGCTTAGTACTTAATAGTAATTTTAAAATTTGAGAGTTTTTCAGGAAAGTGAAGGAACAACAACAACAGCATGTCAATCTAAGTTTATTTTGTTAGAATATGAAAACATTAGGACAATGCAATGGAGGAACTGTGTTTTAATAAGATTCAACATAAGTAATTATTATTGATATTCTAACATTACCCTGAAGTAGAAAGAATCACGGACCAAAGCAAATAGAGTTTGTAGGTATTGTATTTTGTATTGTAATTTTGTAAGTTTAATTTTTCCAAAACGTATCTTAGCTAAATCTAAAATAGAATGTTTTTTTGTTCCATCTTATTTCTCCAATGATTGAATTTTATTTGTGTCTTGAAATATTGTGAAAATAGCTGTTATAACCAATTAATAGTTTCCACCCTTACTACGTGGATTTTTTCTATAATTCCAAAATAAAATCAACCATTGTATAACCTAGTATAATTTGATTTGGACACTCTGTATTCCAACTATAAGCAACAATGAGGTATTCAATTAAACGTGCACTAATGTATGTTTGGTTGCATAGGCATAACTATTAGAGAGATAACTTTCTAGTAGATGGCAGCATCTAACAATATTTATATTGATTGATCTATTTATCCTTGTACTCTATGATTCACAAATGTATGTTTGGTTGCATACCTATTAGAGAGGCAACTTTCTGGTAGATGGCAGCATCGAACAATAATTGTATGGATTGACCTCTCTATCTAGTTTACTCTATGGTCCTGGGTAAATAACTGCAGAGTTAAGTCCAATAAACGAAGAAGAAGAAGATTGATTTCTCTATCTTGTATTCTATGATTTACATTTCCGGAAGGCGGAAATCGTCATTATTACATATTTGACAAATGGCGTGATGTCTTTACAGAGAAAAAAAGCCGGTTATCTTTTACTATATTTGTGCACGCGTATTTATTTTAAAGAATTGCTCCGTGAATTTAACTTTTGGTAAGACTATTAATATTATCGTTCAGTTCAGGAATTACACTTGATCCAGAGGCGGAAGAAAAACAGATACGTGAGTTGAAACAGACGTTAATACAATTTGTTGATACCTTTTTATTAATGCATAAAAAACTATAATATTACTAAACCAGTTAACAATCATTCACATCGTTTAATCACCCTTCGAAAATGGTCATTTGGATGTCATGATAGATATAATATGAAATGAAGAAATAAGGTCTGCTAAACTATATTTACTATTAAAATTAGAAGCTTTTAGAAAAGCCAATTGGCTATTTTGTTTTTCCAACACATTTTCTTTGTAGTGATAGTGAATATTTTTTTCTATTTTAGATATTGTCTGCAAGTTGTCTACTGTCGTCGATACAGTAGCGTCAATAACTAGGCTAGTATCACCTTTATTGGGCCAGTAGAGTGTTTTAGAGTAGATGAAGACTTATATGCAGTTGTACAATAAGCAATGGAAACTCCTCCAGACTTAACTATTATCTGATTCACTCATAGTCATTGGTAAGTCATATATCATATTTATGTTACCTATGGTAAATGTGGTATACCAAGAAAAAAATTGTCCATTCATTTCCTTAGATTTAGATATTTAAATGGTGTGATATAATTACATAGAAAAAACCATTTGTATAATTTATTGGCTATTTTGTTTTTCCAACACGTTTTCTTTGTAGTGGTGAATATATTTTTTTCTATTTTAGATATGGTCTGCAAGTTGTCATCGATAGAGTTGCATCAATAATTAGACTAGTATCACCTTTGTTGGGCCAGTAGAGTGAATAGATGGAGTCTATAAACAGGTGTACAATAAGCAATGGAAATTCCTCCAGACTTAACTATTATCTGATTCAGTCATAGTCATTGGTAAGTCTTATTTACAAATTCAATCAGTTGAAAAGAATAAGACACTGCTGCTTATGTAAATATTTTGGTCATTGTATACAACAGGTCCTTATGGATTTTACAAAAAAAATTGTACTCACGTATTCAGTACACAATCTCCAAACACAACTCCGTTTTTGGCGCACGCTTTTAGTTACTTTGCTACTAGCGTTTAAAGTATGTAAATTTTCAAATTACGTGGCAATTTTTCCCATATATCGACGCGTTTAAGGCAGAACGGCACTAGCGCCAAATGGTAAATTGTTCAGGAAGTGAAAAAAACCATTTAAATATATGTAAATGGTTGGATTTTAAAAAACTGAAGAAAATTCTCCACTAGGTGATTTTTTTTGTATTCTCTTTGGTAAAAATGGTAAGTGGGTATTCATAGAAATAACACTGCAAAATCGTTTTATGTCGACAGTGTTTATGCCATTAAGGTATTGGCGTTTGTGTCAATCGGTTTGACGATTAAGTGCACCAAATGGCGTTTAAGTGGATTTTATGCCAAATCAAAATTAAAGCATACTTTAATGATTTGTGGAGCTTGTGCCAATAGAGTGAAACACTTGAAAGATATTGCAAATACTTTTTTGTCGAAAATGGTATAAAAAATTTACCAATATTGAGAAACTATTAAGAAATGAAAAAGATAAACACATTATAAAAAATATTAAAATTTTTATTGGAAAAATAAATGAACTAATAATATAATGATCTATAGATCTTCCTCATCTTCAATGTTTCCATAAGGACATCTCGAACAGAACCTAGGTGTTCAAGCGGTAAATATTTAATATGGTATTGAGGTTTTATTGTAAGTATTATTTTCGCATAAAGATTTCAAATTTTCGTATTTTAACAAAGAAATTGGTAATTCATTCTGGTATGCCTGTTTTGGGGAACCAGGTTTTAATTTAAAATTCATTACGGCACTTTCTGCCGGATTGAAAAAACTGTACTGAATTCTAATATTATAGTCATTTTTGAAAAACTGGACTTTTCTTATTTGTGCGATTTTTAGCCTAGTTGCCTTAACAGGATTTAAAGTTTTAAAATCTAAAAAGTCAGAGAACTTTTGTTTCACAGCAATATATGGCTCTGGATGGATTCTAGCATTTCGCACTATTGTTGGCCATTCAGAAGGAGCTTCAACAATTTTGTGTTTGACAAATTTTTCAATTACAGCGTGAATTGAATCTACTGGCATGTAGGTATGGCTTCGTTTTCCAATAGGTAGGGTAACAAGATTTCATTATTGTTGGGGTTTACCGGAACAATTTGTGGAAGATTACACCGCTTGGATTTTCGGGGTCGTGAGAAAATGTCATAATGTCATTTACAAAAATAGGTGCTGTTAACGGTTCTATATTTTCTATTATGACGGTGACGGTGTTGCCAAGTTAGTTGGTCTTGAAAAGTTTTTTACATTTTTTTTTTGGTTAGGTTATGGTTGGGGTAGGTTTGGTTAGGTTTTTTTAATTGGAAATATATTATATTGGACTTTTTAAGACTAATTAAGTCCCTTTTATTGCACAAATACCGTTTTTTAATATTTAAATTTTCCACAATTTCTCTAGATGCCCTTATTATTATTATTATTAATTGGTTCTTGAAAAGTTTTTTACGTTTTTTGGTTGGGGTAGGTTTGATTTGTTATGTTTTTTTGCCTTCTTGATATATCATTTTTTGGAAAAAAAAAAAGTTTGGTAACATTGTTTTTCTTAATTTTCCACAATAAGGAGCTGTTGTATACATTTGCCAATATTTTTAATATTTGTTTGTTTTTCTGGAAAAGAAGACAACACTTTTTTCAAAGCCTATCATTGTGATATGATCATTTTGATATTTGAACATTGAGTTTGCTTATCTATCTTATTTATGTTACCTATGGTATATGTTGTATACCAAGAAAAAATCGTCTCTTCATTTTGTTTGTTAGATTTAGATAATTTAACCCTTTGCATATGCCTGACGTATGTATACGCACGTGCTTCATTCTGTTGAGAATTTCAGTACCGTAAACATGTCTCGTCGGTTTCTAACGGCAAAATAGTTTGAAGAAATTGCAAATAATCAATTTTTGAATGAATGTGATAATTCTGACAATATACTCTGAGTGGGAAAAGTGAAGATGAGGATTTGGTATTAGAAAATGAGCAACTTGAACAGGATTATGCCGAGGTGTCTGATCAGAAAAATACGAGTCTTGTATGTATCTGACATATAAAAAAACCTGCGAAAAGGGTATACCTATTTGAAATGGACCTTCTTCGTATACAAAAGGTTAAATGTCATGGTATAATTACATAGAGAAAACCATTTGTTTTATTTACTATTTTTGTTCATATGTCCTTATATCAATTTGATCTTATTATTCTATTCATCTATAAAAACTAATATATAAAATATTTTCATACCACTTAACAATAATCTCGATGTTATGATAGGGTCTGCTAAACTGTATTTATTTTACGATTGACATTATAAGCTTTTAGATTGACTATTTGTCCTGCATTCCAAAACGATTCCTCTGTAGTAATTGTAAATATTTTATTTTATTTTAGATATATGATTGTCTACAAGTTTTCCTTTCATACAGTGCTGCTTCAATAACTAGTACCACTTTTATTGGACCAGTAGGGTATTGTAGAACAACAGATGTACAATAAGCAATAATAGGAGCTCCTACAGTCTTAACTATTATCCGATTCAGTTCTAATAGTCATTGGTAAGTGTCTTATTTGTAAATTAAAGTACTCCAACACAATAACATACCACACACCTCGTTGAAGTCATTTCAATATTTTCTAGTATAACTGTTATAATTTCCTTAGACACTTATTACAACTATAAGCAACAAAGAGTCAACTGAACTGAACTTGCATTAATACATGTTTTATTGCATATCTATTAAAGAGATAACTTTCTGATAAATCGAACAATACTTGTATCTTGTACTTATCTTATTATTGACAATTGATATCTCTGAAAATTTACTTGATTGCAGTTTCCTATAACAATTGTCATAGTAAAGCGTGTTATCAATAGAAGTCAAAATAATAGTGTTAAACTATTAAAACGCCCTACAAATCAGAAAATTACTATTCCAAAGGATAGACCGTTCACTAGGAAGCAACAACTACTTCTCGTGCTATATGCCCCGAAAACAATAAATTACACTTCCAGGTTTATGTTCTTAGAGCTTCTGGACAGATAATATCTACCTTGTACTGATGAGGCACAAATAAGCCGAAAGCCGTCTGCAAGTGATATTGTCCCTTCTAATTATAAACCAGAATGGTTGGTTCTATATTTTCATATATACCAACCCTGTTTAACTTGAAAGTGTAATTCATTGTCTGCTGGGCATATAGCCCGAGAAGTAGTTGTTGCCTCCTAGTGAAGGGTCTATCCTTTGGAAAGTAATTTTCTAATTTGTAAGGCGTTTTAATAGTTTTATACTATTATTTTGACTTCTATCTCAGAAAATGGTATTTATTGAATTTCTCCGTGAATTAAACTTCTGGTAATACTATTAATATTATCTATTTTGTTTGCAGTAACGACATCAGTACATATCTCGGTCTTACTAGTGTTCATAAGGACATACGAAGCAGTTGAATTCAATCAAGAAGAACAATTTGAGGTGAAGTTGGATTGCCGTAAACAAAAAATATCGCCTAAAAACGGTTTAGTGAAATTGTAGCTGAAATATATAATTATCGATGGTTATACAATACACGCTTCCATATTGCAGTTGATCGTATTGTGGTGCGATTTATCGGCGTGTGTCGAAAGTAGGTATGCGGTAGAAAAGTAGATGAAACATGGCAACATTGGACATTATAGAGAGAGTGAAATGTAGATGGCGTTAATTGTATTTACAGTTACCTATTTTTCTACCTCAGAGCTAGTTTCTACACGCGCCGCAAGATCGCGCTACAATTTATTGATTGGTTCGGCACCACCAATCAGAGTTCTACGTTTATGTGAGGAGTCACAATTATTAAGCTCAACAGTCTTAACGTTATACTTGGAGAAATCCTCCCTTGGGTTCCTTAGTCTTAGGAGTCCATATCTCCAATGAGACAATGTTTTGCACTCGAAGATGATGTGAGAGATTCTCGTCTGTGGCTCGTACAGTAGGTGCCGACCTCGGGCGCCATCGAGTATCTCCGGTGGCGCTCGGCTTTCATGCGAAGCGCGCACGGTTCTAAACCTTTTAACCTTCTATACGATATCATTAATGTGTGCAGAGATTAGCTCAGCGTAAGCGTGCTGGGCTCTTAACACAGAGGTACCAGGTTCGAGTCGTGTCCGAGTCAAGATATTTTTATTTTCTTATTGTTTTTTTCAAAAATTGACTAAAAATACGAAGAATTTTTCGATTCGGATTAGGGTAGGGGGTAAGGTAGGGTGGTTTTGGTTGGGTTATTATTGAAAATTATTATAATAATCTGTCAATTACACAATTCAATTTTTCGATTCGGATTAGGGTAGGGGGTAAGGTAGGGTGGTTTAGTTAAAAAAGTGTATGGAAAGCGAGGAGATGTTCTTTTCAGAGAGCGACACGGGGTGTTAGAACCGTGCGCGCTTCGCATGAAAGCCGAGCGCCACCGGAGATACTCGATGGCGCCCGAGGTCGGCACCTACTGTACGGGCCACAGACGAGAGTATGTGAGAGGTTCATTCCTATATATGCGAATTGTAAGCAATTGTTTTCCTTGGTCGGTATATGCAACTATGAATTTTATAGATAGTGTAACCTCGTTGTAAAAATACCTGTAAATCCATACTATCAATAAAAGTTTCATATTTTATCATTGTATTTTTATTCACATTTCGTTTGCACTCGATAGAAGGAAATCGGAAAATCTATCCCAGAACAACAGCGCCATCTATGGGAAATTCAATGAACTAACAAAAATTAGTACGACGGTTTTGGGATAGATGGCGCCACTGTTGTGTGAACACCAGCGCCATCTATCAAAAAACGTGCGAACTAACAAATTAGTACGACGGTTTCGGGATAGATGGCGCCACTGTTGTGTGAATCTCAGAACAACAGCGCCATCTATCAAAAGACGCGCGAACTAACAAAAATAAGTTCACAGGTTTTTCGGTAGATGGCGCCACTGTTGTGTGAATCTCAGAACAACAGCGCCATCTATGGGAAATTCTGTGAACTAACAAAAATTAGTACGACGGTTTTGGGATAGATGGCGCCACTGTTGTGTGAATTTCAGAACAGCGCCATCTATCAAAAAACGCGCGAACTAAAAAAAATTAGTTCATAGGTTTTTCGGTAGACTGCGCCACTTTTGTGTGAATCCCAGAACAACAGCGCCATCTATGGAAAATTCTATGAACTAACAAAAAGTAGTACGCCGGTTTTGAGATAGATGGCGCCACTGTCGTGTGAATCCCAAAACAGCGCCATCTATGGGAAATTCTATGAATTAACATTAAACTAGCGCCATCTATTAAAAACACTGCGAACCAAGGTTTCGTCAAGAATATGTTGGAGAGGAAAGGAGTGAGGGAAAATAATAAAACAAGCAAATTTTCTTTTTGAATTCTATTTAATCGAAAAGAAGCGCAAACAAATTTATAAGACCAGATGAATGCAGTTTCGAGTTTCGAACGCGACTTTCTTTATAGCAAAGTTTTTACCTCTGCTTACATGAGTTGGTTGCTTTTTAGATAACAATGTAAGCAGCATCTATTGGTGAAAAAATGCGTTAGAACTCCGAAAACTACATTTATCGATATAAATGTTTTATTCCCTCCTACTTGACGGTTCTACATACCTCCATGGATCGTATTCTAGTGCGATCTAGCGGCGCGTGTCGAAAGTAGGTTTGAAGTAAAAAAATAATCGGCTAGAAAGTGTCATTAGTGCAGCGCCATCTACATTTCACTCACTTAACAATGTCAGTATACAGTGTGTAAAAGCCAAATGGAATAAATTCATTATTTCGGTTACTGTACATAATAAAAAGTCCCGAAACACGTCAAATTTAAATTATAACTTGACATTCTTTAACGTGAAAATGCAACCCCTACCTTCAACCCCCTTAGAATGACAGGTACAACCCCCAATTTTTTAAATGGGAAGTATAGGCTTGTGATATATCATTTGGAAGGTCTCTTCATTCTCTATTCAAAAATGTTATTGTTTTTAAATTTAATGCAAAAATTAACATAAAAAAAATTAATATCATGTTGTTACCGAAATTCGCTACATACAATCAAAAACTAAAATGTAATGCAAAACGTAATAAAATGTAGAACACGAAAAAGAACTATGAATGTTAATGAAGTAGATGTTCAAAATGTTCTCCGCGAACGTCTTGGCAACATCCTAATCTCAAATAAAACTGTCTTCTAACATTATTTAACATATCAGGCGTGATCGACCTAATCGCAAGCGTTATTCGTTCTTTTAAGTCATTTAAATCAGAAGGTTTAGTTTTGTACACATGGCTCTTCACATATCCCCATAAAAAGAAATCTAATAATGTAAGATCAGGTGATCGCGCTGGCCATTCAATCGATCCTCGCCTCCCTATCCACCGATTGGGAAATATTGTATCGAGGTACTGCCGGACATTAAGTTGGTAATGTGGTGGTGCTCCATCCTGCTGAAACCATATCGTATTCGCTGGAACTTGAGGATTACCTGGATCAGGATATAAATTTGCCAACGTTGGAATGACATCATTTTGAAGTAGTGCCAAATAATTGTTGCCATTCAAGTTGCCCTCAATAAAAAAGGGACCAATTATATTGTTCCCTACAATCCCTGCCCAAACATTAACCTTTTGAGGGTATTGAGTGTGTTCTTCTCTCATCCAGTGAGGATTTTCCGTGGACCAGTAGCGGCAATTTTGCCGATTAGCATGACCGTTAAGTAAAAAAGTACACTCATCAGAAAACATAACGTCTTCTAATTGGATAATATTGTTATCCAACATGTCCATCATTTGCTCACAAAAAAAAGTTCTCCTATCAAAATCGTCTTCCATGAGCTCCTGAGTAGGTATCATCTTATACGGATGCAATTTATTTTCTTTTAATATGTTTGCTATCGATGTATGGCTAGCATTGAATGTAGTGGATGCCTGTCTACTCGATGTATGTGGGTTTTCCTGAAACTCAAGCAACACATCTAATTTGAGTTCATCACTCAGTGCATTAGCAGCTGCTTTTTTTATCTGCCTTACATGACCAAACTCGCGAAACTGCTTTTCTATTTTACTTATTGTTCCTTGGGATATAGGCGGTAAATTAGGAAATTTCTCATGAAATAGGCGAGTTACTTCCTGTTGTGTTCGGATGTTATCTCCGTAACCAATCATTTGTAAAACTGTTATTTTATGCATTTCCGTTAATCTAACCATTTTTCAGAATTGAATTGAACAAACTTTATACTTAAATTACAACAATGACAACTTAAATAAAACAATTTACTACTGCTTGTTAAAATAGCGTTGCCACGGAAATTCTTTAAAGTTTTTTAATGGTTACCATCTAAAAACCACATTGCTACGGTTTTTGTTCACTTTCTCATTATCAAGACCTAAACGGGAAATAAGTTTTAAGTAATATTGTAATAAGTTCCGAGTATATTTTAGCGAATTTCGGTAACAACATGATTTTAATTTTTTTATGTTAATTTTTGCATTAAATTTAAAAACAATAACATTTTTGAATAGAGAATGAAGAGACCTTCCAAATGATATATCACAAGCCTATACTTCCCATTTAAAAAATTTGGGGTTGTACCTGTCATTCTAAGGGGGTTGAAGGTAGGGGTTGCATTTTCACGTTAAAGAATGTCAAGTTATAATTTAAATTTGACGTGTTTCGGGATTTTTTATAAATATGTACAGTAACCGAAATAATGAATTTATTCCATTTGGCTTTTACACACTGTATAATTGAAAAATAGCAGCATTGACATTGTTGAGAGAGTGCAATGAGATAGCACATTAATTACACTTTCTAGTTCTAGTTACCTACTTACGGCACGCGTATACTGTCATTTTGACTCTCATTTTCTTGTGTTCTGTTGGTCTCAGTGTCACTCTTTCTCTGACGGTCTTCTTCCATCATCTCACCTCTTCTGTCTTCTTTTGCTCTCTTATAAGTACGAAAAAATGGAGTGGATAAAGGAAATGACATAATTTTATGATTTTCGTGATTCATGTTTCATCTTGACGAACAGCGTGATTTCCTCGTTTTATTGTTCAACTACTAGGCCAATCAAAAGACGATGTTCATATCTGAAAAACAACACAATTGTATAAAAATAAAATCCAATTCCCAAAATACACCATGAAGAATGTAGTTTCAGGATGTACAAAAATAAATAAAAATAGTTAAGTACTTGTGCAAAAAGTGAATGTTTATTGCAGGCGACGTTAGGCCTCGTTGGACAACACTTTTTGCACGAGTTGCATACAATATTTTCTCTACTTTCATGCAAAAACCAAAAAATGTCTTATTTAGGTTGCTCTAAAAATGTCGTCGATTACAAAACTGTCACAATTATAAAAATTATATTGACATCTAATCAAAAACTTTAAAGTATCTAAGTATCTTTAAGAAAATCTAAACTAATCACTAACACAACAGCCAAAACGTGGTACCTGCCGCATTTTTCCGTTAATCACCCTAATAAACCAGAAAAGTTTCGATTCGTTTTTGATGCCAAGGCCAAGGTGGAAGAAAAAAGTTTAAATCAGCATTTATACAGAGGTCCAGATTTACTAAATTCCTTAATCAATATTTTATTCAATTTTCGTCATAACCCTATAGCAGTTTTAGGAGATATTGAAGAAATGTTCTTACAGATACGCATAAAAACGGATGACCAGTGTGCTCAACGATTTTTATGGCGAGGAAAAGATAAAGACGCTCCCATACTAACATACCAAATGAATGTAATGATTTTTGGCACAATTTGTTCTCCTAGCTGTGCAAATTTTATTCTTAATAAAAATGCAAATAAATACGAAGAAGAATATCCTGAATCTGTCAAAGCTGTTCGAGATTATCATTACATGGACGATTACTTGGATAGTTTTGCATCTGAAGAAGTTGCTGTAAGAAGAGTAACAGAGATCATCAAAATTCATAAGTATGGAGGTTTCAATATGAGAGGATGGCTTAGCAATTCACCTAAAGTGATGAAGCACATACCAGAAACTCTTCATTCAAAAAAAATAACTTTGATAGACTTAGAAAAATGGCAGTTGCCCACTTATGAAAAAACGTTAGGAATAAACTGGGAACCACAAAATGATTTCCTGACATTTTCAAATAAGTTTCTAGACAATTTTAAAGACATACTAGCAAAAGAAAATGTACCCACCAAAAGACAGGTAATAAGAATAGTTATGTCTATATACGATCCTCTTGGTTTCCTTGCTGCCTTTACTATCCAAGCAAGAATCCTCATGCAAGAAGTTTGGTCTCAGAAAATAGAATGGGATGAAAAACTGAGTCCTAAATTATTCGAAAAATGGTGTTTATGGGTAGTAAGTCTTCATAAAATTCAGAGTTTAAAAATTCCTCGATGGTATAGAATAGAATTTTCTTCTTCAGTTGAAATTCAATTACATATATTTAATGATGGTAGCGAAAAAGGATATGCTTCTGTTTCATATTTCAGGATAATGTCGAAGGAGGGAGACATATCTACAGTCTTCGTTATGGCCAAATCAAGAGTAACTAGTCTAAAACCTATGACTATTCCAAAAATTGAACTTCAATCTGCATTGCTTGGAGCACGTCTATCGAAAACTATTGAATCTGGGCATAATTTCAAAATTAGCAAGAAATTCTTTTGGACAGATTCTAAAATTGTTTTAAGCTGGATCAAGTCAAATCCCCGAAATTATAAGATATTTGTCGCTAATCGAATCAGTGAGATTTTGGATTTGACTGAACCTACTGATTGGTATTGGATTCCATCCAAGCTGAATATGGCTGATGACGCGACTAGAGGATTGTGGGATATAGGTAATTTTGAAACTTGGTTGCAGGGCCCAAAATTCTTAACTACAGATGAAACAAAATGGCATCTACATAACGATCAGTATGAACTTGATACTGTTGTCGAGAGAAAAAATATAATGCTATTTGTATTATCCGAAGATGTTAAAGTATTTGAATTTTCAAGATTTTCCAATTACCTACGACTTGTTAGATCAGCTGCATGGGTTTTGAAATTTGTCAAATCATGTAAAATTAAGATTGGTAAAATTGTTGTTCCAAACTTCTCTAGACAATTAACTGTTGAAGAATTCGAAGAAGCCGAAGTAACACTTTTTAATCAAGCACAAAAAGAAACCTTTCTTGAAGAAATGGAACAGTTATCAAGAAATAAAAATATCAAGAAATCTAGCCGTATTTATAAGCTTAATCCATTTATTGATGCCCAAGGTATTTTAAAACTAAGTGGCAGATTAGACTATGCTAAACACTTACAAATGCCTATGAGACAACCAATCATTTTGGACCCCAAACATTTGATGACGGTGTTGTTAATCCGACATTATCACAAAATAAACCATCACCAAGGGAGAGAACATGTTTTAAGCCATCTAAGAGAAAAGTTCTGGATAATCAATGGAAGAAATGCAGTCAAAAATTGTCAAAATTCTTGCGTAGTTTGCATAAGAAAAAATGCAAGGTTGGAAGTGCAACAAATGGGTCAGATGCCAGATTTTCGAGTAACACCACAAGTCAGAGCCTTTATGGTAACTGGAATGGATTATTTCGGACCTATGCTAGTTTCGATTGGGAGAAGACGTGAAAAGAGATATGGTGTTATTTTTACGTGTATGTCCACTAGAGCTATTCATCTCGAATTAGCTTCTTCTCTCACAACGGATTCCGCCATTATGTCGATCAGAAGATTTATTTGTCGAAGAGGTTACCCATCTGAAATCTACTCTGATAACGGAACAAATCTTTGCGGAGCAGATAAGGAGATGAAAAAGGCTATCCTAGAAATAAACCCTCAAGCAGTTCAAGATTTTTGCTGCAATAAACATATAAAATGGAAAAGAAACGCTCCCGGAGCAAGTCATGCAGGTGGAGTGTGGGAAAGACTTATACGATCTGTTAAAGATACCCTTCGAACAATATTGAAAGAGCAATGCCCGAAAGAAGAAATGCTGCAGACTCTATTGGTAGAGATAGAGCACACTGTTAATAGTCGCCCTCTGACGATTGTTTCTTCTGATCATCAAGATGACGAGGCCTTAACGCCAAATCATTTTCTTATCGGACCATCCAATTTTGTTGGCTCTCCTGGAAAATTTACTGACTCTGAGATACATCTACGCCAACAATGGCGTATTGCACAAACATTTGCGGACTCATTTTGGAAAAGATGGGTTAAAGAATGGATTCCAACTTTAGTCAAAAGGAGTAAGTGGCAACATAATATTTCCAATGTTGCAGATGGCGATTTAGTTATTTTGGCAGATGAATCATTTCCCAGAAACACATGGCCAATAGGGAGAATAACAAAAATATATCCAGGGCGTGACGGTAAAGTTAGAGTCGTAAACGTGAAGACATCATTGGGGGAATACAGAAGACCAATCACCAAATTGATATTATTAAAAAAAAGCAGCTCAATTTCGGGAGGCCCGGAGAATGTTAGTGATTAGTTTAGATTTTCTTAAATATACTTAGATACTTTAAAGTTTTTGATTAGATGTCAATATAATTTTTATAATTGTGACAGTTTTGTAATCTTGAATAAAGATATAATTGCCTTTTAAGTGTTTTCGACAAAACAACTACAGAGAAATCATTTTGGTTGATGATTGTCAAGTGGTATAAAAATAATTTATGTAGTAGTTTTTATAGATGAATAGAATAATAAGTTACCAAATTAATATAGACATATGCAGGAAAATAATAAATTATACAAATGGTTTTTTCTATCCACACCATTTAAATATCTAAATCTAACGAAATGAATGGACAATTTTTTTCTTGGTATACCACATTTACCATAGGTAACATAAATATGATATAAGACTTACCAATGACTATGAGTGAATCAGATAATAGTTAAGTCTGGAGGAGTTTCCATTGCTTATTGTACAACTGCATATAAGTCTTCATCTACTCTAAAACACTCTACTGGCCCAATAAAGGTGATACTAGCCTAGTTATTGACGCAACTGTATCGACGACAGTAGACAACTTGCAGACAATATCTAAAATAGAAAAAAATATTCACTATTACTTTAAAGAAAACGTGTTGGAGAAACAAAATAGCCAATTGGCTTTTCTAAAAGCTTCTAATTTTAATAGTAAATATAGGTAGTTTAAAGACATTATTTTTTTCTTTGATACTATATCTATTATGACATACAAATGACCATTTTCGAAGGGTGATTAAACGATGTGAATGATTGTTAACTGGTTTAGTAATATTATAGTTTTTTATGCATTAATAAAAACGTATAAACAAAATATATTAACGTCTGTTTCAACACACGTATCTGTTTTTCTTCCGCCTCTGGATCAAGTTTAATTCCTGAACTGAACGATAATATTAATAGTCTTACCAAAAGTTAAATTCACGGAGCAATTCTTTAAAATAAATACGCGTGCACAAATATAGTAAAAGATAAGCGGCTTTTTTTCTCTGTAAAGACATCACGCCATTTGTCAAATATGTGGCGATTTCCGCCTTCCGGAAATGTAAATCATAGAATACTACAAGATAGAGAAATCAATCTTCTTCTTCTTCGTTTATTGGACTTAACTCTGCAGAGTTATTTACCCAGGACCATAGAGTAATTACGATTAATGACGTCAGGAATAATACTGTTTGTCAACATTTGAAACGTTCTCCAAGACCGTATTAAGCTGTCAGCAGTGTCACTACTGTCATTTTTGAAATTGTTTGTTGATGTTTTTATTCAAAACAAATGGAATTTTCGTTTTTAATTTATTCACTTTTATAGCACCGGTTTGTTTAATTTATTGTGTTTTGCAATGGAATAAATGGTGAAAATCACTTTGGGTGAATATAAAATAACACTGGATAAATCCACCGCTGTTCATTTAGAGAATTGTAAGATTAAACTAGACATTCTAATTTTTTCATTGTTAAATTAAATATTATTGCTGATTTTAGATCATGATTTTGCTCAAAAATGTTATGCTCAACTTCAACAAGTTCTAGAAAACAATAACATTGTAATATCGAAGCTAGGCTCAAAGACAAACGTCAACAAAGCGAAACTGGCCTGGCAGATGGCATAATAGATACTGATCACGTGACGTTTTAAAACTTCTCACTTTTGCGATCGCCACTAACCATTACGTCACGACGAAACTGTTTCGTCAAGAAAAAATACGAAAATACCTTTAATGCTGATATTCCCTATTTAAATTTAAATGAAACCGTTGACGAGATTTATCTCAAAAATCCAAAGGAAGAAGCGACATACAATGACAGTCTCTTAACTATTTCTCACCTCAAAACAACAAGCTGTTGCCATATCCATATCTTTTACTGTAGCCAGTGACTATAATAGACATTGCTGTAGCTTACTGAAAGGGAACATGGTGACTTCTATGGAAGGGAGTTTCTGAAAAGAAGACTAGCCATTAGTGATGAACGATATCGTTATTTTTTAATAACGTTGTGAAATTGTATAGTGATTTATATTTTGAAACATGACATGATCACGTTATTTGATACACATCATGCTGTGATTTGATATTCTGTTTTGAGTATACGATACAAATTTCCTTACTAAGCAGATAAAATATCAAATTCCTGTATCATTTTCTCTACTTTCCCATTCTTCCAAACATTTTTTCATGCAAATTACTGATATGAAAATTTTCTACATGTTAGCAAAAGACACTATCAAAAAAAAATAATAGACAAACAGTAACAAGCAATGATGCATGGAGATGTCTATTATTTTGGTGGTAGATATCAATATTTATGCCGCCGAAAAGCATTATTATAATATCGCTACTTTCCATGGTGTTATCAATAGATATACGAGTCACCATATCATAACAATAGAGTGAATACCAAATATTAGAAAACGGTTTGCCGCTCCTCTTTTCTGGTAAAAAAGGTCGAAATGTCTTCATAATGTTACGTACTATATGTGTAATTTACGAAATTGGATTTTGTTGCCGATTTTCGTCGAATGAAAGCGATGAAGGTCAAGGATATTATATAATATGTTCGATTTTTATTCATTCATTCAATTCCTTGTCGTTTTATCTGGCTGTCATCACGTCACGCTTTAGATTTGCAAATAGGAACAGTGACTGACTGTGATTTGTTTGTATCAGTGAAATAGTAACAGCTCGTGTATTATAGCTCATCACTGATAACCATGACTCAATGGCCAATGACGACACCGATTATCACCGATAACAACGTCAACAAATACAAAGTACTCATCCAGCCACTTGTTGATAATGAAATGTTACATAAAGGAAATTATTGGGCGTGATAATATTATTTTAAAATGAGTGGTGAAATTGTGGTTCCTGAAACCCCAAATTGGCTACAAGAACTTAAAGATAAAAGAGAAAAAAGGGTAAAAGCAAGACTGGGACACGAAGCTGGAGCAGGTGCCCCTTGCTTGAAATGCGGAGATAATTGCCCAGGTAAAATTGATTTCATGCGTTAATATTTAAGATTTGATATGCATTCTGAGCTGTACCTAATTGAGTTGCAGAAGATTTGTTAATGTTTATTTATATCAATTCAAATCGTTATTTTTTATCAACCAAATTGCTAGTTGTTGATAAACATACTTCAGAACTGCCTTTAGGTGAGATTATACAGCAAATAAAATAAAATAAGGAACAAAATAAGAAAGATGAACATACAAATCTATATGAAAGTGTTTATACAAGAAATAAGGTAAAATAGGAACACTTTCATATAGATGCGTATGTTCATCTTTCTTATTTTGTTCATTTTATTTTATTTGCTGTATAAGTATTGTTTATCTATATCTTATGTTTATAAAATATGGTAAATGGTAATAATATAGAGAAAAAATTTATAACTGTCATTTGTTTAAAAAATATTAAATACTTTTGTTCTTTTCAAAATGACTGTTAACATATTCTAGATTGTTCTTTTCAAATTGACTGTTAACATATTCTAGAATGTTTCTAAAAAAACTACTAACATGTTTCATTCAGTACTTACAAATACTTAAAAGTAACAAGCTTTCTTGAGTCTCCTTGCTTCCATTTGAATTATTCTAGATTGTGTAGAAAAATCTATATAATCTGTGTGTTGAATCCATAATTTACTAGTGAAACCTCAAGAAAACCTAAAAAAATTACATTTACTTATGTGAATCCTAAATGCAACATGCCATTCATCTATTTATTTAGACATTCTAGAAGAAGATAAAGATTAATATGGGGCTTATGTACTCCCAAAGGCATTTGCATATCTATTGTGTGTTATCAAAATGATTTAGGTTACTTTGTACCCTTTTCAATTTAGTATTAACATTTTTGAAAGCATACACATAGATGAGCTATTTCATTTTCAGTTTTACCTGGGAAAAAAGATGAAATTGACTTGGAATGGGTACCTACTGGACACAATGACACTGTAGATAAGTACCAGAAAACTTTACCACCCGAACAGTTGCCCGTGAAAGGATCACAAGCTGCTCAAGATCGAAAACAACTTCTTCAAAAGCAAATTCCTATACATGATATAGATCCCACACTTTGCCATGAACTTACAGAAGATGAGTTAAAGCAAATGAATGAATACATTGCTCATGTTAAGCAGAGTAGTGCAGGAGTAGGTCAGAATGTGAGTTTGTCTAGTATAATCAAAGGTAAACTTCATATGCTCAATCCTGCTGAAGCAGCTATTTTATCTAGTAGATATGGTAAAGGTGTACCTATGTCTGAAATTGTTAAATTGCATGCCCAGAATAAATCAAGTTTGTTGAGTCACAGTTTGAAAAAAATATCATTAAAAACCAAAAATCTTCCAATTGTTAATCCAAATTCTATAAATCAAAATGAAGATAATTTAAATCCTATGAGTTCTACAAAAATTCATGATAGAGAGTATCCTCTTTACAGTACTGACACAAACAGATCAACACCTAATGCTCAGTTTTCTTCTTCACTTGGACCCAAACAAATTAAAACGACCCCATCAAATAAATCAGACATTGATCCTAATTTTGATCCAAAATACTTACAAAATCCTAATTTTGATCCTAAAAACCGACCTAGTCACTTTGTACACCCCACTTCACAGAACATTCAAGATTTTCCTACAGATAGTTCCTCATCTAATAAGAATCCATTGGATTACAACTCGGAAAATAGTGCTTTTGTGCCTTATCAGAAAGTATCATCTGTGACAAAATCAGGGAATCCTCTTTTGGATGATAATTTATTAACAGATCCAAATTATGCAATCAATTTAGTTGGTTACAATAGATATCAGAACAATAATCCTAATTCTCTCGTTGGTAACTTTCCAAATTATCAAAGTCTGGGTAACAATGACCAGATCTATGAAAATTTACAAGACTTGAAAACTACTACTAGTTTACCAAACTATGTACCTGGAAAGTATAATACCTATACTGAGACCCAATCTCCCACCCGGATACCCAAAAATGTTAAGGATTTAGCATTTAGTACTTATGACTCGAATCAAATTGATCCAAGTGAAATTCAAAGTCAAGACAATGAATTTCAATTTGGAAAATATAGGCAACCAGGTTCTTATTCTGAGGAAATGCCAAAAAATTCAAATGGATTCAGACCTATCGAAGCTGGGAGCAATGGAAATTCTAATTCGACAACTTCACTCTTACATCGTCACCCTGGAAATTTAGTTGGATCATCATCAGGAGGTATTATTGCAGAAACAGCTAGATTTGAATCTATTAATCCAAATTCTCAGTTGAGTAATTCATTGGAAGGTAAATTTGGTGGACATCCAGGATTAGATCCTTCAATGTTAAGTAACACTAAGCTTCCAAGCTCCAAATCTGGAGGTTTTAGAGTACCTGGTGTACATCATGACCCACAATCATATTCTGGTGGTAATATTGAACAAACAGGACTGTATAACCCTCAATTTGAGCCCAGAAATTCAAATATGCTCAATTCTAAATCTGGCCTTGAACCTGGTGATATAAGATCACTTAATATGCATCCTGGTGCCACGTTTGGAGATGCTGGTATTCGAAAATATGATCCCCAAAATCCAGATGCATTTAATTCTAATCCCAGTCTATGTCCTGGTGATTTAAGAGACCAAAATGTACAGATTCATCCACAATCATATCTTAATAGTACTCTTGAAGGTTTATGTTTATGTTTATGTTTATGTAATAAACAAGCACAGTTTGATTCAAAACTTGTTAACTACAAATCTGGAGATTCCTTTATCCCACCTTCAGATAATGATAAATATGTACCACAGTTTAATAAAGATCCAAGCCAGAAAAATACCACACTAGGTAACTTTGGTAGAGGTTCAACTAATAGCCCCTTCAAATCAGGAAATAAATTATCTGAACTGCATCCCAACGATTTAAGAGTTAATGAAGATTTTCTAAATCCAAGTAATGTGAATGTTGGTTTAATTCAAGATATCCATTACCCTGATATTAAAACTGCTACACATGAAGTTGGCGACTTTTATGAAGAACATAGTCCTGAGAGTATTAAAGAAATTTTGAATAATGTAATTTTACCAGATTGTCATTATTGCAAAAAACCATTTGAGGAAAATGAATTCGCAGTTACAATAGATAGAGCTGATGTACTATTTCATGCTGGATGTTTCAAATGTGCAGGCTGTAACCAGATTCTAGCTGATAATGTTTATTTTTACAATAAAGAAACTGATAATGTGTACTGCTTAAGAGACTACGCGAAGATTAGAGGTTTTCCTAGGTGTAAAGCTTGCGATGAATTAATTTTTACCAAAGAGTATTGTTTGGCGGAGAATTGTACTTTCCATTTAAAACATTTTTGTTGTACTGAATGTGACATGCCTTTAGCTGGTCAAGACTATACTTTTGAAGGTGAAATGCCTTATTGCTTACCCTGTTTTGAGCAAAACAAAGCTAGTAAATGCAATGCTTGTGGAAAAGTTATAAAACCTGATGAGGTGGGATGTACTTTAAAAGGGATACACTTTCATGTAGATGATGCATGCTTTGCTTGCAAAGTTTGTAAAACACCTTTGATGGAAAAGAAACTATTATTGAGGAATGATAGGTTGTATTGTTCTCATGATTGTCATGGAGCTGATCAGTAAAACGAGTTAGAATGAAATTCCACAATTTATAGATATAATTAATACCCAACGTATGAAAAAAATTATTTATTTTGTTTTTCTGATCAAAGCCATGTACTCAACAAACATTTCGAAAGCAGCTTTTTATATTTTTGTAGGAATTATCGATAAGACTATAAAATTAATCAAGTGCCAATATATTTAAATATTTTATATATTTCATATACACGAAGGACGAATTATTTTTTATTATAGTAATTTTAGATATCTGGCTGTTGTTTATTTGTAAAAATAAATTTTTTTGTATGATAAAACTATAGGGTTTAGATTTATTATTATAGTGACGTAAAAATGTTCTAGTTGAACTCAAAATTGAAAAATTCATTTATGTACAGGGTCATTACAGAGATATTTTCCGTTCAACTTCTGAAAAAAAAAATTTATAACAAAATCGGGAAAGAGAAATAGTTGGAAAGCATTTTTAGTTCCCTAATTCCATCAAGGGTATCTAATATAACAAGTCCTTGATAAATAGTCGACTATTTTGTTGCATGGTGGGATGGTAAAAAATTTGCTAAAACCTGGAAGACCGCGGACTGCAACGAACGAAACTGTTAAACAAAATATTGCCATCGATTTAGAAGAATCACCTCAAACTTCCACCCCAAATTTGGCACTAAACCATGGTATCAGTCGACGTTCTGTAGGAAAGATATTAAAAAGTGAAAAGTATCATCCGTATAAGGTACAGTTGGTTCAAGAATTGTCAGACGATGATTTTGACCGACGGCTGGAATTTTGCGAACGGCTAATGGACATCTGTAATGTTGAGGACAATTTTGCTTCTAACATAGTTTTTTCCGATGAGGCAACTTTTTGTTTAAATGGAACAGTTAATCGCCATAACTCAAGGTATTGGTAAAATGAGAATCCTCATTGGATTCATGAAGCACATACCCAACATCCAGAGAAGTTCAATGTTTGGATGAGAATTGTCGAAACTAGGCTTATGGCAGGCCCATTTTTTATCGACGGAAACTTGAATGGTGACAAGTATTTGGATCTACTAAATAACGAAATTATTCCTGCACTTCAATAGAATGGGCAATTACCACAAAATGTTTGGTTTCAACTAGATGGAGTACCTCCCCAGTATGATAGGCGATTTAGGGATCTTCTGGATGCGAATTTTCCAAATCGATGGATTGGATGTAGAGGATTCATACAGTGGCCTGCTCGTTCTCCGGATCTTAGCCCGTTAGATTTTTTTCTTAGGGGGTTATCTAAAATCACGTGTTTACGTTAAACGGCCAACAAACTTACAGGAATTGAGACAAAGAATTATTGAGGAATGTGAACTAATAATACGTGGAGAAGTCTTGGAAAGAGTGACTCAAGAATTTGTTAATAGGATGGCATATTGTCAGCAAGTAAACGGCGAGCATTATGAACATTTGAAGTAATTTTGTTTCTCAGTATTCTAAAATAGTGAAATGTACACCTATTGTACAACTGACAGTGAGTTATTCCTCGTTTTTACAAACTTTTTTACACTAAACTCAGTATTTATGAATTCAAAATAACAAGCTCTTTCAAAATCTGTAAAAATATATAGGATGTCCCATTTAAATTAAAGAAGTTGATGGCATTTCCGGTTAAACCGGAAGTATATTATTAACAAAAAAATGTATATCAGATGCATTTTGTTCCATTGCACTTACCTGCAAATTTTCATAAATATCGTTCTTTTCGTTTAAAAGATATTTACTCGGTTCCATACTTTGTCCCAACCTGTATAATATTTCCTGAAAAAACTAAAGAAATACAAAAATACCATCACATATACTGGTAATATTTCTAAAAATATTTCAAAGATAATATCTTTAGCAACAAATACAACAAATTCTTTAAGAACGGAAAGCAATATAGGTGAAAAATTATTAAATGTAAAAACAAAAATATCCCTATTGGAAAAATGGTTCCATACTTTATCCCAACACCATATACACAGGATTAAACAATGAACATAATCAGCAACTTCCAATTACTAATGGTCACCATCAATGATGCCCTTTTGCAAACCCAGTGTACCTTTACATACAAACAATTTACAGAAAAATGCAAATGAAAGTAATAGATGCTTCCAATTTCTTATTAAACATCAAGAAGAAATTAATGTGTGTGTAGAACTGGTAAAAATTCAACTGACAAAAGGTCCATGGTAATATTTTAAATATGCATAATTGTGTATACTTACAGTCGAACTTTATTAAAACATGCAATAATAAACTTTGAAAAATGTGTTGTTTCTTTCATTTGAACTACTTGAATATACAAGACTTACCAAGGACTATTACAAAATCAGATAATAGTTAAGACTGGAGGAGCTTCAATTGGTTTTGTACATCTTCATAAACACCATCTACTTTACAATACCCTACTGGTCTAATAAAAATGGTACTCTGGTTTTTGAAGCAAATGTATCGTCGACAACTTGCAAATAATCATCCATCTAAAATAGAAATATTTACAAGTTTCATTTACAGAGAAATTATTTAGTATAAATACATTTGGACAAAAATAGTAAAAGATAAGCGGCTTTTTCCCTGTGAAGACTCCAGGCAGAGATAATATACACAAGACGCCACGCCATTTCAAATCAAATATGTCATAATTGTTATGTTCTTTTTTACATCATTCTATTCAGCTCTGTTAGTCTGTTGAGATAATTTTCAACCCGAGCGGGTACCAAAATCAGCAGGAAATTGTAAAAAGTGTAGGAAAGTGCATCATAGAATTTTCGGTTAGCATACTGTTTATTATTTAGTTTACAATAAAAACATTAAAAAATATGCAAGTTGAAGATAATAGGGCATGTCCACGTGACGTCATGCCCTGAGGAATCTGATATGGATCATACAACATCTGATAATAAACAAGCGTTCTTTGCTCAACAGGTGGTTTTTAATAGTTATTTGATTTTGATTTAGTGCTTTTTTCGATGTTGTTTTAGTTGCTTAGGTATTTTAAAAGTTATATATGACTGTTTATAATAAAAAGGATCATTAAATCAATACAAAACAACCAAATTACAAATCTGAAATCTAACCAAATAATTGTTTCTCCTCAGGGGTATTGTCAACTGTCAGTTGATGGACATGCCCTATTTGAATATAGTTATATATTCACTTTACCCGTTTCTGCCCCTTTTTGTATTCTGAACCAAGTCCAATATCATAGGATAAGTTTGTTTCATCATCCTTTACCACGTTTGTAATGAAATGATTAGTGATGGCATATAAGTCCTCAGACATTTTGGAGCCACTTCAAAATAAATTAAAATTTTGATTGTTTTCGTTATGGTTTGAGGTTATGATCAACTAAACGGAGCAAGTAATTGGAACAGATCACCATCCAGAATCTAGTTGTAGTGTAGTTAGTGGCCAGGGGTAACGATAGTTCAGCTCTGTTCAAAGCGAGCGCTTAAAAATAATACGCAAATGCATTTAAGTGAACAGAGCAACTGATCTGCTCGAGCGAATCCCGTAAAAAGAACACAGAAATGTAAATCATAGAATATTAGGATAAAATAGAGAGGTCAATCAATACAAATATTGCTCGACGCAACCAAACATGCGTTAATGCCTGTTCAGTTCAGTTGCATACCTCCTTGTTGATCATACTTATAATACAGAGTGCTCAAATGAAATTATGCTAGGTTACTTTTTTACCAAACAGTGCTCATAAAAATTAATAACATATTTGAAAAGTTCGTTAAAAAATAAGTTCAAATGAACTTTTCATTTTCTTTAATGAGGTCTGGTTTGATAAGAAAATGCATAATTATGTTTAAAAAAGTCGTAGGCCATTTTTATAACACTTTCGATTACCAACAACCGGGACATAGCTAGCCAAGCTATTGAGGCACAGTAAAGAAAGTTAAACGTGAAGTTAATGTTTTTTTGACAAAAATTGTGTAAAAACAACCTTGGAGTTGTCGTTATCATTCGCTTCGCTATCGCATCTTCGGTCATGTTCAGCTAGGCACGGAAACGTCCGAACTCAGTTACGGAGTACGAAATAGCAAAGAGAAGCGAATCTTTATCGCTGTTTTGTTACAGAGTGCCAATCCTGTTATCTTATTCAATAAAAATGGTACACTAGTTATTGAAGCAACACTGTATTGAAGGAAAACTTATAGACAATCATATATCTGAAATAGAATAAATTATTTACAATTACTACAGAGAAATCATTTTGGTTGATGATTGTCAAGTGGTATAAAAATAATTTATGTAGTAGTTTTTATAGATGAATAGAATAATAAGTTACCAAATTAATATAGACATATGCAGGAAAATAATAAATTATACAAATGGTTTTTTCTATCCACACCATTTAAATATCTAAATCTAACGAAATGAATGGACAATTTTTTTCTTGGTATACCACATTTACCATAGGTAACATAAATATGATATAAGACTTACCAATGACTATGAGTGAATCAGATAATAGTTAAGTCTGGAGGAGTTTCCATTGCTTATTGTACAACTGCATATAAGTCTTCATCTACTCTAAAACACTCTACTGGCCCAATAAAGGTGATACTAGCCTAGTTGTTGACGCAACTGTATCGACGACAGTAGACAACTTGCAGACAATATCTAAAATAGAAAAAAATATTCACTATTACTTTAAAGAAAACGTGTTGGAAAAACAAAATAGCCAATTGGCTTTTCTAAAAGCTTCTAATTTTAATAGTAAATATAGGTAGTTTAAAGACATTATTTTTTTCTTTGATACTATATCTATTATATTTAAACGATATGAATGACTGTTAACTGGCATAATAATATTGTAGTTTTTATGGAGTAATAAAAAGGTATCAACATAATATATTAGAAAAACGTCTATTTCAACACACATATTGAACTGAACGATAATATTAATAGTCTTACCAAAAGTTTAATTCACGGAGCAATTCTTCAAAATAGATACGCTTGCTCAAATTACTCAAATACAGTAAAAGATAAGCGGCTTTCTCCCTTTGAAGTTTGAAGACGTCGCCATTTTGTCAAATATGTAATGATGACGATTTCCGGAAATGTATATCACAGATAACATACTTAAGAGGGGCCTCCTCACAGGTACACAAACCTCAAAACATAAACAAAACTGGTCACTTATCTAGTTATTTTTAAGTTCAAAATATTTACGATAGATGTCGCTACTAGTATTAAATCGGCTTTTATTTAATATGCATCTCTTGACGATTCAAACAAACGCCTCTCCGGGTCAGCTGTTTCAATGTTTTGGTTTCAAAGGTTTCAAACACAATTTCTGCCAGCAGTATAGTCTGGGGCCAGCTGGTATTTTTATTAATTTTCAATCTCAATAAGTAAATTATGATTTTATTTATTTACCAGCTAGTATGTTCATTTTACCTAGGTAGGTATTCTCTTTTCTTCTTTAATTGTTTCTGTACTTATAGGTTAATTTTGAAATTAAAATAGTACTTATATCAATCATTATCGTCGGTTCTCTATATTTTGAAGTTTTATACCTATCCGAGATTTATAATTGCCATTTATTGAGAAGTAATGATAAAATGCAAAGCAAACCAATCCGACAATCTAACATCTAACAAAATTCTATTGGGATTATCTGAATGCAAAAAGCTAATCTTGTCTAAACTATCAGGTGATATATATGTATTTTCTTCCGCGACTATATAATAATGCACAAATACTTATATTTTTACAAAATAACTTCTATTTAATACTCTTCCTAAGAATCTACTTTTACTGTGATATAATATATATAAAAATTGTAATTTTTGCTCAAGAGTGTCAATAGGTACCTACCTTTATTTTGGACAATTTCAAAATTTATTATAAAAAACAACCTATTTAGAATTAAAAAGAACATCCAAATATTCAATATTGTTTTACATCAAAAACTTTTCATTCTTTATTTTACAGAGAAAACATAATAAATGATAAGACAAGAAAACAATTGAAGGAGATATTTCAACTCTACCAAAGCGATTCTATCGAGAAGCGCTATTGCCATTTCTAGAGTAGGTAGACGAAATTAATTCTTTAGTCATCCTTTGGTTTACAATATTTTTTTAATATCAACAACTAATAACACTATTTACTAAGTGATCCTTTAATAATTATTTTATTGTTTTAAATGCTTATATAATCAATTAATTCGCAAGGTACCTAGGTAATTTCGATTATATATTGTAAACACAAAGTTACAAGACATTTGTGCTTCCAAAATTTTCAAAATGTAAATTTTATTCAACAATAAAATTATTCTAACCTATGGCAAGCTAAAAACTAGATAACCATCCTCATCTCTTTTTATCGTCATAATCAGAGGATTATATATAAATTATTAAATAAATTGTAAGGATTTCTAGGGACAATTTTTACATTTGACATCGATGCTTTAGAATCCAATGAAATCTAGTGATAAACACATTACTGCATTTACAATCAATGTTGCCATGTTATACGAAAATCCTCAAACTGCACGGGGAAAAAACAAACAAAAAATTTTTTTAACAGGAAAACTGTAAAACTATGCACGTCATAGTCATAGATTATTAGGTTTATTTAGGTACTTGCAATATCTATATACCTAGTGACCATTTTACTTGTATGTTAGGTATTTTATGTTTTCAAAATTCGATATTCCACTACGTAGGTATGGTGTATTTGTGTATTAGCCATAAGGCAAATTGTGATTAATTTTTGTGTTTATAAAATAGAAATATATCAGGTATGTATAATACGTGCTTATATTTTATTATTGTATGATTGCAGCAGATTGTAGGTTTTTCATGATTATTTTCTCGATATCTACAATAACTAGGTAAGTAAATTAAACATTCTTTTTCTAGTTGTGGCAACTATGTAAATTCTTAACATTTTCGTTTTTTGAGCGAAAAACGAACAAGGGTAGGGGTACTAGATAAGAACATTGGGGGCGGACTAGTTCAATTTATCATTTGCGATTGCTATTGTTTCAAGCTTTTTTCGCTATACCTAGTTTTCTATTGTCTATTTATATATTATTACTTTTATTTTATTGTGTTATCTTTATTGGTGATAAGGACACCCTCCCTTCAGTGAAAGAGACACTTTCTTTAATTTTTTTACACCCCCCCTTAGTGAAAGAGACTTTTTTTCAGTTTTTTTGACGATTTATTTGGTGAAAGAGACACCTTTTTTAGTTTTTTTTTTTGTATTATACTTAGGTATATTATGGCGCGAGAAAAGTGTAGGAACCATAAACGAAACAAGAAGGCAAAATCAAAGAAGAAGTAAGTAAAAAATCTTTTGCTTTACAGGTCCTTCAGATTTCGATAAAATTATTTGTGAACACATTTGGCTTTTTATATAGTTGTCCTTATCACAAATTCAATAGAATGCCATGGTATAATGTGAAATATAAATTGATTTCATTTTCAACAAAAAATAAGTTGATGCAATATTCTCAAGAAAATATTGCTAATATAAAAATAATCGTACAAACTAAATTTTTTGACACCCGGCCTGCAAAAAAGCTATAAATTTCCATGAGTGAAGTGCCCTTAGGGTGGGGGTAAATGTTTTTAAATATGTATGAGATGGAGGTTTCATTAGCTCTGAGTCTATTATCTAGTTGAAGTAGCGATGCAGCAATTAGTAAAAGAGATGTACCTAGGAGACTCTTTTATGATACAAAATTTTGATGTCTTGGAGGTCTTAGGCAAGCTGTTTATAATGAGAGAATAAAATAAATGTTTTTCATTATTTAGGCAAAGAGAAAAGACAAAACCACTAGATGAAGAATTTTTACAACAGGAGACGGAAGTAGAGGAATTTCAAGAGGGGGACATTGGACTACAGGATGCCACAGAAGAGGATGCTGTAGAAGAGGACTTTCCATATAATTAAATAGAAGCCTGATGTAACTGCCTAGCCCACACAGATCCAAATAATAAGTAAAAAAACCTATTTACCAGAAACATCTAATTTTTTTATTCCACTTATAGTTCTGATTATGTAACTAAGACGAAACTTGATGTAACTGTATTTGAAATAAGAAATGTTTTTTTGTTCAGTATTACAACTATATGGATCAAGACTTCAATGTTGCTGGGTGTCAGCTCCCTTTGTGAGTATACAATATTAAAAAACGGATAGTTTATATTTTTTTCTGTCTGAGGATTAAGAAAATGGAAGATGCAGTTCAGTTGCCATGTATAAATAAAAACAAAGACAATTTATTCAGTACTTGTGTATTATCTTTGTAATATGGCTTCCAAGATAAAATGGATTATTCATATATTTTTTCTGAATTGGGTTAGAAAAATAATTTGTTAGTAAAAATATTAAGTATTTATTTATAGAGTATTTGAATAATATTTTTTCAGTCTTTATAACTACTTGGCTCAAGACTTCAATATGTCAATAGAGGTCACCACCCCTTTGTGAGTATAGAATTGTAAAAAATCGATATTTTTGTTAACTTTTTATTTTCTTTTTGTTCTGAGAAATGGAAGAGAAAAATAGAAGATGAACTTCAGTTACCATGTATTTTAATAAATATGAAGACAAATACATTAAATTTGTAATAATAATTTGGTTTATATTTTTATAGAATATTTTTTATTTGTTTCTTTTCAATAAAAGCATGAACTTATTTTTGCTGTGAGTTTTTTTAATAATCAATAAGGGTCAATGAAAAAGCAGACATGTCTGTTTATTGCTATAATACACATTTTTATAGTTTACCCAATTAGCATTTCTTTGCTATAATTCATTTGAATGATGATTGAGAGGGGTCAGTGGAAAATCAGACATACTGTATTATAATAAATATAAAAAGTACCTACTTACTTTGTACTTCAAATTTGTAATAGTACAAGTAGATTGCCTAAATGATTTGATTTCGTATTCAACAAAATGAAACATTTTTGCTATAAGTAATTTCGAATAATGCCTATAATTTACTTGAATAATTAAGAAGAGTCAATGGAAAAACAGGCATATCCGTTCTAACAAACTGGAGGAAAACTGCAAAAAGTATTTTATAATAACATTTGGATACATAACCTGGAAAAATTGAAGATCAAACATAATATAACATTTTTATTCCTGTGTTTCGAAAATAATGGATTACAATAGAATACGAAATGTCTATTTTGGTCAATTAGTAGAATGCAATTGTTTTTATTACTATTATCAATGTAGTTTTCCTCAATAACTCAGGATGCTGATGTATATAACTACGTTTATGCTGATGCAATCTACAAGGGTACAGGACCCGGAGGAACCAAAAGACCCCGATATGAGGATCAATAAATATCAGGCACTTCGTGGAATCACTAGCAATAACTAAAAACATTTGTGGTTTATTTCAAACCTAGTCCCCTGCACTAAACACTATAGGTACTTGTGGTGAAGCACATGCGAAATGAAAATAAACAGCATTTACGGGGCACAAATTTAATTTTCCAGCATGAAAATTATTTTATTATAACCGCCTACAAATACTAACAAACTATAAACAATAAATAATTTGAAGTATTTTTATTTACACAAAACACATGACAAGACAACGACATTTGACCTTATCTGTTATTTGACCTTCGTCATCTGTCATTGAAGTTCCATCCATATCCATCAAGACGGTGGAACAGCTGAGCTAATACTAATGTACTTGCAGAATGTTCCGTGCAACAAATCTCAAAAAATACAATGAATTGAGATTTCATAATTTCAGAATCGAATTCTCTAGGCAATCTTTTCGGGATAAGGTCTTGGCGTTCAAATTAGTGACCACAAATTGTCAAAATCACACCATCACTTGATGGCTTATATCTTTTTTATAACAATCTAAAACTTGACCAAAATACCTCATCCCCAAGACAAAGGTCCAAGTAATATTATGTTCAAGTTTCAACTCTTAATTTTACTGCATTCTTTAGATTTGTTGCATACAAATTGACCAAAATTTTGCTGCAAGTCAGGAGTGCCAACTGTTTTTGAGATGTCTAAATCACAACACATTATAACAATCTAAAACTTGACCAAAATACCTCATCCCCAAGACAAAGGTCCAAGTAATATTATGTTCAAGTTTCAACTCTTAATTTTACTGCATTCTTTAGATTTGTTGCATACAAAATGACCAAAATTTTGCTGCAAGTCAGGAGTGCCAACTGTTTTTGAGATGTCTAAATCACAACACATTATAACAATCTAAAACTTGACCAAAATACCTCATCCCCAAGACAAAGGTCCAAGTAATATTATGTTCAAGTTTCAACTCTTAATTTTACTGCATTCTTTAGATTTGTTGCATACAAAATGACCTAAATTTTGCTGCAAGTCAGGAGTGCCAACTGTTTTGAGCTGTCTAAATCACAACACATTATAACAATCTAAAACTTGACCAAAATACCTCATCCCCAAGACAAAGGTCCAAGTAATATTATGTTCAAGTTTCAACTCTTAATTTTGCTGCATTCTTTAGATTTGTTGCATACAAAATGACCTAAATTTTGCTGCAAGTCAGGAGTGCCAACTGTTTTGAGCTGTCTAAATCACAACACATTATAACAATCTAAAACTTGACCAAAATACCTCATCCCCAAGACAAAGGTCCAAGTTATACTATGTTTAGATTTCAACTCTTAATTTCACTGCATTCTTCAGATTTGTTGCATACAAAATGACCTAAATTTTTCTGCAAGTCAGGGGTGCCAACTGTTTTGAACTGTGTTGTGGACTAAATATTGCTGATACATTATAAATAATCCCACAAACAATTTTTTGACTTTGACCCTCAGTGTGCAAAAAAAAAACTGAATTTCCATAAGTAAAGTGCCCTTAGGGCGGAAGTAGATATTTTTAAATATGTATGAGATGGAGGGTTCACGTGCTCTGAGTTTATTATCTAAGAGTTGAAGTAGTGATGCAGCAATTGGTAAAACGATATAGTTATACCTAAGAGGTCTCTTTGATGGTACAAAATTTTGATTTCTTGGGTTTCAGGTGCTGAAGAAAATGAAATACATTTTTTTCATTATCTAACACCTATTTAAAAGAAACATCTAATTCTTTTATTCCATTTACAGTTCTAATTACAAAACTAAAATGAAGTCTGATGTAACTGCCCACACAGATCCGAATTATTTCCATATAGAAGGGTTCGCTAAAACTATTCAGTAAGTAGAAAAATTACAACACCTACCTAGAAGAAACATCTAATTGTTTTATTCCATTTACAGTTCGGATCATGGGTTCGGATTATGTATCTAAAATGAAGTCTGATGTAACTGCCCACACAGATCCAAATAATTTTCATATAGAAGTGTTCGCTCAAACTGATCAGTAAGTAGAAAAATGACATATTTAGAATTGTGAAAAATTGATATTTTTGTAAACTTTTTCTTTTCTTTTTGTTCTCAGGAGAAATTTAAGAGAAAAATGGAAGATGAACTTCAGTTACCATGTAATCATAAATATGAAGACAATTATATTAAATTTGTAATAATAATAATTTCATTTATATTTTTATAGAATATTTTTGATTTGTTTCTTTTCAATAAAAACATAAACCCACTTTTGCTGTGGTTTTTTCTAATAATTAATAAGGGTCAATGAAAAAGCAGACATGTCTGTTTATTGCTATAATAAAAATTTTTATAGTTTACCTAATTAGCATTTCTTTGCTATAATTCATTTGAATTATTGAGAGGGGTCAGTGGAAAATCAGACAATCTGTTTTATAATAAATATAAAAACTACCTACTCACTTAGTACTTCAAATTTGTAATACTACTAGCAGATTGCCTAAATGATTTGTTTCCGTATTCAATAAAATGAAACATTTTTGCTATAATTTACTTGAATAATTAAGAAGAGCCAATGGAAAAACAGGCATGTCCGATTATTACAAACTGGAGGAAAACTGCAAAACATATTTTATAATAACATTTGGATACCTACATAACCTGGAAAAATTAAAGATCAAACATATATATATATATATATATATATAACATTTATATTCCTGTGTTTCGAAAATAATAGTGTACAATAGAATAAGAAATGTCTATTTTGGTCAATTAGTAGAATGCAATCATTTTTATTACTATTACCAATGTAGTTTCACTCAATAACTCAGGAGGCTGATGTATATAACTATGTTTATGCTGATGCAATCTATGGCTACGTACAGGTCCCCGGAGGAACCAAATTTACTTTTCTAGCATGAAAATTATTTTATTATAACCGCCTACAAATACTAACAAGCTATAAACAGTAAATAAATATTTTTATTTTTATGTATACAATACAAAACACATGACATGACAACATGTTATCTGTGATGACAACGACATTTTTCCGTCGTCATCTGTCATTGAATTTCCTTACAGTGCCATCCATCAAAACGGTGGAACAGCTGAACTAATGTACAGAAGCGTTCGTTTACAGAAACTTCCGTGCAACAAATCTCAAAAAATACAATGATTTTAGATTTCATATTTCCAGAATCGAATTCTCTAGGCTTTCTTTTGGGGATAAGGTTTTGGCGTTCAAATTGGTGACCACAAATTGTCAAAACTGTCAAAATCACACCATCACTTAATGGCTTATATCTTTTTTATAACAATCCTAAACTTGACCAAAATACCTTATCCCCAAGACAAAGGTCCAAGTTATATTATGTTTGAATCTCAACTCTTAATTTTACTGCATTCTTTAGATTTGTTGCATACAAAATGACCTAAATTTTTCTGCAAGTCAGGGATGCCAACTGTTTTGAGCTGTCTAAATTGTGAGGCCCCTCTTAATGTATATCATGAAAAGATAGAGAAGTCAATCTTCTTTTTCTTCCTTTATTGGACTTAACTCTGCCGAGCTATCTACCCAGGACCATAGAGTATACTATAAGATAGAGAGGTCAATCAATACAAATAATGTTCGTTGCTGCCATCTACCAGAAAGTTGCTTCTTTAATAGGTCTGCAACCAAACATACATTTGTGAATCATAGAATACCCGATATATATAGAGATCAATCTAAGGATCAATCAATACAAATATTAAGGCACTAGAGATGAGTATTCTCATCCGCCATTTTGGTGCCTGAATTTTATTGTTTTGTGATGTGTTGAGCTGACATATTGTGTTGAAATTTTTTTTATATTGAACAGAACATTTTATTTTACCAACTTCCTTCAGACTATTAAACACCAGAAAATTCAGAAAGTGCAACGAATGGTAGAAAGTAGATTTCCCTTATCCTTCCTACAGGTCGACCTGAAGACATTCTTCAACTGTGAAATATTCAAAATACAGAGCTAAATCTAAAACAATCTTGTTGAACATCTTCATAATGGTTGTTTTCAAATGACACTTACAACGTTTGCATGTAGATACCTCTCGTAAAATTGGACAAAACGATATAAGGATTGATGGTCCAGCCTATTTACTTTTCGAAATACGGGGTGTTAAAATTATGAAAAATTAAATGTTTCAATTTGATAACTTCAAAATGGATAAATATATTGATTTGAAATTTGGTAGGTTATTTATAAATGTAATAGGGCATATTTTGATGGAAAAACATGTTTCAATTCTTAATCCAGGGGTGTACATTTGGAAGAATATGTGACCTTTCTCCTCGCATTTTTCACGCCACTGGCATTTGAAGCTATTTCTATTTTATTTTGTATTCCTCAATGGTTTTCACATGAAAAACGCATAACCTTCACATATCAAAAAATTTGTAGTTTTCAAGATATTCGATGTTTTAATGAAGTCTGCAAAATCACTTTTTAATAATGAGATATTTTTCTTCAATATTTTTTAATAATTACCAAACTGCTTATGGTACTTTTGTAACAGAAACTAATTTGTGAAACAGCAATGCATCTAAAACATTGAGAGAAGATTGTTATGAAGATATATATTGTTCACGAAACCTTTCCTGCAACATTGTAGATTCCATGTTCACTGAATTCACTCACAGTTTCACAGTGAGTTTAAAAGTGAGGTTGAGCTCAAGAATCTAGAGAAGCTATTGTAGAGATGGCTATCTCCTCTGCGTATATTATTGAGTTATTAAGCGGTGCCAATATAGCGTAGTCAAAGTACACGAAATATCCGTAAAATGCCGCAAAAAACACAAACAACTTGAAAATTCAAAATTGAGTATTTAAAAGGGTTGTGATTAACATGAGAAAAACTTTACAATGCTAGGCATGCGATTTTCCGGAAAATCGTCGAGTGAAAATTTTTGTTTTTGTTTTTTCGCTCTAATTGTTTAAATAATGAAAACACAGAAAAATCTTCCAATCAAAAATTGTAGCTAATACTTTTATCTACAAAATTTGTCTGAACATTTTTTTTGTATCTGCATTAGTTTTTAAAATATATACGAAATTTCCATAGTAGTAGTTTTGAACATCATCAATTTTCATGTTTTTAATTTTACGATATTAAATAAACAAGGACATTTAAAAAACATTTTTTCATATGAAATGTGTTCTAAAATGGGCTATCTACAAATACATTGAAAAAATAATTTTTTTAAAAATATTTTAATGTAGTATTATCATCGATTTTCCACGTTCTCTCACCTGCTTTTTCACCTTTATTTGTTCTCCCTTCTCTTTCTTACCTGAGCCATACGTGTGTTCTTTTGTATCGCGATCACTTCTTAATAGGTTCATTACAAAGTTCACAAATTTTTAGATAATATCATAAACGGTATAAAAAGTTATAGAAGGGTTGCTGACAGACCTCTGATTTAAGTATTTATTTTAAATAATTGTCTATTGTTTAAAAAATTTGATATTTATAGAAAAACTTTATAGTAGTTTCGAAAGTAGATGCTTCAAAGTGTTTAGTAGTAAAGTTTCATTGAACAATATTAATTTCGAAAAAAGATATAATTGAATGAAGTCTAAAAAAACAAGTAAAATTAAGCATGCAAAAATAACAGATTTTTAAGAAGCATTCGTTTAAAATTCTATATATTGCTGGCTTTGCTTTTATAATAATGTTTTATGCTCATTTGCAATGCTAAATCCAAAAGGAATTAAAGCTGGGATGAGTATTAATTAAATAGGAATTATAATAAACTGATATTACAGTAAAAAAATCTACTTTTTCAAATTTGAAAGTATTTCTATCTAAAAGTTGAGATCTTTCTTTACATTTTACATGAGTTTATTTATTTCTTCAGAATGTTATAAGCCCAAAATTATTAACTTTTAAGTCGAGCGGTTAATAAATTTGGCTCACGGGCCGTTCGCGCGTAACCACGAATTGAATACCACTGAAATTAATTTTATCTCGTAAACTTTTTAATTTACAGAAAAACTTTTTGGACAAAATTTGTAGATAAATGCATCAGCTACAAATTTTGATTCGGAAGTTTTTCTGTATATTTATTATTTAAACAATTAGAGCGAAAAAACAAAAACAAAAATTTTCACTCGACGATTTTCCGGAAAATTGCATTCCTATATAATATCGTTAACTTTTTCTCATATTAAACACCACCCTTTTAAATACCCAATTTTGAATTTTCATTTTTTTTGTGAGGTTTTATGTGTAGAGTCCGTTTCAATAAGGAAGAAGCCACCTGAAGTTGCAGTCGATGCGCGACCTTGATGTCAAAACCAGCGCCATATTTAAAAATTGATATTTTAATTTAAATCAGTAGCGTAACGTTTTCAAATTTTGTAGGGTAACACAAAATTAGGGATATTAGAACCATACAAATAACTGCTAAGTGCAGCAGACTATATGAATTATTAGCAGAATTCAATTATTTTTGAAGTAATGTATACTCTTCCATATATTTTACAACAATCTGAATGCCATGAGTAATATATTGGATTATTATACTTTCTTATTTGACTTACCGATGATTTTTTAAAAGAATTTGGATTCCATGTTCAGTTTGAGACTCCATAAAAGTTGCAACGTTTTCAAGAATCTGTCGGCCTTCACTGTGGATAACTTTTCTTTTAACACCAACCAGTTTTGTAGGAGGCATGGTTTTAGATCAAATAAAACACACAGAACTCACAAATAAACTAGCAGAACGTTTTAAAATATTCAAAAATGAAAAATATTGGACAGTAAATGATTGTTTCAAATGTTTCAATGTCAACAATTTAATTGCCGTCGGCATGAAACATCGCTTGTAACGCCAATGGCATGGAACGATCGCTCGACAGATTTTGACTTATGCGCAGGTCGGTACGCCAACTTCAGGTGGCTTCTTCCTTTTTGAAACGGACTCTACTTTGATTAGGCTAATAGGAACGCTGTCCGTACGCCACGAGATATTTTTAGGGTCTGGGTGAAATATAAAATGCAAGATTAATTATCCCACTTATAAATTAACAAATGTTTCTTTTTGCGCTTATATGCTATATATGAAGGCGAATCTATAAAAATTCATCATTTAAAGAAAATTGAATATAAGGGTGAAAGTATAATTTAAAAAAATTTATTTCCAACAAATACAACGTCAAAATAACCAATTCATAAGGATATACCTAAACTAATCTTTTTCATAAACACATATGTAATAAAATCACTTTTCATATCATACGGTGTGTTTCAATAATAATGAACAATCCGCGCAAAATATAATGTAACAATGGAATATAATTGTAATTAAATTCACGCTTACAAGAATAAACTGCGTAAACTTAAATAGCCTGTTGCGTGAAATGTAGGAGGCTCTACTCCGGTAGAAGAGAAATTGGACAAAATTCATATTTTAATTACGAATTCTATAACACAGTAATGAACTATGTATTATCTAAGGGAGTCCAGAAATTTGCTTTTTTTCAACTATTAATAAAACACACAGTATGAAATGACACTTAAAGCATTTGTGATGCTTCATTTTTAACCAGTAATGCAGGAACTAAGAAGTTCATAAGCCACTTTTATTGTAGACGTCAAACACCAAATTACATTAATTTAAATACATAATATGCTGTTGTAATTTCAAACAGATTTAGATGAAATGAACATTATCGTTTTTATGAATTAATCTAATTATGATATATATATTTATCAAAAGAGATAATTTAATGCTGGGTTTTATAAACAGAATAGAATATGAATTTTAAAGTTCATGCCAAAAAGGTTCAGGAAAAATTGATTCAAAATATCCGTTTTTAAAAGTTAAACACTGGGTAAATTGCGAATAAAAGTAAATACCAAATTTAAATGTTTAGGTGTATTTTCAAATAGGTATCGCATGCTAACTTATATTTTTCCTTTAATTTTTTTAACTTAATTTAATAGGTTTATTATTACCAAACTTTCCGGTATATAGACCAGGAAATATAGGTATTTCATATGAAAAATGGCATTTTAATGTCTTGTTTGTAATTATCACAGCACTATCACCAGGATGCTAATGTTATTAGAACTATTGAATTGTTCGATGAAATGTCTTTCAACAACCAGACCACAAAATTTTTGATTGCATTTTGTTACAATACCTACACACTCGTTCTAATCTCATTCTTATAATAATACAATAAAACAATAATTAGGAATCATCTTCGCCAAGTAATTTATTTAGTTCGATTAGTCTTTGTTTTCTTGTTTCAGTGTCTAATGTTTTTAATAGCTCTTCTTTTTCTTTTTTCAATGTTAATCTGTTGATGTGGTTTAATTCACTAAATTCCCAAGATCCCGTTCCATCAAATTGCAGAATGTGCGTGTGGAATTTCCTAAATATAAAATTGTTTATCAAAATTAAATGATTACTGATTTAAATGAGAAGTGAGTTCAAGAAATTTTATCGAGAGTGTCATTTTAAAATTTCCAACGAAGCTCATGTGAAAAGTAAAGTAAAGTAAATTGCGTGTGTTAAAAATAGAGATCTAGAAACTGCTGTGACTAAAAAAGATTACACAAGAGTAGGTAGTAATAAACAAACAGTGAAATTGTATTCATGTACTGTTGCAGGTAAATTACGGTCAGAACTTTATAACAAATTGTGTTAAATTTTAAATTGGTTTGGTTTAAAATTGAAAAGGTGGATTTTCAATATTTACACGATAATAAAGTTCGACCACATAAGAAATGAATATTGTGCAGAAGTGAATCCACCAATAAAAACGCAAAACATTTGCTGTCAGATCTTTTGTGAGGTGGGGATACTGTTTTGACTGGGTCAAAATGTAATTTGAACGTATTGTTACTCCTATTATTTTCTTAAACTTCCTTGATGATGACTTTTAGATGACAGTTCTAGATGATTCTAGACTTGTTCTTTTTTTTCATGGACCTCTACATAACAATATTATAATTGTGAAGAATCTTAATAATTAATTAATATGCATATGAAAATAATACTAACCACAATGTAGGCCTATGTGTAATTGTAAGAAGGGTGATGTCCATATCAATGGCACTCTGATAAATGAAACTTTCTACATCAATCGATACTGCCGAGGTGCATTCATCCAAGAGAGCATATTTAGGCCTGTAATAAGATTAAAATAATAATTAATCACAAAAAATCCAATTTTACATAAAATAAAGTAGATGGTAATAATATGTTCTGCATGCCTTTACACTTTCACTACTTATACATTTTGTTGATGTTTGACTTAAAACTTACTTATGATAAAACAAACGAGCTATTGCCATTCTCTGTTTTTCACCTCCAGACAAAATATCGGTCCAGTCTTTAACTTCATGGAACGAATCTCTTTCAACAATATGATCCAAATGTACCATGGTCATTATTTTCAGCAAATGATCTTCTGTGATTCCTTTTCTATCCATATCTTCACTGGTATCTGGATAAATTACTTGGTCTCTTAAATTACCTAAAATGCAAACACAAAATGGATCAATACCAGTTTAGTTTTAAATAGTTGGACTTTAATCTAAAAAATATACAAAATACCATACACACATGGAAGACAAGGTTAGCACTAACAACGTTCAACAAAATAACTTTGGACCTAATATTGTAGAGCTAATAGTCATCAGTAATGAATCAATGGATTTATTGTAAAAATTCAATTTTCAATTAACTTACCTATCACCAAATAAGGCCTCTGAGGTATATAGAACATCGAATTATTAGGTGTATGAAGTTCACCTCCATAAATAGGCCATAATCCGCTCAATATTCTAAACAAACTAGATTTTCCACAGCCGTTTGGACCCGTTATTAATAAATGTTGTCCAGGTGCTAAAGCAAAACTCAAAGATGGGCATACAACGTCACAATTTGGAGTGACGATAGGAACATTTTTTAAAGTGAGCTCGTTGTTAGCCGATTGGAATATTTTACCTGAAATTATAAGCAGAATCTTGAGTTATTTCACTTAATTAGTATGTTAGAATTTTTAAGGCAACATACAATTTTCACAATCTGCATATATAACTTAGCTATTCATAGTTTTCCCAAAACTTTCAATGACCACCTGTATATTCCAACTCTTTTTTTTAATAAAAGCTTTGAGTAACAGTCAGTGATTTATTATTTTTAATTTTAATAATGCATAGTTTTAATATAATCGGTACCTTATTAGTAAATATTTTTCAACGGTTTCAGCATATAATTAATTTTTTTTAAGTACCTAATAGTTTAATTATATATTGCCAAGTTTAAATAGTAATATCGGTTTTTATGTACTTGTTTCAAAAAAATATTACCATCATATCTCTAAATAGTAATTTATTTTCTATCTGTAACTTTTCTTAAGTAAACAGAGTCCCACAGCACCTAAATTTAGTGAGATATTATATTTTACATCTTCCTAAAAAATGGGGAGTCAATTCAATTTTATTATTTTATGTCTATATTATGTTAACTAAAGCTTTTCAAAAATTCATCATTTTATCAGGATGTTCAGTTTTCCTAATCGGTTAGGAAATATTGCAGCTACCAACAGTCTAGGAGCTGAATACTCATTCTTCTAAATGAATTTCTTCCAAAATCTGATATATCAGTTTGTTTCATTTGGAAGATTACAAAGAGTTTAATAAGAGCTTTTTCTTTGAAATTCATTCTGGTTTAATATTTATATTTGATTATCCAGTCACTAACTTGATGATTCACATTTTGATTATCTTCATTATGCCTAATTTCTTATTAATGAAGCTGTCATTTTATCGAAAATCTCTGCTATCTCCCAAAAAGAGTAATAAGGTTCAAAGAATGTTTCATATCTTAAAAAATTAAGAGTTTTCTTTTTGCATAATTTACCGGTTACATAAACATGTCTCTATAGTTATTTAAATTAGTTTTCAAACAGTTTATTTTTTACAAAAGATGGTATGTAGAAACTGTCAAATTTTCGTTGATTGGGATAACATTCACTGAGACCCAAAAAATATATTGTGTCCCCTTCCTTCTACTAAGTTCCTGAGGAGTTTTAGAATATCCGCAGGTGAGGTAAGAGTCCCCTCCTATCCAGTAGTCTCCTAGGTGTTGTACATTATGATTTTGTATTGCCATGGATTCCATAAGTATATGCATGGAGGTTTCTTCTTCCATTCTACAGAATCTACATTCGTCTTGCTCCACTAGTTTGGGCATTTAGTCAAAACTCTTAGTCTTAGCAAAACTCTGGCTTAGACATTCATTTTTTTCTCTCCTGGATGTAGTTTCCCAGGATTTTGAGGGAGATTCTGATATACCAAATATAAATTGAAGGATTAAAATTGGCTTTATCAAAAATTGACTTTGATTTGAGGTTTGACTTCATGTATTCATAGCTTCTGTATTTTATGTACTTATTTGGATTTACCCGAACGGGAATAAAGTTTTGACAGCGAAATTTTTTGCGGGAAGCTGTTTTCTTTCTTACCTTTAGCAACAGGTTGATCACCATTAAACTCAATCTCGAAATCAGCAAACTTCTCTTTTTTGGCAACGAGAGTTTTATGATAAATTCCATTACTGGCTTCTTCTAAAACTTCAAACATAGTTGCTACTCTTGCAGTATGTCCAGCTAATTCAACGATATGTTTATAACTACTCATCAACCGTTCAACGGCATCGGAGCCGGTAATCAGAAGGTTTTTGGAAGTGGTGAAGTAATGGGTCCTTTCAGAGACGCTATCTTCTATTTGACCAATGGACGTTTCAATAGTTTCTGATGTTTCACCTTGGTTGGACGAGAAGTCGGGGATAGAAAGAAGATTCTTTTTAGCAATGTGACGTCTGTTATTGGAAGCTAGGAGAATAGGCAAGGACACAACTATTATACCTGAAACAAGAATTATAAAATTAAATAAAAATATAAAAAAACCTATGACTTTGTTTAAATATATTTATAGTTTAGACTTTAGAAAACACCTTTGCTAGAATTCACACTCAAATGGCAGCGTTAGAGAGATATACAGATTGCGTAAATTACATCGGAGCCGTCCGGATTACACAAATACGACAGAAAAACAGCTGAAAGAGAGAGAAAGAATAATTATGCGCGGTCATTAAGTCGTGTACTTTGTTTCACCTTAGGGGTGTATACTTATTTCCCGAGACTGGCCGAATGCTCATTGCCCCCCTATTTTAACCGCTGTTGCCAGAAGCGCAGATTAATTTGTACAAATGATATTTTTGTCTCGTTATCGTTGACTTTTTTTTCGAGGGTGAAAATACAGTACGTTTGTGCCAGCATTACGCCAAATAATCTTAGAGATATGAGATCAAATCTTTATCACAGATTTGGTTATTGTCTGGCACAGGAAGGTGGTTTATTTGAGCACTTAATTCATTAAAATTATGTTTACCTTTTGAATGGATTTTTATTTTTTCGGGAAGTTTATATTTTATGTTTAGAATAGGTGTAGGTACCTACCTACTTATTTTATTTTTTCAATTTAATTTATTAATGGAAGGGATTTTTAGTTTATTAATTATGGTTCTCTCAAGAAATGTTTTATTTTCAAGTTACAATGGCTAAAATAATATCCTATTGTAGTTCGAATTGTCAACTTGGTCTGAAATGATCATGTTGACAAAAATGAATTTTAAGATGTACAGGTTACGTAATAACGATTGTATTTTTTTATTTCTTCAACACCCTCACTCCTTCCATGTTGGGAGCATACTGAATACCACCAACTAGTGAATTCTCTCTGTAAAGGACCATTCGGCCAGTCTCGGGAAATAAGTATACACCCCTAAGATGAAACAAAGTGATGACCGCGCACAATTATTCTTTCTCTCACTTTCATATATCCTTGTCGTATTTGTGTAATCCGAGGCGAGGGTTCCGATGTAATTTACGCAATCTGTAGATATATTTTTCATACTGGGTGTCTAGGAAAAATCTTCAAGAGTATAAAAAGTTTTTCAAGACGACAGAGTTTTTAAATAATATTTTTATTTCACAAAACAATTTTGAAGAAAATATTTGATATTAAATAAAGTAAGGGTTAATAAGTTTCACTCCCTTATAATGTAACAGAAATGTTAAAAAAATACCGGTGGTTAAAAGTTGATTTTTTCAATACCCTTTGAGTATTTTCAAGATTAGATATCGGGTTTTCCCGGATAAAACAGTTAAAATAATTTGAATTTTATCTGTAGTATGTTACTATATCAACTGAAACAGAGGACAACAAATTAAAAACCCCTCACAAGGATTATCTTATCATCATTTTACACACTTACTAATTTTCCACACATTCCTATGATAATCGAAGTAGATAGCAAGGATACAAAATTCAAGGTAGACAAAATATTTGAACATGGTTTAAAGTGCTGTAGAAGATTAATTATACAGTGTGTACATAAAGTAACGTAACTTGCTAATATTTCGATTTCCGTTAGGTTTACAAAAAAAAAGTTGAATAAAAGTTTTTTCAAAAAATCCAGACCATCTGCATAAGTCGATTAGAAGTATACAGGGTGCACCGTTGCTCCAAAATGTTAATATATTTAAATAGTACACCATGTATATATTTTCAGTTTTTCATAATCTATTAAATTACAAATACAACCGTTAAGACTGCATAATTCTACATTTAATAATTCCAAAGTCTCCGTCTGTAATATTAATAAGAAGAATAAGTTTCATCCTTATAAAGTAACTCTACTACAAGAATCATCTGAAGATGATTATGACCACAGAATAGAATTTTGTGAACTATAATGCAAAAAGGTAGATGCAGTCCCTCATTTTACAAGTAAGATAGTATTTTCCAATGAAGCCACGTTTATGTTAAATGGTACAGTTAATCGCCACAATTGTAGATATTGGAGTGATACTAATCCTAGGTGGATGCGGGAACATAGAACACAAAGACCTTCAAAAGTTAATGTTTGGGCAGGAATTATCGGCACCACTGTTATCGGATCATTCTTTGTAGAAGGCAATTTGAACGGACCAAAGTAGTTAGATTTATTAAGAAATTAAATAGTAACCGCAATAAGAAATGCAGTTGGTAACAATTTTAATGACAGTTGGTTCCACCAAGATGGTGCATCACCACAATTTAGTGTTGCTGTACGAAATTACTTAAATGAAGTTTTCCAAGACAGGTGGATTGGAAGAAGGGGCACAATTGAGTGGCCAGCCAGATCTCAAGGTTTATCGCCTTTAGACTATTTCTTCTGGTGATTATCTGACAAGACAAAACCTGATAATCTGGATGAACTGAGAAATAGAATACTGTTAACAGCCCATCAAATAACAAATCAGCAATTGCGTAATACCATATCAGCTTTTTATTATCGAATTTGTTGAAATTTCATCTCAACCCGTCGCTGCTGCATAAAAATGTATTTATTATAACAAGAAATATAATGTTTACCTAGTCCAATTGTGCGCAACAAATCAACCGCTCTATTCCTTTTGTGCCATAAAAAGTGCGTTTCTATAGAGATAAGAAATATATTGTCCTGTCAGTGATTGTCAAAAATAAAAAGATTGAAGTGCCAAAAATGATTCTCTTTCCATATTAATTAAAACAACACGTCCTAGTCGTTCGTGATTATACGTAGCAGCAGCAACATTCATCTCAATCAAATAAAATAATCTTTAATGTTGAAAATCCCAACATTAAATTGGTCAGCTTCGAACCGGATTTGAACCTATAGCTCAAGAGACTTCGCACAGCTTGGTAACTGGGTGAGAAAATTCTAATTTTACTTCAACTTTTGCACTATCTTAATACGAGTTCATTCAAGAAGCAAGAACTAAAAGACAAAGGTTTATTTTACTTATTTATTTCGTTTATTTCACGTTGAAACATTACCGCTACCTATCCACAGCTCCAATAGGTGCGTTACAGGACAATAATTCAAGAAATTTTTATGCAAAAACTCTTTTAAAACGTGATTAGTGCCGCATCCTTGCTTGTGTTTCGTCTCACTGTCCATCCAAACTTTATTTAATCTAGTATTAAGGCATATACGTGTACTTGTCTGCTATTTTTACCATTGTATTCTATGCATTGCCAGCATTATCTGCTTAAAAGTAACAAGAATTAGTAGAGAAATTTGTGTATTTCAAGCATTTTTCCCCAAATTATTATTGTTTGCTAGGAATTTTGCAAATATTCACTTTCTTTGTTATACTTTCAATAGGTCTTTATTCATAAATAATTATGGATGCTCTTATTCGAAAAAGAGGGTATTGCAAGGGCCGTCTTACAAAAATATTCAATTGGATACAAACGAATGAAAATTCGGACGATATTGAAAAATTTAGTATTCGCAAAACAGCACTAAACGAAATTTTGCAAACATATAATGTCATTGCAGAGGAAATTGCTCTATTTGTTCTTAAAGACGAGTCCGTGCAAATCCCTGAGGACGAAGATGTAGAAGGGTTGATTTTGGACGCTATATCTTTTATTAATACAAAGCTAAAAGCTTTCCAATCACTCGAATCAAATTCTATTCAAACTAAAATTCCCCAGCAAAACGTTTTACAGCAAATAAATGTTAAACTTCCTGACATATCAATAAAACCTTTCAGTGGTTTATCCTCAGAATGGCAGTCATTTTACGACATATTCGAAAAACTAGTAGCTAATAACTGTCAACTTGACAATTTGCAAAAACTAATTTATTTAAAAAGTTATCTTAGAGACGAGGCTCTCAAATTAGTAGACAAACTGCAACTGGTTGAGACAAATTTCGACATTGCTCTTAATACATTGAGAGAACGTTACGAAGATACTTATACGATGATTGAATCTCACTTAACAAATTTATTTGAAAATTTACCAAATCTAACAAAGGTAGACAAAAACAATTTACGTGATTTTTTGACTACTATAAAACAAAATATTAGCGCGTTGAAAAATCTTGGTGTTCCCATCGAACAAAGTGAATTGATATTAATACACATTTTTTCTAGAAAACTAGATTTTAATATCAGAAAATCTTACAGATTACAAAGAGATATTAAAAAATTGCCAACCTTGGAAGACTTTTTATCTTTCTTAGAAAAACATTGCCGTGTCTTAGAAGATTTAACTCCCATAAACTATAGTCCAAAACCGGTAAAAAAATTGTCACACTACTCAAGTTCGTCAGAAGCTTCTGGCAGCAGTAAACCAGTGGCGTATACAATTCAAAAATGTTCTTTCTGTAAGTTAGAAAATCACAACATATATAGGTGTCTAAAGTTCAAAGGCACATCAAATAATAACAAAATTCAATTCGTACTAAATAATAATCTTTGTCAAAATTGCTTAAACAATCACAGTACCAACAACTGTCAGTCAAAACATCGATGTATTGTGTGCGGTGCTTCACACCATACAATGTTACATGATTGCCAGATTTCCTCAGTTTCACAACGTTCTAGTCAGAGAACTTTCAACAATAACAATTTCAATCATAGCACAAGTAACAATTCAAACTCTCGTTCGAAAAATCAAAACAATCGCGCGTTCGAAAGTTCTCGGAATGATTGCGGTACTCGTAGCAATCACGTAAATAGATCACAAACTCCCAATGATAATCCTCACGATCAGCCTAATCGCCCAAGTCAAAATTCTATCTCTTGCGTACCAAATAATAACAACTCAGGTAATACAAACGTTGAAAGTACTACTAGCCTTTCTTCATGTTCCAAACAACAATTCCATGTTCTTTTATCGACAGCAGTCGTCACAATTTATAGCTATAATGGAGAGCCCATTAGGGTAAGGTGCCTTTTGGACAGTGGCTCTCAAACATCATTTTGTACTCAAAAATTGGTTGAAAAACTTCGCCTAAACACTTTTTCTAAACCTTTACAAATTTCCGGAGTTTCTGATAGTTCGATCAGTTCCACACAAATGATTAACTTAAACATTCACTCCAACTCAAATTCTGACAAACAGTTTAAGATAACATGTGCAATCTTAAACAAGATTACTGTCGATCTTCCTCAAGTTACACTTAACACTAAAAATCTTGACATACCCAAAGACATTACTCTAGCAGATCCTCAATTTCATCAAAGCTCAAAAATTGACATGCTCTGTGGAGCAGATATTTATTATAATCTTTTAGTGCCAGGCATGATACATCTAGGCAAAAATAAGCCAATCTTATTTAATACTCATTTAGGTTTTATAGTCGGGGGGAAAATTGGTCTCATTCAAGATCACACTAAAACATCATCGTTTACTTCTGTCATTTCTAATAACGTTTGCATGTCCTCTCAAATTTCTCAAACTAGCGATCTCCTAGAAAAATTTTGGTCAATTGAACAAATCAATCAAACATGTAATTTTACTCCAGAAAATCAACTCTGTGAAAAAATATTCAAGGACACAACCATAAGACTTCCCAATGGTCAATTTCAAGTAAATCTTCCTCTCAAGAGTCCCAATGAACATCTAAAACTTGGTGATAGTTTTACTCAAGCTAAAAAGCGATTTCTTCTCCTAGAAAAAAGGTTCGAAAGAAACCATGATTTGTTTCGTCAATACAAATCATTCATAGATGAATACATAGCATTAAATCATGCGAAAATAATCCCTCTCACTATAAAAAATGAATACAATGAGAATAAATTCTTTCTTCCACATCATCCAGTTCTAAAGCCAGAGAGTTCTTCTACAAAGTTGAGAGTTGTCTTTGACGGCTCCATGGCGTCATCATCGGGTGTTTCTCTGAACAACATAACTCTCAAAGGTTTTCCCGTTCAATCGGATCTGCTTAGATTTCGAGTACACAAATACGTCCTCATAGCGGACATTCGGAAGATGTATCGAAATGTTCAAGTTAATCCGAATCAAACGTTTCTCCAAAATATTTTGTGGAGAAATCATCCAACAGAAGAGCTCAAATGCATAGAACTTACTTCTGTTACATATGGTTTAAATACTTCAAGTTATTTGGCCACTCGCTGCTTAAATGAACTTGCAGAGTCCAACAAGTCCAACTACCCACTAGCCTCAAATACTTTACTATCACAAACGTACGTTGACGACATTTTAGCTTCTCAAGATTCGTTAAATGATCTTCATAATGTTTATGTCGAACTAAATACTCTTTTAAATTCAGCTGGTTTCTATCTTCATAAATTTGCTTCAAATTCGAAAGAATTCAATCGAAATTTTCTCCAAAATAATTCCCAATCACCCCCTCAGATGCTTGATATTAAAATGGAACAAGCCTCAAATAAAGTTCTCGGTTTAAAATGGAACTCTTCCCAAGACCAATTTTGGGTTTCTTTGCCTCCGGTAGAAAGTCAAACATGCTTTACAAAACGTGAAGTGCTGTCAAATATCGCAAAAATGTTTGATCCGTGTGGGTACTTCGCTCCTGTGATTGTAATCGCAAAAATCTTTATGCAAAAAATCTGGATCAGTAAGTTGGAGTGGAATGATAAGCTTCCGCCAGACCTATTGAATGAATGGTTAGACTTTTTCACAAAAATACCTTGCTTAAAGGATGTTCAAATTCCGAGGTGTTTATTTATTGACAAGAATGTCATTCACATTGAACTCCACGGCTTTGCCGACGCAAGCCTGCTCGCCTATTCTGCTTGCGTTTATCTGCGCGCAATATACGTCGACCAAACTGTTTCAAGTCGTCTAATATGTGCCAAGTCTAGAGTTAGCCCTGTCAAAACGATTAGCTTGCCTAGACTCGAACTATGCGGTGCATTGTTATTGGCTCGCTTAGTAGAAAAAATAGCGACGATTTTTAATAAGGTCCTTAGATTTGAATCTGTCAATTTATGGACAGATTCAGAAATCGTTCTCTGCTGGTTATCTGCACATCCTTCCAAATGGTCAACATTTGTGGCGAATCGTACCGCTGAGATACAAGGCCTGACCGAATCTTTCACTTGGCGACACGTTTCTTCCGAAGAAAATGCCGCTGATCCCCTATCCCGCGGTATTTCTCCCGAAAAAATCGAATACTGCGAACTATGGTGGAAAGGACCAAGATTCTTACAAGATCTTGATTTTGACCCCAATAAAATCATACCAAAAGCTTCACAAAATAATGACGCACTCAAGGAAGAACGCAGTGTGAAAAAGGTTTCCCTACATGTTTCCATAACCAATGAGTATTGGTATTCGACGTTTCTAAAGTATTCTAGCTTTAATCGCCTACAAAGATCCTTCGCGTTTGTTTTCAGATTCATAAGCAATTTGAAACCCAGTCCTGACAAAGTTTTTAATGACTCTTTAACTATTGAAGAGTTATACTATTCTCACAATTTCATTATAAAAATTCTACAGGAAAAGCATTTTTCTAAGGAAATGAGCTACTTAAAAAATGACAAAGTCATATCTGACAAGTCGATTTTATCGCTTAGCCCTTTTTTGGACAAAAAAGGAATTTTAAGGGTTGGTGGTCGTCTCTCAAGGGCAGATATACCATTTGATCAAAGATTTCCTATTTTGTTACCCGCTAAAGATCACGTAGTCAACTTAATTCTTAGCAAACAGCATTTAGACCTATATCATGCAGGTCCACAAACTGTTCTGTCACATACTAGACTTCGCTATTGGCCTCTCAATGGCTTACGAGCAATTAAAAAACTCACAAGAAATTGTGTAGTTTGTTTTCGTTTGCGAGCACAAGTTGCTCAACAAATAATGTCAGATCTTCCAAAATTCCGAGTAAATTTTTCAAAACCATTCGCAAAGGTTGGCGTCGATTTTGGAGGTCCGATGCTTATCAAATCTTCTTCATTACGGCAAGCTAAGCTTGTTAAATGCTACTTCGCTGTTTTCGTGTGTATGGCTACGAAAGCTACACACATCGAAGTTGTTTCAGATCTCACAACGGATGCGTTCCTTTGCACGCTCAAACGTTTCATATCTCGAAGAGGTAATCCTTCTGTTATATTCACTGACAACGCCACAAACTTTCAAGGGTCAAGAAATGAAATCAAAGAATTTTACAACTTCTTCAAAAATGATAAAAATAATAAAAACATTGGGGATTATCTCTCTCTTAGGGAAATTCAATGGGTATTCATTCCTCCCCGTAGTCCACATTGGGGTGGACTGTGGGAGAGTTCGATTAAAAGCACAAAGTATCACATTAAAAGAGTAATTGGGGATTCTCATTTTACCTTTGAAGCACTAAGCACTATCTTGTCCCAAATAGAGGCAATTCTCAATTCAAGACCGCTTTGCGCTCTTTCAAATGATCCTTTAGACCTAGACGTTTTGACGCCAGGTCACTTCCTCATAGGTTCAAGTTTGACGTCTTTTCCAGAAAAACCTCTGGAAACTACAAACTCTAATAGACTTTCAATGTGGACAAATATGACAAAAATTCAACAGACTTTCTGGAAAAGGTGGTCAACTGAATATCTTAATCAGTTACAGAATAAACCAAAATGGCTAGTTCAGAAAGAAAATATAAAGGTCAATGACCTTGTCCTCATAAAGGAAGACAATATGCCTCCTCTAAAATGGCCGAGAGCCCGAGTTACGGAAATCATTCCGAGCGCAGACAACAAAGTTCGCGTCGTAAAATTACGAACGGAAAACTCTGAGTTCACTCGCTCTATCGCAAAAATATGTCCTTTGCCTTCAAACGAGTGATGGTCCTTCGAATTGGTATTTCTCTCTTCTTGAAGCAAACGCTTCAAAGGGGGGAGTATGTTGAAATTTCATCTCAACCCGTCGCTGCTGCATAAAAATGTATTTATTATAACAAGAAATATAATGTTTACCTAGTCCAATTGTGCGCAACAAATCAACCGCTCTATTCCTTTTGTGCCATAAAAAGTGCGTTTCTATAGAGATAAGAAATATATTGTCCTGTCAGTGATTGTCAAAAATAAAAAGATTGAAGTGCCAAAAATGATTCTCTTTCCATATTAATTAAAACAACACGTCCTAGTCGTTCGTGATTATACGTAGCAGCAGCAACATTCATCTCAATCAAATAAAATAATCTTTAATGTTGAAAATCCCAACAGAATTGGATACACTCAAATAGAAGAAGGAAGACAATTTCAACATCTCGTTAAATAAGATTAGTTATTTGTTCCTGTCAATTATTTTGGTAATAAAAACGTTCCCGTAAATTATTTTTCTCAATAACTGTAGAACAAATGCAATTAGAATTATGCGGTCTTGACGGTTGTATTTGTAATTTAATAGATTATCAAAAACTGGAAATATATACATGGTGTAGGTACTATTTAAAAAAATATGTTAATAAGTTATTTTTTTTGTATACCTAACGGAAATCGAAATATTAGCAGGTTACGTTACGTTACTTTTGTACACACTGTATAGTGTAGCACTAGTATGGTTCACATGTACCATTTTTCATAGAATGTTTGTATAGTCTCCGAAAATTACGATCAAGGAGTCATTCGATTCGGAAAATCATGTAGAAAGTTTAAGGACCCGATTTTCACGAAATGGCTCAAGATCAATTCATTCCTAAGGACATTTTGCGCAAATCTCATGAAGCCACGGGGCATCTGATACCCAACAAATCGTTCTGTTTATTGTTTTGCTGTTGAATTTCAATAAATGTATATTCATACTTTTGAAGCATAACTGAGTTTTTATCAGTTTTTAATATGTAAAAGCCTGTAAAATTTCATTATGGGATAGTAGCACGTAATGAAATGTCTATTTTCCGGATTGAAATCAAGTACGTAAAGGTATGTTTTAGGGTACAGTATGAAATAAAGTTCTTTTACATTTCTTGCGACATTTTTCGACAACATTCCACTTCTGCTTTTAAATGCCATTCAAGAAGTAAGTTTTGTAACAATTGATTTGTAGAATTTCAAATTGTAGTCTAACTATGATATGTTAAATTTGGTTTTTATTTATTTACTCACATAATTAGATCACCAGAAATACATGACGAACCTTCTAACAATGATGCGCTGCTGGTGAAAATTGTCTTATTGACTTAATTCGGATATTTATGTTGTAATGAGAAACGTTCGTGACTTTTACTGTATTCAATTTGTTTCAGTGTAACTCAATATTGGTTTCTATTCTTTAAATATACATTAGATGTAAAGTTTAACACACTCCAATCAATGATTATTATTTAACAACTTTTCTTATTGAATATTCATCTTGGATGACCGTGTTCGAAGATAATTATTTTTTGAATAATTTGTTTGTCTTCAATGTTAATAACTGTATTTTGAATTTTTTCAAGGTTCCAGTTTCGCACCTTTTGCTTTCATACTTTTAAATATTAAGCAGATTCAGCTTGCGATAAAAGCTGTAGTAGCGTCCAACTTAATATTAATTACTCACCCCTTTAATTGGGCGTTCAACTTCCAATTTTGAATACATGACAAATGGGTAATCCAAAACTATAATTATCTTGAGTTTTGTTTTCATAAAAACAGAATAAAATGGAAATAAAAATGTAGTGTAATTATGCAACTTACATTGCAGTTACGTCACTAGTGTAAATGTGAAGTTGTCGATAGTCTTAGTTTGTTGTTCTATGTTCCAGCTTGATCAGGACAAAAAATAATTATAGGTTGACATTATTTTGACATCTATCACTGTAGTTATTTGTTAAATTTCAGTTTTTATTTTGTTATTGTGTCAGAATTTTATGAATTATAATATTAGTATTTACATAGTGTTATGTACCATGCTGTACTAATGCATAAAGAATGTCACTACTTTGCGGAGCAGACATTAAAGAAAAAGTTGGTTTAGAGGTGTTAGAGCCTGTTGTGAAAACTTCAACAAACTATTTTTGTTATCAAGATAATTTTAATATAAGGAAAATGCATAATTAGGGAAAATATCAATCAACACTAACAGTCATTCCAGAATCACAGATGATATTACAAACTCGCTTCTTGAAATGAGAAGAGATAGCTTGGCCATAATTAACGACAACCAACCATACAATAACCAGCAAAACTGGGATGGGTTGGAAGCACGCTGCCAGGAAGGTGGTACACTGACGGTTCTAAAATTGATATAGTAACAGACCCAGATGCTATGTCCACACGCTGAAATCTTTAGCAAGACCCAAGATTAGATCAAGACTGGTCTGGGACTGCCTTCAAAAACTATTAACCATGGAAAACCACAACAAGGTGACACTTAAGTGGGACCCGAGGTACAAGGGTATTGTGGACAATGAAACCGGCAATGACTGGTCCTGAACCAGCAATTGGAATATTAAAAACAGCAGCACGTGATTGTACATTGGTGGAATCAAACAAAACCTCAGACGTACTGGGGACACGTGCCAAAACTGGAACAAACTGAGTAACGAAATATTAAACCTCAGCAGGTACCAGATGAGAAAAGTTACGGGATTACTTACCAGCCACTGTAACCTAAGGAAATAGAAGTATACAATAGGCATAAATAGGGAAGAACCTATCTCTCGGTTGTACATGCAAGAAAGGGAAAACCCAATAACATTATATTCGAATATGAAAGTCTGGATATACTCCTTTGACTCTAGCTCCCAAGGGAGTATTTCCCCAAAGAGGACCTAGTGAAAAGATTGTGAGCCTGATACGGAATATTTACATCATCACATAGTAAAACTTTGACTGTCGGAAGATCCAACATACCGTCTTCGACTGGAAGATGATAAAACAGCAGAGTATCAGGTATATGTTTCTCTTTCTCGTCCTTAGACCTGAAATACCAATCACCAGATATATGAATTGGCTTTGTTGAGAAGTCAGTGAATGATCTTCCAGATCCCAGAAATTAGTTTCGTTCACATTTTTAATCAATATGCCAACCGATTGCCTACTTGACTTTCGAGAAATGTCAGTGTATTTCTAAAAAACGAATGTCAGCATATTTTTTTTAGCGGAAATAAACATCAACTCCAGTATTCGCCAAAGTCGCATGTAAATTGGCTCTATTTTCGAGCGAGAAGTCGCTGCGACTTGGTAACTTTTCTGGTGGATTTTGTCGCACCAACACAAAATTTATATTGGATGCTACGCTCTGACATTGCTGTCACAGGATTTCTTCTGGGTTTTCTTCTCGTAGAGCAGCACAGGCCATAAAACTAATTACTGTTACTAAAACAATGCCCTCAATGTTTAAAACAATGCCCTCAATGTTTTCCTCATCCATTCTGTTAACTTCAAGACTTGATTCTAGAGAAACTACTCCTATTTGATTTATTTTCACACGCTAATTTTTTTCACACTGTGAGGTTATGAAACCAGAACTGCCAATTTTTTAACGAAGTTTGCAACACGTAACGTTTCCCCTAGCGATTTGTAACAACGTGGAAAATATACTTAATAAAGTGGCCGACGTTCCGTATCCATTTGGCTGTCATACAAATCAATAATTTCAATTTCTCTAAATTTTTGATGCTGTTAGCTTGACGTTGTTGTTAAAATAGCAATGCTTATGACGCTATAGAAACCGGTCAAAGCTGAACATAATTTCATGCGAAAAGTATCGAATTAAATTAATAAAAATCCAAGAATAAATTAAACTTTATTGCCAGCCCTCGCTATCGCTCGAGCGCAAAATCGTTCTCGACTAGTAAATATTACTTACATCCCTTATAGTCTAAATAACTTTTTATGTCGTTTCTTATTTATGAGTCTACAAATTGTAGCGAAATTAAAAATATTTTGCCCACGACTATTAGAAAATGTATACAGCACAGTTCTTGCATTCACTTAATTATAATGACGTTCATAATATGTGAGAATAACTATTATTATTCACGAAACGATTCATTATGAATTAATTATGTGCTGTTTTCATCAATTTCATTTATGTTTAAACCTCAGAGCTTGTTGAAAAAAAATTTACAATGTTAATATTTCAGTTTATAATTTTAGTTAAACAAGATAAAAAAAAATTAAAATAATTTTACCGTATATATTTAACTCGTCATTTTTGGTCAGCTCTCGACCAGCGCCGGATTAAGAATCTGAGAGGGTGCTAAATTTCGAAAAGGCCCTCTTAAGGGCAAAGAAAATTAGGATTTTCGGGAAAACAGAAGAATAAATTACAATTTTTTAATGACAAGACATTGATTTCAGTTTAATGCAACAAATATAATAGATATTGTTTGTGATGCTGTGTTATACATATAATGTACAGCTGCTTCGTCTCTTTTTTTTTATCAGACTTTTATCGTGTCCACTAGGTTTTTTTCGAAGTGACAGTGACATTTTGGCACATCAGTGACAAACATCACATTCACGTTGCTTTATTAAGCCTTTTGATCAAATATTCACAAATTACACTAGCAAATAACTCTTTTATTACGACAGAGCTCGACTTGAGAATGCTTCTGTATGAAAACAGCACCGTGCATCTGGTATGCCGTGTAAAACCATAGATATATAAACTCACCAACTAGCTTGCGCTCGCAGGACTGATCTGCGCTCGCAGGACTGATCTGCGTGCGCAGACTGACGAGATTACTTTGTCGTTTGAATTTTCAAATTGGGTAAAGCAATACTATAATATTATTTTCGAAACGATTTTCATAACTTTGTTTGTTTAAAAATGGCAAAAATATAGTTTTGAAACTTTTACGGCATTGTACGAAATAATATTTAAGTAACATTGCCCCAATGTATGTTTGAATAATATTTTCTTTAAAAATTTTTCGGTTAATAAGTAAAGATAATTATCTATACGAATACATTAAAACTTATTTCAGTTTTTCGTACAACTAACGTGTTTTAATATTCAGTTAAAAAAATTAATGTATGTAGTTTGCTGAAAACATTTGTTTACAAAAATTCATCCCAAAAAAATTTGTTCCGTTTCAATTTCATAAATCGTGTCCGTAATTGGAATTTATAAAAATGTTTTTCCTACGCAAGGGCCCTTCTGGCCCGGGGCTATATCCCCATCAAGCCCATCTCTTAATCCGGCGCTGCTCACGACGGAGTTGATTTTCGTTGTGTGTTTAAAATAATCATTCGTATTGACGTCATTTAATTATTTCAAGGTCAGTATGTATACAAAGACGTAAGATCTGAAGCTAAATAAGGACAATTTAAAGTTAATGACATCATTTTTATACTGAAAAAATTAAATTTAAATTAATTTAATTGGATAAAATGTGAAAGTGAGCAATATCAGGTAGCGGTAATTCAACATGCAAAAAATGACCGGTTCAACTAATTGGCTGCTAATAAAGCCAAGAAACCGAATTAAAAAAATATTTATGAGCAGTTACCTATATTTTTTCACTGACGTTAATAATTGGTACAAAATTAAATCAAACTAACCACAAAAATTAATAAAAGATCTGTGAGACTTCCTAATATACAAGAGCAGGCATTCGAGGAGTCGCTTCCAAAAACTGTTAAATAACCTTTAAATGCCTATTCCAAGAACCCATTAGAATATTTTCCCTAATATTTGCCAAACTAAACACAATTAGCAACAGCGCCTCTAGCTATGTGCTTGAAATCACAAGAATAATCATGTATTCATGTGTTAGTGTGATTTGAGACGTCGTTACGATAGTGTAAAGTTATTACGTGATTAGATAACTACTGGGGTCTCGCTGAGACCCCTAACCGGCTAAATATATTAGTAGAAATAATGTGTTTTTTCAGATTTAGTTTGAAGCAACGCGAGCTTGAGAAAATCGCTGAAAACCTCAATTTTGACAGTTCCGACTAGTGATGTGGGCCGGGAAAATGCCCATTTATAAATGGGCTTTTGGCCAAAGCAGTTTTAAGCTCCCAAAAACTGGGCATTTATGAAAAAAGGTTTCACTCTGCATATTTTGTTTGTAATAATCATTTGAGCTACTTTTTTTATTTGGTTTATTTAACGTCGGTCTATTTCTGTAAAGTGGCTGGATAGTAGCAAAATAATATTTATTTATACTGCTTGAAGTTTTAGTCCTACAAAAATATTCATAATCATAAATAGTGATTAAGTGAATAATTCATTGAGAATCAAATCAAGAGGACTAAAGTCAATAAACAGTTTTGTTTCCTTCTCTATATAATTTAGGTAGAATTTTCTTCTGTTTGTAAGTTTGTACCAATAAATATATAGTTAAATCGTGTCTGATTCAATAAATAGCCTATCTGTAAAACATGCAATAGAATAAACAATAAAATTAATATCTCAGCCTAAAAGATCTAACATTTAACCAAATCTAAAACATGAAACGAGACAGTTTTTTTAGTCTATAAACACTCAAGTAGTAAATCAATAAATAGATTTTCCATTTTAGAAAAATACTGAAAACTAATGCATAAAATGAAATATTTTGCTACATTAATTTACATAGCAATCCTATACAATTTTGTGTATAAGCCTGTTTGCCTGTATAATGAAATTCACTCCTAATTGTGGCCATTATTAAAGAGCACACTTCCTTCTTAGTTCCAATTTAACATTTTCTTAAAAACCCGTTTTATTTGGGTCAAAAATATTTTATATCTCTATAATTTTATATACATAATGTAAAACTAAAAATGTTAATGTAGTATGTATACTCATAATGTTACTCAAACACCGACAGAGAGACACTAATCTGAATTAATTATGATTGAGACCGATATATCTTAAACACGGATAAATGCCCGGGCATTTATGGATTTTGGGCATTTGCCCGGGAAAATGCCTTGTGCATTTGCTCTGACTTATAAATGTCCGGGCATTTTACATCACTAGTTCCGATTCAGAAATTTATGAATCAGATGCATGAGGAAGATTTACATGAGCGACGTTAAAACTTTAGGTTTGTTCCAACATGCTTGAGAATCAGTTAGGAATTTTACTGAGTTTGCGTAGATTGAAATTATCGTCGCTAATTCTCAAGCTTGTTGGAACAAACCTATTGATTTCTGAAGGTTTCGAAAAATGCCTGAGCAATGGGCATTGGAAAAGCTACGTCAATAATTTTTGTATGGTTGACAGCATGCAAATGTAAGTGAACCTATTATTATAATATCGTTAAACGATGAACGAGATTATGAAAATGAAGTGTTTACCATTTAACTTCAGTATAGAAAACACTTTTGAAAATTGTAATATTATGAGATATCTCTAATTTTATTATCTTTTTAACGAGCTACTTTTAAATTTTTGTTCTAATTATTTCTTGTGTAACATTTGTTAGTGACTAAATATTATTGCTAACTCGTTCCATTTTTCCTAACTAAACTTTAAACGTTTTGCTTGTACTTATTCAAAAATTTCTATTTTTCATTTGAATATAAATAAATGGATGAAATATTAAAATATATTCAGAGTTAACCTCATTCTAAACATTCTAAAAATGGTAATAAAATAACATTTGCTTTCAAAATTAGCCTAAAGAATGTATCCTCGAAAGATACAATTTTAGATCAATAATTCAATCAAGTAAAGTACTATTTCACTAGTAAGTGCAGGCGTAAGGCCGGTATTACACTATCATAGTTTTGTCATACAGATTGCGAATAGTCTATTCGCGCCACGATTTACACAAGTACGACAAGGAAAATATGAGCAAAATTGTGCGCTGAGCGATGGGCGTGTGTTCAGTTCCAGCTACCAAAAACAGTTAGGGTGTGTTCAGTGCCCCCTGTTTTAACCGCTATTACCAGAAGCGCAGATTAATTTGTACAAATGATATTTTTGTCTTGTTATCGTCAACTTTTTTTCGTGCTCGTGCACTATTAGGTAAAACTAAACACTTTCATCCGGCAACAGTGTACCTTGCAGAGAGAATTCACATTTAAACTTTTACACGCCCAACGCTGAGCACACAATTATTTTTCTCTCTCTTTCAAGTAGTTTTGCTCATATTTCCCTTGTACTTGTGTAAATCGTATGGCGCGAATAGACTTTTCGCAATCTGTATATCTATTATCACTATACGATGATATAGGTATGATGAAAATATATTATGTAAAATATTATAAAAATGTTTCACACTGTCATATTAATTTGATCAGATTGTTGTGTCAAAATGGATGAACAATAGTTTTTTGCTTTTGGAGCTTGTTTAAGCTCTATAATGACTATTTGTTTATTGTTACGGAAAAACAGCAAAATCAATTAAAAAGTAGAAAAAGAGCCATCTATTGAAAGAACTCTGCTTTTTCATCCAAATAATGACATCTCAATTCGGTTATTTTCTTCCTCACATCTACTGCTGTACAACTATCAATAATACTATTGACGCCCTCTACAATTGACTGATAAATAATTTATTTCCGTCCACTGAAACTTATTAGACTCCATTTTTATTGGAAATATTATAATCTCTTTTCTCTAGGAGAACGTATGATCACAGACATATGATCATAGCGCCTTACACTATCGATCAACAAGTCGACAAAACTGCATCCGTCCACACCAGAGTTGGCAGAAATGATGTCGATCAGACTAATCAACATGTCTGACGAAGATTCATTAGCAATTTCCATAAGGGCACCGTGAATCATGTTTCTGTTTTTATAATTATTAGTTTTGGAATCCCATAGATTTGATTTTAATTTGTATGCCTCAATAAAAGCTATGACTTTGTCTTGTTCATGAAAACAATTCGACATGTCGATTAACAAGTCTCTCGGCGAGGAAGCAGCTTCATATTTTTCATCACAGATATTTGATAATAGATATATGTACAGATCATGCAACATACGGATTTTAAGCAATGTATCAGAACTGCTTTTGAACTAGTCTACTAATATCAAGCTTCAACAGATTAAAAACACGATTATGACAATCGTTTATTTGGACACCTACAACATATAGTGCAAAACCCACCACTCCCTAGTCTCAACTATGAGCGGTCCTTAATTAGCGTCAGACAGTCAGTAAACAGCATTCCATAATATCAGTAGATATTATCTAGTGTTCAAGCCCATAACTATTCAAAATAATATAAAATTCAAATTTTATCGTGGTATTTTGGAGGTCAATGGATTAAGAAAATAGTAAATTTATTCGTTGTTGCTTTTGAAAACCGACCAGCGCCTAAACAATCTACAGTTGATCGAATAATTGAAAAATTTCGTAAACGTGGATGTTTACAAAACTGCAACAAATGCAGTAATCTCGATTAATCACCTGCAAGGCAAATGAGTGAACAACGAATAAATAGAGGAATTGATGTTTGTGCAGTGGTTGAAAATAGTGAACCAAGTTCGAGCAGGGAAGTTGCTGAAGAAGTAAACATAAATAATTAAAGTACAGTTTGACGTATTTAAAAAAAATGGGTATTGGTGCAAACTACACAAGAGCTATTTCCCGACGACAATATTAAACGGATGGAGTTCTGTGAAGAAATGATGGAGAAAGAAAATTCAAATAATATTATTTTAAATAACGCACATAACCACATAACTAACAAATAATGGAAGAAGAAGGGGCGGGGTTTCTTACAGTGGTTCTGAATCCAGCTGTCCAGCTAAATAAATAGGTATCACCTTCTGGCGTTTCGGATTCCATTCCTTCCTTTTTTTTACATCAACAATCAGAATGAAGAAACAGTCATAGATAATAAACAGTCGCCGATGAAAACACTGTTAGTTCAAAAATTAAAAAAACACTTCCATAACCTAGTTACCATTGCGCACGTTTCCTAATTTTTTAACTTTGGGTACTGGCTATCCAGCAAGAACCGTTTGAACGGTAATTTTACTCGTCTGCAAACGAAATGGAACAGATAATTGATAGTAATCGAGAGTTCTGAACCAGTAATTTAAGGTGGTGGGAACGATTCCTTTCAACTGCGCATGTGTATCAGTAATGTTACTGTAAATTACTGGTAGCTGGGACGAACCTTATATAATATCGACTTACCCGCTCCAGACCAGACGTATTTCATTAAAAACTGCTCTAACATCACAAACCAAAGTTTCACTCCAAACATATGCTCCATATGTTCAGCTAAAATTTTGAAAGCTTGTTTTAGCTGACTCTGTTCTACTTTATGTCCTCCATAGAACGCTATTTCTTCAGCATTACTAACAATTCTTCCATGGACGTGTCGTAAATAGCCTTTCTTTTCAGCTTCTTGAGCCACCAAGTGACCAAACTTGGGAGATACCAACCTGTAAAAGGAATATAAAAATAGAATTTTAAAAACAATGTTGAACTGGCTGCATCAAGGACACAAATTCAAATGGAAGTTGACATAAGGTCACCTTCATGCTGAGTTAACTGAACGAGGTAGACAAGGAACTCAATCTATTGGAACTGAGTAAGAGACATTTGAAGACAGTTACCGATCTGGCGGTCTATACGCGCATTTAGTGAAAACGTCACAACTGCCATATGTCAAGTTTTTCGATGCAAACAAACTTTTATAATTGTGTTAAATTAGTCGATTGATAATAAATATATCATGTTCATACCTTTTTAATCGTTATATAGTATTAATACAATAATACAGCAAATGGATCTAGGTAAATTGTTCGAAATCAATTCTTCGAAAGTCAATTGTTCGAAATCAATATTATTCGAAAATCAATTCTTCGAAAGTCAATTCTTCGAAAGTCAATTATTCGAAAATCAATTGTTCGAAAATCTATTGTTCGAAATTCAATATTCTGAATAGAATATACAAAAATAGATAGATAGAAGTTTTTATTACTTGGTGAATTTATCGAATGACAATTTTTGTAAAGTAAATTATAATAATTTTCAATAATAACCCAACCAAACCTACCCCTACCAAACCACCTTCGTATTTTTAGTCAATTTTTGAAGAATAAATTATAATAATTTCCAATAATAACCCAACCAAACCTACCCCTACCAAACCACCTTCGTATTTTTAGTCAATTTTTGATGAATAAATTATAATAATTTCCAATAATAACCCAACCAAACCTACCCCTACCAAACCACCTTCGTATTTTTAGTCAATTTTTGAAGAATAAATTATAATAATTTCCAATAATAACCCAACCAAACCTACCCCTACCAAACCACCTTCGTAATTTTAGTCAATTTTTGAAGAATAAATTATAATAATTTTCAATAATAACCCAACCAAACCTACCCCTACCAAACCACCTTCGTATTTTATCACCATTAGGAACCTGCCACCTATTCGATAAATTGATTTCGAACAATTGAGTTTCGAATAATTGATTTTCGAATAATCGGTCATTCGAAAAATTGATTTTCGAACAATTGATTTCGAACAATTTACCGGTACCCACAGCAAATATATTTCTAAAACACTTGTAAATAGAATAGCCAAAATTGATTGTTTGCATCCAAAATCTTTACATATGACAATTTATGACGCGTACTAAATGCGCGTATTCTGAGACAGTGACATTTTTTGACGCATTCGAGATTGTATAATTCTTGATGGATAAAAGTACAATCTCGCATGCGACAAAAAATGTCACTGTTTAGAAATAGAATGCCTGGTCACTGGACGCAGTACCCTGAAGCAACATCTACACAAAATGGGAAAAGTCAGTGAACATAATATGAGCAGAAAATGTGAACTAAGGGATGAAACGCCAACTCACATGCTCTGCTTATGCTTGAAATGGAGAAGACTGATTTGCCTATAATTGTTTGGGTCAGTTTGGGCAGTTGATCATATCGGCGGTAGAGTGGGTCTTGATGGAAGTATTCAATATACGAGTAAGTGATATGGGATGACATAGAACCACGGCATATTATTTTAAAATAAGAGAAGAAATATTGTCAGGCAAGATGTTTATCTTCCACATGCTGAAAATAAAAAGGGATGTCAACTATTTGTAATACTAACCTTAGGATTAAAGCGGAAAACAGTACGACTCCAGAAATAAACACAGGTCCTATCAGAAGATTTGAATGGCGTGTTTTCACCAAATTTGCTAAAGCTATGGCCATAAGGAGTATGTCGAAACATGGCTTGGTTATTTGGCCGTATAAATGAGATACTGTGTTCGCAACTGTTTCTATATCGTCAGTAAGTCGTTGGGCGCAATTATCTAATCTTCCATCTAAAACTGTAACCCTGTAGTAGCTTTGGTTTTTGAAGTACAATTTATAGGAATGGTCGACTAGTCGAGTACGGAATCTTAAAGCTATTCGGCTTTCCAAATATCTGAAACAAATATAGTAAAAATAATAAAAAAGAAAGCAATAATAAGAAAAATGTATTAAGCTAGACAGATGTATAATATGAAGGGACTGTGCTATAGTATTATTTTGTATATTTCTCGTTTCTCCGAATTTTTCCGGAAAAATTAAATGCACTAGCGATATTACCCCCGAAAAAACTCAATTTTCTTCATAGTAGGATTTGGGGGGTGAGCGGAGATGAAAATAGATTGTTCAGCGAAAACTGTATTTCTGTTCTTTTTGAGTGGACACAAAACTTATCATCGAAAACATTATAGTAAGTAAAATGTAACAACTATAAAGAAAAATCTAGATTACTTACTTGATCATGCTGTTGATAAAAGTAGCAGGAACCGCGACTGCAAACCATTTTCCCAACTGCCTGACAAAATTCTTCGGCTCCTTCATCACAATATATTTCACTATAGCACCTTCTAAGTTAGCCACATAAATACTCAAAAACGTCCTTAAGAATAAAAATATAGTGTGGCCGCTTAGTAGAACAGTTTCTTTACAAATCAAACTGGGTATCATTATCCTAAGTAATTTGATAAATTGTAGAATAAAAGCTAAATTAAAGTTTGGTATACTATTTTTAAGTCTTCCTTTTAATTTCTTGTTCTTGATTATACCATTTTTTCTAAGATCTTTTTGAACTATGTGGTTATTGTTTAAGGTGAGATTACTTTTTGGTTTATGGATAAATGAATAAACGAAAGGGTAACCAATTTTGTATCCATATGTACAAATGGCGACGGCAATGAATGCTCCCGAAAAAAAGTTTCTGTTGGCGTGAAAAGTGTGTTCGCCTTTTTCGAAAAATTTAGATATTACTGCTGGCATTTTGTTTATTTGTTGAATTCAATTTTTTTTAATTAAAGTTACTTAGGCAAGGGCGAAATCGGTGACTGAGATGAGTTGTTAGGTGCGTTCTTCCATGGTTCCAGTTCTGTAACAAAAAAAAACAAAGTTATTCGACAAATTAAGATTTTGAATTTTATTTTTTGCACAACTTGATTGGTTCAATGTAAATTATTAACTACACTTATATTCAACTTATCCCGAAAAAATTGGTAATAAATTATACCTCTTATTCTGGGGTCAAAAATACCTCGATTGTACCTATCTTACATTATATACAAAAAAAGTTACAGGGTGATTTATTTGAAAATTTAAATTCAGTTTTTCTTAATAATTTATTTGAGATCGAGTCCGACCACAATAACATTGGGGCACCACGTGATTCAACGTCTCGAATGCCATGCCGATCTCCGATTTTCGTGTCCCTGAACTAATTCCTGGAAATGTTCTTATGTAACATAAGAAAAAATATAACATCTATACACAGAAAAATGCGTTCTTTTTGAAGGTTTTATCAAAAGAGGGTATTGCCATTTAAAAAAATGATAATGTCGTCATAACTCGAACAATGATGACGTCATCAAAAATATAAGTAGACCAAAAAATGCTCAACTGAAAAATAAAATCGACGTGTCTGAGCTTTTTTCCCCAATGGCCATATCAAGCTTTTAACGAATTTGTTCCAGCCTTTACGCGCGCAGTGTATAAACTTCCGCCTTAAGGCCACACTGTTTTTTCAAATGGTACACTATATGCTATTTACTATATTGTATTATCGGTCCTTGACGAGTGAGCAAAATTTCGGATATATCTGAGCGTTTAAAGTGGGTAAAAATTCGAGTCCAAACTGATTTGTTTATGAACCGATTTCAATTATTTTGCATTAGATCCAGTATAGCTCCAAGGATGTAATTTGTTTCTTTAGAATTAACTATCTGTTTAATGCATTTGCACATCGGCGTACTGAACGTCCTGGACGTTTGGAACGTTTCGGACGTCCGATACGCGCCCCTTTCACACCGTCCAGCAACGTACCAAACGTCCACTTTTTCGCTCATGAGGATCAGTCAGTGCAAAGATGTCTTTTCCACCAGTTCCTTGGTGTGAGACCGGGTTTTCTGTTCCGTAGATGAACGGGTCGAGCAGTGATATTCAGAACTTGTTTTAAATTAACTCCCAATCAGTTTGAAGAAGTATTGCGTTCTTCATAACTTGGTCTCTGTATATTTCTAGGGTTGTGTCCCAGATTACAGGATGATCACGAACTTCCTCCAACAACGCTTCCATGGTACAAACGCACGAAACACTAGCAACAACAAAAACACTGTGATTACGCGGGGTTTTGCAGAAATGAGGGCATCGGAACACATGGTTCTGAAGTGTCCATTGCGCATGCGCTAGGCCGTGGACGGGGCTGGACGTTTGTAGAAAATCACTCGCCAGTCGCCGTGCAATCTTACGAAAACCGTCGCGGATGTCAAGGACGTTCTCAACGTTCTTGACGCGCGGTGTGAACCGTCTCATTCGATAGCATGGGCAGCGATTTATTTTGACAAACGTCCAGGACGTTCAGTACGCCGGTGTGCAAATGCCTTAGGCATAAACAATAATCTACTTTTAGCTGAACACCCTATTGTAAAACGAATAATTAAAACACAAACAGTTAACCAAAAATAACTATCGATTGCTTCGTAATTTTTAAGTAAATACCTACCTTGTTTCGTGTTTACAAATTAAAAAAAATTCTCCACACAAAAAAAGTACAAAAGTAATAAAATTACTAATCTATCGTATGCAAACAAAGTAAGTTTTATTTTATTTGACCATCTGTTGAAAATATGTATTACTATTTTATTAACAATTCCTAGTATGTACCTAATAATATTTATTATATGACACCATTACATTGTTTATCGGTAATTAAAAATAATAAATCATAATTTTAAATGAGTTCAATTATAAAAATTAGAGTCTACTAGGCGGAACGGACCGGTTCGCATAGCATCGCAAAAAAAAATCAAGAGCGTTTATTATAGAGACGGCGGATTTGGCATCCTTTGCATTATTCGAAGTTTATTTTTTTTTCAGAATTTTGAAACTCCAGAGATGCTTTAATAGTTCTGAAGAAGACAGCATTATATTCTGGACATTTAAGTTTATATATCCCAGATTTCTCCAATAGGGATATTTTTGTTTTTACATTTAACAATTTTTCACTTATATTGCTTTCCGTTTTAAAAGATATTGTTGTATTTGTTGCTAAAGATATTATCTTCGAAATATTTTTAGAAATATTACCAGTATACGAGGATGTATTGATATCTAGTTAGCCTAGACCAGTTCAGTATGTCCACCGAAATTGTGAAAATCGAAAAATTGGAGTATCGAGCCTTCATCAAGTACCTGTATTTAAAAGGATTAAGACGTAGCAGATTTACGAAAATATGCTTAATGCCCTTGCCCTGCAAGCTTCAAAAGAGGTAAATTTTCAATTGAAGATGATGACCGATCGGGAAGGCCAGTTTCTGTGTCAGTCCCCAAAAATATCGATCCAGTTCATAACATGAACGGATATCTGAAGCACTGAATATTTGATACGAACGCGTTCATCATATAGTTCACGTCAATTTGGACATGAGAAAAATTGCTGCAAAATGGATCCCCAAATGTTTGAATGTTGACCAAAAGCGTGCAAGGGTAGAAGCATCGCGTTCGATCTGTGCTCGATTTGAAAACGATGTAGACTTCTTAAACCGAATTGTTACTACGGATGAGACTTGGGTACATTTCTAAGATCCAGAAACAAAGCAACAATCGATGGAATGGCGACACTCTGGTTCTCCAAGACCTAAGAAGTTTCGTGTCCAAAAATCTGCTGGAAAATTTCTTGCTTCAGTTTTTTGGGATTGCCATGGAGTAATCATGATTGTTTTTTTGGATAGGGGTAGAACAATAACTGGAGATTACTATTCGACATTACTGACCACTCTACGGGAAAAAATTAATGAGGAAAGACGCGGAAAGCTATCCAAAGGTGTTTTGTTTTTGCAGGACAACGCCGACTACAGTATAATTGTAATACGCAAGCTACCACCGTCGCTTACTACAAAAAGCACCTAACTCATCAAGTAGAAAGACTGAAATTCAAGAATACCTATTTGTTACAAAATGATATTTATTTTGAACCTGATTACAAGAAGGAGGGAAGGAGCAACTTTTGGAGGTGTTTAAATCATATGCTATTGAAAAACAATATGCACGTGACAGTATAGAGCAATTGTAGCATCAAGTAAAATCAAAGTTGAAAGCCGAAAATGTTACTCCTACTTTGGGTCCCAGTGTTATAGGATTAATTAAAAATGTAGTTTTATAATAAACCCATTCAAAGCTGGAAAAATGATGTACAGCACGTTATAAAAATTGAAGATTCATACATTCATATTCAAAAAAATATAGAGCCTATTGTATTGAATCTTAATGATAAGTCTGACAGTGAAACAGAATTAGATTTAGAATAATATTAAACCATACAAATAAAGTTGGATATTGCTTTTTTTACCTGGTTACAGTTTATTTAACTTAATGATATTTAATAATCTCTCATTTAGGAGGAAAAAGAAAAAAGTTTAGAGAAATGGTCTTCACATATTAAATAAAAAACAAAGGATGTATGATAAAAATACAAAAGATAGATAGTTGTAAATTTGATCCTTTTTAAAATAATTTTAACTTATCCGCCACTGGCGATCTCTGCAATTGGCCCATTAATTTTATGATACCCGGCAAAAGCCAAGACGATATACTTTAAGACAAACTATACGCTCATAGTAAATGGAAATTATCCCTTCGAAAGTTAAATCGTACGCCTATGATACGCGGCCCATGCTTGTATTATTTACAAAATACAATTAAAATTATTGTTCCAATGAATCACGCCTGAAAGACCAGGCAATAAAAAAACTTGTTTCCGGTATTAAAACAATTCTATTGTAATTTTTAGATAGTAATTTAAATTTTCAATATTAATTGTGTATGAATAAATGTTATGATTTATGAAAAATAATCTAGGTATAACATTAACTAATTTATCATATGCGTCCGGTCATGCAGGAAATTTGGGAAACCGATAGGATCTTCCGCGAAAAATATTTCAATAAAAATCGAAAAGTTTGTTATCATAAATAAAACGAAAAACCCAATGGTTACATTTGCTAAGAAGCATGTTATTACAAATATAGGATTTTTAATAACATTAGTCTAGAGGTATGTGGTATATTTGGATTTCTTCAGTTTACAAAACAGTTTACACAGTCAATGTCAATCAATAAAGTAATAATTGTTGAATAGCTTCAAAGTATTATAGAAGTTATTTTAACTCAAGTGTTAAGTTGTGCCAAAGGAGTAATCGTCTTTTCTCCTTCGCGTCTCAATGTCTTCTCTCCGGCTTTTTGGCGCGTACAACGCTTCTACCGATCGACTCAACTCAAGACTTGAAATAAACAGGGGCGTAACAAATAAAAATAAAAATGAAAACTTATTTATTCTAAATACCTAAATAAAATACTTCCTACACAAATTTGTATTAAACTGTATTCTTAAAAAATAATAAAATCTTTAGACGATAGAAAATAACATCTCACTGGTCCTACTAGGCCATTAAAATGTGTTAGGATGAATCAGCTAAAGGTTTGTTCCAAACTGTATGAACCGTTCTGACGGTTCACAAACTAGTTCATTGGAGTGTTGGAACAAACCTATTTTTGACGATATGCGCATGTCAGTTCCGCCAATTCTAGGGCAAAGTACGGAATCGTTCTATTGTCACCACTTCCAGTAGGTACAGTTTTTGTACCATAGAGATAGATTTATTCTGGCGTAAAAAATCTTCATAACGGTAGCTGGAACGCTACTACTACTAATTTAGTCAGGCGAACCTTGGCCAAGAAAAACTCAACTCAACTCAAGATTCCAGCACTGAGGCCACCGGCGGGCCCATTGTGCCATTCCTGCTACATATGCATCCATGAAGCAGAGTCCTTCGATGAAGGACTTCATCCTCTTCAGAGGATGCCTGCTTATTTCCCCAGAGGCCATAACAGGGAAGTTTCGCCTGCGTAGCACAACCCAAGGACGAGGACGAGGAGAACATGGTCCGACGTTTTGTCAGCCATGCCGCAACCCCTACATAGGGGACTTTCCTCTAAACCTAGGTTACAGAGGCGTTTCCTCAGACAGCAGTGTCCTGTTAGGAGTCCTGCTATCTTTTTTAATCTACTCCTTGGTAGTTCTAGAGCAGCTCTAGCATTTCCATCAGTCCATCCCCTCAATAGGAGCTTGGACTGCCTGAGACCCTGTAGAGTCCTCCAGTGAGCAAGGTGCTGGTTTCTCAACCAATTCCTCGTCTTGTTTGTTTTGTGAGGCCAAAGGTCGGGCCCGGGCCGTTAAAAGGGGTAGCCTTCATTGCCTTCAAAACCAGAGTGGGCCGGAATCCATTCTAGCCACACTGTCTTCCGCCTTGCTACGTCAGCAAGGCGTTCACGACATTCAGCAGCAAGCCCCGAATTGATGGTATATCCACTCAGGGCCTTGATTGCTACTGAAACGTTGAAACAAAAATACAAAAAATATTGTGGTTTAATTTTCCGACAAATAATAACAAAAAACAATTATCGTGGTTGCCAGACATGTGCGTTGTTTCAAATTTGTAACACAATACATGTTAATTTTTGGACAACTTTTTAAGTTTCAATTTAAATTTAAATAGCTTAGTTTTTTGTATGAACACCTTCAGTCCATTACATGGTTTTATATTCGTAGTTTTTGTTTCGAACTAATTAAGTTTTAATTGTTTTCTTGCATGAATCATCAAAGTTATTGTTACTATACAGAATTGTTTGTGTGGGTGTAGTAAAAATACCCAAGAGTTTTTTATTTTAACCGCAAATATCTCCGAACCCAAATAATATTTCGGAAAACGTATAATTTGTTGCAGTGTGTTTGAAAATTAAGTGGGTTATTTTGTTTATGAGGGTAGGCTTTTATGAAGGCGTTTACGGATGTTAAAAGTATACTTTCGAATATTTTTGATGTCAGTGAACCGGCAACGAAATGTTGAAGTAATTAAATACTGATAATTAGTTTTTAATAATGACCCAAATTACTATATCTGAGCAACCGAAATCCATTATATCCAAAAATTTAATCAGTTATCTTTAACGCAAAAAAATTGACAATATTTTTGGGAGTTTACGTTAAACGTCATTTATTGAATTTTGACATACTTCATACTCAACAGCTTGTTTGATAAATTACACTGGTAAACACTGTTTTTGTCACACGAACTTTTTTTGGTTATGCTAGTGTACCCTCACTAAAAATCTATAATAATGTTCTTTCTATCACATTCAGTTTTTTTGTGACAGCTACATATTCATTTCGTCCCTCATATATGTTTCTTTGTTTGAATAAATTAATTTAGGCGAAAGAGAAATTTCCCAAGCTAAGCGAAGCAAAAATTAAGGAATATTTTGTAGGTCCACAAATACGGCAACTAATGAATGATAAGAGTTTTGAAGGAAAACTGAATGATCAGGAAAAACTCGCCTGGCATGAATGTTGTCCAAAATTTTCTTGTAAACCATAAAGCAGAAAATTACCAAGAATTAATAAGTGAACTTATAATATCATATCAAGCTTTGTGGTGTAAAATATCCTTAAAAATACATATTATTATGCTGGGCTCTCATTTGGATGTTTTTCCGGCCAATTTGGGTGCTGTGAGTAACGAACAAGGTGAGAGGTTCCATCAGGACATTTCCTTAATGGAAAAACGCTATTAAGGGAAGGGGAGTCCAGAAATGCTAGCAGATGATAGTTGGAGACTTAGAAGGGACCTACCAAATGCTAATTATCCATAATAAATAAAAGTTTATTGTAAATTAAGCAATAAAATGTCTATAAGTATAGCACTCCGTAGGTCGAAATAACTTTTTAGCAAAGTTTATCCAAAATCTATTTCAGAAGCTGAACCACCTGTTCGTCTCCCTTGATATGCAGTTTATTTTGGACAAACTTTATTTTTCCTACGCTTTGTTTAACCGCACATATTCAATACCACTTTATTTAAAATATTTTTCAACACTCATAATAGTGTCTCTAGTCAAGTTCGCAGCCTATGGAAACTTTTTTATTATTAATTTTACGAAAAAAAGTTATTCTTCATAAAACGTTCCGGATGGTTTAAAACCTTAAAAAAATGTATCAGACATCGAAATTTTCAAGGCATATACGAGGTATATCAGAAAATATGAGATTTATCCAATAGTAGAAAAATATATTATCATCTGCATTATTCTCTTTGTTCCTTTTGAGAAATTAAATCATAATATCGATGTATAGAACACAAACTTTTTGATTTGGAGAAAATCATTTGTCCTAAATTATTCAGGTGCTTCAAGAATGAATTTGGCAGCTTGATCTGCACTTAATACTTTGGATTTTTTCGGGGTGTAACACTTTGTCGTTTGAGAAATGCGATAGTTTTTGACAATTTAGTAACGACCACATTTTCTTCAATATCCAGACAACTTTTCATCATAGAAAAACTACTCCATAAAGTTGAAGCTTTTTCCGATAAATATACCAGAAGACTATCATCACTTACTGTGCTAACGTTTTTTTGCAGGCACTACTTGCAAAATAGTTCAAACTCCTTCTTATATCTCTCACATGACTTCGTGGGCAGTAATATTTTTGCCGCTTCTAGCGATATTTGTTCTTCAGGAGAAATCATCATAATACAATTGTTATTTAGTGTCGCTAACAGCCAGTTTCACAATCGGTGGTAAACTCTTAGGGTTAAGTAATCTTAACCGAGTCACTAACTACTAGAACTTGTTTCACAATCATCATTTAACTAATGGTCAGATAACTTAATGAAATTGTATTAACTTTTCTTGCGTTGGTATGAAAGTCATATCTACAGTATGGTGTTCTATGTCAAATGAAAAGAAAAAAGAAGACCTTTGGAGGTTATGTTTTACAGTTTTTATACTGAAACTACCAACGTGCAGAAAGAGCATCATTTCTGTAATCAAGGAGAATTTCAATAAAAAAAATATTTTTTTAACTCTTGATAAATTGATAAAACTTAACTTAATGTTGGATGGGATATAGCTTCGTCAATTTCTTTCAACAGAATTTCTGTCCTCCTGGACAAACGAAATCTGCAGAAAAAATCCTTATTGTCGAATGGACGAATAATTTTTGGCCGTCTGGTAATCGTTCTATTTCTAATTGTTTGTAATTGAAAATAACAATAATATAGTTTTAAAATTTGACAGTTGATGCAGTTGACAATCATAAATTAGGTTAGATTTCCTTGGTTGGCACCAAAGGTGTATTCTTTGGTTGGCACAGTTACCCGTATTTTGGGATGCAGTTAAATATTTTAATAGTTAGCCTACACTTATAGGTACCCTTGACCACACATTGTGAAACCCAAATTTTGTCGTAACCGATGGTTAATTCTTAACTATGAGGTAACCTAATATTGTGAAACTGACTGTAAGGGAAATAAACAATAACGCATTTTAGGTTACAGGAAATAGTTATTTGTATGCCAACGACTGACAGTGCTACACCTCGACCAAATTCATTTCAACTCTGAGATGCGCAAACAAAAAATAATATTTAAAAAAAAAATACAGCGAAGTATCTATTAGATAAAAACTTCGAAAAACTATTTTTGTCATATGATATAGTAAAGTTCAAATAAATTTAAAATGATAAAATATAAATTGAAACAAGTACATAAATGATAAAATTTATCTGTTGTAAGCAGTAAGATATAAAAAATTATTTATCTATCTCTAAAATACTGCATCTGCGGGAAAAAATAATATTTACATCACAGACAAATTAATTTTAGTTTAAACGAGTCATTATGCAAGAGTAAGTTCATATTTTGTATACATACCGTTCTTATAAAAATTATTATGAATTCCAATTTATTTAAAAACTGCACTTGTAAATAGATGTTGTTCTTAAAATAACATTAGTCTACAAAAAAAATAGTTATAGCACCGATTCGATACGTGTTCCGTAAAAAATAAAAAAAAAACAAAAGATTCACATGCTCGCAACAAGTTACCGAGTGATACTGACAATACAGTATTGACACAGACTGAATATTTACAGAACTTGTTAGCTTAATCTAATCTATTTAGAAAACTTTAATACGTTCTAGTTAAAGATAAGATTAATCAAATCAGAATACATAGGCGCGACTTTAAAATTTAAAGGAAACTTATTTTTGCTTTCTCTTTGCAGATAATTATATAATTTACAATTTAGGTATTTTGACAAAAATTTTTGTAACAATCTATAGGAATTTATAATTAATGTGTATAAAGTAAAATTTGTCGGAACGGGATAGGGAGTGAATAGGGCTGCTGGGTGAATGAAATTTTAACAAAGGATGTAAGTTATATGTTAACAAATTCAATACATACCTATCGCTTCCCAGAAACTGACACAGATAAAAGTGTATATCTAACAATATCAGAAACAAAATAAAAAAATTTGTAACCTTAAAATACTAAGAGAGAAAATTATTAGAAATAAGATTATTCTGACAATCTGACAACTTGTAGGCGAAATGTTTTTCAATGCATTTATACTAATTGACAATAGTATATTACATACCTAGCGGGGAAGTAGATCATTACAGCCCAGGCTTTGTTAGAGACACGAGGCGCGTAGCGCCGAGGATCGCTAAAAGCCATTGTGAATAAAATCTTTTTTCTAGCACCTTCATTGACTTTTCTTCCCTACTTTTAGGGTAGAAACGGGCACTTTTCCTCCCTAGAGAGAAATAGTTATTTTGTGGAAAGTGATACTTTCCCCCACGCGAATGCAGTTGACTCGAACGAGGCGGAGCGGAGTTCGGGCAAGCGGCCAAGGGCGGGAAAGACACTATACGAATGAGTTAGGAACATTATTTTTTCTACAACCGTATATACAAAAAAATATATCAACCCATTTTTCAAAAAATTTTTATTTCAACATACATATACAAAACTTTAACCAAAAACTACTAATTATTATAAATATTAATATTAAAAACACAATTTGTTGCATTCTGTAAATTAGGTACTTCAAATTGCCGGTCCAGTGGAGTTATTTGGTGTTAACCGGTAAATAGATGACGTCGATGAGTATGGCATCGGTTGCAGGTCGCATAAAGATGACGATGACGGCAACGGTTTTAAGTCATTTTTAGATGAAATAATTTTATTTGATATATTTTTCTTCTGATTCTCGGAGTCCTCCAAATAGCCCTCAGCGACAGTAGTAGACTTCCAACCACCGAGGCGCAATTGAAAATGCAACAAAAAGGCTAGAAAAGATGTAGATTTTATTTGATGGACTTTTTCTTAAATATTTATTTACCTGTTGTAACAATAGTTATAACTTCCGAAGTAAAAAACTATCTAAAAGGTCAAAATTTGCATAATTTTACTTTCAAACCTAAAATAAGTGCGGGAAAATGGGTTAAAACGCACGGTCGTAGAAAAAATGCTTTTCTCATCTAAAAACTAAAAAGTTTCACATAACTACGGGTATTTTTATTTTTAGTTAATACATTATTTACTAACAAGTACATTAACAATTTTAGGACTTTTATGTAGTTTGTAACATTACTGAAGTAAAAACTGGAGACCACAATTCAGTGGATATGTTAATCGTTTTGCAGTTAAAAGAAATAGAATTTTTGTCTACTACAAACAGAAAAAAAAATGGTAAAATGAAAATAAGCAGTAAACAACATTTTTAGGTTTTTTTAATTACTGTGAATGTTATACAAATTGATTTATAGTTTGGCAAGTTTATCTGAAACTACGCGGCATCGGTAACGGGCGAGGAAACATGGCGGATATCTGTCATAAACGTACCAAAGGCATACGGTACTTATTTTATAAAAGTATTAAAAATAATAATAATTATTATATAATAATTATATATAGAAACTGATTTTTGCTTTGCTTTAAAGGTAAGGTATTTTTCAAAACACGGTAGGTATTTGTTAATAACAAATAATGTTAAGAATCGTACTTGAATTCAATATGGATACGAAATAGTTCAAAATCTGACACTGATAATACCAACGCCACTGGATAATCAATGTCAGTCAATTGACAAAGTGAGAAAGAAGAACACACGCACGCGCTTGCCAATAGGAAGTAAGTTGGTCGCTAAGCAACGAATGCCTTTCGATAAATTTCACCAATTGAGTTAGTTCGGAGGGCGAGAAAATTATGGTTTTCGCACAACGCTGCCAGAGCTTGAAGAAGCTCATAACAAATTTGGAAAAGTGTTCATCTTTTAATATTCATAAATTGAAAAAATAATGTTAATAGACGAAATCCAAGAAAACAAGAACATTATAGAAGTAACGTTTAATCATATTGTTAATAATAAAAAGTCCATTTTCTAATTATTATCACTACATTACTTAGCACTTTAGCTTTTTCATAGTTTAACGTGGCAATATCGAATGTTTTCGACTGCATTCCTTTCACGGCTTCAGATAAACTTGCCAAACTATATATCAAAGTTGTATTGATTTATATCAAGCTTGTTTTTAACTGCCAGTCTAGTATCGACAAAAATTTGAAAAATTCATGCATTATACGTATTTAGAGTTGTAAAATATATATTTTATTATTCAATAATCAATCTTCAAATCGCCTCATGAGAAAGATCTATTCATATCAAATAATAGTGATTTATACAATTTTTATCCGTTTATATCCAATTTACATTTAAACTGCAATTAGTCTTATTATAAAAACGACTTTCTATTAATCCATTGTAAATTAGACTACCAATTCTTTTTTATGCCATCATATTTCTCACGAATGTTTTATTTGAGATACTTTCTAGATGAATTCAATATTTAAAAACATCAATAAAAATCACTGTTAATGGCAATATTATTTTTTATAAATTAAATATCTTATTTTAGCTTAGAATTAATTTTATATATTTCAATGATCTTATGATCAGCTCGTGGAAAACAGTTTGTGTGGTTGAAAACTCGAATTATTGGAAAAATATTCATGGATCTGAAGAAATGTCTTGTGATTTTAAACTCAAATTTAATAAATCTAAGACTAGAAAAGTGTATTCAAACCTCCACAAAGTTTGTCTAAAATCATTGCAGAATGTGTTACAGTATAAATTTTTTTACTCTTGGTATTTCAGAAAATATTATTATATCTAACTCAAAAGCCCAAATCCAAGCTTTTCTTCTTGGAAGTAACCTCAGATTAATACATTAAAAAGATACATTTGTTTACATTAATTTAAAAGTGAACCCAACATTACATCACATTCTAAGGTAACTTGCCGACCCTTTGCCAGATGTCTTACTTTTCCTTTGAATTGCGACAACTGAATTATAGGACAAGATAGAAACGTACAAAATAAAAATGTACAGCGGGCAGATCGAGACGTGAACGGTGGGAGAACTTCGAGCTGCGTGAAGTCAGAGTCAGTGTTAGACAGAGAAAGTATTCGGAAAACAGAAAGGCAAACTGTTTATACGAGTCGGGTGATAATGCGGACTAAGGGGTAAATACAGAGATTTACACTTTAATTTGTGTTTTATTTTGTGTTCTTAAATTTTTATTTATTTGTTTAAAATCTGCAATACTATTAGTTAAATTATTTGTACAAAATACTTTACATATTTGAAATTAAGTACAATAAGTAAATATTGAATAGATGAGGCTCCTGAGGTCTAGCGACGATCGAATTTCGTGCGCATTTCGTGGGCGGTACTTCTGACCGTACACGTCTCGATCTGTCCGCTGTACTTTTAAGAAATTACATAACAACGACTTTAAAATAATTATCCTAGTTTATCCTAGTAGTTTATGTAATAAAAATATGTTTTTGTTTGAAACTTTTGAGGTTTAAACGAAACAAATGCATGTTATATAATAATTTTGTCTGTCTGTAATATGGCAACACCGAGAAAAGGGCGGAAACCATTTTAATATACATTTTACCTGATTTTACTACGAAGTTTCAACGTTCCTAGTTTATTGAAGCTCTTATTCTCGTCTTTTCAACTGATATTTGTGTGTGCGCGTACAGATATAATTAAAAACAATATTTTTCTGTAAAAATCATGGTTCGTCAGTGCCAAATTTGCAAAAAAAAACAATCGGAATTTTCCTAACCTCTCTTTTCACCTGAAAGTCATTGATGAAAACATATGTATGGCGATAGAATGTTAACTGCCTTTTCGGAATGTTTTATGAATGACTTGCGGACTCTATTTGTATTATTACTCTAAGGAAGTAACTCACGTCCTACCTCCGTTGTCCCTTTTCAGGGGAAAATGCGTGAAAACTCAACATGCGTAAATCGATGTTCGGACGTGAGAATTTACATCTCAAGAGAATCGCGTCTTATTATTTGTTAAAAATTGGTTGATTTGTCCCTATTTACATAAAATAATAATTGTTTTTCCGATACATCATTTACTATGACTTAATGAAAATTATAAAAATGTTTTTATAGCAATTATTAGTTCTGGGAGTACCCAGACGTGTTTTATCGGCGTTAACCAAGAAGTAACCACGCCTCTTACATACAAAAGGATTTACACAAATCTAATTAACAAAAATTTACCACATTTCCACAAGGTTTAATAAAATACGAGCGAGTATAAAGAAAACGGAGAATGGGTATTATTTTTAATTTATCTAGACACACTCATATAGTTTTATTAATTTTTTTGGAGGTCTCACACGTTACACAAATATTTAATTGATTTTTATAATTGCTCTATTTATTTGTATTTTAAATTTTGTTTAATTATTTTGCTGTTATTATATAAATTAATTTACTTCAATAAAATTCTCATCTCAGGGTTTTGGGTTAAATATTAAAATTTATTTTTTAATCGAATTTTAGTTTCAAATATTTATTAAATAATTAGATTGAACATTAAAAATTTTTTAATTTATAAATGAATTATTATTTGTGCTTTAAAGAATTGACGTGCGATCGAAATATTTAATTGATTTTTTATAATATCAAATTTTCTATTTTATAACGGTCTAAACTATATTATGAATTTTTATGTTTCTTCGGTCTTTTCTATTACTACTATTTTTCAAATTTATTTATTATTGAAATAATAGGAATTTTACTTTCCTGTTTGGATACTGTCAATTCTTTAATACGTCTTTTGTGGTATAATTTTCTATCTCCAAATTTTATAAGCTTTTCATGTACTTTTTATTAAATTTCCAGTTAAATATATTATTACAATCTTTTGTAATTTTGTGAAAAAGTTATAAAAGTTTTGGTGAGAATTATTATTATTTTGGATTTTATTAATAAAAATGAATTAAATGAGGGTTGTTATTGGTTCAGAATTTTACTTCAAATGAAATTATTTAATTTTTCTTTTTTTGGTCTAGCTCAGTTACAAAAATTAAGAGACATGAGAATTATATTCCTATCAGGGTGAACGGGTAAGATTATAATTTTAAAATTAGTGCAATTTTTCTTTATCTTGAAATCCTTTTATAGCAACAGTATCTCCAACAAATAAAAATACCAACAAACCTTCAAAGATAATTTAATTTAGTTGCTCTCTAAATAAATGGTGATAGTCAAATTAAAAGTAAAAATCAGATAAACAATATAAACATAACTAAATACAACTATTATATCTTAATTTAATTAAGGTATAATTATACTTTGGTTAGACAACTGTCAAAAACCTCCAAAATCAACACTTATATCTATGGTGTTTCTCAAAATAGATTATGTCAATTGTCAATAAATACAATTCTATGGTTAGAATACAAATAAGTTATATATTTTTTTTTATTGGTAAACCATTTTACCTATTTAAAGCACGCCTCAGCGTGTTTAAATCGAACTTTCAAAAACGCGCGTTTTTTAAAGTTACCATGGCAACATCAACAACTCGAGAAACGAAGTCTAAATGACAATTTTTTTATTATTGATCTGACAGGAGTACTTTGTAACGTCAAAACCTTTATTCGAACAATATTTAACAATTTCAATTTTGTTTTATACGCATCAGAACATTTTTGCGGTATTAACCGCGATTCTGCTTTACTACTTAAAAAATCGATATTAGAATTAATTTTTATGCACTTCGGTGACAACAATAAATCTTAAAGACAAAATGCAAATCAGTTTATGTTTTTCTCATTTCCATGACAACGCAAGCATCACGAATTCAACCATTTTACATTATTAGTTCTTATTTCCATTTCTTGTTGTTGTAGTAGTGATAGATACCAGTATATATTTATAATTTCAAAGAGCACCAATAAAAAAAAATAGCGTAAAGTATTCGTGGATAACTTGCTCTATTTCGAGCACTCCGGCTTCGCCGTCGTGCTCGAAAAATCGCGCGTGTTTTAAAGACCTTAATATCCACTTATACTTTAATATACTAATTAAATCGACAAATACCTTTTTTAAAAAAATGGAATATTCATATGCCAGCACTATGCTAGAATTCTTATGGCTTCGTGAGAAATCCTCACTAACAACAGCAGACGGGGTACAGGGTGAAAATTGTGAAAATGCCTTCAAGTTTCACAATAACAAGAACTCTTATTCATCGACGAACTTCTCTCTACACTGGTATCAAGTAGATAACTGGATACAAGTGATGAAAATAGTAAATAATAAAAGGAATATTTACCAAATACAAATTTGTTCAAACTTGTCAAAATTTCAGTATGAAGAACTTTCTTGGTAATACCAAGAAAAACTCACTATAGAATTACTTTCTAACGAGGCTCCAAACGAGAAAAAATAATACTTTTCTTTTTTTCGAAAATTCACACTCCTCCCCAGTTTTCTTTTCAACTCAACAACCAAACTCTTTTATTTTTTCCCATGGTTACAACGGACACCAGTCAGTTCCTCGCATCTACCTGAGTTAATCCCTTTTCGAACGGAGGGTAGGATTAAGACAGGTCTGCAGTTCCTCACAGTCTGCAGTTCCTCACATTCGTGAGTTTTCAATAATAACCCAACCAAAACCACCCTACCTTACCCCCTACCCTAATCCGAATCGAAAAATTGAATTGTGTAATTGACAGATTAGGGGCTATCCATAAAGTACGTCACACGAATTTTAGGACTTTTGAACCCCTCCCCCCGTCCTTGTCACAGGTTGTCACATTTTTATAACCCCCCCCTCCTGATGTGACGTCACACATTTTTTAAATTTATGTATGTATTTGAAAATAATCGAGAGAAAACAGCTCTAGAAGTTAAATGACGTTGCATGAGAGATTATCGCATAGCGAGAATGCTAAATTATTAATAAATATAGATCAATTTCGTAAATTGTTAAAATTTTTAATTCACATCCAAACTTCGCGTATTAGTATTTTAAATTTTAACATGTGACGTCACAAAAGTATTGACCCCCCCATGCCCCTTGTCACACGATGTCACACTTCGGTGATACCCTCCCTCCCCATTAACGTGTGACGTACTTTATGGATGGCCCCTTATTATAATAATTTTCAATAATAACCCAACCAAAACCACCCTACCTTACCCCCTACCCTAATCCGAATCGAAAAATTGAATTGTGTAATTGACAGATTATTATGATAATTTTCAATAATAACCCAACCAAAACCACCCTACCTTACCCCCTACCCTAATCCGAATCGAAAAATTCTTTGTATTTTTAGTCAATTTTTGAAAAAAACAATAAGAAAATAAAAATATCTGTCATTGTGGACCTTGCTACCTGATACCTAATCCCTTACCCTTCGTATGCTGCGAGGAACTGAACACAAATTTTGTACCTACCTGTTAATGTGCGAGGAACTAGATAACTCCGGTTACAACACTAAAGGTTCTGGATTGGATTACAACAATTTCCATTGGTAAGTTTTTTACTCTTAATGTTTATTTACTGCCCTTTCACAGATTTCAATAGAAACCTCAAATTTCATGTTTCATTTTGAATTAAATTAATAGTTTATGAAAATCTAACTTAAACATAGTTTGTAAAATGAATTTTTTGTTAATTTAAATTATTAAAACTATAACTATCTGTTGTGAAATTTGAGTTTTCTATTAATTTGTGTTACTAATAGAAATGCCCCAACTTAAAAAAAAATTACAGAATGCTATCTACAGGATGTTATAAACTTAGTGAATAAATCTAACTATTGTACTAAGAATAATTATATTCTTTTATAATCTAATTGTATTAAATGATCAATGTTATCCAATTATTTATTTAAAATTTTGGCTGTAAATACATTCTGTTACAATATATTAAATTCAATGGATTATTTTCCTCTCATGTCAAAAAAACCCTCCAAATTCTAATAATAATTATTACTATAGCTATGTTTTAAAAATTCCCTTTCAAAATGATTAATTAATCTATCGAATTAACATTAATCATAATCATAAAAGACGTATTTTTTTACATATAAAATTTCATAGATCTATACAATAATCAAATTTCATAATACTATACAATATACACTGTGTCTGTAAAGTATGGAACAAATTCATTTTTAGCTAAACAGACCATTTTAAGAAATAATCCTGAAATACGTCGATTTTTGATTTCAATTTACTGTATTTTAAAATAATATTCTAATATACAGGGTGAATTACTTTCGAGTAATGACGTCACCGTAATTTTTTTTAAATGGAACACCCCCATTTTGTCTCAATTTTCGGATTACTCTAGCTGAACTGATTCCAAAAACGTATCACATGTTGATTTCAATTGGTACAGGATGGACAAAAATACAATAGTTTTATGTGTACTCATAAAGTAACGCGTAACATTCTTTATTAGTTAAATTAACAATATTATCAAAAATACTTATTGTCTAGCGGACAGAATATGATGAAAAACATGACTTTACAAATGTTCGAACTGCAGCCCTAGCTGTATTTGACAGTAACCCAAACGGTGTACAAATTCTTGTGCCTTGAGAAATATTGTTTATTGCTGTCCGAATTCTCTTTTTTAATTCTTGAATATTTGCTGGTTTCGTTTGATACACAACATTCTTCAGATGGCCCCACATAAAATAATCCAAAGGATTGAAATCTGGTGACCTCGCTGGCCATTCAATAGGTCCACGTCTACCAATCCACCTGTTTGGAAAAATTTCATCTAGGTACCTTCTAACATCTACAGCATAATGTGGAGGTGCACCATCCTGTTGAAACCATAAACTTTCATCAAAACCTCCAGGATTACTTTATGAGCACACACAAAACTATTGTATTTTTGTCCACCCTGTATCAATTGTAATCAACATGTGATACATTTTTGGAATCAGCTCGGCTAGAGTAATCCGAAAATTGATACAAAATGGGGGTGTTCCATTTAAAAAAAAATTACGGTGACGTCATTACTCGAAAGTAATTCACCCTGTATATTAGATTATTATTTTAAAATACGGTAAATTAAAATCATAAATCGACGTGTTTCAGGATTATTTCTTAAAATGGTCTGGTTAGCTAAAAATGAATTTGTTCCATACTTTACGGACACAGTGTATACTGGTAAAGTTATTAAAAGCATGATGAAAGCATATTATTAAAATTCCAATAATTACGTGTCCTTTGCCAATTTAAATTACTACTTGTTATTATTTATAATTAAATTGTTATTCATAGAAAAGTTCTATTTTAAGTACACTTTTATGTAAATGATAATCACTATTATATTAAAATTTGATAAGGTAAAATTTGTAAAAAATAGAAACATAGTGATCGTTGTTTACTTATACACTGATTTGAAAAAAGTGCGATAACATACGATACGTGACAAGGTTTTAAAATAGGAAAATTTGAGTGAACAAACATAGATGTAAATAATCGAAAATGGCTTGTTTTTCAAAATATTTTCCTTTCAGGTCAATACACATGACAATTTGTTTGTTAATGTACTAAAATAAGCAATCAATTGGGGCAGAATAAAGAAAGACGAATTCGAATTCACTAGCATAATAATTATTATATTATATAAAAATATACAAAACAAAATTATTGAGAATTAACTACAAAGTATACAAAATGTAACACTATCATTACGATAGTGTTTAACAATATCTATAAACACATGAGAATGCATAATTTCAAGGCAAACTTAAGACCCACTCACAACACTTCAGTGACCAATAAGATGAGTTATATTGTATTGAATCCAACTTCGTTTGTTCCAATTGACTTTACCACAAACGTAGTGCAGAAATTCAATCTTTATATCCGAGATATAGAAAAGTTCAGTACACCTGACAATAAAAAACCGGTTCAAATAAATGTTTTTGTCGTGTTTCTCCCACGAACTCGCCGAATTACAATGGACAATGTATCTTATAATTCTAGAAAACTAAGCTTGTCCAAACAATATTGCGTTAAACGTCAACTTCATGAGTGGCTGTATGAAAAGTATATTTATTTTGAAGATACCTGAGAAATTAACTGAAAACTGCTGATGTAGGTATTTGAATAAAATTATAACAAATACAAAATACTGAAAAATACAGTGATCACAGTGACGAACAATACCTCGCCTACGTTCACATCTTAAGACTTCTGCCTAATGACTGTGAACCAAATAGAAATGGTGTAGTGTGAAGTGAAAAGTTACGTGTCCTCTAGAAACTCAAGTTTCCAAACTAAACGTCGTTACAAAATTGATTTCTGAAGGTGTTTTCAATCGAAAACTTAGATTTTACTCCACATACTATCCACAAATGACATGTCGTAATATCCTTAACTTCGGAATATCTTCCAGATACCTCCCTTTATTTAGTAACTGTCTGCTGGGGAACTAGACGATTTTTACGATAAGCGACTTGGGCATGGTCACTTCAATGAAATTGAATTGGTTTGAAATATTTTTTTAAGTTGAATCGACTTTCTTATAACATCTTGAAGTCATTTTAGGGAGTGGAAGTCGATACGGAAGTCTTTTGTAATATTTATTAGGAATGAACCATCAAGATTAAATTAAATGCTACCAGTATTTAGGCAATACCGAAACTACCGTACATGTGATTAAAAAAGGTAAAAAACCACGGTATTACATGTCTTATGGCCAAGGTTAAACATTCCTGTTGGTTGACACTATAACCACACGTATCCAGGATTTGGTTTCGGAGGGGGTCCAACGAAAAAAAAATGTTTGAAGAGGTCAAGGTCAAAGGCATTAGATGAAAAGTAGAAAATTGTCAAGGTACAAAACAACACGTTAAAATACAGGTTTTGTTAGAAACATTTTAAATCTTCTGTTAAAAATTGAGTTATTATTATTACCTAGTTACAAACAATCTCATAATTATAAAAAGTGTAAGTAGGTAGTAAGAATAATAGTTACAAAGACAATCTTCGCTTTTTTTTATTAGCCATAATGTCAAGTATTTTTTCAGGAAAAACATCGATGTCCCAGTGTATTGAGAGCACCACCAGGGAACTTAGCCTTTCGTGTGATATTTTATTTCTTAGAAAGGTTTTTACCCTTTTAAGAGTAGAAAAAGATCTCTCGACACTGGCTGTAGCAACAGGTGAAGAAGAAAGAATAACCAGTAAAGGATGAAGAGCAGGGAACACATTTTTGTTACAGTGCTCCAAAACCTTTAGGGTTTCGGTATTTCTGTCTAAATATTCACCCACTTAATTGCACCATAAGTAGTACTCACCCTGAAGAGCAGACAGCGAGTAATTATCTTCAATATACATAGAAAGCTGACTTGCATTTTCATTTGAGGCAAAGCATGGTAATAAGCTTTGAAAAGCTATTAGTTTGGTTGAGTTTGTTTCAAAACGATCTTGTTGATTCATTATAAGTTGCTCGACGATAAGTTCCTCTGTGTTGCCAATAGTTAAGCAATTGTTTTTTTTTTAAACTTAGACATTTTAAAAATAATACTTTCAAAACTGTATGCCGTTCAATATGTCTATACATTTTTACTTTACTGCTGTACCTACATAAACATTATGGAATCATCGTTTTTCTAGTATGTGTTTTGAAACATTTCGGGGGGGGGGGGGGGTCAGGGCCCCCTGGACCCCCCTGGATACGTGCTTGACTATAACCGTCGTGAGGCCGCTAGTGTTATACTCTAACTATTGTCAGTGTGATGACCATAAAATAAAGCAATGTTGTCAGATCTATTTTCTAAAATTGTTAGGCTCGCTACACAAATGTTCCTCTTACTTCAGTAAACTGTTAGTTCGTGATGTTATAAGAAAGCTAGTTTGGAAATATTTTTAAAAAAATACATAATGTAAATTTATTAGTAAACATTAAAATAAGTCGCTTGAAATTACTGAAAAATGAAAAATTAATTAAAACCACTTTTTATATGTTACTATATTTAAGAAAATTTTGAAGAGATGGCAACGTGTTGCACGTGCAGTCATGACTTCGAAACAACCAATCATCAACTGCGGTATTCATCGTAATATAACGAAATAACCGAAGTATATTCCGTTTGACGATTTTCGCTGAAAAAATTCTACGGTCTTGAGGGTGTTCGGGGGGGTTGTGTTGTGGTTCGGCTTATAATCCATTAGTATCATTCAGTGTCGGGTGTGAATTTTGTTTTAAAGAAATATTTAATATAATATCTATTTCTTGGTTGAGTGAGTTTAGTGAATTGTTATAGGTATTTATAGGAAAGTGTAGGTGATCTAGTGTAGAAAGGTATCATTAATATAATACCTTTTTGATGGTGTAGTGGTTAGGTCGCGTCAGTGAATTGATATTAATATAATATTCATTTGTTCGTAGACGTTAAGGTAAGTTTTATAATATAATTAATTAGAATGGCATTTTGGAGACCATTTGAAACAACAGTCCAAGATGATGCGCGGGATTATTGAATTGTGGATTTAAATATAAGAAGTTAGATAATCGAATGGCAATAATGGAATCTCGGCGTATCGCTGAACTTAGACAGGAGTATTTGCGCAAAATAAAAGGGTACCGTGATTCAAATAGAACTATAATTTATTTAGACGAAACTTGGTTTGATACGCATGATGTTGTCAAGTGTTTATTCATTTATTTGTTATTCAAACAATCCTTACGGTTTTATTACACGAATAAATATATAAAATAAAAAACATTTTAACTTAATATGTAAGAAAATAGTAGTAATGGTAATTATATTATAATTAAAACTGTATGAGGATATACACCCACCTTTAAAATATGGTTGGGTTGACGATACAAAAAACTGTTCTCTAGATACTACGTGTTCTAGAGGAAAACGCGTTATGTTACAAATTTTATTAATTTTGTATGCAGGTTAATTTTTTTCATTCAAATTGATATAGTAGATTAACATTATTTCACAATATTCGAATTTATAAAAAATTTATATGCACGCCATTGGGCGGCTTTTTCCTTCAAAGGGATTAAAAATATGGTTCATCACATTAACTTTGGAAGAACTATACTGTATATAAGTTTAATTTTTTTTCTGCGCATGTGAAGTGGAGTACCGAACGCCGAACCTAACCATATGTTTACTTGTCCGTTTGCTCCTATTTATTTTTGATATGTTTTCGGAAGAGATAAGTTGCAGATTCTTTTTTTGCGAGTTTTTGGGTGTGGTCAAATCATACGCTTCTTATTTTAATCATGGTGTTCTATTGATGTGTATCTAGTTGTAAAAATACTTAATGTAACATATGTAATATTTTTCTCTAAAATGTATAAATTAGATTAAACGTAAATAATATCAACAAGTTAATTGTTTCAATGCTTACTACATGGAATCTTTCCATAATTACTAGAATAAATTAATGAATAAACAATATGAACATGACAGAAATGCAATGTATCAGTTTATATATTATTATCTTACTTCTGACGATGCTATTCGTGAAACCAGTAGAGTAATATGACTAATATGTTATATCTCTATGGAGGAATATGTTATTTATTGATTTTATTTAATACTTATGTGAATTAAAAGTCGCTAATAACGCTAGGTGTTCACAGAGTCAGGTGCTGCAAATGCAATACGCCTATTTGATTAAGTGGGGAATGGGAAAAAACACCAGCGTGGTTCAAACAGAACTGGCTGGTACCTCAATTGCCACAAAGGAACTAACCAGAAAAGGAATTTCTGGCAAAAACATCTGCACTGATAGCAAACAAGCTCTACTAGCCTTGAACAGACAACGTGTTAGATCAGGGCTAGTATTAGAGTGCCATCGAGATTTAGCTAACGCCTCGGTAGATAACAATACTATCGTGAGGTGTGACGAATTCGACAATTGCGGAACTAGCTAAACGTTACACCCATGCTCAATCTCCAAAGAGATGGGATGGAATCAGTCTGGCCAGGATCACCCTGGGCGACCCTGGGAAGCTGGAGTCGAAAAAATATTTGGCGATGACCAGGAAAAACCTACGTTTAGCGGTAGGATTTCTGACTGGCCACTGTCAATTAAGGAAACACCTGCATACAATGGGGCTAGTGGACACACCTCTATGCAGGATGTGTGAACAGGAAGATGAATCTGTCAGGCATGTCTTATGCGAGTGCCCAGAATTATCGTTAATAAGAGAGTGTGTGTTCGGTTAGTCTTGGCCTACACCTGCCGATATAAAGGAGATGTCTCGTAGTGACCTGTCCACCTTCCTGGATAGGACAGGATGGACGATGACCTAGGAAAACAACTCCTCGGGAGGATGTACAATGGGTCACATGTGGCCTAAGTGCAGTGGGCCTAACTCACCCTCCCTACTCTACAGACAGACAGAACCCTAGATGTTGATGCAACTAAAAATGGAAATAAAAAAGTTCTTAAATGTACGAATGGCTAGATTAATTCATTTCAAATTTTATCGGTTCTGTTTGTTCTCACTACCACCGCGTAGAGTGCGCTAAAATCAGTAAAAAAAATTTAATATTGAGATGACTATCTATTTCAGTATAAAAGTTATCTATGCAAAAAACAATAAAGCGAAAGGAAGGAAAGTAATATAAGAGAAGAGAGCTAGAGCACTCGAAACGGTTGCTTCAGGGCCGATCCTAGCAGGTGTGCAGCGCGTGCACTGCACGCGGGGGCCAAAACAAGGCGCAGCCGCAGGCCTCATTTAACATTATCAATCAAGCAAAAATTTTTATTTATTTCTCAAAAGACAACTACTTAGGTCGGATAAATATGCTGAATTTAAATAGAAAAAGGTCCATTTATTTGATTACGAGGGCAGTGATGAATCTGTTACAAATCCCTTCCAGCAGTTCTTTTTATTTCTTGATCACGCGATTACCTCGGTAAATAAAAGATTTACCTTATTATCTGAGTGTTATTCAATATTCTGCTTTCTGTACGACTTTCATAACATTTCTAATGATAATCTTATGAAAGCTTGCATGAACTTAGATATTAAGTTACTGGTGCAGGAGGAAGAACGTACCGTAAAAGATATAGAGACGGTATACAAATCTAATGAAATAACTTCATTCAAAAATATTTTTCCAGGTGAAAAACAGCCAACTGAAATATTGGAAATTCTAGTTAAAAATGATCTCATTACCTGTTTTCCAAATTTTGCTCTGGCATTGAGAATTTTTTTAACCTTACCTGTCTCTGTGGCTTCCGGCGAAAGAAGTTTCAGTAAATTAAAAATTACTTAAGAAATAATATGACACAAGAAAGGCTTACAGATTTGGCTATCATCTCTATCGAATCCGAATTCTCTGAAAATATTGATTTCACCGAAATTATTGACAGATTTGCTTCCCAGAAAGACAGAAAAGTTAGTTTATAGTTAATTATTAGGTGTTATGGTAGTCTTTGTAGAAGAAAAAAGGACTGATTTATATAGGGGGTATTCCATGCCAAATCGACCACTTTTGAACCTGACCCCTTTAGATTTAGCTGAAACTTTACTATTCTTTTCTACCCTTTGAAAGACATTTTTCAGAATTTTTTCAAATTTTTTTATCCAACCCAAAAAAAGTTATGAATTTATCAAAAAAATGGCTTTTTTATTTTCAAATAGCCATAACTTTTTTAGAAATTGACTTTTAGTACCTTTTTTTTTAAAAAAATTTTGTTTTTGAATGAACTTTTCGAAAATATATACGAAAAAAATTTAATATGATCAATTATATAAAATAATCGGTTTTTTTTAAGTAAAATTGTCATTTTTTCGAAGTCAGACATTTTCTTTTTTTTTTCTCAAAAAAAACTTCAATTTATTTGACAACTATCCCCGCTAATCCCGAGCTGGGCCGATTTTTTTTTATATATTTTTTATTCATTTAAAAAAAAATTGTCAAATTTTCAAAAATGGAAAAAAAAAATTTTCCGTAAACTTTATTTCTATCATAAAATAAATATAATTTAACGATTTTGTGATACAAAAAAATTTGAAAAATTCTGAAAAATGTCTTTCAAAGGGTAGAAAAGAATAGTAAAGTTTCAGCTAAATCTAAAGGGGTCAGGTTCAAAAGTGGTCGATTTGGCATGGAATACCTCATAGGTACTCCTAGATTCACGAAATTTATGTTTAAAGGCGGATTCTCATACATCCGATATCCGACGATACGATGATCCGACGAACTTGCTATTGGGCAGGATGATTTGGCGCCTTTTTTCATCCGAAATTGTTCGTATGACGTCGGATGATTGTTAAAATTATTTCAACTTTTGTCCGATATCGTATGTCTCCTAACCTCACTGTTCGTTTTTTGTGTAAAAGGTCGTTTGCCATTTCTGTGTTATTACATACTACGAAAACGAACGTTTATCAGCTCCAACAACGGAGAAAGCTAAATAATATATTACTTTTAACCATTTTACTGATCAGAAGGAGACAGAAACAACGAACAAGAAAAATTTGGTTCCGGGATATTTATAAAAACCGAATAAAACAAGGGGTCTATCACAATTTGTTAAAGGAGATGAGATGAATACGGCCGTTTTGCGCTCTTACCTGAAATCGACCTGTTTGCGCTCTGCGATTTTCATAATAGAAATGTATTATCCTTTTTTCTAGGATTTACCGATTTGCAATATAATTTTAAATTTATTATAACATAATAGCCCGGTAAAGGTTAGCTTAGAAAATTTGCTTAAAACCCATGGTACCTACTACAGAAAAATAGGAGCGTCTAAATGTAGCTCTCTTCACCGACGTTGCCAAGCGTAGTTCCAAGACACCCCGTGTCGTTCTCTATGAAAAGAACATCTCCTCGCTTTCCATACACTTTTTTAACTAAACCACCCTACCTTACCCCCTACCCTAATCCGAATCGAAAAATTGAATTGTGTAATTGACAGATTATTATAATAATTTTCAATAATAACCCAACCAAAACCACCCTACCTTACCCCCTACCCTAATCCGAATCGAAAAATTGAATTGTGTAATTGACAGATTATTATAATAATTTTCAATAATAACCCAACCAAAACCACCCTACCTTACCCCCTACCCTAATCCGAATCGAAAAATTCTTCGTATTTTTAGTCAATTTTTGAAAATAACAATAAGAAAATAAAAATAAAAATATCTTGACTCGGACACGACTCGAACCTTGTATGTACCTCTGTGTTAAGAGCCCAGCACGCTCGAATAAACAAACATGGATTTTTGTATTTTACTTTATAAAAAAACTTTGAAAAAATAAATATAATTTTTGTACTTTCTTGTTTTCTTGTAAAACTAATATTTTTAACTTACCCTTTACCGGACTATTATTGTAGGTAGGAGGAATTTAAAATTATATTGCAAATGGGCAGATCGAAGAAAATAAAGTAGATTATGAAAGTAGCAGAGCGCAAAGTGGCCGATTTCAGGTAGGAGCGCAAAACGGTCGGGCGCAAAGTGGCCGACACCGATGAGATTATCGGATCCAGTCAAATATTCTTTCGTATTGTCGTAGCTTCGGATATCGGATGTATGAGAAATGCCAGCACTTGAATTCTTCAACCAATCACAAATCCATAACTTCAACCAATAGAATGATTTTCGTATCATCGTATCGTCGGATATCGGATGCATGAGAATCCGCCTTAAGTTATCAGATTGTATTTTCCGAGTGAATACTGAATACTGTTGTTTGGTATATCTAATTATAGAACGTCTATTTTTATTTGATAGGTTATATTTTTGTTGAAGTATTATTACAGTTTCCTCTGTAATATTGTATTTAATAATGCGCGTTACAATAGATATCGCAGAATAACTATCATTCTGCGATATCTATATTTTTGTTTTTTAATATGTTGGTATTTTTTCACTAACCTGGCTGGCTAAAAAATAAAATTTTAGTTTTCAAATGTTTATGTTTTAAGCTTTGTTCTTAGACTTGTAGATGCGTTTATGTCATCATTAAGTATTAGTAAAAATATGAAACATTCTCAAGAGGGGGGCGGCATATTAGGTCTTTGCACGCGGGCGGCCGACACCCTAGGATCGGCGCGGGGTTGCTGAAAAACCTTTGTATAAAATTAAAGGAAGTGGCTCATCACGTTATTTTTGACTCTTCTTTTCTTAGAATTCAATTGACATAATTCTATGAATAAAAATATCTTAGGCATACATAAGAAAGGTTTTATGACTAACCTATTATGGTCTCTACTTTCACATAACTATCGAAGAACACACCGTATCACCGGTTAATACGGTCGGAAGCAGAAGTAGACTTTTTCTGAACGTTCTAATTTTAATTTAAAATAAAACTGTTGTACCTACATTATTAGCATGTATAAATTTAATCTCAAAGGCATGTTGTAAATGTGTCACGATTAGAAATAAAACCAGTTTAATGGTAGTTGATTATTGCTTTCGAATTTCTTTGTCTTATAAGGTATTTTCTAACTTTTACCTGTACGATTAAATATAACGAGTTTGGTTGGGCCACTTTTGTTCAAAAATTACAGGTTCCGTTGAATAAGACGTATAATTATATTAGTTTTTTAAAGAAATTCAATGTATTATTATCAATGGATACAAAATATATCGATGTAAATAACACAAAATTACTTATACTTTATTTAATAAAAATGTATTTGCACGCCATCAAAGTGAAGAAATCACGCTGTTCGTTTTACTCAGTTCATTCGTTTGCTGCTGTCAATCAGTACGTTTTCTCATTGTAAACTTGGTAAATATTGAAATTTGTAGGTCGCTTGTTATTAAAAAATATAAATATACACTGTGGGCCGAAATAAAGGAGTACATTTTTTAATTGAAAATATTTTTTTTGTTTTTTGGGCGATTTATTTTCTTTTTGCAGGGCTAATAACCTAACATGTCCTCAACATAACTGTGAATTTGAAAGCAAAAATAATGTACAGGGTCGGACTTATAAAAAAAATTATATAACAGTGCATTTGAGCTCGTTGCAAATGAAAACTGTCTTAGCTAAAATTGTACTAATATGCTTTTTCGGTAGATAAACTATCCAGAACACTTCAGTAAAAAGGAAATTTTCCGAAATTACCGGATTCGCGAAATATATATCCAAAGAAACGTTTTGTGTTTAATTTCATACCAAATGCATCTCGTTGAATAATTGAATATCAAATTCAAACTAATATCAGTTGTGCCAAAAAATTTTATGTTGGCTGAAATGTGCGCCATTGCCGCGATAAAATTGGTTTAACAGGCTTAATTTGACATCTACCTACTTTGGATTTGAGGTTATGTTTTGAGAAATTGAATTTGTTCATTTAATTTTTCGATTCTTTAATTTGCGAGTTACTCAAAAACTGTAAAGAACTGTGAATACTATTTCAGAGGCCGTGCTGAGTTATCAAAGTTAAGGGTGCCTCCAAAAAAACCTATAAATAAAGCTGTTAAGAATACTGCAATAGTTGATGCATTTGCTATTCATCATACTATTCACAGCAGGCATGAATAGCAAGTAAGGATACGACTAATATAAATTTTATTATCCACTTTGTTATAACTATTAACCAATTTTTATTATATTCTTTTATATTGTTTATAATGCTTAGAAATTATATCTGAAAATGTATTTACAGATAATCATATTACTAAAGTTCAAGGAAAAACAATTATTCAATGTAGAATGTTTCTGAGTAATTTAATAAAATATGATCAATATCTACATAATACTTATCTGAAAATGTTGATATGCAAAATTATTTTTTTATAGATAATATATATTGTACTTCAAGCTAATCTAGCTAAATAAACATATTAGATAAGCTTTATTTGACGTTTACTAGATTCTCATACTATTTTAACTGTTTGGCAACATAGTGACAGCAATGACGTGCAAGTACATTTTTTTACTAAATAATAGATATTTTTTTAAGACTGACCAGAAAATATACACTTTCTGGACAATTTTTCGTCCAGAAAATAACGTTTTGCCGATCAAGACCGGAAAATGGACGTGAGGAACCGGCAAAAGCTTCATATGGTTTATTTACGATAAAAAGACGATGATGTTATTTTTAGTTACTTTCCCGCATATCGGAGTAAATATAAATTTATCAGCCGTAAATACAATTTTTACTTAATGGCCAGGGCAATTTTCAGCTTACGGGTTGGCAAAACTTCAAGACGTTGTCAAATCAATTGGAAAAATTCAGTAGTTTTGGCACAATTGAGGTTAGGTTCAGTATGTCATTCCTTGTTAATTGACATTTCGGTATGATTTATAAAATAGAAAGTGAAACTATATACAAATCGTACCGAAAGTAGCTATTTTCGGAATGTTTTTTTTTTACTTTCGGGACGATTTTTTACTTTCGGAAAAATTTTCTATGTAGGCGGAATTTTTATTATGACATCGCTGTTTACGAAGAAGTTCAGCCACTTTACTAGTTTTAGTGGCAGTATCACCAATTTAAAGAGACACGGAGGGTAGAAAACGACGAATGTGGCAGAAGGATATTTAAGAAACAAACTTGACATAGTCTAACACTAATTTCAACACAGCCACTTCTGTTAATATTCCTAATACTATTAATATAAGTAATTGTTATAATTGTACAATTAATGTTCATAAGTAATGTTTATAGTATCTATCCCTATTATTTTTCAATATTTTATGTAATAAACGGCTGCAGAAAAAATATTGTACGTAACGCTACCCGAAAGTGATTTTACGGGACTCGCCTACGGCTCGCCCTGGAAACTGCCTACTCATACAGCAAAATATCACCTTCGGGACATGTTACGTAAATAACTATTTACGTTACTAGTCCGGTAAGTACACTTTTACAGTACGAGTGAGATGTTTACTGACGAGGCGATAGCCGAGTCCGGAATTTCGAAACGAGTACTGTAAAAGTTTACCGGACGTGTGACGTACAACATTCTATTTCATACTGTACCCTAAAACATACCTTTAGTATTGATACTTTTCATAACGGTATTTTTTAATATTGATATTTTTAAAACAATATATTTATAACGGTACGGTGTATCGATACTTTACACAGTATCGCCCATTTCTATATGTCACATTTGACGTACTCCAGAAATTTATTAATTTTTACGTTAGAATTGTCAATAATACTAAATTATTACTTTCCGTTCTACAATCAAGGGTCGTGGACAAAGTATAGTATTCTACTCGCAATTTATGGCCATGATTCACTCGTACCCTGCATGGCTATCATAAATTACTCGTTTAATAATATACTATTAAGTATTACATCACTTGACTAAAATTCTACTCTTATTAATCACTGTAATAACAAATATATGATATGAATAAAACATTAATAATTATAAGTTGAGAAATCGCTTAATTTATTTAAGATGAAAGTGAAATAGGCGAATACATCATTACATGCTTCAGGCAACTACTTGGTAACTTGTAAAAATCAGGTAAGAAATTCTCTAATTGTTATTATCTAATTTAAGTATGTTTATTTATTACTTTTCATTCATGTTAGTTCTGTTACATAATATGCAAAAAAAAATGTGTATCATACAACAGCATACTTATTAAGTGTGGGATAGTAATTATATATATTTTTTAGCTAATTATTAATTATCAATATAGTGTATGAAAATAAAGATTTTCCACAGCAACGACAGATATACAGTTTATTGTAATATTTACAATTATTACCTATATTCATTTGTTCAACAATTAATATTCAATTTATAAGATAGTATGATATAAATTGAAGGGCTTAATGTGAAACAATGACAAGCCACACATGACTTCAAAAAGAGTTAGAGCCTCCGCACAAGGAGCGTCTAAACGTAGCTCTCTTCACCAACGTTGCCAAGCGCCCATTCGGGGCGCGCACGGTTCAAACACCCCGTGTCGTTCTCTATGAAAAGAACATCTCCTCGCTTTCCATACACTTTTTTAACTAAACCACCCTACCTTACCCCCTACCCTAATCCGAATCGAAAAATTGAATTGTGTAATTGACAGATTATTATAATAATTTTCAATAATAACCCAACCAAAACCACCCTACCTTACCCCCTACCCTAATCCGAATCGAAAAATTGAATTGTGTAATTGACAGATTATTATAATAATTTTCAATAATAACCCAACCAAAACCACCCTACCTTACCCCCTACCCTAATCCGAATCGAAAAATTCTTCGTATTTTTAGTCAATTTTTGAAAAAAACAATAAGAAAATAAAAATATCTTGACTCGGACACGACTCGAACCTGGTACCTCTGTGCTAAGAGCCCAGCACGCTTACGCTGAGCTAATCTCTGCACACATTAATGATATCGTATAGAAGGTTAAAAGCTTTAGAACCGTGCGCGCTTGGCATGAAAGCCGAGCGCCACCGGAGATACTCGATGGCGCCCGAGGTCGGCACCGTCGATAAATTAACCTTGGGACTACGCTTGGCAACGTTGGTGAAGAGAGCTACGTTTAGACGCTCCTCTCCGCACACGGGTCGATTGGCGCTCGAAGTGGATGCGGCTCGAAGTCGAAACGATTCTCCCTCCCATTCCACTTCGTACGTAATGTAATATAAGTCCACCAACGAGTCGATTGGCGGTAGATCGGTAGTCTAAGTGATTGCGTTTCGAGCGTCAATCGAACCTTGCGAGCTGCTGAGAACGGGAAACTTCGAGTGTGACGATGGGATCGAGGGCTCTGCAGCAGAATAGCGCAGGACAAAAACAGCGCAGGACAAAAACAGCGCTGGACAAAAACAGCGCAGGACAAAATAGCGCTGGACAAAAACAGCGCTCCATTAAATAGCGCCGGTTGAAATATCCCTACAAAATCAACTATTACAGTAGGATGTGATTGAAAAATCAAGTTTCACCGCTAAGCATCAACCTTCCTTTACAACAAACAATATCAGATTATAAGGAACGGAAAACAAGTAAGAGCAACTGACACAGATCAAAGTGTAAACAACTACTTGTCAGTGTCATATCTATTTAAAGTCTAAAAAAATGCAATTTCACGTTGCTTGTCATTTCGGTAATTATATCCTTCGTGGAATAATGTAGCACCTCCTTTCTGAGACTTGCCAAATCGCATTTTTTTAAACTTTAAATAAATATGACACTGACAAGTAGTTGTTTACACTTTGATCTGTGTCAGTTGGTCGGGAAGCGATATGTGTTGAAGTATGATGAAAAATATTGATTGTTGTTCTTACGTTTTCCGTTCCTTATATTCTGATATTGTTATAGACAGTTACCAACACTTTGATCACTGTCAGCTGGTCGGGAAGCGATGTTGAATTGACGAATTGAATTGGGAAAACTATTGTTATGACTGTAATTTATGAAAAATATGTTATTCCTAATTATGCTAATTCGGTACTATAGTCTATTTTTATGTATGAGATAGTAGTAAAATAAAGAAGCATAATTATCTTTTGGCGGTGCTATTTTATGGAGTGCTGTTTTTGTCCAGCGCTATTTTGTCCTGCGCTGTTTTTGTGCAGCGCTATTTTGACCAACGCTATTTTGTCCAGCGCTATTTATGTCCAGCGCTATTTTGTCCAGCGCTTTTTTTGACCAGCGCTATTCTGCTACAGAGCCGGGTTCGAGTGCAATATGGAGATTTGAAAGAAAAACTTTTTATTATTGAATAGATGGGGTTTTTTGGTTGATGAAGATCCATACTGAACGATGAAATAAAACTAAGGATGGTATTCCAAAGTATGTTGTTTTTAAATTAATTATTTTTATTTTTATTAGAAGGAAATCTTGTTCTAAAGTATGCTTTAGCCACTTTTTATTTATGATATTGTCTATTAAATTTGCATCGTAATTATTATTAACTGATATTTGTTTTATGATATTTAGTTCTTTTTCTTTATCGATAATTATTGATTTGCCGTTATCTACTAAATAAATCTAATAAAGTCTAAAGTTTCTAAAAATGATTTAATTTCTAATTTCCTTTTTTTTAGCCGACGGTACATATAAAAAATAACAGCGGCCTCTTTATCACTTGAACCACTCATTATAACAAAGGTGAATTGAACCTGTTGGAAAACATAGGCGAACGAACTGAGAGTTAAAAATCGCCCCGTGTACGGTGAACCTCCGATTGCATCGCATCGACTTCGAGCTGCATCCACTTCGAGCGCCAATCGACCCGTGTGCGGAGGCTCTTAGTGCTGTGCTCGATTAAAGCAATAGTATAACAAGCCACTAAACAATTATTTCGGCCCTTCGTTAATAGATAGCGCGATAAACCTACGGTCACACTATTGCATAGGTCTAGTTTGTCTCTAGCATCTACTCGTCATAATGACAATCCACATCAAAATGGCGGACGTGAGCGGAAGCGATTCGGATAATTCTGTGAGCTCTTACGATTCTAGCAAGAAAATTAGTAAAGTTGAGTCGACATTCGATGACAGTGACCCTGACTATGTACAATCTAGAAGTGACTCAAATGATGAAAATATAGCGTTATATCGGGCGTCGGCCCAGTTCTGTAGTGGAACGCCTCTGATGCGATAATTACAATGAAGCAGTGTCGAGCGCGGTTAGTAGTTGGATGGGTGACCATCATAGAGATACTACAGATAGAGGCAACAAGACAGCTCGGAACCCGTCAGCACGTAAGAGAGAGATAGGAAGTCGGAGGTTTAGGCTATCTTTTTCTAATAGCGCGCATGCTATATACACAGACAAATACGAAAAAACATCTGATCGTCTGTCTTTTTCTATCTCACCGGAGTTTAGACGGACATTTCCACTTACAGAGCGACCAATGGCTTGTTGCCTCTATCTGTAGTATCTCTATGGTGACCATACTAGGGAAGACCGTCGTGTAAATAGCCCATACAGCCTGCAGCGGAGTAGCATATCATAGCTCGCAGGCATTTTACCAAAGAGCATGAGGTATAATGTAGGTATGCCGTCTTTCGGAGGAGACGTAAAACCTAGGTCCCGAGTCCATGGATGTTGGGCTCGATAAAGAGCCCTACCACTGGTTGGAACACCAGTGGGTTCGGCAAAAAGTCCGGTTAGAGGTAGAGTGATCCCGGCGTCGGTGATTAGCCTCAGTTGCAGAAATAGACCGACGTTAAATTACCAATTAAAAAAAAATAGTGGTATATAATTTTTTTCCTAAATGTGGCTTGTCACAGTATTACCATTCTAGATTAAAGTATTATTGTAGTGGTTTGTCACTTGGCTTGTTATATTATTGCATTTTGTTGTAGGCTAATGAACAAGGTCCGTCAAGAAAAAGGACAAAACCAAACACAACCGAAAAAACTCCAACAAGTCGATGGAGACAAAGAAATGAATACACTGTTATTCAAGATCAAAAAGAACAATTCGACGACATTTAGGGCAACAATATGTAAGCAAGGAAACGAAAAAATCTGTACCTGGTGGAGAATTGGGACTTCCTTGCAGTTGCACTAAGAACTGTAGGGAAAAGCTTCAGTGCCACGAGAGCAATATTTCTAATGAAGTTTGGAACCTTGGTTCATGGGAGTTACAAAATAGTTACTTATTTCGATGTACAGATATTTTTAAGAAGGCAAGGTCCTACCGAAAGGGATGTTGGCCACTTGGTCGCCGCGGTCAGTTTTGTCAGCGGGGGTTCCATAATGTCATCGACCAGTTGGTCGCCAGTTTTAAAATCAGGTAGGGCTCTTGGTCACCGTAGTTATCAATCATTAAAGGTATTTAGTTTTGTTAGGTAGGTATATGGGTACTGTTTACTTTCACATAAGTATTTAACTGAATATTGAGGATTGCATCCACAAATTTGAATATATCGGGATGCGCTGAATAAAAAGCAGAATTAAAATGTTTGTGGTTAGGTTAGATTAGAGAATCACTTTTCAAATAAAAAAATTATTCTTTTGAGTAAGAATGCACACAACTAACTGATGAAAAATATTTTTATTTTGGTTGTCGACAGGTCTCAAACCCGTATTAGTATTAGAGTAATTAAATAAGCCCATAATTTACTTGGAACCCTTAATCCAGCTTTGGCGACCAAGTGGTCTGTACCTTCCGAATAGTGAAAGGATTAAATTTGGGTAAAACTGACCACGGCGACCAAAAGGTATGTTCCCACCGAAAGAAGCAAAAACATCAAGAATCGCATAGAAACAGCAATGCGGTCTACTCCATCAATATTTGCGGTGAAACTACACGTGTCTGCACTTTTCGTATTGCAAAAAAGAAATTCGAAAATGTGAGATCATTATTACTCTATACCCTACATACCTTCAGTGTATCACCTCTTCTATAATAGTTTACGTGAGGAATAAAAGTTGTTACTGGATTTTTTTTTTTTTTAAATTTAAAGTCGAATATCTCACTTTCACCATTTTGAGGCTTGTCATTGTTTCACATTAAGCCCTTCGATTGTAGTTTAAAAAAAAGTATACTGCTGTAAATGCCAATATTTGTTCATGAATTATTAATAAAAATTATTCTCTACTTTGCGTAATCTATCGATTATCCATTCTGTTAGCAATTGACCTTGATGCCGTATTGCATAAACTTCCTTCCTATTCACCTAAATTTTATTCAACACTAATTTCGAATGAAATCATTGAAAAATGAATATATCTCACTTTATAAACGAGTTTAACCTTAGAATTGACCTATTTTTACCGGTACTTAAACTTGAGATGTTAATTTTGAGGTTATCTTCATACTGAAACTGTATTTACTATAAAAAAAACCGAAATTATTGAAATCTGATGTTTTTTTCCTCTTTATTCAATTTATTAAAACGTATGTATATACAGGGTGTTTCCGAATTAATGAGTGATTACAATTATGACAAAATATCACCCCTAAAAGGCTCTGATTAAAATTGAGTTTTCATTTTTATTTGTAAATTCATGATATTATTATTACTTTTTTCGAATCTATTGGTTCTAGAAAAAAAACAGAAATTTTAAAAAATTTTATTTCACAAAACTCAATCTAGAAAATTTATTTATGTTAAATAAAGTAAGGGTTGATAATTTCATCCCCTTATAATTCAACAGGAATGTTGAAAAAATAGCTGTGGATAGAAATTACAAAATTTCAAGTTTCATCTGTACTTAATTTTAAGGAAAATTAATAAAAACTCAGCACCTTTTAGGGGCGATATTTCGGAAGGGGGACAATTCTCAGGCAAAATAATGTGTAATGGAATTCAGACTTAATTTAAAAAAACCGTCCAAATTGGAAGAAAATCACTTTTGTTGTATGGGAGCTCCCCTTAAATTCTAATTTTAATTCAATTATATATTATTATAATAATATAACTCAATAGTCTGGGAATATTTCAAGCGTCTACCTGTTGCCGTTATCAATATCGAGCAAAAAAAAATCACATTTGTTGTATGGTAGCTCCCTTAATAGAAGTAAGGGGGCACAATAGATCTTTTAGGTCTCAGTGAATGGTACCCCAAAATACATACATACATATATACATACATGGTAGCTCCCTTAAATATATATATATATATATTTTTTTTCGTATTTGTTGTTATATCATCTCTGAACATTTCAACTGTTTAACTATCACGGTTCACGAGATACAGCCTGGTGACAGACGATCGGACATTTTTATTAATAGGGTCCGTTTTTTATCCTTTCGGCACGGAACTTTAAAAATGACAGTTTAGTTTCTAAATGAGAGAAATTCCTGTTTATGTACTCGTATGTAGATTACAGGTTACACATAAAATATTATCTAAACTGTTTAATATTTCCTATCGTTAAATAAGTATTAAGTGATTTATGTGTGTATTAAGTAATATTTTAAAACGTTGAATAAATGTATTACATATACTTAGAAATTCCTTATTTTTTAATATTTGGTGTAAGTAATGCTTATTTTAGTAGAGGATCCGAATAGGACGCGACCTTCACCAGACCGTTCAATCGGACGCACACGAATTCCCGTCAGGATAACCAGTCTAAAGTCTAACTAAAGTCAGTGTGATGACCATAAAATAAAGAAATGTTGTCAGATATATTTTCTAAAATTGTTGGGCTCACTATACAAATGTTTCCCATTACTTCAGTAAACTGTTAGCTCGTGATGTTCTCAGAAAGCTAGTTTGGAAATATTTAAAAAAAATTACATAATATAAATTTATTAGAAAGCATTAAAAAAAGTCGCTCGAAATTGCTGTAAAAAGAGAAATTAATTAAAACAACTTTTTGTATGCCTACTATATTTAAGAAAATTTTGTTTATCTGGCAACGCATTGCTGGTGTTCAGCGTTATACAATCATCAAGTACATTATTGTTTATATTATAATGGAGTAACGGGTCACTTACTAAGGCGGACTAACTATAACTAAAAAATTTTTAACTCCGAGGGTGGCCTGCGATATTAGAGAGATATTAGTATTGTGTGTCGATTCAGGGGCGTGTGTGAATTTTGTTTTAAAGAAATATTTAAAATAATAGTAGTAAATATCTAGTATCTATTTCTTGGTCGAGTGAGTTTAGTGAATTGATATCAATATAATATTTATTTGTTCGTAGACGTTAGGGTGAGTTTTATGATTATAATTTATTTGTAATCAATTAGAATAGCATTTTGGAGAAACGACAGTCCAAGATGATGCGCGGGAATCTAATAATTTGGCACCACAAACAAATGCAAATGACTTAGCAATAAATGATACCGATGATAGGGAACAAAGATTTACATGTTCAGTGTCAACGCGTTGTTTTAAATATGTACGCGTGTTTGAAAAAAGAAAATTCTGAAATTTCTGATAATGCTGTTATCGCGAGAATTCACGAATTAACGATAATCGGGTTTACAACGATTTATAAAGTAATAGTACCAAGTTTAGAACTGATTCGTGATAAATTGAGGGATATTCCTGAATATACTTATCAATGTTTTATTGAATTGTGGATTCAAATATAAGAAATTAGATAATCGAATGGTGATAATGGAATCTCGGCGTATCGTTGAACTAAGACAGGAGTATTTGCGCAAAATAAAAGGGTATCGTGATTCAAATAGAACTAGGTATAATTTATTTAGACGAAACTTGGTTTGATACGCATGATGTTGTCAAGTATGGTTGGGTTGACGATACAAAAAACTGTTCTTTAGATACTCCGTGCTCTAGAGGAAAACGTGTTATTATTTTATTACAAATTTTATGAATTTTGTATTGATATAGTAGATTAACATTATTTCACAATATTTGAATTTATAAAAAATTTATATGCACGCCATTGGGCGGCTTTTTCCTTCAAGGGGATTAAAGATATGGTTCATCACACTGACTTTAGTTAGACTTTACCTGTTTCATAATTAGGGTACGTCCAAAAGGTGTTTATGGTAATTGAGGTAAATTCTTTGAATCATCTGATATTTAGCTATGTATTTATTGCATATTGTAATAAGTGAACAGTAAAAGTTTTAAGGGAGGTCCGTTTTCAGATGTATGAAATAAGAATAAATGTTTGGCACTCTCACACGCTATTATTTTAGTAACCTAACCTAGCCACCCCAATAGGTTATTCAACTTTTTCATTAGAATTCAAGATTACGACATACTGGAATTTTCAGAAGTATTTAGTTAACCTGGAAGCGGATTAAATAAACTGGTCGGCAATTCGAGTGCAGGATTAAGATAGCTGCAAGTGTCGGACGGGAACTCGTGTGTATTATACTAGTCATTACGAAACCTGACGGGAATCCGTGTGCACCGGTTCAATCCATAAATAGTATATTACGTAACAAGAGTTGTAAGTAACCCATTACGCACGGAGCCGCGCAGCGGCTTCGTGCGTAATGGGATTACAATTCGTGTAACGTACTATACTTTTTCTACGCCCATCTATTTTCTTCTGAGTGCTCATAATTTCATCTTTTTCATTACTAACAGTCATATTCATAGGTAGAGTTGAGAAAATGTTCGGATACTATAATTTGTTACCAAAATTGACAGCATAAATGAGATGACGTTTTTTCCCATATCAATAAAAAGCGAATTGCTTTTTTTTAAATTGTAAAATGTGTTGCCGACATTTAGGGGCATCACTCTTTTAATCTAAAATGTATTTCACTAATGCTAAGTGCTTTTATGTTTTTCAATTGATTAAAAGTATGTAAATAAACCAAATAAAGTATTACGTAAATGAAAATTTGATTGAAATTTGATTCAACAAAGAAATCTAAGTTTTTCTATCTAAACGCACATGTATGTTATGAGATTCTCATTACGTGCATGTTATTGTTAAATGTCACTTACAAGGAATGTTATCAGTGCGATTTTTGACGTTTACGGACATGGGCGTAGAAAAAAGTATTTTATATCAAATAAGGCCAATAGGTAAAATTTCAATGTTTTCCCCATCATAACTATTGGATAGGCAGGTATAAACAGATCCTAAATCGGTACTAATAATTTGCACCGGTATGTTTAATGAATAAAACTAATATTATTTCATTGCGAATATGGTGATATAGGGTTGTCAGCGAAAAGTCAGTTTTTTTTCGGGTTGTCGAGTTTTAAAAAATGAAATATTGCAGCGAATGAATACGTACGACAGAGAGATTCCAGAGTGTGCATGCTATTTGTCTGTGAAAATGAGAAGGATAGCGATATAGACTCGCGCATTATTTTGGTGCAAGTGGCAATAGATTTTATTTTTTTTAAATCTTGTTAACTATGAAAAATACAAAAAATTATAGAATCAATTTCATTTTGAAAATTAATTATCCTCAAAAAAGATTCTATGGAAAAATTTCCTAAAATTAATATTTAGAATTTAGTGATTTGAAAATTTTTGATCTTCATCTTCGAAAGATTCTTCCTCATCGCAGTCTTTCTGTTTCTACAATATCTTCTGTTATCAAAGGCAATATTCCGTTTTTTAAAACTCGACAACTGGAATTTAAACTGTTTGCAATGAAATAATCTTCAATTTGGTATAAATTTTATTCATTATACAGAACGGTGCAAAATATTAGTACCGACTTACCTATTTATACCTGCCTACCCAATAGTTCAAACAACTACAGTTGCATGTGGAAAAGTATCACTCTCCGCGGAAAAAAAATTAGAACATTTGTTGTGAAAAATAATTGCTTCTTGCAGTTCCCTAATTCAAAAGGTAACGACGATTGCGTCCGGTTACCAGTTTTAGCGTCATAAATCTGATTGATTTGGTAATATTAGTGACTATTGCACAAGCTTTAACAACGCTCTAATCTGTAACAAATAATGTTTGCAAAACACTTCACACTCCACTTCTCTGGTTCTCACAAATTTGCTTCAACTACTGTGAATTTATAATTTAAAAAAATAAATAATGAATCAAATTTATAACTGAAAAATACAAGTTTCATTGGGTTAAAAAAAATTAATTAGTTATCATCCATTTAACCTCATCCTGCAAATATTTGTTTTCTCAAACATTAATCATAAATGTCCACAACATCAAGATGATGAAATTGATAGTAGCATAGACAAATAAAAAAAGGAGAGCACTAATAAAATTTGCATAGAATTTAAATGGTTTTTTTATATTTAGAAAAAAACTTGAGTTTTATAGATAAATAAATTTTACGTTTATGGATAGGTTTTTAAAATTACTTTACACTCCACTTCTCCCCGTCTCTCAAATTTGCCTTGACGATTGAATTAAAATAAAAAAAAATTTTAATGAATATAATTTAGAACTGAAAAATATAAGATTTATTGGATTAAAAAAAGCCATTAAATTAGTTTTTATTTATATAATCTCATTATGCAAATATTTATTTTCTCAAACCTTGTCATAAATTACATAATGAAAGTGACAAAATAATTATTCACCATATTTATTGGATGAATTTCCCCTAATGACACAGCAACATTTACTGTTAGTACCAAGCATGAAAATACCTTTTCAAATTTAATGTAAAATTTGTGAAAAAACTGATACACAAAAATGTTACCAAATTTTCAAGTTGGCCCCTCGTTGAATACTTATGGCAATGAAAAACGCGTGTTTGAACTGTTCCGTCAAAATACACTTTTTTTCTAGTCTGACGGGTGCACTACTCATCGAGTTACGAGGGTAATTGAAAAATATGCTCATATTTGAAAATTGTAAAATAGTTGTTCCCTTTCCATCTTAATACGATTCTTAACAGTATTTCTATATTTTCAGCACCACAATTTGCGCAAACTTTACACATTTTCTTTTATAATATAATTACCTGAACATTATTAAAATATCATCGAGTCAAACGATTCTGTTCAACAATGTACACTGACTTTTTTGATCATGTTATGTCACAGATGATTATTAACACGCTTATATTAGCTTTATATATATATTATATACAGATTGCGAAAGGGCTTTTCGAACCGTACGATTTACACAAGCACGACAAGGAAAATATGAGAAAAACAGCTTGAAAGAGAGAGAAAGAACAACTGTGCGTGGCCAACGAGGGCGTGTATTTAGTTCCAGAGGCCGGCCGAATGTCCACTGCCCCCATTTCAACCGCTGTTGCCAGAAGCGCAGACTAATTTGTACAAATGATATTTTTGTCTCGTCATCGTTAACTCCTTTTCGAGCTCATGCACTATTAGGCAAAACCAAACACCTCCATCCGGCAACAGTGTCCGTTACAGTGAGAATTCACATTTAAATTGCTATTCCTAGGTCTTTTCGCTACAAACGTTGATCACGTTGGAAGCGCATGTCATTGTATTTGAAAATAACACTGTTGCCGGGTGGAGGTGTTTGGTTTTGCCTAATAGTGCATGAGCTCGAAAAGGAGTCAACGATGACGAGACAAAAATATCATTTGTACAAATTAGTCTGCGCTTCTGGCAACAGCGGTTGAAATGGGGGGGCAGTGGACATTCGACTGGCCTCTGGAACTAAATACCCGCCCTCGCTGGCCATGCGCAGTTGTTCTTTCTCTCGCTTTCAAGCTGTTTTTATCATATTTTCCTTGTCGTGCTTGTGTAAATCGTACGGTTCGAAAAGCCCTTTCGCAATCTGTATATATTATATACTTGTATGTTCGTTTGTTTGTAACCGACTCCTTTGGATTTGATTTCGACCCACTTTAAACGAACGGATTAATTCTAAATTTTGCACACTCGTCAAGGACCGATGACAATACAATATAGTAATAAAGTATAGGGTGTTATTAAATATTATTGTACTTATTGTATAAAAGAGTTCATGAGGTTTTGCTTGAAATATTCTACTAGAGCAAATGCACTGACTTAAAAATTAAGAATCAGTTTTTACTTTTTAGTTCGATTACCCATGTGCTTTTCAGTTTTTTTTTAAACTATAATTTATTTGTTTAAATAATATTTAAGGAACCACTGAGGCTCTGTCATCTATCTCCGTTACTTAAGCTCATAGAATTGATACATTTAAAAATTCCCAAACAAGTGTCTTGTACAGAAAGCCTTTTTTAGCAAATTTATTGTAGTATTTTATGAGATTTGTTTATCCGAGTAATAAATAGATTCAGGGAATAAACTACATTTTTTAAAAAGAACCCGAATGCATTAATATTGTTTTTCCACGGTCGGGAGTAGAAATCGGTTTCTATGTCATCAAAATTAAAACAGAAGTAGTTGATTATTCCCAAGGGAGTTTACATTATGGAGAACGTTTTTCGACAGTGGAAAAAATAGTATATACCATTCGGGAGAGATGCTATTTTGTCCTCGGTGCATTGTAGCTCTCGGGCGTCAAATTGCACCTCTGCCAAAATAACGCATTTCTCTCCCTTATAGTATAATGTACTATTATTGAAAAGCGAGAACGAGGTATAGGGAAAGTTTTAATTCATACCTGCAATACCCGGCAGCAATGGAAGTGATTCTCAACCTCACACCACTACATTTATGGTGGTGGAAAGTGTTGCAGAAATAACAAGATACAGACTAAGTGGAGAGGGAATCATTAAAAAAAACCACCTCCTTACTTCTTAGAAATAAGAAAACCTGGGACATGCCACAAGATGGTATGATGAAAAGGTATAACTTTTCAAAGAAAAAGTTCGTTACGGAATTAAAGAGCAAGAAGGAGTGGGGTCCAAATACCATTACCAGACTTGGAGAGAATGCCATTCAATGGAACACAATGGCTCAAAAGCCATAGAAGAAACTGGGATAGGAGTGTACGGGCCAGGAACACTCTGAAAGCTTGGAAAGAAACACAAGTATCTTTCAAGCGGAAATTCACGCCATAAAAAAGTGTGCCCCGTTCAATATTGACAAAGGATATAAGCAAAAGATTATCATAATCTCGGATAGTCAAGCAGCCAAAAAAGCACTGACCTCTTGTGTAATCAGATCCAAAATGGTGTGGGAATGCCTAGGTATATTCAATCTACTAGGCGAGAACAATATAGTAACATTACTATTGATTTTAGGACACACTGGAATTGATAGAATAGAATAGCAGATGGACTAGCAAAAAGAGGGACTGAAAACCCCTTTTCCGGTATCAGCCCCAATGTAATATTGGAAGAAATAGGCAAAGCCGAAGAAAAGAGAAGATCTGACAATTGGAAAGATCTAGTAGGGCTTACATAATCAAAGATTCTGATAGGTGACTACAACAAGTTGAGATCAAATGAATGCAAAGTCAAAGTAAAACTGCACTAAGAGTTTTAACAGGGATCCTAACAAGATATTGCCGTCTGAACGGGCACCTCCAAAAGTTCAAAATAGTGGAGGAAGAAGAATGTAGATTCTGTGGCATGGAAGAAGAAACCTCCATCCACATACTTGCGAATTAATGAATTCAGAATCCCAGGGCACAGCACCTAAGAGATTATTGGATAGAAGAGATACATTTACCTAAGTTGAAGCCTGCAGATATCCTAAAATTCTTCAGGGAAATAGGACTAAAGGAACTACTAGTCTCTGAGACGTTCCTCAGAAACTAAGTAGAAGTAAGGGGGCACAATAGATATTTTAAGTCTTAGTGAATGTCACCTCATCATATATACATGCATACATACATACCTTGTTATTTTTTTGCTTTTCATTGGAAAATGTTGATATAATCATTTTTTTTCAAATTTGGTTTATTTCAGTTGCTCACTAGTAATACATAAGGTGCGTTCAAAACGTCAGATTGACTTGAAACTTTAAACACTTATCAAGAACCGAATACTAAATACAATAATTTGAAAATGTTGTTCCAATATCCTGACCACGATTATCAAGAGTAACGATTTGAACAACCATTCTCTTCTCTTGAAGCACCAGGACATCAGTTTATAGCTGACAAGTCAATTCCAAGATATTCGATATTATACAACATCTATCAACTCATGGGCCGGCTCAGAAGTGGATACCTAATGGGATGGACTTGCTTACACCTTCGTGTGTGTGTGGGTGTGTGAAATATACATGCTGACCATATGCATCGGGTCGTTATCTTATCGATGTTGCGTAGCTTTGGTAGAACAAGAGGTTTTACCTAACTTTATCAATGCCTAGGTAAAACTAAACTTTCAATTAATGAAATAATAGTAGGTTAATGATACGAAAATAATATTTAGCGTTTTAAATTTTGCACGTATACGATGGCGTTAATAATAGTTTTTCTATGAATAAAATAATGTATAGAAAAACAACCATTTATCAATCGCTATATTAATTTAACATTCTACTAACAAACCATAGGTCAAAGTCAATATAGTTTACGTGATAAAATAACTAACTAGTTATATTTGACGTAGCACGTTACGTAATAAGTCATACAATTATTTAATGATCTTATTCAGAGCAATCTGCGACAGATATTTGACAAAAACTGAATATATTTTCGTAATTTTCTTAGTTACAACCGTTTAGTAATGAATGACGTTTTTACATAACTAGTTTGTTAATATTTCATTTATATTATGGGACTCGAAAACAACTAGTACTATTATGATAAATGAATAAACCAAAATTAAAACAGTATTTTTTTGTTTGTAGATAAAACATTGTACATCACACGTACGATTAAACATGACTACAACACTCGGTCTACGACCTCCTTGTTCTAATATTCCACATGCTGTAATTTTAATAAAAATACTTTTAAAGTAAATATGATAAATTTTCATAATATTTAGTATAATTTTGTGATTAAAATATCTTGAAATAAACTGTTTTTCGTAATCCATAATATTAAAATATCTTGATTCATCCGAATCTTTTATTTTGCAAAAATAAATTATTAAAACTTAAAACTACTCGATCATTTTGTCCAAGAGTGGTAGTGGTAAAGCGTTGTCGTTCGAATGTCGCAACACCTTGAATATATTATTGTTACAAAAATCGAACTTACATATTAACTCACTATATGGATAACGTATGAGGGCTCACCTGAAACAAAAAAGAAAAACTGGTCTTCAAATAGTAAAGTAAAAAAGATAAAAATAATTACATAGGCCAACAATAAAAAAACTTTTTTGATAACTTTAGATAATGCCTGTATTATTTGGTGTAAATGTAAATAATAGTAAAAATCCCTATAATATGCAAAACTACGAAGAAGGAAAGAGATAACGACATACTGTATCCAGCACCAACTGCCATCACCAAACGGTCACCAGCGATATGGATGCTTTAAGGTGCATTTTCACGGTGACGCTCGACGCGGGCTTAGAGCGTCAAATGAGGTCACGTGGTCCAATTTCGACTGGAGCGCAGTGGCGTAGCGCTATTAACGCCAAATTAGATAATAACCATTTAATACAACATTTTGCGGAGGCAAAAGATAGAATGGCTATAATAAATTGTATTAGAATAATTTTACATTTTTATCTCATTTGACACTCTGAGCTGGCGTCGAGAGTCATCATAAAAATGTACCTTTACGCTATGTATAGTTGAGAGTAGAATTAATTTTCACCGTTTCACAATTTGTCGGCGAGATAAAGAAATCTAAAAGTAGAAGCGGAACTTGTGAAATTTACAGTCCACATGGACTAACCCTTCTTGTAAATTTTGCATAGATTAATCGGAAGCTACATTGCACCAATGAGAATCAATTGTTCGCTTGTGGGTCCAAGTGATTTATGGCTTGTTTATCTTTTCGGCTTTTTAATCCTCCTTGGATTTTGCAAAATTTAAATTTGAAGTATTTTTAAAAAATTCGTAAAGGTCGAAAAACAGCGCCATCTAGGTAAATTTTATGATAAAACTGATAGCACCATCGTATTCTACGGGAAAAAATACATCGAAAACATGTATCACACTTTCACCATTAGTCCATTATACTATGAGAAATCGACGATTAAACTCTGGACCCCCGCGAAGTCGTATGTTACACTATGCAAATCAAAGGTTGGGACTTTAATCGTCGATTTCTTTTAATATAGTGACACTAATGATAGAAGTGTGATACATGTTTTCGATGTATTTTTTTGCGTAGAATACGATGGTGCTATCAGTTTTATCATAAAACTTACATCGATTAAGAAAAATATCTCGTACCCACATTGTTCTTTCTTTTCCTCCTTTTCTTAATATTCATAATATATTGCCACATAAGGTATAATACTTCGGGTTCGTCAGAATCAGACATGATATTAAATTTGATATTATAATATTTCAAAATTCAAGTGGAGTTATAAGTGAGGTTAGTATATCGATAGCTGTCAAATTCAAAAATTGTTTTCCTTCCTGATGCTTGCTTGTTTAGTGTGACGAGCATTTCAAGTCTCACTTGACTCGACACTACACGACTCGATACCAATTGATCAGTGTGCCCGCCGCCTAAATATGGGTATTTATAGACTTGTTGTCTATTCCACCAAAAATTATGATTTTAAAGAAGTTATTTGATACTTTTAGAAATGTTAACTGCAAAGTTAACGTTTCATGTGATAATAAACACTGTACAATAATTTGAAGGTTTTTCTTAAATTTTTTGTTCAACATAAAATAAAACAATTAAAATAAAAAACAACTATTGTTTTGCATAAAAAAATTTTGCCGTAGGCTTAGGCCGGCACTAATCATAATAAGTATATTGGTAATTCTTCTAGGATGTAATAAAAATAACATTTTAATTAACAATAGTTTTTTTTGTCATGGATCTACAGTTTCAAGGACTTTGAATGTAGCTTTCAATAAATAGCTATTGACACAATATAGAAAAGAAGAAACTTTTATTTTTAATGGATCATTACACGACTCGCGTGACTAAATTTTTGCTTCATTCGGTTTTTGGGTTAGAAGTACAACAATAAGCAGAAAATATAATATCGTATTGTTACAATACCGGCTATTAACTTTCACATTATATTTTTATGACAATTTTAAACATAATAGATTTTAAATTATATAATGTTTATTTCAATGTATATAATGGCATGTACAAAAGTCTAATCTGTCAAGAGTCATTCTAATTTTAAGTCAATGCCACTAAAACTACAGAACTAAATATTAGTTTTGTAGTTGGAGCGTGGTACAGGTAAACTGGTAGATTAGGTGTGTTCTTTTTGACTGAGATCTCAGCTTACTTCAGTTAAAGTGATCTGAGATAAAGTGATGTGACTCACATCACGTGAGTAAGCACCAAAAAGAACAAACTACTCAACTGAAACGCGCGATCTGCCGACGCATGCGTGAATAAGAGACATAAAACATATAAACATAAACCTATCAGAAGGATTTTTTGGCGAGTAACCGTTTTATAATTGGTAACAGATAATCTGTTACCACTCCATTTTTGCGAAGCAACGGTTACAGGGGAGGCATGAATGACGTCACAAATTTACGTCATGGTTTATAAGACGGTTATAGATTCTGTAACACAACTTTATAGGTGGGTTATAATGTGGTTACAAGCATAGATAAATAATAATAAACAAATATGGCGGAAAAAGAGGTGTTAGAAGCTGGCAACATGAATGACGAACAGCAGTAAGATGTTGAGAATGAAATCAACGACGAATCGCTTGTTGAAATCTGCCTAAATAATAAAGGACAGGACTATCTCATAGTAGTACCCTTACAAACAGCATCCATATTTTTAAATGGTCACTCAGTTACCTCTTTTTATAACCGCAATGTTTTCACGAAACCTCTGAAATTACTGTCCAAGGCTATGAGTGGGGTTATAACCGCTTGGTAACTAGCGGTTATCAACGATAGCTCGCCAAAAAATCCTTCTGGAATCTGGATATCTCCGATAACCACGTTTTATTTTGATTTTGGTATAAAATAGTTTCAAAGAAAATAGTTTTTTATTATGGCTAATAATCCATTATTAGAAAGAAAATTAGCTTATGTGTGTTTATATGTAAACAAAATCAAATATTTCTGAATAATTCTTCATCCCCTCCACTTTATTTCCGACTCAAGTCCAACTGATACCCCCTTACATCACATTCAGCATCGGTGAAGGGGGAGGAAAAATCTCAGCTCATTTCGAAGTGAGTAAATCAAAAAGAACGCGCACATTACCGATATGAGCTGAAATTAACTGAGATCTCAGTCAAAAAGAACACACCTAATATCTCGTGACGGAGCTTCAAGTACGCAGAGAGAGAGAGCGTATTCGGCCAGACTGGGATGGAATTTACCCGAACATTAGATATTAAAATTTATACAATGTTGTCAATATGTGGATGATCACAGGAATGTTGGGTATTTTTTAGTATTTAGAGAAATGAGTTTCAAATAATTGAAACAACAATTTAATTACTAAAAGGATGAGGGAATGATGTTTGGTTATTAGGTATGATATACAGTGTGTCCCAAAAAGTTTTATACAAAGGGAGAGAAAGTTTATCTCACATTCCACAAAAAAATTATTCTCGATAAAGAGCTCTGCATGACTTGTAGATCCATAATCAGGTCAAAAATTTTAAAACTTTGTGTAGAATAGAAGATCACAACAAAATCAACTTTAAATAACGCGAGTAAATGAAACAATGCAACAGTGTAAAAATATTGAGCTGCCCACGATTGGCTTTGCTGGATCCCCACTTTCAAATTTGTTACGGCGCATCGTCACCTCATTTCACGAGATACCGGTTTTAATTCACTAATTCCTTAGTACTGCCTCCTAATTCCCTAGTAATGCCTAGTATTGCTTCTAATTTCAAGTAATACGTACATATTTAGTTACTCTCTAATTGATCAATAAACGTGTCGAAAATTTAATATCTTTACAGTATAGCTAAGGACGATCTACTCGACCAATTTTACCCAAAGCTACATCTCCTCCTCCAGGTTATTTTATATTTTCTGTAAATAATCCGTGCGAAGCCGAGCCGGTTGCTAGTTTGAATTAAATATTGTTCAATAAAAAAGTCACATTACATCTTCTTTATATGGAAAAATAATTTTTTGTCAAGGTATTCTTGTTGAGACAACTGTTTTCGAAAATTGTAAAAAATTATTGTGCGAAAATATTCTCGGCTTAACTTCATTTTTCGACCGACTCGTCAACTTCAAAAACTTAGTTTAGGTACAGCTTTAAACACGAGGTCTGAAACTTTGGCGTTAAGTTAACTAAGCATGACAGTTAATTTTATCATTTGATAGTATTGACAGGCGACAACTACGTCGATATATGCAACACTTGTATGTATGATGGGGTGATTAAATCTTTCCCTAAAAACTTGAGTATATGCCGATAATGTATACATTTTTGGAAAGGGGAAGCAAGGGACTTTCAGGTGGTATTAAAAAATATAGGGTGTTGTATTTAAAATAAACCGATAATCTCGTTTCAAAAATGGTCATTTTTTTTCGGCGCTTTCGGGAAAAAATATACATTTGGCAACTATGTCAATAAAAATTTGAAGGAAATATAAGAAGTTTAGCGAAAACTGCACGTCGATATCTTTTTCCATTCTCGAGTAATAAGCCGTCAAAATGTGTTACTTTATAGTGGGACACCCTGTATTTTATGTAGAAACTTAACTATCTGTGTGATGTTCCCAATGAAATTAACAGTTTTGTTGTACCTGGGATGTTAAAAAGCGCTAATTATTCCAACTCAAGGTAGAAAAAAATATTTCTGGTTACTTTTACGCAAATAATTTTATTAATTGTTTTTTTAGTTTATTCGAGTTTCTTTACGTAATATGCAAAGGTCACTAAATGTATCGTGTTCAGTCATCATTAACAATTATTAAAACAATAATTACCTACCAAGAATAATAGTTTACAGTTCGATGATAATAGTTTTATTGCTAATTGAATATCAAAATGATTATTTTTATAAAAGTTCATTATTTAAATAGAAACTGTCATTAATAATGCTTTAAATTGTTATTTTCTATACAGAGTTAGAAAACACTGAATATTATTTTTTAGAATAAAAGTTTTTTTTCATATATCAATATTGTGTCACTATAATTAAATAAAAATTTGTATGCAATTGTTCTATTAGATATAACAGATGATGAAGTTTATTGTCAATTATTAAAAAAAAAAAAGAAGATAAAGTCTAATTCTAGCCACAATAAATTATCAAAAAAAAGGCATAGTGTGGGACAAGACAAGCGGCGGGCGTAATTTCGGCCGGTAATCCCTTGGCCTACCTGCATAAATCAAGGGGTACCATTTATGACAGGGGTAATTTCGGCCGACCTACTTAAGATTATTCCTTTAAATGTATAAAATTCACAAATAACAGGTATAAAATTATTATAGCTAGTCAGTATTATAACTTATCTTGAAGCTACTAGTCGATAGAAAGCATAAAATATATTATTTGTATACGATGGCATCAGTTTCAGTAATTAAGAGTTCACGCGGTTGTGACTTACTAGTTGTAGAAGAGTTTCAGTTTTGTAAACAGGACGTATTAAAAAGTGGTGAAGTACGTTGGAGGTGTATAAAGAAAAATTTAAGATGTTTAGCCAAACTGTACAATGTTGGTGCGGAATACACAGTTACTAGAAGTGAATTAATCCACAACCACGAGTCCGATGAAACTACGTTGGAGAGAAAAATAGTGACGACTTCATGCAAGCGCAAAGCTGAGGAAGACATATCGGAGAAACCTTCAAAAATTATTAAAAGCGTTCTTTCAAATCATTTGCCAGAGGATTTGTCATCGATAGATGTCAGTCTAATAAGAAGAAATTTGTACAACAGCCGCCGTAAGCTCTTACCAGCCCTGCCTAAGGATATTCACGATGTACATTCTGTACTCGATAGTTATGGACCGAAAACCACAACAGGTTAGGTTAGGTTAGGTTATTGAAATAAAGAAATATTTTAATATAAAGCATTCTGTTATTTTATTTGATTTGCGGCCGAAAATACCTATGAGATAAGGAAGCAACTTAAAACCTCCAGTCGAATTTACCTACCGGCTTTTAGTACCTGCCCTTTTTCCGGCCGAAATTACATCCGCCCAAGACAAGATATTGGAGAAACATTTTTGTGTAATCAAATAATTAATATAATTTTGTTTGTGAAATAATTTAAATAAACTTTCATATCGTCGAATCGTTGCAAAATTGCTTCAGTGTGGCAAAAATATCAATCACATAGATTTAAATATTTTGTTTGTTTTTGACACAAAATTGATAAGTAGGTATGTTTGTGGAATAAACCTTTTTCGCTTGTTATTTTTATCTGGAAAGATGATCTTTGATAAATGGTTTTGTCAATCTTTAGTCGCGCCTTAGTTTCCGGAATCATCACTTTTCTGCGTCATTCATTTTCGTATTATACAGTTTGACATTTTAATTACCATAATTAATTACCTCTATCGAATTAATTCCGTCACAACCATAAAAAAAAACCGGTATAGTCTACACAGAATTCGTTTTCATCTACACAAGCTTACATAATTTCCTATCAGACTCCCCGCACCAAAAAAGGTGAAAAAATAAATCAATAAAGACGTAGGCAGACATGGCATCAAGCTTACGAGAGTGTGAGATAAGTGTACGCACAAACGTCAGGTTTTTAATACTTTTATAGAAAACCGTACGCCACTGGTACTTTTATTAATGGAATCGGCCATGTTTCATCACCCCTTACCGGCATAGCTTAGCTTCAGATAAGTTTGCCACTTGTACGTTTTTTAATTCTGAAGTGACTTTGAAAATGTTAAATTTCTCAATTTCTGTCTTATCTAAATTCAACTCCTTAGTAATTTCCATCAAGTATCATATAATAATTCAAATTTTTTCTTGATAGATGGATTTTTGCAATACTATATTTAGTTAGCGTATATATACAGTGTGGAACAGCCACATGGAATAAATTCGATAACGAATAAACCAGGGCCTGTTGGGAAAAATGCTTCAATAAAAAAAGATGATGGGTTTCCAAATATTGAAAGAACGAAACTGTGGAAAACTTTCAGAGAAATTAATTTTTCTTGGAAAAACAAACAGAAAGTCGGTTTTAATAGAAAGTGACGAGATAGTTTGCTGGAGAAGAAAATATTTAAGGCAAATTAGGCAATTTCGAAGTGAGGGCAAAAATATATATTTTTTTGATGAAACTTGGGTAAATGAAGGTCACACTGTTGGCAAACACTGGCAAGACAAAAATGTGGAAAGTGCCCGACAGGCATTCGTGGAAGGTTGGTCGACAGCAAATGGAAAACGTTTGATAATGGTCCATATTGGCAATGAAAAAGGGTTTGTAAAAGGAGGTCTTTTGGTCTTTCCGTCAAACCATACTGGCGATTATCACTAGGACATGAATGGCGATACATTTGAAGAATACTTTCAGCAAATGTTAGACCTAATACCCCCTGGTTCAGTAATAGTAATGGACAACGCCAGTTACCATTCCAGAAACCTTGAAAAAGTACCAACCACAGCATGGAGAAAAGCTGATATTTGTAAGTGGCTTACAGAAAAAAACAAATTTGGAGACAGATGTAAAAAAAGACCTACTATCATTGGTAAATGGCATCAAAGAAAAATTCAATAAGAAAGTTGTTGATGATATGGCTGGAAAACGAAACATATCAGTATTAAGACTGCCGCCTTACCATTGTAAACTTAATCCAATAGAATTAATATGGGCTCAAATGAAAGGAAATGTAGCAAGGAATAATACTACCTATATATTAAAGGATGTAGAGGTGCTTTTTCAAGAATCAGTTAAAAAAAAACAGATAATTGGCATAAATGTGTACATGTTTTAAAAGTAGACGAAAAAATGTGGAAACTTGATTGTTTAATCGAAGCAACTGTGGAACTGTTAATTATTTCTTTGGACGAAAATGAGAGTGATGATGAGAGCATTTACTGTCCTTCTGAATCTGAGTAATTTATTCCTATTTTATTTTTGACTGTTTTTAAAGAAACGTACTGTTTAATGTTTTATTACATTTATTTATTCCTATTTTTTTGACTATTAAAGAAACGTATCTACCTCCATTTCATTTTAATTATTTTTGGTTGTAATAATTGACAACCGTAACATTTTTTTAACGTACCAACCATTTGTTTAGCCTTAATTTCATTTATGCACGACCGGGCGAAAAAGTCCAGATTATAAATACGTTTAGCGGGCGTAAAGTGTCACTTTACCGCCCGCGGACTATTTTACCGCCCCCCGGGCGGTAAAGTAAATCTCTTTTTTTTTTCTTTTAAAAATGCACATGTAGTTAGTAAAACAAACTTTATTATTATTATTTATTATCATGGAAATATTTGGTACAATTAACAAAATATGAGTTTAATAAAGAAATGATAACTTTAAAAGCCCAAATATCAGATCCTCACACTTGCAATACGTGAAGTCGACTGTAAATAAAAATGGCGTCTACCTATTCTTGTCCTATTGACTTGGTTGCTATGGTAACGCGTATAGGTATATAGATTATTGTTTTATCATCTTATTAGTTTCAATAAGACTTATTTTTATTTAACTATACAAATGATTTGGTAGATTGTTATCCAGGGTGAGCTATAATAATATCGAGGTATAAAATTTATCCAACTTGAAACATTTATAATAACCTACTCACAAAAGGTGAAAAATAGAAAATAAAACATATTTATTAATAAACTATCATTAATACGGTCGTGCATAAGATTTTGTATATTTATTAATAAATGACTATTAAAACGGTCGTGCATAAAATATTGTATGTATTTCAGGCGTAAACAGCGTTTATGGACCTTACTTACACGTTGCGGTCCATAAACGCCTGTTTTACACCCTTGATACATAAATAACTATTTTAGGTGTGCTTATTAATTATGGTTGAAACGCCAATTCAATTTTATATATATATATAATATAATATTACTTTTATTCCCAAAATGTATTTTTATTATTTACTTTATAAATTTTTTCTAATAAAGCAATTTGTTTTAAAAAATTTCATAAATTTTTTTACATATTTACTATTTTCTTTACTAATACCTACATACCACGGTACTTGAAATGTAAGTTTCCCCCAATTGCGGCGCCTATGAGAATAGTTTATCCCTTGCCTTCCATTGTTCTCGGTTTTGGGTTCTATTGTATTCTCCGGTCGAACAGGGTGAGGTATATAAAAATAAAGGATTTTTACCTGAGGTACATTAGAATATTTAAGATATAAGATAAAGTGATTGATCACTCAGTACAAAATGTATCCAAATTTGCATTTTTATTACTCTCTCTTCTTTACGAATATACTATAGACATAATTCCGAGCATAATTCATGTACAATGAATACAGAATACAGATTTATTACAAAAATTAACATTAAAAAAAGAAAATTATTTTATTTCACAAATTCGCTACATTACACTCAATACTTATTTCCCATTTAGCTCTTGATGCGCTAGGAATACGCACCACGCACACGTGAAGGAAAAGCAGACCAGAAATTAATTGCGGTCGGCCGTCAAGTAGTGGGAACGCATCGACAAGTACGTACTTGTCAAATATGAAAATAAGTGAAATCCCTTTGACTCGTGGCATTTTTACCGACAGCCGACGGGACTTCGCCAGCGGCCAATAATTGTACAAATATTGGCCGAGTGAACCACTCCCACTACTTGGCAAACATAGGCAAGTGATAAATATTTGCCAAATACACGAGTAGTGGGAGTCCGCCTTAAGACAGATATGCCAATAATTGTACAAATATTGGCCGAGTGAACCACTCCCACTACTTGGCAAACATAGGCAAGTGATAAATATTTGCCAAATACACGAGTAGTGGGAGTCCGCCTTAAGACAGATATGTAATAAAAAGTAGCTGCCAATGCAGTAAGTGATGATACGAAATTGTATATTATGTCGAGTTTCATGAAAAGCAGCCCCACTGTTCAACGTTAGCCACACATAAATTTTTCGAATATTAAAGGAAAGTAAAATGCATCCCTATAAAATGATGCCAACTCAGGAGCTCATGGAAGACGATTTCGATAGGACAACGTATTTTTGTGAACAAATTATGGAAATGTTAAATAACAGTGTGATCCAATTAGAAGATGTTTTGTTTTCTGATGAGAGCACATTTACACTTCACGGTCATGTTAATCGTCAAAATTACCGCTATTAGTCTAATGAAAATCCTCACTGGACGAGAGACGAACAAACGCAATATCCTGAAAAAGTTAATGTTTGGACAGGAATTGTTGGAAATCCTACTGCAGAGATAAATATTTAGAACTGCTCCAAAATAATGTGCCATCTTTGACAAAATTATATCCTGATCCAGTAAACCCACAAGTTCCTGCCAATACAATATGGTTTCTGCAATATGGAGCACCACCCCATTACCAAATCAATGTCCAGCAGTACCTGAACCAAATTGTTCCAAATCGGTGGATAGGGAGGAGCGGATCGATAGAATGGCCAGCACGATCTTCTGATTTGACGCCATTAGACTACTTTTTGTGGGGATACCTATGTCAAAAGTATTGTATACAAAACTAAACCGGAGCGCCACTGTGCCACCCAAATTAATCTACGACTCACAAAATTGATCCGTTTTAGACGTGCGTCACCTTAAAATGTTCGTCTTGAGTTTGCCTATCGACCCTTGTTCCGGAATTTTTGATTTCGAATTTTATTTTTCTGTAATTTGTGTCCAAAAATTTACTTTCATGGAAAAATGGCGATTTTGGGTGCAAAAGTCATCCTAGCGAACGCAACATTGAGTTTTTACAAAACTTTTTTGAAGGAAACTCTTCCTCTTGACAACCCCTGTCGGAAATGACGACCTTTATGAGAAACTTGTATTGAACGAAAAGTGTTCAGTATCACCTAAGGAATATGTCCGAATTTTTACAGAATTTTTGGAAATTTTCCGAGATTCTGGAATTCGGCGATTTCCTGGCCAAATTAAATGGCCAAAAATATCCTCAAACATTCTGAGAAAATTTGTACGTATTGCTGGATTGATTACAAACACTTTTTATTGAAACAAATTTAGGTTTTTGTTCCAATAGATTTTTGAGGAACAATTTCCTTTCGCATCAATAGTTTTGGATCACTATGGTCGTTTTTAGGCATGACGGCCAATTTCTCTCGCAATTTGACGTACACAGGGTTGTAGGGGTTGTCAAGAGGAAGAGTTTCCTTCAAAAAAGTTTTGTAAAAACTCAATGTTGCATTTGCTAGGATGACTTTTGCACCCAAAATCGCCATTTTTCCATGAAAGTAAATTTTTGGACACAAATTACAGAAAAATAAAATTCTAAATCAAAAATCCCGGAACAAGGGTCGATAGGCAAACTCAAGACGAACATTTTAAGGTGACGCACGTCTAAAACGGATCAATCCTGTGAGTCGTAGAGTAATTTGGGTAGGAGACAACATAACCTAATACTCTTTTCCCTTGTATAATAAATAACTATTTTTTTTAATGTTAATTTTTGTAGTAAATCTGAAAACACTCAATATTTCCGAAACTGTTGAAGATAGGTTTAGGACGTTGTACATGAGTTATGTCTAGAATTTTATTCGTTATCGAATTTATTCCATTTGGCTGTTCCACACTGTAGGTAATTTTTAAATTCAGTCTCCGCCACTGAATTAACTAAGTAACTAAAACATTCTTCAGTGTATAATTATGTTTAGGAACAGATTAAGTCATACACTCTGATGTTGAATGCCACGTGACGGGAGGCTGATTTCATTAGATTTTTATTTCTATAATCTATGACTTTTATTTAAATACAGCATAATTTGTTGCTTTCAGATGGTATTATACAAATATACATAAAAACTATAAACAAAAACATGAACGAGTTCAGAGTTGCAAAAGTTTCCAAGGAAGCAATCTCGCCAATGCAGTTGTCAGCGTGTTTTATTTTTGACAAAGTCGCCAACTTCGTAAACATTATAATTAAAAAGACAAAAATGGAAAATGATCCCACTTTTTTCTAATCAATCCATGTTCTCCTTATTCACCGATTTTAATTAAGTGACGTATAAAAATAAAATCAAGTTCAAGTAAGCTTTAAAATAATATTTTGTTCTTTGTTTTAAAATAAAAAAAATGTAAAATACAGGTACAATCTGGCGTAGGTGCGTTTACGCATCGGTGGTTGTTTTTCTCAATTTATAGGTGGAGCCACATTCAAGCGACAAACTCGCAACAAAATATGCCATAAAGCTGGTTAGAGCAACTAATTAAAGAATTGTTTCAAGAATTTTTGAATTGGCACAATATGTTGAAGCAGCAAATCGCCGCCTGATTCATGTCGCTAGCTTTTTCCTTTCCCCAAATATCACAAATGGCTGCTGTACCTTAATATCCTAGTCGCGAAGGCGAGTTTAACACCAAGGGGTTGTTTTTAAAATTTCTCGATTTAGCCATTTTATAGCAACTATATAGCAACAAAATATACCGTGGAGCTCGTTGGACCAAGTAATTAATAAAGCAACAAATTCGTAAGAAAATATGCCGGCTGGTTCGTGCGCTAGCTCGTCATGCTCCCGAGATACCACAAGTAGTCGAGGAAGGTGAGTTTGACATGTAGGGGTGGTTTTTGGAATTTTTTGGTAAAGCCACCTTAAAGCAACAAAATATGCCGCCTGGTTCGTGTCGCTAGCTCGTATGGCTCCCGAGATATCGCAGTTGGCCACCGTAACTTAATACTGCGCGAGGGTGAGTTTGACATGTAAGGGTGGTTTTGGGAATTTTCCGGTAAAGCCACCTTTAAGCAACAAAAGATGCCGCCTAGTTCGTGTCGCTAGCTCGTCTGGCTCCCGAGATATCGCAGTTGGCCACCGTAACTTAATACCACAAATAACCCAAAAGGAGAGTTATCAAGTTTAACGACCGGGGGATATTTCCGAGAAAAATGGATCATACCATCTGAAAGCAACAAAATATGCCACCAGGCTCGTATCGCTAGCTTCCTCGGTTACCGAGGAGCACTTGGCTACCCTAAGTTAATATTACGGTAGGGGCCACGCGTTTCTCGGCAACGACTGGAGCAACAAAATCAATTATTTAGTAACAAATTAGCAACAAATTATGAGCCGGGTCCGGAACGTGCCCTCCAAAATGGCCCCCGCATCTTAATATACGTAAAAAATAACAAGAAGCTGATGAACTCGCGAGAAGAGGTTCAGCAACGACATAAATGTTGGGCCAGAACCAGTTCTTGGAACCTCAATGAAGGTGGTCTGAAGACAAATACAAACATGGGTACAAAACCAACATAGACTACAGTGGAGGAACACTCAGGTTGCAGGTACATAGTAAAACATTCATAGGGTTACACATGGGTTGAACAGGCGGAAGAACTACTAAATATCAGTAGGATCACCTTAATAAAATGTACAACGGGGATCTCAGCTGCAGACCTTGTGGCATGGAGACCGAGATCCTAACCCTTACTGTGAGGCATGAGACATATGAAGCATATGGCACGTATCCAGTTGACCTATATCGTCTACTCGAAGGTACGGGAATGGCTGGGTGGTGAAATAAATGTGGGAGTAGAGTACAATAAGCGAACAAACTGCAGTGCTCCCGGTACAAGAACAGCTCCCAAAATTAAAATCAAATAAAATGTAATAAGTATAAGCGAAACACAAATAATAAATCGTCTGTTTCACCAAGTAGGTACCTGATACTATTTTTTCTTCGGACTTGTAAAATAATAGACGGTGTCTGTTTGACGAAAGTTATATAGTTATTATTATGCACTTGAAACACATTTTTTGCTAGTGTTCCCAAATTGTTTATGAAGAGATCAGATTTTAATACTAATACTTGATTTAATAATTGCTACTTACTAATCGGTATTGTCAACAAAAACGTAACTGTAGGTTTATGAGACCACATATTCACAAGTGTATTTATATCGACATTATTCGATAATTACATCTAACCAATTATTATTATTACCTACCTACCTACCAAAATGTTTATTATTTTTACTTCCCACACTATCTATTGATGTAGTAAGGATATATTTGATGAATGTATATAAACAATTAAACATTTTTTGTTAATGACTAATCGTAGCGATAACATTTTGTTTTAAATTACATAGTAGATAATAAATTACTTAGGTTTGCAAAACATAACATTGACAGATTTTCCGGGAAGTGAGATACCTAGGTTAGGTAATTTCCGTTCGTGAACTTGAAAAGCAATAATAAACACTTACCTTATAAGTATATTAAAAACAATACACTAATAATATTAAACAGTCAAGAACCTCGTCTCACTCTTTGTCTACAGTCAACTGAAAGCTTTAAAACAGTACAAATAAAATATAAATACGTTAAGTATTGATTTCGACAAGGTCACAACACTAAACCAGAATATAGTCACTTTTAGCACTAAAAATCGTGGACAATCATTCACTAAAATATTGTTCTTTACGTTATACTGAAATTGAAAGTTAAAATTTCGTCTAGCACAGACCATAAATACAGACCAACCTAAATTGTGAAATATAATAACCTACAACTCAGACGAGTGAGGACTGGACTGTTCTTCTCGTCTCATTTCTCGTTACACACCGACACCGACTAAAAGGTGCAGTTCGGGAGAAGGGATTGCACATAAATATTTAATTTATTTACTATTAAATATCTGATCGAATTAAAATCAAAATGAAGATAATTAATAATGACATTAAATATTTTCTAATAAATAGATTTATAGGTTAGATATCCCAAATTTTTCAAATCATTTCCATCGCAAAAATGGCTTAAATTTATTTTTCATTATTTTTTGCTGTTGACGACATCCTAACATTCAAGAATATGAAGAGAGGAGAGATAAAAATGAAAAATATCTTGACTATTATACCCTACTGTTATTTAATCTTATACCTACGTTAATATTATGTTTCATTAACAACCAGTTCTATTGGCGTAGGTATGTATGTATTGTGGGATTGTTAAAAAATTTGTAAGAAATACTGCGGGTACCCAACAGCGAATTATACTGGAAATTTTTTTGACGTTTGTAAAGACACAATATTTTTTTTTAACAATCTAATTTTTATTTGTTCACATGATAATTTTGATTCATTTCAACTACAAGCTTAGGTGTTTTCTTGTTCTTGTTTGGACCATTATTATTAAATGTTTATATTAAAAACGCATTTATTACTTATGTAATATGGCAGGTTGATTGGAAGTTGCTTGTTCTTGATTAAGAGATTCTTGGATTGTCTTTGCAGAAGTTGAAGCAGACCTTATTGCCATTGCGTCAATTATATCCTGATGATGGCCCTAGTCAATTTGCAGATATGGTTTTATGGAGTGACTGCTACCATGCACTGTTATTTTAATTAATTGCTGTTCTCCAATACCCGTTTTGGCTAAAGTTGAAACAGCATGTGGCCCTCGCAGAATGATTTGTTATCTTGATCTTATTGACATTGATTCCAATCACTGATGCCGCCGATTTGAACCAGGAATATATTGTATTTTGTCTTGTACCAGCCTTTGGAATTGGGGTGCTGCCATTTTGGATTTGGAGTTAAAAATAAACGATTCGTTTTGATGAGTTGGTCTAGCTTGCTTATTAGTTTTTTGAACAGTCTTACTGGGCATAATTCTTCATTGACTGTATTCGGTACTAGCCACTTACTGTCGGCCATTCTTTTTGAACCGCCTTGGGTGGTCTTGGAGGAAACCGGGTTATACTCAATGCGTCCTGTTGGTTCCCCTTGATTGTCTATTTCCTCCACAAAATATTCTATTGTTGCTGCCGCTCCTTCATTTCCTCTCCAGGCCAATTCATGAGCAGCAATGTGAAAGAACTTTCTTTGCAATCCTTCCGGAGTGTTTTCGTCCCAAAGCTCAATAATATTTCTCAATTCGTCTGCTGATAGTGCGGATGAACTTGCCTTTCTCTTGGTTGGATCTATTTGTAGCTTCCGACGCTTAGCATTTTTTGCAGCTCTTGCGTTGACAAATTCTATGTCAGAGAATGGATTAAAGAACTTTGATAACACTCTTCTTGTAGTCTTCGGAGTTCTTTTTTCGCATGTTGAAGGCATAGTCTTCAAGAATAAGCGCCAGTTCTTCCACAGGTATATCCGCTCTGTCGAAATCATACGCTTTTTCTGCGCAAAAGTTTATAAACTGCTTCCATACACTTGCCTTCGATTTCCTAGTATTCGTGGGTGTCAACTGCTTAATATTCTGGCGAATATTTTCTTTACTTTCTTGACCGAAGCGAGACATTTTTCTACGTCGTGCTGTTTTTCACAAATTCAAAACAGAAATAATTTCTAGCTTAGAGTTTCACTGAGTTGCCATGATAACTAAATAATCAAGTCGACAAAACCTTCTATGTTTTGCAAGTAATCGATGAAGACGAAAATTGATGTTGTTGGAAATAAACACATTTAGTGTGGAATTTTCTTACCGAATACCACACAGGTGGTATTACTAGTGAAAAGTTATACCTTTTCATCATACCATCTTGGGGCATGTACCAGGTTTTTTGATTTCTAAGAAGTAAGGAGGTGGTTTTTTTTAATGATTCCCTCTCTACTTAGTCTGTATCTGTTCTTTCTTTAATATTTTCCATTCCACCACCATATGTAGTGGTGTGAGGTTGAGAATCACTTCCATAGAATAGCTTGTTATTACTTTTTATACAAGCTTTATTAATAAAAGAAATATTTTATAAAATGTGAAATATTACACTGTCAAATTTTTTATCAAACATCTTTTATAAATGATTTTTGACAAATAAATAGTCACTGTTCTCTATCTGCATTAACTCTATATCTTTTCCAGATTAATGATGAACCTTCCTAGGCTAATTTTAGTACATCCAAGTAATTGGCGTCTATTATATTTTTAACATAACTTTATACCTTTCAGGTAGGGTAATAATATTTAAACTACCCCCGCTGCTTCCCATAAAGCATCTACCAGTTTGTGACACCCTTAAAATGTACCTGTTATCTTGACCACTTCTCGTAAAAAATTTGTGTCGAGTATCATGCCACCCAAGCAAGCTGTTCTATTCGAATATAAATTAGTATAAATAAAAATGGATTGGATAATTAATTACCTACCTAAGTCAGTGTTTTAGTAGTTCATAGTGTAGATAAATCAATGAGTGATTAAATACAATAAATATATCTCTAGACTGATCATGATCAATCAATTGCATAGATATGCTTTGTATAAAGGTTGTGTCTAAAAATAAATCAATAAAAGAATATTAATAGAAGTATGCTAAACGTACAATTAGCGTCAGAAACTAGCTCATCTTTCACTTCTTAGTTAGGCTGTGACCCCCATTTTGAACTTTCTCGGTTTACCGAAAAAAACCCTTACGATTCGAGATTTCTCCTATACGTGCAATAAAATAAATCTTAAAAATAATGTTTACTCTTCCACGTTCGTATATTATTTATGGAGTTGTTTAGAAATTTGTTAGCGTTTCATTAAAATTTATGACTTTATCTCCACATCGCACAGATATGAGGTATGCTCAATAACTTCAAGTTCAATACGCGTATTTAGTACGCGTCATCAGTAAAGTTGTCATATATGTCAAGTTTTCGGATGCAAACAATCAATTTTAGAAATATATTTGCTGTATTATTGTATTAATAATATGTAACGATTAAAAAGGTATGAATATGATATATTATTTATTATTACTTAACTAATTTAACACAATTTTGAAAGTTTGTTTGCATCCAAAAACTTGACATATGGCAGTAGTGACGTTTTTACTACATTCGCGTATTAGAATGTAAGACAATTGAAACCATCAGTTTCCCGCGCTGTCATTCTGTCAATAATTATTTTTTTTAATCCGCATCATGCTTTAATTATTTCGAATGTAAGAATGGCTTATTTTCGGATGAAAAAAATAAACTAGTTACTTTTACGAATAGAAGGCAAAATCTGATAAATACGACTCGAGGTCTGGCTTTACACAACAGTGATAAAGCCAACGATAGTCTGATGTAAAATGGCTGAAAGTGTCTCCCGCAGTGAATATATTAACTGCAATTCAAAGACAAGCCCTCCTTGGTATCATCGGTGCAATGAATAGCACGGGTACGGCATCAAAGGAAGCCCTTGTTGGCCTTCCTCCTTTAAAACTTTTGGCGTTGTTGACAATTCTAAAGATGCGTCCACACCGAGTCGACACTGTCGATCGACTTTGACGATGACAGTGTACTTTGTGTACTTTGCAATCGACGGTGAATTGTTTTCATGAGCAAGACAAAGTCATATCTTTTATTGAGGCATACAAATTAAAATCAAATCTATGGGACTCCAAAACTAATACCTAATTATAAAAACAGAAACATGAGGCACGATGCCCTTATGGAAATTGCTAATGAATCTTCGTCAGACATGTTGATTAGTCTGATCGACATCATTTCTGCCAACTCTGGTGTGGACGGATGCAGTTTTGTCGACTTGTTGTTCGACCATGTCGATCAACAGAGTCGATTGACAGTGTCGACTCGGTGAGGACGCAGCTTTACCCCTGATTTATAGATTCCGTAACGTAACGTAACGCAAGGATTTCCGTGAGGCGATAGATTACTTCTGTCATCGTACCAAAACGCAACTTCAAAAAGATGTAGATGGGTATCTCTCGCGTTACAGCCGCGATCAGCGTCATGCGTAAGGGCAATCTATGTATGGTAGTGGAGTCGTCCTATGATTTATCTTTTATCATCTCACGGAAATCCTTGCGTTACGTTGCGTTACGGAATCTATAAATCAGGGGTTAGGCTGAAAACGGAAGACGTTCGACAAGGATACAAAGATATAACTGGGACCAGTCATTTAACCCACATTTCACAAGAGTTTTGATAGCATGACACCGGATAAAATATTCATTGAGCGAGTGAACATCATCATTCCATCTAGGGAACTGATGATGCAGCCAGGTAATTCTGAAGAAATCATCTGGTTCACCGATGGTTTCAAAACAAACCATGGCACTGGGATTGGCATAAACGGACCTTGACAGAAAGAGGCAGGCTCTGCTCAAAGCTATTAGCAATCCAACAACTAAAATCTCTTAATAGAATCATATAAACACCAAAAATAAGGCCGTAACGCCACGATTTTTGAAGTTTTTTACCATCTGTCACTTGATTACTTTGACGTTTCGCGTGTATGTCAAAGTTTTTTCTTATATTTTCCTATATTTTGGGTTTTTCTATAAGCGAAAAACAGTTGTGTGTCACACATGCTGGAAACACTTTAGTACCCCTCAACTATCCCCTGCCCTCGTTTCGATATGTTCGCTCGTGCATCTAATAGTCTCGGGTTGCTAAAGCTTATTTTCAGCCCTTGTGACGCAATATATTAGAGAGTTATTGAAACGTCTTCTGGTATTTCCTTTATTAAAAGACTCCTCTATTTTGACATATACGCATGCACATTTCCTAAGTCTGTCTTAAATGTTTTTATGTAAATAAAGGATATCCTATATTTAAATTAAATACAGGAAAGGAAAATTTTAGTTAAAGCTTTTTAATTTTGACAAGTTTGACATACTTTTGTCAGTAAGTGACAGAAAATAATTGTTTTGTCGAGTGAAATATTTTAAATTGCACAAGTTTTCGTTGGATTTGCTATATTTTTATAAAATTATGAAACTGTCTTCAAAACCGTTGAAAAAGCGTCTTTGTTTCACCTATGAGGATGATATTATTATGCTAAGAGAAGTGGTCTCCCAGAATCCATTTAAAAATGGCAAACATACATGGGATGATATCAAACATAGTATGTTTGTGCTCACTAAAAAAGATTTTACAGTCAAAAGTATTTGCCAACCCAAAATCAACATCTCTATCTCTTCATCGTTCGCTCCCGCTAAAATTGCTATTTCTAATTGTTCTTCCATAATATAAATTAATATTACAATAGATAATAGATCCACATAAATAAGCAGCATAAAACATAAGGCGAATTCATGCATCGTTCATTATCATTACATTTTCATTATATTATGATTACATTTACATTAGAAAAAGTTGATTATTATAGTTCCCTATATGATGTTCATGCAACCACATTATTGAATTTCAATTACACTATTGCATTTCAATTACACTATTGCATTAAGAAGTTTCAACTATAAATTATAATTAAGTACATTATATTTTTAGTGAAAACCATGAAATCGCGTGCGCCAAAAATGTTTCAGCTGTCATTTCCAGGTTTGTTTTGATTTATGTTTTGTCAGCTTTCAGCGTTATCATTTTGAACAACAATAATAAAATCGCCTGAAGGCATTTTTGTTGATAGGTAATTTTCCAAAATCATATTGAACCAAGGAACATTAATTGACTTGGAAGGTCAACATAGGTACTCATCTTTATGACACCGACAGTTCAAGAACAAGCAAGCACAGCACAGCACAGCTCAAGTAATGAAAATAATCTATTATTTCTCATTATTAATACCTTCTATTTCGACCAACCACTAATAGTTTCAAAAATAGTGACGCTTATAATATTCCATCACGTTTTTGCCGTGAGAACCTCATAATTTCCAAATAATTGCAAATAACCGACTTTCCAACACAACAACAAACGATTCATATTATGACATTTATCAATTTCCAGTCTTGTCACTCTTGTCAGTTCATGCGCATTTGCAAATCCATAATTAACTCGTTCAGTGAACTGGTTTTATTTGGCAGTGAAAATGTAATTTAAGTGTAGTTATAATTTATAATGTAATGAAAATGTAATAATTATAATGGACGTTGCATGAATCCGCCTTAAAATGTCATAATAAAAATGTCAATAAAATGTCATAATAAAATAAAGTTTTTTTTATTAGCACGCCTCAGCGTGTTTAAATCGAACTTTAAAAAACGCGCGTTTTTTAAAGTTACCATGGCAACATCAACAACTCGAGAAACGAAGTCTAAATGACAATTTTTTTATTATTGATCTGACTACTTTGTAACGTCAAAACCTTTATTCGAACAATATTTAACAATTTCAATTTTTTTTATACGCATCAGAAGATTTTTGCGGTACTAACCGCGATTCTGCTTTACTACTTAAAAAATCGATATTAGAATTCATTTTTATGCACTTCGGTGACAACAATAAATCTTAAAGACAAAATGCAAATTAGTTTATGTTTTTCTCATTTCCATGACAACGCAAGCATCACGAATTCAACCATTTTACATTATTAGTTCTTATTTCCATTTCTTGTTGTTGTAGTAGTAATAGATACTAGTATATATTTATAATTTCAAAGAGCACCAATAAAAAAAATAGCGTAAAGTATTCGTGGATAACTGGTCTCTAAAACACTTGCTCTATTTCGAGCACTCTGGCTTCGCCGTCGTGCTCGAAAAATCGCGCGTGTTTTAAAGACCTTAATATCCACTTATACTTTAATATACTATTTTTGTCTTGTATTTTTGTTACTTTCAATAACTCTATCAAAAGTCACATTAAAGGATACTTTAATAAAGGAACTTTTAATAAAAGCAGCCTTTAGTACAGATCTTCAATAACTCTCTATTATTTGATCATTATTTTATCAAAAACATAATTTGATATTCAGATGAAATTTCATGATACTTTCGTTTTTATTCTACAAGATTATTTTGGACTTACTTGATTCGTATAACATGTTACGTTTGAGATTGCCTTTAATGTTTTTTTTGTATAATTAAGCACTCAAAACTTTCTTAAATTGTTATATAATTCGCCTTACATAAAATAGTATTTCCTGTATTACCTATAATTATACAATATGTAGAAGATTGTGACATACTTTTAATTATTGTGACATAAAAGTAAATATGATTTATTTAGGAGTGAAAATTTAATATGTTGTGTACAAAAGTGGATATGAATAATACGTTTTTGAAGATTAAATTTTGTTATACAACTTCCAACGGAAACATTGAACTCCACCGTGTGAGGATAATTTATTGTTTAAATAATTTGTTTGATGTCATTTTCAACATACAAGGTGGTACTAGAGTGCTACAGTAAAAGTCACGAATGTTTCTCGTTACGTCATACTTCCCTGAATGTTTCAAAGACTCTAATTTTATATAGATATCACTGACTGCGTATGTCCAATTAATACAATTGGAAAGGTACATATAAGTATGTCTTTTGTGCCTGAATTAAGCTAAGCTTCTTCGTCTTTATCGGTTTGTCACTCTGTCGTGTGTTGTGACAACGATTGTACTTAAAAAGTGAAATGTCACTTTATGTGGAAATCATTCTGTCACCATAGAAGTTCGTCGTGATATTTTTCGACAAAATGCCTGGTAAACGTTTGGACGAAAGTAAACGTGGGTGTACTTATTAGAAAATTAAATGGATATTTCCAAAAGGAATGGGCTAATGGCGGACCACTTCTGCCGTTAAATGCCATTCAAGAGGTGAGTTTTGTAAAAATTTATTTGTAGAATTTCAAATTGTAGTCTAACTATTATATGTTGAATTTGGTTTTTATTTATTTCTTCTCATAACTAGATCACCAGAAATACATGCCGAACCCTCTATAACAATGATGCGCCGCTGGTGAAAACTGTCTTATTGATTTGATTCGGATGTTTATGAGTTATGACGTAACGAGACACATTCGTGACTTTTACTATACCTTCTGTTGTTTCTTTAAATATAAAGTAGCTTCTTCAACTAAAAGACATTTTTGTTTATTCGTTATGTGAAATTAAGAGAGTGGTGAGACACCAGCAAAATATGATTATAAAGACTTATCATAATGCAAGGAATAAGCTCCAAGTACGATGATTGGATAGATAGAATGCATAATAACTCGGTTTAATGATAACTGATGTTTAATTATAATTTATAGGTGGTTGGTTATTAGATCTTGCCTTATAACTAAGGGTAGAAAATACTATGATTATAATACCTATATTTAGATCTTATTGGTTTTTTTATCTTCTATTATGGGTGCATATTTATAGGCTAGTGGAACTTCTCCCTCTCCGTAGTAGTAACCTTTGATATCTTTAGTAAATATCGTAAATAATAAATAAAACCAAACATTTGGTTCACAGTTACAGATCACACATACTTTGACAGTTGATTCTCAACATAAAATATTCAAATACCCTAAAAAATTCAACGTTGCCAAGTTTTTTCAACGCTTAGCTGAGCCACACTTATTGTTCTGCGGTGCATAACGCAAAAATTTAAGCTAGGCTTGTGTTTTAAGCGGGCTTACGGAAGTTTCGCTTAAAAGAGAAAACGGAGAATACGGGCCTTAAGCGGGATTTATAGTTTGACATACTGTAAACGTAGACGCACTGTGAAAAGATCAACTATTAGAATTTACGTACCTTGTTTATAAAGGAACGTAAGTGCATGACGTAACGTAAGGGGAACGGACTGGAACGGAAGAGTTGGCCAACTTTTATCTTTTCACAGTGCGTTTTTACGTCCGGCCAATCAAAGGAAAGAATTTTGTGTGATGTCAGCGTGGCTATCAGCTGTCATTTAATGTTGTGTTTTTGAATGTATAATACAAAATTTAAAGCTCAACACACACAGGCTGTATATGATTTGTATAATTTATAGGTTAATTTGAATGTCGCGAGTACGTTACCTCTGCCCATGCGCAAAATTTCCGTTCCGTTTATTTATAACTGCAACAATTTTTACCTACCGTTCGTTACGTATCCAGTGCGTCTACGTGTGGTATACGTTTACAGTCCGTCAATCTATAAATCCCGCTTTAGAGTCAATTGATGTAAAAAAATCTCTAAACAGGTTTAACACAGGAAACTAAAAAATATATGCAGTATTGTCAGTGGTGATGAATCCTGGTTAGGTTATGAATCCGAAAATAAACGTTATGCAGCTGTTTGGATGTTCCAAGATGAACCATCAAAACCGATGAAAGATATCAGTTTTCGAAGTGTTGGCAAAAAGGCGGTGGCGACCATAGATTACCTACTGGCGGCGACAATTCCTCTGCAAGATGAAAGAACTGCTACTGCTGATCAGTGGCGTAACTAGAGTTGGCCCATGGGGGGAGGTTATTCTCACCAGTCAACCACTCCAACATATTATTTCCTTCAAAAAAATATTTCTCATAATACAGGTATAATAATATATTATAGTGTATTTAAGTTACATAGAAATTATTTATTTGAAAAATATGTTTTAAAGAGTTGAATAGTTGAAATGGAAATAATATTGGCATATCGGTAGAGTCGAAAATAATGAAAAGAAATATGGCTTAAGTTTTATCAAGGAAATAACATAAAGAGAGCTATTCATAATTAATTATTGTGAAAATTATTTTAAAAAAACAATAAAAGTGTAACTTGAAAACGAGAATAGATATATCTTAGATGGGATTATTTTATTGATTAATGTACATATAAATTTATTGAAAATTGTTAAATATTACATATATTTGTACAAAATTATATCTGTATTTTTAAATAGTGTAAAGCATATCTGAAAGTTCATGAGAAATTTGGGATCTAATACAAAAAAGGGAAAAACGTCAAGTTTGACTACCGTGGAAACGGATTTTTTTGAGAGGAAGTTTTTAGAATAAGATATATGATAAAATAAATTGGAAGGAGATATTTAGGCGAGAATAGTTGTTTGGTGAGAGTTTTACTCTGTAGCTGTATGGAATTTGAAAAATAAAGGATATGATTCAAGCAGAATTAAGCACACTGGAAAAAATGAAGTGACGGTTACGGAGGTAAAATCCATATATAACATTAATATTTGTTTAGAACGAATATAGTTGATAGCTGATCTATCGTGAGAACGTTGAATTGGTCCAGACGCATTGTTGCATACAATACGTTTGCAGCGTAGGAGAGTGCTTTTAATATACGCATTACGCAGTACATTTAGAAATCAAATTTTTGAAGAACGGACATAAGTGGGTTATTGATTGTTTTTCGGGTTATAAATTTAAATTGAAAAAGTAATTGAAATTTTCCCATCATCCCTAATAAAATTTAAGCTATCCATGAATTAAAAGATATGCTATAAAAAAATATGAATTTCAAAGTTAGTTATAGATAATTTTGTAGAAAATAAAAACTCTGACAGACTGAAATAGTAACATATTCAGTGTTGATTTTTTTATTTATTCTTTCTCTATAGTTTGATCCACAAATCGTTCGACCCACACGTATTACATTCCTGAGAGCTGAGGTATATTATAATATTTAATTGGTATATTCTAAAAATCAAAAAACATTTGTATCTATTGATGGTACTGGCGCCCATAAAAATAAAATAATAATCAATAGATTAATTTTAATGTAAGTATAAAATATAAACAATAAAATAAAATAGAATAAAAAACATCACAATATATTTTATTATACTATACTCATGTAGCTTCAGATTAAATAAGTACATGCGCTGCACTTTTAGTGGAAGTATCAAAACGGTTTTAAATTACATTCTAAACAATTACTAGAATTGCTGTTTCTACACGCTGTAATAATTTTCGCTGCAATCCTGTAGCTTCAGATGGCGTAGTCGGTTTCTCATTTCTGCTATCGGCAATGAAGTCCAGTGCCTAAATTATTACAGACTACTATTTTTCTAACGTTTCATGTCGAGCAGACCAACGAGTATGAAAAATAATCGCTACTCTTAAATTTGTACGCTGCACCGAGAACTCCCAACGACGTGAGAAGAAATTTGTACTTGCAAAGTAGTGATTTTACTGAATTTAAAAAATGGGCATTGAATTATGATTAACATTTTTTTCTTATTTTCTTGGTAATCAAACCACAATAGTGTTTTTTTATTTTTTTATTTCAACGTTTCGGTAGCGTTCCAGCTACCGTTGTCAAGATTAACTAATAATGAATGAATGAAAAATTTTTGGTTCCTATCTGACACAACGAAAAAAATTTGACAACTAGACAATCAATAATATTTTGAAATTTAAGACTACAAAACTTTGTTGTCAAATTTTATTAAGGTCCATTCATAGTAGATCACACCTCTGGTAAAATGAGAAATAAAATATTTTATTTCATGACATTCTAACGATATGTAGTCCACTAGAAATGGAATCCAGTGAAGTGCACGTTCCAGGAACGGTTTTTATTGGGATAGCGCTTTTTTCTTGCTTATTTTGGAAATTTTGTTAATATAAACGCGTTTGTTGTTACTTTTTTGTGTATGATCATTTTGTTTTCAAAATATGTATAACTCAGTTTGGTGATTTTGTGTATTGAAGTGTGTATCGATTAACAAACATTCCAAAGATAAATCATAAGAAAACCTGGATAAAAACTTATGATGCTATCCTGATAACGCTGGTAATTGATTATTGGAAATTTCTCTTTCTAACATTGGTAACCAAATTTGACTACACTCGGCTGAAATACTAGCTACACATTTATCTGAATTTAGTTGTATTAAAGCACTTTCTTTGATTTTTCGTCTTTTATTATTGGGCTCTTTCAATATTATTTTTGTCGAATCCCATTGAATTTTATGCCCCTCTTCCCAAGCATGTTTGCAAATACCTGACTTAAAGAACTCCCTACCTTTGATATACTTTTTATGTTCATTTATTCGGACTTTCAATGGTCTAGATGTTTCACCTAAATAGAATTTGTCGCATTCACAAGATATCTGATATATGCAGTTTTTTTAAGATTGTTCTTCATTTTTTGGCTTCGTTTTTGTTAATTATTTTATAGAATTTTTTTTATAAAAACTTATCGGAACCAGTTTTTTAAATGTCACCCCTCAAATCATGCCGTCCGTAGGCCCAGGCCTCACGGGCCTAGGCTTAAATCCATCACTGGTTACTACACTTTAAAACTAAGAACTCGTCATAAAAATAAAAAGAAATTGTATTATCAAACAAGACGTAAAATATTCTGAAATATAAAATATATAAGTATGAAGTTGCGATCGTTCCCTACTCTACAAAAGTTTGTATACAATCACACAAGACAATCTAAAATCAAGTCGGCGAGTTGTTTTTGCTAATTCGTCTAATACTTCACTAGCTCTCTATGGATATTAAGCATATAGCAAGCCCGTTTAACCTTTGCTGGCTAGTTGTGCTCCTTAAGTAAGTTTTCAGTCTTCGTAGAGACGAAAAGGACCTTTCACTAATGCTTGTGGACACTGGAAGAGTGGCAAGAAGGGTGTTAATAGTGGGGAAAACTTCCTTGTTGCAGGCAGTGTAGTGATTAATTGCCTTTCTTGAACTGATTTTCAAATCGTTTACCCTCTTGTACCACATATATGAAGTTCTCTAATGGCAGTAACATCATCTTCCTGATAGTAATTCAGAAATTTTTTTAAACTTTCTTCCTGTGTTTTGGTGGCATCAGCATTGCTGCTATAGGTATTAGACACTCAAGTACATCTTCATGTTTACATTGTTACTTACAATTTTTTTAAAAATTTCTTCTAATTAATGGGGGGGGGCTACGTCCCTATAATAACCCCCTCTCGTTACTACTATACTTATGATTAGTCCAGCAACATCCCCAATTGCTCCTTAACCTATAAATATTAAATATGAAAATCATAAAAAAAATATATACCTTGAACATTAATATTTTTAGACTTGGCCCAATCTAGTAATTTTGTCTTAGACCGATTTAGAGCATGGAATAGGTTCCACCAATCGTGAATCGCGTAATCCATGATAATTAAAATGGGCTCCTCTAGGCTGAACTATTTTTCAAAGTAGCGGTTACTTTTAAAAGTTCAGTTGAAGTGTTGTATATGGTTTACAACAAACCATTTCATAACATAATATTTATTATAAGCTTTGCGTGAAATAAACAATGAGATAATTTTTTGGATTTCATAATAAAATTTGAAGCAATTTGTACACAACATTACTATGAATTATGAAAGTCTTGTATAAGATTTAATTTTCGTTGTAGAAGTTTCTAATCTCATTTAAACGAACCGCTTTGTACTTAAACTTGCTTTCATCAACATATATGTAGGTACCTACAATTTACTTGCGAAATATAAACGTATTTCTGTGTAGTAGTGTTAGAGGTTATCTTTAAACTGATCACTCGTGCGTAAAAACGATTTAAAAAAAATAAATATATACTTAGTAAATAATGTAATATTTTCAGAAGCTTTGTTATTATAATTATGTAAGATTTTCTGAATATTTTAGATTAAAATCTAAACAAGGAGAAAAAAATGCTTCGATAAGTATTTTTTTTGTTCCATTTTTTTAAATCGTTACTTTCCATATGTTCAATTCCTTAAGCAGCTTCTCTTTAAGAATATTTGCAAAAACCTTGAATAGCTGTTATTATAAATGATACTCATGAATACTCGTAAATTTATAATAAATTCCATATTAATCTTTTTACTGCATTAATTAATCGGTAACGAAGGACCATAATGTTTGAAAAGTTAACTATCTCCCAAATTGAAATTTGTTAGAACATGAATCTAACAAAATTTTGATGCTGGTTGGCTAGTAACAGTCTGATAATTAAACAATCATTTTTGAATAATAAGCAGGTTTATCCACAAAACAATAGAGACTATAAAACTACTATGCAACTATACCATCAAGACAAAAATGTAAATACTACGTACTATGCAACTATCAGTACTTCACTGCGCTAGAAATTGCATATTATTCATGTAAAATCTGTTCGCAATATCCCAGCTGCTGCTTAATATAGCCCATAAAAAATACTTTTAATAATATTCAACACAATTATCGAATATCAAAAATGTGTTAATTAATTTCACAAACAATGTGATAAACCAGCAACGTACTGTGACTATTTACCTTGGCAGAGGTAGATAAGAATATAAATCAAGAGAAGAAAGTAAAATATATAACGATTGGGTAAATTATCCTCTGGGATATTACCCAATAAAGGAGAAAGCGGAAGAAAAATGTACAAGGTCAACTGTAAAATAACCTAACATATTCGAATTTTTAAAGATAAAAAATTAAACATTTTCTCTTTAATAAAAATAGAATGTCAGAGCTCTTGATATGTCTTCCTGGACAGAGATTATGCCTTTGTGACAAAGTATATACATCTGGCCAGGGAACTTACGAAAGACAAGGCTATATTTATTCACAACTTGCTGGATATGTAGATATTGTTGAAAAAGATGGTTAGTAAATTTTAACAATATTAGTTTACTCTATTTAAACATTTATATGTAGACTAGTTGATATTTTCCTAAATATTTGTAGGTGTGAAAATTGTGGAAGTTCATACCAGTGGAGAGCAAACAGTTGTTCCAGCACAAGGGGACATAGTAACAGCACAAGTTTCAGTAATAACTCAACAATATGCGAAATGTTTTATAAAATGTGTAGGAGATACAGTGTTGAGGCGACCTTTTAGAGCTGTTCTGAGAAGAGAAGATGTAAGAGCAATGGAGAAAGACAAAGTAGAAATTTACAAGAGTGTCAGACCTGGAGATATTATTCTAGCTAGAGTGGTAAGTTACTGTATTTTTTTTCAAGTGTTTCATAATTTCTTTATCACAAGATAAATAATTTTCTCTACACATAACGTTTTTTCCCAAGCCTGTCTGACAAAGTCTCCCATACCTATAGCCAAATAATTATAAAGTTTGGATATACATATTATATTTGCACCTTTGAAGAAACAAAATGAGTTAATAATGTCAAATTATTCCTAAAGCTCAACTCTATTATAGTACAACAAAGACTAGTGATGGGGTACTCGAGTACAAAGAATCGGAATGTACTCGATTCTCAAGAGTACTCGTTAGTATTCGAATACTCACAGTGAAGTATTCGAATACTCTCAGTACTCGAATATATTTTCATGGAAGGCAAAGATAGACTGTACGGGACAGGGGCGCACTTGATTATTTGAATGAATAACAAAATTTCATTAACATATATTCAATCTTATACTCAAGTTACAAAAAAACAAATGAAAATAAACTCTAACAAATAAAATATCACTGAAAACGAGATAAAGAGAGAATGTATTCAGATAATCAAGTTATATAAAAAACAAATAAAAATAAACTCTAACAAATAAAATATTATTGAAAACGAGATCATATAAAAAAAACCGCTATCCGCTATATTACGTTATTCACTTCTCAATACAACTCACGTCACGCCACCTCTGTCCTCTTGTCACCAACTAAAAAATTGTTTTTGGACTTGGCAGAAATACCGTTAAAAGTTCAAACGAATGCACTGAATGCAGATTGACGCGATTGTCGTGTCATCCATGTGATACGTTAGTGACTGATTAAATTGAAAATTATAACCGAGAAACAAATGAAGAAAAAAATGGGGTGCGAGGATGTGAAATCGATTAATTAAATAAATCTACATCATATTTCGTTCAAATTTTATATGTAAATAGTGGGAGGTGATAGAAAATTCTTTCTTTGTATTCGAGTACTCAGTAAATACTCGATTCTTGAGAGTATTCGAGAACAGAGTACTTGATTCTTAAAATCTTTCGATTCTCCCCAACACTAACAAAGACAGCTTCACCAAGAGTTAACAGAAGCTGATTACCAGAAAATAACTAATTTTTGTACATGGGCTCAAAACATGTTAGATGATAATGAATTATTTTTCAAAAATTTGTTATTTACTGACTTCGCAGGAATAGATTTGTGAATCATCATAAGTTTCATTATTATGATACAAGTAATCCCCACCTATTATATGTAGAAAGCTTTCAATATAAGAGGGGTTTAAATGTTTGGGGAGTAACTGTTGACAATTATGTTGTAGGGTCCTATTTTTTCGTAGAACATTTAATGGAACAATTATTTTTAGAGTTCTTACAAAACTAGTTTCCCCAATTGATTCAGCATTTTCGCATGTTCATTAGAAATATCATGTGGTTACAATTAGATGGTGCTTTGATCCATTTTCAATGAGATGTCAGGAAATATTTGGACCAAAAGTTTCAACATAAATGGATAGATAGGTCAGGACCAATTGAATGACCTCCAAGATCACGGACTTCCTTTTTTGCGAATTTATTAAATTGAAAGTGTACAAAGAACTGTTACAAATCAAGAAGGATCTTTTTTTATAGCCTACTGTACTTAAGTGAATGTGAATTTGATCGTCTTTTTTTGAGAAATCTGCATATTGTTTAAAAGTGAATTGAATGGGGCTTCCAAATATGCAATAATATACAGGGTGTCACGTTTAAAATTTTTAGAAAAAATATGGGTACTTGGAAAATTGAAACTTTGGCATTTAATTTTGGATATCCTGTATGATTGAAATCAAATATACTTCTATAGATGTTTTTCTGTTAATTATGCCGGGTCCAGACCAAGCAGAGAAAAAGTGAACACGATTTTGAGACCACATGACAAAATTGTCTCAAAAAAGACAAAACAAAGAAGAGAAAATTGAGACAAACTGTTCAGTTTTGTTTAGGAATCAGTACTTTAACCATGTGGCATTTCCACCAAAATGAAGATGAAGATTTGTCATCCAATCCTGCAAAAAGAAAACACAAACGTTTTTGGATGAGACCAAGTATGAAAAAGGGAGTTAGCTATTCCATAGATAAATAATGGTGAGATTCGTTCAAGCTTTAAGAATTTTCTAAGAAAGACCACCAAAGATTTCGGAAATTTGATATGCCTTAATGGTCCTGCAGTTGCTAAAAGACAAACTTACTATAGAAACGCTATAAGTGTAACACAAAGATTATCAATAATAGCAATAGAGATTTCTAGCAATTGGCGATTGGACTCTTTGATCTTTATTGACTCCAGACGGGATTTGCAAGTCTCCGGATTTGGAAACAAAACAAAAATTGGACAGAAATCAATGCTTTGTCGTTGTTTTGTCCGCTTGGTCTGGACACGGCATTATGTAAGCTCATGTTCAAAATTTTATTTAAATTACTCAACAGATGTCTTGTATTTCGGTGTAAATAAGGTAATGTAAAATGATACATTTTGACCAATTTCGTAATAACTTGGAAACGCTATATGGGATAGTCAAGAAAAATTTACCAGTAATCTAGGCCTCAATGGCAATTCAGAAAGTGTTAATATATCATATTTAGGTCCCAAGTGATTTTTGCATCGCATTTCAAATAACACCATAAGAGAATAATGCTGCGCTAAATGAACACACTATATATATATATATTATGGCTTGGTCGCTAACGGCTGTTACAAACATACAAAATTAGTTATCGTGGCGAATGGATGTCCGTAGAAATAAAATTTGGTCGCTTGTTCAATAAGAACAACTGAAGCAAGTCTTCAATTCAAAATTTACTATCCCTGGGAGCAAAAAAGAAGATCTACTTGACACTAATATTTTTCTAAAATATTATGAACTCTTCTTTATTTTAAAATTTTGGGTCATTATGTATTTTTTGAGTTTATTTTCCATGAAGGACAAATTTAACTGTAAATCTGTCTTTTAATGTCCTTTATTTTTATTGTAATTTAAAAAAATGTTAAAGGAACAATGACACTTTTTCATATAATATACACATCGACTATCAATTTCCATAGTTTTCAATCTAACTTCTAATACTGTTTTCGTATTTAGTTCCAAAAATAAATTTAAAATCTTCAAATGTGTGCTGAACAATTCATTAATTTGCATCTGTATCAGGGTTTATCCAAAGGTGCGATATATTATATATTTTTCCAAATTTTCAGTTACCAATCACAGAAGCTCACAACTACCAGTTATCTACAGCCGAAAATGAATTGGGAGTTGTAATAGCTCATTCAGAACATGGCCATCCTATGGTACCAATCAGTTGGACAGATATGCAATGCTCAAAAACTTTTGTTAAGGAACCAAGAAAAGTCGCCAAAGTTGTACCAGAAAATTTTAACCAAGAAAATTTAGCTACCTAGTAATCTGTGCTCCATATTGTGATATTAAACAGTTTGTGAAAATGAAGATTATTAAGGTAAAGCATCTTAAAATTTTAGAAATGTGCTGTCTATATAGTTTTTCAATTTAATACATACATAATTATAAAATATATCATTTCAATGAAGTGATGGATGGGTTATTTGAACTACCAAAAAACAGACACTGGGAAATGCCGATGATATAGTCATCATGGCGCAGAGGCACTATACTTGGTGACAACATGGATGTGGTCAGGGGCTGTAGAGATTCCCGAGAGAACACACACTATTCTGTCACTGCAGTGACAAAGACAAAATATCTGTTCTCTCGGGAATTTTTCCTCTTTCCCTGAGGTACTGAATACTTATCCCTAAAAACTACTGTAATGGCATCGGATCGTAGGGAAAAAAAGAGGGACATTGTAAATTAAGGGGCATCTTGGAATATTAATTAATTTAAAACTTACCAAGTACCAACATTAAAAAAATGTAATAAGAAAGCAGAGACCACACTCTGAGACAACAGCTCTAACGACATACGATTTGCGTTTGTATTGGTGGATTTGTTGCAGTCAACATCCAACTATTTTTTTTCTACCAATACAAAACGTCTGCTGTTGTCAAGTGATGATATTGTTTTGACGCGGCATAAATGAAATTTGAACAGTAATAGTAACGGCCAAATGCTCCTTTGGGAAAAATAGGGGCCAAAACCTCACATACTGTATGGGTTATACAACAAGGTGGTAAAGCTGGTCATATCCTATACTTCTTTGAAAGTGGCCTGGATAAGACTATATAAGTTACAAAGACTTGCATATCTGGACATCAAGGAATAGTTATAGGACGGTAATTTCTAACCCGTTTAGAATCACCTTTCTTAAATATTGGAATTATTTTTCCAGTTTTGATCAAATCCGGAAAAGTTCCATCCGAAAAGGAAAGATTGGCAATATTTTTTTAATTAAAAATGCTGGTACCTCATCGAAACCACAAGATGTTTTATTTTTTAGTTTGTCATGTAAGATTTCATATAATTTTTTTTATTAAATGGATACAAGTGTATTATTGGGGAAATACCCTTTTGGGGGCCGGAACCCTTTTGCGGAATCAGCTCCAATGTAATATTGGAAGAAATAGGTAAAGCCGAAGAAAAGAGATCTGACAATTGGAAAGATCTAGTAGGGCTTAGGCAATCAAAGATTCTTCTGGGTGACTACAACCTGTTGGGATCAAATGATTGCATAAGTCAAAGCAAAACTGCACTAAGAGTTTTAACAGGAATCCTAACGGGATATTGTCGCCTGAATGGGCACCTTAAAAAGTTCAAAATAGTGGAGGAAGAAGATTGTAGATTTTGTGGAATGGAAGAAGAAACCTTCATCCACATACTTGCGAACTGCACAGTAATTCAGAATCCTAGGGCACAGTACCTGGGAGACTACTGGATAGAAGAGGGACAGTTACCTAAGTTGAGGCCTGCAGATATCCTAAAATTCAGAGGTTTTCCCGTCTTTATCTGTGTATATAGCTATTAGCCTAAACCTCCGACTTTCTATCTCTCTATTACTTGCTGACGGGTTCCGAGGTGGCTTGTTGCCTCTATCTGTAGTATCTCTATGACCAATTCAGTATTGAGGACAATTAAAAATCTGATAATAACTGAATCGGAGAGCAACACTATAATTACTGGCTAATCACTCCACTGAGAATTGTACAAAAAGACCTTACATGCTGCGTATATGAAATAGATTCTATGTCACAAATCGATGCAGGGGACAAAGATTAACTGATTAACTAGGTGCTACGAAAAGGCAAGAGCAAAAATACAATTCCAGCCATTCAGCTGCAGTGTTTGTCAGACAGGCAAGTCCAAAAACTCACTGCTGTAGTCATGTTTTTGTATTATTTCATCAACCTTGTACGAAAACAGAGTTCCATAAGTCCATGTGGTTAAATTTGTTTAAGAGGAAAGGTTCATTAATAAAAATAAATAACTTGTCAATTGAGAATAGCTTTATTTTAAGTAAATATACACAGAAAGTTAAATTTGTAGAATGATAAGTTAATATCTAGGCTATATTCATTTATTACACTTAAGTAACAATGGTACATTGAATAAATATTAAAATTACATTTCATCTAAAGAGTAGATCTTTAATAATTACTGGATAACATTGCTCATAACGATTCATCATAACAGTGGAAAAATTAATACAATAAAAACCTCATTATATCGATGGAAGAGTTGAAAATTGTCTCTTCCTAAGCGCATGGCAATCGTTGAAACCATATATACAAATACGCCAGTTAATGAGTATACTTTGAAAATATAATAAGTCCAGCGATTTCGTTATAAAATACGCGACGTCCTTTATAGTTTATTTTGTTAATTGCATAAATATTTAGCCAACCATTAGACAATAATGGAAATACAAAACATTTCACTTGGAATTGGAATACAAACTGTTTGTGTTAAAGAAATTAAATGAATTGACATTCGTTGAACTCGCAATTGCATTTATCAATCTGAATCATTATTAGATGTGGAAAACGACTGTCTAGACAATTTTAATTTCTAAGAAAATATATCATGAATGTTTTTGAACCTACCTCTATTTCAAAATAGATGACAATCAATTTACCGTGTCATTGGGAGGTGTGTCAATGAATGTTATGGTGGATTTATCAACAACTAAAAGAGTCATTTAGATAAATACACGAAAACTCCATCAGACCTTCATTCATTTGCCGTTTAAATTAAGAATTATCAAATAATTTGCTTTCTAATTATTTTACTTCTAGCATATATATTTTGCGATATTATAACATACAGTCGGCAGAAGCAAACATGATACCCGGAAAATACGCGAACTAAAAGAAAGGTCATCGCAACGAACCAATCAGGAGCTAATGTTAACGATTGTACATTAGTAATTGTTAACATAATCGAAATACTATGACCGAGTGATTTCATCAACATACATTAATTTTAGTGTTGTCAATGCTAGGATAATTATCCGATCTTTAGACAATTTCGCTAATTTGGATCCAATAGTTTTTCGAATATATTGCAGAAGGGATATTGTTTTTGGAGATTTTAAATATTGACTAGGGTCGAAGATTTTAATTAGATAACCACTGTGTCCTTTTGGTAATTTTGACAAATTCTGATAGTTTGAATCGTAAGTTCGCGTAATTTTTATTTTTGCATCGTCAGCACTGGACTGCATTCTATTTTCTATTTGATGACAGCTGACATTTATAATCTGCTTCTATATTTTCATAGATTATTTTATTATTTGCTTCATACATTACAGAACAATCAGTCTTTGTTAAGACTAATTTGAAAATAAAGACATTTAGTTTTATTTTAGGTCCAATATAAATTTTTTTATTAATATTAGAGTTAAAGTAAGACTTTGTTTACAAACCTCTTGACTCTCTTGACAGATAGCACTTATGGTATCGATATTTAGTTATTGAGTCAAAATATCGATTGTTATTGTTAATTTAAAAACCAGGAGGAGTAATTTGAAAAGCCTTACTCACACCACTAAAAGTTACCAAATTAGTTACTAAAGGGTGTGTTCCGAGAAAGTAGTCAACAGTAGTGTTCCAAATCTATTAAATATGCCTTGATGGACGAAGAAATTAGCCACGCCACCGACTGTTTGGAGACATTTTGAATTTAACATGAATATTTTTGGTTTTTCATCCAATATATTATATTTGTTTACACACATTTATTGTACATTGTTTTTCTGAGAGTCCTAAATAACCTATGTTCAGCGTTTACATTGTTTTGCCGGCCTAATAAGCGAAGAGCTGTACTGGAAGTAGAAGGATCCATAATTGCAGATATTCAATGCAATTTCTTACTGAAGGTTTTAAAGGAACAGTTTTAACGCAATAGAGTGGAAACGAAGTAAAAATAATACAATAACAACAGCGAAAGCAATGACAGAAATAAGCATATTCATCTGTCAGAGTTGTCAAAAATGGAAATTAATCAAAAATATCAGCTGATGTCAATGCTACGAAGTGTTGTGTGAAACTGGGCGGAATCTGACTAATCAGAGGTCTACAGAATTGCCAACTTAAATTCAAATTACTCCTCCTGGGTTTTAAATGAGGTATACTACAAAAATACAACTACAGCGACATGAGCACGCCCACCCAGGGCTCATGTTTGCTTCTTTCAACTGTACTTGGTGTATTATTATCATATTCATCTATCAATGAATATTCAAATGAAGAAAATTCAGATAAAATTTTTAATAGGTTTGTTGGTGACAGAATTTCCCAATCGATTAGCAATTTTCGATCTACGAACGAGTAGAAAATGTTGACAGTAGACGGCATGACAGCCGTTTAAACTGAAAGAATAAATAGAATAGATCATTTTGCCCACGTCACAGAATAACCCACACACAAAAGCAACACTATTTTTTTTAAAGAGCCTCCAAAATTAGTTGATGATATTGTCATTTCATTGTTTATGGTTGCTATGTGAAAAGTAGAAAGCCCACACCATACGTATCAATTTTGCATAAGTGAATATTGTGAATGGAATTGGCCATTCTGGTGATAATCATAAAAGTGTTCCCACGTTGTTATCACTTTACTCTTTCGTTCATTCAATTTCTTTAGCTTTCCTGTTTATTCGCAACAAAAATGTTTACCCCGTTTTTAAATTTAGTTATTCAAATCACTCAAATCTTTTTAGTTATTTCGACAGTTTTTTGTGGTTTGTTCTTTCCTTATTTCTTTCACAATTAAAGAGAAGTATTCAAATCCAGAACCAAAATTTTGTTACTTTACTTGTCAGTTTCTACAACACCAAAATGCGCCCTAAAAATTTCCTTCCGGTCAGCAAATCTGATCCGAAACTGCAAATTCCTTTCTTCGAACAAAGCATTTTTAAATCACCTACTGTCAAATTGTTAACGCCTCTGACCGTTTCTGAATGTTCTACGAACAAACCTAATATTCCAAGAGACCATGAAACAAAAAATAAATAAGTGAATTGCTAAATATATACTAATAGTGAAACAAAATTAATTTTGTATATGTGACTCCGTCCCCGCGTGATGTAATAATTAAAAGACATCTTTTATGTAATAGTATAAAAATATTTTGACTGGCTTACCTTTAAAGCGAAACATAACTTAGTTTCTCATGAAATATACAGTAAGAGGAAGGGATTCTGGCAAAATTAACTTTTAATATGGTCCATTAGCGGTAATGAGGATTACGAGTATATCAACGCTTGGTTCAACAGGAGAACATAACATGCGGGAGATGTGACAACACTTTGAAACGATATTGACTGCTTATCTTCCACACGCAGATACCTTTGCTCCCAACCGTAAGGGCCGCGATGATAAGGTAGGTTCTACCAGACACAGAGGATACCCGTACACCGCCTGTCGTTTATGTGTTCCTAGTTGAACAATCTGCTATAAACCGAACTTCTATTCATAAAATATTTCTTATAATTCGCGGAAATTTTTCCGATAGTGGGCGCAAACAAACAAACAATAAACAAATCCATTTCTGTTTTTCTGTCCATTTGATCAAATTTCGAATTTTGGGCGAAAAAGGTGTTTTGTGAGAGATGGTGCTTGTTAAAATTAGTTTTGTGGACATTTTAAAATACATTGGAGACAGAAATCGGCCGATGGTAGAAGGCGAACAGGTTTTCAAAGCATTAAATGACACTGAACATCAAAATATTTTATTGAAATGAGTGAAATTACCTTTAGTGCCTGATCCACACTGACAAGTATTCGGAAATAGGTTTCCTAATTTTTAAAATGTTTTACCACACTTTGCATAATTTTGGATCTGTTGGGAAGTTATGTATTGATACATTTGTATCTTTTTACTGATTACATTGCGGCACAGATATATCTCTTGCACTTGCTGGTCATTATTAGAGTCTAAATAAGTATTCTGATAAAACAAACTTCACCAAACTCTTCTAGAAAAAAACGATATTAATACTTTGCTCACTATACACGTACTCTAATGAGGATTTGGTTTGTTTTCCCCATTCCAATTTTGACGATAGGTGTCGCACCGTTTGCTCGTTTTCGCGAATAATCAACAGAATTCAGTTCTTATTCAATTGTTGGTTTTAAAAGAAGACCATTTTGCGGGAAGCAGATCTCAGATCACTACGCAATCTAGCGGTACGTGTCTGAAGTAGAAAAGTATGCATCGCGAAAAAGTACTAGAAGAACAGCTGAGTGTGTATATCTAAAATATGTGATATTTGAATTGGTTTTTAGTAAAAATTCCTTCCCTTGTTGAATGATGAAACTGAACATTTTACATTGCTTGGGATCATTAAAACCAGTATGAATGTTTAGATGATCAGTGTTTTCTATAATCAGTTCGGGTTTTGACCTACTTTTGGCAACTACCGCTAGATCGCACCACAAGATGGTCGCCTTTAAAACCATCAGTTGTAATACGACAAAAATAGATAATCTAAAGTTTTAATTTGTGTGAACAACCATAATTATGTAAATATATGTTGCATCCGACCATCTCTAGATTCGTCACCTGAATGTCACTATATCCGTACTTACAAACACTATTGAAAAGGGGCCATTCTCAAGTTTGGAATAACCTTCGCTTCAGCTATATAAAAAGTAAATATTTATTTTGTGAAAATTCCCCATTATATATTCAGTAAGTCTAGCATTCTTAATGTCTTATATCTAACGCAAATACGCTGGACTTGACCCTTCTTCAAATTCCGTTCATTTACTGGCTAAAATAAAACAAGTTCCATTTAAAGTATGGCCCAAATAGAAACTAGTGAAGAATGAATCAGAAGAGAACGGTGTAGTTTGTGCCATACAGTAAAAAAACTTTCTTGCAGCTAATCAACAACCGAACTTATTAAAAAGAATACTGGAACGTTCAAATAACAAAGTGCAATATTGATATATTATAATAAGTAAAAGTCACACTTATTTCTTACAAGCATCCTTCGTTAAGTCACCTGTTCAGTTAGATCACCGAGATAAAATAAAGATGATGTTTTTTTTTTAAAATAAATTTTAAACCTTAAGACTTACAAATCAATTAATGTATAGTTACGTTTTTCGGATGAAAAAATTTAAATTGAATAATTTGACTAGGTTAAAGAAGATCGTAAATTTCTTCTTCTACCGATGAATTTTTGGGTGTACCTATCAAAACGCTTTTTAAAGACTTAAGTAGACCACTCTTCATTTCGTTTATTTTAGATCTAGAAACAAAATATTCATTAGAACGATATTGTTTTCAACAAAGTGAGGTTATGTTTGGTAAATTGTTATAATAAATCCACTTTTTACATATATTTATATAATAATAAATGTTCAATTACAAGAAATGATCAGAAAGTTAATTGTTCCCTAAGAAATAAGTATTTATTGCAATAAAATCAATAAATAACAAATATTACTCGATCGGTTTTACAAATAACATTTGCATCCTCGCGAGTAAATTATAGAAATTATGTTTCTTTTGCAGAATTTGTTACACAGATCAATATTCAGTAGAATATCACTAGGACATTGATAATAAACGAGAAAATTTAATGACAATCGAAAGCTCGTTCCTTGGTAGGTAACAGCCCTCAGCTTTCGACAACGAGGTTGGGAAATTTGTCACAAAATTATGAGGCATTTATCAATGTCAGAAACATTTATTTATCAAAAGTACAGCTAGTGAAGGTGAAATTATGAAAATTCAACGATTAAAAACTTTCTAAGGCGCTCACACGTTGGCATATGTGGCTTTTGATACATTATTATTTGTAATACCAAAATGAAGATTTATACAAAAACTCGGCTTATTCTACTAGATATAGAAGTTGACTCCTTTTTTTCAACTATGACTGTATTATTTGTGGATATTTGCTCTATAGTAAAATCGCAATCGGTGCGGGTAATAAAACTGTCGGAACAGGTAATTTCAGTGGTGGGTACCTATTATTATTTTCAAGGTATAGAGATATTCGGAACACTGAAATATTTATTATGAATATTATTGAATGCCAACATTCAATCTTCTCGACAGGCTTTTTTTGGAAGGCTTATCTACCGCAGGAGTCTCCAAACTTTTTTAGCTAAGGGCCAAAATGTAAACTCTTGAAGGCCAGGCGGGCCAACAAGATTTGGAAGGATACAAAGGTCCTCTCATCCATTTTTATGTAGGTGAAAAAAAAATTATGAAGCTCCAATTAGCATTTTCTTGATTGTCATGTTTTGACTGTCTGACATATGACTTCTATGGAGTTGTTTTTGGCCAACTATGTCAGTCCATTTTGGCCCAAGCTATAGCACATGCTATATGTTTCTCAGACTGAGCGAGACTGACGGCGGGTGGGCCGGGCTATGACTTACCCCAGGGGGGTGTGACCACACTGCGACAGAGCAGGGGAAATGGGAGTCATCTCGGCAAACATCGCTCATGTCAACACGGGCCGTATAAAAACACTACGATGGCCGGATGTGTCCCGCGGGCCGTAGTTTGGAGATCCCTGATCTACAGGATTGAAGAGTCCATCCGGTAAGGGACGACGTCTAATCATAACTCATATTGGCAGTGATAATGGGTTTTTAGATGGTATTCCAATCTGAAAAACTGGAGACTACCATGAAGATATCAACGCCGACGTTTTTGAGGAATATTTTGAGCAGATGATTGACCTAATACCAAAAGGTTTAGGCTAACAGACAAAAATATTAATTTTCCTCAAAAATCGGTCAAACCAGAACTTCTACAAATTGTAAAATTGAACAAGCCTTCTGCTCGATATGGAGTGGACGAATTAGCAAAAAAACGTGGTATTGACGATTAAATCCGATAGAACTGATATGGGCACAAGTGAAAAGTTTTATAGGTCGACATAATACTACATTCAAACTAAAAGATGTGCAAGCATTATTGTATGTATGTATGTATGTATGTATGTATTTTGGGGTAACATTCACTGAGACCTAAAAGATCTATTGTGCCCCCTTACTTCTACTTAGTTTCTGAGGAGAGTCTCAGATACTAGTAGCTCCTTTAGTCCTATTTCCCGGAGGAATTTTAGGATATCCGCAGGCCTCAACTTAGGTAACTGTCCCTCTTCTATCCAGTAGTCTCCCAGGTACTGTGCCCTAGGATTCTGAAATACTGTGCAGGTCGCAAGTATGTGGATGGAGGTTTCTTCTTCCATTCCACAAAATCTACAATCTTCATCCTCCACTATTTTGAGCTTTTTAAGGTGTCCATTCAGGCGACAATGTCCCGTTAGGATTCCTGTTAAAACTCTTAGTGCAGTTTTGCTTTGACTTATGCATTCATTTGATCTCAACAGGTTGTAGTCACCCAGAAGAATCTTTGATTGCCTAAGCCCTACTAGATCTTTCCAATTGTCAGATCTTCTCTTTTCTTCGGCTTTACCTATTTCTTCCAATATTACATTGGAGCTGATTCCGCAAAAAGGTTCCGGCCCCCAAAAGGGTGTTTCACTCCCCCTCTTTGCTAGTTCATCTGCTAATTCGTTTCCTTCTATTCCAGTGTGTCCTGGAATCCACAGTAAGGTGACTATATTGTTCTCGCCTAGTTCATTAAGAACATTATTAGACAGGTCCCTATTACAAGTTACTAAAGAAAATTGCAATTCATCATGTATTAAAAGAGGAAGAAAACATGTGGAATCTGGACAAAATCTTAGATGCAGACATTACAGTGACACCATTAACAATTTCAATAAATAATGACTCCTCAAGTGACGATTGTGATTCCGACGGTGATTCAGAGACATTTGCACTTACTCATCTGGACTAAGATGAAGGAAGAACTATTTAAAACAATTTACAAGCAGCAAGCAAGCAAATTACAAATAGTACTTATCATAACATTGTATTATTTGAATTCGAGCCTTAATTTAACGGTCAACATTTTAAACCACACTTATTTAATAGGATATCTACGTATTTTCATAATTTAAAACTTGAGCAATACAACAAATATTAACTATATTAATATACCTACGAACCCCTAATACTATTCCTAAACCTACGCCTATTATACCCCTAGAAAGTATTAAGATAAGACTCGGTCATTGTTATCTTTCTACAATATCCGTCGGCACAAATACATTTCTTGTTTTCACAACATTCATTACAGCAGGTAGTGTAAAATTACATATTTTGTTTGATCCACTTGTGCTGTGCAAATCCCATAAAATTTTGATTTATTAAACCGCACCGATTGCGATTTTACTATAGCAATACTCCACTTTTTTGTATAAAGTTCACTTAAAAAGATCATTTTTTGTAACTAAGTTTCACTAAAACACAATTTTTTATTTTTAGTCTATCCATCCACTAGTTTTTCATATAATTAAATATACATAATATAAAAACAGCTGGCGCTTTAGCTTCAAATATTTTCTGGTAGGTATTCCTTTATTGCTTGTTGAACAAGTCTAGAAAAACAATTAAACAAAAAAATCTGTTAAAATAACTGAGGACTTGGAATAAAAATGAAACATAAATATTTATTGAATGATTTCTTTTCTGATATTGATTGATTCAATGATTAGTTCCGGTTAGAACTGAGAATAACCCAAAAGTTTTTAGATTCATCAATTTTATAATAATTTCAAACAACTTTTTATTTGCAGCTGAAAACTTGTATTGATTTTCGAATCAGGTGGCTGTCCGGCAATATATTGAGTTCTATTTTTGGAGGAAACTCTAGGAAACCACTTGTAAATATTTTCCTAAGAAACTGTATGTACGTCATTTAAATTAACTATGCAGTTGTGTAGAACTTAAATATCAACACAGAGTTTCAATTTTTTTGTAATTAAAAAAAACGGAAAGTATACTCAACTGTGTCGTTAAAATGATTTACGACATTAGCCAGCGGCTCCGTAACTTGTGTTTTATAAATATAATATATTAGTAATTAATTAGTATGGCATTGGAAACGACAATCCGAGGTAATCTATCGCGGGAATCTAATAATTTATAAAAGATATAATATATGCACGCCATTGGGCGATAAGTGTTTGCCATCAATGGGATTAGAAATATTTCTCTTCACATTGACTTTAGAAAGAGTATCATTGAACATATTTAATCATAAACATAAACTGGATGTAAATAATGTCATGATAATCCACATGAAGAGCAATAATTTGAAGTTAGCCTGAGTTCGTTCAAACAGCTCATATCTATACAAGCAAATTTATCAAGCATCTTTTTGGGGTGTTTACTAAAGAACTTCATTCATTAATATCCATATATTTTCGTATTACAGCGGAAATAATCTTAATAGAGTTTGTCATGATCTCTTTATGATATGAAAATTATAAAATTAAACCTAACAAAAGTAAAACTGATAATGCTTTAAACCAATACAATTTTTATTTTGTAATAATGTAAACTGAAGTTATTTATAACAAAATTAATATTAAAAAAAAAATAACTCGTTTTCCTACATTAGAGATATATATTTTCGTTTTGGTTAGTTGTTTAGGTTATCTACCGAACAAAAAAATATTATCATTTAACTTATTAATGTAAATATAACGACATAACCTCACTTTATGTTCAAAAATACAATTAAAATAAGAAATAAACAAAAAATGTACATCAATACACTTAATAAAGCTTTATTAAACTTTTTTTAGTAGAAGGGTTACTTTCACAATAGAGATAATATTGAGAGTTGGCAAGTGTATAGTTGGGAAAATAAAAAAATCAAGCCAAAGATGTCTCACTTTTTAATTGCCGATTGAGGATTCAATAAAAGCGCTGCTCTATCTGGCGACAGCAAACGGAGCTAGTTTTTTGTACAGGGCTATCTTGAGCACAAAAAACTATTGCTACAGTATTCGCCAACTAACTTGATGTCCCAGAAATTACCAACTAAGTGCCCTGCCTACTCGTCTGCTATTGGTGGTAAAATTTCGACAAACGCCAATTGCATCGTACCTTATCAGGTGTTAAGATTTTCAGTAGCGTAGCGTCACACAGTTATTGTTTCTGCTTTGTACAATAAAGTGTTTGTAAAAATGTCAGCCGTTAATGAAGAAAATCCTAAATGCACTGAAGGACAAACTCGTCAAGTGATATCTATCCCAGGCAACAGGTAAGCCATCACAAGCAGGCTAGCACTGCTTATTTCATTTATCTGCGAATTTAATGATCCTACGATTAAAATGTTACGTACCAAATTAAACCTTAATTTTTTGGAATAGGTAGTTGGTTTTTTAGTTAAACTTTACTTTATTAATTGTACAAGTTGTGTTAATTTGTAACAGAAAGCGTATCCTCAGAACTTGCACGGCACTGTTTACAGTTATCGGATGGGCGGCGTCAATAGCTCCCTAGAAAGCATTTAGGACATCAAGTTAGTTGGCGAATACTGTAGTAGTTCGCTTGGAATATTGTAGGGCTTTTGATCTCCTAGTCCAAGGAGTTTATATCTCCAATGAACCTTGATATAAAATTATGTTTATGGAATCTATTTGCATCGGTTGAATTCTAACCAACGTTTATGAACCGATAAAGAGTGGGTTTTCGATAGTTCAAAATTAAGTTGATTAAGTGTATCGGATTTGATCGTTTGGAAGAGATTCGTTTGACAAATAAAAACCTTTCATGTATTGGCGTGATTTTATACTCAATGTCATGCAAGCTTTGAATTGATTTCTGTTCGTTTCTCACCTGGTGTATAAACAGGGACATCACCTTGGTTTAATGCTGAGTTTTCTCCTTTGGATTGCGGGGTGGCCGTGTTATATGGAGGTGCTGGCATGGCATACACAGGAGCAGTTTGGTTCCTAGAAGGAGATGGTTGGCTCGTCACCGGAGAGTTATCACCTCGACCATCATCAGATCCATCATCCTGGAAACACAGAATTAAAAACAATTACTGATATATTTAAAAACTAAAAAATGATTGAAGATAAATGAAGATAGTTAAGTACCTATATAATGGTAATGCAGCTCAATGGAAACCTCTAATTTTTGTTCGACATTCGTGTTTTTCAGGCAATATTCAGAACAAAAAATTAATTTTTGACTATTGTGGAACATTAACCTTATGGAGGGTCTATCGCTGCGAAGCAAAATACGTTTGGTTTTGTAGTTGCTCTAATATGAAATTAGGATTTCTTAACGCACGTGTGCGCTGCTGCGTAACATGTACGAGCCAGCCATGCTGCAGTATCGCCTGGAATAGCGGTACAAAATACCCGCTGAGAGGACGCGTGGGTTCTCCAGGGTTCCTCAGACACGTGTGAATAACTGACTTCCCGGATCACAATTGGGATAACATAGATTCGCAGTGGGAAACCCACGTATGTTGGGTAAAAGTTATTAATAACTTCATTCTATGTTGACTGAAATATTTAAAAACTTGACAAGAATTGTGAAAACAAAGATCATACTAGTGACGCAACGGAGTCAAGATTTTGCTGGAGGACGGAGTCAGTAAATTTCCAAAAAGATGGTCGCGACATTTGTCTCAAAAGCGGGTCACGTAGCAACAATTCATTTGTAAGATCACAGAACTGTGTAGATTTGTTTGCCGGAAGTAATTGCTGAGTTTCAAAAATCAAAACCACAATGAAGAATGCACCAAGAGAATGCAAGTTCCCACACAGCTCGATAAACAATCGAGTTTTTGAAAATTCCAATGGGTTTATATTACCTAATCTTTTTTCTCTTATTTTTTTGGGAATCAAACCACAATAATGTTTTTTATTTTTTTATTTCGACGTTTCGGTAGCGTTCCATTACTAGTTAATCTTGACAACGGTAGCTGGAACGCTATCGAAACGTCGAAATAAAAAAATACAAAACATTATTGTGATTTGATTCCCAAAAAAATAAGAGAAAAAAGAATAAGTAATGCCACAAGGAACTTACAGAAGATATATTACCTAATGTCAAAAATTTCGCAGCTATAATTTTTTTTTGTATTATTTTTAAAAAAAAACAGAATGAAAAGCAGTTTTGAAAATTGAGGGTTTACTAGTTAAATTACAATTTATCTAAATATATGTCACATAATATAATAGGTATTATTTTTATTTGTGTGTAATATTCTTTAGTGCTTAGTGAGAATATTCTTGATTTTTCTAAATGCAATTTATTGTACTGAGCCCTAGAAAGTAAAGATGATATAAAAAGATATCCCAATATTGTTATTCATTTAACTGAACAAAGTCAGAAGTTTTTGAATAGAAGAAATAGTAATCGAAAAAAAAAAAATGTATGCGTTTTTTTGTATTTTTCGATTTTCACCCTCAATAACATTTTTTGTTATTCAAAAATTGTGTAGAATTCTGCAAATCACATCAAAATTTCTCAACTTGTACAGAAGACATTGCAGTTCAAAAGTTTGAAGAAAACATATTTTTTTAATAAATTGCAGATTTCAATTGATCGATTTCTGGCCAGTTCCTGTGTTTAAAAATCCTTATCGAACCTAGTTTTCTTATAGATATAGTAATCCAAAAATGTCCAAATGTTTCTATAAATAACTAAAAATTTTGTAATATTTGTGAGCCCAGAGAAAACTGATACAAAAATGCTAGTAAATAAAGCTTTTGAGTTCAGAAGGAAAAATAACTGTTATTCACATTTTTTGGCTCAGAAAGTCTATAGTTTGCATTTGACAGGAGAGTTTTTGAACGCCCTGTATAAGCGTATAAAAAATGTGTTTTATAGTTTTTGTTAATCATAAAACAATATTAAATTTTGTCAAGGTAGACAAGAAAAACGAGAGGATTCAATTTCAATTTTCCCTCGGGCCAGCCACGTGCTACTCGAAAAGCGCCGTAAAAATTATTTCATCATTTGGCATTTTGACGACCGATCCCATCGCGCTACCCTCGGGTCGACGCCACTACTATATCTCTTTACCTTAATATCCGTCCCAATTCTCTAAATTTTTTGTCAGCTTCCTCAAGGGATTTCTGATAATTACGTGCCGCCTGATAAGAATCAACCTCCTTAAATAGGGGAATATTTTCAACACTGGACTGATTTCTTTCGTTCACGAGACGAGTAAAAAAAAGAAGGCAACGTACCAGGAGTTCGTACCAAAAACTTGAGAGATTATAGAGGGGAGTATCAGTATTTTTAAAACCTCTACCATGTACGCAGGCACGTATCCAGGATTTGGTTTCGGGGAGGGTCCAACGAGAAAAAGAAATGGCGCCACAGACGAGAATTTTTGAAGAGGTCAAGGTCAAAGGCCTTAGATGGAAAGTAGAAAATTGTCAAGGTTAGACACATTTTTAATCTTCTGTTAAAAATTGAGTTATTATTTTACCTACAGTTACAAACAATCTCATAATTATAAAAAGTATAAGTAGGTAGTAAGAATAATGGTTACAAAGACAATCTTCGCTTTTTTTTATTAGCCATAATGTCAAGTATTTTAACAGGAAAAACATCGATGTCCCATTGTATGGACTGCCTAAGCTCTGACGTCACAGCAGAAGACTCCTATAAACTTTTCCAAACAAATCTAATGCGCGTGCCCAACACAAACCACGTGTGTCCATGTGTCCAAACAACATAAGAGATTTTAAATTTACCGTTTGCTATATAGGTATTTTCTAATAAAAACGTCTTCAATTCATCACTTTTTACTTGTCTCTAATACCGATCACTCTCATTTAAAACTAAATCAACAGCTGAGATAATATATCAACAATATCAACACCAAACAGAAAAATTGCGAAAAACTAAAAATCTCACGTGGCAATTCACACTCGCACAGTCGCACTCGGTTTGTTTGGAAAAGTGACGTCAGACTTAGGCAGTCCATTGAAAGCACCACCAGGGAACTTAGCCTTTCGTGTGATATTTTATTTCTTAGAATCTATTTCTTAGATCTCTCGACACTGGCTGTAGCAACCGGTAAAGTAGAAACAATAACCAGTAAATGATGAAGAGCAGGGAAAACATTTTTGTTACAGTGCTCCAAAACATTTAGGGTTTCGGTATTTCTGTCTAAATCTTCACCAACTTGATTGCACCATAAGTAGTATTCACCCTGAAGAGCAGACAGCGAGTAATTATCTTTAATATACATAGAAAGCTGCTCTAGCTGACTTGCATTTCCATTTGATGCAAAGCCTGGTAATAAGTTTTGAAAAGCTATTAGTTTGGTTGAGTTTGTTTCAAAACGATCTAGTAGATTCATTATAAGTCGATCGACGATAAGTTCCTCTGTGTTGCCAATGGTTAAGCAATTGATTTTTACTTTTAAACTTAGACATTTTGAAAATAATACTCTCAAAACTGTATGCCGTTCAATATGTCTATACATTTTTACTTTACTTCTGTACCTACATAAAAATTATGGAATCATCGTTTTTCTAGTATGTGTTTGAAAACATTTCGGGGGGGGGTCCGGACCCCCTGGATACGTGCCAGCATGTATGAACTCCTGGGATATGTTTTTTCCTCTGGTCCGTTAGAACGAGGCATTTGGTCAAAAATTAGGATAGTTTCAAACCTATTGCTATAAATAAATAATGAAAATATGTAAAACATTTTGTGATACCAGGGGTGTGTTCAGATGCTTTGTCTGGTAAAGAAAAAACGAATGGTAGGATTCTTCTTGGTCACGGACACGAGATTCATCTGAACGATTTGGTTTAAACTTCTTAGATCTCAAATTCCAACTCGTGTCGTTAACCACACTTTTAACAGAAATAAACCTTTGTGAGTACTGTGATATCTTGATCAATAATATTCTCACTTATCTAGATCAATTTCAATCATTATATTAACTGTAATTTTGTAAACATAACCCAAACCTCTCAATCCTGTCATTATAAATTGCAAAGCGCATGCGGGTCAATTTCTACCGATGTATCTGGGTTAAATGGTGGGACGATCGGTAAAATGTACCGAAAGCATCTAAACGACCCGACCATTTACCAGACGTACGCATCTGAACGCATAAAACGCACTCGGCGAAGGATCTGAACGCACCCCAGAGGTATTTAAAACGATTATTTTCTCACTAATCCGAATTATTAGTTATTTTTGTTATTTACTGCCAAAGTACTATTTTACAATGATTTTTTCAAAGTAGTGTGATGCGAGTTACTTACATTTGCATAGTGTAATATGAGTTGCATACATTCGCGGCGACTACAAGCAAGATGCGCAAATTGATATTTTAATTTGTTTTTAACTTATGCAATAGTTCGGTAAAGATAAATATACCTAGGAAGTTGCATCTCTGCAATAATATTTTGATTAAACACGTCATAACATTCAGTCTCTACCCCAAAGTTTCCTAATTGTATGAGTAGTTTTTAATATAAAGATAGTTCAATTATTCAATAAACATTTATTTAAACGTTATAATAGGATGATTATTTAGGGTTAAATTTTTGTTAATAAACAAAAGAGGCAACCATTTTTTATGGGGTTTTGTTTTTAATAGTATAATTTGAATATTATAAAATATTGCAGATCTAACTGTAGGCATGTGTAAGAACTAAAAAAAAATAATAAATGCAAAAAAAATACTTACCATTTTACCTGGTTGGGTGGTGTGCACATGTTGAGCTGAGCTTGGACCCTGATCTCGCTGAAAACATCACTACATGTCAGAACCACTAACAAAAAAATGCAAAAAAAGAAAAAATAATAAAACTAAAGCCACCAACCACCTAATCAAACAAAAATACTGAAAAAAACATGAAATGTTAATGGATGGTGCGTGGACGGGAATAAATAGTTAACAAAATTTGAATATTAACTAATGCATTCATGATTTATGATACCTCATGTCTTATTTTAAGTGATGTAGCTCGCTGAACATTTTAAAGTTTTTAGTTTTTAACAATGTTTGTAGAGATTATTAAGGTAGTTAACATGCGATCTTGTCTCAATTTTTTCTGAAATAAAATCAAAACTATTATAAACAATATAAATGCCAGGGAATAGTACCGAAACATCTTGCAGCACGGGACACGAATATAGTAGAATTTCATCGGTAAATTCAAACGGAAAGAGACTAAGTAATAACTGATGTCAAATCCAATGGTATATTTATGCCACAAGCCCCTCTACTATTATTATGATGGAAGAGAAACCAAACTTTTCGACGATATTGTACCATGATAACTACCTTAAAATAATGTGCTGAAAATTATTGCTTTTAAATTTATCGCTGAAGGACACAAATCACCATAATTTCAATGAAAATGAATAATTATCAACAAATTAAAACATGCCGATCGGTTTGTTACGTTTTCCGTTTTATTTATCTAATTTTAGTGGCTTATTGGTCACTTCTTCCTAAATTTCTACAAAATGTCGTTTTCTTGTGGCATTAGCCGCTCCCAAATAAAATATTAATTTTGATGGAATTCCCATTAAATTTTTGTCTCGAGACATTCGAAATTTAAAAATTATTTTTTCATTCCTCTTACTTCTCCTACTAAGGCAACATTATTGATTTATTTTTAATTAATTGTGTGGTAATAAACGTTGATTTTTTGTTTGTTTGCTCTGCAGCCGGCAACATATAAAACATACCCGTTAAAAATATTCCAGGGTCTACTAAAAATCTATCAATAATTAATTGTTGAGTGTTGATTTTCCAGGCGTACACTTGAACCTTGCTGAATAAGTTAATTCTGCATTGATTTTTAAAAACCTTATACGGCCAGATAGCTGATAGAAGTGGCTACGTTTGAAAAGGAATGTAGAGAACATTTAAAAAAACGTTTTTTTGCTTTTTGGTTAGCCAGAAGTGATAAAATGACTTAAAAAGAATGCCTAATTTTCCGGTTTTTTCCAATTTCCTCAGTTCCTAATTATCCGATCAAAGGTATTTTAATTACTTACGCTTTTTCTATACATACCATTGGGATTGTTTCAGTACTTTTTACGTTATATGAAAAGAACTAAAAAAAAGTACGCTTTTCCAGTTCAAATGTTAATAACAAACTCAAAAACATTTGCGACATGCGCGTAGCGAACGAGTTATAGCAGCAAAGAATACACCAACAGCGAAACTTCGGAAAAAATCGAATCTGCTGAAGCCATCTTTTAAATTAGAGGAAGGAATAAACGCAGGAACCCGTGACTCGTTTCGGCTCTTCTCGGTTCTTCGTTCGTTCATATATGTAGCATGGTTGCCAGTTGTAATCGGTTACGTAAGAATCATGACATTCCTCATTAAGTTATTCAAGAAGGGAAAGGTAATATAATCATTCGATTCACCCTTCACCTTCTTGAATCTTGATATGCGCGTTACAAAGTATCGGATATTTTTCAAGAAGGGGAAGGGGAATGCATGGTAACCAATTACAACTGGCAACCATGCTACATATATGAACGAACGAAGAATCGAAAAGAACCGAAACGAGGCATACGATTACGTGTAGGCACACATAACTTTATGATAAAATACTTTTTCTCAGTATGATTCGAGTATAGCTGTAAGCATTTATTATGCTTCTCAGTATATGCCAGAGTTAGCTGTCACCTTCAAGGTTATTTATTTTTGTCCCTTCAACATCAAAGGATTTTCGAAAGGCTTCACTTCTTGTTGTTGTGTATTATTTGATAGTAGTATTAATTATCTTGTCGACATATACAGGGTGTCCCAAGATTTTTTTACAGGCTGTAACTCAGGAAGTAAGGAATAGGTTCATTTGTAAATTGGGTAATCTTTTTGGGACCTACAGTAATTTCCTCCGAAGTATACAGGGTATCTGTGACTCATCATAAAAGCAGGGACGTCATCGCAATGAAAAAAATTCAATGAAAGAGGGGGATCAAACTTAGCTCAAATGAAAGGGCTTTTTATTTCAAATTCAACGGTGCATCACAGTGAGGGTACTCAAGTTGATGATCCACTTCAGATTTGAGATAGGCCTATTTTTATTTTTTAACTAGTTTTTATAAAAGCTAAAGAAAACAGTTGGCGTTGGAATTCTACCTTAATCGCTTTTTGATTGATATTAGTAAAATCGAATGTCACATTCATTTTGGTCACTTTCTAAATACTTATACCTAGTACCGTTTTAAAACAATACATAGTGTGAAAACTCCGAATTTAAAATGCCATTGCTATTCACACTGAATGAATATGTGGATATGTTGCTAATCTATGGTGAGTGTAGTAAAAATGCTCGAAATGCTCAGGCCTTATACCAGGAGCGTTTTCCCGAAATAACAACCCCTTCTCATGTGACTTTTGCTATGGTTGAAGAGAAGATTCGGTTAGATTTCCAAACTCAAAGCATAGTAATCATAACACACCAATACAGACCGGACAGAATGTGGTGAAGGTTTTAGCATATACATATGTAGCGGTTAATCCTCATGTGTCCTTCCGAACCATTGCTGCAGAAATCAGTGTTGATTCAAGTTCAGTTCATAGAATTTTAAAAACCCACCCTAACCATCCATTTAAATTGCATTTGATTCATGGGTTGCGACCTACTGATCTGGATCGGAGATTAACCTTTATCGCCATCATGCAAGTTATGATGCAGGACACTCCCAATGTGTTGAGTAAAATTTTGTGAAGTGATGAAGCGCGTTTCCATAATAATGGCGTCGTGAATCGCCATATCTCTTATTATGGGTCAACTCTCTTTCAAACCAGATGGGGAGTTAATGTTTGGTGTCAATGGTCGGTTAGTAGGCTCATATATTTTTTTTCTTGAAAATGACCTACCTGCGTTACTGGAGAATATTCCTTTGAATGAAAGAAGAGATATATAATAGCGATATTGTAGTAAATTATCTTAATGCTGGATTTCCAGACAAATGGATTGGAACTCATGGATCCTTTCAATGGCCTCCACGATCGCTGGTGCTGTCACCCCTAAATTTTTTTGTATGGGGATACTTAAAAGGGCTTGTTTATAATGACTATTTCACTAGAGTAAATTGATAACTGACAAAATTTGAAGGTTTTGAACTGGCAATTTTTTGACGTTTAATATATCAAATCTAAACATATGATTTTTTAGTTTTTCTCTCGTGAAATAGTCATGTCGAATACCACTCAATTAAAAATTGACACAAGTAGGACAAGGATAATATGAACAACACTATTTAAAAGAGAGAGACAATTAGGTCGCCCCTACCAAAATAGGTGGGAGTGTGTTCATTGCCCTTTTTACTGTATTTTGGTAGAGGGGACTGATCTAATTGTGAGTTTCGCACATAGAACAATTCTTGTATCTTTCTTTCAAGTAGTGATGTTCAAATTATCCTTGCCGTACTTGTGAGAATCGTATGACCTATTAAATTTTTTCGCAATCTGTATAAGTATGTATGGTGTCATGTTATATAAATAAAACTAGAAACACTCAACCGTATAATAAATGAAAATGTGATGTAAAAAATAAGACATTGAATAGAGGTGGGGGAAAAAGGTACAAAATCTTACCTTAACTATATGCCCGCTGTGTAGGTTAAAGCCAATAAAACAATACAAAATATCTTTCCAGTCTCTAAGTGCAATGGGAACTTACCTGTGCTTTACTTGGAACTATGAAGAATTATGTTTAAGCAAATAGACAAAAAAATACATCCAAGCATATTATGATGATAGTTACCTATAGGGTTAGTCACTGATATACAGGAACTTATTGTCAAAAATTAGGGAGCAGATAGATGAGGTAAAGATAATCGTTCAAATCGGAATAAGTAAAGAGGATCCCCATTCGCCATATAAATAAATAAACTTATGCATACACAGTGCTGAGTAATTCCTAGGTAATTTATACAAAAAAAACATTCAATGCATACTTGGTGACCAAAAATCTTAATTTCTTAGTTCGCAATTCTTCTTGCAACATGCAATATTTTTGATCAAAAGCATGCACAGTAGTCTCTTGCCATTTTAAGCTCTTGTCCCAAATCTATCTGTAATGGTACTATATAATTCTACTATCGACTCTATTCACACGTCTTTTGTCAACGATTTCTTCATACAAACTTATTTCATAGTAATAAGTCAGGAATAAAAGAATACTTGTCGACAGTATACATAGTGAGATTTTCGACTGCTGTCGACTAGAATAATGGTAGAATGGAAGAATTCCATAGTGTGCATAGTCCCAGTACTGGTTCGATTTGTATTGCAGCTTGCACTTCTGGGGGAAAACATGGTAATTTCTTTGTTGCCAACAAAACAAAAGTTGACTGTGTACTTTCAAACGCAACATAAATATAGTTTGGCAAGTTTATCGGAAGCTACGCGGCATCGGTAAAGGGCGAGGAAACATGGCGGATATCTGTCAAAAACGTACCAAAAAAAGTATTAAAAATAATAATTATTATTATATAATAATTATATATAGAAAATGATTTATGCTTTGCTTTAAAGGTAAGGTATTTTTCAAAACACGGTATTTGTTAAAAACAAATAATGACACTGACAATACCAACGCCACTGGATAATCAATAACAGTCAATTGACGAAGTGAGAGAGGAACACACTCACGCGCTTGCCAATAGGAAGTCAGCTTGTCGCTAAGCAACGAAGGCCTTTCGATAAATTTCACCAATTGAGTTAGTTGGGAGGGCGTGAAAATTATGGTTTTCGCACAACGCTGCTAGAGCTTGAAGAAGCCCATAACAAATTTGGAAAAGTATTCTTTTAATATTCATAAATTGAAAAAATAATGTCAATAGACAAAAATCCAAGCACACACAATAAAGAAGTAACGTTTAATCATATTGTTAATAATAAAAAGTCCATTTTCTAATTATTATCACTACATACAATACTTAGCACTTTATCTTTTTCATAGTTAAACGTGGAATATCGAATGTTTTCGACAGCATTCCTTTCACGACTTCAGATAAACTTGCCACTGTATTTATCGTGGAGGAAAATTAATTGCTAGCATAGATAACATGTTGCTAGTGTATTCAGTGCGCGGGTAATAGTTATGCCGATCCGATCCGTTCCGTGTCGATCCGAGTCGAGCGGATTCAGTGCGCGTCCTGCTTAACCTAACCACAATACAAAATATGGCATTACGGATAATAACGGGAGCCTTTCGTACATCTCCAGTTGTAAGCTTATACGCTGAAGTTAATAAGCCTTCCTTAGAAGATAGGCGTATGTACTTGAGCCTGACATATGCAGCTAAAACGATCTAAAATCCGTTTAACCCTACAAGGCCATAACTGCTCTTCTCAAAAACTTCCCAATACCTTCACAATTAAACCCCATGCTCCCAAACCCTTTTACGCTAGAATAAAAATGTATCTTGAAAAACTAAACTTCTCTTTTCCCAAATGCTTCCCTCGTCAGACGATATCTACTCCCCCTTGGCAAATCAAAAATCCAAAGTGTATAAACCATTCTTATCTCTCTAGATAATAAATATTCGATTCCAAATTTCAGTATTAGATCAACCTTCAAAACCATACTAGAAGATTATACAGACTATCACCAAATCTATACCGATGCTTCGAAATCTGCAGCTGGCTTTGGAGACGCAGTGGTAACTACAAACTCAACTTGTATGTTCAAATTTTCAGGTATATATTCCATCTTGTCAGCCTTATATATTATGAAGCCTAAGTTATCATCAACTTATCTTCAAACACTCCTAACCATCTTATTTTTACATACTCCCTCAGCTCAATAAAAGCCATTCAAAAAATATTTATAAATCCCACCCAGGTTTTAAAAACTAAAGAAGAACTCATAATAGCTCAACAAAACAATAAAGTGTGGATGTGGATCCCATAACACGTAGGAATAGCGATGAAGTGCTACTAACACGGCTACGTTTAGGTCATAGGCGGCTAACTCACAGCTATCTATTTGACAAAGTCCCGAACCAAAATGCAATTATTGTGACTCAAAACTAACTATTAAGCACCTACTTGTTGAATGTCCTCACCTAACACAACAGCGACAACTCTCCTACAATGGATTGTGAACGAACTTCAATTTACGTAGCCTAAAGACATTCCTTAAATCAATAAGTGTTATAAATTCTATATAAAATACTACCGGAAGGACCGGGATTCAAATCCCAGGTCCGCCTGACCTGCTATGAGTTTTTTCAGAGGTTTTCTCGTAGCAATAGGCGAATGCTGGGTCAGTACATACCTCTCAGACACCTACCACCGTTCCTTCCACTCCCATCCCCTGAACCAAAAACAATCCTTATTCCTTCCAATGTTGGCTGAAGAGGCTCCGGAAAGCCTATAGCGGCTCGCTCCCCTCGAGGGGGGAGAATGAAAATCGATCCTTCCTTGCTTTTTTTTTCCAAATGTAGGTCTGTCAAACTAATTTTGCAATAATTGTGAAATGTAAAACGATTGTCGAGAGTTGCAAGCAAGACCTTGCAAAGTCAAAGTGTTGCTTCAACACATTGCAAGAAGAATTGCGAACTGTACAGGTAAACTGGTATCTCGTGACAAGGCTTCCAGTACGCAGAGAAAGAGAACGTATTAGGCCAATATCGAGCTGCCCACCGCATAACGTCTACCGCACGATTGGCTTTGCTGGATCCCCACTTTCAAATTTGTTACGGCGCATCGTCACCTCATTTCACGAGATACCGGTTGGAGTGTGAAGCGGGCTTTACAGTTTTTAAACACAGTTAAGGACCAATACTATTTACAAAGTAATTAAAGTCGTATTTATTTATATAATATGTGGGTATATTATTTATTTATATAAATAATTAAAATAGCAATCATGTTTATTATCAGTGACCAATCCTGGATGTTTTTAGAATATGAAAATGATGGGTAGCACACACAAATTTGTTAGTAGGCTAAATAGTAGAACAGTAACAATCTAATTTGTAACGTGATAAATAAAAACAAAAAAGTATTTTCCAACGATCACATAGGAAAGTGACATATATCGCACGGTCTAGTTCTATGGAAAGTGGCCTTTATTCATAGGCGTACGGATAAAAAAGCTGTCAAGAGTGCGGAATGTTAAAATGCTAGTCTATTTACCCCGCAAATTTATGTATATGTCAAATGCGTATTTTCTAAGTTTATTTGTCCATATAATAATTTTACTTTTAATTTTTACAGTGATTCAAATAAATAATTAATTCTGAATGTAACAAAAACAGTTTTATTTCTGATGTTCTGTTTCGAATTGTTTAAGTTGTTAAAATAAATGTTCGTAATATTTTGTGTACCAAAATTTAATCTAACTTTTTTATGGAGGCACTCTTTTTCATCGCATAAAAATCACAATTTTCTGGGCCACTTTAAAAGGTAAGTAATCAAAATTATATAAAGTAATTACAAACAGACATATGTAAAACCTCTCACATCTACATAAAAACGCAAGATTGTACATGCCCGATTCGGTAAAAGTATATTGCGTGGTCGTAGGAAAAATAGTGTACATAAATTGTGCGAAAGTGATTATTAACAATCGTGGGATTTTATCTCACTCGGCTTTCGCCTCGTGAGACAATACATCCCACTCGTGTGAAAAATGTCACTTTCCGCACGCGTTACGTAATATACTATAAATTATTGTATACATATACAGAGTGCGGAAAATAATATATGTCGATTAGTAAAATCATGACAACTGAAAGTGCCTGACTTAATTAAAGAACGATAACTATCCGCGAATAAAATTAAAGCTGAAAATTTTGATAAGAAAAGAAAGAAACCACAATGGTACAAGCCTTGTACTACAAGGAAGGAGATTGGTTGTCATTTTAAAACAAGCTATTTCAACTGGGACTTGTCCAAAAATGAATGCATCATACAGCGGGCCAAATATACACTGTGTGCCGAAATAAAGGAGTATATTTTTTAATTGAAAATATTTTTTTGGTTTTTTGGGCGATTTATTTTCTTTTTGCAGGGCTAATAACCTCACATGTCCTTAACATGACTGTGAATTTGAAAGCAAAAATAATGTACAGGGTCAGACTTATAAAAAAAATTATATAACAGTGCATTTGAGCTGGTTGCAAATGAAAACTGTCTTAGCTAAAATTGTACTAATATGCTTTTTTGGTAGATAAACTATCCAGAACCGGAAATTTTCCGGAATTACCGGATTCGCGAAATACCATTTTTTTATTAAATAATGGTGGCAACATTCATAATATTTTACTCTAAGTTTTACAGTTACTAAACTGTTTTCATAAATGTGTTATTTGTTAAAATGTTATTTAATAAAAAAATGGTATTTCGCGAATCCGGTAATTTCAGAAAATTTCCTTTTTACTGAAGTGTTTTGGATAGTTTATCTACCAATAAAAGCATATTAGTACAATTTTAGCTAAGACAGTTTTCATTTGCAACGAGCTCAAATGCACTGTTATATAATTTTTTCTATAAGTCCGACCCTGTACATTATTTTTGCTTTCAAATTTACAGTCATGTTAAGGACATGTGAGGTTATTAGCCCTGCAAAAAGAAAATAAATCGCCCAAAAAACAAAAAAAATATTTTCAATTAAAAAATGTACTCCTTTATTTCGGCCCACAGTGTAGTTAGTTGTCGAAGATATGGAAAAAATCCTATAGCACAAGAAAAGCATAGATCTATGAAAGAACTGTAGCCGTTGACCTTTTATTTCGATTTCTACCGACAGCGAATGTGGGTGGGACGGAGTCGTTCTGATTTCGGATAATGACAGTGACTCTTCAGGAACCTAAGGGACGAGATATTGGATTTGTTCCAACAAGCTTGAGAATCAGTTCGGAGGTTTACTGAGTTTGCGTAGATTGGAATTATCGTCGCTAATTTATTTATTTATTTAAATAAGAAGCCGAATCGATTTTTCCCACTTATCAATAGGAGTATTGTCAAATTTCTAATTAACTGTATAACACTTGAGTTTAATGTGGGTGGAACGTTTTAAGATCTAACTCTGGATTTTAGCTGAAACTACAAGTGTTCTACGGGGTTAAATATGCAATAATATGGGAGAAGCCCATATTTTTAGCGATAGAATCACAAACGTATTATTTTTTTTATATTGAATGCTGCTAAAACTTGGAAATCAGATTTTGCGTAGGATTCTTTGCAAAAAAAATATTGAAATTTCGATTCAAATCAAATTAAATTGTTACTGTCCTTTCAGTTAAATATAACCAAGTCTAAATCGAAAAGTGCAAGGAAACATGAATGGCAAATTAAAAAAATAATAACTCACGTTCAATGTGTGATAATCGCCTGTGTCTTCGGGTGGTCTAGGTTTGCACTTTCCGCAGCAGAAATTGCAACAGCAGCATAAACAACAACAACAATAACAGCCGGTTATACATCCACATATGAAGAATAGTGCCTGAAACAAAATAAAAATGCTTTAGTATAAATTTTTTTATTTAAAAATATTAGTTATAAGTGAGTGTTTGAACTCTTGCTATGATTGAGGACCGGTTTATCAATAGCCAATGTTATCCATCAGTTAAGTATCCATCGGATAAAAGTAACTAGCAGATAAAGTTCCAGTTTGTTTGGAAGCGGTTTATCAACTCGTTTTTATTCTCTAGTTTGTTAACTGACAGATAATGAAAGTTGGCAATGCTGACGAATGAATGTAAGCAATCACATTGGTTGTTACACGAACAAGGTCATGTCACATCAATTGATATTTTTTTTAGGTTATCGGTGAATGTCTATCCAAAGGTTTATGTGTTTTTATTTTTCTTTCTTGAAGAGTTTTTGGTTGTTGATAAATATGAATTTTCTGAATGATTATATTCTGGATAGGGACGAGGACGAGGATATTGTGCAAGTTCTTGAGTACGAAAGAAGGCCTTATACGGTTAGGGAAAGAGTGGACAACTTCGAAAAGTGGGATGACCAGGATTTTCATGCAAGATTTAGGATGACAAAAGAGACTGTTCTGTCAATATTAATACCTCAAGCAGAAAATTTTGGAAATCGAAAAGGATTCTTTTCATTGAATGTCCAGGCTTCTGTGAATCTGAAGATACTGGATAATATAGTTGCACGTTGGCCTGGCGCATTCCATGACCAACATGTATTCGACAACTCGAATTTAAAAGCTAGATTCGAAAATAATGAATTTGGTAATGCACTTTTAGTTGGAGACAGTGGCTATGCGAATACGAGATACCTGATAACTCCATTAATAAATACCCATAATGAATATGAAGAGTTATATAACGAATCAGTTTGCAGAACAAGAATTTGCAATTTTTAGAAGCAAATTTGTCTCCTCTGCTGTGAAATTGCATCCTTTCTTCTTAGTAGTACTAGTACTTTCCATTTTTTACTTTGCTCAAAACCCAAGTAAATTTGACACAACACCACAACGAAATCAAAACAAAACAACTCTACCGAATAAAGTGAGGTTATGTAATAGACCTTAACCTCCAGATATCGACCATCCCCCAGTTGAAACTGACCGATAAATATTTGACATTTTATCTGCCGGATAAAGTTATCCTGTTGTTGATAAACCGACCTTTTCAAAATAACTGGTAGTTGGGCATTAACTGACGGATACATAGCTATTGATAAACCGGGCCTCAGAGACTGAAAATAATTATAGTATAATTTGTCCTTATGCCCGAACGTTAACTATAAGACTCTAAAGTTGGGAATTAGTAATAGTTTTTTATTTGTAATTATTAAATGGTTTATTGGAAATTGATAATATTTTAACCGTTTATGAACACCATAATTGCACACTTTTTGTCGTTTAATACTTTTATAACGCCTTACAAAGGTTTTGAAAAATAGGGCAATACCGATGTCCGTCCCGCGGTCAGAAAATTGAGGGTTTAGGAAAAGGGTTTTTAATCCCCAACCGATGTCCGTCCCGCGGTCAGGTGGATACACAGGTAGAATGGGCAGGGTAGAATATTATTCCTAGAATAATTAGTATGATTCGTGTATTATCGACACCCTTCCACAGACACTACCCTACCCTATATATAATATATAATATCTGCAATATAAATTATCATACGGATCCACGGGACGGACTTCGGACAAACGTCTTGACCCTTTTAACTGCGGGACGGACCTCGGACGTACCTGCGTTTTACCCTGACCGCCGGACGAACATCGGAAACACCGGAAAAATACTTTTCAAAGAGCACTAAGAACCAACAACTACTTCTCGGGCTATATGCCCCTACAGAGATCGAATTACACATCTAAGTTAAAAAAAATAATCATATCACAAAATAATAAAGCCGTTCCTTGAGCGTGCACTTTAGTGGATCCCATTCCTAGTATACTCAAATATTGTTAGAATGTCATTATGAAAAATATTTCATTATTCACATTTTATCAAGAATAAGCTGGAGTGCTACCGAAACGTTGAAATAAAAATATAAGAAAGATTGTGGTTTGATTTCTCAAAATAAATAACAAAAAAAACCTACTTTTGTCCCGTGTTAATTTATTATTTTAGATGAAACTTCTCATATCATACTCGATAGTTGTAGGAAATAAAAAAAAACTAACCTTATCACAATTTGCCAGAAAATGACAGACAGTAGACACGAAATTAGCTAACCATGGATGGAACATCTCAACTCAAAGCATCTTTAAATAATCAATAGTGAAAACATTAATTTCGTATTTTAAAATTGTTATCTTAATTAAATGATAATATGCGATAAATCTCAATTTGGTTGATTTTTGTAATGTAAAACAAAGTAATTATAGTCCAAGAGCTGGCTCCAATTTATGGATAGGTATTTGAGGCAGGCTGAAACCTCAACACGGAATTGCAGACCTAGCTGGTGAGTAGCGGGGCTAAACCAACCCCTAAATTTTTTAAATTATTTATTTTTTTGCCAAAAATATGTTTAGAGGCAATTTGAAATTTTTATATGTTGTAGTTTAATGTTTAAAGAGTTAGAAAAAAATAACTCGGTTGGTTTTTAACCTTGCTAGGTATAGTCCAGTAAATAAAGACCTAGAAACCCCCCAACCTGTTCATCTCATTATTGTCGGACTTTTTTTTGCATCTTGTAGGTATTCAAGGGTAGATTACTCTCTGAAAATATGTCCTCCGCGAAATTTGCGGAAGGGGCTGAAAAATTGCCAATAATCCCAAAAATTGAGTTTTCCGCCGATATCTCCGGAAATATGACACTTAGAGAAGTGGGGTTTTGCTAGGAATGGAGAGCAGTTTATTATCTACAAAAATGATCCCTATCATTTTTGTCAAAACTTTAACCGTTTTCGAGATAAACGGGCCCAAGCGTACCTTGGATTTCGAGCTGCTGCGCGGCGTCTCCGGGAGCACGCTCCGTGAATGTAGGCATGGGAGGGCGGGCAAATTGGCCCATAACTTGAGTAAAAATGAATCTTTTTTCATGATTCAAAGTGCATATGAAAGGAGGGACCTGTACCTATAACATCGTGTAACTTTTTCGTTTTTTTTATTTTCCAGGAATATTGAAAATACTGGCCAAACTTTATTTTTCCTGAATATTTGACCGCCCTTATCAATCCGTTCATATTTTTTAAATTAATCGTAGTTTTACCGAAACCTTTTGGATAATGGGACTTTGATAGGGGGTGAATGTATTCCGAAAGAATGAATAAATAATTTTTGTGTATTTTTATAGACAACATGTTTTTCTTGGGACGTTTTTTTTTTGATTTCCGGAGTTTTCTGAAAATTCTCATTAACATGTTTAATTTTCTTCTCATCACACCACGTAACAAATTTTTCGTATGCCAAATCATAAACTGCCTTTGACTTTTTGGGAATTACTGATAATAGAGCATTACCTGCTGCCTGAATCACTCATTTTTAAAAAATAAAACTAAAAAAATATCAATCTCGCTAAAAACCTTCCGTCTAGACTTTTTCACAAAATGTCAAACTGACAACTAACATGAAGTAACAGCAACAAACTAAATTTACGTTTTCCAAATTTTTATCAATTATATTAAATTTTATTTTTTTATTACTTTCTTCAAAATTAGAAAAAATCTTGTATGCAATACGTTACGAAATGAAATTTTGTGTAACTTGTGAGTTTTTGCGAAACTCACTTCGTTCGTTCCGCAAAAATCTCACGCGTTACACAAAATTAGGCATTTCTTAACTGATGGCAGAAATAGCTATTTTGGATCACCTGGCAGGCAGAAAGTCTCACCAAAATGTCTTTTTTATAATCTTATTTTTTAATTATAAATAATACCATATTAAAATATCAAGTTGACTCAAAAACATTTTTTATATTTTTTTCTCAACTCTTTAAACATTAAACAACAACATATAAACATTTCAAACCGCCTCAAATATATTTTTGGTAAAATATTTTTAAAAATTTAGATTTAGCCCCACTACTCACCTGTCAGGGCTGCAATTCCGTGTTGGGGTTTAATAGGAGAGGTATAGGACAAGTTTTTAGCTTGCCTCAAATACCTACCCAAAAAATGGTACCAGCTCTCCTACTATTATAATAAAACAATCACACATATCGGCAATTATTCAAGTAAGCAGCAATCTTTAAAATATGAATTTTGTTTTCTCACTTCATAATAAAGTAAGCAACTTTTTGTAATCTTATAAAGTTCACAAATTAAATTTTGATTAGTCGACCCTAAACACAAAATTAACTATTTTTGGAATGTTATTTTTGAGGAAAAATTATGTAGATATACTTATTTATATTTTAGGCAAAGCAAGAAAATTTAGTAAAAATTTAACTGATTTTTTGAATTTGGAATACGGGTGCATACGAAAAGTTGAAATGTTAAGCAACTATTAAATAACAATGGCAGGCAAATACAATGATTGAATAGAGATTTAGCAGACCTTTTAAATGAGGTATGGCTTGATATCTAAAGCCATTTGAAAAAAATTTAAGGGGTATCTCCAGTAGGGAGGGAGTGAATCTGCCCCCTAAAGTTAAAAGTTGACGTGTTTCGGCATTTCCTTCTAATAAGTCGCATTTATGAAAATTTTTACAAATTTCACCATCAACTATAATTTTAAATAACATTATTTAACAGTTTAGAGATAGGATACTTTAGTGTTATAAACATTAACAGCCTTATTAATAATAAAGACGATAACACCATACTAACTAATGGTTACTAAGAGCGTACTTATAGCATGTTAAAATAATGTTAAATGTATTTATTAATATGTTTTTTCACTAGTTTGATTTTAAAGTCATGTTAGAATGATCTAAATTTATTATTAATAAGGCTGTAAATGTTTAGTGTTATAAATATTAAGTTTATTACTTGTATTCTTTAAATTTGTGCAGTTGTAGAAAAAGTATAGTGTGCAACATGTGGGGAAAGTACTCTTCTCACTCGTGTGTTTGCGGTATTACCCCTTCGGCGTGTTTTGCATAGTGGTTGTAGGAAAAATATTTTACTGAAACAGTTTCGTTAAACTTTTCTACTAATTTACTGGCAGTAGATTTCGGTTAGGATATAAATTATTGAAGATATTACGTTTCTTGTTGACTTCTACGCATATCACCATATCCTAATATCACTAAAATCTCGATTCGTTCTGTTTCCGATAAACAATCCATTAAAACTTTCAATAAACATCAACAATAATAATTTGTTGAAATATTAGAGTTGTTATTGAGCCATGTAAATGTAATATTTTAACTTCGACGAAGATAATGTAAATGTAGCTACAACTCGGAAATTATGGCATGAAAAATATTCAGTATTCCTTAAGGATTTCAAAAGGTAAAAAGTATTCAGGGTGATTCATTTAAAATAAAAAAGTTCATTAATATTATTAAACCAAATTATATTGTTATTTTGTCGTTAAAACTTTAAAAGTGGTAATTAATTTAAATTTAAAGCCGAAGCATGTTTTTCGAATAAAAATATCATAATTCGCATCTTAATTACATCTCGGTTTTAATTTCAGCTATGTGTGATGAGAAAAGCGCACAATTACAAGCCAATTAAAAATAATTTGAACGCTATAAAGTCTTTTTTAATTTCAAACACTTTGAATTGTTGAATTTAACGGGATTTTATCACAAACTTACCACTATGTTATCCAATAAAAACTTTTTTAATTCATCAACTTTTAAATACTATTTTTACTACCAAAAGTAGATTTTAGAATAAGAAAAAAATCACCTAATTAATAAAAACTTCTTACCTGGGATTGCCAACTGAACTGGAACGATTTATAATAAAATGTCCATAATAAAGGATTACACAAACACATATTACTGACTTTTCCATTCTACGTTAAAGGTCATTGAAATATTGGAACATTATAACACCAGCAGTACATATCATTCAAATATTTTGTTGTATTATCGAGCCAAGTTAAACAATTTTCTTTATCAAATAATATGACGTTTAAGTGATATGAACTCAACTAGAGATAATTTTTAAGGAACAAAATATGGTTACACTAAGAAACGATACTTAAGGCGGTGAACGATGACGTGTTTATCACACAATAAATAATAACCAAAAGTTTAACTCGTGTAACAAAAAAAATTATACAAAGTATAAAGTTATAGACTAGGAGCCAGGTACATTTTCGGTCAATTATTTCTTCTCGAGAGAAACTTCGTAAAATACATCAGGGACTTATACTATGAACACTCGCGACCGTCAGCTGCGACTCCGTGGGTGGGGCGGGCAGTGGCAGCCTCCCACGCATGGAGAAAAAACATTTTTTTTCAGGCATTTCCTCTCATTTGAAAATTTATCAGATTATAGTTTATCTAGTATTTTGAAAGAAAAACAAAGTCAGCTGATCATAACACGGTGGATTATACGTCAGCTGGTTGCTTAAAAAAAATAGATATCAACCATTCTCCTTTATCAAACCTTTTTACCTAGAAAGGTGTAACACTGTTCTCTCCTCAAGAGACAGATCCCGGCTAGAGACTCTCTCAAGATGGATCGACTCCATGTTAGTGTTACACTAGGTATGCCAGAGGGTTGACAGACTATAAAAGCTTAGGGCGCCACTACCTTTTTAGACATCGACGAAAAAATCATTTAAATTCAAGAAAGGAAACTAAGGTGAGAAAGGTAGAAACACCTTGTAGAATTTAATTAAAGTTAAAAATAAGAAAAGTTGCAAACTCACATGAACCCGGACACGATCCCCTACAGCTCTTACAGCCGGGTAGATAAAGAAATTAAAAAAAATTAATTCAAAATATTAACTTTATTCTACCTTGAAGGATGAGTAAGAACGGAAGAATGAGACCTGCACTTTATATGTAAGTACTTAGCTTATTCGAGAAGATGAAGAGATCTGGTAGAAACAGAGGCTAGCGATGCCTTGTTATTAAGCGAAGTTGATGCCAGAGATGTCTTGAAATTCGGAACTAGAGCTGTCTTGAAGCTGAGGTTAGAGATGTCTTGAAAATCGGAACTAGAGATGCCTAGGTGTATCCTAGTGGTTAGATAACAGTATTCTAGCAGGGTAACCTTGCCTGTAACGGTATTTTCCTAGCAGCGTGTGACGGTATCCTAACTTAGCTGTGTAACGGTATGGTAACTTAGCTGTGTAACGGTATGGTAACTTAGCTGTGTAACGGTATCCTAACTTAGCTGCTGTGCTTACCACAGCAAATTAAGGTAAAACTTAAGGTAGAATTGGAGAGACGATAAGGTATGTCTTTACTGTAAGACTGTCGGTAACGGAAAGAAAGGGCGATGGTTTTCAAAATGGAATCGTCCGTTGACATCATATGTCAATTGTCTTAACGGTCAACGAGAGTAGGAGAAATTTAGATCACAGAACTATATTGGGAGTGGTTACTATGACGGCGAGCGGTAATTAGGGAACTTATTTGGTAAAATCGAAACAGGTCGATAGACATGTTACAAAGGTTATGGTATATGATTGTTGTGAATGAATTTCCAGGTAAACATGTTCAATACTTTTGCTAATATTATTAAAATGCCATATTTAGGCACTTTTTGCATTTTATTTAGATTTAAACAGATTATAATACTTTTGTCAATTCCGTATTAATGCACTGTATACATTAAACATTTTTCATAATACCTCCACTCGTTTGAGAAACGCGTCCCGAATTTATATTGAAAGTTGTATAATTATGGACCTACCATTATAACGGTCATTGTTATATTATGGTTAATAAATAAAATAAATAAATATTTCCTCCCAGACGAAAATTTATAACAGGATTGTTAAAATATTCTAGTAAATAATGAAAAAAATCAGCTAGCTGTAAGTCAAGGGAAAAGTCATCAGCTGATAAGATTCAGTAGGTGATAGATGCTGTAGCGTTACACCTTTCAAGGTACCAGCTGACAAACTTTCCACTGATATACAGCAAGCCGACATTAATTTTCATTCTTCGTAGCATATAAACGATCACTAGGTACATTTTTAGTTGAGAAAATCATTGAAAATATAATTATTTTTTTCATGTTCAAGCAGTCAGCTGACTTTGTTTTTTTTTCAAAATACTTGGCAAACTATAATCTGACAAATTTTCAAATGAGAGGAAATGACTGAAAAAAATGTTTTTTCTCCATGCGTGGGAGGATGCCACGCCCGTCCCAGCCACGGAGTCGCAGCTGACGGTCGCGAGTGTTCATAGTATAAGTTCCTGATGCATTTCACGAATTTTCGATTGGGAGAGTCTTGGTAATGAAAATCTGTCACTGGCTCCTGGGCTATTATTTTTATAAATGTAGACTGCCCCGATTTATTTATAATTTACTAATAATACACTGACGCTCTGTATTTTAATTGTAGTTTATTTAATATATTCTTGTGGTTGTTATGGCTGACAACACATTAACACAACCGGTGGTAATGAATGTACTTGTTGCCAAAACCAAGTTACAGCAGTGATAAGAAATTGTATCCATTTCCTATTGAAATTAAAATTATTACATCACAAATTTGAATTTGAATACATATTCGAAAAACAGAAAATGGTCAGGCCTGGTGGCCAAAAGCTTTACAGCGAACAGCCCAAGCAAAGCTCTCTGGTTTACAGAGACAGGCTGGTCTGGCAATTACTGGTGCTATCAGCTCCACACCGTCAGCTGCCATGGAAATCCTTCTGTACCTACCTCCTCTCCATATATTTTTGGAAAGAGAGGCTAGATGGACAAATCAGGCTTATACAGAACGAAGCAGAATGCTAGTGGACACTGAAAGTCACAGTATTCTGGGAATGACCTCTGACATAATGCCTCCAACAGTAAACTACGACCTGCCTTATACCGTCCTAATTCCAAATAGAGATGAATGGGTCCTCCGTAAGGATGAACTATTAAGAGCAGACTGCTGTTGGTACACAGACGGTTCAAAAACACCCTCAGGCTCTGGTGTAGGAGTATATGGGCGCAGACCTAGGACAGAAATCTCAACCTCTCTAGGATCCTATGCAACCGTATTTCAGGCGGAAATTTACGCCGCTGTTTCATGTGTGGAGAGATTGGAGCAAGCCAATCTCATACATAGAACAATCAAAATTTTCTCAGACAGCCAAGCGGCTTTGAAAGCACTTAGCTCTCACCGTGTAACGTCGAAATTGGTTTTAGACTGCCAAAAAAACTCTCCTCAATAGGAGAACTCAATAAAGCATTGCTGGTCTGGATCCCTGGCCATTCTGGCATGGAAGGAAACGAGAAGGCAGACTCTCTTGCAAGGGAGGGTGCCGCACGTGTTTCTATCGGACCAGAACCTACAATTGGCATCGCAATAAGTTTTGCCAAACAAACACTGAATACCTGGACGGCAAGAAGAGCTTTAGACTTCTGGCTTAATTTACCAGGATTGGTTCATTCAAAGGCTTTCATACATCCTTAGAAGAATGTCTCCAAACAAATGTTAGACTATAGCAGGCATGATCTACGTTGTCTAACAGTCACACTGTCATCCGAATCATCATATGCTAAAACTTGGACTGTCGGAAGATCCGACCTGCCGTCTTTGTCTGGAAGATGATGAAACAGCAGAGCATATAATTTGTGCCTGCCCCGCCGCGGCTCGAATCAGATATCTGATGTTTGGCAGGGATTCTCTCTCGCCTTCGGACCTGAAATATTCACTGAATAAACTAATCGGCTTTGTTAAGAAGCTGAATTTGTTTGGTGAAATCTGGATAGGCGTGAGCCACAATAGACTCTTGCGAGTCTTATAGACCCACTCACCATAAACCTAACCTAACCTAACCTACATTGGCTGCTTCTACTTATAGATTTCTTTATCTCGCCGACAAATTGTGAAACGGTGAAAATTAATTATACTCACAACTATACTACGAACAGACGACATACCGACTAAGCACCAAATGCGTCAAGTGCGGAAGACCACACCGTTCCAACTAGTGCACAAAACCGAGAGAGCTATCTGCGCGAGCTACTCAATACCCAGCGAATTACAAAGCCGACAAACCCAAAACAACAGGAAATACACCGAAACCAATCTCAAAAGAAGCGACGCCAGGAATCGGCTACGACCAGCGACAATAATGATTTTCACATGATTTCCCACACACCCACGACGTTGAGGCGATTCTGGGAGGGACTCTTTCTGGTAACTATTCAATTTGTTGCTATAAATTGGAGTCAGTGCATCTATTTATTTTTGTCATAGAAAAAATATTGTGTACAACATAATGGCTATTACATGAAGGTTGTATAAAATACCATAAAACTATTGTTAACGTTTATATTATTTACATTTTCGATAATCCAATAGTTTCTGCTGGTGACATCTAGTGACCGATAGATACATAATTCCATTGCCCAATGAGTTATTTCAACAATCTAATGATAATTCGAATTATAAATCACTCATTCTAATTATTAACACTAGAGGGCGCGTTATTTGTTGCGTCATTCGAAACAGACGCAAGCGCATTAGCTTTTTACTGTTCATTCCGTGCAATTACGGATTTCAAACTGTCATCAATGATTTCAAATTGTGTATTCAATCAGAAAATGAAATTTGACAGTCACAACAGACGGAGTTTAAACGGAATTTCAAATTTAGACTCACTGACTTGCGCATTGTAACTTTCAACTGGTATTTGTGTGCTTACTTTTGAGATTTTATTTTACGAAATATGTTAAATTAATCAGAGTCAGATGTTTTGGAATGGTCTAACACACAAATTGTTATCGTTATCGATATCGTTCTTAGGGATTTGTTACGCAGTCGCCAAGTGTTGGAACAAACCTGCCTACTTACTCGTCTCGCAGGTGTATCGCATTCAATACTATTCGATTTCATGATTGTCACGTAAGTAGAAAACTATAATAGAATCGGTTAATTAGTCTGCTCACCGCAAGATGTCACAACGTTTCGGGCAAATAATACAGCATTATTATGTATAACCAGCGACTGAATGGATTTTAAGTAAAGTAAAATTGGAAACGTTGCATTGTCTTATAAGTAGTTGGAACTGTTTTTTGTTAAATATCTATAGATATAAATGTTATTTCACTCACCTTACACCATGTAGAAGTTACAACAAAATAGGCGTTGACATTTTCTTCGCCGAATTGCTCGGCGATGTAGAGGCCCAATGAACCGTAATTATCATAAATATTTCGTTTAGTAGCGTCATTAAGTATGGAATGGGCTCTGTTTACTTCTTTGAACTTATCGGCAGCTTCCGGATTGTTGGGATTTTTATCTGGATGGTATTTAAGTGCTAAACGCCTGTATGTTTTCTTTATTTCCTCACTTGTCGCCGTTTTTGGTAACGCTAGAACTTCATATAAAGAATCACCTTGAGTTCTGGAACAAATAAAAATTATTGATAGTATAAAAGTATATATTTTGAACCCCAATAACCAATGTATTGTATAGATATTTTAAAAGGGCATGATCTATGAAATTTGTATGTGTATAATAATTTTAAATAATTTTAAAGAATTTTTCGATAAAACAGAGCTATCAGGGGAAAATGATATAAATAGAATGTAGGTGGAAGAAATGATAAAAAATTAATAACCCATAAAATTTTGTAATATTAGATTTGGTAATTTAATTTGGATAAAATATAATTTGAAATAATTACAAATGTTGTATTTAATGTGGAACATGGAAAAATATGAGTAATAATTGGAAGTATTGGTTTTATATATGATTACAGGAAAGTAATATTTCACTTCTTAAATTGTTTAATAAATAAAATGTATAGGTCGTCAGTTTAAAGTACCATACATATTTTTGCTATTATACTCTAATACTGTTCATCTTAATACTGGAATAAAAATAATTATCGTACACACAACTATAGTCTATTTCGGAAAGGTATAGGGTAATAAAATGGGAATTCCGTCCAGTTCGGTTCAATTTCGGTGTCGGCCATAGGCGTAGGTCTTGAAATAGTATTGTTTGTAATATTAAAGTTATGGACCACTTTGAGAAATATGTATTTTGTTTGCTGGCGACGAAAGTACTTAAGAAGTATAAAGCAGTACAGAACAGAGCAGAAGAAGATCTTTTATCTTGATGAGACGTGGATTAATGAAGGTTATATAGTACCAAAAATGTGGCAAGACAAAAATATAACCAGTGCTCGCCAAGCTTTCATTGAAGGCCTGTCAACGGGTATTAAGGTGCCTTCAGGTAAAGGGAAAAGACTAATAATCCTAATAATCGTCCATATTGGAAGCGAAGGGGGTTTTTTAAAAGAAGGTTTGCTAACCTTTCAGTCGTGCCATACGGGAGATTACCACGAGGACATGGATTCGGATGTTTTTGAAGACTATTTTGGTGAAATGATAAAATATCTTCCGGCTGATTCAGTAGTAGTTATGGATAATGCAAGTTATCATTATCGACGCATAGAGAAGACTCCAACTTCATCTTGGAGAAAATTATTGACTGGTTAACCACCAAAAGTATTGAATTTGAAGATAATTTGATAAAAAAAGAACTATTAGCTATAGCAAATTTACACAAACATCGTTTTATGAAATACGCCGTGGAAGATATAGCAGAAAAACATAGTGTAACTGTGCTGCGCACACCGCCATATCATTGCAAACTAAATCCTATAGAACTTATGTGGGTACAAGTGAAAGGATTTGTGGCAAGACACAAAACGACATTCAAAATGAAAGACGTTAAGCTACTGTTTCATCAAGCCATTAAGGAGGTGACACCAGAGAACTGGCGAAAAGCAGTCCAGCATGTCATTAAAGAAGAGGAGAAAATGTGGGATCTTGACTACTTGATCGATCGGACCATCGACCCGTTAATTATAACGTCAAGAGGAGATGACAGTTCCTCAGATGACGAAGAATATTATGATTTTTAATAATTTAATTTCTGTATAATGTATTTTTTGTATAATGTTCAATAAAAAATAAGTGTACCTAATACTATGTAGGTACATAATGCCTAATTTTTATTCTGTTAAAATAAAATTCTTTCCTTTTCACGAGTATCCTACCTTTGGCACACTATTTTCAGTGTTTGTGAATAGATAACAATAGGCTACACCCATATTTTGACCCCAACCCGGGTGGTACTACCTGCACTTGATAAAAAGAAATAATTTTACAATGAAATCAATGCCAAACTATGAAAGTGGCTTAAATATTCGTTGGGTCACTCTGTGCTCCCTTTGCATACCTAATAAGGTTTTATTACCCTATACATTTCGGAAATAAACATATTTTTTATGTTAACTGCTATTATACTCTAATGCTGTTCATCTTAATACTGAAATAAAAATAATTATCGTACACACAACTACATTAGTTAACCACTAAAATGAGATTATCTCTAAAACCGTTAATTAGCACTAATTCAGACAGCAAAAAAGTTTAGTATACATTTATGCCGCTTACGTGACGCCCTGTACATCGAAATAGGTATAGTTTGTCTCAAAGTATATCGTCTTAGCTTTAGCCGGAAATCATCTAAATACTACCATTAATGACCTTCTTAAAATAATTTTACCTGAAATAAAACCCAGTCGACTGACAAGGCAAGGGCGGGCCATCAGGTGTAAATGAGTTTTGTATCGGGTGTATGATGGCTGCATTGAATTCATTTGGCAGTATTAAATATTCCGTATTAGCGTGCGTTTTCAAAGAGCTTTCTATACGAGTATTATAAGTTAATTTTTTTCGCAATGTTGCGTCGAAAACACTTGTCATTAGATGCAAAGCAAATTGTGAAAAATGTGTATGATTGTTTTGTAAGTAGAGGTGTTAAAATCATATGCTATTAAAAAACAATATGCATGTGACAGTTTAGATACTGTGCTACGTCTTACTCCATACCATTGTATATTCAGCCCCATACAGCATTTGTAGCATCTAGTAAAATCAAAGTTGGGAGTTTGGGTTCCAGTGTTATAGAATTAATTAAAAATGTAGTTAATAATATAGGGCTGGGTTGGAAAAATTCTGTGCAGCACGTTATAAAAATTGAAGATTCATAACATTCACATTCAAAATAATATTAAACCTAACCAATAAAGTTGGATATTGTTTTTTTTACCTGTTTATTTAATAATCTCTCAATTTAGGACGAAAAAGAAAAAAAGTTTAGAGAAATAGTCTTCACATATTAAATCAAAAACAAAGGATGTATGATAAAAATACAGAAAGATATATATAGGTATTGAATAGATGAGGCTTTTACTTGATGAAGATTCTTGTGAATTTGATTCTTTTTAAAATAATTTTAATTAGTCCGCCACTGGCGATCTCTTCTACAGCAGCTATTGGCAATAATATGATTTATTGCAATTGGCCCATTAATTCTATTGACAAAAAACCACCTCGGATTTGCAGTTATTCACTTAATTACGGTTTCCTGTAAAAATTGTCATATTCTAATTCAATTAATTTAACACGCTTTATTAAAATATGACAATGTTCACAGGTAACCGTAATTAGGTAAATAAAACTCGACCTGTTTCTGTATTTTTTCAAAAAAAAAATCTTCAAGATATTCAATCTGTTTCATTTTCGGTGCCACACCCCGTATTTATCAAGGTCCTTCATTTAAAGCTGTTTTGTTGTACCTTATCTGAATTTTTAAAATTGATGATTCAGTTGAAAAATGGAAACATGAACCCGTGGAGCGAGATAATGACAGCAGATAGAATCTGCACAAAAAGATAAAGGGGAAGAAAAAAGACAACAATAGTAGGAAAAGGGAGAACAGGAATTAGTTAAACATAAAAAACTAGTTTTAATAGTAATTTTAAGCGCGAATAACCATTTTTCTTAATATGTCCCTCAAGCTGTTGGGCTACGTACAGCACGTGCCGAAGAAATGGACGTACACTCGAAAAAACACAACTCTTCTTTGGCAGTCGAGTAAAAAAAATCGTAAATAATGTAAATCAATAAAGTGAAACACTATCAGTACTACTAGGTACTTAATTTTTATTGTGAAACTGATGATTTCAATTTCAAAAAATGTTTTATTTCATTTATATGGATGAGTGATATGTGTGTATTAAAACGTGCGAGTAATGACTCATGATTTTGAGTGTAGGTATATCACAAGGTATATCTGAGGTAGTAAAGGTGATAAGTAATATGCAGGGGCGCACCAAGCCTGTGTGCAAAATATAATTTTATGCCCCTTACCCCCTTTTTAGTAAAAATGTATACATGGGTTGGCTGTTTACGACTATGAATACGTGAAATTGAAAGTTACTGGATGAAATAACATCGCAATGTGTGTTTTTGATCGTTTTAGACTGTACTCAGTGTTCTTGTGTGTTTTTGTCCTTACTTGAGTGAAATCGGATGTAAAATGGTCCAATTGCTCGATAACTTCCGTTCTTAGGTATATTTGAGTGGTTTTATGCATTATTTAATCAACTTGTGTGCTTTTTAGTGGAATTGAGGGTACACATAAATAAAATTAAAATACGTGCCAATACCTATATTTAAATTTGATACTGATACAACAGATCTGGGAATTGAAATAATCGCTATTACTTACTTATCTAATTTTGTAATGAAATATGTGTTAATTTATATACCGTATACTGTATAATCTTAATAATCCATAATTTAAAATAATCGTTATCAATTGATGTTTGCAATTTTGCAAATAAAAGAAATGAGAATATTTCCGAAAGCTTAGATAAAAAAAATTGTTGATTTTAATCAGCATGATACCTGACAACTTATCCCTCATCCCCATAACGTTTAGAAGATCTTGACCGGTGTTTCCGATGTCCGTCCGGCGGTCAGGGTAAAACGCAGGTACGTCCGAGGTCCGTCCCGCGGTTAAAAGGGTCAAGACGTTTGTCCGAAGTCCGTCCCGTGGATCCGTATGATACTTTATATTGCAGATATTATATATTATATATACATATAAGATATAATATGTAGTAGGGTAGGGTAGGGTCTGTGGAAGGGTGTCGATAATACACGAATCATACTAATTATTCTAGGAATAATATTCTACCCTGCCCATTCTACCTGTGTCGGGGATTAAAAACCCTTTTCCTAAACCCTCAATTTTCTGACCGCAGGACGGACATCGGTATTGCCCATCTTGACAAGTCTTATACATACGGATTAACGAGGAAAGTAAAAAAAGCAAAATGCAATAACAATAATGACAACAATAAAAATGTAACAAAATAGAAAAAAAGGACAAAATAACATTGAAATCTCTCTTTTCTTGCCTTTTTTCGGCAAAATATTTAATCCACTCTAAAGGAATAGAATCCACAAGGTCACTTTATGCGCGGCATGAGAAAGAAGAGGTTGGTGGTATGTTTTCGTTTTTTAATTATTCCTGGTAGTCGGTCAATACCTACTTTTAATAGTTAAAAAGAAGCAGATTTTTAATAGTTTACCTTTTTTTCCATTTATGTTCATTTCAAAAACAACGACGTACGTTTCTGCGTATAAGTTTTAATAGATTTTTGTTTTAAATTATTTTATCTCAGTATTTTAATAGTTAACATATTACTCATTGTAGACAAACAACTTGAAAATGGCAATACGTCGAAACGTACACGTCGTTATTTTTGAAATAAAAATAAATGGAAAAGAAAGTAAACAATACAAAATCTGTTTCTTCTTAACTGTTAAAACTATTCATCGATTACCAGGAAGTTAAATAATACGGTCAGGAAACACAACATTTTTTTATAGGAAAACTCATGTTCGAATGAGCCATATCCATGACCCAGACAATGTTGGACTCTTCCCAAGGGATGCCTACCAACCAAACCCACCTCAAAACTCACCGTTGCTCCCTCTTCGGAATCACTACCCTAGCACACTTCGAGGCGGGAGGCGGTCCCTCGTACACTCTCTGTCATTTTCTCCCTTCTATCACTCCCATATCAATTCTATATTTCCCCCTAATAATTCTCTCCACTACGCCGCTTACCTCCATCCATTACTCCTCTCCACTCAACATTATCTCCACCATGTTCTCCCAAGTTTCTTCTCTAATTTCTTCAGCACCTTCTCGTTCTTCCAGCATCTAAACACATGCCCCACATCATTCTCAACTTCCCACCTTTCGCACACTCCAGTCCCTCTTTTCCTAATCTTGTGGAGGTACCCTACTCTCAACCCATGCACAGTGAGCACCTATGTCAAGAAGTAGTTCACCTCCCCAAATTTCCGGTCCATCCGATCTCTCCTACTCCTTTTAGCGCACCTCCCATCTTCTCTCCATTTCCTCTTCCATTCATTTCCTCTATAGGTCGCACCCTTCCAGCGGAAATATGGGGTAGAATTAGGTAATCTCTATCGAGGGTAATTTTCAATGTCCACAGTAGCGTCGATTATCCAGTTCGGACCTTGTGGAATAGCCTCATTCTACTTTTTTTTCACATTAAACTCGATGATGGAAACGGCTTCCATTCAAAATAATGAAGAATGAAGCCTACGTGTGCCATGTCTATATATTTTTATCAACCATATACCCAAGAAAAAAAATCAAGTAAAAATAATATTATCTTTACATTTACATTTCTCCAATACAATGCTTGCTCTTACACCTTCCTCTGTTTTTGAACCATCTATGTAGCAGGTCATTTCTGCTTTCATTGGAGGTCCTCCCTTTGGGAATCATCTCCTATTTGTATAAATCGTTATACACACATTTTTAAGAGCTTTCCAATGGTATATAACATGTAGGGATTTGCTATTTTAAATTTTTATAGGTAAATAGGGGTCATCTTCCCTTAAAACCCATGTAAAATAGTATATTACGTAACAAGAGTTGTAAGTTGTAGAAAAATTTGTTTTTCTACGCCCAAAAATCGCGCTGTAGACATTCCTTGTAAGTGACATTTAACAATAACATGCACGTAATGAAAATCTCATAACATACACGTGCGTTTAGATAAGAAAACTTAAATTTCTTTGTTGAATCTAATTTTTATTTACGTACTACTTTATTTGGTTTATTTACATACTTTTAATCAATTGCATTAGTGAAATACATTTTAGATTAAAAGAGTGATGCCCCTAAATTTCGGCAACACATTATACAATTTCAAAAAACAATAATTCGCTTTTCCTTGATATGGAAATAAACGTCATCTCATTTATGCTGTCAAATTTTGTAACAAATTATAGTATCCGAACATTTTCTCAACTCTACCTACGAATATGTCTGTTAGTAGTGAAAAAGATGAAATTTTGAGCACTCAGAAGAAAATAGATGGGCGTAGAAAAAGTATAGTACGTTACACGAGTTGTAATCCCATTACGCACTTGCCGCTGGGTTACTTACAACTCTTGTTCCGTAATATACTATTATATCATCATTTTGTTCGTGAGATGTGTAAAGCCGCGTACAGACCGGATTTCCAACGTAGACCAACGCCAACGGCACATGTGCTATCGTTGGCGTTGCCAGTGGAAAGCATTGGGAAGGATTTGAGAACATCGTCCATACCGAATTTTTAGTATTGCATTGGAGACCGTTGGTCGCGGTTCGGTGGTTTTTAAAAATTTTGGGATGTCATCGAGTGAAAGTGATGATGATGATTTATTGTGTGCAAGTGCAGGATTTCTCGTTTTACATAAGTTACTCAACAAAAAAGTAAGAAACGAAAGCGCAGAAGCTGGTGGATGACAACACCGTATAAAAACAGAAGTTCCTACAGCGCGAGTAATTGATTGGATGAAGACTGGTCATTTAAGGAACTTCTGCCGAATGACCCCAGATATTTTTGATGAACTGCTTAATTTCGTGGCTCCAAAAATTGAAAAATCAATTTCAAACACATATCTTCGGTCCACTCCATATCAAAATATTAATAATAAAAGCGTACGCACTGAACAAATGTTTTCCAACGACTGAAATCAGAAAATAATCTCCAAATCGCGTCCAAACCAAATTCGACACAAACAAGCATCTCTTTGATGTTACCGCTCGACTACCGAACGCTAGCCAAGGCAAACGTTCCCGTTGGGAAGGGTTGGCTTCGATTGGTTGCCGCCGTACACACCAAAACCAACGCGTTCCAACATAATTCACACGTCGTTACCGTAATATTATCAAAACTCGTAACTCCAATTTTGGTCAAAAATGAGAAACTACCTATGACGGAGACAACCATGTAACTCCACATTACTTTATTTTAATAATATGGAAAGAAGAGAAAATCTCTTAACTCCATATACAACCGCGTGCCCTAGAATACCTCGTAACTCCATGATCTCTAACCTAAAAATTTTAAAAGACAAAATGTATTATAATATTTGATTTGATAGAAGCTTTAATAGTGTATTCATTGTGCTTTACGTTAAATAATAAAAAAAGAGAGGTAAGTCACTGGTATTACTTTTATTCAATAGCGTTAACAAATCGTAAATAAACTTTCAGAATGACTCGCGCTCAAAAAATTTTGGAAATGGCACTCCAACATGAATTAATTTTTGAAAATTCTGTTACTGGGACCAGTACTGTAAATACTGATGGTGACATACCGTTATATACCATTGTAAAAAATGATTCCTTCCTACTGAAAATACACTCTCTGATTCGGACACTGCGCCTTTGTTAAATAATGTACAACGCCCTGATGCAACAATAGAGAGTGAAGATCCAAATCATGAAAATGCATCTACCAACATTGGAAACAAAAGTGAAACTGAAGAGGAACCTTTAAAAAAAGAAGACATGTGAAACGGAATAATTGGAAAAGAAAGGAAAATTTAAAAAATCGTGAATCCGGAAAGGAGTATAATGGAAAAAAACTGGTAGACACTGGATGGAAGTACGATGTTTCAAAAGAAAAGCGAAATATGAAAATAAGATGTAAAAATTCTGAAAAAAATAACGGGAAAAACAAGAGAAAAAACTTTAAAATGTTATCTATTCACAGGAGACAATAGAAAAAAAATATTTAATGACTTCTGGCAATTGTATTGGAAGGAAAAACATTTATTTATTCAGCTGCATGTAAAGGTGTCCAGTACTAAAAGACAAAGAGAGAGAAAAAATGAAAACTAATCAAGGAGAGCCAACTCATTTATCTACTATTCACAAAAAGATAATGAGAAGATCAAGGTGTGCAAAAAAATGTGTTTGAACACTATGGATATAGGGGAATGGACGGTACGCTCGTGGAAAGTCATGGAAAAAGAAAAGGCTGCTCATGAAGAAGAGCACGTTACTGGGCAGGAACATAAAGGAGCAAGCCAGAAAAATAGAAGGACTTCAAGAGAAGAGAGATCAGCTATTTTGAAAGAGACCAGGTAAGAAGGTGGGATCCAGTAGTAACAGATATTCGTGCGTTGAAGTATAATCCAAGTGGTATACCATTGATTTTAAACTAAGGCATTCTGAAGAATGGAAGGAGCTTCCGATACGAATAAATAGAAAAACTACTACTACGAGTGAGAACATTCCACCATTATATGATTCTAGGTTGAAAATTGAAACCGAAAAATATAACCATTTGCAACAAATAAAAAAAATTCTTGACACTGATTACCACGGGTTTTACGATTCCTTACCTCACGAGTAATTTGGCAAATTTTTTTTTGTAAATTTATAAAAAAAAGCGTTTAATTTTTTGTAATAACTAGTTAGTTTTGTATTTTTGTATAAAATAAAATAAATAAGTAAAGTTTTCAATGTTTTAAACTTAAACACTGAACTAGCTTGAAAAATAAAACCTCGTATCTCCTATATTTATTTAGCTTTAATTCCAGAAAAACTCGTATCTCCCGAAAAATTATTAAAATTAAATATAAAAATTACTTACTTTTATAGTAATTAATGTACTTTAAAAAACTACAAAAAAATTCAAATGATAGCGACTTATCTGAATTTTTATGGAATGTTTTTTGTGTTTCCTGTAAATTTTGTGATTTTGGAGTTACGAGGTTTGATAATTAGGGTGACGATGTGCCGTTGGCTAGCGTTGGAAATCCGGTCTGTACGCGGCTTAAGATTTTTTTACAGGAGACTATTACACAATGCAGAAAAAATATTTTTTAAAGATAATACCGTAGAGTGGACTTCAATTTTCTGCCGCCAGGGGAAGTATTGCCAATAATAAGCATAATTTTATAAACAATAACCGATACAATACCTGATCGTGTTTTGGTTAATTAAATAATATTGTATACATTAATTACCTTTTTGGTTGCTATTATATCTTGTCTGCGAATTAATAAGCAAACAAACTCTTAAACGGAATAATAATATGCTTTTTGTAAAACAAACATTACATCTAACTGCTATTGTTATTGAGGAATAACAAATGCAAACATATTAATTGTGCCAACAATGGACACAATAGTTGAAGAAAATTACAATCAACTATTTATTTGAAACTATTTGATAAATTTTTAACACATTTTAATAATGACCAAATAACATTTCTTCTTCCTTGTCTGATCATTGTCAGTTATAGAAATAGGAAGCATTGGTGGTGGTAAGGGGACCAAAAATCGCGTCGTTAATACCTTAGCTCAGCCCTGTAGAAAGTAACATTTTTCTAAAATTAAAAACTCGCCGATAAGATAAATTCGTTGATACTTTTATCTCCGTATCTTGATCCAGCCTAATTAAATAATTATATTTATATTTTGGATCTAAGAAAAACGGTGCTTATCCTTATGTTCGAAATAATATACCGTTGGAAAAAAAAACAAAAGCAATAGATGGAGCTGGGATAGGAGTTTACGGGCCAAGAACCAAACTCTCTGAAAGCTTGGGAAAAGCCCCAACGCCATAAGAAAGTGTGCCCAGTTCAATATTGACAAAGGATATAGAAGGCAAAAGATTATCATCATGTCGGATGGTCAAACAGCTATTAAAGCACTGAGCTCTTGTGTAATCAGTTCCAAAATGGTGAGGGAATGTTTAGGCCAACTTAATGAACTAGGCGAGAACAATATAGTAACCTTACTGTGAATTCTAAGACACACTGGAATAGGAGGAAATGAAATAGCAGATGGACTAGCAAAGAGGGGGACTGAAAGAGCCTTTTGGGGGCCGGCCGGGACCCTTTTGCGGTATCAGTTACAATGTAATATTGGAAGAAATAGTCAAAGCCGAAGAAAAGAGAAGATGTGACCATTGGAAAGATCTAGTAGGGCTTAGATAATCAAAGATTCTGATGGGTGGCCACAACCCGGTGAGATCAAAGGAATGCATAAATCAAAGTGAAACTGCACTAAGAGTTTTAACATGGATCCTAAAGGGACATTGCCGCCTGAACGGGCACCTAAAAAAGCTCAAAATAGTGGAGGAAGAAGAATGTAGATTATGTGGCATGAAAGAAGAAAGCTCCATCCACATAATTGCGAATTGCACAGCAATTCAGAATCGTATGGCACAGCACCTAGGAGATTATAGAAGAGGGATATTTACCTAAGTTGAAGCCTGCAGATATCCTAAAATTCCTCACAGGGAAATAGGACTAAAGGAGCTACTAGTCTCCGAGACGTTCCTCGGGAACTAAGTAAGTAAGGGGACACAATAGATCTTTTAGGTCTCAGTGAATGTCTCCCTATCATACATACAAACGAGGATGTATTGATATCTAGTTAGCCTAGACCAGTTCCATGCATAAACAAAATATTGCGTTACCTTAGCAACGAATAATAACTCATTAGAAGTGTCAGTGTGAACTTTGACATCAAAAAAGTAAACCAGAGTTACGCAATAAATTAAAAGAAAAAAGATGTCTACCGAAATTGTGAAAATCGAAAAATTGGAGTATCGAGCCATCATCAAGTACCTGTATTTAAAAGGGTTAAGAGGTGAGCAGATTTACGAAGATATGCTTAATACCCTTAGTGATCAATGTCCTTCGTATTTTCCATTGAAGATAATGACCGATCGGGAAGGCTATGATTTTATCAGACCGTCGAATTGGGCTAAAACGGATATCTGAAGCACTGAATATTTCATACGAACGCGTTCATCATATAGTTCACGTCAATTTGGACATGAGAAAAATTGCTGCAAAATGGATCCCCAAATGTTTGAATGTTGACTAAAAGCGTGCAAGGGTAGAAGCATCGCGTTCGATCTGTGCTCGATTTGAAAACGATGTAGACTTCTTAAACCCAATTGTTACTATGGATGAGACTTGGGTACATTTCTACATTTCAGAAACAAAGCAACAATCGATGGAATGGCGATACTCTGGTTCTCCAAGACCTAAGAAGTTTCGTGTCCAAAAATATGCTGGAAAAGTTCTTTCTTCAGTTTTTTGGGATTGCCATGGAGTAATCATGATTGATTTTTTGGATAAGGGTAGAACAATAACTGGAGCTTACTATTCGACATTACTGACCACTCTACGGAAACAAATTAAAGAGAAAAGACGCGGAAAGCTATCCAAAGGTGTTTTGTTTTTGCAGGACAACGCCCCTGCACACAAATTTCATGTTGCCATGCAAAAAATTCGTGATTTAGGGTTTGAATTACTAGAACACCCCCCTTATTCACCAGATTTGGCTCCGTCCGACTATCATCTCTTTCCTCAACTGAAAAAAAGTTTAAAAGGTCGTAAATTTTCTTCCAACGAGGTGGTAATAAAAGCTGTGGAGGTCTGGTTTCCAGAGCAAGAAGAAACTTTTTTTTGAAAGGTCTAGAGACGTTGCAGGTTCGCTGTAATAAACGTATCCAATTAAGAGGAGAATATGTTGAGTAATAAAATAATTTGACATTGAAATTTTGTTTGGTTCTATAGTAGGCTAAGAATTTTTCAATATATCCTCGTACAACTGCAAAAAACCCCAATATTATCACTAATGCCATAAAATATCCCAAATTTACCATATTTTAAAGCAGTCGCTGATAACCCTTTTCAAAATTTATAAACTTATAAATATTAAGTAGGTATAACTTTCGTAACCTTAGTTTTAGTTTTATTTAGTTATCCAAACAGTTAATGTATGTTAATGTTTGGTTTATCGTAGTGATATTTTTGTTGTATGACAATGTGGTGTCCATTGGTACCAATTAATAAACGGCACGTAAAGGATTGGGTTGTCGTTAATTTATAGTCTAAGATCAAGCTGCAAAAATGGTACATGAGGTGCCAATCAAAATGTAGCCGCTAATATTTTTAATTAAAATATTATTAATTTAGTGTTCCTTTTTGAGCCTCCCTAGTCCTATCAGTCAGTCCACAACATGATTTCATATTAGAGGGGACAGGACTCCTACTTGAGAACACCCCCTTGAAACCCCCTGGGTTTATAATATTTCACCCATCAAGGTTAAAAAGATAACTCGGGCATGCAGTCTATCCATCTGCAGCTTGTTTCGTCAATTTGTTTTTGACGAATTGCCCTCGTGATTACTTTGTGACAGGTGTTGTCAAAGGCTATATCAAGGAAGGCTGCTAATAATACTTCCTCATTTTCGAGAGCATACTCTACCCCTTGTACTAGGTGATGGAGTACTGTCTCTGTGGATACTCCCGGTCTGTAGGTATGCATATTGATCCAGGTCGATCGGTCTTTCTACCAATGACCCTCCTCTAATGTGCATGTCTACCAGTTTTTCCAATGTCTTCAGTATAAATGACATCAGATTTATGGGTCTAAGGGACTTTGCTATATTGTCACCTGTTTTTCCACGTTTAGGAATAAATACCACTTAAAAAAATGTTGCTGTTTAGTTGACAAGTTTAGCTACTTACGCAAGCGCAATAGCTGGCAATCACCATCGTAGTCTGACAACCGATCTAGCCAGCTAACTTTAACCTATAAAAAAAGGAAGGATCGATTTTCATTCTCCCCCCTCGAGGGGAGCGGGCCGCTATATGCTTTCCGGATCCTCTTCAGCCAACATTGGAAGGACATACGAAGGAGGTTTGGTAGGGGTAGGTTTGGTTGGGTTATTATTTCACGTACTGTTTTTATTTTTGACGATACGCATTAAGCGTAAATTTTTAAACATCCAGTACAACAACAATAAGTGTGTACTGTTGGTCCTAAGCCCAAAAAAATGTGAAGGAAAATAAAAGACAAATTAAACAAATAGTAGGTACATGGGACCCAATTTCGAAATCGCATTTTCGCTGGTGTGACCACACTTCGAATTTAATCCGTTACAGGTAGTCCCTTCCGCAGGTAGCGGGACCGAATTCCGGTGCGTCCGTTTTATATATCCCTTCTGCAATATATTCGAAAAACTATTGGATCCAAATCAGCGAAATTGTCTAAAAAACGGATAATTATCCTCGCATTGACAACACTGATACATACACTAAAACTGATGTATGTTGAGGAAACCACTCGGTCATATTATTTCGATTATGTTAACAATTACTAATGAACAATCGTTAACATTAGCACCTGATTGGCTCGTTGCGATGACCTTTCTTTTAGTTGGCATATTTTCCGGGTCTCATGTTTGCTTCTATTAACTTGTACATTATTATGCTAACGAATACTTTTATTTGTTATCTATCTAATATGATAAAAGTATTTCATAAGTGATATAGCCTGACTCTAGTATTTCATTAATGACCTACGGGAATTTCCTGTTTATCTTTAAGTATTATATTTTAGTATCTTAATGGTGAGATTACGTGGTATAATTTCACCGGATTCAATTGAATTCCAATTACTAATAAATAAAAATATTGTTTTTAAATATTTTTTAGTTTGATTCTTTTTTTGAATCCTACCCCGTAACCGTTTGCTTTTTAAAGATTATCACACAATAAGGCTTAAGCGAGGGGTCAACCGCTGATGGTATTTTGGTGTACACTAGTATGGTATTTTTGGAAATATTTTGGTATTTTTTTAAAAAACTTGTTATTATTTGGAAATATTTGGTATTATTGGTATTTTTATAGGAATTTTGTGGTATTATCGTAAATTTTTTAGGATAGTTATTTAATATGCGCGTGCGCACTAAAATCTATAATTAAAAAGGACACTTGCATTGAAATTAACGGACATGTTGCTATAATTAACCAGAATAGTTATTTCAGACAGATGAAAACCGCAATGTTAACTTTTTTATACCTTGGCTTTTTAGCAGCCAACCCTGCGTGTTTTTATTTAGAGCTGCTAGACTAATATAAATTTTTCTATTATAGATTTCATATCACGCATTAATAGGATTTCTTATGTACTTACTTAAATAGTGTCCTAACTGACGGCAAAGAAACATTTGTGTTTCACATGGAAACAAAAAAGGCATAACAAAAGTTATTGGTGTCAAAGGGAGAGCTTGAGGAAGAACTGCTAAATTTTGACCTTGTTTTTATTATTGAAAATGCCATAAATGACGCTTATAGGGGACTCAGCTTCGTTAGGAATAATATGCAGTAAAGAAGCTGCATACACACTAGATATCAAACTTCCAGCTGAAAATCCGCCTTAGACAATAAGCAATTTTCAAGATGAGCTAGACGATATGTTTGAAGCTGATTAGGCAAAGGTACTACCGAGCGTTTCGATGTTTCTAACAATGACACATTGATCCATTCTGAAGACTCTGTGGATATAATGCTGTATATATATTTGGTAATAATTAGGGATGTACCGGATCGAGTATTTAGCCGGTCCGGCCGAAACCGGAATTCAAGCGGGCAGCCGGACCGGACCGTCGGAATTCCGGCCATCCGGATTTATATGGAAATATTTCAAATTGACAGGTTCTATTATTTACTATTTTGGCTTCAAAATGTTCCATGTAAATATTCGATAGAATTGGTGAGAGGCAAGAGCCCATGACAAGACCAAAATTCTGTTCATAAAAATCATTATTGAATTGAAAATATGTTTTTGTTATACATAATTTTAATAATTCTATTATTGCTGTTACACTCAATTTGGTCCTTTCTATAAGGGTCTGATCAATTTCTAATTTTGATTTGACAAGTTCTATTGTTTTCTGTACCGGTACATTTGTGAAGAGACTAACTACATCAAAACTGACCAAATAATAGCTTTTGTTGAACTTTAAATCTGATAATTTTTCTAAAAAATGATTGCTATTTTTGATGTATGAATCTGACTGTCCTGCGAGGGGTTCAATGAAGAAAAAAAAAACATTATTAATAAGACAAAAAAGAATAAGCAATGCCACAAGGAACTTACAGAAGACAATATTTATTTATCTGATGTCAAACACAATTGCCACTAGAATTGAATATAATTTAAATAATAATGAGCGATTCTGATACTGGTAGTTTACCTTCTGATTGGGAAAAAATGATGCGAAATATCATGGACTCCCTTTTGCCGAAAAAAATCACAGAGTGTGTATGAAATAGCGTTTAATCGGTACGAAGAATGGTGTTCTACTAAGAAAATCAAGAATATCACTCATTAAAAAGTATTGTTGTCTCACTTAGAATGCTTTTCTAAGGTAAGAAAACGGTCTTCTCTCTGGTCGTATTATTCGAAGATAAGAAGGAAAAACGTCGATATTAGTAAGTACCTACTGCTGGTTGCATTATTACTAAAACGTAAATCAGAAGGCTGCAGAGCTAAACAATCCAAAATTTTTACTAAACAAAATCTCAAAGTTTTTAACGGATGCATCATATGATACATATTTATTTTTAAAAGTTGCTATGATAATTACACTAAATATAGCATGAAGAAGAGAGGAACTGACCGATATGCTTGTGGATAATGTGATAGATGAAGGATCCGTTTTTAGAATTACTTTACCAAATACAAAAACAAATAATTTTTTGTAACATCGGGGAATATCCCAGGATTGAATATGGTAGAACTTGTCAGACAATTTGTGAAAATACGACCTCGCAACACAAACCATTGACGTTTTTCGTCACTTATAAAAATAAGATATGCATGAAACAACCCGTTGGAATTCTCACCTTTGGTAAAATGCCAAAAGTTATTGCCACTTTTTTGAATTCACCTCACCCTGTAGAATATACTGGACATTATTTTCGGTGATCTGTGTACCGTGAAACGCCAAGGCGAATGGAAAAGCAATACTTTTACATCAAAAATTCGAAATTGGAAGAGAAACAAATTTTTCGCCATTTTTGGTGACAACAACCAAACAGGATTGACAGTTTCACAAAAAGCATCAACCACTGATGTAAAAACTCTACATTCCATTTGAATTAATATTGAAAATTGTAGTAGGTAATTGCTCTTTTACGATTTAGGTATAATAAACAGTTTTGTACATAGTTATGCATTCTGAATAAACTTTTTTGATCTCACCATCACATGCTTTTCATCTAGAATTTCAATATTGTACTTGGGTAGTACATAAATGAATACTAAATTAATATCACTTTGGTGTAATTTACAAATATAAATGTCAAAGAATAAATACCTTCATAAGTATTCTAACAAAATTTATACAGTGGACAAGTTGTAAGAAAAAACTTTAAACTAGATTATCTTATTGTATGTTCATAGGTTTCAATGAATCAATAATGTAAAGTCTCTTGTACGAATATCAGACAAATTAGCTCTGCCAGTTACTAAAAGTTTTTCTAATGTAATATTACACTTTTGAACCATTTAATCCAGATTTTATATAGGGAAGTGGAGGTATAAATGTTTTCCTAATCTATTAGTGATATCTAACCATAAAACTGATAATTTCAGATTAAAATAAATATCAGTTTTTATGTTATACCTTGTAATAAGCTGAATTATTTTTAAGAAATTGTCTCATTCCTACAACAGCGACTTTTTTCTTTACTTCTACAGTCTACAAGTCAATATATGTTTTACAATAGCTGAATTAGAATCCAAGTGATTAACATTCTGGAATTTTTCTGATTTTGTCTGACTAAATGTCTGGTCAGAATTTTTAAAAAATAATAAAAACGCTGTCTCATTTGACATTTGAATATTTAGCTGAATTTGGGACATCGAGATCATTTTATTTATTTTTAATATAATAGTATTGTCCACCTACTTCTTCAGCTCAGACAAAGACTCCTACTTTAGTCTATAACAGCTGTGGAATATCCAAGTGAAATCCGAAAATTCCTCCAATTAATATGACTAAAGAAAACACTAGTTTCCAATGGTTTCCTCAAGAACTGAGTAGAAGGGGACACAATAGGTCTTTTAATCACTCCAGTATATTTACATACAAGTCTCAGTGCATGTTCACACAAGTGATTCAACATCATCAGCAAAATAACTGTTCTTAATAAATAATTGCTACTGAACCTAACAAACTAAATGAAAATAAATACAAATTTACCATTTATTTTAATTCTAATTAATCAAGCAAGGTACTTTTAGATAACCGCTCTTTGCCTTCTACGTACGTTACTAAAGAAAGTGCTTTTGTCAAGTAAGATTATCTGGTATTTATCAACTTCCTTGATCGATAATTGAAGTAGGTACTGAGGAGTTTCATTGTGATTGGGTTTTTTGCTAATAATAGTATTGCAATGCCCTGCCCTGATATTTAGGAAAGCTGAATCCAGATTTAGGTCAAATGTAAAGTAGGTACCTACCTACTTTTGGAATTTTGTGAATAGCAAATGCAACGATAACTACCTACTTTGTGATTCTGTTAGCGTTTGTTCCAGTTGTTCTATTAATCAAATCTCAAACAACCGAGCAAACAACCAATTCTAAATGTCTCTTATTTATGATGATTTAAAAATGTACAGTGGGTATTGCTGATTCCATATTTGATTGTGATATAATGCATATTGATGGTGTAATTAAAACCAAATGACCATTAATGTTAGTCAATCTATTTAGTTTCTATTGAAAATTTAATAACCTTTCATCTACCTACAACTCAAATGGGGAACCACTTAAGGCAGTAAGTATCTAATGTAAGGGATCTAAGTGTTTAACTAGATTCTAAATTAAGTATTGCAAACCATTTTGAGTAGGTATGTAAACAACTAGGCTCTTAAAATGTTTGTAAGAAATTAAATCTATCATACTTGTTTATATTGTTTTAGTTCAATCTGTGCTTGAGTACCTACTGCTTGGGTGTTTGGTTCATAGATAACATACTTGGTTCTTGACTTGGTTTGGTTACTCAATTTTGAAAGGGTAAATTAGTTATTCAAGTCTCAAATTATTCAGCAATTACTGCTATTCCAAAGTTAATCTTTCTAAATAGTCTCTTAACAAAGATATGCTGATGCTATGTTTTATCTAACAGATGTTTATGTTTCTTCTATTTCACTAGAATCTCTCAAAATTTTGCTATTAAATTCCACAGATGCAATTTCAGAAAACCAAGCAGAAAACATTTCTTCTCAGAGCTGAATACTTTTATTATTTTATTCTTCATTTTATTTATTATTTATATTGTCTGTATCACTGCTTTCTAAATTATCATTCTACTGTTTTAACACTTAAGTGGTAGATGTTTTTTTAGTTTATTGTGGGCGGTGAAGTAGAACCTACAATCTTACAGAAATAATAGAAATAGAAAAATAATCAATTATAGTAGGGATATAGTATATAAGGATTATTGAAATATTGATTAAATATTTATACATCGTGGCCAGTGACCACTAATTTGAATATCCTAGTTCCTAACCACAAAATATTTTTTGATTAAACTGTTATGTTTACAATCACTAAGAAGTTATGAGTAATCCTTAAATATTTTCATAATTTTTGCTATTATAATCGTCAACATTTGTAGGTCTGTTATTTATTTTAAGTAAATATAAAAAAGAACGGTTTATTTCGGATTAATTAAAGGTTTTTGAAGCAGAATATACTATTTTAAATATTTCATGTTGATTGATACTGAAGATAAATATTTTGGTTTACAGAAAATCAATTAGCAAGCTGCTGCTCACCCTTGAAACGTTAAAACTCACAGACCAATTTCAAGCTCGGAGAATATAATAAGCATAATAAAATAGTACCCTCGTAGATAGATATCCTTTAAGTGGTGTAAGTACGTTAGTTTAGGGGTATTAATATGAGCTTGATGATACCTTTGAAAATTTAGCAATAAATTGAAAATAATGTACTTACGATAATTTCCTCTTGGCGTCCATTTTGTGCTGAATTTAATCCTCACCGAACATACAAAGATATTAACGATGTTTACACTAACACATAATTTAAAAACTATTAATATTATTTTTATTATGACACATTATACAAAAATACCGCAGACACGATTCTTTCGGAAATGTCAATACACCAACGTTCAATGAGAAATATGAAATACTGTGCTGCCAACAAATAAACGTTTAAAGCGAAAAGTTCTAGTATCACATCAACGAGCTATACATTTATATGAAATTTATATGTAAGTTCAGAGCCGTACTCGACTTAATTTAACATCGAAAAATAAAAACCTGACCAAAATAGGATTTTTTTTATTGTTGACTTATAGCTCCATCTTCTTTCATTTTTTATTTATTTTAAAAATGTATGATTATTCAAAAAAGTATCTAAATTTTTGTGAAAATGTTTGTCTTTCTATAACGCATGGTTTTGTGATACATATTGTGGTAAATATCTGCGGGATAAGGCAACTAAATATACACAGTATAGATGCCTGTTAAGGAGATTTTTAAATGGAATATGCACTCTACTAAACTTAATTCGCAACTGTTCGTTGTGCACTCGAAAAAATAGGTTCCGCTTTGCATTACAATAACATACGTAGGATGTCGGCAACGTTTTGCATCACTATATCTATTACTTATACTATACCTATCTAATTGTAATATTGCGTTTTATGAAATATAGAAATACGGAAGGCGAAAGACACGTGTAGGGTGTAGGTAACTCTCTGGTCTAACCTAAGAACCAAAAAATGATAGGTAAAGTACCTAGAATACTAACGTCGCGGTTTTTTTTTAATGAAATTAACGAAAAATGTAGCAGCTCGTTCTTACAACAGTAAAGAATGGGATAAATATCAATTACCTACGATGAGACAAGCATATAAGTCTACACAAATTAGTATTATTTGCAATATGTACTTTTACTTTGTGAAGGTTTTTCGTTTTAATTAGAAAAGAGTCAAATTATAATTTCAAATGTGTTGAGGATACAAGCACGTTCTGTGAAACACTTTTTCAATTTTCATTATAAATATAGTGAATATTTGTAGTTAAAACTTTTGTCATTTCCAAATGTGTAATTAGGCCCAAAACTGCTATTCTGGGAATTTGTGGACACTGGAATTAATCAGTAGCAACTCTCATCTCCATATCAACTTCGAAAACCTAAACTCTCACCGCAGCTGCGTCTCTTCTCGCTCACCAAAATTTCATAAATGCATGATCCACCAAAAACGTTTTTTGTTTTTTCACAGATTCCAAAAAAAATGAAAACATATATCCAAAAAAGAAAACATAATTTATTTCAATTAAAACAAAATTTGTATAATAGCTTCTAATACATATTTTAAAAATATGAGGGATGGTCATAAATTTATATTTACAAAAATATTCTATTCCATTAAAAATATAAAACCAAAAAATTTTTAGTTTTTCTTACAATCTACTTCTATTCTAAGAAGTCTAAGGAATCTTTGTCAACCGTGATTAACAGTAACGTATTTGCAGAGTGAAAGAAAACTGCACATATATTAAAATCTTGTTGTATATTTTACTGCCCAAACTATAGATTCCATGCAACATCCCAGACAGATATCAGATTATTAAAATTCTACAGTTCTCCGTAATCCTAATCAGTTCTTAAAATTTGTGCATTTGTAATCATAAAATTAATGTATGGAAGTAGAAAAAATGTGTAAACAGCTCGCTTTTCATGGCTATTGCTTATGTATAATATTGTGTTAAGTTTATCTTAAGGAAGGAACAATATACCTACCTACTAGATTTTTGTTAATGATAATTTACAGATATACAGTATATTACATTGTTTTGTGTCCCCTATGATGAGCTGGGATTTGAAATGAAGCTGTCTTCTTAAATTGGAGATATAAAACTTGGATTGTTTTACAAATTAGTGGTTACTGAAAGCTTTGCGAACAAGATCTTGTCAAGAGAATCCAGTGGGACTAGTATGCAGCGGTGTATTAAGAAAATGGCTGTATAGATAGTAGAATATAATATGTTATTTTTGCTTCTGTCTTAATATCATTGCAAATCTGGATATGAGGAATTGTTGTGACAGAAGTTTAAGTTGTTTTGACTGCTGGTCAGCCAGTTAATGGCCAGGTAAATCCATAGAATGCTGTACATTTAAAACCAGCCCCATTAAAAAAACGGAGTTACAAATGTGCAGTTTTCCTCAAATATATTCAAAAACTATTGTCATAAATAAAACTTTCTTTTAAGCGCATATTTACATGGTAATATTTGCAGAAATCAAATAATTTTGAGAAAGTTCTTAACATATATATTTCATAGAAATTTAAAGAGCACCTTATAAAATGGCATATTATTAAATTAAAGCAGCATTATAAAGAAGAAAAATGACTCAAATTGTTCAGAATGTATAGATAATAAGTCAATAATAATGATCAATTTCAAGATTTCATAAAATTACAATTGCATTTGAATTTATTATCAAATAATAAATTTTTTCCTCTACTAGAATTAGATGACATAATTATTTATCTTCTCTACTCGAACACGGTATAGTTGAAGATCAAAATAAAAAGAATGTACAGAATGAACGAAAAATGTTTGTCATAATTTTTCGATTTCTTTGGCAACGATTTTTCAAAGATTTGTACTGCTTTCCTATGAATTGAGTGCAAACAATATCATCATCACAACTGGCCATTCATAAAATGTACAGTGCAATTGACTGACTACAATTCAATTTATTGATTTTTCATTAATTTGGTTTTAACAAACTAAGTACTTCTTTTATACAAAAGAAATCCAAAAATTGTTATAGTGAAAATGAGTAAATGTTTTAGTATAGAAAAAATTAGTATGTGAACTATGGTAGAGAAGATTTTTTCAGCCTTGTAACTTATTATTACAATAAAACAGCTCGGCTGAGAAAAATATCTTCTCTACCTTGATGTATATAGTATACCTACTATAATCATTACGGGATGCGAAAATCCTTTAGAAATTTAGCAAAATTGTGTTTCCACAAGATGAAAATAAAAAATATATAAACTTGTCATGGAATTTTTGGGAAAATAATTTTCACTACTTGTTTATTAAAAACTTGCATTTCGAATTACGACTAGTTTTCTTGATAACCTCAGTATTTTACTAAAAGCGGAAAGTCAAATAATTTTATTAAGAGATCAGATACAGATAAAAGTTATACAATTCTGTTTCACGGTATTTTATCATAATTACAGAATATAAATGGAATATCAAATGATATTATCACATTTGCAGGATAAAAATGTTAGTAGTTTCACTCGCTTGAGTTGACAACACAATCGAAAAATTAGGTTTTATTTGACAAAGGCTTATAGCGGGTGTGTGAGACGGACATTAAAAGTGACCTGAAACAAAAATAGTTAACTTATGAGAGAATGTTTAAAAATAAAAGTAGGTTTAGGTACTTACTTTCAAGATTAATATAGAAAAATTAAAATATATGCACTATCTCTGGAACGTTATGATTAGTTATCATATTTATAGAAATAATTAATGAACCTGTAAAATAAAGTATCTAAATAATTTTATTTTTCAGTGTTGTGATCTCTAATATTATTATTTCAGCATAATCTAAATTCAGCTTCAAATAATTTCCTATAATTTGGAATGTTTTCTTTCAATATTGTGTATGAAGGAAACTGTTTCAACTAAAAATTATTACTGACTGTTTCAGTTAATCGTATAAATTATAATGGGAAATGTATAAAAAAAATATCAAGTTTTTGTGTAAATTAAAATAAGAATAATTGTGTTATGTGATAAATTTTTTATTTACAAAAAAAAATTTTAAACTAAAACCGGGATTGTATAACAATTTATACAGAAAATCTAAAAAACTCAATTTTAAAAGGATATCCACTCTATAGTAGTTTCCTGTAAAATTGTTGTATTTAGTAGAGCGTGTTACCAATAGATATCAAAGAATAAATATTATTCTTCGACATCTATTGATATCAATTCTATTTCTTTTTGTAACTCCTTTATTAAAGCTTTAGAAAGTTAAAGCAAATTCATTGTAAAGTTAATATGACCATACAATAAATACCAGAAGTATTTTATTCACATATATATCACATTAATTACTTCATCTAACCGAGGTACAGATATATTGATTATAGATCGATTACCCAATGAATACTTTTAGACTTTTTTATAAACATAATAGGGTTTTTCAACTTAAAATTTTGACCCCATGTTTTTTGAGGTAATATTAACAAATAGGATATTCAAAAATAAAATTATTTTAAGTCTTAGGGCAGGTTTATCAATTGCAGTTTTTATCCAGCAGTTAGGTATCTGTCAGATAAAAGTAACTTGCAGATAAAGTTCCAGTTGGGTTTTTGAGATATTTTTTATCCACTAGTTTATCAACTGTCAGATAAAGAATGTTGGTAATAGTGAGTGATAAATATGAAAGATTTGATTGGTTGTTTGCTTCACCATGGTTTTTACTATATTAACATACTTCAAAATAACATTTTATGCTTTATTTGCGACTTTAGATCGTTGTTGGGTTATTATATTTGTTTCTTTTATATTCTAATGTTATGCTTTATTGGCGACTTTAGATCGTTGTAGGGTTATTATGTATATTTGTTTCTTTTATATTTTAATACTATGGATTTTGTGGATTATGTATTAGATAGTGATGAGGACTTTGATATAGTGTAAGTCCTTCAACACGAACGAAGGTCCTACTAGTGAGGGAAAGAGTCGGTAATTTTGAGAAATGGGATGAGCATGATTTTCATGCAAGATTTTTTATTTTCAATTACATTCTTCGCTTTATTGGCCAGTTTTAAAAGTAAATTTCTTTCTTCTAGAGTGAAATTGATCCCTCGTTTTTTATTATTAATCTACATTTTATCAAAATAAATGAGGCGTTTACAATACACACTTCAAATAGAATTGACAAAACATAACTAGGTTCAGATGTCACTGCTGTCAATCCTACTGAAATTATACAACTTACAATGCCGATACGTCACTAGTTTAAATGTGAAGTTGTCGATACTCTTCCTTTGTTGTTCCATGTTACAGCTTCTTCTTCTTTCTCCTTCATTGAGATGTTCAAGCTTGTTCAGGACATCTAACATCTATCACTCTGTTGTTTACCTTGTTCAATTTGAATTTGAAGTAATTTATTAATAAAAGGCCTAAAACTTAATCTCGAATTAATCAAAATTTAAACCACACGCAAATGCAAACAACTCACTGTCACCCTAACCTAAACTTCTTCTTTTCTTCTCAAATTTGGATAACTACCCTCTCTTATGATTATTTTGTTCCATGACAAAATATGTGACTAACTTCAACTTATACTAGGGGCGTCAAAAGTTATAAAAGGCTCATTTCAAGATTTAAATGGGGATAAAAACAATATAATACTATTAAATTTGATAAAATACGGTCAGGTAATCGTTAATAAGAATCTATTTTTAGTTGAACACCCTATTATGTTAAGAGTCAAGATGTCGAATAGCGCTTGTGGTTGGGTCGGTCACGAATTAAATAAAGTTGGAAGACATTTTAATGATACTGAGATACTCGATTATCATTATGTCGGATAGTCAAGTAGCCATTAAAGAACTGAGTTATTGCATAATCAGTTCTAAAATCGTTTCAGTTCTAAAATCGTATGGGAATACCTAGAAAAACTTAATGAACTAAGCGAGAACAACATCGTCACCGTACTGTGGGTTCCAGGAAACTTACTGGAATAGAAGGACCAGGACCTTCAATCAACGAAGATCTGAGCATTGGAAATATCTTGTAGGGATAATCAAAGATTGATTGGTTCAGCTCCACCAGTCAGAGGCTTCGAGACCTCGGCTCCTCAGCCTTTAGGATTTTGTGCTCCGTTTATGTGAAGAGACCAACAGTCTTGTCACTAGGGGAAACCCTCCCTTGGGTACTCTAGTCTTAGGAGTCTATAGGTCCAGTGAGACAGTTATTCTCATTCGAAGATAATGTGGGCCCTGCTGAGGTTTTTTGACCAGAAGTTTGCCGTGTTCCTATTTTAGTACGAGGCTGATGTTTCATTTAAATCCACAGAGATGTACAACCACGTGCAGCAGTGTTTCAAATACTGGTTCAGGACCAGAGAATGCTAGAGTGTCGGCCGTTTCATTGTGCCCCGTGACTCACTTAAGAGTTTTTGTAGGTAAGGTCCCAAACCAGTCTAGATCTGATCTGGGGATGTGCTAAAGATTACAGTGCTGCCTGACTATCTGAGAGTATAAGGATAATCAAACTGAGAAATTACCACCTAGTGCAAACAAATGGATGCCTAAGATAGAGTAAGACTTCACTAAGAGTTTTAACAAGGGACCTGATAAGACACATACATAATCTTAAATGTATTTTGTGCGTGCTTCTTGGGGTTTATTGTATAACGGCTGGTACTTGCTTCTTTTACCTACCTATTGGTCTTTTTTAAAATAATATACCTAAAATTTCAAAGGAATGTCATAACATACAATTTTGAAATATAAATAATAATACATAATAGAGCCTAAAGGGGGGCAGTAACAATCAAAAATAATAAATTATTTATATCAATACTTAATGGCACCCAATGGTGGAGCATTAGAATTTCAAATATCAATAAATTACTCAATATTTGGATTAAATATGACATTTTTTTCGTTCACCGAAAATAAAAAAATTATAGAAGTCAAAAAGCAGCAAATTTTTGACAAATTACTCATTTTTATCACACGGTCGATACATTCGAATGAACAATTTTTAGTTATAATAGTTATTTATGTACCAAGGCAGTAAAGTGACTCTTTATCGGACGAGTCTGAAATTATGAGACAAGCGAGCGAGGTGAATAACAGGCGAGTTCGACAAAGACACTTTACTGACTTGGTGCATACAAAATGTTATCGCCAACTTCTCTTGAATTTCAGGTGGCGTGCATTGAATATCTTCCATAATTTGTTATGAATAAATTGCAAGAAAACTTTTATCGAGCCGTAATAGTGTGACACTGACAGATGATTTTTGATTAAATGTCAAAATCAAAATACTTTACACAGGTAAAGTACTTTATTGTACGATAAAATAAACTGTTTGTTTACTTCCGGAAATCAATCTGATAACTGACGGCTTTACTTACGGTTGGCGATAAATAAATTTTTTGGTACTTTTTCAAAACTAAACCGTAGCTGAACAGTAAAAACTTTTTTATAATTTCCATTTCAAGAAGACTGTTTTTTTTAATTCTCTTTTGGCAATCCAAGACTAATACTTGAACAAAAAAATAACTTCCCATCTAATGAGTATAATTTCGTTTAAATCAATCACAGGATAAAGTTTTTTCTAATATTCGTGTCGTTCTAAATTTTTACCGAAGCGTGCATTATCAGTATAGTAATACCCCTAGGGTCTTGATAATACCGAGATAATGTTCAAGCGTGTTTCAAGGATAATAGCCCAAGGCTGCAGGCCGAGGGCTATTATCCTTGAGCAACACGCTTTCAGCATTCTCCATGACAAAATTTTGAGTATTTATCAAGACCCAAGGAGTATTCGATAAGATAATTTTTTACTTTGAAGATATCAAAAAATTGATTGTCAATCTGACGTTTATTGGTGAATGTTAAAAATTGGAAGAAGAGTTTGCTGAAGTTGACGGATTGTTAGATGCAATACCAAATCTTCGCGACATTTTTAAACCAGTTGTCAGTTTGACGTTTAATTAATTTTTAATAAAAAAAAACAACAAACTGAAAACACCACATGTAGAGTATTATCGCTGTAATCCAGAGGTGATTGGATGAAATTTGACACATGACTTAAAATTAAGTAATTTGATTGGTTACTATATTTAGTAAAAAATTATCAGTAGTAATATCACAAGAGAGTGAGAATAAATTGAAAATAATTCGACAGATTTTAGAAAACTTGTTGCCATGCAAAATGGCAACAAGTTTGAGAAAGTGCCTGGAGAATTATTATCTAATTTATCGAACTCTCGTGTGGTATTCGATAGATTATTTTTTGACGTTACAAATTTATGACAGACGCGTCAAATCAAGAGAATCCGCTGTCATTCAATAAAAACAATGTAGGTACATCAAGGTACATTGAATTATTCTCGCTGGAATAATGTAAGTAGATTATTCTCACTATAATAATGTTTTGATTGGCTACAACGTATATGAATAACTGAAATTGAACATTTCTATTGGTTTCGAGAAACATCAAAAAATAATCATTCAAAGTTACAAACCTGAATCAGTATGCTTACGTAAAGGAACAATTAATAATTCCAAGGTTAGTCGGTTATGTCCTGTTTTTTGTTGACGTACATTATCAGGACATGCCAATTTAACTATTGTTATATCACTAAATTTCATAAACATCAATAAGTATGGCAAAAGTGATATAATTCGATGTACAAGGGAACCGAAATGCTGTTGACTCTCCCTCGCTCTCTCTTCGTGCATGCATCGATAGGCAAACATAAGGAATGTACAGAACAATTTTGGCGGCGAGTATAAAGCAAACAGTGAATAAATATAGTTAAAACTGTCGACTCGGAGTTGTTTAAAAAAATGTCGTCTGCATTACCGATATTCACAGAATTTTTTACCAAATCCGATGAATGGAGTATCTAAAAAGGCTTGAACCGCGTTTTATTTAGTTCAATAGCAGATGTCGAAGAATAATTATTTATATTCACACTTCATGCATTTTTGAAAAATAATATTTTTCAAAAACAGTGACCGTTCAACTAAGAAGCAACAACTACTTCCCGTGCAATATGCACCGCCGGATATTGAATTACACCCCAAAGTCAAACTACAAGATATTTTAAAACCAACCATTCTGGTTTGCGATTAGAAGGGACAACACAACTGATGATGATGTACTGATGAGGCGCAAAAACGCCGAAACCGATCTACATCCCTTTCTAATCGCAAACCAGAATGGTTGGTTATAAAATATATTGTAGATATACCAACCCCGTTTGACTTTGGGGTGTAACTCAATATCCGGCGGTGCATATTGCACGGGAAGTAGTTGTTACTCCTTAGTTGAACGGTCGCTGTTTTTGAAAAATAAATATTATTTTTCAAAAATGCATGAAGTGTGAATATAAATAATTATTCTACATCTGTTGATAAATCACTTTATTAAATACGACAATATTACAGGAAACTGTAATAAGCTTTGAGTTCAATAGGTCCAGAAACATACAAGCTTCTGCGTAACTTATGTCATCCTGTGCTACCAAAAGAAAACTCTTGTGGTCTACTAAACATAACTTTTAGAGTAAAGCGAGGATTATACCACCAAGGTCAAACTTCAGTTCGACTTCAAACAGCAACGGATTTTCACTCGAATCGTTACGAATCGACTAGAAGCAGATTTAATTCACGTCAATCTGGCGAATAATGTCAATTTCAGCGGTGACAAGCGAGGTATGTCACATATCAATCAAAATGGTGTGTCTTTGTTGAAATGAGATTAATTTCTTATCCACAATTATAGATACTGATGAAATGAGTAAAGTATACCTGAGCTACGGTAGAACTTTGGATAGACATTACAGCTTCACACTATAACGCAATAAAGGAGATCTTAGAAATATAAAACAAATGAATAATATATTCTTTTAAACACAAGTCATTTTTCTCCATAAAAATTAATAGAGTCTGATATATTTATTGCAACTGAACTTGCAACTCTGATATATCCGTCATATCTTCTTCCATGTCGCTACCGTCGACATTCTCGAACTTTTGTTCGTATTTAGTTTCTACGATTTCTTCATGATCGGCTTCCTGAACAACGTTAGCTAGGTTAGCCGAGGAAGTTAACGAATCGGAGGAAGTATTATTTTGAACGTCGTCATTGTTCGATGACGTTATTTGAGGTTTCGTTCTACCATATTTCTCGTGGATGTTTCGGTGTCGTTTGAGGGCGAACCTGTAAAAATATTTTTATATACCATACATAGAATAATCTCCTATTATTCAGTGGTAATAATAACAATAGATTGGCAACAGAACTTGAGTATAACAGATCGGATCACAAAATACATTAAATAATAGGAGGTAACATGAGTTCACATTAACTTTTAGGTTATTATGTTGAATCGATTGAAATGAACAGAATACAACATCAATAGACCAGGGTAGAATAAGCATTTAAAAATAATAAAAAGTGAAAAAAATAATAGTAGGTTGAAACCCATTGGAAAAAGAGGAAAATATTATAAAAATGAAAGGAAAAATAATTTACGGGCGATTTGACGTCGGGAAGGGGATGAGTTTTTAAGGGTAACAAATGGTTTATCTCGATTTCCGGCAAAACTACAAGTCCTATGAAAAAAAGTCAAATGTCAGCGTTGTAGGTAATAAAAAGAACTACAACTTTTGCACTCACACTTTTTTTACATAACCTCAAAATTTATGTGGAAAATTCAAAAAACCAAGTTTTTGGATTTTATTTTTATCTTTTACAAAAAAAACCTTTTTTTCACTAAATTTGGTGAAAACTTACCTATTTATGTTCCAAATACACTGTAATTTATTTGATTTGAAATATTTATTTTTTCACCTTATTTTGACTTAATACCGAAAAATTACCCTCTTTTTCAATGGAGAATTCACCCGTCAAAATATCAGCTTTTTTCAAAAAGTTGGTGTGCTTTCTGTTTGTTGAAATCCGTACTTTTCGATGGTGTAAAAAAATATATATTACTATAGTAAATCTTCTCAGAAAATGCAAACAATATTGTAATGAATTACGTAATCCAAATAAAGTATCTAAATTCAATATTACGATTTACATTTATTTATATTATGAGATTTTCTATGACATAAATGTAATTAGAATTTAAAAGATCAAATTGTTAATTGAAAAAAATTTGCAGCAGTCACATTTTTTAGATGAAATTGTATAAAAATGACATCGAAAAAATTTTCGAATTTGAGTTTTGTTCGATTTTTGGCATTTTCTGAGAAGATTTACTATAGTAATATATATCTTTTTACACCATCGGAAAGTAGCGATTTCAACGAACAGAAAGCTCACCAACTTTTTGAAAAAAGCTGATATTTTGACGGGTGAATTTTCGATTGAAAATTAGAGTAATTTTTCGACATTAAGTCAAAATAACGTGAAAAAATAAATATTTCAAATCAAATAAATTACAGTGTATTTGGAACATACAAAGGTTAGTTTTCACCAAATTTCGTGAAAAAAAATTGTTTTTTGTAAAAGATAAAAATAAAAAACCAAAAACTTGGTTTTTTGAATTTTCCACATACATTTTGAGGTAATGTGAAAAGGTGTGAGTACAAAAGTTATAGATCTTTTTATTACCTACAACTCTGCTATTCTACTTTTTTCATAGGACTTTCACTTTCATATTCCATCAAAAAAATGAGTGAAGTGCGCAAAGTACAGATCAAAATTTGCACAGACAACCAGGTGTCGCTGAAGGCTCTTATGAACCCTAAACTGACATTAAGAGACATATGAGAATGCCGAGAATAACTTACTGTCCTTTCACAACACAACAAAATAATTTTGATCCGAGTTTCACCACATTGTAACATCGAGGGTGAAGAAAAAGCTGATGAACTACTTACAGAGGGCTTATCAACTCGATATTGACAAAGGATATAGAAGGCAAAGGATTATCATAATGTCTGATAGTCAAGCAGCCATTAAAGCGCTGAGTTCTTGTGTAATCAGTTCCAAAATGGTGTGGGAATGCCTAGGCAAACTTAATGAACTAGGCGAGAACAATATAGTCACCTTACTGTGGATTCCAGGATACACTGGAATAGAAGGAAACGAAATAGCAGATGAACTAGCGAAGAGGGGGACTGAAATACCCTTTTGGGGGCCGGAACCTTTTTGCGGAATCAGCTCCAATGTAATATTGGAAAAAATAGGTAAAGCCGAAGAAAAAAGAAGATCTGACAATTGGAAAGATCTAGTAGGGCTTAGGCAATCAAAGACTCCTCTGGGTGACTACAACCTGTTGAGATCAAATGAATGCATAAGTCAAAGCAAAACTCCACTAAGAGTTTTAACAGGAATCCTAACGGGACATTGTCGCCTGAATGGCACCTTAAAAAGCTCAAAATAGTGGAGGAAGAAGATTGTAGGTTTTGTGGAATGGAAGAAGAATCCTCCATCCACATACTTGCGAACTGCACAGTATTTCAGAATCCTAGGGCACAGCACCTGGGAGACTACTGGATAGAAGAGGGACAGTTACCTAAGTTGAAGCCTGCAGATATCCTTAAATTCCTCGGGGAAATAGGACTAAAGGAGCTACTAGTCTCTGAGACTTTCCTCAGGAACTAAGTAGAAGTAAGGGGGCACAATAGATCTTTTAGGTCTCAGTGAATGTTACCCCAAAATACATACATACATACATACATACATCAACTCGATACCTGAACTTGTATTCGGAGTAACTAAATTTGATCTCCGAATATGCATACGGGACTGGGTCAAACGAATCCAAAAAGAGAGGTGGTGAAGCCCCTCTTATACACCAAACACAAAACTGGAAAACTACTCGAGATGAGCAGTAATCAAATTTGAACAATAATGGACCTTCTCACTGATCATAGTCCACAAGATTCCAGTAGACATTGTGGTAAAGGGACAGAAGTGGTCAAACATATACTGCCAGACTGCGATACATGAGATACCGCAAAAGACAGGCAATATTTGGACAGCCTGGGCCAACTCACGAAGAAATAAGAATATAACCGCCAACTGGCAAAGAATCTTTACACACTTGTACAGGGGACTGAAGTTACGGAATGAATGTCAACATTTTTTAAATTTCTCACCTGTCTGAGAATCCTACAGAGCAAATATCACATTTGAAAGGTTTCTCTCCCGAATGGACTTTGGCATGATTCTTCAAATGTGTCGCTTGGTTGAAACAAGAACCACAAATATCGCACCTGAAAATTAAATTAAAATTTGTTAAAGTTAGTAACAGCCTGTAGATACTTCTTATTTGTCAGTACTTGGTTATTTTTGAATAAGAATTTAATGTAAAAAAATTATGTTACCATAATGTATGAACACACAATAATTACTCAAAAATCTCAAATAAACCAAAATATACCACTTACTATAAAAAAAATGGAATAAAAAAATTACCTGTAAGGTTTTTCACCAGTGTGTATCCGCCTATGGTTCCATAGAGTAGAATGTCTAGCGAAAGATTTGTCGCACACTTCACAAATATATGGCCTTTCCCCCGAGTGTATCCTCTCGTGATTTTTAAGATGTGGCGATTGAGAAAATTGCATACCGCATACATTACATCTACAAATTAATAATTTAATCGCACCATTCGAGAAACACTGACACAAATGTAAATTCATTAATTGTTCAACCATTTTTTTTAAATTCTAGTTTTGGTTTTGGCAGTAAATAAAAAAAACAGTTACAAGAAGTTAGATTAAAAACTATGCAAATTGTTAGTTGATGTGGATAATATAAAAAAAGGGATATTTTTGTTTCTCTTGGGAAATAAATTTTGGAAAAAGTTCAAATGTGTCATTGTTCCTCCTAACTGAAGCGTTATTGGCTCTCTATCTAAGAAATAACCTTGACCCAATACCGGGTTCAGACCAAGCAGACAAAATAACAACAAGACCGAAGCATTCATGTTTCGAGACAAAAAAGAAGACTTCATCAACGTTCTTCACCTTCATTCATTCGTTCGATTGGGTTGTGCTCAACAGTCCAGGCACTTGAACTGAATTATTGTACAATTTCCCATGTTATACACTTTCACTGTTATTCACCTTGTTGGAAATTCATTTTCAACCGCTTTCCTTTCGCAATACAAACATATTGTTTGGCGTACGATCGAGCTCTAGGACGTACCGGCAGAACGATAGTACGATTTAAAAGCTGGATGTGAAAGGAGTATTCATGTATTCTAGATTGCTATCTTGATTTCTGTAATTTATTGCAAGTATAAAATTAACTATTCAACTAATACCACTGCAAAAACGTGAAAAGAGAAAAAATAAAACGAAAACTGGTAACATCTTAATTTATCAATGAAATAATTATTGAACATCCATTGACGGTGATCTGTGATGCCGAATTAAAGTAATAGTTTACAGAGTTGTCAGATTGTGCTCGAATTAATTTATTTTTCTAAGAGGTACTGGTAGATCTTTAAGAGTTATAGGTTTAATAATGACAATTGTATACCGCCAGGATTGATTGTATAATCGGTAGCTGTAATTAGTTGTTTGACTACTATTGTCGTATTGAAAGTTGAGATTACTAGCCTACGAGTTTTTATTTTGAACGAGATTATTGTAGTTCTCAAATATTAGGTGAACTAGGAGTGGACAGAGCTGGAGCTGACGTTGAAATAAAAACAAGAACCTAATTTTCTCCTACACACCTTGCAATATGTTACATTATTTTATTCGTTTTGATATAAAAATTTTATTTTACTTTTGTAATGTGCCTGTGAATGAATTTGAACCATGTGTAAATCATTTTTAATAAGCACAATATTAGAGATGACATTCTTAACTTTTACTTTCTGAGACGAAGCCTCTGAAAATGACTTAACCTGCGAAAGCGCTTTGGCCAATATTAAATTCATTAAAAATGCACTTGAATTTAGTCACGATTTGTCTCAATTTTGTTTTATCAGAATAATTCATTTTTGTAGCAATTTTGTCGTGTAATTGTCTCAAAACCGTGTTCACTTTTTGTCTGCTTGGTCTGGACCCATAACACTACACCATTTCCCAAATAGGAACAAAAACATGGAGACTAGATCAAAAAGCTGAGCATGCAGGTAAATCTGGCATTAGATGACAGGAACAAAAAAAACGCTATAAAATTGTGAACAAAAAAGCGCATTTATCAAAATTGAATTGAAATTTGTAGGCTATAGAATTGAAATAGCGCGGGAAAATGAAAAAAATACCAATATAAAGTAGTATTTATTTAGTTTTTAGTTAAATCCTTTTGTTTTACTTTGAACTTCAACCAATTTGCAATATTAGTTACTAATATCACTCGGCTTATCATCATCAACTCTATTTTTCCAAAATATGTTACTTACCTGTAAGGTTTTTCTCCTGTGTGGATCCTAGAGTGATTTTTAAGATATGCCGCTTTTGCAAAAGCTAAACCACAAATATTACATTTGAAATTCTTTTCGCCCGTATGCAGACGCTTGTGAGACCAAAGGGATGAATATCTGCTAAATGAACCTGAAAATATTACATTTTACGTTAGATTAATCACATGTGTACCTACATAAAAAATGTATGAACAACATATTGAAGTATTTAAACGATTTACCATTACAAATGTTGCAGTGGAAAGGTTTGTCTACATTGTTTTGTTGATTTTTTGAGCCTCCAATGAAAATTATACCGCTACCGTTACATTTAGTACATTTGGTAACACTCGCTACTCCTCTTCTCTTAACTGGATGGTTATTTTTTATTCCTATTGGTATTGTATTTTGAGTTCCTGTAAAAAATACAGCACATAAAAGTTTTATTAGATATATAGTGCGAACTTAAAGTTGCCGGCTTTTTGTTTGACTCTAAGACTAAGAGTATACCGTCATAGCCCAGTCAATATTATAATTATTTAAAATGCTTAATTGGTTGACGATAAATTCATTTAATGTTATAATTTCAACTAAAAATCGTTAATAGTTATTTAATAAACTAGTTTGTTAATGAAAGCGATTAATAAACGAAACTGTTTAAAGCACGAACGAGCGATAGCGAGTGAGTGCCTTTAATAGTTAGACAATGGTTTGACTGAACTATAACCATTTTTGAGAGAGGGTTTTGAAGGTGTTCTCTTTAGTCGGTAGTCTGACATCAAGAAAGTGTGTGTGTGTTTTTGTGTGGAAATTGTAAGTAAGTATACATATATTTATTAGCAATTACCTATTTGGTGTGATACACACGATATGGTTAAGAAAGGATGCACTGATGGGTCAAAATACAAATACAATATAGAATTATGTTTGGTAAGTAGACGAAAATAATATAAATACCTTTCAGAGTTTAGCTCCGTAACATAACTTAAAGGGGATATACGATTAGATAGCTGGCACTATATCTTTTACGTCAACTATATAATGAACATAATAAACGTCCTGCGGTATTGGTTTTACGTCAAGCGGTATTTCAACAGTTATCTCCGCGCTATTCGAAAATGTGACTTAACCTAGCTTTATTGTTATTGTGTCTTTTGAGTGACTTGTAAGTTTTTAATTAAATTTGTGTGATCGCCTTAGCCATATCCAGTATTTTTTGTATTGTTATTGTTCTAATAAGTGGTAAATAATAGACAACAAACATTGACATAACCTTTAACTTTAACTTTTCGCATTCCCGGCATGCTAATTATTATTATAAGCGCTATTTCAAATACCGGCTGTTGTTACGTTTGGCCGTAACGTTGTTTAGCGACGATGTTTTAAGAATCGACTCGCGCATAGGTTAAATGTTAAAATAGCATAATAATATGCGCTAATACGGCCTGACGCTATTTGGGTTACCGATATCTCTCTATTATTGTTTGCACATTCCAATTGACAAGGCAAATGCAGTGAAACTAACGAATCAAAAATTACAAATTATGATGGCATGAAGAAGTTGTTTTTTTGAGTTTATGAAAAATCCTTAGTCCCAATAAATTAAATGATATAGGTTACCCTACGTAGTTTATAAGTCGTAAGTTATAGTAAAGTGCATGTACACCAACTAACAAGTTGTCGCTATAATGACAGTCGCCCTGGGGATGAATAATTATTTAGATTTATAATTTGGTTGATTTGTATTGATTTAATTACATTTTTTATTATAAAAAATCATATATAGCTTTTAAAATACCTAAGCAATTAAACAACGTCGAAAAAAGCACTAAATCAATATAAAATACTTATTAAGAGCCACACCTAGTGTGCAGAAAACTTATTTCTGGGAGACTGTCAGATGACGTAACGTGGACTTGCTCTATTAGTGTCAAGACCTGACCTTGAAAGTTCCTAACTTTTAATTTCTAGGACCAAGACCAATATAATACACAAGCGCTATCGGATGGATGGAATAATGTTTTCACTCTGTCAGAATATGTTCATCTTATTTGGCATTGTGCTAAAGACTGAAACAAACGATGTATTGAGTTATCTGTAAGACGATGGAGAGCTGATAAAATTAAGGAAATATGACAGCTCTATAAACCAGGGCGAAGATTAAGTAAGGTCTAAGGATTTTTTATAATCTCACCATTTACCACCCTTGGTGTACGAGAAAAGTATGAAGTTCACTTTGGTTTCAAGCATTTTACTTATTATAATATATAGTTGATAAAAAATACTAGTGTCAGCTGTCAACACATAAGTATCATCAGTGATGGTATGACAAAGGTAGAAAGAATAAAAAAAAAACAATAATATTTGGGAAACAAAAACATTGCTGAATAACAATAACAAATCATCATTTTATTACATACATAAAAAGTTTAGAAAAATAAAGTAAGAATGTTTTCAATTATAACCCACAAAATAATGTGTCTAAAATGGCCGAGGTGGTTACAAATCAAACAACCGCAAGTATATCCGACCTAGCTAGTTTAATGGAACTAATAAAAATACTAACCTAGAGCTTGAGTCTGTGTTTGTGTTCCGGTACTCTCTTCATACTTAACAGCCGTATCAGGTGCTGCTGCTACTACGAATATTTGTGGCTGTATCGCTTCAGCGCTAAGACAGTTTTCACATTTGACTTTCATAACGGCCCTCTTTTTATTGTTATCTTGGGGGAGTGGCGCCCCGCATGATTCACAATTTTTTATTTTTAGAGTATTTTGTTGAGGCTGATTTTGAACCTGAAAATGCTTCAACTTTTATAGTTGTTGAATAAAATGTTGGAAATACTGAGAATAAGTGTTTTTGGTATACAAAAAATTCTCTATTCGCATGCACAGAACTAAAAACGTTGACAGCTCTACGATACGATTAATACGTAAACACAGCATTTGACAAGAGCGCGTGCGCATTAAATACTTCTCGGGCGTATTTAGATACGTCTAACGTAACTTGTGTGTTACGCTACATATACCGTAAGCGTAAATTTTATTATATAGGCACTATAGGAACAATCGAATATATCCGATTTAAAAATTTACAAATGGCATAAGTGTCTATTACCTTATCTTAATAATGGGTTAAATATTTATAAACGTTACAGGGTCGTGAAACTCTTTACTATTAGTTAACTAGTTAAACATATATATTTACTATCTCATATACATTTTCGCTAATCAGTACTCAATGTCTGTACGATATTTGACATACATGTATGCAATATAATATAAAGAAATGACAATTCGTAGAATTAATATTATTTGGTCAATCATGTTTTAATAACAATTCAAAGATATTACAACACATAATTTATGAATCACAATACTATATCTTTATTTATACATTAAATTAACTGTGTCCACTGATAAACCCATTATAAAACATTATATATTATTAAACTATTCAGTTTGATAAGGATTAATATCTGTGTTCTGATTCATCTCCAATTTTTTTGAAAATAAAATATAGTCTGTATTATCCGCTGATAATATAGCTTACAAAAGATGAAAAATTTATGGGTTTGTCCATTACAAACACACATATATTTTCTATTAAAATATTGTTATTAGTCTTCCCAATAAAAAATTGACCTAAACCCAAAATTGTAATATATAAAAAAACATCATTTCTAATGAAATTACATGTTAAGACTTGCTCTTGACTATCTCTTAGTTTTTTAGAAATTATGGAATCAATATATAGATGTAGTTATAGAAAATTACCTGTTGCTGAGTTTGTGATTGATGTGACTGAATTTTATGTGTTTTCAAGTCATGCTGGGTGTTGAACGTTAGACCACATTCCTCACAGGAAAACCTTATACGATCAGCTGAGACTATTTGGATTTGAGTTGGCTGTTGTGGAGGTTGCTGAACCTGCAAGTATTATTATTAATTATTTATTTCAAACTGAGTAATTCTAAATAAATGAATGTTGTTGTTACTCTCGTGGTAAACAATTAATTTGTTGCTGGATTGTATTTAGTTGAAATATCAAGTTGAGCCTGGATAAAGGGTAGTTTTCAGCAAACATGCTTCATGAAGAACTTTAGTTTATGGGTATTTTTCAGGAATGGGTAAATCATATTTCCTTCCTCTTTGTGAAAATTATCCAATTATTTAATATTACTTATTACGTTTTTTTATTGTCGAGATAAAATGCCCACCTCTAGTTTATTATTTTCCTGACATTTGTTATTTAGATACACAAAGTTATAAATTTGTAAATATGTACTTAGAAAAGTGGTACTTACTTTTAATGATGTAAGAAAAATGATTGAATTTTTTGTTATATAATTCAAGAGAAAATATTTTTTTGAATGGTGTCCTGTTAGTACACGACACATTGAAACTATATTTTTAGATTTTTCTCTGTAAATTCTGAATTTGTCGCATTTTTATCGACAGATAATCTTCAAAATATGTGATTATTTTTTTAATACAATAAATTTTTATTTTCAATAATCAATTTCGTTAATATTTTTGATACAAAATAGTATATTTACCTGTACTGTAATTTGTTGTTGTTGTCCTTGGGTTTGATCATTTTGTCCGTGATGAACTTTCTTGTGGTGATTCAACAATGAAAGATGTGCAAACATCAATCCACATACATCACATTTGAATGTTATATTTTGAGTCAACAAATTTTGATTGACAAGTGTGTAATTATAGCTGAAAGGTTGAGTTATGTAACACTTGTCATCTGTAAGTTGTGACATATTAACAGTAGAATTATGGGTTTGTGTGGTATTGGGAGCTATTTTATGGATCATATTGACGTTTGCGTAACAGAAAGGAGCAAACGTATCCTTTTGTCCTTGCTCTTTCTCCTTGTCATTCTGTTGTGGTTGCTGATACTGTATTTGGGATTGTTGGGTTGTTATGGTATTAGGATCGAACATCATCGAAAATCCAAAGGTTGACAGTAGAAACTGTCAAAGCAACTGAAAAACAAAGGATTTTTATGGATTATTATTTCAACTTTTACTTTGTGAAATGTTTCCCCTCAGAAGATTCAAAAATAATCCACCACACTATAATGGGGGGTACACATGTTTTGAATCTTCAGAGGAAACAGGCTAATCTATTTAATTTTTTTTTTATAGGTACCTACTCCGAAAAAGTTTAATCAAACCTCTATATGATGCCTATAGAATCTACAGCATTTTTTTATATTAAATATTTCGATATTTTTTTAACAGTGTAGAGGGCGGTAACTTTAGCAGCCGTTGATACTGAACATTTGTTTTGGTTATTAGAGTCCTCAGAAAAAGTTTTATCAAATTTCTATGATGTGTATAGAATCTACAGCATTTTTTGTGATATTAAATATTTTTATATTTTTTCAACAGTGTAGGCGGAGGTAACTTTTGCAGCCGGTGATACTGAACATTTGTTTTGGTTATTACAGTCTTCAGAAAAAGTTTTATCAAATTTCTAAGATGCTTATAGGATCTACAGCATTTTTGTTATATTAAATATTTTTATATGTTTTTAACAGTGTAGACGGAGGTAACTTTTGCAGCCGGTGATACTGAACATTTGTTTTGGTTATTAGAGTCTTCAGAAAAAGTTTTATCAAATTTCTAAGATGGTTATAGAATCTATAGCGTTTTTTGTGATATTAAATATTTTTACATGTTTTTAACAGTGTAGACGGCGGTAACTTTAGCAGCCGTTGATACTGAACATTTGTTTTGGTTATTACAGTCCTCAGAAAAAGTTTTATCAAATTTCTATGATGCCTATAGAATCTACAGCATTTTTTGTGATATTAAATATTTCGATATTTTTTTAACAGTGTAGACGGAGGTAACTTTAGCAGCCGTTGATACTGAACATTTGCTTTGGTTATTAGAGTCCTCAGAAAAAGTTTTATCAAATTTCTATGATGCATATAGAATCTACAGCATTTTTTGTCATATTAAATATTTCGATATTTTTTTAACAGTGTAGATTTTCTTGAAAAATAACTATATTTGTTTAGTTCAAATCGAAGAGATACCTAAATTCATAATATGATTCAATTATATTTATTATATAGGTATTTGCGCATGCTTTAATGTTGTGTAGACATTTATGCAGATTGGAATTAATTTTCTGTCTTAGATAGGATTAGGTACGATAATTTTTTAAAAATCAATAAACCATCAAAATTTCTGCACTTCAAATAGTGTGAAGATATAATTTGCAATCATACTGTGAAATAATTATTAAATATTTGAATATTACAAACAAAAATTAACTATCAAGCAAAAAACCAATATCTAATTATAAACCAAGTTACAAAAATGTCTGTTATTCCTAGTTATTGATTTACAAATTTTCAAAAGAACGCTTAAATCACTCAATCAGTTTCTTTCATAAAACACAGTTAAACAATAATAAAATAAAAAATAAATATTTATACATTTTTAAGTGGGCATGATACTCATGATCTAGTGAATTTTGATGTTACTACGTTACCTACGTCAAAATGTAAATCATACAAAAATAATAATATTTACAAGGAAAAAGTACAAAATTTTTTGAACAAATAGATGTAGGTATAGCAATTGCTATATGGTGTATAGTAGTAGTAGGTATATTTTTTCCGACAAAATTAATGCATTTCCATGATTTTGATGTACCTATATATAATTTAGGGAGCTACTGAAAATGTTTTTCACATGTATACCTATCTAAATTCTCCCATTTCATTAATTGGAGGTACCTACCACATATCATCAGGTACCTTACGTATTTATATAAGAATTGAGGTATGGGTAGGTATAATTATTTCAAAATTAACTTTTAGTTATTAATTGTAGCTTGTAGCAAGCAAACTGATATAAGGTTGTATATTAAAATTATTTAAAAATGTAGATCTAAGTAATTGACTAATGATCCTTTAGATTTTTCTTAAAAATATAATTCATGAGCTTTTTAGAACGATGCTATTCTATAATCTATCATAGTTAAGACAGATACATATTTATAATTTTCTTTTTCTTTAGAAATAACGACACTGTCTCTGCATTCATTTATGTTTATTGAAATTATTACCTATTTAAAATGCTTTTACATATGAAAATTGAAGGGTGCGGCAATCTGTATTAGTTATTTTTTTTTAAATGTAGGAAGAACGAAGCAGAAATTGCCAGTCAAAACAAAAATCTCAAATGTCTAGTTTCTCACTCAAAATTTATCTCTTTTTATAACAAAGATGCTGATAAAATGAAATGAAATAAGTATAAGTAACAAAGAAAACCGTTTACCTTCTCTCACACAATGGATCTTCCTTGGGAGACGCGTACTCGCAATGGCTTTTTATATGTTCACTTAAGATCTTAGGTGCACTTTGACAGTTTGTACTAATTAAAAAACTACAACTATAACATTTTCAATAAAAGAAATTTGAAATTAATATATAATTTTCCCAGAAATCATCAGAAACAACTTATTCTATCTCACTTTAGAAAATGGCGGATAGATCCATAGCCATCTTTGTTCCCCTCGCTGTTTCCTCGTAGACAGCCCATCGCGCATGCCTTTAACAAAATAAGATGCGTTCATCGAATACGTCAAACCCGACATCGAATTTCGAATACCCTTGGAATTATATGATATAATTTTATTAAATTAAATGACTTCTATTTTTAGATCCAACGAAACTTACGCGCTCTATTTTTAAAAATTTGTCATACATTATTATTCATTAGAAATTAATCCAATCATTATAAAAACAGAATTTGCTAGATTCTTAAAAGTTTAATCTACGTTTATTATTTTTAGTGTTATTAAAAATAATCTTACTTTAAATCCCTTTTTCATTATTTTGCGTGCAAAATATTTTATTTGTAGGTATAAGTTTGAACGTTTTTTAAATTTTCATGTCCTTGTGAAATTTTGCAGGATTGTTTTTGAGCTTTGTACAATTTTTTTGGCACATATAAGCTTTTAACTACATATTTTATGATTGTAAAACTATAAAGCTATGATAGATAATTAAGTCAAAGTAGATTTGTAGTCGAAAAAGTCACTCCGATAGACGGATCTGGATTCGATGTAAATGTCAAAAATTTTAGTAACATTTCATGTTTTCCCAAATAGTGAAGGCTGTGTGTGTGTTGGGTTGCGATGTCGGATATAGGAAGTGGTGATGAAGGTTCAAGCTCGCAAAGTAAGTGCTTGAAATTATAAATTTTGTTATTTATAACATTGTGAGGTTTCTAAGTAGTACAAGAAATAGTGATATCCCTTTTCCCGGCGGACTTTTCTCCAAATTATCTTTTCTAGTTTGACAAGTCTACCAAAATGGCGATTCGATTGTCTCTTTGAAAGTTTTCCAATTTTTCATAAAATAAGGGATTGAACATGTGATACCTCTTCTAGAAGAAGAAATCTATTTGATCTTAATGTTGTTTAAATAGTGGTTCAAGAATTGGGTCATAAAATATGTCAAAATTGCTGCAAAAGACCTGCATAAGTTAAATATTGTCGTAGTCTAATAATGACCTTGGCCAACGTCAATTTGGTTGCCTTTTATTTTAACCGAATGTCAAATCATAGGAAAATGATCCTTATAAAGCACTTCGGTGTTTTTGATCAATTTTAATAAAAATCTCACTTTTATCACTAAAGTCGAATACATATTTAATTATTATGAAATATCAACATATACAGTGAGTTGCTTAATTTTGTGAATTTTTCAGAATACCATCAGGGCATGGAACAGGGAAGTGAATATGATTCAGGTAAATACTTTTTAAAATATGTTTTACTATCAATAAGCAAAATTATATTTTATATAAATTGTTTAAAATCACACCATTAAACTCTTATCAGCAAAGAAAAAGTATGAATGAAGTTCTTAGGTGATGACTCATTGCATTCCAGGAAATTCATAGTAACTTCTACTACTATAGAATTCTCATCAATTATGATTCATAACTAGTTTAACCAATTCCGTTGCCGGTTGTGTTACTTTTTATATTTTTTATCAATAAAATGTTTTCAAGTGAATGGACTTTTGGGAAAATTCAATATTGGCAAGATCCCAGTATGTGACTTTTTGACCTGATTATGATTATTTACCTATAGTTATAAAAATAATTTGGAATTATTGTTTTGTATTTTATACAATAAATGAGGTGGTAAGTGCTACAGATTAAACATTTTTAGAAGTTGGCAAAAAATAGCAGTTTCAATAAGATATTTAGTAATAAACTAAATAAATATAATTTACTTTATACAAACAATTCAATTGAATTTACTTATTGATACATTTTTCTATTACCTTTATTCTGTTTAATGTAAATTTTTTTTAATTTCATTCATATTTATTTTAAACTAAAAAAATGATAATAGTTTTAATTTAATAATTCATATAAAAAAGTATTATTTATATAAATACATCTAAAACTTTCATTTCTACTTTATTACAACTCATAACCTCTTCTTCCATTTTTATTTGTTTATATTTAATTTAAATTTGCCTTGTCATATTGTTAAAATGTAAACATTTCAGTTAGTTAATTTTTATTTTTAAAGTAATGAATTGTTAGTTATATCTCAACTTAGTTGTGAGACCTATTAAACCGGTAATATGTTTTGTCTAATGTCTAATTATTGGAGGGTGAGCTGAAACTCGAAACCAACATCACATAGACCTTATTCTGTGGGTTTAATGTGATTTTTTTTGAAAAAGCTGTGATTTCTTTCATCTCTTATATCATCCTACACATTTTATGTAGTGGATAAAAAATACCAAAAGCAGGTAGTCTTGTCAAAAAAAGTACTGAAATGTTACTACTGATACATGCTCAATGATTCATCTTCCTGTTCACACTCTTCTCAAAGGAAAGTGTTCAGTAATTATCTCCATTCTGTATAGATGTTCTCTTAGTTGTTGGTGTCCAATTATATTTCCTTAAAAAGGACTATTCATTATTAACAAGTTTATTTATAAAAGTAGACAAATTAAGAATGTGATACGTGTGATGGAAATAATATACAGAATAAAAAATAAAATACAAAAAATTGAGCAAAATTAAATATTACATACTACCTGCTACAAGTTTAATGTGATTGATACAATGAAATAATATTGATGGTCTGGTTTTTGTAGTTTAAAAGCAGGCAGGTGGTCTAGGGCTGTACTCTATAACATATTTTGTTAAATTAAATTTTCTCATTTTACTTGTTTCAAAAGCAAATGGTGGATTTTAAATATTGACTTGATGAGAGTTTATGGTAACATTGAACAACTCATAAAGAATGTGTATATAGTCACACTAGTTAGTTTTAAACTTAGTGTATTTTACTATGTTCATGGGTAAAAGTAAATAAAAACAATTTTGTTGCAATATAACCTTTAATAACTAGCTGCAGCTCAACTATCAAACTATAATTTTTTCATCACCTCTGTCTTTTACTGACTGTTGACACCTGACAGTCCTTATTCCTCTGTGCTGGTAATAAAAAATATGTATCTGCTGATTCTAAAAAAATCATAAACAATGTTTACTCAAACCCCATACATCGTACACCTTCTAGGAAGGCCGGGTGTATCGTTAGCGATACACTTGGTATTGTGTTGAATTGTATACCAGTGTATCTCAATATACCAGTGTATCTCAAGCCCTCACCGTTTCATTACATTTATATTAGAGTTTCATGCCTTTGGCCTGTACAAATGCCACAGCATATATAGTTCTGGCCTGGGGAATTCACACACGTGTAAAATGAGGGTAATAAATAAAGATGTTGATTTCTATTATTTATTCAAAATTCAAAATTACAAAAAACATTCTTAGTAGCATAAATGATTATAACATGCAAGTGGTGAAAGACACAGCCACATTAACTAAGATTACAACAACTATGTGGAAAATTGTGAATAGATCTAGTATGGATCTGTTTGGTCATATGTCAAATTCACAGCTTGCATGGGTCTTTCTTAACAGGGTTCTAGCATAGTATAGAAATAGAACTAGTAGGATAACTACTTGGAATTTTGTAAGTCCCCTACAAAGGTAGCCATTTGGAGTCTTCACGTCGAGGACTGGGAGGCCAGGAATGTTATTAATTGCAAATATCACTGCAATTAAAGTGTGATAAACAGTGTAATGTTAACAGTCATCTGTGAATAGTTTGCTAATTCCTACATAAATTTAGATGGTACCACACTGTATTGCTATTTTATAGTTTTGTAAATTTTGTAACAACCATGGAAAGTGTATTTCAAATGAATTTTTATGATCTAAAATAGAGAACTTTCCCATTTTTTTTATTCAATAATATCTAGATACATCTAAAAAGCCTAGTCCATGAATTAAGAATGGAAGTCATAAATGGTCAACTATGGTACATTGTTGTATTTGGCATTCAAAATACTGTAAAAAACTTGATAAAAAAATACAAGTCTGTATTTGAGAAAAAGTTGTTGATTTTAAAATAATCAGCCTGTATATGCCAAAATTGTTAGTTATTCAGTGTCATTATATGTTGATGAACAAAATATGGACGTTTGGTCAACTCCCGACTTTAATTTCTATAAATGTTATTTTATAAAACCAATATAGTAGTAAAAAAAAGGATAATTTGTGAAAATTCTTAATTGGACTACATTTTTTGAACTTTAATTTTTTATTTCAAATACACCTATGTTACGTTACAAATAGGTTTTGTAAAACCATTTTACATTTTCTATTTCAAATATCTGACTTTTAAATGTATTCAGTTTTCTTTCAATTGACATATTTTTTAAAACACAAAGTGCATAACAACATTTAGAATATATGTCGCAGCTCCAATCTTCTTATGTTTAAGACCTTTTAATAAACATGTATAAATCTCACTAGGAATCTTCAATATTGTTTTTAGTTACATTTTGAGCTATGACAATAAACTGCTAAAAATTTACTGTCAAATACTTGCCAATTTTTATCAATATTATTAAATCAGTAGCATTTATCACAGTCATGGTGTGGTTAACTTATAACTTGAACAATTCATTAATATTTCATTCCTTAATCAATTTTAGGCCAGCAGCAGATGGAGCAGGAGCTCGCAACTAAAATGTTGCAGATTCAGAGTAAACGTTTCTACTTAGATGTAAAACAAAATCGTCGAGGACGTTTCATTAAGGTTGCAGAGGTATTAACTGCTTTTTAAGTTCTTAATTCGGAATCCATTATTGGTTATTAATTTTATTTAGATTGGTGCAGATGGGCGACGTTCCCAAATATTCCTTGCTCTGTCAACTGCTGCTGAGTTTAGAGATCATCTCTCTGCATTTAGCGACTTCTACTCTTCTCTAGGTAAGTTATAATTTTGTGTTTATGCCAAGACATACATTTACAGTGCTGATAGACTTGTGGACATACTGAGTTGTTAGAAATTGCAAATGTTTGCATTGGTTTTGAATTAAGTAGGTGCAATTTAAATTGCGTTATGTTCAACTGAACACCTGATCTATGAGACTGTACAGAGTCCATAAAAAACACTTTGAAGTACTGGTTTAATAATTATAAAGTAAAACTCATCTGTTATATGCTACTGAAATTAAGGTCGTAGCGCTAGAACTACTCTCTGGCCCATTCGCGATTTGTTTACATTGTTTGGGAGTGATTATTGAAACTTATTTCGTATTGAGTTTTCAGTGTTTTAGTAGACGGTCATGATTTTTGTTTCTTAAAGTGGTTAAACAAAATGTAAACAAATAATTCTAATGTCAATATGATAGTTATATCAACGGTAGGGGGCGGACCGCTTATCTACGTTTATATGTAGAAGTTTGTAATATATCTGGGAGTGTTGTGACTTGGTTCCAACCTAAATTGAATCATACCCCTGGAAAAAATTAGTGCAGCTAGATTTTTCTGGCAATACAGATGAGTAATGGGGAATCTGACTTGAGGTGCTTTACTGGCTGTACAAAACTGTGATTAGGCCAACAATCACCTATGGAACAACAGTATGATGGAGGAGAACATAAGGGTCTTCTGCAGTGAATATATTATCTGTACTCACATACTCTGCTTCTGTGAGAACTTATTCTTAGACAGAAGCACTTTGGAGAGGAAATATGCCAATTAGAGCTACTCAAAGTTAAAACCAAAAGATATCAAGTGTCATCTTACACTTTTATAATCAGGATATTAAAAAAAATACCCTCTATGTCCTGCACTATTTTATTTGGATTTGTAATTTTCTTATTGATTTTTTCTATTAAAACGTTATTAATTTTTAGGTCCACCAAATCCTGACAACGTCCCTGAAGACGGCAAACTGAAAAGTGAAATGATGATTAAAGATAATCGCCGTTACTACTTGGACTTGAAAGAAAATTCTAGGGGACGATTTTTGCGGGTTTCCCAAATGATTACCAGAGGAGGACCTCGTAGCCAAGTCGCCATTCCGGCACAGGGTATGATTGAATTTCGGGATGCTCTAACTGACTTGTTGGACGAATATAGTACCGACGAACATGCTTATAAGCCTGATTTGCCAGAAGGTAGACACATGCATGTCGACAACAAGAATTTCTATTTTGATATAGGTAAGCAATCTACTTTTTGTACCAAAAATAAATGTTCAATATCCAAATCAATTGTGATTTGATACTTTGTATTTTGTCATCCTATTAGAGTTTATCTAAAATCAATGTGAAATAAAAAAAAATTCGTAAGCTCCCTCAGCAGATCTTCTTGCAGTAGGGTCCACAAGGGGGGAAATGTACTCCAACAAATTAGTACTAATATATTCAATAAAATAACAAAGTTGTAGCCTGTCAACAAATATCAAATGTCAACATTAACTGTCATGTTTAGATAACTTAATGCTAAAGTTTAAGACCACTTATTTATAATTATTATAATAATTTTATACAATTATCAAAGACAGTTGTCTGGTTGTTATGGAGAATTTAAACTTGGACGGATTTCGAAAATTACAATTCAAAAAATTTTACATGAAGAATTATCAGTAAAATAATTAGTTTCTTGTTGGTTACCGCATCTGTTGACAGAAGAACAGAAAGCAGTTAGTCAATTGGTGTCAAAAAACTCTAAACTGGTTTAACACAGGAAACTCAAAAAATGGTGATTGCTGAGATGAATTATCCTCCTAAGTAACAAGTTCCCACACCCTTCGAAAAACAATTTAGTTTTTAAAATCAAGAATGAACTTCGTGGTCCAAAGGTTCCAGTCCCCAGAAGATGCAGGCTTCACCTTCAAAACTCTATTTGGAATGTACCACTGCATCCAGAATTGGTTCCACAGTATGCAAAAATGCATTTTTCTTTGTGTTTAAAAGTTTTCTACTGGTTTTTTTTTCTAGCTATATATGCAAAATATAAAGTTTTTTCAAACCATAGATTATTTAAATAGGTTTGATTTGTAATTAGAAGATGCCACATCACTTTTAGACCAGTTTCGACATATTTGCTCCATCAATCCATCTAATCCAGTCCAGGATCTCTAACATGAACCTGAAGAAAACGTTCTGGCAGTGTATTTCTACACAGTACATTGCAATCGCTCCATTTCATTCAGAGTTACAAACCAAAAGTTCAACAATGATGCAAGCCGTAAGGCTTGTTGGAACAAATTACAGTTTCTAGTAAAACGTTTAATCAAAGCATAATCGAAAATCACTAATTTTAAAATAATCCTCATTTTAGATTTGCCGATTTGTATTTTATTATTTTGCAGGTCAAAACAACCGCGGAGTGTACATGCGTATCTCTGAGGTAAAAACAAATTTCCGAACAGCTATTACTGTACCTGAAAAGAGTTGGCAAAGGTTCAGAGACATATTGAGTGACTATTGCGATAAAATCAAGCAACCTTCTCAAGGTTCTGGCGGGGCTATCTCCTCCCAAGATCAACCACATCCTTTGGTAAGTTACATTTTAAATTATGTCGGTTATAGGCGCCAAATTATTTGACTGAATCATGTTGAGAATAAAACGCTGATGTTTATGATACTTATCTGAACTTTGGTCAGATACTGAAACCTCGATTGGTTTAATAAATATATTAAGAAAGATTGTTTTTTTGTATCAATACATTTTTTATACTTTTATGTTTGTCAATTTTTCCTTGATTACGAGAATGGGTGATATACACTTATTCTATTTTTACAATGGACTGTCATAAGAGGCGTGGACATAAAAACTTTTCCAAACAAACCGAAAGCTCGTGTAAATTATCAAGAAATTTTTAACCTACTTTGCAGATTTTCGTGTAAAAAAGTCTCCAACTGACTTTTTACTTATTTCTAACAACGATCACTCTTATTTATAACTATATTAATAGCAAACCACAAATTAAAAATCTCTTATGACGTTTTACACGCGTTATCGATTTGTTTGGAAAAGTTGTGATGTCAGAGCTTAGGCAGTCCATTTTAATCATGCAGCATTTATACAACAGGGTATCCTGTAAATCAGAGGATTTCAAAATATAATTTTTCCCCAACCTTTTAATTTGTGAGATATTTTATTGCAAATTTTCTAGAGGGATATAAATATATTTTCTTCCTACCTCGGTCGAAAGTACGCACTTTCGTCCCTCATAGCAGGGACGAAAGTTCAACATTTACTCCCTGTGAAAAGTACTTTCGTCCCTGCTATGAGGGACGAAAGTGCGTACTTTCGACCGAGGTAGGAAGAAAAATAGTATACATCCCAAGGGCCGAAAGTTGAAATCTCGGTCCTGCGCGTCATGATGTCCTCGGCTTCGCCTCGGAGCATCATGACGCGCAGGGCCGAAAATTCAACTTTCGGCCCTTGGAGTGTAATATACTAATTTAAACTTTTTTGTCAATTCTAATAAATCAATGGCGTGCTACCAGAAGTTCATATACTTTTATTGTACCATATTTTTGAAACACCCTGTATTTTGAACTAAAAAGTTTTTGATGTCATTCTTCACTAAATTTCCTACATAAAAGGTACTCCTTGTTGAACTCGATACAATACTCCATCTTCAAGATTTTTATTGTTATAAGACACTTTTGTCGTTTTAACATAATCGTCTGCTATACCGAGGTCCGGTTTTCGGCTACTTTTTAAGAACACTAATACACGTGAATATACAACTATTATTTCAAAAGTTAATGCAAAACAAAAAAAAATGACAAAAAATTACATTTATTTTAACTTTTGCATATTAAAAAAAATATCAACATTTTGAATTACATAAATATGGGTGTAAAATCTGAGAAATCGCGATTTTTGCAGATATTTTGCATCTAAGTTGGAAATTCTGGAATCGTAGGCGATATTCGATACCGAACACAAGTTACACACTGCACCACACACTTTACACTATCTGACGAGCTTTTCGATAAGTGTATAGTGTAGTGGTAGTGTTCAGTATGAATTCTGACTAGCTAATCCGATGAGCTAAAATCCTATCTTTTGAAAAACTTACCTTAGCCTTAAACGTCTTGATCACTTTTCCATTGTTGTTTGCAATTTTTCTAGTTTGACCTGACTATGAACAAAATAATATGGTTAAGTACATCGACTTGTGCCATAAAGTATGTTTTTTTTAATACAGTTTTATAGCACCTTTGAGATTGTAAAATTATTATGATCTTGAGTTTTTTTCCTTTATTTGGAATTGTTATTAATGATCTGGAGTGACAACTGACATTTTCTAAAACTGTAATGGTGATAAGTTCTAAAGGTTGCGTTTTTAAAGCAATTATGTAATGCTTCGGATTGTTCTTAATTGAAAACACATCTTTTATAGCGCTTATGGTTTTATTTCTACTATTTTTATATTCACTTGAACTTCGTTCAGCCCAACTGACCTCAGTGGAGTCCAAGTTATAATTATTGTAACATCTTATCAAAACGCAAATCTACATACTTATATATATTTATTTAAGCTTACTAATACCTTTATATAACTGTTGATAGACATATCTATGAAAGTATAAATTAAGCTATTTTGTAAACAACCTAATACATTATATCAGGGGTACTACAATTTTTCTTTTTGGTATTTATCATTATTTTCCCTTCTAAATGAAACAACCTTACTTTTTTATAAGATTTATCCTCATTTTTATTAAACTCAACATATCCACTCCATATATGAATCAATTTTCAATATAAACATTGTCTTAGATGGGAAATAACATTCTTTAAGGACACAAAAAATATTGTCCCTTGGTCGTAGTCTATATGCTCTATTTGTCATAGGGCGACTTGTACCAACAATCAGTTAAACGTGGTTTATTTACCAATAGAGTTAAATTTAGCAAAATTATAAACCGATTCGTTTTGTTAATCTCATAATTTTGAAAGGCTGGTATCAACAAATTTGAGATGAATGAACTACTGTTAGGTAAACTTTTGTCAAAGAAAAATTTGTAATGCAATTCTAACTCCCAGGTCCTCAGATGTTGTTGTTTGTGTATATTTTCTAAAACGAATCTCCAACCAACTATTTTTCTCTTTTGAACAAAGTTTTTAGGTTAGATAATTCCAGGTACCTTCTGCTGCTGATGTTGTTGGTACAATTCGCCAATAGCAAAATATTTGAAAAATCACTTTTATCTGTGCTTTCAGGTTGGCAATAACACTCAACAAGATTCCGGGACAAGTTTAAAGTAGGCTAGCTGCCCATTTTAGACTATTAGATTTATTAATATAACAAATTAAAAAATTGGATAGGTACAGGAGTCGATTTTTTAACCTTAACAAAACAAAAACAGAAATTTCCCCCCACTTTTCAATTACTAAATTTGTGATTTTTGAATCTTGGCTGAGAAATCGACCACTGTCTAAAATATTGATCAGTTCAAGGAGTTGGTTTTTTTTGTGCAGTGTTACGAACACTATAAATGTTAGATTCTCTATTATATGTTACGAAATAATACTAAATTATTTATTTAGTTGTTTTAAGTTGTTGCAGTAGTGATGTTTTTTGCTTTTGAGTAAACAGTAGTCGGAGTACCAAGCATATCATAGCTGCTTAATGTTTAAGTGGAGATAGGAACGGATAAAAAAAAAATACTTTGTTAATATTCATCTTATTCAGATAAACGAATGGATGTATAAAGATGCAAAGTAGGGTTGTTCGTGTAACAAAACAAATACAATACACCCCATATAAGTTATTCACAAGAACTCTTTAAGCTACTCCGACTATAAATACAGCGTTTGTGTTGCTTATTTTTAAATCTAAACCTTTTAGATTAATGGTTATTTATGTAAAGTTTTATTTTTTTATTTTATTCATCATTTGAATATAATTTTTAACAAAAATTGATATTTTTTAACAGATACAATTAGAAATTCAAACTTTCTAAACAGTATTCTTTTATTCTATATTATCGACGAAATTCTAAGTTGATTTACTCTCGAAATCAAAACAAAAAATTTATACGTAATACTAAAATTTTAATACAAAACTATTATTAATTATACTTTCGAACAAAAACCATCTACAGATACAGATATGAGTATACTACAGCTTTAAAATTGATATATGTATAGATACATTGGAATTGAAATATCAAAAATTGTTTCAAACAATCTACAGATTATAGGAATGATTCATACAGAGGATAGGTTTTTCCCCAAGCCCTTCTGATAACACTGCAGCCGAAAGGCTTTTTGTATTTTTGCTCATACTTTCTCATAGTACTCGATCCAGTTTTTACAAGTACGTGTTGCTCTATAGCTCAGCATCGCCTCTGTATAGTTTTAATGTGTACAAGTGTTCCTTTACTGATGCATGACCAGTCATGAAACCTTTTGAAATTCTCAGTGCCCTGATCTAGTGTTTAGGCAGCTCATCGTGTTTTCCAATCTATGGATACCTAATCTAGCCTCTCCCTTTTAAGCTGCGTCCGCACCGAGTCGAAACTGTCGATCAAATTGGTGTATACGTTGCAATGGACATGTCGAATTGTTTTCATGAACAAGACAAAGTCATAGCTTTTATTGAGGCATACAAATTAAAATCAAATCTATGGGATTTCAAAACTAATAATTATAAAAACATAAACATGAGGCCTCAATGATATAAGGCAGCTTCAGCAATTATTTGTCTTGGCATTTGGTTCTAATGTATCTTCATCTTATACCGATCTGTCTGTGTAGATGGTTTTAGTAAAATAAATTAAGATGTTAGAAAATGGATTTATCGCCCATTATTATATTTAATAGTATTTTTTGATAATACTATGATCAAGTAAAGATTTGTACATAATTTTTCAACTCGCTTATAAAGTTTGTACAAAATCTTTTCCTATCTCTATTTTAGTTGAATGTAATGTAAAATACAAACCTAGAAGATATTTCTTCTTAAAAAAAATAAATAAAGACGCCAACTGCCATAAATTATAGTATTTTTATAATTGATTTGAATATTTTATGTCGTCTTGAAGAATCTAGACTATCGTTTATTCAAAAGTTTTCTTTATTTTCAAAGGTTTGATGGGCACCACTTTCTTGTGATTTTCAAAATATTGTGACTGTGTTAATTGCGGTATTCTGTGATTTTGTTATCTTAACGAATTAAAAGCTTTATATTTTTATTATGTTAATGTGTAGACATTTTTGTTATATTGGAAACATATAAATAAAACAATGTCAATCTTAATGTTTGCTTCTCTAAACGTTTTGGAAATAGTTTCTTCTAGCTTATCCTGTAGGTAAAATGCAACTAATAACTTTATTTAATTAATAATATTACCTATAGAATCTCGATAGTTTTAAACTACTATGCACATAAGCTGGAAGCAGACCTTAACTAGATTAGTTTGACCCAATTATTTTTATCAAATGGGGAAGACCACTAGTTTTCAAAAATAGCATAATCGTGAACTCCATGCCAAAAAACTACTATAATATCATGTAATTATGAAATAAAACAATGAATTTTTGTTTAAATCTTCATTACAATTGAACTATGTTCAATACAACTTGTGACGCGTTTCGCTACATTGTTCGCTACATTGTTTATTTCATAGTTAAGTATGAATCTTCATCAAGTAAAAGCCTCATCTATTCAATTTTATCATGTAATTATTTATTTTTATTTGTTTTATAAGAAGAATAATGTATTCAATTGAATAATTTTCATTTAAAACACAAAATTTTACGCGCCATTTGGTGTAATACAGTATGACGTACTAGCCCCAAGACGCCTATCGACTTTAAGCCGACCAATAAAAACCTTTCACAGAGAGGATCTGCGCTTGAGTCGTCCAGTTTCCAACTAATAACAATCGTCCTAATGTTAGTACGTCTTAGCACCGCCCATTTGTTTCGAGCATTTTTCAGTTTTGAATTAATATGTTGATTTCAAAACGCCAGGAAATCTGTTTAATACGATTTTGACACATGATATTGTCTGGACACTGAACCAACATCATTATTATTTGATTGAAATATTTGAAAGGATTTCATCTCTTAGTGGTCTTCCCCATTCTATAAGTCACTTTTGTTTTTTTCTAGAAATTATTTAACCAAAATATTTTTAGGCTAAAAATATCCTAGATTATGTACCGGGTGGATCAATAAGCCGATACCTCGCCTGCACAAACTATCCATCTTATATTATACCGGGTGTCCCAGAAGTTTCTGACTCATTTTAACTACAAAAATCCCGGTACTCAGAAATGATTGGGAGGTGCGGTTTTCGATGAACAATTTCTTTTTCAGTATGCTTATCTGCCTATTATTAAAAATCAAATAACTTGCTCATTTTTCATCTAAACTCCAACAAATTATACATTTTCGGAAAGGGGAAGAGTTCAGCTTTCAGATAGAATAAAAATATATAGGGTGTTTTATTAAGAAAATAGACGATATTCGCATTTAAAAAATAACATTTTTAAAAAACATCATATATATGAACATTTATACTGATTATTTCCTTCCTATTAATTTTGACCAATCGCTATCAAGAATTGGTATGTCAAATACAAATTTTAAGTGGAAAAATTACTTAACAACTGCCAATAGCTGTCAGCAGTTTTTCATGCAAGTTTGAAGTAATTACCTTTCCTAGCTTGAAAGTTATAAAGTTATATTGTTCTTATTATTTTAATAAAAATTAGTATATTAAAGTATAAGTGGATATTAAGGTCTTTAAAACACGCGCGATTTTTCGAGCACGACGGCGAAGCCGGAGTGCTCGAAATAGAGCAAGTGTTTTAGAGACCAGTTATCCACGAATACTTTACGCTATTTTTTTTTATTGGTGCTCTTTGAAATTATAAATATATACTGGTATCTATTACTACTACAACAACAAGAAATGGAAATAAGAACTAATAATGTAAAATGGTTGAATTCGTGATGCTTGCGTTGTCATGGAAATGAGAAAAACATAAACTGATTTGCATTTTGTCTTTAAGATTTATTGTTGTCACCGAAGTGCATAAAAATTAATTCTAATATCGATTTTTTAAGTAGTAAAGCAGAATCGCGGTTAATACCGCAAAAATGTTCTGATGCGTATAAAAAAAATTGAAATTGTTAAATATTGTTCGAATAAAGGTTTTGACGTTACAAAGTACTCCTGTCAGATCAATAATAAAAAAATTGTCATTTAGACTTCGTTTCTCGAGTTGTTGATGTTGCCATGGTAACTTTAAAAAACGCGCGTTTTTGAAAGTTCGATTTAAACACGCTGAGGCGTGCTTTAAATAGGTAAAATGGTTTACCAATAAAAAAAAAATGTTTATTTAACTCAGGAAATAATCTTACCAAATATCCCTCGTGTATCTAATTTTTCCCGCGAAAGTGGAAAAATCCTCGTCTTCGACTCGGATTTTTAAAACCACTCTCGCTCATGCTATTTGTTGAAACAAATTACTAAGAAACTCGTTTTTCCGAATTTTTCAAGAAAAATTAAATGCACTAGGGATATTACCGCCGAAAAAACTTAATATAAAAAGAAAACAGCACCTCCATATCGTTTCTGAGTTCCGAGATTTTTGTTATTAAAATGGGTTAGAAACTTCTGGGACACCCGGTATATATAAAAATTCATAGATAGCTAGAAACTAAAAACCTGTTTCCAGATATTTTTAATGTCCACTTTTATTAAGAAATTTTTTTCCCAAAGTTATGATATCGATAGTTTCTGATATACAGCCGAGAGATTGACTTATTGGTCCACCCAGTACATAATACATAAGTTGATTTTTTCACAAAACTTTTTGACAATCTGTGTAGCAGATCATTTCTGCATTCATTGGAGATCCTTTCTTCCACGCCTGATGTGACTGATTTATATATGTATGTAGACATGAAGTGGCGGTTGTTTCAGCAAAGGCGAAGGGTTGGGGTAGTTCTCATAGCTTGCCTTTGGACTCCACTTTGCTTTTGGATCGACCCAGCCTGCCCACCATACCACCGAACCTTATGTCCATGTCAACTTGTGATCAAAGATGAATCCCAAGTATTTTGCCTCTTGTGCAGATGGAATTTCTACCCTGTTAAAATCTGGGTTCCTTCAGTACTTTATTCTTAGTGAAAACTGCTATTACTACTCTAGATACCAATACTAGAAGCATTTGAAATTATTATATTTCGTAGAATGGTGGCTATACTATTGAGTGGAGAACATCACAAATTATTTCTTATCATAATTGGGTGGATCATATTTTGAGGAATATCAAATTTCCTAATTGAAAAGAGAAAAAACAATCGAAACAGTCAAGGATTCTGACCTTAGAACATAAAGGATTACACAGGATTGAGTACACATCAGTTAATAAAAGTGGTTAAGGAAAAAAAGAATTGATACTATAAAAGAATACCATTACAAATATCAACTTTGTACAGTCGTTTTCAGGATAGGACTCCATTTTTTTAACATAATGCAAAACACTAGGACACTTTTATGATAAAGTACAAAAAGGGGAAGAATTTGCAGAAGTCATTGCCAACCCTCGTTTAGACGTTTATTCAAATTTAATTTAATTTTAATGAAATCTTGTTTGAGAACAAAACTGGCTTCGTAATCATATGGTATTTGAAATAATTGGGTAAATATTTATAAAATATTTTATTCCAGTTCATATCTAGGATATATAGGCCAATCAAATTAGAATTTATCAAGGAATTAATCTCCAATAAGTTGGAATTCGTTTTAATACCCTGAGTTTACATCATCATAGGAGATGAGCATAATCTTGAAAGTCAAAAAACCGCGAAATTTTGCTCTCAAAAGTTATGTGCATCTTTTGCGATGGTGCAAAATTAGATTACCGGTATTTAAGAGCACCTCAAGGTATTATATTGATTTCCAGATCAATGGAAATTAATCAAAAAGCTTTTTTGGATCTAATTTGACCGGCCTAATCGAATATTTTAGGTTAGTTCCAACAACAGTTCAGAACCTTTGAAATGTTTACTTATGGCGAATTCGACTGGAGGCACTCTCTATTGGTGCTGATTGTTCGACTGACAAAGTTCTGCAAATATTTATGTTCGTCTCGCACCAATTTAGCTCGGTCCTGATGATAATTCAGCTGGCTTGCTATCGGTGCGGTTTTTTAGCACTCAGTGCAAAATTTTAGAACTGTGCTGCCAGTACAGTCCCAGTAGAATCAACGTCGGTTTAAGAACTGCACTGGTGTGGTCCGCATTTCTTTAGTGTCGCTTGGTAACTCCACCGGATCCGAGTTGGAGCAACTTTTACATGGCACTGAGAAAATGCGACTGAAGCTGGGACAGGCCGTGTAGTCGAATTCGCCATTATATTGCACCAAGCTATTTTGCCATTCCAACAAGTCGAATTGAATATTCTGAGCCCATAACGCAGTGTTCCAAAAATCAGTGAATTGCGTTCTGGATTGATTCCGAATAGCTTTTACAGCTCTGGTATTTAATAAGATATCTAATTCTGAACCTCTGTTATATTTTAATAAATACCTCGAATTTCTTCTGATTATAATTCTAATTGTGATTTTATAGGTTAAGAATGTTAAGATGAACATACATTTTCAAGTCGTTCCAACAAAGTGAACTATAGGCTTGCGCATGTCTTAAAGTAATTTTGAATCAAATTCTGAACTCATTTGAATTTTCTGTTGGAACAAACCTTTTAGTTGTGTTATATCAAAATCTATTCACTGCCATCGTAAGTGCTTAGAAAAGGTTTGACGGAATGTTCTAAAAGTAAAATCACATCTCTAATTTGCGGTATTTTTAGAATAACTGCAATCTCATCTTTTCAAGTTAAGGATGTGGTATTACATTTTTTATTTTGTAAATATGTGGTGATGTACATTTTATTCTGAAATGTATGTTGCGAGATTAACTTTCGTGAAAAAATAAGTGCTTTTGGTAAATAAGTGATATTGAAAATTATTATTTGTCAAATGTGTTTTTGCAATGAAATTGTTGAAAATAGTATTTGGGATGTTGCGATTCCTCAGATATATATTTTCTAAAGTTGATGAAATTAAATTAAACCATTTAGGTATTATACAGCAACGAATACTATCCTTTCCGAGTAACATATACCGAATATTCGGCATGACCATCTGTCGGTTATCCGAAAAACCAGTCCGCAATAGTATATTTTAAAAAACTACTGGCTTTATTAAGTCAGTATGGAATGATTTTTCATCAACTCGTTTGAAAAAGTATTATTCCATTGCTAAATAGCATAAAAATTTACTATCAGTCGTACTTATCCGGTATCCGACCGGTTGGTATATATCTATCCGGTATCCGACCGGTTGATGCGTACTTATCCGGTATCCGACCGGTTGTTACGTACCTATCCGTTATCCGACCAGTTGGTACGTACCTATCCGGTATCCGACCGGTTGGTGCGTACTTATCCGGTATCCGACAGGTTGGTACATATCTATCCGGTATCCGACCGGTTGGTGCGTACTTATCCGGTATCCGACCGGTTGTTACGTACCTATCCGTTATCCGACCAGTTGGTACGTACCTATCCGGTATCCGACCGGTTGGTGCGTACTTATCCGGTATCCGACAGGTTGGTGCGTACTTATCCGGTATCCGACAGGTTGGTGCGTACTTATCCGGTATCCGACCGGTTGGTGCGTACTTATCCGGTATCCGACAGGTTGGTGCGTACTTATCCGGTATCCGATCGGTTGGTACGTACCTATCCGGTATCCGATCGGTTGGTACATACCTTATAGTTACCGAATATCCACTGCATATTTACTGTTGCTTGAAAATTACATATTTTCCAAATATTTCAAGAAGAGTTGATTTATATTTTTATGAATTGCTCCAGAGAACACTAATGCCACATTGTCCCACGACAGAGATATTAATTAAAATTAGAGTGTAGCGCATTTAAAGCAAAAATTTATAGAGCATTTTTTCAATTCTACCACAGCATAGAGAACGTACAGATTTCAATGAAGATTTTTAATTGTCTTAATTCGAATATCTGAATAGAAGTAGCAAAAAAGACACTTCTACCTGATATACCGCCAGAAACGGATGTAGCAAGCCATGACTTTCGATAAAAGTATTAAGGATTCAAATTCTTTTGAAGCAGTTACAGTTTTATGCTATATATACAGATACATGCAATGAGAAACGTAACTTAGCGATTTAATCCGATCTAAATAGTCCATCAACAAAAATTTCAATAAATATTGAGTATTTAGCTGGACAGCTGGATTCAGAACTACTGTAAGAAACCCCGCCTCTTGTCCTTCCAATATTTGTTAGTTATGTGCGATTTAGTATTCAAGTGTCTTTTGATTTATTTTGGCCATAACGGCTTCCAAAATAAAAATGAATTCGTAAATAAAACAAAATAAGATTCTTTAAATTAAAACAAATTGAAAATGAATTCCGAAAAACAACTTGAAATGCTACAACTAAAAAAATATTGAATCAAAGGTTTAAATAGTATACTCCTTGTTGAGCCTAACAAATACCGAATCTATTGAACAAAGATAATCTTGTATCTCTGAGCTCTGTAATAATCGTGTTTTTAATCTGTTGATATTGGTCGACTAGTTCAAAAACTGTTCTGATACAATGCTTAAAATCCCTGTTCCGTTTTTCATTCCATGTATCTGTATATGGTAAGTTTTGACAAAAATATTGATCGAGGATGTTGTTGGTACGATGACGGTTTTGGAGATGTTTTTTTTTGACATTTTACCATAACATTATGACCGTCAAAAAAGTATCAAAGCAATGTACCATAAAGAATGTTGCTTTTAAAAATAAAAGAGAGTTAATGTTTCTTTTGTACCAAACCTGTGGGGGATAAGGTAGGAATAATATTTAGAGAAAGTCTAATAGGTTTTAAATTCGCTGCTCTACCACTATTTCAATTTTTAACACTCACATTATGCCCATTTTTGATTTTTCAAAATTTACTTATTATTTTTCAATAATTCTTAAATACACATAAAAACTAAGGTTAAGAGTCGCTTCCCGTATCTACCCAACTAACTGGCTCTTGATTATCGGAGTATGTCATGTTCGAGGGATGAGTCTACACCAATGGTTAAGAAAATAAATTTTTCTGGAACGTTCTCAACTCACGAAATGCCGATACCAACATCCAGGGCACGGAAAAGAAATTTGAGCTGGGCACTTTGTATGTTAGTAAAATGTGTGATTTACGTTGAATGTGGCTTAGGGTAAATGTTGGGTGTTAAAAAATAAGAGCGAGTAATATTGAAGATGTTTAATTTGGTTTAATAGTGTCTCAGTTGTAATTTATGGTGTACTTTAACAAGAAATGGGCAAAATTAATAGTAAAAATAAACTTTGGCTGTGCTTTGAAACAGTCCCTTGATGTTAAGGTAAACTGTGGTCTTATACTTTGAAATTAGTAGTGTTCCATAGTGTTATACGTCCTCAGTGTATTAATTTTAAAATAACAAGTAAATGATATAAATAAGAATATTTACCAAAAGCAATAATTTCACGAAGTCCTGTAAATTGGTTCCTTAAATAATATCTTGTTGCAGTAGAGCTGAAATTTCTCAAAAAAAGTTTGTATTCGCTCTTAAGGTGGTGCCCGCAAAATAGTATTGAACTTGAAGGTAGTGATTCTATTTTCACGGGTATAGCTCAGAATTTATATGTACATTCTATGAAAACATTGTGATTAGCCAATTCTTAAATTTATTTTGTTTGAAAAACAAATTTTATTTTATTTATCAAAATTTTTAATGATTCAAACTAAAAAAAGTGTCCCTTTTTTTAAGATTGACAGATTATTTTGTATCTGCCCTTGGATTTTTTATTTTTGTAGTACTAGTCAACTAAGTTTTACTTTGTGTGGGTTATAATTAAAATTTGAATTGTCACTTGTTCGCTAGAAACTCATTGTGTAGGATTGAAATCGCGGTATTTCGAATTGTGCTATAAAAGTTTTGTTAGATTACGCAACTTGAACCTCGTTTGTGACTTCCAACTAAATCACTCAATCCAAAAGTTCGATTATGCTCCTTCCACGTTGGAAGTTCCAACATAACCCGTACAAATCTCATTTATAGTACAAGACAACATAATCTGATGCTTTTGGGTTAAGTTTTTTGTTTGTTTAGATTTCTGTGAAGTGACATTCAAATATTTACCCAGAAATTTTCCCAAGAGATATAAATTTGACAAAAAAAAAAATAGCTTTTTAGTGATATAAATTATATATTATGAAATTAATTAATGTTGCAGTTTATGTATGTATACTGGAACTTTCGAGAGTTAAATGCAGGCCATTTACATAAAAGATTCCTTCGATTTTTACCATACAAAATTACTGTTTACTATTTCCTTTTCACACAAAATTTTTCTAATATTGACGTATGTATGCTAGGGCGTTTCATTTTTTTTCGGTCCTACCTAAAAAATCTGACAATTTATAGAAAACAAAAATTCTTAGTCAATTAGAGGTTTCGCTCATTCAAAAATTCGATTTCCCATATAGATAACAAAGGAAAAATAATTTTTTTTCAGTTTTATAAAATTTTTTTTAGAAAAAATGATTTTGGAGCTTTTGAAAGAAATTAAATTTGCTTCAAAAAAGTTCCAAACACTATCCGATCAACAGTTTTTGAGCTGTAGAGTTGGAAAGGTGAATGTTAATAATAAATGATACCAAAGAACAGAAACAATACTTATTGCATAGAAAGCAATTTCTCAATGCTAAAAGCATTAATGTTACAAAATATAGTCTATAAATAAATAATATTGTAAGATTAAAAATTTCCAGTTTTAAAAAAAATTAGTATAAATTATTGTTAACATTCACTTTTCCAGCTCTACAACTCAGAAACTATTGATTGGAGACTGTTTGCTCAAAGGAACTTTTTTGTAGCAAATTTAATTCCCTACAAAAGCTGTACACTCATTTTTTCTAAGCCCTCAAATTTTTTTTTAAATCGAGCTAAAACTGAAAAAACAGTCCCGTGTTATTTATATGGAAAATTGAATTTTTTAATGAACCAAGCCTTTAATTGAATTTTTTTTATATAAATTATCAGATTTTCAGGTGGAACTGAAAAAAATCGTCTAAAAATGAAACACCTTAATGTATACGTAAATACCATTTGTTACAATATATTCAGAACATATACAGGATGATTGATTAGTGTGATAAAGCTCAGTATGTCTGTTATCATAAAAGAAAACCAAAAAAAGTATAGATAGTTTTAAGCTTCATATTTAAAAATTAGTTACAATATTACAGACTGTTCCATCACTCTGGTCATGGTTTTTTAAATGCAACACCCTATATTTTACTGTAAAATGAATGTTCGCTTCACTTCCCCATTACAATGATACGAGGTTGTAATGTGTTATACAGGGTATTTGAAAAGATATAACCAAAGATTTTTAATGGTTATAAAAATTTATTAACACGAATGATTTTGCTAAAATTCATTAAATCAAATACATGGTGAGTCAACTCTGAAGTACATTATTTTCTCACTAATTTTAAATGGATCACCCTGTACTTTCTATCATTGTCGTAGAATACAATGACCATACTTTTATTTTTATCCAGCATTTCCCATACCTGAAGTTATTAGATTGTCTACCAGATGTTAGTTTACAGTTGAAGGTTTATAAAAAGTGGCACTTAAGGAAAAATAAGAAATAAAACGCGAAAAACAACACTATTTTTACTAAAATAAATTAGGTCCTAATTACATAACATCATGTAAACTATTACATACCGAAGCATAGAAAAATGAAAATATCTCAGAAACTAATAACTTGAGTTATGGGAAATTCTTGATAAAAATAGAAGTATGGACATAATATTCTTCGACAATGATATGAAATTCAGGGTGATCCATTTAAAATTACTGGGAAAAAAATGTACTTGAGTTTTGACTCACCATCTATTTGATTTAATGAATATTAGCAAAATCATTCGTGTATAAAATTTTTATAATCATTAAAAATCTTTGGCGTCAATGGGTTATTATTCCAATTCAATTATACAGGGCGTTACGATTTTTACGGAAAATTGTTTATAGATTTCCCAATACCTTCTATAATAAATTACCTTATATTGTTCTAATGGGGAATTCAAGCGGATTTCGGTTTTACAGAAAAATATAGGGTGATTCATTTAAAAAACCATAACTTTGATCTGGCACCAAGCTATGCAACACCCTCTCACATTGTCACTAATTTTGAAATATGAAGCTTAAAGCTGCCTACAATTTTTATAATCACCTTTTGTTGGTATATTTCAGGATAATAGTCCTACTGAGTTTTATTATACTAATCAATCACCCCGTATATACAATTTCAACAGATAAATTAGCGAAGTTTCACATGAGTGACTTACGCAAACAGGGTGTCCACTATTTCAATGTTACTTTTTAAACCATATAGACCAAACAGAAACAAATTTATATGAAGTACTCAAACAACATTAACCGACTACAGTTGGCTCCATCTCGCGTTGTTAATCGGATTCGGAATGTTTTCATCTGCTGGCTGGATGCTTAGTTATTTGATGGTAGATGGCGTCGCGGAAGATCGTGAAACTTGTCTGAGACTTTAAATAGATAAACAGGTCCTATAAAAGATTTAGAAGATAATGACATCGTTGTACCATTTCGGTATTTAAAGGAGGTATTAGGAATAGAATGGAAAGGGGCAAAAGTTTGATTAAAATGATTAAAACTATCTCTAAAGTATTGAATACTAAAAATCCAATCATTTCTATGACTCTGGCTCACTTTTGATTAAAAAAAAAATGGTATTTGCTTCAAACATATTACTTTCTTCTTTTTGCAATATAAAACTTCTTTAGGATTCACTGTTTTTCACGCACTGTTTTAATATAATATAGTTTGATATTTGTAAACGTAAAAATCGAAGGAAGACAATACAGATTTAATCTATTAAAACTTTTAAAAGTACGAATAACCTGCCATCCATTCATGTTGTTTTTATTTAATTTAATTTATTTTAAAAAACCGTCTTGTACTTTTCAAAGTTTGTCTTTTTAAGAAAAAAAAATGAATTTATTCACCTAGACATTTGTAGAATTCTATTTATGTTTTCCTCTTAACGAACATAAATAGGAAGTGGCTGTAAACACATGTATCAGTTTCATCATTCGTACCAATTGTAAGAAATTTAAAAAAAATAGTATGTAGAAATTCCTTCAAATTACAGAAAACCTGGTGAAACACTTTGCGTCTGATCACACAACTAAAAATTTGTTCAACCTCATTTCACTCCTGTCAAATTGAGTTTTTAAAATAAATGCTCAATTTGACAGAATTGACAATTTCCCAACGTTTCCCATTTGTTGAATAGACCAAGTACGCTAGACCGGCAAATTTTTTTTTATTATTTTCATTTAAATATAAAGACCGACGGCAAAGCAATTCTATATTGACGAACGATTGAAGGTGGATTCCCACAGATCCATCATCCGACGATACGATCATCCGAAAGTTTTGTGATTGGTGGAAAAATTCAAAATTGACAAGCCGCCAAATATTTTTCCGAAAGTCTTAACTTACGTCCGTTATTGAAGAAAGTTGAAAAATGTTCAATCCTTTTCGTGATCTGTTTTTTTATATATTATTTCAGAATGAATAATAATAATTATAATGAAAGAAACAGTTTAAGAGTGATATGTCACTATTTTCGTTACTATAACGTACGACTGTTTCCTAGCAATGGAAATTGGCATTTTTATTCATCCAATATGACGTGATACGACTAACAATGGGATGACGGATCTGTAGAAACCCACCGTATAAAACGGAATGTATGCGAGTATACTCGACCGAGATGACTAGCATTCCCGCTCGCCTGGTACTCGCATGAAACTCGTTCTGTATATACACACGCGATTGTACTTGCAAATTACTTTTTCGGGCGAGTGTTGGCTTGGTTACACAGTGCGAGTTGTTTACCTGACCTGTCAACTAGCATGACAGTAGCTCGACTCGCCTCACCCGGTCACCCAAGTGTGATATGTAGGCATGAAACATGAAAGATAGCTACTGCAATTGTGTACTCGCATCAATAATGCGCAAATTTGTGAAAATAATTTACCTGCAAGGCAAATGGTAAGTCAAAACAAAAAATGTGGTACTAACTCAGAGGCGAGTTACTGACCTACTCCCACATGACAGTTACTCGTATGATGCGGTCACACATCTCTTACATTTCACAACAACACTAGAAAATGATGGCATTTTGTGTCAATAAAATGTTTGGGTTCTAATAAAACTACAGTATCTCTAACTTACGTTAAGGAACATCGACTCGAACGGAGCGACACGACAAAAAGGAATGGGTACAACACACAGACTTAATTCATTTTCGAGCGTGATGTGGTGTTGAAAATCGTTTAAATAAATCGATCAAGTTGGGATAATAAGAAATTAGATTGGTTGAAAAAGTCTCACAAAAAAAAATAAATGTCACTTTATTTTGTTTACCTTTTGAGTCGAACAACAACCCGATACAAAAGTGGCATGACTAGAAATGGTGTTCATCCAGAACGAGTCGTCCTTTGCCTGTTCATCTCCAATTTCAAATTCCAACAGCCTTTCCTTTTGCTATTTCCTTTCGTTTAACAAAAACGTATTTTCTCTTTTCAAAAATTAAAAACAATAATCAAGAATAAACTCTGCGAGCATTAGAAAACAGATTATGCTTGCGTTCCGTATGAAGGTCCCTTTAAAATTTAGGCCGTAAGGTTGGCTACAGTTGGTCAAAATTAGATATGGCCATATAAACAACAGTTACTGACAGTTACAAAACTGATGAAATAGTACTTAGTGAGCAGTGTCCTAATTTAATTGATTTTTATAAATAAGATAATGCATCCACAGAATGAAATGATTAATGTAGAACTGGAAGAGTTTGTGTCATCTTCGAGTAGCTCTAGTGAATCAGATTCCGATGATCATTGTTCACTTGGTCGCCATATGCAACTTCGACCAACTTTAGCCAACCTTACGGCCTGAATTTTAAAGGGACTTTCATTCGGAACGCAACCTATTTCTCCTTTTTAGATTTGGGTGTAAGCTTCAACCAGCGTTCAATAGGGCATGTCCACCAACTGACAAGTTGACACTAATGACAGTCGCCCTGAGGATAAGCAATAATTTGGATAGACTTTTGATTTGTAATTTGCTTGTTTTGTATTTATTTAATGATCCTTTTTATTATTTATTTATTTATTGAGAACCCAAACCTTATTACATGGGTAATAATATTTTTAATTATGTAAAATATTAAAACTGAATTAATATAATCCAATATAAAATTAAGTTGGGAGGCCATGTTTCCAAAACGACAGAAGTTATTTGCCACTCGCAGGTGGTGAAAAACCTGTAGTCGTTGACATATTAAACATAGGTGAGGCTCTAGATCGCGGCATAGGGACATTATAAGGTAACAAAGAGAGTAAATGATTTGAGGTGATTTAATTGTTTAAAACTTTTAACAGAAACATTATCATTGATTATAAACAGTCATATATAGCTTTTAAAATAAACAGGCAATTAAAACTTCGTCGGAAAAGACACCAAATCAAAATCAAATAACTATTAAGAACCACATGTTGTGCAGAAAACGTTTGTTTATCTCAGGGCGACTGCCAGATGAAGTAACGTGGACTTTCCCTATTTACTATGCCTCATAGACCAGTCCGTAGATTCTGTTTTGTGTTATGATTTTGATTTTAAGATTTAGAAAGGAGTTAGTCATGGAAATGTTAGTTTCAACAAACCGCTACGATTGCGTTCGTCATGAAAATGTAGAGGTGGGAATACTATTCCCAAAAAGTGGCTAAATCCACTTCGAACTTTTTCGAAATTGATTCAATTTCGTACACGAATTGTACTCGAGTGATCTCGAAAATACAGCACCTGTATAAACTGTTCGTGACATAAATAGGTTTTTTACTTGAAAATTGTCCATAATCGGGGATAAAATGTGTGTAAAAAATTTATCAATGTGGAAATTAGCATCCATGTCAATTATCGATTGTTCTTTAATAATCCCAAAATCTACCAGTAAAAGATTATAAAATTCGATATATACTTCCAAAAATGAGTTTTTTTTAAAGGTTAATCATCTCAATAGGCTTATTGTGGAAAATATTTGTTTTAAATTTAAAGTTGACTATTATTTTGTAGAGAAATGGGCTAATGATAAAACTGATACATTACTTTATAAATATAGATTAAGGTATCGTGTTTGACATAAGAAATTCATTGGTAAAACTAGATGTTATTTAAGTAGGGAAGTTTTACTTAAAATTCTGTTTATAACAATGTCCATTTATTTATTACTTGTACAAATTTTCTTAATATACTATTTACTTTATTTAATCAGTATTACTAATAATGAATTAATTAATATTGGAAGACCTTTGTGATTTAAGAGTTCATTCTGGACATTGATATAAGAGTATGGTTTTTGGTAAAAAAAAACTGTGTTCTAATAAGAAATATAGAAAGTTTGGTAACAGAAAAATGTCACCGATCACCATGGATTTGCTGTCCTTGGACATGCTGAAACACACTTTATAATTTATATATCGAAATGTTATTTTAAAACATTATCGGTTACAAAAAATAAAAGATTTATAAAAAAAATATGTTTTTTTTTATTTAAGCCTTCTCACACAGCTACATTTTTTGTGGCATGCGAAATTGTACTGTTAATAAATTCTTGATTGACAAAAGTATAATCTCGCATGCGACAAAAAATGTCACTGTTTGAGAATAGACCCCAAAAGCTTAAAATGGTAAGAGAATTGCTAAATTATCCTCTACTGCGCATGCTTTCGTCAAGAATATTGCATGCTGCAATAATATTTGCGAACTGAAAAGCTTTATCCATAACACCAACTAAGACGGGGTTAATAACCAACATGATTTTGTTTTAATCTTGAGATATTTTCTAAGCGGCCAGTTACAAACTCTCAGAACTGTCTGTCCTAAAACATATACTTTTGTTTTATATGTATAAACATTATGAAACGGGTATACAGTATATGGGATGCAATAAAATAATACTGCTTTGAGCGTCAATTTTTAACCCTACATATGATTCAAGAAGTACACATGTACCTCAGAATTATGTAAATTTAGCGCTGTTATGGATGATTCCGCAATCATGACAGCCCCAGTAAGTGAGGCGCCTGCAGCTCCAAGCTTCAGTGTTCAGTAGTAGGTGACCTGTAGCTCCAGCTCGTCCAAGCGCTTAAGGGCAGCCAGTGCCTTTTATATTTTGGAGATATTACATACACATAAGTGGGATAAAAGTGTATCCATAGAGAAATAATAGGTGTGTTCGTAGAGCGATCACAAACAGGGTATGGGCACTCTGAACGCGCGAGGGTACTGCCACCTAGTGAGTCCCAACAGTACTAAAATTGCAGATTTAAAGAGAACTGTAACGCCGTTAGTTGTAGTTAATTTTAGTTTACAGATACTTCCTCTGCCAACCTAACCTAAAAACTCCTGAGAAAATTAAAGGTTTTTATTTTATGGACTTCAAAACATTTTACTTGTACAAAGTATCTGTATATGTTGGAAATATTGGAAATGCCCTACATATCAAATTATTCACCAGTTGGGAAGGTGCAAACACCAACCAAAATTTATACAAGGAAATTAATTAATGGTGAGTTTTATACAACTATAATTTTAACATTCATACAATGTACAGTGTCCCTAAGAAAAAGTAAACACCTAATTTTTATGTTGTAGCCATTCCATCCACAAGCAAGCGGTTTGAGGAGAATGGATGAGAGTAAATTAAGCCACTATCAGAAATGGTATGTATAAAATAAAATATCTTGTGTCTATTCCTTTTGTTATATTATTTAGTTTACTGAACTTCTAATTTTTATGTTATAGCTATTCCTTCCACAACTAACAGCATTTGAAATTATTGAGCAATGATCAAATAATGGTATGTATAACATAAAATATCTTCTATCTGTATGATCCTTTTGTTATACTATTTGGTTTGTTTAATTTTCATCAAAAACAAACTTAATTTTCATAGTAATATATGAGTAAATGAATAAATTGTCTACATATAATGCAATTATGGAGGTTCTACCTTTAAGAGGGGCAAAAAAGGATTTCCCGATGAAAGGTACAAGCATTTTTCAAAGGTAAGCAGTTTGGAGAAAGGAATAATGTAAATGTTCACAATCATATAATGTGTGTTTGAGCTATATAATTAAAAATATCCAAATGTAGCTACATAATAAATAATAAATTAGTAATGTTAGTCATAATTTTGTAAACTAAGTTTTTTAAATAGTGTGCACATTTTAGTTAGCTGTGTTATTAGAAAACTTCTGCAAACTGTAGGAATGGATGTGTTTCATGTTTTTTTTTAATATACATCTGCCCACAGAAACGGTTGCTGATAGATAAAACTATTTTTTGGTTTGTATGAAAAAATGTTATTCTTTATGTAAATATTTTTGAAATAGGTACATTTGTCAGTTTACTCATATTACTTTATTTACTGATCTTTCTGTTTGTCATTAAAAGATGTAAAAAAACGTTTTATTTGTTGTGTACTTTCTTATATTAAATAAAATATATAAACTTGATGATTATTGCTTTATTTTTCCCATATCCGGCATTATATGGTCCATTTTTTGACATTTCATTTAATTTAACAAGACTATTTGATTGTTATTATTGTAATATCAATCAAATGTTCAGTTATTTTAAATGAAATATCAAAAAATGGACCATAAATGCCATATTTCAATAATAGTAAAATTACAGTAAATTTGAATATGCCGCCAAAAACTGTAAAATTACAGGAATCTGCTTTTTCAGCTGTTAGCGAAGTTCACAACCATGTGAAAAGTGTTAAAAGTACTGTTGGGACTCGCAAGATGACGCTACCCGTCAAAATTAGTTCGTCGTAGGGAGCGCCACGGTCAGATGCCTATCTATAAGTATGTTATCTGTGATCACAAACGGTTGAAAACTGGACGGCTCACGCGCAGTGAATAAAAACCGTTCACGGAGAGTCGCTGCGCATGAGTCGTCCAGTTTCCAACCGTTTGTGATCGCTCTACGAACAAACCTAATAATAAATTATTTTTCTGAGTGTGCCCAAGTTTAGCGGAAGTATGTAAGCAGAGGTGGATTAAGGGGAGGGTTTAAGGGACTGTAGCCTAAAGCAGCAATTAACAATAAAAACAATCAAACACCGCTGTAAAAAGGGTGCTGGCAATACCGTATCTGCAACCTCTTGACGCTGAGTATGTGTAGGTGTTATCTATGGTGTAGGTCGGAATTGGCTGAAATAGTTAGATCTGACTACAAAATCTCCTAATGCAGTGAAAAATATAACGCCATTTAAAAAGAACTGAGTTACTCCGAAATTGAATGTATGCTTATAGAACGGAATGAAAACCAACATTTATTTGCTTAAAAACTATCAGGCAATTACCAAAAGTGCTTCAGAGAGAGATTTTGTAGGTATTTGACCCTGCTTTTGGACTATAGTGGAAACCATAGATAAATACTCTATGGTAGAAATGAATGCTCTAACACAATATTTGTTGGCTGTATACTTACTTTCTTCGAAGCAACTGTAGTTAGAATGTATTGTTGTGATACTTTAAAAGAGAAGAACGAAAATTATAACCTATAAATTGTCCATTTAAATGGATAATTTTATTGAAAGTATATTTGGTTTATAATTATTTATAAAATGGCTCGATCCATTCAAAAAGTCCAAAGGCTAATACACAGATATTTTATAAACAATAATTTTCGTCAATCTATTAGATTATTATCCCAACAGTCAACAGTAAATGATAAAGAAACCCATTTTGGTTTCGAAAAAGTTAAAGAAAGTGAAAAACATAAGAAAGGTATGGTCTATTTAATTTGATGTAGAATACACATTCCATTAACTTTTCCTCATTTTTTTTAGTGTTTGAAGTTTTTGAAAATGTAGCTTTGGATTATGATATAATGAATGATGCTATGTCTTTAGGGATTCACAGACTTTGGAAAGACTATTTTATGGGTAGTTTATTACCCACTAACAGCACGAAATTGTTAGATGTTGCTGGAGGCACAGGTACTGCATACTAATAAAGCTATTGTTCTAAATTGATTTTTCCAAATGGTTTGTTAATTAGAACAGAACTATAGCACTGAAATTTAAAAGCTACATTTGGTTGTGCAAATCTTTTCAAAAGTAAATAAAATATTTATATATCACCAGTGATAATTCCGAAAATTTCATATCATATTTTGATGAGTTTTTATGGATACAAAATTAATGTTATGGAAAAAAAGGAATATACATTTGATCATTACCTTATAAAAATGATGTTTTTTCAACTTTTAGGAGATATAGCATTTAGGTTTATGAATTATGTGAAAAATAACAATCTAGAAGATTGCCATGTTACTGTATGTGATATTAACTCTCACATGCTAGAAGTTGGAAAATTGCGAAGTAGTAAACTTGGCCACGATTCAAACCTTATAAGTTGGAAAGAAGGAAATGCTGAAGAGTTGGATTTCAAAGATAATATGTTTAATGCATATACTATTGCTTTTGGTATTAGAAATGTCACACATATAGATAAAGTACTGTCAGAGGCTTATAGAGTATTACAGCCAGGAGGAAGGTTTATGTGTTTAGAATTTAGTCATTTGGAAAATTCTGCTGCACAGTGGTGAGTATATTTTTTTAATCAATATTTTTATTACTATGAAATGTAAAGATAAAGCAGGTATATGATAGGCAGGTATTTTGGTTTTAAAAAGGTGAAAATTAAACATTATTTTACAAAACAGCAGAATATAAATTATACAAAACCTGCACCCTACTCATACTGCATAACATCAGCCAGTTTGGCAATCGCTGTAGGTCATTTGAAATTATTTTAAATAGTGCTGAACTTTAAACTATGTTTACAAAAATATTGATTTTGAAAAAAATGGGGATTAGGCTTTTTAGGATCAACTTAATGAATTATAAAAATGGAAGTTGTAAAAATCAGAATAATCTAAATAATATCTTGAGAAGGATACAGAAAAAGTATATTTTTTATGACTTATTAACTGACACTACTTGGATGTTTTGTAAAACAAGAAATTTTTTGAATATGATAACAGTATTTTAGGTAATTGCAAAACCTTTAATTTTAGGATATACGATCAATATAGCTTTCAATTAATTCCAGTATTAGGACAACTTATTGCAGGCAAATGGCAACCATATAAATATTTAGTTGAAAGTATTAGACAGTTTCCTACTCAGGTAAGTATTATTACTTTCTTGTGAGCATATTTTTTTTTATTACAAGAATTTTCTAAATTTTAATATAGTTGTTAATGATGGTTATATTTAAAAACGTTTTTGTTTTTATTTAAGTATATTCATTTAAAATTTGTCTAAAAAATATCTAATCTGTTAACACCTCGGTTAACACTTTGCTATAGCCAGGCATTTATGTGTGTTGCAACACACTACAGTTTGAATTTTTCAGGAACATTTTAAACAAATGATTGAAGAAGCTGGATTTAGGCAAGTATCTTATGATAATATCACATTTGGTGTGGTGTCTATTCATTCAGGATATAAATTATAAAGTTTAATTAAATGATTTCTTAAATTCATTGCCTTTTTTTGTTACAAACACCAAATACTTTTATTAAACTATGTGTTACTGAAACCATAATACACTGCAGTGCTAAATATTGTATTACATGTGGTTAAGGCCTATTTGGGACACCATGTTGAAAAAAAATGCTCCACTCACTTAATCTTATGGTGGTGTGGAGATGAATTTGAGTTTTTTTTGCCAAAATGTGTGGTGAATTAGACTTTGCAGCGCTTGTACGTTGAAATTACTTATTTTACAATTACATAACTCAAGGGAGATATTGTCAAAAACTGTTTCCCTAAATGGCGATGGCAAAGTGGAAAAGTATAATCTCGAGACAGATCACATCAAATTCTATGACTGTATCTATAATATACTATAATGACTGTACCAATTAGATTTGGAAAGAAGAAAACTAACACCCCTAAGGACATTAAAAGATGTACTAACAGTCATTAAATTCCTAAAGATTACAGTACCAAACAAAATATTTTTAATTGTCAACTTAGGCAATGCAGTGAAAATATCTGTTTATAAAATGAAACCAGTTACCTACTTTTACATTAGAAAATTATTCATAACTTCAATAAGTAAACAGACTAAAGGAATAATCCACGATGGTAACGACACACTTTTTATATAACCCACATCTCAGAGTTCTAAACTGGTTTATGATGTAGTGTAAACACCACTTTTGCACTTTTCAAAGCAAATCACTATATTTGAAATTCAGTTTAAACAAATAAACACATACATACTGTCAAAGATTTTAAAAATGGCTTTTTATACACTTTTCTAAATATAATTAGTAACAATCAAGGATACTTGTATATGTCACAGGGTTATTCCAAAATCAGACATATGACTGATAATTTTAGGTTTTAACTGTAGAAATACCTACTATGGCAGACCTAATCAAGACTTTCTGATAAGAATTATTAAAAAAGTTTACACAAAACAACTTAAAAAATGCAATAAATATAAATAGTGCTTATTCATTATTTATTAGAAAATGAAAAAATAACACTTTAGATGACATCTAATAAATTATAACCTATTTAAATTACAAATGAAAATACATGGCCTAAGTATAGTTTAAATGGATCTTTATATCTCTTTAAACTGTGTCTCCTTATTTAAAACACCTTTTCGTTATATGCCCACTTACTTCATGCAAGCATTAAACTAAATTTTAACTTTTCAAAACTGATTTAAACACTTTTATAAACAAAATTATCTTCCTCTTCCCGCTGAAGTTCCTGGCTGACCTTGTTGCCATGTACCTCTCCCTCGTCCTGGTTGTTGCTGACCACGACCTCTCCCTCGAGCTAAAACACAATGAATTATTTGGTTATTGTAAGATAAATTAAAAAAAATAAGTAGAAGTGAACATAATGCAATATGTACTGAATTAAAATTAGGACATCAAGATCTGAATTATAGTTAAACTGATTGTTGTGTGTTGAAACAAGGACAAGAAATTTTCAAAACAAATTTCTTATCTTATTTTAATACTAGAAATCTTCTAGTATTTTAATAACGATAAATCATTAGTTATTACTTATTACATTTCTTTAGACGAAATCAGAAAAGATCCTATGAAAATTATCCCTAAATACGACAAATGCACTAGATTGTTCAGTAATTTTCTAATTAGTGATGGTATTAAATGACTAGTTAATCAATGTTTGCTAGTGCTAGTAACATGATTAATAAGGGAAATTACCTTGCGCTCGAAGTATTGCCGACTTCCCTCTTCCCGCAGTGCCCGATTTGGTTTGTTTCTTAAACATCGGAGCATTTTTCAACATATCTGGTAATATTAGAAATCTAATTTTTGATCCTCTAATGTAAACATTTTCTAATTGAGCTACTCGTCCATCCCTGTAAGTTACAGTGATTTGAGTCATTTGGCAATTCATATTATCTTCAGCTTCAATAAGTTTTCCTCTGTAAACTTCGCCGGTTATTGTTTCACAAGATATAACATGACCTTCGGCTTCATGGAGAACTTTAATAGGCACACCAATAGACATTGTGATACTCTAAAATTATTTTGAGACAAAGAATTTCGCTGAAACCTTCCAGAGAACGCTGATGTTTTTGGATAAATTTTATTTACGTTAAGAATACGTTTAGAATTTTTGATGCGTCCAAAACAAATTTGACGGCTGACGTTGATGTACAAACAAAACAAGGGAAATATTAGCGTTCTGCTAGTGGCACCACACTTTGTTCTATTTTTGTATGACGTCATAACAGGGTTACAATGAAATAAAATCTTTATTCTTTAATTAGAAATATAAAAAAGATTGCGGTTTGATTTCCCAAAAAATTAACAAAAATAATAATGAAAACATCACAAGGAACAAACAGAAGATATAATAACATCTTTATTTTTACATATCGTATCTTAAAAATGTACGAAAGCGTATGGGTATACATGCGTAATAAGAATTAGGATAGTTATCTCTTCCCTCTTTGAAAAATACTTGATAATTTGTATTCTACATCAGAGACAACCAATTATTTGTCCCTGTCTACATGAAATTTTTCTATAAGGAGAAGGGCTTCATATTGAACATTTTAAATGTAGCGGCTTCTGGAACAACCAATCAGTCTTTGTTCATGCTTGCATTCACAAGTCTAGTGCAAACTACAAAGTCAAATCACGCCACCGCATTTTATCTACTATTAATCACAGAAATAAGTAAGTTATTTTTGTGCTATTCATATAAAATATAAGTCCATAGACAAAATATTTCTCTGGTCAACTCCATATGCTTGTCAATCACAGATTACTCATCTCCTATTGTCAATAAACGTCAAACTTTTGTGATAGGAAACAAGTAGGATCGTCTAATCGTAGTACACTTTACCAACGTTGCCAAGTGTAGTCCTAAACTAAAACGTTTGTGTTTTGGAAAGTAAAAATATTTTAATAGTGATATTTATCACAGTTGATTAAAAAGCAATGTGTTAAGAAATCAGATTATTATAATAATTTTCAATAATAACCTAACTAAAACCACCCTACCTAACCCCCTACCCTTATCCGAATCGAAAAATTGAATTGTGTAATTGACAGATTATTATAATAATTTTCAATAATAACCTAACTAAAACCACCCTACCTAACCCCCTACCCTTATCCGAATCGAAAAATTGAATTTTGTATAATTGACAGATTATTATAATAATTTTCAATAATAACCTAACTAAAACCACCCTACCTTACCCCCTACCCTAATCCGAATCGAAAAATTCTTCGTATTTTTAGTCAATTTTTGAAAAAAACAATAAGAAAATAAAAATAAAAATAAAAATATCTTGACTCGGACACGACTCGAACCTGGTACCTCTGTGTTAGGAGCCCAGCACACTTACGCTGGGCTAATCTCTGCACACGTTAACGACAGGGTTGCGCTGGCCTCCGTTGCCAGGTGTACTAAAAATGACTTGGTTGGCTACTAAATTTGAAGCTTCAATACTAAATTTCTTTTTTACCGACAAAGCGCGGGAAATTCAAATGAAAGTTATATAACTTGTACATTTATTCTAAAATTCAACTATACAGTCTACGCATTATATAACCATAGACAGCTATCTCAATAGGTAATAGTCATAAACAAATTAAAAATAGTTTCTCTATAGTAATAGTTATAAAATGACTATCTGTGGTGTGGTGTACTGTTTACGAAGTCCCATTATCTCACGCTCTCATTCCAAGGAAATGCATATATCTGAATGAATGACAATGGCAGAATGGCGCATGTTCGAATATTGGATGAGAATACTAGATTTTCATTGAGGATACTAGGCTACTAAATGGAATCGAAAAGTACTAAATTTAGTAGGATTGTACTAAAAATACCAACCCTGGTTAACGATATCGATAGAAGGTTAAAAGCCGTGCGCTTCGCACGAAAGCCGAGCGCCACCGGAGATACTCGATGGCGCCCTTTCAGTTTAGGACTACACTTGGCAACGTTGGTAAAGTGTACTACATTCAGACGCTCCTAGTATTTGAGGTTTATTGAAATTTTTTAATCAAACTAAATATTTTGTAGTTTATATATTTTTAAAAAGATATGTCTAGTCATAGATATACGAAATCTAATAATCCGTTTGAAGATGATGAGGACATAGATGATGAAACATTCTTAAAAAATTCTAGAAGGCCAGTATACAACAATGAGCAACCCACTTTCGATGAACAAATGCAATCATTTGCAGAAAAGAAAAGAGTTATCGAAGAACGGACGCTTAATAGCACTGAGAAAAGTATAAGCATTTTAAGAGACTCTGAACAAGTAGGTATAGCTACTGCTGAGGAACTTATGAGACAAAGGGAGAAACTTGAAAAAACTGATAAGCAATTAGATGAAATTAATTCAACTCTTAGATTTTCCCAAAAACATATAAATGGCATTAAATCTGTATTTAGTAGTTTAAAAAATTATATGGCTGGTAGGAGCGATTCTCCTAACTCCACCACTTCAAGTTCTACACCAAGTACAGTTAGAGTAAGTACTACAATAATTTTCTATTGCATGTTTAAACATGTATCTTCATTATAAAGTATAAATCTGGCTTCTTGGGTCTAACATAGGAACTTAGGACATACATCCTTTTAATGGTGTAGATTTGTTTTTTCTGTGTGTGTAAATTCATTTTAGAAGGCGACCTATACATACAAAAGAACTGTTTTCAATTATGTACTCCTTTTGCATGTATGTCAACCTACTGAACAGACCCAAGAAACTAAATAACTAATTTTGGTAGTTTTAAAACTAACCATTTTGCAGCAATCCACTTCAAATCAAAATCTAGATGAAAAGCTTCCTACCTATGACCATTATGATAACCATCCTTCTACAAGGCTGCGAAATAATGAATATAGTGATTACAATCAAGTTTCTTCTGGAGGTAGTAAAGATTTCAGTGCCAAATTAGATGCTAATTTGCAAGAAATGTGTTCTAATATAAGTCGTCTTAAAGGATTAGCATCTGAATTAGGTAGTGAAATAGATTCTCAAAATGATTTGATTGGAAGAATAACGGATAATGCTGAACTAGCTGATATTACAATTTCCAAACAAAATAAAGAAATTGCTAGAATTTTGAAAAAATAAAACTACTTATAGTTATTTGAATCGATATTATTGACAAATAGGCCTAATTATGAAATTACAAGAATTAAAGCAGAGGAAATTTTCAAGGACACAAACTTCTCTATTTTTGTGAAAATTTTCAGCTCAATACATAGAACACCTAATGCATATTTTTGTGATTAAATATTATCAACAATTAGCATCAAACTTTAATTACTTATTTGATGGAATAGGAAATATATTTATAAATTTTATAACTTGTGATAACATAATGTAATAGATCTGAAAGCTTACTTATGATCTTAGGACCAATGGGCTGTAAATATTTAAATTATTCAATTTGGTTATAATTTCAACATTGAGCTTGTACCTAGTTTTGAAATTACCATAAAAAATCGACCATCCCAGAATTAAGTCATTGACAGTTTAGTCATATTGGTAGTCGAGTGTGGAATGCGGGGAGGAAGTGGTAAGGTATCTTTTTTTTCGATTTCCGGCTAGCGAGGTGACTATTTAATTCTCTCTGTGCAGTTGAATCTGTTGCTTTTGAATCACATAACTTCTCTGTTGAATCCTTTTTTCATCGTCTGGCATTTTAATTATTATTTAATTCAATTCAGAGAGACAATATAAATATATTTAAATAACAAAAACTTTAAAAATAAAACAAGGTGCAGTCAGTAAACTGTCTGAATCGAATTAAATAATAATTAAAATGTCAAACATCGAAAAAAGCAATCAACAGAAGAATTATGTCATTCAAGAGCAACAGATTCAGGTGCACAGAGAGATTAGTTAAATAGCCACCTTGCTTGGTTAAAGCAGCCGGAAATAAAAAAAATATACCTTATCTCTTGATCCCCACAATCCACAAAAACTTATTACTATTTAAAGTCTATCTATTATTCGTTGTTTACCAGTAAACCTTGAAAACTACGCAGAACATGACATGTGCCTTTCAGAACAATATGGCCGATCTGTCACATTCAATTTTTTAATGCATTGAGTTAGTATTTAAGAAGAGAGCAATTGCCAGACATGAGTATGCATTAATAAGGGGTTCTTATTCCATCACCAATATGGCCGCGTGATTAGAGTGGAATTCAGTTGAAATGTAATATTTATCAGTTTTATATAGCTTCCAAAATATCTATTTAAAATTCAAAATTTATAGGTATATTAACTATTAAGGTTTTTGTAATTGTTTTTATGTACAGATAGCTTCTTAATGCTGGGGAAATCTATGGATACAGCCATTTAACTCATTAAAAATTCAAAGTTTGATCTATAATGCTTATACTCACCTGTGAAATACAACTTTTGGACACATGATGATGCCTCCTTCATCAGGCACGAATCCAGGATTTGGTTTCGGTGGGGGAGTCCAACGAGAAAAAGAAATGGCGCCACAAGCGAAAATTTTTGAAGAGGTCAAGGTCAAAGGCCTTTGATGAAAAGTAGAAAATTGTCGAGGTACAAAACAACACGTTAAAATACAGGTTTTGTTAGAAACATTTTTAATCTTCTGTTAAAAATTGAGTTATTATTATTACCTATAGTTACAAACAATCTCATAATTATAAAAAGTATAAGTAGGTAGTAAGAATAATGGTTACAAAGATAATATTCGCTTTTTTTATTAGCCATAATGTCAAGTATTTTATCAGCAAAACATTGATGTCCCAGTGTATTGAGAGCACAACCAGGGAACTTAGCCTTTCGTGTGATATTTTATTTCTTTGAAAGGTTTTTACCCTATTAAGAGTACAAAAAGATCTCTCGACACTGGCTGTAGCAACAGGTAAAGTAGAAAGAATAACCAGTAAATGATGAAGAGCAGGGAAAACATTTTTGTTACAGTGCTCCAAAACCTTTAGGGTTTCGGTATTTCTGTCTAAATCTTCACCCACTTGATTGCACCATAAGTAGTATTCACCCCGAAGAGCAGACAGCGAGTAATTATCTTCAATATACATAGAAAGCTGCTCTAGCTGACTTGCATTTTCATTTGAGGCAAAGCCTGGTAATAAGCTTTGAAAAGCTATTAGTTTGGTTGAGTTTGTTTCAAAACGATCTAGTAGATTCATTATAAGTTGATCGACGATAAGTTCTTCTGTGTTGCCAATAGTTAAGCAATTAATTTTTATTTTTAATCTTAGACATTTTAAAAATAATACTTTCAAAACTGTATGCCGTTTAATATGTCTATACATTTTTACTTTACTGCTGTACCTACATAAAAATTATGGAATCATCGTTTTTCTAGTATGTGTTTGAAAACATTTCGGGGGGGGGGGTCCGGACCCTCTGGATACGTGCCTGTCCTTCATATACCAACTCAATGTTTTAGTGGTACTTGAAACATTCTTCTGCTCCATTCAAGTTGTCACCATTAATAAAGATTTATTAATTTTGCATTGGTTTTTGTTGTGTGCTATTTCAATAATATTTCATAAATGCAGTACTGAAATTTATTGTTTATGTCATAATTAGGTATAATTTGTGTTTCAGTAAAATTCCAGTTATAATTTAATGAGTATTGTTGGTTCAATTTTCAGAAAGAAAATAGTTTTGATCATAGCTAGATCAACTTTAGTCCAAGTAATACTTATAATTTTTTATGTAAAATATAAAAGACATGAGGGGAATTTATTTATGACTTGTCTCCATATAGTTTGTCTAAAAAAATGTCTGAAATAGTTTGAAGACAAACAATCTAATAAAATATAATAATATCAATGAACTTAATGACAGACAAATAACACATTGGAATATTGGTAACTATTTTTTCTTTGTATTCTGAAGTAGTTCAGGAAAATCTATTGTAAGTATCATATGAAGTGGATCTAGCTAGACTATCATATATTACAAAAACTATACATACCTCAAAGTATAACTAATTATTAGCGTTTTTACCTGGTTTAATGGAATGTAAACATTTATTATTAGTACAAATGAATTTTTTTAAGTAGTATAAAATGATAATCAATTTTATTTGTAAAATGTATAGATTATTTTTTGTATGTTGTACTCCGCACTCATATGGATATTAATTAAAATAAATTGTTTCAAAAAAGTACAGAAATACTGGAGATGATGTTACTTGATACTGTATGGTTTTTGTGCTAAAAACCAATAGTGATTGGAAAATCTTTATATATATATATAATTATTCTGCCAATATGTATGTTACTGAGCTCCTCCTAAACGGCTGGACCGATTTTTTTTTGTGTTCAAGTGAATTCAAGAATAGTTTAGATTCACAATTGTTCCCGGCAGATGGCGATGCAATCAGGTTCATACTGAGCTTCTCCTAAACGGTTGGTCCGATTTTGATGAAATTTTGTGTTTGAGTAAGTAACTGGATGGTTTAAATTCGAAATTGGTCCCAGTAGGTGGAGCTGCAATCGGGTTCATGCTGAACTTCTCCTAAACAGTTTGTCCAATGTAGTAGACATTTTGAGTTTTTTGGTAGTAATTTAAAAAAAAATGAATCAAATTCACAAAAACAGATTTGTTTGCCTGAAGAATTGAAACAAAATTCAGGAAAGTGGATTTTCCGGGAAAGATATTCCTTCTATCAAAAAATTAACGATACTATCTGTAACAATGTGATATTTTTTAATTAAAAAGAATTGTCAAAATTTATATGATGTGATAAGACAAGAGGTTAGTACAGAACAACGTATGTCGGGTCATCTAGTAAGGATATGTTCTTCAACTTCTTATTCAATAAACTAATGTAACAATCCGCTTTCTCTGACCTTTCTTGAAGTTACTTTTGTTTTTAACGAAAATTGTGTTTAATTCCTTTTATTATATTATTTAGAATGTCTAATTTGAGGCAAATATGATTCGTTAACTCTTTGTTATTGTATGGTAAAAAATAGTCAATCTCTCCAGAAATATCTCTAATTATTTATATATTCAGGACATCTGAATTATTACATTTATATTAAAAAATAATGGTACTGTTCCTGATCTTGAGTAAATGATTTATTTGTTCAAGGATTAATAAAGCAAACTTTTAAAAATACACCTTTTTATTAGAAACAAACAAAAACCTTAACTACTATTATATATAATCCATTATAGATACTTGAAGACAAGTAAAAAGAACTTACGTATCGAACTGAGCATGCGCAAAACCGATACGTTGGCTGCTCTATGGTACGAGTTAAGTATCGTTATACCTGTCCTGATTTGCAAATATCAAAGAAGTCTGTTGTTTGTTCCTTTTTAACCGTAACTCAACCACAATATTTTTTTTACATTTAAAAAAAAAAAAATAACATGTATGCTTTATAAACGCAACGTTATAGTAAAAATCACGAATGCTTCTCGTTACGTTATATTTCCTTGAATGTATCAAAGACACTCTAATTTTATGTGGATATATCACTGACCGCGTATGTCCAATTAAAACAAATGGAAGGGTACATAAAATATATGTATACTGTGCCTGAATTAAGCTAGGCCATTACGTCTTTATCGGTTTGTCACTCTGTCTTGTGTTGTGACAACGATTGTACGTAAAAAGCGAAACGTCACTTTATACGTAAATCAATCTGTCACCATTGAAGTTCGTCGTCATTATCTTTACATTTATTGTGATATTTTTCGACAAAATGTCTGGTAAACGTTTGGACGAAAGTAGAGCACTGTAGACATAGGTATTCTCGTCCGCCATTTTGGTGCCTTGTTGACGTTGTTGTTGTGTTGGTCAAGTATTTGGCATGAGATTCGGTATTTCTACTCGGAGATGTGGCCAGCATCCATTCGTTGCACTTTCTCAATTTTCTGGTGTCAATAGTCGGTAAAATAAAACGTTCCGTTCAATATCAAAAAATTTTCAACACAATATGTCAACTCGACACCAGGCACCAAAATGGCGGATGAGAATACTCACCTCTTTAGTGCGTATCGATCCCTTAGTTCACCTTCATACATCGTGGCAGCAAATTCAGATTTTGATTTTTGGGTAAATTATAAAGATTCATTAATAAATTAACTTTTCCGTAGACCGTGCGTTTTTTAGCTGTGTTAAGACATCTAAAATAGTATATTACGTAACAAGAGTTGTAAGTAACCCATTACGCACGAAGTGAAAAAAGTGCGTAATGGGATTACAACTCGTGTAACGTACTATACTTTTTCTACGCCCATCTATTTTCTTCTGAGTACTCATAATTTCATCTTTTTCATTACTAATAGACATATTCGTAGGTAAAGTTGAGAAAATGTTCGGATACTATAATTTGTTACAAAAATTGACAGCATATAAATGAGATTACGTTTATTTCCATAGCAAGAAAAAGCGAATTATTTTTTTGAAATTGTATAATGTGTTGCCGACATTTAGGGGCATCACTCTTTTAATCTAAAATGTATTTCAGTAATGCTAAGAGGTTTTATGCTTTTCAATTGATTAAAAGTATGTAAATAAACCAAATAAAGTAGTACGTAAATAAAAATTTGATTCAACAACGAAATTTAAGTGTTCTTATCTAAACGCACGTGTATGTCACTTACAACTTACAAGGAATATATGTTACAGTGCGATTTTTGGCGTTTACGGACATGGGCGTAGAAAAAGGAATTTAAGAAAACAAAGACATTTGAACCGGCGACATTTCAATGTCATGATTTATTTTTGACAGTGCTTACTCATAAAACAAATAAATATTTTTATTTTTTAAATATTGAGAGAAAAGAATACAACTTTGTTTAGTCGTCGGAAAAGTTTTGAAACTAACACGAGAAAGTATTAAAGGGCAATTAACAATCTCAAACACTTGTTGGTTAAATAATTATAATCTTGATGGAAGACAATCAATACGCGTAATGCTGTGCCCCCAAATTAATTTCATTTTGATTTTTGTCTTCTTGGTTTTTAGCCTCTAGCTCTGCGGCTAATTGTGCATGCTCAGCTGCAATTTTTTCGAACAATGCTAAATGTTTATGTTTAGCATATTGTACTTCCGGGGTGTCAGATGGGACGATGACGTGATTCGGAGCAAAATGTTCTTGTACAATGGCTGCATATTTTTGGAGATGATTTGCTTTGGCCGCTGCTACTATTGGTGTGTCTGAAGGTAAGTCAGGTACGTTATCGTTGGATATAGGATGGAAACCATCTTTGTCTGCTGTGTATTCTACTTTTCGGATTTTATGTCGTGGGTCCACGTAGGAGTAGGAACCTGAAATAACATTCGCAAAATAAGGATCATTTTCGTGCAATCGGACGCGAAGTCAGTATTTCGCTTTCTCAACACAGTCCGCGAAATTCAATTTCGCGGCCGTTACCCATAGCAACGGCTGCAAAACCAAATGTCACTTCCAAATTTGAATATCACTTCCAAATTTGACATTTCTAAAATACTACAAAGACAAGGATTATTTTTTATTGAATACCATTAAATACATAAGTACTTATATTATTTAGGATGAATATTAACAATAATTGTACAGTTTGTATTAGTATTATTACTTATATTTACTCCTGAAGTTGAAGCATAAGAACTGTCAAAATATTTTGTATATCGTCGCCGGGCTGTGAATACCTCCAATGTGATAAAAACTCAATTTTACAGGAAAACCAAAAAACATTTCTATCACTAGATATTAAAGTAATATCATAATTTTTTCATGATTTGTAATATATAGCAATGTATTTATCAAGTTATACTCGATTCCTTGCTGATTGGTGATATTTTCAATGAAAATCGGAAAAAGTGTTACTTTGGAGATATTGCTCATTCCAGACCAGAACACATTGAAGATATTCCAGCTCACATAGAATTATTATCACATACTGCAAATTAGCTTGAAGGTGTCTACCTTCACAGTACACATTTCTTGCCGAATCAATTAAAAATTAAATTAAAGTGAGGTTAGCAGTTTGACATTTGTGGTAATATCTCCTACGTGCATACATGTTATGTCGAAATATCTTCAATGTGCTATTATAAATCTGATATAAACACATGGGATATATTTCCAAAGGAATACCTACCTAAAATTTGAATTCTGTTACATTGGAGAAATGTATTTAATTTTTTTCTGCAAGTTTAGCGATTCCACATCATTTCGGATATATTACGAACTTTGAGGAATACTAATAGAATTCTCAATGTGTATTCATCTCATTTCTCATATTTTTGTTACATTGGAGGTATTCGCAGCCCGGCGACGATATATTGAAACATATCATTTCCATAGCACACATTGTTAAATAAATTGAACTGCTGTTGATTTTAGAGCAATAATATATCTAGTTTAATAATTTTAACGATTGCACGAAAAATAGTGTGTATGCCAAGGCCGCGAAACTTTTTAACGACCTTAACATTATCTTGCCTCGGCCGCAAGCGGCCTCAACGATAACTGTTCTTTCGGTACGTTAACAAGGTATTTCGCGGCCTAAGCATACAAATAACTATTTTATAAATTCTTTTAAATAAAAATACGCAAAATTTTCATATATAAAATACCCCATTTTGACAAATTTTGTAAAATTTTACTCATCAATTTTTTCTATTGAATGACGCCTTCTAGCGGCGGACCTATGATTGTAAATAGCTGCTATATTATCATCATTTAACCTACATAGGTAATTAAAATATAATGTTTCATCATACGTCGCATAAATGACTTTTAATACCGACTAAGAGTACTTACAAACTACTCATCTAAAATATAATAAAATTATATAAAAAAATATTTGCCTATACGTTGGCTACATTGAATTCCCAACAACATGTAATTAATGTCGAGTTTTATGACGATTTTATTACTGACCGTATAACATGTGGAAAACAAAATCTTTATACAGAGTGCCCCATAGATTTCTGTTCAAACATGTGTAAGCGGTGATTAGTCTCATTATGGCCTCAGAATCCTTAGGTTACAGCCCTAACGGGTCTAGATACTTGACTTCTTGCCTCTATTCAACATCACTTCCATCGATTCTAACAGATTTGAGATTTTTTCCATTTTTAATGAATGAAGTTTCTTTGTAACCGATATCTTCCGTTAGTACACCAGTGCATTCTGAGTTGATTTTATCACCCAGCTAGTATAGATATAGCTTCTCCGGAATTTCCGTTCTAATATATCCGATATATCCGGCTTTTGGTATTTGGTACTAATTTGCAAAAATTAATATAAACATTTTTTAAACCTAATAATTTAGGAGAATACTGGAAATTAAGGATTCCTAAATGTTTGCAACTTTCACTACAAACACTACAAAAGCCCATTCGAATTTAAAGTTTGAAGAACTGTCAAAGTATAATATATATGACTGTATTGTTTTTTGTTTACGTTTACGCGTATTTCATTAAACATGTAGACAATAAAAACTGCTAATCTTCTTAATTGCTAAAAAGTTAAAAATATCTGCAGATAAAACATGGGACAACCTGTATTTATGAGAATAATCGTCTTTGGAAACAATATATTATATTACCATAAAATGTTGACAACGTAAATTTTCTACTATAAAATTAATCAAGATAAGAACCACTTAAAGTTTCAATTTTTAAACATTGTACCTTAACGTAAACAATGCTCCTAGAAATTTTAATATTTAATGAATCTGAAACTTTGTATGCCATATCTTTTGAGACTGTGTATTATAATATTGCATAAAGTTTTGAGAAAGCTTTATGTTTAATGAACGATTATTGTTATTTTATGCAAGTAAATATATTATCGTCGTTTTTTATTGTTCCACAAGGAAATACTAACTACACAGTATTTATAAAAATTTCTAAGCTGTGACGAGCTTAAACAAGATATTTTGACGCAACTGTATCGGAAGTCGAGTTCTACTTTATTCCACATTGAACAATTTTGTATTCTATATAAAGTCAGCCAAATTTGATTATCTTGAATCGGTGATGTGTATATTATCTTCCCTGAACATATTAAATAGATTTTGCAAGCCACCTATTAACTATATTTCTAACCATATTGTCAATATTTATGCTACGATCGACCAGCACGAGATGTCACCAGTGAAGTATTTAAAATGTATTAAGGCTAGGCAACTTGTAATACATAATAATCAAAGAACAAACATTTTTTATAAATTTATGGAAAACCCTCTTTTTAAAAAGACATGTATATTTGAACATTTCCAAAAGGGTAAGAACAGCTTATTTTTAACGATTTCCCATTAATCTTAAACTTCTTTTTAGATTTGAATTTACGATGTGCTTATTGGTAGCCGGTATGAACGCCATGTTATGAAATTTTTTTTCAGTAACGTATGAAGTGTTATATCAAATGTGCTACTGACATGTCTTCCAAAAACACTATTTCGGATTGTAGAAGAAATATTGGATCATAATATGATACAATATTTTTGTGCGTTCTTGTTTGTGTCACGGTATTTGGTTGGATAATACTCTCAGAAAGTTCAGTTGATAACAGTGCGTCATCCAGAGGCCCAATAGTTGCAAGACAGTGTTTGCTGCTAAACCAACACTATTCTAGAAGTTATAAGGTCAGATCTTTTTTATTAATATTTGTAATTTTGTGTGTGGATTATTTCAATATTATAAACCTAATATTGCAGCAAGATTAAGCTGATCATATTTTAATTTACAAAAGTATTAGGAATTTTCCTATTTAAAAGTATAAAACAATCTTTTAGCTAAATTAATGAAAATTTGAGTACCATTAAGTTCACTGGTTTATTTAGAGAGGGGCAGTTTTGTATAAAGTCTGTTATTACAATTTTTAAAAGGCTGATTTTGGTTAATCGATGCATATCTTGGATACATTGAATATAAATTTTCTTTCGAGGGCATGAAGCAAGTTATCCATCAAGAGTGATAACAGTAGAGGGCCCAGTGGGCAGTCTCTGGAAACCTTAAAGACAATGGTCTCATTCTGAAGAGATTTAGTGGCTGTTCTATTTGTGAGCATGACATTATTATATATCCAGCCATTAATGGTTTTTGAAAATATGCCTACCTATATAAATGATATTTTTAATAAGTATATCTAAATTTATAATTCAATTCATAAGTAGTTGCACAACATGGTTTGTCCTTTTATTTTGATATACCTATTTTATATTTTGTATTACAAATAGGTTTTGTAAAACCATTTTCCATTTCAAATATGTTTTTGCAACCCAACATATTACAACTCTGTCTGTAAAAAAGACATTCAGTTTTCTGATAACTTTAAATTAGTAATAACAATATAAAACACTAGCAACATAATTTTTTAATGTAAACATATCAATTAAAAGGCAAATTGTCACTTATATCCTTTTTCTGTAATAGTAAGTATATTATGGTCTGCTATGGTATTACATTTGTTGGGAGACTTTCTTCGAATGATGTATAAATGCATTTGAATGAACCAATCTTAGTAAATTATGCCAGACTCTTTTTGTTGTCCAGATATTTAGTATTTGTTTGGCAAAACTTAATGAGATGCCAATTGCAGGTTCTGGTCCAATAAAATCACTTGCAAGGGTGTCTTCCTGTTTATTACCATCCATACAGACACTTTGTTGAGCCTTCCTATTGAGGAGGGTCTTTTTTGTCAGTTTGCTAGAAATTTCAGCGTTACTCAGTAAGAGTTAAGTGGTTTTGAAAGCTAATCAGCTGCCCAAGAAAATTTTTATTGTTTTATTGGTTTCTTCCAATTCTCCATACATAAATCACATTTCCAACTGAAATACAGTTACATATAATCCTAGAGAGGTTGATATTTCTTCCCAGGTTTACAACAATATACATTTGCACCAGATCATGAAGGTGTTTTCAGAATACTGTGACTTTCAGTGTCTACCAGCAATCTGCTATGCTCCGTATAAGCCTGCATTTGTCCAATTTACCATTTCAATAAATACAAACTAGGAAATTTTGAAATTTGACAGCATGAAGGCATTAAAAAAAAAAGAAAAATGTCTGAATTCAACCTTGAAAATGTTACTTTTGAACAGAATTTCAATCAAGAGAAATATTTTCCATATTCCTGAAGGAGAAAAACAAAATATTAATAATATCTGATTGATTAATTATAGTATTTGTTATGACAATAGTTGCAGAGTTGGAACATCCCTTCTTATTTCTATAGCTTATGCAGCATCTTCTTTATCTTCTTGAATGATGTTATTTAGGATTATTTCCTTGAAATTATTCAAATCCATTTCAAATAAAAAAAATGTGACAAAACTGACAACCTTTGATCAGTTCCAAAATGGTGTCAATAAACTAAGGGAGAACAATACAGTAACCTTACTGTGGACTCCAGGACACACTGTCGTCGTCGGAGCATAAACAAATTTTGACAAAATGTTGCAAATCACTTGTCCTTCACTCCCTGATAAACAAATTTGACTTCCCAAGGGAACCAGGGGGTGCATTTAGCAACCCTTACATTAAAAAATCGAATTCTGTGTGAAATCGTCTACGGACCATAAACAAATTTTGACAAAATGTTGCAAATCACTTGTCCTTCACTCCCTGATAAACAAATTTGACTTCCCAAGGGAACCAGGGGGTGCATTTAGCAACCCTTACATTAAAAAATCGAATTCGGTGTGAAATCGTCGTCGGAACATAAACAAATTTTGACAAAATGTTGCAAATCACTTGTCCTTCACTCCCCGATAAACAAATTCGACTTCCCCAGGGAACCAGGGGGTGCATTTAGCAACCCTTACATTAAAAAATCGAATTCTGTGTGAAATCGTCTACGGAACATAAACAAATTTTGACAAAATGTTGCAAATCACTTGTCCTTCACTCCCCGATAAACAAATTCGACTTCCCGATGGAACCAGGGGGTGCATTTAGCAACCCTTATATTAAAAATTCGAATTCGGTGTGAAATCGTCGTCGGAACATAAACAAATTTTGACAAAATGTTGCAAATCACTTGTCCTTCACTCCCCGATAAACAAATTCGACTTCCCGATGGAACCAGGGGGTGCATTTAGCAACCCTTATATTAAAAATTCGAATTCGGTGTGAAATCGTCGTCGGAACATAAACAAATTTTGACAAAATGTTGCAAATCACTTGTCCTTCACTCCCCGATAAACAAATTCGACTTCCCGATGGAACCAGGGGGTGCATTTAGCAACCCTTATATTAAAAATTCGAATTCGGTGTGAAATCGTCGTCGGAACATAAACAAATTTTGACAAAATGTTGCAAATCACTTGTCCTTCACTCCCCGATAAACAAATTCGACTTCCCGATGGAACCAGGGGGTGCATTTAGCAACCCTTATATTAAAAATTCGAATTCGGTGTGAAATCGTCGTCGGAACATAAACAAATTTTGACAAAATGTTGCAAATCACTTGTCCTTCACTCCCCGATAAACAAATTCGACTTCCCCAGGGAACCAGGGGGTGCATTTAGCAACCCTTACATTAAAAATTCGAATTCTGTGTGAAATCGTCGTCGGAGCATAAACACATTTTGACAAAATTTTGTTTATGCTCCGACGACGATTTCACACAGAATTCGAATTTTTAATATAAGGGTTGCTAATGCACCCCGATTTTTTTATTAGGGAGTAAAGGAGAAATATTTGGTAACATTTTGTCATAATTTTAATATGCTTCGACAAAGATTACACAAAGCATTCGAATTTTTAATAAAATAATTGCAAAATACGCCCGTAACACGTTTTCATACATTATAATATTTTCATTGAAATGTAATATGCGCCTCTCGATTTTTTACCCCTTTATGTCTTAATGATTGAAAAAGACTTATTTTCAATGAAACAATTGATATTTCGTATAAGTCAAAAAAGTTTTGGTGCGCCACTGTTTCCCGCGTTCGGATGACTTCGGAAATATTGGCCGCTATCTTTAGCCGCTGTCTTCACACCGGTATGTCACCCCATCATACATAGTCACCTACACACATACAAATTTTGACTTTTAAGGTTAGAAACCTTTGCTGGAGATTGTTTTCTCTTGGCGGCGAATTTAAAATTCACGGGACCGTTCATCTCTCAATTATATTTTCGTAGAGGGAAGAATGAAATATATATTTTTTAGGAGAAATTTCAAATAAAATTTCAGAAACTATTTCAAATGCTACTCCAACATCTAATGCAGCGTTTAAAACATATAAGAACGTTGGTTCAATTTTAAGTAATGTTAATGTGAGAAATCTGGTGTCTATAAAATCAACTGCTATGAATGTGATGCAGTATACAGGGTGTAAAAAAAAGGAAGGATCGATTTTCATTCTCCCCCCTCGAGGGGAGCGGGCCGCTATAGGCTTTCTGGAGCCTCTTCAGCCAACATTGGAAGGAATAAGGATTGTTTTTGGTTCAGGGGATGGGAGTGGAAGGAACGGTGGTAGGTGCCTGAGAGGTGTGTACTGACCCAGCATTCGCCTATTGCTACGAGAAAACCTCTGAAAAAACTCATAGCAGGTCAGGCGGACCTGGGATTTGAACCCCGGTCCTTCCGAATGCAAGTCGAGAGCGTAACCACTCCACCACTTACTCGGTATACAGGGTGTAACAAAAAGGCAGGTCATAAATCATACCACATATTCTGGGGCTAAAAATAACTCGATCCAACCCAAGTTACCCTAGTACAAATGTGTATGCGAAAAAAGTTACAACCCTTCGAAGTTACCAAATAAAAATTGATTTTTTCAAATATTTCGACAGTTGTTCGACATATTATAATGAAAGTTGACAAGTGGCTTTCTTATGATGAGAGTATCTTAAAAAAAATTAAGGAATTATTGCACTCCGTTAACAATTTATGGGAGTTGAGATCCCCTAAACCCCCCCCCCCCCCCAAATTATTGTGTACGTTGCAATTTAATGCTTATTGTGGCACCATTATTCAAACACATTATTTTTGAAACTTTTTTGCCCTCTAGTACTTTTTACAATTATCAGTTTTTATCGAGATACATATTTTTCATTATGCTTCAAAAATTTCGAGTAACAAAAATTAAAGTCAATGAATTTTTTTCGAGGGTGTATGCTGTAAAAATGACGAGCGAACAACAACTGAGGAATAGAATCCTTGAGGCTGCAATTAGATATCGTCAGAAGCCATTGCTTTTCCAGAATATTCGGTTTTCGTTAGTAGAACGGTGCCGACTGTGTATTCAAGAAAATGGGGGTCATTTCGAACATCTAATGAAAACTACACATTTGTAAATAAATAAGATTCAATCAAAAATGTGGGACCCTCGAAAAAAATTCATTGACTTTAATTTTTGTAGTACTCGAAATTTTTGAAGCATAATGAAAAAAGGGCCGTACCTCGATAAAAACTGATAATTGTAAAAAGTACTAGGGGGCAAAAAAGTTTCAAAAATAATGTGTTTGAATAATGGTGCCACAATAAGCATTAAATTGCAACGTACACAAAAATTTTGGGGAGGGTTTAGGGTATCTCAACTCCCATAAATTGTTAACGGAGTGCAATAATTCCTTAATTTTTTTTTTATGCTCTTTTCATAAGAAAGCCACTTGTCAACTTTCATTATAATATGTCGAACAACTGTCGAAATATTTGAAAAAATCAATTTTTATTTGGTAACTTCGAAGGGTTGTAACTTTTTTCGCATACACATTTGTACTAGGGTAACTTGGGTTGGATCGAGTTATTTTTAGCCCCAAAACATGTGGTATGATTTATGACCTGCCTTTTTGTTACACCCTGTATATTGGTCAAACAAGAAGAAATCTTAATATAAGGTATAGTGAGCATCTTGGAGCCTACAGAAACAACCACCCTGACAGATCAAATTACGCAAAACATTTGTTAGAACAAAACCACAAACCAAATTTGAACAATCAAATACAGTTACTACATGACTGTCAGAATTATACTGAACTTAACTGTTTAGAGTCTTTAGAGATAAGAAGGTACTTTAATGATCCTCAGTTTACTCTTATAAATGAGCAAATAGATACTTTACAATCTTCTTTGTTAGACTGTTTGACCGATATATTTTAATGTGTTTCCACCTATCTTTTCTAAATTCTGCTCATCGCGAAAATATGTACATATATACACCTTTTAACTTAGCTAATAATACACTTGTTTACTTTATTTAATTTCACTATCTATATGATACCTATTACTATCCTACTCTAAAAGTCTTCCTGTCATTTTCTGAGTTACATAATAAACAATGTTTTCATTCCACCCCTTGAAAATGATGTATAAACATCGAAACCGGTCGGGTCTAAGTTTTTTGTAAACTTATATTATAAAATATTGTGAAATAAAAATAATGAGTATTTTTAAACATTGATATATATATGTATTCCCAAATTATTCCATAAAAAAATATAAAAAAGTATTTAGGTATATTGTCACACATTTGACCGGTATAGTATATTGACGTTCGCTCCAAAATCAGCCATAAATTAAGGTTAATTATATATCACAACACATTTTGCGACCTGATTATTGTACTGGAGAATCCCTTTAATCATTGTACACATGAACTCTATTAATTTATATCACGTTGGCACATACACATAACAATCATTCCGGCGTTGTTGACTAAATGGAAATGATACTAATTTAGTATACATTATTTACGTACATGTACGGAATCAGACTATTGAGTAAAAAAAACTTAACCAGGTTAGTTAACACTTTATAAGTATAGTGAGGGACATTATACAGACTGTTCAGTAACTCTCCTAACGTTTGTAACATGGAGACTAGATATAAGGAGCACAAACTTGTATAGGAAAAATCTCGAAAAAGTGTCCAGCGGTAAGGTACAAATAGTAGATGGCGCGAGAGTAGCTAGCGATTAAAATTACAGAGTGAAGTTTGCTGAACAAGTTATGTAACCTAACAAAAAATGAAAATAGTGTTTATTTTTATAGAAGTTTTTATAAAAATTTACAATGTGAAAAACGTGTGTCGTGAAAAGTTGTCCAACTAGAAGTAAAGTTAAAAATAAAAAAAATTACACACCCCAGCCCCTGTCTTATTTTCGAGCAACAGTAAGTGGTTGATGTAGGACTCTCGGGTTAGGTTTATTATTTTCATTACTATTTTGCAACACAATTGCCTATATAATGATATTGAAGAAACTTACCTTTAACCAAACATAGCACCAGCTACGGGAAATACTTATTTTTTCCTTGAAAATTGCTAAAACCAAGCATGAAAGGTAACCGAATGAAAATAAACAAACCCTCCATTTACATAACCTAAAATTTAACACGTCAAACATGATTTTAATCGCTAGCCTCCCCAGCGCCACCACAATTTTCCTAATTTCGACGGACACTTTTTATATACAGAGTTTGTGCTCCTCTCCATGGTTTGTAACTGATAAATATCAACCCAAGTGAATTCTGTCATAACTGAACTGTGTTGTCAAGCTCTTGAAATAGTATGAAAATCTAGTAAATGTCAAATGAAGCTATCAAATATTCTTCTTTTTATTTGGCTATAGGTTAGGTATAGTTTTTGATAGTTACTGTATATAAACAAACTTGAACTTATTCAAGAGTCATTTTAATAAAAACAAATTCATATTGTGGTTTATTTTTCTTGGAAATCCACTGTGTGGATGTGTTTCAAATTTTAGGAAACTATGATTAGGAACATTCTACATTAAATAATTGTTCTTCCTCCAATTGCAGCAGTAACATTTCTAAAGTGAAATGGATTATCTGTAAATAAATTGTGCAAATATAATTGCTAAGTATTATGAATAGTGTAACAGAATACAATAAATACAGTTGATTGAGTATAATATTAAACTCATACTTACTTGCTTCATACATGCTGTAAATAGTCAGGAATAGATGAATAGTGAATACATCAACTATTGCAGTGTTATTAAGTTTCATTTATACGTTAACTTTGACAACTCGTCACTACTTGTGAAAATTTAATCAGTTTTTCGCAGTTTTTTATAACAAGGAGATGAAATAATCGAAAAATTGAATGATCAATATTAAACTGTCACAACATAACCCTAAAAATGTCAAGACGTCAACTGTACCAGATAAACCATTTTAATCGCGGCAACAGCGCGCCTTTTTGCCAACATATACAGTTTTTAGTACGACTAGTTAGTTTGAGTTTAATAATTAAGTAACCCACGAGTTGTATTACATATGAAATCAATTACGAAACCTTTCTTTAAGCATATATTTATATTTTTCTATAACATGCGACGTACAAATTTCAATATTTATTGAGTTTATAGCGCCAAAACATAGTGATTGACAACAGCAAAAGAATGACATAATACAAGCGAACGTCTCTTTTTTGGCACTTTGATCACGTGAGTTACGAAGTATACCTACATGCATCTGTCTGGCTAGAGAGGGAACACCAATTCAAATGAAGGTCGACACAAGTGCACCTCCATACAAAGAGTGTACTGAACAATGTAGACAAGGAACTCTCAACCAGGCTTTTGAAATTGGGTAAGAGACATTTGAAGATAGTTACCGACTTGGTGACTGGACACTGCACAAAATGGGCAAAGTTAGTGAACCTAGTGCAGGAAATGTGAACTCTATGATGAAACACCTACTCATATATAGTAAAAACCAAATAAAGTTGCGTTTACGTCACCAAGGTCGTATTTCTATCGCATGTGTGGCTACATTTCTATCGAAAAGTGCATATACTTAAATTTGTTAATTAATCAGTTCTGAAGATCACCCAATCAATAAAAAAACTTTTGTACCAAAATAATGTATAAGCAATATAGCTTTATTGGGTTTAGACGTCCCTCGATGTGAAAATTTGTGTTAAAATTTTCATAAAGAAGCCTCCAATTATTGACGGTAAAATAGTCACTGCCAGAAATAATGTCATGTTGCCGCGTTGTTTGTGACTTTTCTACTTATATAGTCTCCATGTTTCTACAGGAGCGTCTAAATGTAGTACTGTACCAACGTTGCCAAGTGTAGTCCTAAACTAAAACGTTTGTGTTTTGGAAAGTAAAAATATTTTAATAATGATATTTATCACGAATGCATAAATACATTTTCCCTAATCGAAAAATTGAATTGTGTAATTGACAGATTATTATAATAATTTTCAATAATAACCTAACTAAAACCACCCTACCTTACCCCCTACCCTAATCCGAATCGAAAAATTGAATTGTGTAATTGACAGATTATTATAATAATTTTCAATAATAACCTAACTAAAACCACCCTACCTTACCCCCTACCCTAATCCGAATCGAAAAATTGAATTGTGTAATTGACAGATTATTATAATAATTTTCAATAATAACCTAACCAAAACCACCCTACCTTACCCCCTACCCTAATCCGAATCGAAAAATTCTTCGTATTTTTAGTCAATTTTTGAAAAAAACAATAAGAAAATAAAAATAAAAATAAAAATATCTTGACTCGGACACGACTCGAACCTGGTACCTCTGTGTTAGGAGCCCAGCACACTTACGCTGGGCTAATCTCTGCACACGTTAACGATATCGATAGAAGGTTAAAAACCGTGCGCGCTTCGCATGAAAGCCGAGCGCCACCGGAGATACTCGATGGCGCCCTTTCAGTTTAGGACTACACTTGGCAACGTTGGTACAGTACTACATTTAGACGCTCCTGTTTCTACTCGTGAAGTGTCATCGATTTTTGAGGTTATAGTTACGTGCTTTATAAAATTTTCTTGTGACAAATATTTATAATGAAAACTGTTTTCTTTCAAAAACACAAAGCATTTTCTTCTGTGATTGTTAAAATTTCCAAACAGCTGAATAGCCGATGCAAAGAACTTGTGGCTTCATTAGTAAATTATTTTGAACAAGGAAGGAATAATAATGGTCATTTGTTGCCCTTAAATGCTGTACAAGAGGTAGGTAATACGTGAATAAAATATCCTTACTTTACTTTACGAAAATTTCTATTATTTTAGCGTGTAGCTGCTGCTTTAAAAATCAGTGTAAGAACGTTATTTGTTAAGAACGGGTACTTTTATGGAACACTTGCGCCCATACCACCTAGTCTAAAACAAAAATGGACAAAACCTTTGATGTTCATGAATTAGCACACATTTTTCCAGGTAAAAACGAATAAATATCGATTGAAAACTTATAATATCCAACCTATCATTAATTTAACTATCCAGAAAATATAAAAAAACAAACTAATCTTTTAACAGCGTTTGTGTATTGTTAAATATCGGGGAGGGTTTTTTTTCTTTCTTGTATCTACAACTCTCCACATTTTCTGATAAGTATCAACCACAATATAAAAACACTCCCGAGACAATCGTGTTTATTGTTGGTATTTACTTACAGCATAAATAAAAATGTAGGCACGCAACACGCAATTGTGTCGTTGGAAAAAGGGACTAATATAATTGAAAATTAAAACCGAATGAGATTTGTTGATGCAAATAAGTGCTGAAAAGTAGAGGTTTTTCGTAATGGCAAACGTCATGCGAAAGAAAATTTTATTGAAATTAATACTTGAAATTGCACAGAGAGGGTCGATAACTTACTTGCTGAATAGGAGTGAAAATTGTATAAAAGAGACCTAAAAGATCTATTGAGCCCCCTTACTTCTACTTAGTTACTTAGGAACGTCTCAGATACCAGTAGCTCCTTTAGTTCTATTTCCCTGAGGAATTTTAGGATATCTGCAGGTTTCAACTTAGGTAAATGTCCCTCTTCTATCAGATAATCTCCTTGGTGCTGTGCCCTAGGATTCTAAATTGCTGTGGAATTCGCAAGTATGTGGATGGAGGTTTTCTTCTTCTATGGCACAGAATCTACATTCTCCTTCCTCCACTATTTTGAGCTCTTTCGGGTGTCCGTTCAGGTGGCCATGTCCCGTTAGTATATTTGATTGTCTAAGCCCTACTAGATATTTCCAATGGTCAGATCTTCTCTTTTCTTCGGCTTTGCCAATTCCTTCCAATATTACAAAAGGGTTCCGGCCCCCAAAGGGGTCTTCCAGTCCCCTTCTTTGCTAGGCCATCTGCTATTTCATTTCCTTCTATTTCAGTTCGTCCTGGAATCCACAGTAAGGTTACTATATTGCTCTCGCCTAGTTCATTGAGTATTTTGAAACCATTTTGAAACTGATTACACAAGAGCTCAGTGCTTTAATGGCTGCTTACCTATCTCACATTATGATAATCTTTTGCCTTCTATATCCTTTGTTAATATTGAACTGGGCACACTTTCGTATGGCGTGAATTTCTACTTGAAAGATACTTGGAATTTTTCCCAAGCTTTCAAAGTGTTTGGTTCCTGGCCCGTACACTCCTATCCCAATTCTTTCAAAGGTTATGATAATAATAAGAGTAATATTGAAATTTGGTTTCTATTCAAAGTCGTTAAATGCTAAATCGGAACTGTATGGTGGATGCTGTTTTTGTTAAATCCTTTAAGAGGATGTATCAGAAGTGGGATTAATATTTACATTGAAACTATTGAAGGATTCAACTAACCTTGAACGACTCCGGATCCATCTGAAATCTCCGAATGTGTCCTGTCTATGTGTCCCGGATATCTCCCAGCTGCATATCCAAAAGCATAAGGTCTTGGAGGTGAAGGTTGGTTATACTTTTCATCCGTCTGGAAACCTTCTATTTGTGCATCGTTTAAATGTACCAAATACCTATCTTCTGCCTGTATCGCCTCGAAAGTCAGTAGTAATGCAACGGATGAGAGTATTATCTAGAAATATAAATGAATTGGTAGTGAGAATTTATACGTGGCGTACTTTCACCAACAATCTGATGTATTGAAGCTTATGGTGTGAATATTATTCTCTTAGGTAGACATAGATATTTCCATGTATCCTAAACTTCGAGTATTTTTAAAAAGAAGAAATACGGATATAAACCCAAAAAATGTAATGTGTTTGATAGGGAAGGTGTGAATTAATTCGTGTTTGAAGCCATCGACGATGTAATTTGAGCGTGCCGTTCTAGGGAGCTCTGTGCAATGAAAATGGACAATGTTGAATTAAGGCATGAGGTCATAATTGTTACTATAAATAATGTTCATTGTAATAATTGTACTATTAATATTCATATAAATAAATAATATACACGTTTTATATGGCATAAATTATTACCACCCAACAGTGAGAAGTTGACTTACACCCCATAATCAAGGGCAATCTTTACCTTTTTGATAATTGTTACTTACGTCCTTTAAAACACTGTCAAAATGTGTTTTTTACCATGTAGGGAGGAGAAAATAGTTATTTGTATGCCAAGTACTGAAAGTGCTACTTTGTTGGACGAGTCTGAACTCTGAAAATTGCCAGACGAGTGAAACGAGTCGAGAAACAGGCGAGTCCAACAAACTAACACTTTCAGCCGTGGCGTACACAAGATTTTTTTAGCGACGATTTAAATAAATCTATTAATAAACTAAACTGTCTAAAGCACGAACGAGCGACAGCGAGTGAGTGCCTTTAATAGTTTGACTGAACTATAACTATTTTTGAGAGACTGTTGCAGGTGTTCTCTTTAGTCGGTGGTCTGACATCAAGAAAGTGTGTTTTTGTGTGGAAATTGTAAGTAAGTACCTATACTTATATTTATTAGCAATTATATTTTTAGTTAAAAATTATATATTTCCCATGGGAAATATCGAGTTCGTTCCCAAATATTGTGTGTAACAACGACGAAAATTTAAATAATGGTGATGAGAGTGATGATTTTAGTAATAGTGAAAGGAATGAAAACAGGATTCGACGACATTTAAATTTGGAAGCACAAAAAATATGTTTCAATGTGTATAAGAATCTACGAGAAAAGTTTGGTTTCGATGGAAAAACAGAATTAATGCAAGCAGTATCTGATTTAACAGAAATTCCCCTGTCAACTATACGTAAAATAGCCAAAAATGGGCCTTATGAACGTAAGAAACGATGTGATAAGGGATTGGTCAAACCTTTAGATGTGTCTTTGATAAAATTATTAAAAACCACCATATATGACTGTTACAAAAGTAATAAGTTACCTACGATTGAAATAATAAGAAATACATTGACAAATGCTGGCCGTAATGTAAATTGCTGTAAGAAAACTATTGAAAACTGGATTAAAAAATTGGGATTCAAATTCAAAACGATTAATAAACGTCAGACAGTCATGGAAAGCAGAAGAATAGAGGATATGCGTTATACATACTTGGAGCAAGTAACTAAGTATAGAGGATAAAACTGGCCAATTATCTATTTGGACGAAACTTAAGAAAGGATGGACTGATGGGTCAAAATACAAATACAACATAGAATTATGTTTGGTAAGTAGGCAAAAATAATATTAATACCTTTCAGAGTTTAGCTTCGCAACATAACTTAAAGGGGATATACGATTAGATACCTGCACAATATCTTTTACGTCAACTATACCTAGGAAGTATCATAACAGAAGATGGGAAAATAGATGCAGAACTTGATAACAGTGCAAATAAATCAACAAGATTATATCGTCCCCTTAGTGCAACAAGTAGATAACTTCAAATTCATAGTTTTGAGCTACAACTAGGTATCTCAAGATGTCTACTTATAGAATGTACATATTGAGAGTTAACTGTTTTTGGTCACTCCTAAAACACGTCTGGCTGATTGTACAAGATATCTAGTTGTTGCATTAAAAAGAGCATGGAAAATAGGTCAGATTTAACTGGATAACTCAAAATGCATAAATCTCGAGTTATCTACTTGTTGCACTAAGGGGGCGATATTATTCCTTAAATCGAACATTATTAAGCCTTAAAAACATTGATATGGACATAAAGGTGGAAATCTACAACAAAATTACACTACCAACTATAACTTATGGTAGTAAGAACTGGGTTCTGCAATAAAAGCTGGAAACAAAAATAAAAGCAATGAAAATGAAACATTTAAGGAAAATAGCAGGTAAAACGAAATGGAACAGAGTAAGGAACGAAGAAATCAGAAGCATAACTAATCAAGGTCAAATAATATCAAAGATTAAAAAGAAACAATTGGCCACCTAGTAAGAATGAAGCAAGATATAATTACGAGAAAAGTTATGGAAATGGGAATATCAAGAAAAAGAGAAAGAGGAAGACCCAGGAAGAAATGGTTAGACCAGAATGAAGAAATTGGAAAGAACAAAGGAGAGATGAAGGAATTGGCCAGGGACAGAAACGAATGGAAAAATTGGGTACTGGAAGAACTCCAATCTGACGCCTGAGAAGGCAAAAGGATAAGAGAAAGAAAGAAGAAAATCAATAACTATTGCAAGAAATTAATAATAATTGAAGGTTGTGTCAATATAACTGTCAACATTGACGTGGGTACAGTTACATCTAGGACGTTGTTAAAGCTGTCTGCCACAGAGCGTCCAGAAAATGTTTTGTAGTAAGGAACTGTCACCTTCAGCACATGGTACTTACAAAAAGTAACTTTCGATACGTAAATGAATACAGAAAAAGCTACTTTCAGAAGTAGTCGTCACAAAGGTCATTTTCGGTACACTAGATAGGTATGGTAGGGTTTTCAGTAACGTTTAATGAAAAAGAGTTTTTAACAGATAAAAGTCAAATAAATTACAAATGATAACATTATTACGGCTCATTTGGGTTAAGGTTATGAAATACATTCAACTAATGGTAGTAGTATATTAAAAAAATTCACAAAATTAATCTCGTCTTGATTCACGTATATATTGTATACATATATGTTACCAAACCTCCTTTTTATATAATCACAGTCACATAAGACTATTAAACTAATAACAAATCACCAAACAGTTACACAACTTTAATAATGGATGTAATAACTTACCGATTTCATCTTTGAATCGTTAGACAAGAAGAACGATCGATTAAATGATTTGTAAGAACCGTCAAAAACCACAACCGTACGAGGTGTATGTTGTTTTGTACTGAAACGAAGAAAACTAGTGAAAGTAGCATTTGGTGATGTTGCACATGTCTCGCTAGAATGGTTCTCCAAATAATTAATGAGTATTGATACGAGGGGACATACAAATAATATTCAATAACATTTTTATTCATTTGTTTAGATGATGATAATAAATAGTTGTGAGTAAAATTAGTTTGCACTGTTTCTCATTAAAATAACAGTCAAAGTCTCTTTGAGGATTAAATTGTTATATGTATAAAACATGAATATTTTATTGTTAAAATTTGTTATCAAAGATTTTGAAATTTCTGAAAGTGGAGAGTAGAGATTTGAGACAATAGACAGAAAGAAATTTGGTATGTTCTACTCGCTATCTACGCAAAAAATGTTACAAAATATGTACATGCAACTGAAACAAGAAAATAATGGGTCAAAGTTTCAAAGAAATCCATTATTACAGTTATCAGTAGTAATAACCCAAGGACATTGATAATTCACCTCCTACTTTTTTCGGGGATAGCTGTACACTTTACCTCTGGTGTACAGATATATTTCACACTTTTTAGCGAATTTAAACATAAAATAAATATTTTTTGTGATACTTATTCGAAACTGTACGCCGCTGTTTATTAAAAACAAATCACTAGTAGATATAACAAACAGCTTAACCTAGTAATAAAAAATGTTCCTACTTGTCGGCAAAATAATGTACGGCTGTCGGCTACCATATAGATAAAATACAAGTATACTTACCTACTTACTTTGAAAACTTATCTCCTCGAAACTCTGTACTGTTCTATGACGGATTATTCGCAAATATAGTACATTATATAACGGACGCGGAAAGCTCATATTATAGCGGAGTTTGCAGTTCGTTTCCAAGGCGAAGCAGAAGCTGCAGATAATGCAAACGAGACAATTTATAAGCCTTCAACGTCGTTTAACGATATTTTGTTTCGATCGTTTTTATGATTTTTTTATAAAAAAAAAGTTCATGTTCAATGTCAGACGACAATAATTGATATTTTTATCGATATTTATTGAGAATTATTTATACCGTGATGTTTTTAAAAAATAATTCAGGTTTTCCTTCTCTTTTGATTTGTCGATTCATTTTCTTGAATTCCTTTCGATTTAGTGGTATCGATGTCGAAATTGGTATCAAACTGTCAAAACAGATTGTCCTCAATAGGAACACTCAACAAAGTGTCTCTGTTGTTTGGGAAGGTCTCTCTCGTTCAAAGTCCTGAAATATAATAATTAAATTGATGAAAACACACAAGAGCACTAAGTTACAGTCTAAAACGATCAAAAACACATAATGCAACATTATTTCAACCAATAATTCTCAATTTCTTGTAATTCCGGTCCAAAAACGGTAAACGGACCTCGAAATCAATAAAAAACCCTCAATTCCTCTAAAAAGCACACACTACGACTAAATAATGCACAAAACCACTCGAATCTACCCAAAGACGGAAGTTAGAGAGGAATTGGACCATTTTCTGTCCTATTTCAGTCAAATACAGATGAAAACACACAATGCGACGTTATTTCTTCCACTAACTCTCAATTTCACGTAATTACGGTCCAATGCGGTCAAAACAGCTTGAAATCACTCAAAAACCCTCAATTCCACTGAAAAGCACACAATATGACTAAATAATGCACAAAACCACGCGAATCTACCCAAAAACGGAAGTTAGAGAGCAATTTTCCGTCCTATTTCAGTCAAATACAGCTGAAAACACACAAGAACACTGAATTAAAGTTTAAAACGATCGAAAACACACAATGCGATAGTATTTCAACCCATAACTATCAATTTCATGTAATTACGGTCCAAAAAATATAAATAGGTGTGAGCCACATTAGACGAATACAAATCTTACTAACCGAACCTAGGCACCATTTTTGTGTTAATACCATATGAGTTTGATGACTGCTTGATTATCTAAAAAGTTCCGTTCATTCCTGTCCAAATTGAGTTGTGCGCACCCTTTTATTGCTTGAATTTCCGCCTGAAAAGTGCTAGGTGCGTTTCCCATTTTTTCCTGCTCCTTTCCCTGTTTTTGATCCATCAATATACCACTAATGTTATGCTTCTCGAGAGTATAATTTGTACATTCTTTTTTAGATTCCTGATCTTACCCAAACCTCATTACGAAGTTTGTCATCTCGAAAAGCTACTTCCTGGAGTCGGTAGATTCACTTTTTGTTTCAAAATTTTTCCTCTCTATTCCTTCCCTGACCCACGATCTCTGAGCTGCTCTCTCTAGCAGTAGGTGGAGTGGAATGAGGTCTAGTTTCACCGCCATGGCAGCTGTAGGACAAGAACTCATATATTTGAGTACTAATAATAGATATCTTAATAAAGGAGTTTTGCTACCAACATGACAAAACAAGTTTGTCGCCCCGTGTTCTTTGGCTCTATGACTGTTAACTCGAAAACACCAAACGTTTTGTCTGTCTATAAGAGGGTGAATTCTTCTTCGCTACTGTGTAGCTGCTGAACGGGTCTGACTCAAGTAACTGCATTTGTGCGTCGTGTTGAGGATGTAGATGGACTTACCACTCCACTGTCAAAATATTAGTACTAGGGCAAAGTTAAGACTAAGACCAATGTTATCTGTAAGACTAAGGTAGGACTAAACTGAAACGGTTCAGTTCAGTTTGACTACATGCTGCTTAAACCTTTCTGGGATCTGTTATTTAACGTTTTAAAAACCGCTTAGCCACTTGTGACTTATTTTCTTAGGCCTAAAATATGAACTTTTAAGGTCGGGCCACACCAGCATCCATCCGCCCGATGGATGGACGTCCGACCTCAGACGTCCACGGAGCGCTCCGATTCATACCGAAAGCATCAATCCAGTGGACGGATGTTTTCATGAATCTCTTCATCAACAAATATTTTGTCCACTTGTGTGTCAGTAGCAGTGCAGTCAGTGCATAAATAATGTCGTTTAATGTGTCTTGGTGTGAAAGTGATTTGTCAAAATTGTCCCGTGGCTTGATGACTGCAGCTCTAGTGACGATGATGAAATTATTCTATTGTATTGTGTAAATAACAATCGTTGCCGGGCCCAGAGCTCGTGTGCAGGAGAAACGTCCATGCGGATGCGAAGGAAAAATCGCTCCCCCGGCGACTCCAAAACATCCATCCATTGGTCGTTTTAAACGTCCAGTGGACGGACGGATGTCGGTCTGCGTTGCGCTATTTGCCAAACTGGCGAGTGATCTTTTTTGAACATCCAGCCCGTCCATGGATGGATGTTTGGTGGGTGTTTGGTGAAAATGTCTAGCTGGTGAACTTTTTTTAAAGCTCTCGTATTTTAAAATTAAAAGAATTCATTTGGTCGATTGTATACTTGTATTATGCAAAGTTCAGATGAGTCGTGAAAAAAAATATTAAATTAATTTAATATTATTCGAATTGTATTACGTCATTTTTTAATTATATATATTTTATTTAAGAAGTATTTTCAATATGCGTAAATATTGGAGATATAGCAAAACTATGTATGATTTTCAACCGATAGACCTTGAAAGATTAATTGCGGATTACAATATGGAAGTATTCTGTGAATAATAACATAATGCACAATAATAGTGATTATTTAAAACCACAAATAACAGCAGATGATAAATACTTATTTAACAGAAGTGGAAAATGTACAAAATTTCACCTTCTACGTACTCAGTTTACAGTTTTTAGATATACTCGAAGACATTTTTGGAAATCAAGCCTAATTCGTACGTTTTAAGAATATTTGCTCATATATAGGGTAGTAAAAATAACCAGAAGTACCCAATGATGTACAGTGCCATATTGAGACCAATTATCACTTATAGTAGGGGAGCCCACGATGCTAAATGAGGATTTACTCGAGCGTCATATAGACTTATTGAGTTGCGAAGCTTAGATAATAAAATGGAAAAAATGTTATATAATGTATACCTTTTCATCGGTGGGGGAGTGGCTACAGATTTTCGAAAATGTAACAAAAACCTGTTACATGGACATACTCGAGCGAGTCAGATGTTGATAGCATCCATATTCTACTTATTTTTAATAATGTACGTACGTTAATCTGATCGTTTGCGTGATGGGGGCGTTCGTACATAAGGGTTGAAATTGAGAAGTGAACCTAAAACAAAGCTCTCATCTGATAATCTGACGATTTGGATATGACGTAAACTCGTGGCCGTTAATAGAATATGCCAAAAAAATTCATTTTGAAATACTCCAGCCCGTCAGATTAAGATAAAATATAGCTTATCTTTATGTCCTAGACGTGCTGTCTTATAATCTGACGATTATCTGGAAGGATTGGCCTAATTTGTCCGTTGGTGAAAGATCAATAAATTTTGCATTATGGGCATTACTCCATAAGCATGCAATGAACTTTGTGCGTAACACTTGCTGGAGTAACTCTGATTGACCGGGTGGCAAGTTGGACGCATCGTAATTCCGGATACTCAAGGAAAAGGGTTGTGATTTGTCTTTTACCTTCTCGGTCTTATTCGAGATGGCAATCCTGGCTTCACTGACATCTTCTAACCCATACAAGTGGCAAGTTAAAGTCTGTATGAGGTTAAAAGAATCCTGCACATTATGCTCCTTTGATCCCAAATCCAGAAATGCTTTTTGGGAAATTTCTAAATTCATTAGAAATAGTAAAGGTCGTCAGATTATATGTTTTTCGTCATCCTTGAATTCTTTCCTTTAAAATTAAAAAAAATTCAACCACGTTCGAGAATGTCGAGATGACTTTTTTTTAACAACTTTTTCGCCCTTTTCTTTACGTAACACCCAAATTGTCAGATTAGTGGAATATACACTTTTTATGATGTAATTAACTCACCCTACCTTAATCTGACGCGCTAGAGAATTTCTGATGATCAATTTTTTTTTACTAATCTGATCCTTTATATATGGAGCTCATTTTTGGTGGAGGTACTTAACCCGGTACAAGGTATCCCCTTGTATATTAATCTGCCAAGCTTTAGTAAATCCCGAAATCCCCGCTTGGGCTCCTCTACTATTATGGAGCCATTGCGTGGAGTAGCAGAACTAGTCTATGGACGACGAGAGTAAACCTTTCCAAAATTCAAAGACTAGCCTGTATATGCATTACAGGAGCAATGAGAACATGCCCAACCGGAGCTATGGAAGTGGTTTTCAACCTCATACCACTACATATGGTGGTGGAAAGTGTGGCAAATAGAACAAGATACAGACTAAGTAGAGAGGGAGTAATTAAAAAAACCAGACTACTTTTCCAGCGAATGGTTTTAAAACGTACTTAAAGGGGTTTTAAAGGTATCTTGACGGAAGCCTTAAAACCAGTTATTCAAGGTAATAATGATTTATGAGGGTTTTTATTTTTGGTTTTAAAGACCTCTTCCAGAGTGGACTCTTTCATACTTAAGGCAATTGGTTTTATTTACAGTTTCATTCTATAGTTGTAATACTGAATAACACCGTTTCGTGCTACTTGAGACCCTGTACCTACAGTGCTTTTAGAAAGCTTTAACGAGTCAGTGTGACTAGAGGTCCGCTGGCGGAACTGTGAATTTAAAATTAGAATTCGGCCTTGAGGCGGAAGTTTTTCCAAATATACGGAAATCCGCCGAAAATGCTATAATTCCCGGAACATTACTTTACCGCCGTCCTGAGGGCACCAGCGGCGGATGGCTGACATTTGATAACTAAATTCCGTGTAACGGCGGACTAAAGTTTATTTTTTCCAGAATTCCGTTCGAGACCCGACCTCCATTTGCTGTCAGACTTATAAACCCAAGAAAATGAATTGAATTATAAACACATTTATATATTATGATATCCTTACATTGTGTATTTGAAGAAAGGGAAGGAAATATAATCATTTCCATTGAAATTTGCGGATGGAATTCTTACAAAAATAAATTTTAATCTGCCGTTGAACGGAATTTAATCATGAAACATGAGTTGTCCGCCGCCGGGCGGCGGAAAGCATATATTATTAGTGAATAACTCCGCCGCGTTTGCGTAAATTATAACATTTTCGACGGATTTCTAGATATGCCATATGATCTTCCGCCTCAAGGCGGAATTCCAATTTTAAATTCATAATTCCGGCGGCGGAGCTCTAGCCACATTGAATTTTGTAATATAAATGCTCATTATAAATTACTATTAAATATTTTTAATTTTTTATTTACTTATCAATAAAGAAATATCTTACCATCTTTGTCGTCAAAATATTTTCTTGTTCTAATTTCGAGAATTGCGTAGGTATCCAGAGTTCAATTTGCCAAGATTATTTTTATAAAATTTTCCCAACAATATTGACATTCATTACACTTCAGTAAATGTTTACATTTCGTTTTGCGGGCGGTTTTATCTTCAAGGCGTAGAGTTTGTGTTAGTTTTTTTATTATTCGATATCAGTTATGTCGATTACTATATGTAAATTGCGGGTAAGTTTGCCAAGAAAACACTTAAAAACTTTTATCGAATGGCCTTTGAATGACTAAGCCATCTTTTGTTATATCATCGCTCATCGGCGCAATCCTATATATTCTTTATTTATATTCTTCTTTTATGACTTTTCGAGTAAAAGCTATAAAAATCGAGATCGTCGTTTGAAATCTTTAGAAGAATTCGAAAAATAGTGTCATGGTTTAACCGCAAAACATCCTTTTTTGGAGGATTAATAGCATAATTTCGCGTCGGAAATATTTCGATGTGGATTAGGCCATTAAAAAATCCAATACGTTAAATATAGACACTAGAATTTATTTTTTCTCTTCCCTATATTGTAAACAACGCATTTTGCCACTGTTTAGAAGGACGTAAGTAACAGTTACCAATATGTCAACTTACCACCCAAGGGTGGTAATAATTTATGCCCTATAAAACGTGTATTTACAAAATTTGGATAAATGTTTTCTCGTTTTTTCTCAATATGTATGAAACAATCTGACTCCATAATTTCTCCATCTTCTCCTTCTGTTATATTGAAGTGCTGCTGGAGACTTCTGGCTTCGTAATTTTATTTGCAACTTCCTTTTTAGTGTTGACGCTATCCGCTACATAACTTTCCGCAATAGTTGCAGATTTCCATCCGCCATGTCTCTTGAGAGCTAAGACTTCAACTACAGTATTCGCTAATAAAGTTGCCGACGTTCTTCTAAGGGAGTGTCCAGTATACTCGTTAAAGTTTTCAAAGTTCAGAAATTTGGCAATTTTATTTGGAATTGAAGAAATCCAGTTTTTCCCGACAGGCTGGCTTCAGTACTTTCCATTGTGATATCGCATGAAGAAGCGAGGATTAAAATTCGTCATGTGGGATACAGTGGCGGCACGTGAACTTTTTAAGAGAGGAGGCTGGACATAAAACGTTTTTGTAAAAATTTACTCTATTCAGCCAATTAATTTAACCTTTTCGCAGCGACCGTACCAGTTACTTCAGTGACAAAAATTAATTGTGGCCCAGCAAGAACCAACGTGGAGGTATAGAGCTTCTCTTTCCAAAACATTTTTTTTGTTTTTTATTTTTTTTTTGGAATCTCAAATTTTGTTTTTTTTTTAATAATTTTATCAACTTTTTTTTATATATTAACGAAATCCTACTGTCTTTAGTTTGCGAAAAATGATCAATAATATTATCATAAAATGTATCATTTTGTTTTAAGCGTTTTACTAAATCTTTTTCAATGGACATTAAACAAACATTGTATAAACGATTTTGGCCCATTGTATTTCGCAGGTGGGTTTTAATTGTTTTAAGAGTAGAAAATGATGACTCCACCGATGTCGACGCGACGTGACAGGAATGGTGACTGTCAAACAAAGTAGTTTATAAAACTGAGGTAAAACTTGTTGCAAATCATTATTTATCATATATTTTATCATATCGGCATGACTGTCGTACTGACCTAAAATATCTTTATCCGAGTATACAACGCATATTTCATTGTGCAGTGCTATTTTATCAAAATATTTATATTTTTGAACTAAGTTACCTCCAATAAGCTTTCATTCGTCAAGTCGAAAAACTTCAATTCATGTAAATCGGAAAATCGAATCTCAATTTGACCTTTAATAGTATCTAAAATTTAATAAAAAAGTTGTTTATAATGTAGTTTCTTGTCTACCAAATTATATGCAACAGGCAACACTTGCATTCTGTATTCGTGTATCATCGCCATCGCTAGAGGCCAGCCTCCTGAGAGTGTTGCCATTTCCGCTATTTTTTACGTTATTAGAAATTGGACTGGTCGAAAAAACGGCAACTGTGTTGAGCAACACTTGTTTCGGTATTGAGATATTTGTAGAATCTAGCCTCAGGGCACTGTTGTCAGATTCAAAAATAACTAGGGAAAACTGAGAATTAATTGTAAAATTTGAAAATTATTAGATAAACAGGAAATAAAATGAAGAATGAACAACAAAATATTTCTGGTGCCATTTGCTGGATAAATTGTTGAGGAGGCTGAGTCTCCTTAGCCTCCTTCGAGGAGCCGCCACTGGTGGGATGTAATTGGGACAATGTAATTTCGAACTATTTTGAAATAACAAACCTTCTCATCGTCACTTTTGGTCACTGTAAATTTATTCCATTTTTGGAATCAGGAATAGTAACAAATATGACTTATGCTGCAATTCTGTGTAAAAATCTTAGCGATCGTAACGATCTATATGACTCGTAATATCGGAACGGATACAAGTTTGGTATATACTTACAGGTTTTAAGGTTTAACGATTTTACTATTTGCGTACACAGAATTGCAGCATAAATGCCTTAATTCAACATTGTCCATTTTCATTGCACAGAGTTCACTAGAACTGCACGCTCCAATCATTCCCATTATCATTACAACCTTCATCATTAACATCATCGGTAGATTCAAACAGGAATTTATTCACATCTTCCCTCTTAAACACATTAGTAGTTTTGGGTTCATATCCGTCATTTATTCTTTTTAAAAATGCTCGAAGTTTAGGATACTTGGAAATATCTATGTTTTCTTCTATGAAAAGGGTGGACTTCAGCATGGAATATTCAAACCATAAGCTTGATGGAGGCTTTAATACAGCAGATTTTTCGTGAAAGTACGCCAAAAGCACTCATTATCTAGCCAGTCAAATATGGAGAAAAAAGTAAAGGTGCAATTTTACTACTTAAGAGAGTCATAGTTACGACCGCAACGGGGGGGTTTGGGGGGGGGGTTGATCATCGGCATATTATTCAGAAGAAAACCATTAAAGCAATGTTTAATTCTTCTGGTATTGTGAAACAAACTATAATAATTATATTATTTAAATAGTTATATTTAGTAAACAGCCCTTAAATCAAAACAACTCAATATTAAGTTTTTTTAGCTTTGGACTTAAAATTGATAAAAGACGAACAACAAAATAAATAAATTATAAAAGTAGATAAGAAGTGAGGTTACATTATTTTTAAACACTCTCAAATACTCAAATCCGCTCCAACGCGTTCGAAATAGACTTTCTCACTCCAAACGCTCCGGTATCACGTGATTGATACGCCGCTCTCACTCCGCTCCAGCACCCTATGACCAAATCGAACCCACCTAATCATGAATATTATTTACCCATTCTAAATCTAATATGACAATCAACACAATCTAAGTAGTAATATAGAAGTTTGCCACAAACATTTGAACGATATTTAAACTAAATTTGTTTTCTTTTTTAAAAAATAGTATCAGAATTAATTTCCACTCGATACAAGCAACTATACGTTTTTTTGTTAAATTCAAAAATTTTATTTGGATTGGCCTATAAAAATACTTGCATTTTATTTGCTTCATCCACCTTGAATAGTTAAATTTTTATTGTTTTTCCATTAAAACTCGTAAAATCAGATCACTTTATTCCTAATCTTTATTCCGCCATAAAATTGGCGTATTTTACCACAAACTGGACGTTTTTGATAATTAATAAAACGTTTTTTTTAGTCAATTCTGAAAAGGTTTATTTATGCGCTGGCGGATCTTATCTTTTTATTGCGGGATTCATTTTCATATCATTGGTAGGAAAAAGGAAGAAACATAACCATTCCATTCACCCTTCCCCTTTCTTGTAGCTTCTTCAATCATTTTCCTTGCCCTTCTCGATAAATTAACCAATGATCAGGATTCAGTTTAGCACTACGCTTAGCAACGTCGGTAAAGAGGGCTACATTTATACGCTCCTCATCAAATTTGTTGTTTGCCGACGCCATTTTGACAGTTGGGAGAATGTGGAGAGTTTCGGCGCAAGTGCATCCAAAACAGATCAATAAAAATATGCGGAACACCTTCTGGGCTACTGTATGGTTGATGAACGATTGAGACCCTAGGAGATATGTTTGTGCGCCATTAGGAACTAGATTATCACACATATTATCAACTTCTTTGGGAATATTGAACTTGAAGGGACAATAAATTTTGGATTGAAATAAAATAGACAGTCGTACTGCACAGTATTGAACAGACCACTCACTTAGGCAATTGCATAAGAGGGGAAATCGGCAACTGGCTAGATAGGGAACACCAACTCAAATGGAGGTCGACACAAGGGCACCTCCATACAAAGAGTGAAAGACATTTGAAGACAGTTACCGACCTGGTGACTGGACACTGCACCCCGAGGAAACATCTGCACAAAATGGGCAAAGTTAGTGAACCTATGTGCAGGAAATGTGAACTCTATGATGAAACACCTAATAACATATTCTGCTTCTGTGAGAACTTACATGGACTCCGACGGAAGCACTTTGGATGGGAAATAATACAACCATTGCAACTACTGAAAATCCTTCCAGTCAAACTAGTGGCCTACTTAGAAGACACAAAGCTTCTGGAATGGAAGTGTATAACATGGGAATTCTGGAGATATCATCTGGTTCACTGATGGTTCCAAAACAAACCATGGCACTGGGGCTGGTATAAAAGGACCTAGAAAGAGAATGATCCTTAGCCTTGGCCGGTATACGACTGTGTTTCAAGCAGAGACGGTTGCCGCTATAGCCTGTATTGATGAAAACATCAGAAGGGGATACACCGGGCAGAAGATAAAAATATTCACTGACAGCCAGGCTCTGCTTAAAACTATCAGCAACCCAACAACTAGGTCTAGACTGGTAAAAAACTGTAAAGAATCCCTCAACAGGCTGGCAAGAGACAACAAAGTGTCTCTAATATGGGTGCCGGCACACGAGGGGATTGCGGGTAATAAAATGGCTGACCAGTTAGCTAAAGAAGACTTCATAGGTCCGGAAACGTTTTGTGGAATCACAAAAGATTGCATAAGAGGGGAAATCGGGCTAGATATGGAACACCAACCCAAATGGAGGTCGACACAAGGGCACCTCCATACAAAGAGTTTACTGAACAAGGTAGACAAGGGACTCTCAACCAGGCTATTGAAACTGGGTAAGAGACATTTGAAGACAGTTACCGACCTGGTGACTGGATACTGCACCCCGAGGAAACATCTGCACAAAATGGGCAAAGTTAGTGAACCTATGTGCAGGAAATGTGAACAAGCCAATAGGATGAATGAAACTCACTCACTGAAACCAAACCAAGAGCAAAAAAGGAGAGATGGATTAAGAAAATGGAAACTGTAACTGTCCTGGTTGCACTGGAACGAAATAACTGCTATTGACAGAAGCGTGAAAGACGGACGACTAAGTAGGTCTCTCCATCACTAAAATATCTAGAATAATAAATAGTTTGCTGTTTTTGAAGCGCCACTGGTAATTTTGCTCTTAACTTTAATACTCACGGCCTTCACAAAGATAGGTATATCAGACGGCAATAAATATATTTATCATATTAAAATATAACTTTCATTGGTAAACTAATGGACTTTTAAGTATGAAATACATCAATCTATAAAATTTCGGACACTCAAAATTCCTTTTATTTAAATCACCCATTTTACGAAGACGTTCAGCGAGTTGAAATTCTGGTTAACTGTTGGAAAAAAAAGCTTTTTGATTTATTTAATTGCTTTTTTAACAGTTTTCTAGTTATCGTTATTTATTCTGTGGTTGACGGTCACGGGTGCACAAGAAGAATTATTTCCGGTAGGTAGATACAACCATAAATTATTGTTATGGAATTTGGACAGAGGTTTTCTTGACAAAAAGTTTAATGAGTAACATCGGCTAAATTATACAGAGTGAGTTTTAAGTATGGTATGCCTCAATTGTATCGCAAAGATGCATAATTTTGTGGGGGTTTTGTATTAAAACCAATGACGTATTAAAGATAAACAAGCCTTGTATACATTTTGGTTGTCCCCAACTTATTTAAGACGAGGCTTTTCTTATATGGTGTCATATCGCGTATAACAAAAATCGTAATTGAAGAATATATTTTAAATTTTAGCAGCATTTTCTGTTTAAAACGTAAGAAAAAAGTGGAAAACATTTAAAATAGGCATGACCAACCCACGGTCCAGCTCACTATTTTTTTTTTCGGTTAAATTTCTTATCACAGTTTCCTGTAATATTGTCGTATTTAATAGAGTGAATGTATCAACAGATGTCGAAAGGAATAATTATAAATATTCAACACTCTATGCATTTTTTGAAAAATAATATATATATATATATCTTGTAGATATACCAACCCCGTTTGACTTTGGGGTGTAATTCAATATCCGGCGGTGCATATGCACGGGAAGTAGTTGTTGCTCCTTAGTTGAACGGCCACTGTTTTTGAAAAATATTATTTTTCAAAAAATTCATAGAGTGTTGAATATTTATAATTATTCCTTTCGACATCTGTTAAATTTTTTTATGTTCTATTAATGCCATAAGTAAAATAGTTTATACATTGGCAATCTCGAACTACTTCTGTCATTTTGGTGAAGTTTGTCAATAAGATTTTAATTATAAATGTGTTTTTATTTGGTTTCTGATTGATATTTGTATGTTAAAGTGCTTTTAAGATATTTATGAAGGCGAGAAAATATGTAGTGTGTGAAAATACATGTAATATGAATGATAATCGTTCATTTCACAGGTAAGGTAATAGTAGCATGAGCGTAGTATAGGTATAAGACGAGTGATTCAACATTGGTTTTCATAATAATATTGTTTATTTTTTTATTATCAGGTTTCTGAAGAATACTTAGAATTGTCAAAAGATCTTGGAAAACGCATCTAAATTTGTAGTTACTGTTGGTTTTGAAGCTAAAAAATGTCTAGAACACTTACTATGAATTTACATGTTAGTAATATTAATAAAATTGAACAAAAAACCTTTGAATATTATATTAACATGTTTATAATCTGTAGTGCAAAACTTGTTTTAACTTCAAAACCCTTTAAAAATATCTATTAAAAATATAACTTGTCTAATAATAATTTTCTTAAAATAGTTTAAATGAACCCTTTTGAAATATACGCTACTATGCATAGTACTTGCCCTGATTTATATTGCGACCAAAACATTGTGTAGGTGTATGTGTGAAGGCTAGTCTATCTTTAATTCTGCATTGATTAAAACTGATCTTATGGTAGTATTTGCATTGTTTTCAGATCTTCCGGTTTTCTAGAAATATGATGAACTTTGTTATTCAAATTGGATCATCCTGAATGAACATATTTTTTTTGAATCCCATGAATAATATTAAATATAGTATTGTGTAATATTCCAAAACAACCAAAATTTATAAAAAAAAAACATGCAAGCCGTTTCCAGCATAATTGGGCGTCCTTTATATAATATTCGGTCTGTATTAATATTTTAGATGCAAATCAAATTTAAAATGACATATTTACACCTTTATCCAAGCGATTTTGTAGATCGCGATTGAAAGAATAAAGGCCAATGTTCAAAAAAGATCGCTCGCCAGCTTGGCAAATAGCACAACGCAGACCGACATCCGTCCGTCCGCTGGACGTTTAAAACGTCCAATGGACGGATGTTTTGGAATCGCCGGGGGAGCGATTCTTCCTTCGCATCCGCATGGACGTTTCTCCTGTGCCTGGTCACACGCGCTCCACTCAGTATCAGACAAAACTACCCCAGTCCACCTGCAGTCATCAAGCCACGGGATATTTTTTGACAAATCACTTTCACATTAAACGACATTATTTATGCACTAACTGCACTGCTACTTTCACAAGTGAACAAAATATTCGTTGATGAAGAGATTCATGAAAACATCCGTCCACTGGATGGATGCTTTCAGTGTGAATCGGAGTGCTCCGTGGAATTCCGAGGTCGGACGTCCATCCATCGGACGGATGGATGCCGGTGTGGCCCGGCCTTAATACGTAGAAAATTGCCACGTTGTTGATATTTATGTATCCACTTTCACCTTAATTCTTAAAGCTAAAAATTTGAAAAGTATTGCAAGCTCCGAGCACCCGAAAAGAGAAACGAAAGCTCAAAGTAGAACAGCTGTCATAATTGGATATCGATGACATATGAAGAGCAATCAATTTAGAAAAAAAAACAATAAATCAAATCAATGAAAAATTGCACAACTCAACCGTTTATATGTTTTCGAATATGTTTTTCGGCAACACATTTCTTACGCGCTATTTACACGTGAGGCTGGCGTGATGTATCCATAGAGCGGACGTGACCGGGTCAATATAATAGGGTGACACTTAAGTGGATCCCGGTGCACAAGGGTATAGTAGAGAAACGGCAAACACCCTAGCAAAGCTAGGGTCTAAAACTGAATTCACTCACACAAAGGCACCTCCATACAAAGAGTTTACTGAACAAGGTAGACAAGGAACTCTCAACCAGGCTATTGAAACTGAGTAAGAGACATTTGAAGACAGTTACCGACCTGGTGACTGGACAATGCACCCTGAAACATCTGTACAAAATGGGCAAAGTTAGTGAACCTATGTGCAGGAAATGTGAACTCTATGATGAAACACCTGCTCACATACTCTGGTTCTGCGAGAACTTACATGGACTCAGACGGAAGCACTTTGGAGAGGAAATAATACAACCAAAACTACTGCTACTACTACTACAACTACTGAAAATCCCTCCAGTCAAACTCGTGGTCTATATGGAAGACACGAATCTTCTGAAATGGACGTAGATAGCATGGGATAGTGGTGTTGAGAACAACCCAAATGTATGAATGGATGCTAAAGAGAAAAGTCTATAATAATGATTTGGTGTTACCCGATGAACAGTGGACATTTCAACATGATAATGCGCAAATTTATACAGCGAGTATAAACACATAGATTAATTACAACAACATCAACATTCTGGAATGGCCTGACCTTTGGCCAGACCTATTGGTTGTAGAAACGAAGGCAGTTTAACTCTAATTCAAATAAATTTAGTAGTTATTGAGAAACGATGTGGTGTTATTCGATATTAAAATGGAAGTTGTTTATTTATTTCTAGTATTCCTTTTGTTTTTTAAGGCTGAGAGTAACGAATTGTTATTTTAAAAATTTCCTGAGAAGAATGTTGAGAATAAGAATGTCTTCTAAAATACTAAGTATATAATTTTTTATTACGTTTTTAAATTAAATTTTATAACAAAAGCAAGGATAAAACAGAATTTGGTAATTGTTATTCATTTCTTCAGGCATCAGAAAATATAGCATTGGTTCCAACGTTTTTAAAAATTCCCCAGTTTTTTATTTCCCTATTTAAATCTTCACTTTCTTTTTACTGATTCTTTCAACAATGCGAATACACCAGAAATAAATTTTGAAATGAAATTGTTTTCACCCATCTTCCTATAATTATTTTTCTATTATTTTGTACACTAACCGTTGTTTGCATCGTTCAATATTTAAATAAATTAAACCGTTTTTGATTACTTTTTTAATAACCCGAAGTTTTAGGAACGCGCTGCCACTGAAAGAAAGAGAGAACATTGATTAAAAGTTTTATCGGGGTTAAATTTACCTATCTAACTTTTAATGGAAGTAACTTCATTAAAAAGGTTCCAACGACAGTAGCGTACATAATCAAATGACGTTTAGAAATGCTTTAGAGTATTTGAATTCTTATAGACGTAAAAAGTTTCGTTGTATTGCAACTCAGTCTACAGCTGGTGCTTATTTACATTACATAGAAAGGGATAGATAGAATTTCTCACATCTTTTACTGAATTATAATTCTATGTCTGCTGGTAATGTGTAATTGCGAGTGCAAGGAAAATTACAAAATTTGAAAAAAGTACTCTTACTTTCATCTCCTTTTAGGGGTGATATTTCGCAAGAAGGTGGGATGAGGAAATTTTGTCATACGAAAAGATCCATCATTCATTCATTCGATTGGGTTGTGCTCAACAGCCAATGCACTTGAACTGAATCTTTGTACCATTCCCCATGTTATCTACTTCCATTCCAGAAGCTTTGTGTCTTCTACAGATTGCGAAAATTACATCGGAACCCTCGCCTCGGATTACACAAGTACGACAAGGATATATGAAAGAGAGTGAAATAATAAATGTGCGCGGTCATCACTTTGTTTCATCTCAGGGGTGTATACGTATTTCCCGAGACTGGCCGAATGCTCCTTTACAGAGAGAATTCACTAGTTGGCGGTATAACGGTGGTATTCAGTATGCTCCCAACATGGAAGGAGTGAGGGTGTTAAAGAAATAAACAAATACAATGGTTATTACATAACCTGTACATCTTAAAATTCATTTTTGTCAACATGATCATTTCAGACCAAGTTGACAATTTCTAACTACAATAGGATATTATTTTAGCCATTGTAACTTGAAAATAAAACAGCATTTCTTGAGTGAACCATAATTAATAAACTAAAAATCCCTTCCATTAATAAGTTAAATTGAAAAAATAAAATAAGTAGGTAGGTAGGTACCTACACCTATTCTAAACATAAGCAGTTTAAATGTGAAATATCTCTGTAAAAGACAATGTTGCCGGATGAAAGTGTTTTGTTTTACCTATTGTGCATGACTTCGAAAAAAAGTCAACGATAACGAGACAAAAATATCATTTGTACAAATTAATCAGCGCTTCTGGAAACAGCGGTTAAAATTGGGGGGCAATGAGCATTCGGCCAGTCTCGGGAAATAAGTATACACCCCTAAGGTGAAACAAAGTACACGCCTTAATGACTGCGTATAATTATTCTTTCTCTCTCTTTCAGCTGTTTTTCTGTCGTACTTGTGTAATCCGAGGGTTCCGATGTAATTTTCGCAATCTGTATGTAGGCCACTAGTTTGGCTGGAGGGATTTTCAGTAGTTGTAATGGTTGTATTATTTCCTCTCCGTCTGAGTCCATGTAAGTTCTTGCAGAAGCAGAGTATGTGAGTAGGTGTTTCATCATAGAGTTCATCATTTCCTTCACATAGGTTCACTAACTTTGCCCATTTTGTGCAGATGTTTCCTCAGGGTGCAGTGTCCAGTCACCAGGTCGGTAAATGTCAAATGTCTCTTACTCAGTTTCAATAGCATGCTTGAGAGTATAATACAAAATTTCTTGTCTGATTACTTGTTGATTTTCTTTACGAAATCGCTATACACTTATTAAACTCAACATACAGACGTTTTAAACTAGTAATTATTAAGCTTTGTGACAGAACTGGTTAAACAAAAATGACAAATCAATACATGTCAAAAACAACAATACCTTGTCCAACTTGACAAGCAGTGAAATTAATTTAAAATGTGAGGTTGGATTGATAATTGTTTTCCAACTTCTGAAATTTTCTTACCAAATATCACGCAAACTTAAATATACCCAGAAACTTTCTTTTGGGCACGAATATTTTAAGAAAATTTCCGGAAATAATTTAATCTCTTGTGATATTATAAGTAATAATTCTTTGTAAAAAAATCATGTAAACTTTGTTTGAATCGTGTCTTTGAAATGCCCAATCATGCTCCAATTTCACGATATGTGACAAGTCGACCTTCTTGGATAAGCTTACGTACAGCATCGTCGACGTTTTCCTGGGTGACTGTAGTTGTTGGTGGACCTGTTCTTGGATCGCAGCTAAGATTAACCTGCCCACGTTTGAATTCTCCATACCAACGAGAAGCTGTCGATTACGATGTGGAGCTTCATTGCCAAAAACTTTAAATTTCACGATTTGTGACATGTCGATCTTCTTGGATAAGCTTACGTACAGCTTCGTCGACGTTTTCCTGGGTGACTGCAGTTGTTGGTGGACCTATTCTTGGATCGTCGCTAAGATTAACCTGTCCACGTTTGAATTCTCCATACCAACGAGAAACTGTCGATTGCGATGTGGAGCTTCACTGCCAAAAACTTTAAAAATTTAGTTTAGGTACAGCGGTCTGAAGCTTGGCATTAAGTTAACTAAACATGACAGTTAATTTTGACCAACTATTTCATATGCAACACTTAAATGTCAACCCTCTAAACTAAAAAAGTGCTTGTCGTAATTAACACAATGTTTAGATTCAAATTTACCGATATTAAAACGTTTTAATGTTCATTATTTGATAAATAATCGTTTCACATTCCAGTTTCTTCCCTCCACCTTCTTGTTGAACGATCCCATTTCCTGATATAATAAACGTTGCTGGCACTGCGCATTTTCATACAATTGAAAATCCTCTGAAGCATGAGATCGGCGGCTTTTAAATATTTCAAAACAGAATATGTAGGTGGAAATGATAAAAAATTAATTTGGATTACCCACGAGAATTATTTCATTATAAATGGACTTTCAAATTTGATCTAGAGATAGATAAGTGTTGAATTGTGTTGTTGTTCGAAGTCAATCCTAGCTATATACGTCCACCTTACGTATAGTAATAATAATCATTTTCCTTTTAAAAAAATATGACATTGTTTAAAGTATTACGTATAAAAAATATAAAGGTATATGAATGTATTGTCATAAAAAAACTAGTGTTAAATGAGCCCACACATAACAGTGAGAACTTAACATGCAACATACAGGATGGGCCATTACTTCAAAGAATTTATTGCGACTACTCTTCTGTATCAGTGTTCCAAAGTCGCGACCCCCTATCGAGTCACGTCAAGGAACTGGGTAGGGTCGTCAAAGGAATTCCAAACAAAACAAAAATCGTTTATTAAGAGGTTTATCTTTATATTTTTCATCGCAAATAAAATATATAGCTTTAATTGCTTAATAAAAATTGTTAATGCGATCTAGTTGCTCCTCACTCAAGTGGTTGTATGTAGCAAGCATTTTGTCCATTGGACATCCAATTACAGTACAGTGTTTTGTAAACAACGGGGAATTTTTTGAATTCGTTTAAAGTAAAGTAAAGACAAGAACCTGCTTTGACATCTCATTAAGCTCTGCCAATCAAACATTAAATACCTGGACTACAAGAAGAGTTTCAGACTTCTTAATAGGTTCATTCAAAAGCCTTTATATATCCTTCGAAGAATGTCTTCAAACAAGTGCTATACAGGTCTCTTTGTTTGGAAGAAGATGAAACAACAGAACATATAATTTTGTGCCTGTTCCGCCGCGGGTCGAACCAGATATCTGATGTTTGACCTCTCGCCCTCAAAACTGAAATACATACGTTAGTTTCAGATGATTTAATTGAGTAATCGATGACTAACAGAACTTGAGCATTTTGGCGTAGCGTAACATTGTAATTTTGAATGTGTATGTATTCGTGCTCGTTGCACCGTTCATATATTACTTCGAACACTATACCGGATGAGTTGTTCGCTATTGATCCATTCATGTACCTACAGCAACGTCAGTTCGCGTCTTTAGTATAGAACTAGAAGTCTTATTTGTCATTCCCCCACTACACTAGTGATAATTGGAGGAATAAGGATGGGGCTATTTAGGTTGCAGAGCAACTTAAGCAACAAAACAGATCAGGACACATCTCCATTAAGGACATCGTAAGTGAAATATTTTAGATGTGAAAACATACTATATGGCTACTAAATGATACCTCACAGAAAGGACTGGCAAAACTGATGTTTCCCCAAGGTGAGACCTGGTACACAGACAGGTCAAAGACTGGGGAAGGAACAGGATCAGGGGTTTATAGTGAAATAAGCAACACAAGATGTTCTCACTAGCAAAACTCTGTATTTTAGGCTATCCCTCAATTTGCTGGAATAAACTAATACACGACTAATGGGATAAACATATCAACTCTCAGCCAGGCTTTAAATTATCGTGAGGTACTACTACTTAGTCAGGCGCAAATTGGCCAAGACAAACTCAAGCCAAGGTTCCGGCACTGAGGCCACTGGCGGGCAAATTGTGCCATTCCTGCCACTTATACATCCCTGAGGCCTAGCCCCTCGATGAAGGACTCAATCCTCTTCCTCTTCAGTGGATGACTGCTTATGTCCCCAGAGGCCATAACAGGGACTCCGAAGATTCGCCTGCATAGCACAGCCCAATGTGGACATACGAGGAGAACATGGTCCGACGTTTCGTCAGCCATGCCGCAACTCCTGCATAGGGGGCTTTCCTCTAAACTTAGGTTACAGAGGTGTTTCCTCAGACAGCAGTGCCCTGTTAGGAGTCCTGCTATCTTCTTTAACCTACTCCTTGGTAGTTCTAGAGCAGCTCTAGCATGTCCATCAGTCCATCCCCTCAATAGGAGCTTGGACTGCCTGAGATCCAGTGAGCAATGTGCTGGTTACTCAACCAGTTCCTCGTCTCCTTACGAATTGTTTGTTTTGTGAGGCGCAAGGTCGGGCCCGGGCCGTTAAAGGGAGTAGCTGCCCCTTCCACAGCCAGGGCGTCCGCCCCTTCGTTGCCATCAAAACCAGAGTGGGCCGGAATCCATTCTAGCCACACTGTGTTCCGCCTTGCTAGGTTAGCAAGGCGCTCACGACATTCAGCAGCAAGCCCTCTTGCCAGGACAGGGATATCTCCCAGAAGCCTGAGCTTATTGACGTGCCTTCACCCTTCCTCATTTCGCACACATCCCAAACTTTTCAAGCGTAGGAGTGCCCTCCCAGCCTCAGCCTCAATCACATGGTGAAGAGGCCGAAGTCCAAGAATCAACTCCAACGCAGCCAGTTGCCCCCAAACCGACATCGAAAGGTAACGTCCAGACTATAAGAGGAATGCTAGAAAGAACTAAATGAACTGACTAAAGTAAGATTAGTGTGGGTGGCGGAACATAATGATATTTCTGGAAATGAACAAGCTAATGAACTCGCGTGAGGAGGTTCAACAACGATATATGTGGGGTTAGAATTAATCCTTGGAACCACAAATAAAGCGGTGCGACAAAAACAAAAATGGGTAAAAAGCCTACCTAGAGTCGAGGAAGACTCCAACGCAGTTACAAAGTAAGACCTTTATGGGTGATAATATGATCAACGGGCCGAAGACTACAAATATTCTCATATCTTATCAATCCTATTCCAGTCCCATCTATTGCTTTTAAGCCGTCTGGCATTCTTTCCAAATCTGGTAATAGGGTTGGGATCCCATCACTTCTTGTTAGTGATATCGGTATCGATTTTTTTTTAAACATACCTTTTCCCTCTCTACTTAGTCTGTATTTGGCCCTTTCTGTAGCACTTTCCACCAACATATGTAGTGGCTTGATGTTAATAATCACTTCCAATTAAGTTTGTTGGGGTGGTATAAATAAAAAAAGTGTTTATCATTTGTTTATATATTACAGTTATATAGTACAAGTTAATCTTTCGATATTGCGACTTTTGAATACATAAAAACTGTCTATATACAATTGACACAGATTTAAAAATCACAATATTGCTTCATATATTAAAAACAACATTTTTTGCAAGACATCCAAAAAGAAAACATTTTCTTCTATACTACACAAATAGAGCCTTTCAGAGAAAATACTGGCAAAAAAACTTTATAAGAAGCTATTTTTATAAGTACGTTGCATAGGAACAAACAATTAGATCATGAATATCATTTAACAAACAGCAGAATGGTAGGGAATGTAAAACAGAAACTATTTCAAAGACTTCATAATGAAACTTTTCTCGGTAGTAATAATTCTCGAATTTTCAGCGAGGCGAGAACATATCTTGTTACATAAATTTCGCAAATTTTGAAGGCGAATATCAGAATACAGAACAGTCATTCTATTTATTATGCGGACGTTTCAATAGCAGCCTTACAGTAAATGCTTGCTGACAGACCACGGACGAAAGGGATTTATTCGAATTTAAACCAAAAAGAATTGTTTAACGTAAAGGTATTTACAGAATTTGAAAAAAGCAGTAAAATTTTTTTTATTTGGTTATTTATCTATTTCTGCGACCACTGCTAATTCACCGACGCCGGGAGCACTCTACCCCTAACCGGAAATTTTGCAAAACCCACTAGTGTTCCAACCAGTGGTAGGATTCTTTATCCAGCCCAACATCCTTGGACTCGGATCCTCGGTTTTACTTCTTCTCCGGAAGAAGATATCTACATTATACCTCGTGCTCATTGGTATAATGTGTGAATGTTTCGTGCGGAAAATTCACTAGCAGCGCGGCTGCGAAATCTGAACCCCTATACACTGTCGCGTAAATCAAAACGCTAGTATCGCGAATATCGCCACACGACAAATTAGCTTACAATATTAATAATTACGATGACTTCCTCGGATGAACAAGTTCTGCTATTATTAGCACTTAGTGAAGAAACTGAAATTAGGTAATCCTAACGGCAGAGAGAACAACGCTGCTATGTCGCGACCGTTGCGAATTTTGCGCCAATTGGTGAAGACACGTTCGTATAACGACATGTCTATTGCGCCGGTGTGGGGGATCCTTGAATTTGCGAAAACCCGCGAAAAAGACCAGCGAGTTTGCGAACGACTTGCCAAACTGCAAACTTCCAACCCGTACTGGACATGGTTCGGCGAATTCTAGCTCGGACATCGCAGACTTTCGCTTGTGCAAGTGCGTCTACGCTAGTATAATTGATGCAAGTGAAGACCGGATTTTTTAAACGAGGTGGTTGGCGATTGTTGGATTTCAAATTCATTCTAGTGAAGTTATGGCAGTTACCTGCAATCGTATACCCATTAAATGAAACGACTGTATCTATATGATAAGTAAATTTGCAATATGAAAATTCGAGAATTATTCCTATCCACTTGTTTGGACAACACAAATTCGTTGTAAACGCAATTAAAAACGTACTTATTTAAATACGTTAATATAATAAATACTGTAAAAAGAATAATACTGTAAAAATATACAAAAATAAGATAAATAGTCTATTAAACCCAGTAATATTCAAATGGCAAGTGAGTTAATTATTGGCAATATATTCATACATATTTACAAAAAACATCTACAAGAAAAGTCTTATTCACCTAAAATTTTGCTATGAAAAAACTTTCTCAAATTTATACAGTAACAATATCATCCCAAATTCCTATTTTGAAATTAAGCTTTGGTTAAAAATATTAAAATCAGGTAAAACGATGAGAGAAATTAAAGTTCTCTAAACGGCAAATTTGATTGTTTAGAAATAGTTACATGGCCACCATTAGGTACATCAATTAGGATAAGATACAGTAGCGATGAGAGTGGGTATTAATATGGCACAAGGGAGGACCCTCTATAGTTGTGGTCAGTAGTTCATGGTTGTGGTAAACGAAATTGCCAAAGGGGCTATTAAAGATACCACAGGTAATTGAAATGGAGCGAGCCCCCTATAAATTTGTGGTAGACCCTTCGAAACATTTAGAAATGTCGATGAAAATTCGAATATTATTCTGTTTTGGTCAATTATTATAGGCGTGAAATATAACTAGGTAAATGTACTGTGGGTGGAACTTGATTGATTGATTGATTGGATCAGCATACTAGTCAAAGGCTCGAAGTCCTCGGCACCTCAGCCTTTAGGCTTTTTGTGCTCTTGGTTGTGCCGTTTATGTGAAGAGACCAGTAGCCCTTATCAGGCTCAGCAGTCTTTTCACTAGGTCCTTCTCGGAGAAATCCTTCCTTGGATGTTCTAGTCCTAGGAGTCTATATCTCCAGTGAGATAATGCTTCACAATCGGAGATAATGTGGAAGGCTGTTTCCTCCTCTTCCATGCACAACCGACAGATAGGTTCCTCCCTATGGAACTTAGTATTACTAGTTCATTTGGTTGATTGTTTTTTGGGCAAAGTATAGTGTACAACTCGTGCAAAAATTGGATATTTCACATTCGTGTGACAAGATGATGGACCACTGCCTAGGCTCATGATTCATCATATTGTCACCCCATTTTCCACACTAGTTGTATTTCAATTTGTCGTATGATCTTAAAACTTAATAAAATAGAAGACACGTAACATATTCACGTGGCACTAGAGACAATCACGAGCCAGGAAGTTACGTCTAGACTAGTATAGGATTGCAATCGAAGAACTGAAGATGGAATAACGTCAAGCGGACCTGGGACCAGGATATCGAGACTTGCACAAAGAGGAAGCAACATAAAAATTAATGGTTTAATATCCAAAGACAAAGGCATGGGAAAACTTTCATAAAAGAAAGAACCATGCCTGGTTTTATGACTGGCGAGGCACCAGTAAAAAAATACCTGGAAAAATTGAAACTATACATTTTCGTGAGGATTACACAAGATAATAGAAAGTATTGCTCACGGAAATCAATATTTTCCTGTGGGTTTGTTGGAACCAATCGTTTTCTTCGTGTCTTCGTTCGATCGATATGTACATAATTTAGAGATGGGAGTATGCTATAACGGCGTAACGATTACCATGCATCTTGACTTATGTGGTCGGTAAAAAATTACCAATGTGTATAAAAAATTGTACATTTGGAGTAAGAATAAATTTGTGAAGGAAATAGAAAAATTACAATAGCTTGAAGGGGAACATATTTGATCATGATGCGTGTACGATTGAGGAAAGTGTATTTTGAATTTAAGTGACAGTAAGTTGACATAGTAACTATTGATAATAGGTTGTATTTTGTTAGTGTTAATACAATTAATAAAAATTGAAAATAAAAACAATGAATTTGTTCATAGCAAGATTCTTTACAATTCCAAAACGGACTAGGTGATGTACTGAACATCGTTTTCGAAAACACCCCCCTAAAATGTAAGGACGGTTAATAAATCTAGTTTTTAAACATTAGTTTTTAGTCCGATTTACTTGATTAACAATAATGAATTAGACGAATTTCAGTCATTTTTGTTCTATAAATAAAAGCATCGTACAGGGTTTATATATAATAAAGTATCTAGGAAAAATGAGATTCAATGTTTCATTCCTCTACATATAATAACAATTAGAGCTGCCGTTTTTTCTTCTGTTAAATACGAACACCCTGTATCGTACAAATAATGTATAAAATTATAAAAAAAATTAAAATTATAGTTCTTATCTAGTAATTATTTACAGAATTTGCAATATACACGTTTTGCTACTTGTTTAATTAAAGTATAATTTATCTTCTCATATTATATTTCAGGATACACTAACTCTAACAATAAGTGTAATCTTTATTCCATAATTCAACACTGAAGATTCAAGAGTATTTTATATAGATATTGTAGAAACTTTCCTACAAACGTATCCCTTCAATACAACCTTAAAATATTTGTGATTTTATGTTTCTTTACTACTACAGACCAATTGGCATACTGACGAGTTTGTTTTCTTGACACTTTACATGACGTGTTGGTTTTTTTAATAAACCGCACTCACTCCATATCAGCAGTTCTCAAAACTAATGCTTCGTGTACTTTTTTGTATCATAATTTAATTTATTACAATGCAACTTTGAATTGTTTTTCTTTCAAACTACTTCTAAAAACCAACATTTTTCCAAAAGCTTACTATTTTGTTTGCTAAAATTGTTGTGAAGCTATAAATTAGAACGTCATGTATTATGAGTTTCCTTTATAGAGCTGTTTACTACAGAGTTGAAAACTAATTCTCCCATTATATACTCAACAACTTAGACGGAAAGGTGGATATACATAACGTACATAACAAATGAATCATTGAATGAAAGTTTGAGAACTGCTGCTTTAAATTATACTTAAAATAATTTTAAGTTTATTTCAACTATTGCGATTTATTAACTATTTTTCGCATACAGTCTAAATAATCTACCCCATTTTATATGACTACACCACTGGCGTTATAAATAGAAACCATCAAAATATAATAAAAAAAAATGTTTTTCTACGATCGTGCAAAAAGTTCTGTGCCAAAAGATTAATTTTATGCACTAGTGCATACAAGTAACTTTAAATATTGAAAACCCAAAGGATTACACGGGACACTGCTTTCATAGATCTTCTGCAGCTTTATTAGTGGAAATCAGGGGCAGATATATTAAGATTGAAACGTAATGGAGGGTGGAAAACCTCAACTGTAGCGGAGGGCTACATCGAGGAGTCATTTTTCAAAAAAACAAAAATAGCTGCTCAAATTTTAGAAGGTGAACCAAGTACCAGTACCGGAGCAATAATTGTAAATTGCACCAACTGTGAAATTAAAATAGAAATCAACTCAAAAAAAGTGAAATTAGTACGTAATTTTTGTTGTAGCTATTTACTTATTGTAAAATACTGTAATAAAATTTGATATAAAACATTTTATTTTATTTTGATCGCAGAAAAAATGTTGTTAGCAACACTTGCAAAACGCATATTTGTTACTCTCAACATGGTTGCAGCTATCGACTTCGTCTCGAGCTGCAAACTTCATGCATCGTGCAACAAATATGCACTTTTTGCACTAGTTACACAAATAACTTTTGTTAACAATGAAGTTACAACAACTTTAATTTTGGAAACAAAGTATAACCATTATCTAAAATCTGGCAGCGTTGGTGATGCAATAGTTCGTTGTAAAATCGCTTCCACCACCGATCGCTCACTTTACCATACTTCGAGGAGTTTTAACTGTAGAAGGAAATAACTGTAACCATTTTTTTTAAATTCTGTTAATTTCTATTTATAACGACTAATAATCCCATGGTATTGTCAAATTTTGAAGCCGAATAAAATTTTGCCGTTTTTTAGAAATAAAAGAAAACCATAGAGTGCCTTGGAAATAAAACTAAAGTTGAGGAAATTTTTGTCAAGATACTGATTACTTGAAAAATGGCTTTTTCTACTGGGTGGTTCCAATGAATACAATTTCAACCTGCACACACGATTATGGAAATTAGAAACTAAATTCGTCAATATACACAACGGTCAATACTAAGCACCAATTGGAAGCGATAGTTTGTAGTACAGTCCTGCAGACATCACAATTAAAAAACAATTGTAAACTTAATCATTCACAATGCTTACTACCCCAGATATTGAATCCATCTTTTTCAAGAAAAAAATTGCAAGCACTGCCATTTGACATTTATTTATCATGTTATAATTTAGTTGTCATTTGGCAGCAGAAATTTATCAACATTTATAAATTCCAAGTTCGGGAAAAATCATGATAGATTTTGTTGTAATTCAATTACTATAAAAATATGTTAAACCTCCTTTATTACAAAATCTACGACATAACTGGTATAACAAGATTTTTATTTGACCTGTAATAAGTACACAGAAGTATTTAAAAAATAAGAAGAAATTGTTTTTAATAAAATTAACTGACATTCTACTATAAATAGGTATAGTTTATCTAAAATCAATAACAGATATGAACACCTGCTTCTGCAATAATTGATTGTGAACAAACTTTACTTTAATTTATTTCTTTGTAGTTGTAGATAAAATTGAAGTTAGCATTTTTTCTAGATATTCTGATACTTTTAATACACAGAATAAATAATAACCAGTACTGGGACTCTGCACACTATAGAATTCTACTATCGATTCTATTCACACGTCTTTTGTCGACGATTTCTTCATAAAAACTTTACTGTAGAAAACGATCGGCAGAGTTCTATTGTGAGCAGAGTCCCAGGCCTGGAGTCTAACTTGTCGCCAGCAATCGTACTTCATTTCGTGCCCTTGCCACTCAACTGAAATGGTCAGTGTAGTAACTAGGTTTGTAAGAACTATTAAAGTTTTCCCAAAATCAATTGCAAAAGCAAAAACTCGTGTTCGTCGCCTTTGCCGACTTTTTCCTTTGATCAGCATATGCCGATACCGCAGAGTGAAGCTACTGGTCATTAATTATTCTGTGCTTAGTATTTATTTTATCATTTAACTTTATTATTACTAATTAACAGCATTTTTATGCTTCAATTTAAAAATAAAGTTAAAATGGAGAAAGCTTCAATTTAAAAATGTGATAAAATGCAAACATAACCGTACATTTTCATATACGTTCGTTTTAATGTTTTTGGCAAAGTTGAGCGGATCTAAAGTGTAATGTCACATATAACATGGGAGATTTGTAATAAAAATTCGGTTACTTTTGTATGTAAGTAGAACAAAATTTTACTGTTCTTTTTCTAGTTTTCCCGAGCTTGAAACGTTCTTTCTATATTTTTTTCTTCTTAAAAAGTTTTCATATCTGCTGGGGTATAATACTTGGAAAATATCATGGCAATTTATTATCTCAATCAACCATTTTGGCTCCGTTTATTCTACAAAGGCTAGAAATTTTAGGCCAAAACATTCACATTTTGACTTTGAGATTCCGATCAACGAGCTAAGGAAAGAAACACACAGAAAATGATATTTTTCTACGTACTTAATTCTTGGAGCTATTTTAATTAAACCGCTAAGTACAGGTTAGTTTATAAAAAATAAATAAATATTTACAGTCACCTAGTTAATTTGATTGGAATAATCAAATCTTCCAAGATAACCGATTTTTTACCAGTCAATAAACAACATCCTGTACTCAACTAGCTGTCTTACAAAAATACCTCACCGTCTGTGCGTTTCTGCTTAGCCCTAACGTAGAGTTACGCATCGCTATAGTGATTTTGATCACTAATCTGGCGCATAATTTTCTTAGGCTTGTCCAGTTCTTCCTGCATGTGCCTAAATCTAACGAAACCTTGTTCATCCACCAACATTGAATCTTGCATTTGATGCCTATCGTGATTCGGTAGTGTTTGCACTCCAAGGTGTGGTCTTGGATGGTTCTTTCGCGTTCTTCCTGTAGATCTACGACCTGAAGTATTTGAACTATTTCTAGAACGCCTGTCAAAGTCAGACCGCTCGAATTCGTGTCGTGTTCTTTCGTATTGATGTGATCCGGGATTATCGACAGGTTCACTGTATATATTTCTTTCGGAATTATTTCCAAACATATCGTGTTGGTAATCATCGTTATTATATTCTATGTCATATTTAGGTTTGACGTAGTATTTAGCGGAATCGTAAGCCTTTCTGCCTGAAGACCTCTCGTTTCTTAAAGAATTTTGGACAGAATTGTGAGGACCTCTTTCGAAGTTGCCAGAGTTTGGTTGCGTGAAATTACTCAAACTAGATCCGTCGACGTTTTGACGGGAATCGAATCGATCTGATCCCCATTTGGGTCGTTCGAATCTATCGAAGTTGCTGCCTCGTTCACTGTCGCTTTGATACCTTTCCAATGTAGACTTTTTGTCGAAAGAATCGTTCTGGAAAGCGTTTTTCAATAAATTCGGTCGTTCGATAGGTTCTGTTGGAATATTATCCATAATCATTTCTTGTCTGCTATAGTTCAAAGCATTAGGATTCGTATTACAATTGTTTGGGTAAATATTATCAGTACTTGAATCACTTGTCGTGCAAGGGAATAACGGAAAACCACCAGCTGACTGTTTTTCTCTTTGAGACATCTTCAAACTCACCACTATAGCTAATAACGTTATGATCGAAATTTCTATTAATCTAACAGACAATTCAAAACTCCACAATATCCAATGGTGTTTAATTTCTTTGTTAAAACGATCCACTTTAATGAAGAAAAGCGCGTAAACTTGAACAAGCCCTAAAAGTATGAATAGAAGAGCTACAGCTATAGTAATATGACTAGCGTAAGAAATATTTTGCGTACACATTTCAGATAAGTTCTGACTTTTTTTGGCGAGTACATTTTTAATAATTTTATATAAATAGAGGTAGCTGAAACCGAGAGCCCAAGCTAGAAGGACGAATGAAGGTTTACAAACAGTTAAACTTGCTTTATCGAAATAACCCAGGGTCTCAACAATACTGATACAGAAGCAAAGAGCTATGTGTAGAAGGGCAACTGCTATTAAAAATACAGGTCGTGTCTTAATTTCCAGATGGGTCAAAGTTCTTTTCAACAAAAACAAAATTAATACTGCGAAAGTAGTTGCAAGAAGACTTAACGGGAAATTGTGAAGAAAGTCGTAGAGGAAAATATTGAAGGAATTGTATAAATTATAAGGATCATACACTAAGTAGAATATACGTAATACGCATATGACAGTAAGCATCAAGTGTATTGTGAGAAAATAGCTTTTGGAAAACATATGTGGATCATTTTCATAACGAATTAGCTTGAAAATGGAAAACGTAGCTAAAAGTATGTACCCAAATACGACCAAATAAACGTGAACATTCCAACATATTAGCCATATCTCGTCAGACTTGGCTATAGTAACGTTCATTTCTTTGTTCAAATCTTTTTCTTTGACATTTGGTAGATTGAGTACATCTGACATTTGTGTAGTTACATCTTCTAAACTATTTTTCTTTTCAGATATTGTGTTATCTTTTTTTATTGTAACACTTTCCGAACGATCCGGCGGACCAGTCTCCTGGTTGAAGTCTTTTTTTGAATTTGTTTCATCATTCCTAGTGTCTTCCAGTTTTGGCTTTGCAGCTTCGATTTCGCTGGAATCATCTACTTTTAAACTAGGTTCCGCCGCAGGAGCTCGGGGTTTGGGTATTTTGGGTTCAAAATGTTGGACATTAGGAGTTGCAGTTACTGTTCTTAAAAGTATATCCGAAATGTCTTCGTGTCTGCCGTTGGAACCGCTTAAAATTCTGGTAATAGCAGGTATTGCGGGTATTTTTTCGTATTCAAAATTACTTTCAGTTAGATTTCTATTAAGTCCATGGAATTCACCCGCTCTTACATTGTGAGAAGGAGTATTAAGTGATTTTTTCTTTTCGTTTTTATTTTCTTGAGAGGTATGATTTGGATTCGGTGGACGATATTGCTCATTATTGTTTCCACTAGGCCTTTCAGGTACTTTTTCAACATTAACTTTAGGTAAATCAGGTCTGAAAGGAATTCTGTCTTTCGTAGGCATTAGACTTGGTGGAGGGATCGGTCTACGATTAGCGTAGGTGTCAGAATTTGTTCCTCTTAAAGTAGGTTTGTCCGCAAAAGGATTCTGGTATTCAGGTGGGAGTGGGGGAGTGAAAAATGACCTGCTTGGAGGAACGTAACTGGGTGGTTCTTTACCATAAATGGATTTTGTCGGTCTGACATTCTTTAAAAGATTATACGATGTAGTCGTTTTGTAAATATTTTCAGTAACTTGTTCAGGGTTATTATTGTTTATATTAAAATCGGGTTTTAACCGATCGTTATTATATCTGTTGGGATTGTTGTAATGTTTATTATTGTTGTTTTTAAGAATATCTGCTGCAGGAGCAGAAGTGGGTAATGCGTGGTCCTTTTCAAGATCTGCACCGTATCCGTTATCCAAATCCCTTCTGCTATTCTCACTCTCAAAATCGGGTTGTTCAAATTCTACGTTTGATCGATCGGGAATCGGGTCTGAATTTTTCAAGTCCACCCTCAACCATTCATCGTTACCATTAATATATCGATAAGTAGTTAATAAAGGAGTAGCTAAAGTTGTCACTGGATAAACGTTATCAGGTATAGAACGTTTAGTAGTACTACCATAAGCTACTTTATTAAACACAGCAGCGATACTTTGCTCCAAATTAATTTTATCCAAAAACTGTTCCGTTTTATCGAATTCATCGTTAAAACCGTTAACCTTTGCGCAAGACATTAACAACACGGCGATAAGCAAGATCCCACTCGAATGCCAGCTCGAGCTCGAGTTTCTCTTCACAATTGACCATTGACTTTTATATAGGCACATAAATATTTTCCATAGACTTAATATTAAAAAATAACTAAATTGGGTACAGTCTTTTTCACAATATAAACAATCACAGATAACATAGTTGCCTTGGGAGGCATTACAGTTTTCGAACTTATTATTTAAATCACTACAATGGCCTGAGCCACAGTCACCTGAACACGTTCCTCTAGAAAGTTTATAGCCGGAGTCCACCCCCGTTACGACGTCATCACAACAACGCCTATCCCTGTATCCTGGATGAATTTTATTTTCTTGTTCGTCTGGTATTCTTATTTGTTCTTCGTGCCTACTGATGTCATCATCGGCACCGAGCAGAAAACTTGTACATTTCAAGTCCATATTGGGGATGTGATTGGAACCCTGTTGCACCAACAAATCAATCAGTCGTCTTCTGTCACTGATTTCGATAACATTGCGCGGTGCTCTTGAGATCATTTTGATGTCATTCTTATTATAGATCGGATGTGATAAAAACGTAAGTAGTGGTACAAGATGCGGCTAGCTGCAGCTAATTGAGAATCCTCAGATGACAGATACCTGCAACAATAAAAACCCTTTAGTTAAACAACACAATCGTTTAAATATTAATAGTACAAAATTTTAGAACAATTAATAGCTATTTATGAAACCAGTAACGATTGGAATGTTTACGGGACGAACGAGCGGAGCGAGCGAGTTCCCGCAACATGACACGAGTTACGCAAAAAATCATTTCATAACGTGATGCATACATGATTTTATCTACTTTTGACGAAAACACATATAACAAATTTTCTTAAAAACGCCAACATGAATATAATCTAATCATTTTCGTACACCTCTGTAACATCTGGGTGCCTACCAGTCTCAGTACTTTTAGGTACTACTGATCCGGTTACTTCTAGACGTTGGTGGAGAGCCGTGAATGTTGATCGTCTATTAGGAAATTGGTCCCCATTTCTTCGTTCGGCTGCATGAATGTTATATTGGACCTCACCATAGATTAAATTTATATCAGCATATTCTTCATAGAAGTAATGAGCCACTTTTATGAAACATTTAACCAAATTTACTGGTTGCCATACACGGGTTTTTGTAGGGAGAGGTTTTCTTGATATATGACATAATAGCGTAATCTTCTCTCTTAAGAGGAACTTTTGGATAAAGGTAAATTAGGTTGAATGGATATAACATCACTTCTAGTATCTTAGTTTACGTTTGCAAAATAGTTTCGGGAAACCCTGTTATAAACACTTTTGGTTGGATTTAAACAATAATGTGGTATACAAATATTTAATCTTTAAGTAATCCTGGGATACCGGGAAGCAGCGCCAACTTAAAAATAACAATCAACAAAGCGACCCAGCTGGCGTATGATAAATTACCAAGAAAAGACAAAGACAAACAAATAGTCTGTTCCGCGGGTTCAAAATCTTAATTGTTTATTACAAAAAGGAGAAGAAAAAAAGAATTTCCGGTTCAAGCAGTTTGTATTTATTTCAAAGCACATGGCCTATTAAATTATCATTATTGTTTTCTGTGTTTGTGGTACGGTGCATGTGTACACGAAATAATGTCAGTTTTGAAAGAAAAAAACTGTAATTAATAACTCTTGTACTGTACGACTTGGACATTTATTAGGAATCGTAGTTCGAGATGGGCCGAAACATTTATTACTAGAAAGTAAAAGAATATAATTATAGTGATTTGTAAAATTGTAGGTTTATTACGAATTCTAATATTTTTTTTTGTACAAAAATAGGCATCAATTAGACGAGTCGTAAAAACAGTTGTTTGTTAATATTAATGGATAACATTTGACGGAACTGGAGTAAATAATACCTACCAGTAAAAAACAATTTCACAAAATTTTAGGTTGGTAGTAGTAACAATCAGCTTATTATTATATATCATCTTTTTATTCTTTTGTATTTTATCAGGCTGTTTTCAGAAACTACTCAGTCCATTAATCATTGGTGTGGGAATATTATATTATCGAATGGGATGCCTAATATTTGGGAATTACTTCATTAAAGAAATTTACCATTTATTTCACCTTTTTGACACTAATAACAGTGTGGTAGCAAAATAATTTGACGTACTGTCAGATTTTGTTGAATTTTCACAGTCCACAGTCCAGGTATTGTAATAATAATTTATTGATTTTTGCGGGAAATTCAAGTAATTTAATAGTATATTACGTAACAAGAGTTGTAAGTAACCCATTACGCACGAAGTGAAAAAGTTTACGAAGCCGCACAGCGGCGAGTGCGTAAATTTCACGATTGCGTTATGGGATTACAACTCGTGTAACGTACTATACTTTTTCTACGCCCATCTATTTTCTTCTGAGTGCTCATAATTTCATCTTTTTCACTACTAACAGACATATTCGTAGTTAAAGTTGAGAAAATGTTCGGATACTATAATTTGTTACCAAAATTGACAGCATAAATGAGATAACGTTTATTCCCTTATCCCAAAAATATGAATTACTTTTTTTTAAATTGTTAAATGTGTTGCCGACATTTAGGGGCATCACTCTTTTAATCTAAAATGTATTTCACTAATGCTAAGAGCTTTTAAGTTTTTCAATTGATTAAAAGTATGTAAATAAACCAAATAAAGTATTACGTAAATGAAAAATCATTTTTTTACGCCCATGTCCGTAAACGTCAAAAATCGCACTGACAACTTTCCTTGTAAGTGACATTTAACAATAACATGCACGTAATGAAAATCTCATAACATACACGTGCGTTTAGATAGAAAAACTTAGATTTCTTTGTTGAATCAAATTGCAATCAAATTTTCATTTACGTAATACTTTATTTGGTTTATTTACATACTTTTAATCAATTGAAAAACATAAAAGCTCTTAGCATTAGTGAAATACATTTTAGATTAAAAGAGTGATGCCCCTAAATGTCGGCAACACATTTTACAATTTAAAAAAAAAAAAATTCGGTGTTTCTTGATATGGGAAAAAACATCATCTCATTTATGCTGTCAATTTTGGTAACAAATTATAGTATCCGAACATTTTCCCAACTTTACCAATGAATATGACTGTTAGTAATGAAATTATGAGCACTCAGAAGAAAATAGATGGGCGTAGAAAAAGTATAGTACGTTAGACGAGTTGTAATCCCATTACGCACTCGTGAAATTTACGCACTCGCCGCTGCGCGGCTTCGTGCGTAAACTTTTTCACTTCGCGCGTAATGGGTTACTTACAACTCTTGTTACGTAATATACTATTACTAATGATTGTACTGAGACCTAAAAGATCTATTGTGCCCCTTTCTTCTACTTAGTTTCTGAGGCAAGTCTCAAACAGTAGTTCCTTTAGACCTATGTCCTGAGAAATTTTATGATGCCCGCAGGGTTCAGTCTCGGTAAGTGTCCCTCTCCTATCTAGTAGTCTCCTAGGTGTTGTGCCTTAGGATTCTGTATTGCTATACAATTCACTAGTTTGAGCTTTTTGAGGTGCCCATTCCGAGTCGTGTCAAGTCAGCTGTCAAAACTCTTAGTGTAGTTTTACTCTGGACTAGGCATTCATTTGCTCTTACCTAGTTGTAGTTTTCTAAGCCCTACTAGATCTTTGAAACGGTCATTTCTAATTACTTCACCGATAATAAACGTTGCGATATTATTTCTTAATCTGCCGATTTCAACCCTCTTTACTTAAAACTGCTCCATATCATTCTTCGGTCGATGTGAAAAGAAAGCGTTCGTTCTTTGTATGTATAGCGCCTTTAGATATCATAACGCTTGAATTGAAACCTTGTGTGTTTTAAAAACAACGAATAAAAGTTCATCGGTATTAATTGGATTTGATTCTTAGAATCTGAAAACATTATTTATTATTTTTCTAATAATAGCGCTAATTGCATCTTATATACTCAACAGTTGTATTTAATGAACATAGGTATAGTCATACGCAATCGACTATATTAATCTTAAATTAGATCTGTTTCATTAATTTTTTGCTTCATGTGGAATAAACGATGCGGATGATTTGTAATTCATTAGATATTGTTCCTGGAAAACTGACAATATAGTTAATTACTTATTCTTCTTAACAGTGGGGTCATATTTTATATTTAGTAGAGAAAGTGGTTGTGTAAGACAATTTTTATGAATTACAAACTATTATCCACTGTAACTTAAATGTAATCAATATTAATGGGTACTTATTCAAAGTTTTTCATTTGTAGCTTAATTGATATTAATAGACAATTTATTCCAAAAGTTTGGAAGGTGCACACTATAATTTTTCCAGATCATGTTTACTTTCGGATTAGCGGATAAGTGATGTATGTATGTATTTTGGGGTACCATACACTGAGACCTAAAAGATCTATTGTGTCCCCTTACTTCTACTTAGTTTCTGAGGAGAGTCTCGGAGACTAGTAGCTTCTTTAGTCCTATTTCCCGGTGGAATTTTAGGATATCTGCAGGCTTCAACTTAGGTAACTGTCCCTCTTCTATCCAGTAGTCTCCCAGGTGCTGTGCCCTAGGATTCTGAATTGCTGTGCAATTCGCAAGAATGTGGATGGAGCTTTCTTCTTCTATGCCACAGAAGCTACATTGTTCTTCCTCCACTATTTTGAGCTTTTTCAGGTGCCCGTTCAGCCTGGAATGTCCCGTTAGGATCCCTATTAAAAATCTTAGTGCAGTTTTACTTTGACTTATGCATTCAATTCATCTCATCGAGTGATGGACTACTTCGAAAAAATAGGCGATGGGGGAGTAGTACTGATCCGCGCCGAACGAGTCGCAGGAATCGCGTTTTTTGTCCTTAGATGCTCTCACTTAATGTTATAGTTCTTTTCACGATCTAAGAAACTGACTTTACTTGACTTAGGCTTGAGATGCAATAAAACCATAAAACTTTTCGGATTTACTGTGCAGGGCCGCACTATACCTGATGAAAAAGAAAAAGTACTAGTTTTCAGGTAATATGGCTTTATTGCATGTCATTATCCCATCTCGACAGGTCAGTTTCTTAGATCGTGAAAAGAACTATGCATTGAATTACATCAATATCCGGCGGTGCATATGCACGGGAAGTAGTTGTTGCTCCTTAGTTGAACGGCCACTGTTTTTGAAAAATATTATTTTTCAAAAAAAAATTCATAGAGTGTTGAATATTTATAATTATTCCTTTCGACATCTGTTGATACATTCACTCTATTAAATACGACAATATTACAGGAAACTGTAATAAGATTTATTGTTTCAAGCCTACGTGGCTTGTTGTCAAAAATTCAAGGTTTTTGGTTTGCGATTGGAAGTGAAGAGGTCGCTACCGTCACAATCTTTACATTTCCGTTACTGGAAGACATGTATTGATTGTGATTGAAGTGTACTCTTCAGTCCGGGATTAGAGATTCTTGGACGGACAGCACATACCTTGTACTGATGAGGCGCAAATACAAGTTGTGTTGTCCCTTCTAATTACAAACCAGAAAGGTTGGTTTTAAAATATCTTGTAGATATACCAACCCCGTTTGACTTTGGGGTGTAATTCAATATCCGGCGGTGCATATGCACGGGAAGTAGTTGTTGCTCCTTAGTTGAACGGCCACTGTTTTTGAAAAATATCATTTTTCAAAAAAAATTCATAGAGTGTTGAATATTTATAATTATTCCTTTCGACACCTAAAATTGTGTCGTTTTTTTATGAGCGTATAGCCAGATCAGGCCCAATCGGATCTATTAGATACTTCATATTATTAGGATAACCACATTGATGTTTCTATTTAGCAATAAATAAAAGCACGATATAACATTTTCCGGATTAATATTGAGGGAATTCAAGCGTGTCCAACAGTACAGTCTTACTATCTAGTCGATGTCATAGGATTCAGTCTGAAACAGACGTAACAAATGGGCTGAAAAGTCCCGGTCTTAACAAAGAAAACACGTTTTTTTTGTTAAAAATTATTTTTATTCTTCGACGTAATTTCCATCAAGAACAAGGCAATCATTCCAGCGCCGCTCTAATATTTCAATACCTGCACTTTTGTAGAACGATTTATCTTTTGCCTCAAAATGGCCTGTGTCAGCGATAACAGTAGTCGCTGGGAGCCAAATCTGGCGAATGCGGTGGATGAATATTACACCACGTACTACCCCAAATACCGAGGCCATAACCTTTCCAGCTGATTGTTGTGCTTTCGGGCGCTTTGGACGAGGTTCTCCAGTTGCTGTCCACTCAGATGACGATCGTTTTGATTCCGGAGTGAAGTGATGGATCCATGTTTTTGGTCAACAGTGAGCAAACGCGGCATCCATTTTGAACAGAGCTTTCTCATAGTCAATTGCTCATGCAATATAAAGCCAACACGTTCTTTTGATATCTTTACGATGTCAGTTAACTCACGCAACTTCACTGTTCGATCATTCAATACGATTTGGTGGATTTTTTTGATGTTTTCTGTTGTTACCGGCTCATTTGGACGTCCATTGCGTTCCGCATCATCGGGGTGTCTACGACCACGTTTGAAGTCAGCAAACCATCGTTTTATTGTTGTTTCTGATGAAGTCCCCATAACACTTTTCAAGCAATTGCTTCGCTTGAACGGTATTTTTTCCCATCATGAAATTGTTTTTGATCCATTGTTTTGAACATATTAAAAGTCGCGCCACTCTTTTTAAGGTTAGTACTAACTGAAAAACAGGCGATTGCAATAAAACAAACGCCATCTATGTGTCAGGCCCGGGACTTTTCAGCCCATGTGATATATTCTTGAAATAGAGTATACTTCAAGACTACTGAAAGCTTATAGAAAATCAAAATATCAGAAATATTTTATAACATGATGGATGTACAAGACAATATCCTAAATAAACTCCATAATGAAGGCCTTAACAACTCTTAATTGAATCGCTTGAACAGGCTTGACCCCATTCACATTTTACGTCCCAAAATTATTGGATAAACAGAATTTGAGTGCTTTTGATGAGGTTTCGCTATATCCCTTACTCTGCGCCAATCTCCGATTGTACTAAATTGCAACAGGATCTAATGAGGCCGAACAAGAACAGGTGGTTTAATTCATCAAAGCTGGATTTCTAATCAGATACGCCTCTTTTGTGTCTCTGATTTAGGAACTTGAAATTCGCAACATAGCAATCAATGATATCGGATTAAAATGTTTATTGAATCCATCAGACGTGCGTATTTATACTCAAATTATTCTTGTTGTGTGTAAATGTTATACAATGTGTATATGAACTCCCTTACCCTTTAAATATGGACTGGTGAATTAAAAATAGTATACGGATATAGTTGTTTTGACATTTGTAGGTGAAGCTCACATGTAAAGGCGAGTATACATATGAGCTTATGCCCCTTAACATGAAACGGGCTCGTTGCAAGATGACACGCGCTCGAGTACATTTTTCTTGTTTTTAGACGTTTCTATGATCCCTTAACGTAACCAAAAGATGTTACGATACTACTACAAAACGCAGCAACTTTTTCCACCCATTGTAATTAGTTTTGAATCAGACTTCGATATTATGAATTCAGCCCTGCAATTGCAGTTAGCAGCAGCGTCGTATACATATTTATATTCCTATTCTTATATTTTTTTCGAATACCCACCTGTTCCAGTTCCAGTAGTTTTTTTAATTTTCATTTTTTCCCTCCTTGGGAGATACTGGTTTTCCCACTTCGTTTGCGATCTCTATCCACGCATCTTCCTTCTTAATTTTGTTGAAATGATCGGGATCTTGATGATTCCAAATTATAATTTCCATGAAATTTAGCATAATTTTTTCACTCCAATTCATAATCAGTGTCTTATTATTAACCCTGGTTTTTAAACAGACGACGATTTAAGTGCAACTAAACTCACACACACACTACTCTACACAAAATGAAATAAATATGGAATGCAACGCGATACAAAATTAAACACGTCCCGCGTTTCCTCGCGTAACGTAACATTCCTTTTATGCAATTGAAGGATCTGGGATAGGAGTGTACGGGCCAGGAACCAAACACTCTGAAAGCTTGGGAAAAACCACAAGTATCTTTCAAGCGGAAATTCACGCAATAAAAAAGTGTGCCCAGTTCAATATTGACAAAGGATATAGAAGTCAAAGGATTATCATAATGTCTGATAGTCAAGCAGCCATTAGAGCGCTGAGTTCTTGTGTAATCAGTTCCAAAATGGTGTGGGAATGTTTAGGCCAACTTAATGAACTAGGCGAGAACAATATAGTCACCCTACTGTGGATTCCAGGACACACTGGAATAGAAAGAAACGAAATAGCAGATGAACTAGCGAAGAGGGGGACAGAAATACCCTTTTGGGGGCCGGAACCCTTTTGCGGAATCAGCTCCAATGTAATAGAAGAAAAGAAAAGATCTAGCAGGGCTTGGGCAATCTAAGATTCTTCTGGGTGACTATAACCTGCTGAGATCAAATTAATGCATAAGTCAAAGTAAAACTGCACTAAGTGTTTTGACAGGAATCCTGACGGGACATTGTCGCCTGAATGGGCACCTTAAAGAGCTCAAAATAGTGGAGGAAGAAGATTGAGATTTTGTGGAATGGAAGAAGAATCCTCCATCCACATACTTGCGAACTGCACAGCAATTCAGAATCCTAGGGCACAGCACCTGGGAGACTACTGGATAGAAAGAGGGACAGTTACCCAAGTTGAAGCCTGCAGATATCCTAAAATTCCTCCGGAAAATAGGACTAAAGGAGCTACTAGTCTCTGAGACTCTCCTCAGAAACTAAGTAGAAGGAAGGGGGCACAATAGATCTTTTAGGTCTCAGTGAATGTTACCCCAAAATGCATACATACATACATTGATGCGACGAATATAAACCGACAAATGGTGGTTTGGCTTGTAAAGGTTACGCGTGTCAAATTGGTTACGGATATCATGCAACAGAATTCCGTGTCTACTAGTCGTAACGTAACATGTTACACTATATTTATTACGGTACGGTGTATTGATACTTTACACAGTATCGCCCATCTCCATATGTCATATTATTTGACGCACTCCAGAAATTTATTAATTTTGACGTTACAATTGTCAATAATAACAAATTATTACTTTCCGTTCTACATTCGCATTATTTACTTGACTTTTAATTAGTGAAAAAATCAAAGGTCGTGGACAAAGTATAGTATTCTACTCGCAATTTATGGACATTATTCACTCGGGTGACTTGCGCCCCTCGCCTACGGCTTCCCATAGGACTTGTAGTTTTGCCGGAAATCGAGATAAACCGTTTTTTATCCTTAAAAACCCACCCCCTTCCCGACCTCAGATCGCCAGTAAATTATTTTTCCTTTCATTTTTATAATATTCTTCTCCTGTTCCAATGGGTTTCATCCTATTATTTTTTTTTCACTTTTTATTATTTTAAAAGGCTTCTACCCTGGTCTATTATAGTTGAACTAATTTGTTTATAAAATATCATTCTGACCCCAGCTTAAAAGTATACATTAGCACACCTTGTTTTGCTTATCTACATCTTACCTCATATTTTTAAATATAAGCTGGAATTTAATAGTAGAATCGAAGGAGTTGGCGCACAAATTGCATTAAATGAGGCAATAAAGCTGGAAACAATTTTTTTAAATCATCGTATTGTAATTAAATTTAAATATTACAACAATAATCATTTCATACGTATGTTCAACCAATTAAAAAATGTAATTGGTTGTTTCAAATATCGTGATTTTTTTTCAACTTACTTTTACAAGTTGATTACGCGAGGTCAACGAAATAACATAAATAAAAGTAATTCGTAATTCCCATTTCGATTGTCTGTGATTTCTATATCTCCGTTTCAAATCCCGCATATCTTTCGAGCCAAGCCTTTAAAATATGCGAATTTGTTGGTACGATAAAAGGATTTTCAACTGTTTGATTTGTTGTTGATTAATGAAGAAAAAAAAATAAAAAAGCCCCACCCAACATTTAAATATTACAACATTCACGCATGTTTGATAATAATGTTTTATGATGTCGAAACGTTTAATAGGAAAGATCATCGGCGGATTGTGTAATAACTTTCGATTTCGTTAAAAAAAAATGTTTATTAATTGCATAGTTACCTATTTGCTACGATCAATTTTAGCTTAAAACATATTATTGCAAATATAATGAGATAAAATCTCAAGTGATGGAGATCTTCAAGGATTTCCTGTGATCTATAAGGGCGAACGACTGGCGAAGTTGCATATTCGTGCCATAGACTGGTATATAGTTTGTCTCAAAGTATATCGTCTTAGCTTTTGCCTGCAATCATCTAAATACGACCATTTACGACCTTCTTAAAATAATTTTACCTGAAATGAAGCTCAAGAACAGTCGACTGACAAGGCAAGGGTGGGCCATCAGGTTTGTATCGGGTGTATGATGGCTGCATTGAATTCATTTGGCAGTATTAAATATTCCGCTTTAGCGAGCGTTTTCAAACAGCTTTCTATACGGGTATTATAAGTTATCATTAATTTTTGTCGCAATGTTAATAGTATTTAATAATCTCATTTAAAAGGAAAAAGAAAAAAGTTTAGAAAATTGGTTTTCACATATCAAAAACAAAGGAAGTAAGATAAAAATACAAAAAGATAGATATTTGTGAATTCGATCCTTTTTAAAATAATTTTAAATAGTCCGTCGCTGGCGATCTCTTCTACAGCAGCTATTGGCCATATGATTTATTGCAATTGGTCCATTAATTTTATGATTGCCGGCAAAAGTGAAGACGATATATTTTAAGACAAATTATACAAGTGCCATTTCATTCCAAACTTGACCCCGACCACCTAAAATTATGATGATTCAGGTCGCATTCAAAATACATTTAAAAAAAATTCAACTGGGAAATTTGGGCTCACAAAAATTGCAAAAGTTATAAACAATTGAGTAAAAAAAAATGATTCGGTTTTTTGCAAACATCTCTGAAACTATTTGAGATATCCGAAATTTTGAAAAATATCAATTCAACTGGAAAACTTGGACTGACAAAAATTGCAAAAATTATAAACAATTGAGTAAATAAATGATTCTGTTTTTGCAATCTCTAAAACTATTTGAGATATCAGAAATTTTGAAAAATATCCTTGAAGAGCACGAAATTTCTTAAGAAAACTCCCGCTTCCCGGAACTGTAGCGACAATATTTATAATAGAGAAGTTCAGTCTAGGTCAGTGTAGCCAACAAAAAGTGGTTTTTCTGACAAGAATGACAGTAAATGTCTACCATTCAAAACATAAGGTTTTTGCAGGTTTTTTATCATTGCAAACATCTATATTGCTTTATCAAAACAATGAATACACCCCAGAAGCGTAAATCTTAAAATTTAAAGTGACGTATTAGCTGAATAATTAACGCACCAATGGCCAATAATTCCAGAAACTTTTGGCATGTCACCATTTTATTTCTGTTATTCTATCACTAGTTATGTCAGTTTTATTTGTTTTTATTGATATTCGTTTAATCGTTCATGTTTATTTTCAATTGGCCTTTTCTAGTTCTAGTTTTTTGTATCTCTTAATTCTTCTCACTGCCTTTTCCAGTGACATCTGACATAACTAGTGACATAATGACAGAAATGAAATGGCGAATTTCCAAAAGTCCCTAAAATATTGGCTACTGATACGTTGATGATTTAGCTAATACGTCATTTTATATTTTAAGATTTACGCTTCGGGGATGTATTCATTGTCTTAATAAAGCAATTTAGATGTTCGTAATGATAAAAAACCTGCAAAAATCTTATGTTTTGAATGGTAGACATTATCTGTCATTATTGTCAGAAAAACCACTTTTTGTTGGCCACACTGACCTTAAACTGAACTCCTCTATTTTAATGTAAAAGTGAACATTGCAACACTGGCCTCCTCGATATCCAGAATTAAACCCATGTGATATCAGGTTATGTGGTTATCTTGAGAAATGTTAAAAAGTACTAGTGTTTAGTCATTACAAGTGCTCGGAAATGACAAAATTTCAAGTTTCCATTTTAAATTTGAGAAAAAAACTCAATTTCACTTACCACCTTTTAGGGGAAGGGACAATTCCCTCTTGAATTTTTTCGCATGAACTTAGAAATACGTTATATAAATGCTGTGGTACAGTTTTGTACAGTGTTTGCTACCTATTTACCAAAATAATAAAAAAACACTTACAAATTTCAACGTGCATATTTTTCGGATTCACCATATCAACAAATTTTCACTGTTTAAACTTTTACACAAATACATTTCTGTCCCATTTCAAAATTACTCGAGTTGAACTAAATACGAAATATAAAAAGAAGTCATGTCTTTGCGGTAAACATTTTTTTTATAAATATTTGCCGACGATACCATGTTTAAGGAAGTAATAAACAGACAAACTACTTAATAATTAGGTTTATTTTCACCTAGCTCTTCGAATGTTTTCTATGGAAACAATTTTGTCATGTCTTACAATAAATGCCGACAGATTGCCCATTTAGATAAGTAAATATGGTTTTGCCAGACACTTTCTCTGTTAAGATATTTATAATATTTTTCTTAGAAAAATGAATTAGTTTGCAACTCAAGTTTTTGAATCATTTATGAAATATACTACAAAATGTACGATCTCGATTGTACAACCAAAAAACATTAAATTTGCAGGAGCTGTACTTTAATAATATCCATTAAGATAGGGTAAAGTGGGGTTAGAAGCTCTATTTTTCAAATAACGTTTGTTTTATTACAGAAATGAAGGATTTTATCATGGCTACAGATACTAGATTTACCTCTATGCGAAAGTTTCACTAGAAGGGAGCTAGCGCCCTTTGAAAATATTCTCTCAAGATGCCTAATAGGGCATGTCCACCAACTGACAAGTTAAGACTAGTGACAGTTGCCCTGATGATAAACAATTATTTGGATAGATTTTAGATTTGTAACTTGGTTGTTTTGTATTAATTTAATGACCCTTTTTATTATAAACGGTCATATATTATATAGTTAACCCAAACACGATCATGATAACTATAAGAACCAATTGTTATGTCAAATACGCTTTTTTATAATCGGATTCACCAAGGCGTGACATCACCTGGACTTGCTCTATTATAGAGGTCATCTACTCAACACGTTATTCTATCTTACACGCGTGTAGATTATCTTCTTCAGAGAGTGAAGGTAAACCCTTTACCCAGTTTACCTTCCTCTTGGTGTAGTGATAGTGTAAACAGTGTTCAGTGTCAAGTATCGCCGACGGTTCCAAAATTCCCAACTTGAGTTATCCGTGATTTTTTACTTCAACCGACCTAAATTTGTTTCTAAATAAGTTTAATAATCGCTAAAGAAAAAAATCTCCCCAAAAAGTCTTTACTAGACCCATAACCATTTTTTCGATCCTCTACCCTCGATACTATTTCATTAATTCTTAGCATTTACTAAGAATCGATAACTCTACAGCAGATAATAACAAAAATTTTGAGGCAATCACAAAAATAAATTTAAAAAAATTGATGTATGTTCAACTAACTAAAATACATATAACTGTTTAAAATTCCGATATGGAACTTCATATATATATATGTATCTTCCATTCCAATTTAAATCGATGGACACGGACACAGCAAATTCCCTTGACGTTCAGTTTATTACGAAAATATAGAAAATAACGGAGTGTGTATGTGACCGGAATATCAGAACAACATACAACAACCATATCCTTGTTATCTGGAATTTTCATTTATAGGACGGTTTTTGTTGGCTCTGTGTGTTTACTCACTGATACTGTGAACTTCAACCACACCGGCGACAAAAGAATCAAAAATAAAAATCTGGCTTCATTAGTTAGCTGCAGTCCGCATTAGTCCGGCTAGTAGGAATTGTAGAAGGCTTCGGAATTTGTATAGGTATTGTTTGATTTTAGTTTTGAACTTTGTTTCAATTATTTTTGTTTGAATCGATAACCGAGAATACCAAACAACGAATATCTGGCGCAATATCAACTTTTTCTATTTTATATGAATGGTATCTTTGAATGTATGTATAATTTTGAGGTGAACATTCTTGAGAACTAACTTTGTTCTTGAGAAAAGTCTCAGAGACTAGTATTTCCTATTTCTTATTACCATTACCAGATGGATCTAAAGCAATAGAAGATAATGAGATATGATTGTACCGACAAGGAGCCTAACACACTGAAACTTTGGGAAAACCCCAAGTATTTTTAATATGCAACTGTTTGGATGCAGCATCTACATTTGGTCTGTAGACTACCATACCACGTCGTAGTTATGAATTGGTTCTTTCTTTTTTTATTCGGTTATAACGTCAGTCTATTTCAGCGACTGAGACTAATCACCAACGCCGGGAGAACTCTACCCACTAACCGGAAATTTTGCCCAATCCACTAGTGTTCCAACCAGTGCGTGGTAGGATTAGATTAGATTAGATTTTATGAGGTGGCTTTTGGCCTAATCCACTGCGACCTTTTCAGATCTATTGTGGTCCTCTTAACTCTAGAATACATTCTCCAGCCTGACTCTTTTTAAAAAGTCTATTAGCGTGGAGACTGAACCTTTCATATAGCTCTCTGCCAATGGCTTTTCTTCGCCCAATGCAAAAAACCGCACATTTGCCAGGCTATCTCACTGACATAGAATGTGTTCTGCCGTTTCTTCTTCTAGTTGACAAAACCTGCACGTATCTTCGTTTGTCAATCCCACCAGCTTTAAATGCCTTTTGAGCTTACAGTGCCCCGTTAACAGACCCACTACAGCTTTAACAGTTTTCCTGTCTTTGGCCATCAGATCTGCTGTAGATTTTGGCGAGTGTTTTAATATGAACTGTTTCGCTTGCCTCTGTCCTGGTGAGTTCCTCCACCATTTCAGAGATTTGTGGGCGACCCACTTTTTTGTTTGTTTACTTGTTATGGTTTTTGCAACGCTGCAGAAGGGTTCTGGCCCAACGAATGGCATTGATGAGCCTTGCTTGGCCATTTCATCTGCTTTTTCGTTGCCCTTATGCCCCCCGTGCCCCGGTACCCAGGCTACCGTAATATTGCTACGCTCACCCAGTGTGTTTAGGGCCCGCACACAATCCCATACTAGCTTAGAATTGACCTCTACGGAGTTGAGTGTCTTTAGGGCTGCTTGGCTGTCTGTGAAGATGGCAAATGAACGATATGTTCTCTTCTGCCTTTTAATTTCTTCCACACAGTGGTGAATCGCCGTAATTTCCGCCTGGAAAATTGTGACGTTCCTTGATAGGCTTACTGGGAAGGCTATCCCTTGCTTTAGCCCTACTATACCGGCTCCTACGCCGTCTAACGTGCGTGTTAGGATACTTTATCGAGCCCAGCATCCATGGACTCGGGACCTCGGATTTACGTATTCTCCGAAAGACGGCATAACTACATTAAACCTCGTGCTCATCGGAATAATGCCTGCGAGCTGTGATATGCTACTCCGCTACGGGATGTACGGGCTCTTCCACGGTGTGTCTTCAGTAGTCACCCATACAAGTACTAACCGCGCTCGACACTGATCGACTGTAATTATCGCATCAGATGCGTTTCACTACAGTGCTAGATCGACGCCCTTATGAGGAGCGTGCATGAATTGGGCACTTTTTAAATCTACAAATTAGGGACACATTCTATATACTCTGTTATTGTATTTATTTATAGTGACCAATGGTGTAGCGAAAAGCGACTTATAAATTGAAAGCCCTATTTTTCGTCTGTCATTTTAATTTTGTTACCGTTTTTAGAACAATTCATTTTAAAATGAATTCTGTACGCGAGACAACCAGTGAACGTTGTAGAGAAATCATAATTTTGAATAATAATAAGTTTACTTTTGCAAAAGTTTTGAAAAAGCCAAGAAACATTCTGGAGATGTTCTGTAAGAAAATGTACTGCAAAATTGTGGACTACGGGTCCTGATTTGAATTTGAATAAAAACGTCATTAGTTTAAAATTCGCGATCAACCAAAAATGACTGATGACATAAGGAGTGCGTTTTTAATCTACGGGTTAGATGAGGAGCGAAAACAGTCAGTGTACGTGTCAGTCAGACGACGGGGTAAACGCATAGGGAGAAATCAGCTTGAACCGTTAGGGCGCTCCCTACCGATTTGTAGATCGACACTGCCAAAATTTGATATTGACATTGAAATGTGTTGTTTAATTTACGTTGATTGCAGAAAAACATGGATCGATGAATGTTTTTACCTTTAACATTATTACCGGTGGAATTTAAAAATCTTCTGCTGATGGAAACTGGAAATCACGCAAATACAATAATTACAAACGTTGTTTAAAAATAAGTTTTACTAGTGGAAATGTCTGCATTAAGTAGGAATTATAAACTTTACGTTCGCGTTCAGTTCGTCGTTGGCAGTTCAGTTCAGTTGAAGTTAAACTAAAGGAATCACACAATTACGTTTATAAAGTCAGTCCGCGTTCAGTTCGCAGTTTCCATTACGCCCGTTTCGCTGCTTCCGCGTTCGAGATGGCCAAGATTTAAGTTCGCAGTTGGCAGTTCAGGTATAAACCAATCAAAACGAAAGTTATGCACCACGTGAGAAACGTCATTTGTCAACTGTTTACTGTAGTCTTCAGTATTCCATTTTTTTTTGGCTTGGCTTTGGTTGAAGTATTTGTTTGTTTTGGTAATACACTTAAAATCTATTTCTGTTTTATTAGTGGAAAATCGAATTTACATTCATTTGCTACTTAATTTTAAAAGAAATATTTTCATTTTTAATGTTTGTCTAAAATTTGGCTAGTAGTGGCAAAAATTGTATATACACGACGATGGTGAAGGCATTTATAAGCCTCGCACCTTATTCCGCTCGGGGAAAAGCTCCTCGAGAAATAATTTTGGTGCTCCCTCAATAATAATAGTCTTCACCACGTTGGTGTATAGAAAACCTACTATTATTGTAATCTTTTAAATCGTTAATGAATTCAATATATATGACTTTCCACCTTGCATAGGGCAGTTTTTTCATACCGTTATACTTATCGTTTGAACTTGGGCTAATTTAAAAAGAAAAACATCTTAAATAGTTAATTGCATTCCCTACTGCGAGTATTACAAGGACAATAATATAACAAGAAAATTTCTGACTGCTGATAGGAACGAACAGATAAATAAAGAAGAGAAACGTAATCAATATATTCGTATAACGTGGTTGGGTTGTCGGTTATGAAACCAAGCACAATAATAAAATCTTTAGTATACATAAAATACCAAGAAATCCAATATTCTCCAGGTAAAATATTTAAGTAACAGGGTCGGTCGTTGCTGAGAAAGTAAACACCCACTTTTATTTGATGTACTTTAAATAAATGTATACCAATCGGTTAGGACGTAATAAATGGAAAGAGCTTCTGATATGAAAAAAAAATCGAATTTATTTAAAATGCATCAATTATTCCGATACAATCGCGGTATGTTCAAAGCGCCAGTGTTGTAGTCATAATCGCCATTGGATACATTCAAAGAGTATATTTGTATCTTATAAGACGAAGAAGGATGTATGTATGCATGATGGGGTGACATTCACTGAGACCTAAAAGATCTATTGTGTCCCCTTACTTCTACTTAGTTCCTGAGGAACGTCTCAGGAACTAGGAGCTCCTTAAGTCCTATTTCCCTGAGGAATTTTAGGAAATGTTCCTCTTCTATCTAATAATCTCCTAGGTGCTGTGCACTAGGATTCTGAATTAATGTGCAATTCGCAAGAATGTGGATGGAGCTTTCTTCTTCCATGCCACATAAGCTACATTCTTCTTCCTCCACTATTTTGAGCATTTTCAGGTGCCCGTTCAGGCTGCAATGTCCCGTTAGGATCCCTGTTAAAACTCTTAGTGCAGTTTCAGTTTTACTTTGACTTATGCATTCATTTGATCTCAACGGGTTGTAGCCACCAATCAGAATATTTGATTGTCTAAGCCATACTAGATCTTTCCAATGACCATATCATCTCTTCGGGTTTGTCTATTTCTTCCAATTTTATATTGGGGCTGATACCGCAAAAGAGTTCCGGACCCCAAAAGGTTCTTTCAGTCCCCCCTCTTTGCTAGTCCATCCGCTATTTCATTTCCTTCTATTCCAGTGTGTCGTGGAATCCACAGTAAGGTTACTATATTGTTCTCGCCTAGTTCAATGAATATGCCTAGGCATTCCCACACCATTTTCAAAACTGATTGCATATCCTTTGTCAATATTGAACTGGGCACACTTTCTTGTGGCGAAAATATCCTTTTTTTCAAGTGGAATTAAATATTTGATGTAAACGATCCTGTTTTTTGAGTAGGAGAGTTTGTAGAGATTCGATTCATCAGAACTCATTGGGAAACACCAGAAAAGTTATGCAACTGTAATAAGAAGCAATATACGCAACGAGGCGTTACTAAAACAACAGATATTATGGAGTATATTGAAAGAATTTTTCTTTTTTACACCAAATCAACCACAGCAATCACTTGTCTTTGCGTTATTCCAGTGCACTGCAACACACTTGATTCGTATTAATCTATACAAGTGATTAAATACTCATTTTAGTATAAATTAAATTACGTCTCATCGGTTTTACACGAAATTCATTGTCTTACAATTATTTGAAATTAAATGCTCAAGTTTGTAAAATAATAGGTTACTACTACAAGTAGGACTAAAAGTTTTTACCGGTGTCCTAACACGACACTACTACCTGAATGGACAACGCAAAAAGCTCAAGCTGGTGGAGCTTGTAGGGTAGATTCAGTAGAAGCAAGAAGAAACGTCCAATTACTCTACATAATCCCAGAGTACAACACCTGGGAGACTGCTGGATAAAAGAGGCTTGAACTTGAGTCTGTGGATATCCTAAAATTCTTCCAAGGAATAGGGGAAAAGGAACTTGTCCTCAGAAACAGAGTAGAGACCAATGAAACCTTTTTGACAGACATTGCGAAAGAACTGTTGGGCAGCCAAAGCTATTCCATGAAAACTACAAGCAAAAGATAAAAACCGGTAAGAGTGCGAGAGATACAGCTGGGAGTGGGTGACACAGAGGTCGGTCTAAGTGAAGATCGGCATATAGAAAAATGGAAAAGCGAGAAAACCATTCATTTTATCGTACCTACTGCTATATACTGTCATTTGGGTAGAATTTCTATATGTTGTTTAAAATATTTCCATGTATCATTGAAGCAACCTGTGAGTTTCTAAAATTTCTTACAGTTAATAAGAAGCCGGTCCTGTTGCCGAGCTGTCCTAAGCATGAATACATCTTAGCTGGCTCGTCTACGGATTTCCTTTATTCCCTTTTCACCTGCCCTTTGTTGAGATGTTTGTAAGTACATGCTTGTGCCTCGTTTTCGAAATTGTTAAGTAGTGTATAAGAAAATCTTTTAATCTTCGTTTGGCACATGGCAGTCCCCTCCTCCACCCCGTGGCCTTTCCCATTCCATCTTCTTTACTTCTCCTTTCGCAGGAGTGAAAATTGCCGTGATTAATAACATATTCTGAAACTGAATTGCGTTTCATGTAAACATCTTCGACAACGATATGCTTCCAACGGCAACTGTTTTTTTTTTTTATACTTAGGCAGTTTACATTCAACAAAACAGTATGGCTGTATACAAATTGCGTCGGCGTATTCTTTTGTAGGTGTCGTTTTAAATTTAAACGAATATACAGTGTGTCGCATTCAAGATGAAGACACCCCCATATTTTCGCTGTCTTAGTTCCGGGATGCTGATTTCTTGACAGGCTTGCCTTATTCTAGCACAAAGTTCTTCTCGATTTCGGGGCCTCGTTTTATAGATTTTATTTTTTACCCTTCCCCAGAAATAAAAATCAAGTGGTGTAATATCGGGGTTCCTCGGAAGCCACAGTTCAAAAGGACTGTTACTTCCTATCCAGCAGCAATTTGGTTCAACCATTGACGAACAAGCCTTGAATTGTGGATGGATGCACCGTCTAGTTGCAAATACATATTCTGGCGCACATTAAGAGGAAGATTTTCAATTGCTTGCCAAAATTCCTCATCGAGGAAGTTAACAAAGCGATCAGCATTCAATGATCCATTGAAGAAAAAAGAACCAATTATACGGTCTCCTAAAATCCCACACCAGGCATTGGCTTTCTGGGAATATTGGTCTTTACAATTGATAACCCAGTAAGGATTATCTATGGCCCAGTATATCTACAATTTTGAGAGGATACAACCCCATTCATGGTATTGTTTTTCAAAGTAATCTCTACGAAGAGACTTTTGCATCCTCTAGAACCAATTCCACTCGTTTGTTGGCACAATCGAAATAGAATATTTGAAGGTGTTGAATGCATGTCCTTTTGGAAAAGTCAAAAAGTTGTTAGGAATTATGTCGGGACTGTATGGAAAATGATGGTCCAACAATTCGATGTTCTAAAGGAGACTTCATAGGTCCGGAACCGTTTTGTGGAATCACAAAGGATTACATAAGAGGGGAAATCGGGAACTGGCTAATACAGGAACACCAACTCAAATGGAGGCTGACACAAACACTCCTCCATACAAAGAGTTTTCTGAATGAGGTAGAAGAGGAACTCTCGTCCAGGCTGATGAGACATTTGAAGGCAGTTACCGAGCTGGTGACTGGGCACTACTCTCTGGGGAAGCATCTGCACAAAATGGGGTAAGTTAGTGAACGTATGTGCAGAAAATGTGAACTCTACGATGAAACACCTACTCACATACTCTGCTTCTGCGAGGACTTACAAGGACTCAGACGGAAGCACTTTGAAGAGGAAACTATACAACCATTACAACTACTGAAAATCCCTCCAGTCAAACTAGTGGCCTACATAGAAGACACGATGCTACTCGAATGGAAGTAGATAACATGGGAAATTGTTGAGCACAAACCAAACATTTGAATGAATGAATGTTTCTTCTTTTGGAAAAGTCAAAAAGTTGTTAGGATTTATGTCGGGACTGTATCGAGGAGGATAGTCCAACAATTCGATGTTCTCTTGCTTTAAAAACTCAATTGTTTTTCGAACTGTGTGGAAACTTGTATTGTGTTGGTCGAAAATCATTCGTCCTTGGGAGTTGGTTCTTAGAAACTCAGCAGTAACAGTTGATCTTGCAGAGGAATTGTTGCTACATGACCCGCTTGTGAGACAAATGTCGCCACCATCTTTTAGGTAACACTTGGAGAATGTATAACTTCGTCGGTTCTGGTTCATCTTGGATCACCCAAACAGCCGACTGACCTTTATTTTCGAGTTTATAAGAGTAAAGGGTTTTTTGATATCAATTGACTCTAATTGTTTTCTGTTCTTACGACAACAGACTTTTTACAGATAAGTCTTCATGTCAACTTTTTTTGATTGTGGTCCAGCTTTAAACGAAGCGGTGTGGCGTGACAGTTAATTTTGACAATTGATATTTGTTGACAGGCGCCAACTATATTATATCCAATACTTAAAAAACAACTCTCGAATAGTGAGCTTAGCAATTGACATTTACTTTAGAAAGAGTTTACGTTCCAACATATTATAAAAAACACAACTTCTGCAAGTTTGAGTTAAGGTTTGGTTGAGATTATAATTAGAGTGTTAAAGCAATATTAGAAACCAGAGAGAGGGTTTCTTAACTTAAAGTCTTACCGAATAACAATAAAAAATAATAGCCCTTTCCTCTAGGAGGCGCAGTACAAATATTAAATAACCTTTATATAACATTACCACAAAATACTTGCAATAACGCTGGGATAGTAAAACAAACATTAAAAAATCAATCAAGGTGTCATATATAAAAAGCATTATTTTTTATTGGATGATACTCATTTTACATCGAGTGATTTTTCAACGTACATGCAATTCGAATTGATCGCTGTATCGATGAAAATAATAAATATGACAAAGATTGACAAACTGATCTCACTTGATCATTTACGGAATTTATTGAAGGACCTGGGAATTGTAGAACGAATAAAAATCTTGATTGAAGCAGTAGCTCCGTTTTTGAAATAAAATTTTTAAAATTATCATCAACTTTTAAACCTAAGGACAAATGCGTTTTTTTTTTAGTGCTACTATGTAAAATAACTAATTATTAATTTCTTTGATATATTTGTACCTTTGAAAAAATGTATACCTGTCGATAATGTTGAAAAAGTGTGTTAAAAGAGGGTTGGATCATTTTTGAGGCCGGATTCGGAACTGTCATGCCAAGATACATTCTTTAGAAAAAAAATTGAAGCCTTATTTAATACGCTAAAACATGGAAGTTTATAAAAATTTAGCAAACTTCGCAAGGTCATTTGAAGGTCAAATAAAAAAAACAATTGTCAGAGTAATATTTTTCCCGAATTCAATATTACCTCAGCTTTCATTTGACTCCTGGCTCAAGTGTATTCTGAGCCGAGATATTTGATTTTTGCACACTTTTTATAAAAAACCTACACTGTGGTACGCCACTGCCTATGATAATCTTTTCGTCTGAAAAATGGTTGTCGGTCGGGCGGAGTCATAATCTCCCTAGGTTCATTTTAAGTAATTGGCGGCTAGTGTATCTGCCTGGTAAAAAGAATACAGTAATTAAATAGTTTGGCCATAACAATTTCTGATGAGAATATTTTCATATCTCATACTTTTTCCAGTAGCCGGGTTTTACTTTTTATTCATTTCATAGATTAAATCACGAAGTAAAAATTGTATTATCGGCAAGGACATAAAAAGTCTCAAGAATTCCGTCGTCCATTCATTGTATTATTAGAACGAAGATAATTAAATTATGCAAAATATGTTTTTGCTCGAAACGAACGCATAATCTTACAATACGAACGTAGGCCCATGGGAAAAATAATTTGCATAATTTAAATGAAATGTTCGGTCGGATGAATAGGTGACTGGGTAATACGGAATTTGCAACTTACTCCTTCGTATTTGTAGAATATGTGCATCTAGAAATTGTTAGTTGGCTTTCACTGTGTTTAAAACCGTAAATATTCGAGTTAATTAGCCGGGGATATAATAAATTATCAGCAACAAATTAATACGCTTTAGGTTAGGCTAGGTTTACAAGTGACTTTCCCGCTCAGTAATTTTAAATGCAACTGACGAAATATGATAAAGGTGAGCGTGCACTTTCAGATATAGAAGAAAAAGGTAACGTTAAAGTAACTGCATTTTGATTAGTTTATTGGAAGAATTTTTATTAGCGTTTTTCTGCATTCAAGGCATTACTAAAAAATTACCATTCACTATGGACGTACTTTATGACATCTGTTGAATTTAATTATTTCTTTACTGGTATTACGAGGGTTGACCTTTAAGTGTTGCATATCATGTTACATGCCAAACCGTTTTTCAGGACGTTTTTGGTCCTAGGACAAACTAGTTCGTCCTGAGTGCGTTCGGATAAACTAGTTTCTCCTAGGCCAAACTAGTTTTACTAGATTTTAATATTTAATGTTTCAGACCAAACCAGTTTATCCAAGGACAACTGATTTCGTAGTGATTGATGTAATTAATGCACACTTGCCTGTACAGAGCGAAGACAAACTAGTTCGTCCTAAAAAACAGTTTGGCCTGCAACACATATACCAACATAGTTGGCGTCTATCAACAAATATCTAATATCAATATTAACATTCATGTTAAGTTAACTTAATGCCAAAGTTTCGGACCGCTTCGTTTAAAGCTGTACCCAAACAGAATTTTTGATGAGTCAGTCGAAAAATTAAATAATGTCATGTGGTGATCAATCCTGAATTTACTCTTATGAACCCGACAACAAACGGGAATATACCTTTTGGTCGCCGCGGCCAGTTTTACCCAAATTTAATCCTTTCACTATTCGAAAGGTACAGACCACTTGGTCGCCAAAGCTGGATTAAGGGTTCCAAGAAAATTATGGGCTTATTTAATTAGTAAATAATGAAAAGAATCAGCTAGCTGTAAGTCAAGGGAAAAGTCGTCATCTGATAAGATTCAGTAGGTGATAGATGCTGTAGCGTTACACCTTTCAAGGTACCAGCTGACAAAATTCCACTGAGATATAGCAACCTGACATTGATTTTCATTCATACTAATATGGGTTTGTGACCTGTCGACAACCAAAATAAAAATATTTTTGATCAGTTAGTTGTCTGCATTCTTACTAAAAAGATTAATTTTTTTATTTTTAAAGTGATTCTCTAACCTAACCTAACCACAAACATTTTAATTCTGCTTTTTATTCGGCGCATCCCGATATATTCAAATTTATGGATGTAATTCTCGATATTCAGTTAAATACTTATGTGAAATTAAACAGTACACATATACCTAATAAAATTAAATACCTTTAATTATTGATAACTACGGCGACCAAGAGGTCTAACCGATTTTAAAACTGGCGACCAAGTGGTCGATGACATTATGGAACCCCCGCTGACAAAACTGACCGCGGCGACCAAGTGGCCAACATCGGCAAAAGTTATCCGTTCTCGGAGTCTTTCGAAAAAGATGGTGGCAACATTTGTCTCAAAAGCGGGTTATGTAACTACAACTCGTATGCCAGATCAAAGAACTGTTACTACTGATTGGTACATATCGATTTGTTTGCCGGAAATAGTTGCCCAACGATTAATGATCCTCCACCGAGACACTGCAAGTTCCCACACAGCTCGAAAAACAATTGAGTTTTTAAAGCAAGATAAGATCGTAATTGTTCGATCATCCTCAATACAGTCCCGACATAAGTCCTAACAACTTTTTGACTTTTTTAGAATGAACTGCGTGATTAAAGGTTCCAGCCTCCAAAAGATGTAGTCAATACTTTCAAAAACTCTATTATGAATGTACCACCTGTGGAATAACTGCTTCCAAAGGATGTAAATATGCATTCGTGGAAAATACTTTGGAAAAACAATAGTGCTTAAAAGATATCTAGTTTTTTTATAGCTGCACAGGGTATCCCAAGATTTTTTTTACAGACTGTAACTCAGGAACTAACAAATAGGTTCATTTGAAACTTACAGTAATTTCATCCGAGGTATACAGGGTATCCGTGACGTCATCATAGAAGCAGGGGCGTCATCGCAATGGAAGGACGGGATCAAACTTAGCTCAAATAAAAGGGCTTTTTATTTCAAATTCAACGATGTATCACAGTGAGGGTACTCAAGTGGATAATTATACCAAATTTTCAATTTATTTTGTATTTGCAACAATAACCAGTGATCGTTTAAATGCCGCAATTATAATGTCCGGATCCACTTCAGATAGGTCTATTTTTACTTCTTAACTAGTTTTTATAAAATATAAAGAGAACAGTTGGCGTTGGAATTCTACCTTAATCACTTTTTGATTGATTTTAGTAAAATCTGATGTCACATTGATTGTGGTCACTTTCTAAATACTCATACCTAGTACCGTTTTAAAACAATACATAGTGTGAAACTCCGAATTTAAAATGCCATTCCTATTCACACCGAAAAAATATGTAGATATGTTGCTAATATATGGTGAGTGTGGGAAAAATTCTGGAAATGCTCAGACCTTATACCAGGAGCGTTTCCCCTTCTCATGTGACTTTTGCTATGGCTGAAGAGAAGATGCGGCAAGGTTAATTTCCAAAATATAAGACAACCCTCGTATAACGTAGTTGTTTATAAAAACCGGTATACAGATTCGGCAAATAGTTACGTTCTGTGAGTGAAAGAGAGAAGGCTATACAACAGAGAGACAAATACGCATTCCCCTCTCCAAAGAGTGTATCGAGTCCAAACGAGTCTTAGAGTAGTGGGTGTTTTATGGAGGGGAAGTATTTTGTTCTCTGTTGGACATATCGAGTTTTATGTATAGTGCGCACTGTTGCTCTTATATGAGATTCTACTTCTACATACGGAAGATAAATATTTGCCGAACCTGTATACTGACGCATGCACAGAAGAAAATTGTGATGAAAAGTCCTATCATAAATGGAAGTTGTCGGAGTATTGTTATATTTAAAATTACTGCGCGGGAAATTTGAACTCACAATATAAAAAACTTTCCTTGTATATAGGAATACTACAAACCACCCTCGTATCATCAACGTTTTTTCATTATGCAAAAATCTTCGTTAAACAAATTTTTTTAATATAGAATCGTCATTTAATTTAATTTGACACGACACACCGACAAAATGTGATAAACTCCCGACAATGATAAAATAAACAGAAGATTTATATGACTTATTCTGAATTTTAATAGACCGAACTACTGTTTATACTTTACAAAAAAGAGAAATTAACCTACAGCTTGAAAAACGAAAACATAAACGATTGATTTAAAATATACAATTTAAATGTTAATTTCTTCTATAAAAACACACACAACTGCAAAAGGTTGTGGTTTATACGGCTGTTAAATTTGCAAATTGATTTCACGAATGCAAAAACTGGAAGAAAAAAATATTCGCACTGAAACGGGAGGTGCTTTAAGAAGTTGTTAATAGTTCAGGATCATAATATTCCAGATATAATTATAATATACGTACATTCACATACAGGATAGTTATGCAAAAAAGGAACATCGGAAATTGCTTCTACCTTTTATACATTTATTTATAGGTATGCCAGAGGGTTGGTAGACTATAAGAAGCTTTACTACCTTTTAAACATCGACGAAAGAAAATTAATTTGAATAAAAAGAAAACTAAGGTGAAAAAAGGGGAGATGCAAGACTAGGTATCCATAGACTGGAAAACACGATGAGCAGCCTAAATGCTAGATCATCAGGGCACATGAATATGGTAAAAGTTGTGTCGAGGGATGAGCTAAGCATGATAACAGACTACACAACCGTGAGATATTCCTTTGATAGCCCATTCGAAGTGTCGATTGCAGACAGAAAGGAATGGGATGACGAAGAACTCAGTACCATTAGACAGGGACAGACATGGTACATCGATGGGTCTAAGACCTTTTCTTCAAACTTCCGGTGTCCCACAGGGCTCTATATTGGGTCCCTTACTTTTCAACATTTTTATAAATGACATTACCGAAGATCTGGATGTTGACATTGATAAAGACATATGCATAAGCTGATGATATGAAACTATACTGTGAAATAAACTCCGTTAATGACTGCTTAAAAGTTCAGAGAAACCTTAATTTGGTCAATAATTGGTGTCCCAGAAACAAGCTCCCTATGAACCCAAATAAATGTAACGTAATGTCCTTTTGTCGGAAAGAAACAACTATCCAATTTGATTACACCTTGTGCAACATTGTCCTCGACAGACCAGATGTCCTGAAAGATCTGGGTGTTTATTTTGATCAAAGGTTATCTTTTGTTCCTGATATACAAAAAACGGTCTCTGCAGCATATCGGTCGCTGGGTTTCATCGTTAGAAATGCGAAATGTTTCAAAAATATTAACACATTGAATATTTTGTTCTCGGTATTTGTAAGATCGCAACTGGAGTATGCATGTGTTATTTGGAGCCCGAATTATAATATTCATGTTTCCGCTTTGGAACTAGTACAAAGAAGATACTTTAAGTCGGCTTCTTATATCTTGAACGGTCTTTATCCTGTTAGTGGCACACCTCAAGAACACTTTTATTCTCGTTTTAATAGCTGTAGTTTACTTCGTCGTCGCTCAATGCATTCAGTTATGTTTTTATATAAAATTGTTAATTACAGGGAGTAACAAAAAGGCAGGTCATAAATCATACCACATGTTTTGGGGCTAAAAATAACTCGATCCAACCCAAGTTACCCTAGTACAAATGTGTATGCGAAAAAAGTTACAACCCTTCGAAGTTACCAAATAAAAATTGATTTTTTCAAATATTTCGACAGTTGTTCGATATATTATAATGAAAGTTGACAAGTGGCTTTCTTATGATGAGAGTATCTTAAAAAAAACAATTTATGGGAGTTGAGATCACCTAAACCCCCCCCCCCCAAATTATTGTGTACGTTGCAATTTAATGCTTATTGTGGCACCATTATTCAAACACATTATTTTTGAAACTTTTTTGCCCCCTAGTACTTTTTACAATTATCAGTTTTTATCGAGGTACGGCCCTTTTTTCATTATGCTTCAAAAATTTCGAGTAACAAAAATTAAAGTCAATTAATTTTTTTCGAGGGTCCCACATTTTTGATTGAATCTTATTTATTTACAAATGTGTAGTTTTTATTAGATGTTCGAAATGACCCCCATTTTCTTGAATACACAGTCGGCACCGTTCTACTAACGAATACCGAATATTCTGGAAAAGCAATGGCTTCTGACGATATCTAATTGCAGCCTCAAGGATTCTGTTCCTCAGTTGTTGTTCGCTCGTCAATTGAAAATTAAAATTAAAATATTTTTGTGAATTAAAGAATAAAAAATGTTTGATGAAAAACATGGGCGTCGGCCCAGCACTGTAGTGGAACGCCTCTGATGCGATAATTACAGTGAAGCAGTGTCGAGCGCGGTCAGTACTTGGATGGGTGACTCACTGGGTGAGATCGTTGTCTAAATAGCTCATACAGCCTGCAGCGAAGTAGCATATCACAGCTCGCAGGCATTATACCAACGAGGTATAATGTAGGTATGCCGCCTTTCGGAGGATACGTAAAACCGAGGTCCCGAGTCCATGGATGTTGGACTCGATAAAGAACCCTACCATTGGTTGGAACACCAGTGGGTTCGGCAAAATTTCCGGTTAGGGGTAGAGTGCTCCCTGCGTCGGTGATTAGCCTCAGTCGCAGAAATAGACCGACGTTAAATAACCAATAAAAAAATTATATCTAAATATACATTTACTATTATCTAACATTGTTTACACAATTTAAATTACGTATTGATTTGCGTGAAATAACAGTAATTTAATTAAAAGCAAATGGGAATGCATTAAACCTAATAATTTCGACAAATATTTAATCCAAAATTTTAAATAACTTTAACATTTATGCTTAGAATTATATGAATTATTAATAAATTTGATTTGATTTCATTGGGTGATTTGGTTTGCCGTAATTATTCCAGTATCATTATTCCCAATATATATTTTAATCGGATATACTGCAATGAACTGATTTTTAAGAATACTATAATCTCATGAATTTTTCATTTATGTAAACACTACGATTGAGTGCAGTTTAGAAATATCATAAATTTGTTCTTTTTTTTCATATTTATTACTTACAAATAACTCCTTAAAAAATAAGCTCAATTCAATAAGAATTTAAAAAGTTCCACGTCTTTAAATATTAATATTACGGTTCCCAATCAATTTATTTCAGTAAAACACAGTGAGACTGTGAACACAATTCAAAATTAATAAATAATGCAAGAACAAACTCAGAAGGAAATATTATTAATGCAGACGTTGCCCAAACATCAACAGAGGAAAAAAAATATAATAATTTCCTTTTTTTATTTAGTTACAATGAAAATATTTTAAAAACTTTGGAATACTGTAACGTCAAAAAATAATACAACGAATATCACACTCCAGTTTTCATTGGCGGAGCTGCAAATCACGAATAACGAACAACAGGAATTTAAAATAGATGAATATCTCATTCATCACATCACCTTCATTTTCAATAACTGCTTCAATTCTTCTTGGCATAGTATTTACTAGAATCTGACACTCCTCTGGAGTGAAATTATCCCAAATGCTCTGGAGCCTGTGCTTGAGTTCTGGCACAGTTCAATTCTGGCAGGATTGGCGAAAGGTGCGGACTAGAAGGGGCCCATTTTAGGAGCGATCTGGAAGATTGTCGTTTCCAGAAATGAACGACTACGAACTGCTACTTAGATTTTATCGTAGATAATAAAAAGTTTACACCTCCATTTGTTTTTAAATTTAAGTTCACTAACACTTGCAAAATTTCTTCCTGTGACTTGGGCAATGATGGTGTGGATTTTCTACTTGCGGCAGTAAGTACTTGGGATTAATGTATCCAGGTAGTTCCGTGTGACAGTTAGTATTGACCGGCAGAAATCTGACTCTTTTCCAAAGTAGGCAATAAAGATTCTCTGGGATGCCTAAACAATTACCTGTGTTAACACGACGACAAAATTAATCCTCCAATCCCTCTAGCCGACGTCGAAACCCAGACCATTACCGAAGATACAAATTTAACTTTACGCTCAAGACAATCAGGATGGTAAATTTCTGGCGCATAACTCTGCTTCGGCTATCACCAACACAAACTTTAAATCGCGATTCGTCACTCCAATGTATCTGACTTCTGATTTAGAGTCAATAACGGTTTTTGTTTAGCCTTCGCAAACGACCTGGGTACCAGGTCACCAGGGTATCGAGGGCAATGAAAAGCTGACGAACTTGCAAAAAGAGGGTCAGAGGATACGCAGGCTGTACCAGTACAGATTCTCGGTATACTTAAAACTATAGTACGAGGATCTGTAAAGACCTGGATCAGAGAACAACATAAAAATTTCTGGGTAAACGTCCCAAGGCAAATAAAAGAACCATGCCTGAAACGTACAGCGGAATAGCTAACACTGTACAGAAATCAGCTGAGAATCATAATAGGTTTCATGACTGGTCATGCTCCAGTAAAGGAACACCTGTTCAAATTAAAACTATACAACGGAGACCTTACATGCAGATTATGCGGTAGGGAAACGGATACAGTGAAATATATACTGTTTACATGCGAGACTCTTGATCGCAAAAGACATATATTACTTGGCAAACCTCAAGGAAATACTGAGCTATATTAGCAAACACCCAGCTAAGAACTTGTACAAACTGGAGCAAGGGACAAAGGTGCTGGACTGGGTGCTATGAGAAAGCACGATCAAAAATACAATAAGCCATTAGGCTGCAATGTTATCGGAGACTTGTCAAACGGACTCGGGAAAAAAAAGCCTTCGCAAACTCGAAACTCAAAAAATGTATCTTGCATATACCAAATCTTAGTTTTGTGGCTTCTGTATGATATGTTAACTACGACACTCCAGAGATTACTCAACTCTCCGTGTTGGTACGCCTATTAGACTCAATAATTATGTTAGCAGTACTGTTTTGACTAATTTATATATTCCTCTAAGGGCGAATTGTATCAAACACCTGAACTCGGTTTAATGATAACTGATGTTTAGACTGATGTAATTGATGAGAATAAATAAATCAATATTATCATTAAACTGAGTTTAGGTGTTCGATACAACGCGACCTAAATAATATATTTTGTCTTAAAAAAACATTTGACACTTCTTTATTAAATTTTAAGCTTATACATTCAAAAATAGAATGGCACAATTAAATAAAAAGATCGTAATCAGATTCATCAGAGCCTGCTTGTGGTCGCCACAAACCATTCTTTTTAATTGCAAACGAAAAGGGAGGGTTTTCGTCACGTTTTCCGTTGAATTAAAAATTAATGCCTGGCAGGGCATGTTAGGAAAAATTTAATTTTCAGACACGTAATATTTTTTGGACTTGCCTGGTATTTTTAATAAAATTTACGATCGTATAAAAATCTACTTACTAAACTTGAAGTTAGCCTTCACTTACCTGAAACAAAAAATTATTCAATAAATAAAAAATGTAAATTGGAATTTTCCATCTGAATATAAATAATAATCAAAAATTCCGTTGTCAGTTTTTTGTGTTAGCGTACGTGACCGTCTACAAAGTTAAATTAGTTCAGGTTATCATTTATTTCAAGTAATGGGTTCACTTCGCGTCTTTATTGTCAAATGATTCTTTAGGGTTACTTTATTTCCACAACTTTAATCACGAGGCCATTATGTCGCCGGGAAAAATATCGACGAGATGCCGACATTCGATATTTTATAAATTGTATATAGCGGAACAGTGGAAATTGTTTTCCATCGTTCTTCCACCACATTTATTTTAATCAAGTCTATTCGGGGTCGCTCCAGTAAATTCGGTATAAAGATATTTCGAAATTAAAATGTAGATAGTGGATCGCATCGCGAATACAGTTAACGTTCCAGAATGTCCGACACTCATCATTCTCGCTCAGAGAAAATTAAAAGGGAAATTATGTTTATGGTTTATTAATAAAGTTAATGACCTGATAGATAAATAATGTATCTTTATTAATAACCATCACTAGATACTTATACGAGGGTTGTCTTTAAGTGTTGCATATACCTAATAACAAAAGTTGTTGTTCTCACTGCAATCAGAAACGATCAGAGAATAGTGGACCGTTGCTTCATGGAAAGGGATCCAAATACCATTACCAGACTTGGGAAGAATGCCATTCTATGGTACACAGACGGCTTAAATGCAATAGAAGGAACTGGGATAATAGTGAACGGGACAGGAACCAACCATTCTGAAAGCTTGGAAAAAACCCCAAGTATCTTTCACGCGGAAATTGAAAGTGTGCCCAGTTCAATGTTGACAAAGGATATAGAAGGCAAAAGATTATCATAATGTCGGATAGTCAAGCAGCCATTAAAGCTCTTGTGTAATCAGTATAAAAATTGTGTGGGAATGCCTAGGCATACTCAATGAACTAAGCGAGAATATAGTAACCTTAGTGTGGATTCCAGGACACACTGGAATAGAAGTAAATGAAATAGTAGAGGGGGACTGAAAGACCCTTTTGGTGGGCTGGAACCCTTTTGCGGTATCAGCCCCAATGAAATATTGGAAGAAATAGGCAAAGCCGAAGAAAAAAGATCTGACCATTGAAAAGATCTAGTAGGGCTTCGACAATCAAAGATTCTGATGGGTGACTACAACCTGTTATGATCAAATGAATGCGTAAGTCAAAGTAAAACTTCACTAAGAGTTTTAACAGGGATTCTAATGGGATATTGCCGCCTGAACGCATGAAAAAGCTCAAAATAGTGGAGGACGAAGAATGTAGATTATGTGGGCCATCCACATATTTACAAATTGCACAGCAGTACAGTATCCTAGGGCAGAATACCTAGGACACTACTGGATAGAAGAGGGACACTTACCTAAACTAAAGCCTGTAAACATCCAGAATTCCTCGGGGAAATAGGTCTAAAGGAGCTAATAGTGTCTGAGACTTTCCTCACGAACTAAGTAAGGGGACACAATAGATATTTTCGTTGTTTGCTATGACCAGTTATTCTCTGATCATTTCTGGCAGTTTCTGATTGCGGTTGGAACAGATCTATATAGGTGGCGCCTGTTTTTTGTCTTTTTGAGAGCCGTTCTTGTGCCGGGAGCACCGCGGCTTATTGTACTCTGTACTAGGCACCTGTTGACGGAAGAGCAGAAAGCAATTAGATTAGATTCATTTGGCGTCAAGAAACTCTAAACCGGTTTAACGTGGGAAACTCAAATAATATATACAGTATAGGCATGATGACTGATTTTGAAAAACTGCTCCACGATGTTTTCACATATATACTTTATCTACAATAAATGTTATTTCTCTGAGAAAAAAAGTGTTTAAAGGAAAAATTTACCTTTTAAAAATGCATTTTAAATTCTGCGCCAAAACGCAAGAATAGTAATGGCGTCTATCTGTGACATCATCAATTCGTAAATACCATTTATAGGTGATCTGTGTCATTCTTAGAACATAAAAGAGACTGTTTTATGTCAGTGGTAAAATCGTCAAACTTCAAACATTTGACAGCTTGCAGGCTAGAACCACACAAACAAAGGAAATTCATAACAGAACAGATGTTCGGACCATAGATCGTTCGGACTTATCTATGGTTCGGACGAAAGACACAATATCAAGGTCAAATTTGTGAAAGTACGACGTCACTCTCTTCTGATTGGCGTTTGAGCTAAGATGGCGGATTGTTACATTTTGTGCTTATATTTTTACTAAAATATTGGTGATCACACATGTAAAATAAAAATAAGTAATTTTTTTAGAATCTCTGCATCATATATAATTATATAAAATCAATATTTTAGTGATTCTTAGTGAGTGTCATCATGCCTATTGTCAAGGGAGATGAATGATTTACTCTTATGAATCCGACAATAAACGTCGACAAAAGTTATCTGTTCTCCAAGTGTTACCAAAAAGATTTGTCTCAAAAGCGGATCATGTAGCAACAATTCCTCTGCAAGATCAAATAACTGTTACTGCTTATAGGTACATATCGATTTCCTTGCTAGATTTCGAAAAACCAATGCAAGTTCTCACACAGCTCGAAAAACAATGCAGTTTTTTAAGGAAAGACAAAATTGTAATGTTTGAACATTCCCCATAAAGTCTGGACCTAAGACTTAACGACATTTTTACTTTTCCCAAAATTAACAATGAACGCGTGGTCAAACGTTCCAGTCCCCAGAAGATGTAGTCAACGACTTTAAAAACTCTATTTTGAATGTACCAACTGTGGAATAACTGCTTCCAGAATTGGTTCCAAAGGATGGAAGATTGCATTTCTCTTCGAGGAAAATACCCTCGTATTTAGAAATGAATTTGGTACAAATACAATTCATACACTACATAGGTGTATGTACAAAACAGATTTATATTTTATGCTGATGATCCTGGTCAAGATATTGCGTGAAAATTTTAAAATTATTATATTGTTGTTGGTTTCTAATAATTTTTTCCAATAAACAGTCACTCACATATTCACAATTACTACTATCTGCTCCTGTTGTAATAATAATGGGTTCCATAAGAACTTCAACACGCATTTTATCTTCTTATTTTTATGCTTTCAAGTTTTTTGTTGCCTTGAATTATTCGGAATTCATTTTTCCTTCTTTTATAGGCTTAACAATACCTAAATTCAAAGTTTGAAGTTTGCCAATGTGTGTGACACCAGCTTTATTCACAACAAAGTTACAGGAGAGGGCCGAAAGTTCCCTGAGCAACTTCGAGAAAAAAAGGATATGGCTGTGTACCTACATTTGAAACTATTTTCGTTGCCAAGCAAAATCTGAACTTTTTTCAATACGTAATGAGTTTACAAAATTCCAAAGTATCCTAATTGAGTTATAAAATTCAATATTTCCATCCAATCAAATCGTATTGTTTTATAATCACTTTTCTGTTACTAAATATGTTTGCTTTTTAGATTAATCACATGTTAAAATAATATAAATATGAAAATTATATTCAATTTGAATAAAATTAAGTATTTATTTACATAATTCAATATTTTGCATTCATCATAATACATTTTAACTTTTGACATTCGAATTTAGACCTATTTTAAATAAAAAAATTACAGGGAGCGTCCATAAAGTAACTCATAAATTTATCATTAAATCCCCAAACAGGTCGAGTTTTTATTGTAATTTACTATTTTTCAAAAGAATAAGAAGTTGATGATGATTGGTGTTGACGATAGGATGCGGACTCAACAAGAGGTATGCACATAATTTCATTGAATGCACCCAGATCGTAAACGCATATCTCAATCTACGGTAAGCAGAACAAACAGAAAATACAGAAAATTAAGACACGTTCCAAAGACTAGTGCGGGGATTAAGTAGGAATTTTTATATTGGAAAGTCAGTATCAAATACTCTTAAAAATCCAAAATATAATCCTGAGCCGGCAGAACTGAGAACATTATGGAACAAAGAAATAAAGGTAAAAAAAATTTATGTGGGTCCTAGGTATCAGTCACCATACTTTTATTTTACCTTTTAGTACATTATTTACAACATCGTCATCTTTTTTCAAATAAATCATCATCTTTTTTTCAAATAAATCCGTACTGTTTTATTTTCAATGTTAACGTTAGATTAGGTTCTATGTGAGTGGGGCCTTCTTGCCACCTCCATTGCGATCCCTGTTGGGTCTATTGTGGCTTACTGCTAGGGATTACAATTCAAAGTCCATGGTTGTATTTGGTGATATTTTTTTGAAGTCGTTCGGCTCTAAGGTACTAAAACCACATGCTTTACCTTACCCTGCCCAAAGCTTGGCATGAGTATAATATGTGCTCCGCAGTTTCGTCCTCCAAATTACAGAACCGACAATCCGAGGTCTGAACCAGACTCATCTTCTTTAGGTGGTAATTTAGTCGACAATGTCCTGTAAGCAGTCCCGACAGAATGCGTAGGGTTTGTTCTACTCCATCCCAGGATCTGCTTATTTTTTGTACTCGAAGGGTTGTATATGAACGCCTTCGAGTGAGAGAGCCCCGGTATGTCTGCCCAGTACGTGAAGGTTTTCCTCTCCGCTCAGGTAGCTATGGCTGATCTAGCAGTGCTTTCCGCAATGCTAAAAAATGGTTCAGGTCCGATAAATACACTCTGATCCCTTTTTTGCCAGAGTGTCAGCCTTCTCGTTGAAAATTAACGTTCAAAAAGGAATTAACCGTTTTCTTGAATGACAATACGACACTACAGAAACTAATAGTTACTATTTATATTATTTTTAATAAATAAACTGAAAGATTATCATTGAAATTTGTTTGGACTACGTCACTGAAAGCATTTAACAAAAACGCAAAGCTTCAGAGTTCAATTGAAATATGTGGCTGTTATTAAAAAGGGGTCAATCAATAATTAATTACTTACAGAGATTCGTCGGTGGATTATTTGAATTTTTCGAAGCGAGTTTTCGCTGATCGCATATAAAGGGCTTTAATTTTTCCGAAAACAAAAAAAGTTTGTCGTTTTCGCTCGCAGCAATATGGCATGGTTCAATTAAGCCGTTTAAACCAACTCTCGCATAGTTTTGGAGCAATCAATGGATTTTTTTTTCATCTCTATGAATAATAAATCGACGTGATCTTATATTTTTACGATCACACTATTTAATAATCTGCGAAAATTTTATGGCATAAAAAATCCCATCAATCTGAATATGTTATAAGCCGCGTTATAATGGATGTAGTACAATGTAGGTTAATACTGTTTATAGTTCATTAAAACGTTTTCTAAACTTCGGCATAAGGTAGATTGGAAATTGTAATAAACGAACAGAAAGATTCCCGTAAACTAGTTAATTAATTTAATCAAAACACACTTCTGAACAAAGGAGTTTATAGTTAGTGATAAAATTCATCAAAAAACTATTATTGGAATTAATTTTAACCAAAAACCATTTCAACAAAATATTTACCGAGTAAGAAGTTGTTTAGTCATATATTTAATATTTGAAATGTAAATACAACTAGATGAACGTCTGGCTCAATGGCATAACAATAGTTCCCATAGTTGTAGTTATCATTAAGTAATAATTCTGACAGTTCAGTTCAACTTAAATAGTTAATGAAATATCCAAATTGACTGTTTGGACCCTTACTTTGTGGACTCTTTTTTTTTCGGGTCGAGATGGGAAAATTCATGTTCGAATGGCCATGACCCAGACACTGTTGGGATGCCTACCAACCAAACCCACCTCAAAATTTGCTGTTACTCCCGCCTTGGAATCGCTACCCTAGCATACTTCGTGATAGGTGGCGGTCACTCACACACATTCCGTCATCTTCTCCCTTCTATCGCTCCTACCTCTCATGTCACATAAATTCCTTCTCTGCCGCTAATCATTCTCTCCACTACGCCACTTACTTCCATACATTCCTCCTCTCCCCTCCACATTATCTCCACCATGTTCTCCCAATACACCGCCTCCCCTAGTTTCTTCTCCAATTTCTTCAGCACCTCCTCGTTCTTCCAGCATCAAAACACATGTCCCACAGCATCCTCTACTCAACACCTCTCGCACACCCCAGTCTCTCTTTTCCCAATCTTGTGGAGGTACCCTACTCTCGATCCATGCCCAACGAGCACCTGTATCAAGAAGTAGTTCACCTCCCCGAATTCCCGGTCCATCCAATCTCTCCTTTTAGAGCGCCCTCATACTTCTCCCATCCTCTTCCATCCATTCCATCATTTCCTCTATAGTCGTATCCCTCCAGCGTTTGTTCCTGGCTCTAGTCTCTAGGTCCAATGGGTAGCACCTTGACAGCACCACTGCTGCCAGTCGACCTACTGTCCTGTATCCTTATGCCATCCTCAAGAGTATCCCTCTCTGCACACGCAGGAATGGCTTAACCCTCTCATTCACCACTGCTCTTTCACCCCACACTTCTGCACCGTACAGCATACTCTGCTCTACCGTCCTATAAATTACCCTCCTCTTCCATTCTCCCGGCCCTTTCACATTACTTTGTGGAATCTACTCATAATAATGTTACAAATGAAATATTGACATATCATGGTCAGAATGACAGTGGTTACATTTGATGTGATGCCACTTGATGTTTTGTGATATCTTGTGATTGACTTATTAATATGAATAGAGAAAAAAGAAGAAGATATGATATTACAAGTATTAAAACTTAGGTATTATTAGCCCTATGGGGATATTCTGGATGATATAGGAAACCAAGAAAAACTATAACTGCCGATCTTTACAATTGTTGTTTAAGAAGACAGTTTAATAGTGGAGAGCCCCCAAGATTTATCTGTTCATTGACAACATCATATTGTGGGTCTCTTAAGGGCCATCTAATTTCTTATTCTTCAAGTAAATCCCGTTCTTGTTTCTTATCACAATATGTAGTACTTCTAGTTCTGTGTTAGGTGTTAATGAATGTTTGGTGACTGTGTCAAGTAGATTTTTTTGATTTTATAAACTACCCTCTCTATATTTTGGTAATTTGGTCCGAGACATAGCATCACTTTCACATAAGTAGGAGTAGGACCTACACTTCGACTTACGACAACGTGCAGTCACACATACTTAAATGCTTAAGTAGCACCGGTGCAGTTGTCCCTATGTCTCCTCAGCAAATGTCTTAATGAGTAGACAGTACATAAATGAGCTTTGACTGTCTTACGACATAAAAACATAAATAGAGAAGATCATAATTTAAATTGTCTGTCGGTGAAACTTTCGCTTATGATTGATCGTTTGGAACTAGCTAACTAACTATGAATTTTCGAATGCCCATCAAAATATAAGTTTTCATTGAATATTATATAAGACGCCATCACCGGAAGTTGGAGATATTTTAGTTCCAAACGCCAAAGTAATTATAACTTTTCTGAATTGAGATAAATATTCTATTATTTGCGGTGACGTAACGATAGGTTATAGCTAAGAAACTCTACCGATTTATTCGTTCTTCATTCACTTTTTTGTGGTCTACTTTCATCATTAAAGTAAACAATAGTAGAAAGTTTAATTATACTTTTCCAATTATAAAACCCTTAATCCACACCATTGGCAAACTTAATTGATTCCCTTTATTTAATTAATTAACTATAGAAGAACAGTATAGGGTATTTTTTTACGTGGATTTTCCAAATAATCAGGCAATAACCCGACAGGATCGGATTAAATTCTTCCAGAGTTTGAAAATTTAGTTTTTACAAGCTTTAAAATATTATCTGCAGCAACTCAGTTACTCTTTTACAAACAAACCTGAAACGATCTTGTGTGAGTTAAGGTCGACAAAACATTGCATTTTATCGTTCTATTTCCAACAAGATGAACGGTCTTGGGAATCCATACCAGCTGCAACACCGGCAAACAATGCTGAGAGCATATAGATCGATATTATTACTACTTTGGGCAACCCCGATAGATCGGTTTGTTGTAGCAAATTTACAATTATTTCCATTACATAAAAACATTTCATTTTAAGCGATATTCGCTGTTTGATTAAAACCATATAAATTTGGTTTTAATTCATGGTGAAATGATACAATATTGTTAATAGAACATGAGAGTTATTTTTCAAAATATTTTTATACATATCGAGTGCTAATCGTGTAGGAAACTAAAAATACTATTAAAACATGCAAAATCTGGAAAATGTTTTTTTCTCTTTTCTCGAACGTTATTAAAAATTCGTACTTTTATTGTGAGCTTTAATAGGTTTAGAAGTTGCTAAAGCATTTCAAAACCATGTTTTAAAGTAAAAAATGTTGGAACGCATTGATTGACTGATTAATCCAAAGGTTTCAAGTTCTCCGTTCCTCCTTTATGCTTTTTGTTCTCTTCGCTCTTGTCCGAAAAGAATATATCTCCAATAAATCATTGCTTTCAAAATAATGTATGACGTTGTTGTTTCCATGCACTACTGGAGACCACAAAGGTTTTTTTACCAGACTAATGTCTTCTTGCTCAGTCACGTGGTCAAAGTTCGTCTGTTGTCTTATTTGAATCCATCGAGATATACACTCCAGTTTTTTATATACCGAATACTGGTTCAGGACAAGTCTAGATCCAATTTTTCAGTACCGCCCGAATGTTGCCTGTACCCCCTTTCGATGTTGCAGACACATGTCAATGGTATGTATTTCTGCCAGAAAGCGTAGACGTTGCATCATGGTCTGTTCACACTGGAATAGAAGGAATGCTTTAATGTATGGAAAGGCATCTGGAAATTCTCGCGAAGCAAGGAGATTTTATTCTGAACATTTTCCTAATAGAATTTTACCAGACAGAAAAATTTTTGATCGTGTTGACAGAAAAAAGGGATGATACTATTGTTTTAAAGCAGGATATCCTAGATGAAGTAGATAACAACCCTACACCAAGTGTTAGAACACTTGGGATCCAACATAATGTTTCAAAAACCACCGTGCATAGAATACTTCAAGCTAAAATCTTTTACGTCCGTACCATCTTCAAAAAGTAAAGCAATAGCAGATGAACTAGCAAAGAGGGGGACTGAAATACCCTTTTGGGGTCCGGAACCCTTTTGCGGAATCAGTTCCAATGTAATATTGGAAAAAATAGGTAAAGCCGAAAAAAAGATCTGACCATTGGAAAGACCTAGTAGGGATCAGACAATCAAAGATTCTTCCGGGTGACTACAACCTGTTGAGTCAAATGAATGCATAAGGCAAAGTAAAACTGCACTACGAGTTTTAACAGGGATCCTAACGGGACATTGTCGCCTGAATGGACACCTGAGAAAGCTCAAAATAGTGGAGGTAGAAGAACGTAGATTTTGTGGCATGGAAGAAGAAACCTCCCTCCACATACTTGCGAATTGAACAGCATCTCAGAATCCTAGGGCAAGTACCGAGGAGATTACTGGATAGAAGAGGGACATTTACCTAAATTGAAGCCTGCAGATATTCTAAAATTCATCAGGGAAGTAGGACTACAGGAGCTACTAGTCTCTGAAACTCTTCTCAGAGACTAAGTAGAAGTAAGGGGGTACAATAGATATTTTAGGTCTCAGTGAATGTCGCCCCAACACACATACATACATGGTCTGTTCGTTTGCCAATTTTAGATCCATCAGAGTTCCAGACTTCCTTTGTCCTATTGTATTCCAGTCTAAATGCAACCATTCCTGCTTCCGCCTTGATATAAAGAGTAAGATTTTACAATAGTTTCCATCAACAATTCAATGTTTCTTTTTTCAGCTTGAAACGGTCCTGTAAACCCATAGCAATCGAAATCCAGTCTTAATTAAATTTTCTATTAATTGAAGTAAAATTAAAATTCATCAACAATTCATAACTATCTATCTATTCTACTTTAGTTGAAAAGGTTTTACAATAACGACCGTTGTTAGATATCCTTTCATTACAAATAATAATTAGAAGAGTAGGTATGTTATAGAAAAAGTTTATATTGTTTTCTTAATGATAAAATCGTCTTCTTTATAATGAAAAGATGGTTAGTGGAAAAACAGAATGTAATCAATTCCACAATAAAGGTGATAATAATGAAAATCAATCACAATAAAAAATGAAGACAAAATAAAAGTCATAAATCAAAATATTGTTATTATTATTCGCGCATGTGCCTTTTCGGCCTGGGCATCAATTCTTGACGGCAATAGAATAGTTAAAGTTTTCCGGGGATCATTCCTCTATTCTACTCTACTGCTGTTCTCTTAAAATCATAATAATATATTCTGGAACATCAAGAAGGGAGCATGAAAGAGGGAACAAAGCCACAGCGATGCCAAATTTCTTGATCAATCATATAACCGATTTTTTGAATCTGTAATGTGAATTTTCTTCAGTTTTTAATTCGAAATTTTCAATAATTTACCAATACAATTATTATTATATTATAATAAAAAATAACAGCCCAGTGTTGAAGTGATAATAATTTATTATGCCGTAATATACCGATTGTCGAACATCTTCCATAAATTCTTCCCACAACAAAAATCTGTGAAGATTGTTATTTATTATTAATCCATTGATTATTTTTTGACGTTTATTCCAGCGAGAATAATTCAATGTACATTGTTTTTATTGAATGACAACCACATGATAACGGATTTTCTTGATTTGACGCGTCTGTCATAAATTTGTAACGTTAAAAAATAATCTATCGAGTACCACACGAGAGTTCGATAAATTAGATAATAATTCTCCAGGCATTTTCTCAAACAAACATTTTGCCTGGCAACAAGTTTTCTAAAATCTGTCGAATTATTTTCAATTTATTCTCACTCTCTTGTGATATTACTACGGATTATATACCTCCATACGTTTCTAACCAATCAAATGCCATTTTGCGACCAATCAGAAGCAAATTATACTGGATATTTTTTGACATAAGTAGTAGTAATTTTTAATGTTGTCCCATTAACGTCACATTTTTGTTAATTAACATGAATTTCAATCTATTTGGTGATGTTTTAATGGAATAAAAATATAAATAATCATTAAGTAGCTACATAAATTATTTTGAAAATCTTCCATTTCGTTGTATGTTTTCGTCTTTTTCGGTATATAATCTGACCATATACTACTCGAGGTATATATTTTGTTTTGAATATTTTTTGACATTTTTCCGCAAAATTTCTATAAAAATAGCCCTCGACAAAAATTCTTTTAAAAAAATATCCCTCCAGCTTCGCTTTTTACAAAAATTTCACACAAAAATGTCAAAGAGTATAAAAAGTGAGGTCAATTAGCATGACCGTCAAATAAATTCACAAAACTGTCAAATTATTCCATGTTCCCCAGCCGATCCTTTCAATTTACCCAGTAGAAGCATGAAGGAGTCATACTATTGACGTTCGATAGAATGACATTCAAGAATACTATCCATTCTCTATAGAACCATACCTCCTTTCTCTCAGTAGTTCTACGCCCCGGTTTTCAAGAATTGGGTACCTGGTGAGGTACAATCAGTGCATGTTTGATGAGTTGATCTTCCTCTGTGTCCACGTTTATTCATTTTTTCCGAATGTCTTTCGTCAGACCTGGACTTTCGAAAGTTTATTTCTATAATGTTCATACAATTCTATATTCCTTTGATGTGTCCGTAAAACTTTAACCATCAGATGGTTTCTTTCATCATATCTGAATATGTGTCCGTGTATTTCTCTATTCCTTTATGACTTGAAACGGCAACAACAGCTGCCACCTGCACATTTCAAATCTAAGCGGTAAAACAAACATGGCTTTTTGAACTACGGCTTTGGCTATAGTATGAAGTGGCGCGTTTATGGAAAGTCGCATTGAAATGCTGGTGGAACACAGAATTAGGATTTGTCGATGGCAAATATTAAATAACTAAGGGAGCTGAAATTGTGGTTTTAATTAATTGCTAGTATGTTCTTTTAAAATAAAAAAACCGAAAGTTTTTTCTTTTTTTAAGCATTTTTCTCTAGTAGTTAAAATATTTACCTCTTCTAAAAGTAATTCTTTATCTCAATTTTACATTACTAAAGTACTGGTATAAGTTGAATTGTCAATAAACAACAAATCACAAGTCGACTAATTCAAACGTCTTTTTCAATTTCAGACCAGACATTCATTTCCATGCAAAAGAAAATATTATTCAAAGGAAATTACTTTTCGAGGATCTTATCCCGTTCAAACAGTGTCGCAGTCTATTGCAAACCTAAGTAAGAGCTAAAGGCGTTACGAGACCCACTCAAGTAAACTTAAATTGTAAGTATATTGTACTCTTTTTTTATCTACAACGTTTTTAATAACATAGGCATTGCATGGAAACAGATATAAGCTGAACGTAACGAAAGTACCGGCGAAGAGTTGACCAGTAGTCAACAGCGCGGACACATTAGTCATTATTTTTTTAGGTTGGAACTAATAAGCTATAATTAACTCCGAACAACATGAGCAATAACAGTAGTCTAAGTAGTAATAATGAAAGCGATTGCTATCTAGCTTCTAAGCAGTTGCTTTGGACAACTTCAAGTTCTTGGTCTGATTCATCTGCTGGTGAATTGTTACTTAAATCGGTTAGCAGAACAAGGCTTTGATCCTAGGCCAGACAATGTTCATAGATGGAATGAAGAAGAATTTGTTGGGGATTCGGTTGGTAAACAAAAAAAAAACAACCAGCGAGAATTGAATACGAACTAGAAACTTCACTACAGAACAAGGGAACTAACAACCTAATCTTATAAGCACGCAGACCGAATTTGTCAGTTGACACCACGTTGCATTCAGCTATTAGTTGATAACCTGGCACTGGACTGATTGATAAGCATATCGAAGCCGTTTTTGTTGGAACATAGAATAAGTTTATTAATATTTCAATTTTATTGGACGCTACTGGATGTCGATAATAAACGAAAAAGCAAGAGCGGCAGGCAGCTTCATTCATTATCCACCTTCATCGAAATAAAAATTACTTTTATCCAGAATTATTGGAAACGACGCACTGATGGCTTGAAAATGAGCTTCGAAACGCTCAATCGTGAAATATGCTTCGGATTTATGGGTATCTTGGTAAATCGCTTATAATGAGACTTCGACGGATTTGGCTCTAATAACAATTTCATATCTAATTCCGGTGATAGGGATATTATACGTTTTAGATAGATATACAGAGAGGACATCTATTAATATTCAAAAAGTTATTTTTTCTACGTTATTATTTTTTACTGGTGCTGATGCTATTAAAAATCTGTTCCCATAACTCCTTTGCTCTTTGGAAACTACTAGGCTTGTTCAACTGAAACCCATCTTTAGTCAGGTTAGCCTTGGAAACAATTGTAGTCATTCAACTGACGTTTTCCAACATTAGTAGTGTATGCAAACGTCACACTGATCTGTTTATTTCGTTTATATTTGACAGCGATTTTAAGTATTGTGACTTTGAAATGGCGTTTGTTGTTAACAATCCGTCCAAATGTGATAAGCGTGCGGTCATTCAATTTTTGTGTGCTGAAGGTGTGCAACCGTTGCAAATTTATACGCGAATGCAAGCAGTGTATGGAAACGCATGTTTTGCATATCCAACTGTGAAGGAATGGTGTCGAAAATTTAAGAATAGAGAAGAGAGGACGAATGATAAGCCACGACCAGGTGCATTGATTACTGCATCAACAGACAGGAATGTGGCATGTGCGGAAGGCCTGATTAGAGAAAATCGTCGAATTTCAATCAGAGCAATTTCAGAAAATGTTGGTGTGAGTATAGGATCTGTCCATAGTATCGTACACAAACTAGGTTACAGCAAAGTTTGTGCGCAATGGGTTCCTCGTCTTTTGTCTGAGGACCAAAAAAGCTTGCGAATGGGCTTGTCTTTGCATCACCTCACGGAATACAGTCAAAATGGTAATGACTTTCTCTAGTCAATAGTTGCTGGCGATGAATCTTGGTGTCATTATTTTGAACCATCCAGTAAGCTGTCATCGATGCAATGGAAACACGCAAATTCTCCGCCACCAAAGAAGTTTAAAGTTCAACCTTCTGCAGGCAAGGTGATGTTGACATTTTTTTTCGACCATGAAGGACCCTTGCTGATAGAGTTTACAGAACCTAGAGTGCATATCAACGCAAACCTGTATAATGAAACTTTGAACAAGCTCCATCAAGCAATAAGAAGAAAACGTCCAGGGAAGCTTTCACGTGGTGTTATTCTGCTTCACGATAATGCTCGGCCTCATGTTGCCAACGTAGTGAAAGAAAATCTGCAACGAAAGAAAGGGAGGATATTAGAGCATCCACCCTATAGTCCCGATTTATCGCCTTGCGATTTTCACATCTTTGGGCCACTAAAAAAGGCGTTAAAAGGTAACCGTTTTCAGTCGGACGCAGAAGTACAAAACGTTGTGAAAGAATTCTTCCAGCAGCAGCCACAAGAATTCTATAAGCAGGGTATACATCGGTTGGTGAAACAGTGCGATATGTGCCTCAATTGTAGTGGTAGTTATTTGTACTGTATGTCAATAAATTTTTCCTGGACCAAAGATGGGTTTCAGTTGAACTATCTTGTATCAAATGTAATGTGGCTTCTTACGAAAATAGAAACATTTCAAAACTACAACACGTACCTACTGGGTTTCGTTTCTGTGAGTGGTCTTTTCAGAACAGTGCATTGCGAAAATGTTTATTGAGCCTCAATACAAGTTAGGTTACCCCTTAAGAAATAAATCTTCGCCAGGAAGAATAAAATATGTGAAGACAGTAGCACAGAACGTGTTCTGCCAATTCTTCTATATTCGATGTTTTCGTCCAGCGCTGTTCTATCCAAATTATAGTTTAGCCTGCAGTGACGAGTAAAGATTCCGGTTGAAGACTTCTCCTCTATGTTAAGTAAGGCTTTTCCTTCAAGATATGAAGGTCTTAAGCCTGATATCTCATTCCAGTAAGCTTTTGCTTTGAAGTCTCTGCCAGATTTAAAGAGATTTCTAGGCGTAGCTCCTCCATTTCTGGCATGTTGGTCCTCTGCTTCGTAATCCAGGCACTTGGTCTATTGTCGATGATGAAGATAAGGGCGATGCAAACGAGATTTGGTACTTGATAGTGGTACAATATGTGACGTTTTAAGGTCTTCGACTTTCTTTAGTTTTTTTGTATCAACAGACTTGGGAAGTTTTCCACCTTGTATGCCATTAACGTAGCAAATTAACTTGCCTGGAAACTGTTGACAACGTTAAGGGAATATCGATTACATGAAAAGGAAACTTAAATTATTTTGTAGTCGGAAATAACTGTCAACTTTCTGGATAACAATATTACTTTGTGAAACTAGATAGTATCTCTACGATAATATTTTGTAATGCAATGATGCGATATTTTGATGAATTTTACTTGATAGTAAAAACAAATATCCAGAATATTCAAATTCTTAACAAACTAAACACAAATCCTACAAAATCGAACAGAGTGAATATTGAATAGTTTTACGACAAATAATGGATAAATAAAGCAGATCCACTGTCACTGTCACGTTGTTCAATATATTGCTAGAATGGGTTCGAATAATTAATGAACCCTAGCTCAGGGACACTAAAAACAAACAAAAAACACAACAACACCAGAAAAGAGCATGAGAAGCTTTCGTAGATACGGTAAACATAGTAAACTTGAGAGGCAATGAAGAGAATTCAAAGTTTATGATAATGATAAATGGACAAACATTGAATGGAATTCAAATAAGTTCAAAGCTACGTCTATATAGGTATACAGTTATTGAGGAAGATGGCGATGATGTGGAGATGCACATGAAAACAATGTTAACAAAAGGATAAAGCGACAGGAGTCCTAAATAAAATAATAAAGAAGACATATGGGAAACAAGAACTGAGAAAAAGCGACCTGGAATATAAAGTTAGTTGGGTTAAGTGGGAAGAAGTTCTGTGAGTATTTAGATGACGTAAACTGTGTCATAAATTATAAAAGTAAACAATCATTAAAATCTGCAGATGATATACAAGATGGTTGTAATCAGTTACCCCCTAGTGATACTACGTCAGCAATTTGATGAAAAACAGCCCTCATATAAATATATTTTACACACTTGGCTATCTGGCTATGTTAAATACACAAACCTTCACTCAAGCCCTTCACATTAATGTGTTTACAAAGTCTACAGAATATTTTTTCAAATAAAACAAAAATGTTTATTTTTTAACCCATTTGGTATTTAAAAAATGAAAAAAACATGTTTCGTTAGGCAAACAAACAAAAATTCCCCAACTGTGAACTCGGGATTAAATCATTTGATAAAATTTTCATCACAAAGCTGCCAAGGTACATTTACACGAAACAGTAAAACGCCCTTGGGATACATACAATCTCTCCGCAAAAGGCGATTCTACGATCTATGGCAAAATAAACGTCCAACTCAGGCTTCGGCCGAGCGATCTAGTCTCTCTTTTAAATTTTTATTGCATTACTAATGCAGTTGCGTTGCGAACTTCATGACAGATAGATAATTTTTGAAACTGGGAAATAGAAAGAAGAATAATTTTTTCTGATTCTATTTAAAAATTCAAAGTGTAACCTGGTAGTGTGAAAAAGATTTTGTATCACACTCGCTTTTTACTCGATTATAAGATACAGGCCCTTACGCTAAGAACGGTTCCTACCCATCAATGTTTTGTTAGGTATTATAAGCTACCATTTAACCGCGATTGCGTGTTACACAAGGAAGTCACCAATTTATCTGCTGTCGTTCACAACTACTTGTCAGTATTTAGCCGTTTCATTCATGCTGCACCGTACCCCGACCGACCCCTACTTCATACTTTACTCCGAAGATGTTAAAAGATGACAATGTATTTATATGAATTAATTCAGGTCCACACTATGCCGCGATTTGCCAAATTGGCAAAGCCAGCAACTGTATAAACGTCTACATATGTGTTGCCATTCATTTAGTTTAGTCTCACAATGTTTACAGGACGGGACGATCCCGGTATAGATTTATCAAATTGATAACGTTCGTCCACTCCATTTGATAGCATGTGCTAACTGGCTGACAGTCTGAATCACAACTAAAACCGCGAGAGGACAGTGATTGGCACGTCCCCACTCTTCGATCTCATTGGCTTCCTTTGAAGGAGATGGACACCAGCGATTTTGATTGGCACACGGCTGGCTTATTGGCACGTGCCAACGGTCGCGTCTATATCGAATCGGCTTTGCCAACTATCATGGATAGTGTGGGCGCGCCGTTAGGCTTGCCTGGGTCCAAGCCTCGACTGTGCCTGACGTAACTCGGCGGCGAATCATATATATTTTAATCGGTGTCGGCTCGCTCCTGGCACGGTACATTATGACGTGTGTCAGCTGGGATGTTCGGGCCCAGCGCCGTAGCATCAGTTATTTGGGGCAGTGCAGACGAGCGACCGACGACATTGTCATACAAAACGGATTGCCACTGACTAGGTTTGGGTTCAGGTTCCATGTGAGTGGGGCCTTGTCGCCACCTCCACTGCGACCCCCGTTGGGTTTATTGTGGCTCACCCCTAGGAATTTCAATTCTTCACCCCACAAGCCTGTGCTTCTGACGAAGTCCATGGTTGTATTTGGTGATACAATCCGAGGACTGAACCAGACTCATCTTATTTAGGTGGTAATTTAGTCGACAATGTCCTCTGTAAGCAGTGCCGACAGAATGCGTAGGTTTGTTCTACTCCAATCCAGGATCTGCTTATTTTTTGTACTAGAAGGGTTGTTTATGAACGCCTTCGAGTGAGAGAGCCCCGGTATGTCTGCCCAGTACGTGAAGTTTTTCCTCTCCGCCCAGGTAGCTACGGCTGATCTAGCAGTGCTTTCCGCAATGCCAAAAAATGGTTCAGGTCCGATAAATAGAGACGCTGATTGTCGGCCTTCTTGTTGCCCTCCACTCATCGATGCCCCGGCACCCAGGTCAAAATGACTCTGTTTTCCTTGCCTAGTATTTATGTTATGTACCAGCTTAGATTTTATCCTGTTCGAGCTCAGTGCTCAAAGTTCAAAGACTGAAAGAATGTAGCGTACCTACCCAGGTTGGCTGTGATTTCAGCTCTGGGTTTCCTGCTGAAGACCGCAGCTCCAGCCCCCTTTCCGGTTTTGGATCCGTCAGGTAATCACGTAGTCTGTTTCTAGGAAGAAGATTTCTTCAATTGGTCTCTCGTGGGAATGAGGACCATAAATGGCTTGTCCACGTGAAGTTTTGTGACAGAGCGTTTCGCACCAGTACATATTGTACATACGTCGGCCCCGTCCTACAGTCAAGTAGTAATTTCTACATATGTATAAGACTGTTTATTAATAGATTTGCATTATCACTTTTTATAAACTCTCAATGCTTCGCAACACTTGTTAATACCGTCAATTTCTCAATGCTGTTACAGATCGGAGTAGCATATACTAAGCTCGACCGGCACCTGTTTTTAATGACGGTATGAGTTCGCCTAGGATCATCATCGGTCTAGCTTGAATAGACTTCAAGTCGCGCGACACCTGACGCGCCTTATGTGAAGATTCAACTACGTACAAATAACTTTTCATGGCTCCGTTGCAGACGTAATAATCGTAGCAATTGAAACAATTCCATAATAAATTTAATGTATTCAATTTGTTCGTCGCACATCTCTTAAATTTTATTCGGTTATATCAATTAAAATCGATCTATAAACCAGTTCCCATTCATGTGAGCTTTAACTATTGCATGGTAATAAATATCAATTCGTTATTTATTATGTATGAATCATGCATAAATTTACTAGAAATATATCGAGTTGTTACTGATCGATTTTAAATGACATTCGACAGATTGGTTGGTCTTCTTATAATGGGAGGATTTTTAGATTTATTAAAATTTTATTTTCCTCTAAAACTTTTCGTTTTCCATCTAATATTTTTGTCTCTAATGAGATACTTCATTTATAGTTGAGGCAATTAAGCACTAAAAAGCCCAAAGATAGGAAATCTTTTAGGATAGGACGTATCGGAATGCGTTTTTCGCATTCGCTTGCAAAAATTATTTATATCATTTGTACCTATTACAAACCGGAAGTTGCATTGGTGCAGCCAAAAATACATGCAAAAAATGCATCTTTTGAGAGGCCTTTTGGCAAATTTATTAACTTCGTAAATAAGAGTCAGAATTGGCTCAAGTCGGGTACGCGAGGGTTTTCGAGGTCGCTGATCACGATTATGATGTTCAAATTGACCCCCCGAGCACCTGGAGCTCAGGAATGCCGACGAACGTCATCTCCGGGGACTATCCCGAACTTTATGCGAGAGAGGAGAGAAACTGAGCACCCGGGGGTTTTTTGGGTCGTTGAATTCGAATATACCATCGGCGAACACCCCACAGACACATGGTGGGCCCCAACCTGGACGAGGACGTCATCTTCGAGAATTTTTCTAGAATTATCGACAATAACGAACCGAAAATCGTTATGGGGGCTTTTTGTGTGCGCTGAATCCGAATTTTATGTTGAAAACGACCACCCAAACACCTGGTGCGCCCTAACCTGGCCCTGAACTTCATCCCCGAGGGTTTTCCAGACATAATTGAAAAAACCACACGAAAATCGTTAAGGGCCAGGTTAGGGCGCACCAGGTGTTCGGGTGGTCGTTTTCAACATAAAATTCGGATTCAGCGCACACAAAAAGCTCCTATAACGATTTTCGGTTCGTTATTGTCGATATTTCCAGAAACATTCTCGAAGACACCAGGTGTCCTTGGGATGTTCACTGATGGTATATTCGAATTCAGCGACCCAAAAAACCCCCGGGCTTCTCTCCTCTCTCGCATAAAGTTCAGGATAGTCCCTGGAGATGACGTTCGTCGCCGTTCCTGAGCTCCAGGTGTTTGGGGGGTCAATTTGATTATCATAATCTTGATCAGCGACCTCGAAAACCCCCGAGTACCTGACTTGAGCCAATTCTGACTCTTATTTACGAAGTTATTAAATTTGCCAAAAGGTCTCTCAAAAGATGCATATCCTTATCGTGATCGCAGCCGTGTGTGTAATGCTTTATACTTCAAAAAGAGTAATCAAAATGATGGTTCTTGTCCACTGGCACGGCACGGAGCGTCAGATACGGCGACGGGAGGGATTTCGGCTTAGAAGTATAATTTAATGTCTGTCGGAGCATATATAAGTAGTTGTTGCTTCTCATGAATTATAATAGTATTCAATCTTCTTCGATATCTATTGGTAACACGCTTTACTAAATATGACGAAAGAAAACTGTAATTAAGCATAATTCAAAACTAATTGATTTATCAAACTTTTATGTATCAGATGAAATGAGTGAAATGATGTAAATGCTGACAAAGCTAAAAATTATGCTACAAATTTTGTTTTAAACTACAAACAACAACGTTCGATTTATAATTTTGACGTTTGAAATATTAAAATTGAAAAATACTTTCAATGAAAGTTGTTCCGACTTTTTGTTTTAACTTTTTACCTATAACGAATAAAACAGAATCCCCAGAGGTAGAAATTTGTCCAAAGTTACGGACAAGTTAGGTTTGCTGAAGGAAGTAAATTTTGAATGAATTCATTTTCAACTCGGTTACCCTACCTAGTCTGAAAATGTCACCATATGTTGCAGTTTGGTTGGATCCAGGAGAGTTTCGAAACTACGGAAATGTTTTTTTAATGAATTGTTTACTAAAATATGTGGATGTAAAAAGAGGAGATTATACAGGATCGTCCGGGTAGAAGCCACTCCTTAATTGAAATAATTTAACAAACTTAATTTAGTTTACAGAAAGTTATTTAATGTGAACTTATTATTTATATTGTAAAATAACAGAATATTGCCATTTTGACGCATTCTTCAAATTGTATACCTCACAAATTTTGATTCATTTGGACACTATTTTGTAATAATCCAGTCTTATGTTTTTGAGCGATTTTTGGTATGGGCAAAATCCTATTGGTTCGCGTCACCAACATGCTAATGTTACGTGTCGCATGGTATTACGTGCGTACGATAGAATTTTAACCAGGGGTTCATACATTTTCATTTACCATGGGCGTACGATGAAAATTTTAAAAGGATTTAATTTATTTTTAAAAATTTCCATCCACTATAGGCGTGGGATGAAATTTTTATATAGGGCTAATTTATTTGTAAAAATTTTCATTTACGATCAAATTTTTGAAAGGGTCTCATTTATTTGTGTTTTCACTTCGGTCAGCAGTCCCCATGGCTGTTTTTTTTTCTGTAATCAGTGCAAGTTAATTAAGTGATGTAACAGTCCATTATGATATGCATAACATCTATGCCTTTTCGGTTTTACAATAAAAATTTGTTTTTTACCAATTTTCAATATTTTCAAGCTGTCTGATTATTTCACTCAATACAAAATACGCGCCTTCCATTGGTTTAAATATGAAGATTGATATCTGAAAAAACCATGTTTTCGATTTTGTATTTCGGCACCTGATTGGATACATGCAATTTTCCTATCTGTGTGTTTCGCGTTGTCATTAGTTGTTTTATTCGATATTAAAAATCTAGTGACTGACAGAAAATGTCAAATTATTAAAGAAACGTCAGAATCGTTGTCGTGAAATAATCTTGACAAATACAACTCAACAATGATTATCGAAAATTTCTATTTCGATAATCATTAACACATTTGTTGTATTATTATCGATAACATAACTCAACATTTATTATTTGAAATTTATCTAGAAGTAATTAATTTTTATCTCCGTGGGAATATAAATATTATTATTTAACACATCCTCGACAGCTCATCAGGTCAAAAAGAGTTTAAAGTATTTACATGTATTTAAACATGCGTATACTTTATTTAATATAAATGTACTTGTACGTCATCAAAGTGAAGAAATCAAGCTGGTCGTTTGACTCAGTTCATTCGTGCAAGTACATTTATATTGAATAAATAATATCAGTATTTTCGTAAATTAGGTGGCTTTATTTGATACTGTTAGTGTTTCAGCAGACTGAATAGATAAAAACTGTATTCATGGTTTCAATATAGAAAAAGTCACTTTCAATAAAATATCTACCAAAAGGACTTTTAGACACTATCAAGCAAGGGTGAGTATCATTTAATAATATTAAATGATCTGGAAGAGAGAATCAGACAAAAGATAACACAAATTAATGAATGTTCAACCTCTTTAGGCGAATATTCGATTGAAGACAGATATATATTTTTTTATTCTGGAAATGTTTGTTCAAGAAAAGTTTTCTGAAAATTAAACCTGCAACTGACAAGAATCAAACGTGTACAAAGTTACTAAATAATGAAAATGGATGATGTTGAACAGAAACCAAGATTACAAAATCAAAAAGTAAATGGAAACTTAAAAAAAAAATTGAAATAAAAACAACTTGGAACAAAAACCAATTTAAAGGGAATGTAACAAAAACAATGATATAAAAAAGAGGAAATGTAAAAAAAGTTTTTAAAGAAAATGAAATACTCAAATTCAATTTTTTATATACCACGTTTTTAAAACGAACTTGAAAGTAAAAAATACTTTTTCTTGCAACTAAAATCCTGTGGCGCATGGTGTATAATATACATTTTTCTATTGATAACTACTTTCTACATTATTATAGAATTACGCGAGGAAGTAGATCATTACAGCCCAGGCTTTTTCAAGCCGCTCCGTAGTCCGCGCTTTTTTAAAACAGTTCTGATATCTAGGAACCATCCATAGCTCTGTATCAACCCCTCACCTTGCAACAAAATAGACCAGTGAAGTATTGCGAACAAAAATTTTGCGTGCACTTGGGCGTCTTAGAGTTATCTCTGGTAATGCTGAGAGGAGCTCAGTGTCCTCCCGGAAAAAAACGAAATAACTTTAATGTAGGTTCCAGGACACTGTTACATCAAGGAAAATAAACTAGCCAAAGAGGGCTGATGAATTTCATTCATTCATTCGATTGGGTTGTGCTCAACAGCCCATTCACTTGAACTGAATCTTTGTACCATTTCCCATGTTATCTACTTCCATTGCAGAAGCTTTGTGTCTTCTATGTAGGCCACTAGTTTGACTGGAGGAATTTCCAGTAGTTGTAATGGTTGTATTATTTCCTATCCAAAGTACTTCCTTCTGAGTCCCTGTAAGTTCTTGCAGAAGCAGAGTATGTGAGTAGGTGTTTCATCATAGAGTTCACATTTCCTACACACAGGTTCACTAACTTAGCCCATTTTGTGCAGATGTTTCCTAAGGGTGCAGTGTCCAGTCACTAGGTCGGTAACTGTCTTCAAATGTCTCTTACTCAGTTTCCACCTTCCTGGTTGAGAGTTCCTTGTATACCTTGTTCAGTAAACTCTTTGTATGGAGGTGCCCTTGTGTCGTGTTTCCTATCTAGCCAGTTTCCCCTCTTATACAATCTTTTGTGAATCCACAAAACGGTTCCGGACCTATGAAGTCTCCTTTAGAACCTTCTTTAGCTAACTGGTCAGCCATTTCATTACCTGCAATCCCACATGAGCCGGTACCCATATTAGAGACACTTTGTTGTCTCTTGCCAGCCTGTTGAGGGATTCTTTACAGTTTTTTACCAGTCTAGACCTAGTTGTTGGATTACTGATTAGCTTTAATTAATATTTTTATTTTTTGTCCAGTATATCCTCTTGTGATGTTTTCATCAATACAAGCTATAGCGGCAATCGTCTCTGCTTACACAATCGTATATCGGCAAAGACTTTCTAGGTTCTTTTATACCAGCCCAAGTGCCATGGTTTGTTTTGGAATCATCTGTGAACCAGATGATTTCTCCATAATTACCTGGGTGCATCACCTGTTCCCTAGATGGGATGATGATGTTTACTCGCTCAGTGAATATACTCTCCGGTGTCATGCTATCAAAACTCATGTGAAATATGGGTTCATCTAGTATTGTCCCAACTTCATACATTGTGTAGTTGCCGTTATGGAAGCCTACGGTATATTCATAATGATAAGTTCCAACTTGAACAAATTGTTATTTTCGTTTTAGAAAAAACTGAAACGTTGTTTCAATAAAAAAACATTAACGACGTGATTCTGTGAATTTTTCTTATACAATTCCATTGTTTTAGTCGGGTTATTACTTGTTTTAAAATCTAGGAAGCCTGAACTGAAAAGGTAGTTGTATAAATGAAACAAACATCTTGATAATGGGTCCATATAAAATAAAGAGGAATAAAAACAGCAATGACTGTTATTTAGTTTCGTTTTATGAGTAGAATTTTTCACATACGTAATAAAACTTTGGTCTTTTATCTACAATGTACAATTTTTCTACATTACAAATATTTAAGTTAAATAACAACATCTACGTAAAACTGAAATAATCCGAAAAAACTGCATAATATTGTATACGCATTTTTAATTCGGAAAAGTTTGTAAATACTTTCGAATATTAGTCAACAATTGCGACATTGTTTAGTGACATTAACCATCTCTTTGTGACAGTTGACGATCAAGTGTAACGGAAGGAAATTAAATATTGTCGAAAAGTTTGCACCACAAAGAAAAACAATGTAAAAAAATACGTCCGAAACTCCGCCAATTGCGACAGTTTTTTTTTAGAACGTTGATACAAACATCCAGCTTATAAAATGCTTTTTTTATGAATAAAATATAATCATTGTATATTTTTAGAACTGTCTAAGGCTAAAGCTTTAATATAATGTAAAAATATATCCATACATTATTTCATTTTTCTTGATCTGATAGCCAAAAGAACATTTTGACCTGACCGCATTTTGATCCGAAAACATTGACTTGTGTTCCAGTCAGGCAAAACTATTTCAGTTTCTCTCATTTCCACAACTAACTCAACAACATTAAAGCACTGGAGGTCTGATAATATTTACTACAGTATCACATGAAATAAACAAAAATTTAAATCTAATTAAGGCAGTGACTCTAGTCCCGGTACAGGAAGCCTTAATTTCTTAAATTCAGTACCGGCGCAGGGACCTAATAATCTTTTACCGCGTGCAACTTTTGCCAAATTTTCAATACTAATGTTCTTCAAGAAGGGGAAAGAAAAATATCATTCCATTCACCCTTCCCCTTCAAGAAAGGATACATATATTATATGAACGCCTTTAGTTAAGCGGTGCTTTTAATGACATTCCATATCCTTTAACGGATTAAGTAAAGCCAGGGCGCCAGCATCCGTTAAAAGTCCCGGTTGCCTTGCGCCGGGACTAGAGTAGTAGTGACTACTACTATTTTTTTTTTAACAAAACATTGTGTTCATTTGTTTAAACATGCAGCAACTTTAGGCCCATTCTATACGGACTGTTTAAACGCGGTGCTTGTTTGTCTATACAGGCGCTTTTGGAGCAGTTCTGCAGTGCTTAAATGGCCCACAGACGTTGCAATTTGTAGTACAATAAGTTGTACAACATTGGTTGATCCAACCGTTTGACCGATAATTGCAACGTGTGTGGCGTTGTCGTTCAACCAATCGTACGACGCGGTCGAGTCGTACGGCAGTTCAGCATGTTTAAAATTCTACGATCTGTCTGTACGATTTAAAGTGCAACCCATTGTACGATCGATAGTACAACAAATTGCAGCGTCTGTGGGCCGTTTTACAAAACATTATGTGGAATTGACCCGTAGGCAATCGACTTACTAGTACTAGTACTTACCTTCCAACAAACTAGCTGTAACCGCACACACCGTACTTACTACATCCATATTGACAACAAACTTACACATTGGCTGTCAATGAGCGGTCTGGCAGCGCCCAAACTGCTCGTATACAGTTGAACGCGTTTTACAAACAGTTTTACGGCTAGTAAACCGCTAGTTTTTTAACGGTTCGTATAGTTGGCAAAAAAAGCGGCGTATAAACTGCCGTATAGAATGGGCCTTAGAATACAGATGCGGTAGCAGTCCATTTTTTTTAGGAAGGTATGCAGTGGGTCATAAAATTGCCCGTATCTCTTGAACCGTTAATTTGATCGAGAGGTCACAAGGATTATTTTTCAACCATTGAACTTAGACCGTACTTGAGTACAGAAGTGTAGTGTAGGCTTGTCTATGACACCAAAAAGTGTGTAATGATGATGTTTATAAACGGTTAAAATATTACCAATTTCCAATAAGCCATTAATTTAAATTATAAATAAAAAAACATTTTTAATTCCCAACTTTAGAACCCTATAGTTCGTTAACACATAAAAAATTATATGTAGTACCATAATTATGTCAAGTCTCTCTATAATCTAAGTTTTTGGTACGAATTCTTGGAACACCATGTATATGTTGATACCACACACGTTAAAATAGACGCTGCCTGCGGCATGACGTACGAAAACCGGCACTGAACGTACGGCTCAGATACGTCACGGTCACTGTACATACACGGTAATGTGGAAATTAGACTTGATGGTTTAGATTTTCATTCCCAAGTAAACTCCGTTTTACATAAGAAGAAGCCACGTGAAGTTTGCCGACTGTCTTGCGCAGAAATCAAAATCGGTCTTGTTTATCCATGTCTACTCGTAAGGGGCTGTTCATAAATCACATAGCCAATGTTGGGGGGGAGTGGGTTCGATCTAAGACTACGCTGAGTCACATTGCGAGGGAGGGTTTCAAAAACCAGGCAGTTAATTTATTATAGAGTGGTATGAGGAAGAAGATCTAATTTGAATTTCGTAAATATTCCAATAGAGAGCGATGAGAATGCAGAGTCAAACTTGCCTGTAATTGATAACTTAGATGATTGGCTTGTTTCACCATTTGTACTGAACGATTATTTTTTTAAATGTAATATAATAAATTTGATTTTTAAAGTGCTACGTAGTTTCTTAGGGGGGGGGGGGGGACAGAAAGGTGCAGTAAGCTACATGAGGGGAGGGGTGGGTAAACATTTGCAAAAATGGAGTTACGTGATTTATGGGCAGCCCCTAACGACCGTTTCATGTCATTGGCGTTACAAACGAACATTGCCAATACCAGTGTTTATTGTGTGTTAAAATATCTCGAAAAGCTTCAAAGAATTCCCAAATATGTTTTATTTAAACTATACAAATGTGATAAATACATTTTCAATATTCTAATTTTGTGTTAACCTACAAAATGTGAAAACGTTACGCTACTGATTTGTAGTCGAATGTCAATTTTACAATATGGCGCTGGTATTGACAAGTTTGCGCATACGACTGCAACTTCAAGTGGGTTCTACTTACGTAAAACGGAGTCTACGGAACCCTAAAGAACAATAAAAATCTAACATTATAAAAAAATAATTCAATCATTGTTTTAAATCGTTCATATTAAATCTTCACGAAACAAAAACCCAGAAAATAGTTTTGTTCTCCAACAACCCTCGATGAGTATTCCAGTAAAAAACTTTTATGAAAATAAAAATATTTCTCCGGACTGAAATTAGCTGTTGTCGTCTTCTTCTCTCCCACATTTGTACCCGACTAAATTAGGAAGTGAACGTCGCTAATTACGGTCATTATTACGGTAGATTTAGTTAATTGCGTTTTATTAGCATTCCAAATGAGAATTTTTGTTTTTATTTTGGTTTAATGTCCTCGGTTAAATGCAAATCTTTACAGATTAAAACAACGTTGTCATGTGTTTAATTTTCATCCGGGATGCCGAATTTGGTCAATTTAAAAAAATCCTTTAAAGGAGACTTTGTTGATAACATTAATTTGTGTATTTCCTAATGATATATCGAAAGAAATAAACTGAAATGCCCCTCGTACATCTGTTAGGATCAAACACCGATATCGGCCAATGGTCGAAAAATACGGCCAAAACGCGTTCTGGCCACTAGCATATTGCCAATGTCAGAAATATCTTTTTCCGGTCGTTTAGTGTAGACCAGAACGCGTTCTGGAGCCTTTGCAATTGCCAGAATGTGTATTGACTTTCCCAAGTTAGTCTGAAAGAATTTTGTTATTCGTCGACGTATAATTCTGGTGACTTAATGGAATACTTAAAACATCTACTTGTTTTTACACGAACTATTGTTATGACACTTGCTGTTACATAGTACCCTTACCCTTACTTACAGAGGTAAAGGTAGCAAAAGCTTGTAAAAATAAGGGTAAGGGTTAGGTTAGGTTAATTGTGTGTTAGACGCGTTCTGGCAATCGCAAAAGGTCCCGAATGCGTTCTGGTCTACATTAAGCGGCCGGAAAGCGTAATTTCGGATTTTGGCAATATGCTGAGGGCCAGAACCCGTTTTGGGCGTATTTTTCGACCATTGGCTGAAATCGATGTTTGATCCTAACATATCAATTACAAATTGGCCAATACTTGTAAGTAGAATATCAGTTTTGATAAATATGGTATAGGAGAATTAATTAGTGAGTTAATCATAATATAATCTGGAATAAGGTCAGCATGTGCCAACAAGAACAAATTACATATTAGGTTTGTTCCTAACTGTTATCGACACATTGAGTCTGCGCAGTATAAAACAAGCGTTCCAGCAGAGCAGAGTTCAGAGCCAATTATAATTGTTTGGTGTTCCCGCAAAACTAGTAACTTGTTCAAAACGCGATCGTTACTCGTTCTCTGGGTTCCAAAATAAAAGGAGAACTTTTAATTGCAAGCGTTTTCATATAAATGGCTCTTCTTTAGTTCTTTTGCTTTTTGGTTGTGTTATTTGTTTGATATTGATATTTGTGTGTATATTATTGTTATTGTAAACAAAATTTTTATTGAGAGTGAATCAGAAGTTGAATTTTCGGATATGTCCGAAAATGATAGTGAGTTTTCATAGTTTGAAGAGAAATTATTACAAGATCGACAGCGCCTAAAAAATGAGAACTATAGTGAAGAAACGATACAGAAATATAATGACACTGAATTTGTTGAACATTTTAGAATTCATAAAGAGTGTGTAAGTAGCATTTCAAGACAGTTTGAAAACTGCGATTTATTTCATCCCCAAACAGTTGGAAATGACAAAATAAGCGCCCAAGATCATATTATTATATTCTTGTGGTTTGCTGGCAACCAAACCTCTTCATTTCGAAATGTGGCTTAACATTTCAATTAGTAGTTTGTTCTCAGTGATCCGTCGGGTTACATACTTTGGATATTTATAACATAACCTTATATCTTCTTTTCTTTCTTATCAAAATATTCAGAAAAAAATACTTTTCAGAACTGTTCCAGCGCACATTTGTTTGGAACCTACTTGGTACATTTTTCGGTTCACGCAAGCGCATCAGATAATGTTAATAACATGTTTGGAACTCGCTTTGGGAACAAACCTATTATTATACACTGTGTCCGTAAAGTATGGAACAAATTCATTTTTAGCTAAACAGGCCATTTTAAGACATAATCCTGAAACACGTCGATTTTTAATTTTAATTTACCGTATTTTAAAATAATATTCTAATATACAGGGTGAATTACTTTCGAGTAATGACGTCACCGTAATTTTTTTTAAATGGAACACCCCCATTTTGTCTCAATTTTCGGATTACTCTAGCTGAGCTGATTCCAAAAATGTATCACATGTTGATTCCAATTGGTACAGGATGGACAAAAATACAATAGTTTTGTGTGTGCTCATAAAGTAACACGTAACATTATTTATTAGTTAAATTAACAATATTATCAAAAATACTTATTGTCTAGCGGACAGAATATGATGAAATGTTCGAACTGCAGCCCTTGCTGTATTTGACAGTAACCCAAACGGTGTACAAATTCTTGTTGAACCTTGTTTATTGTGTCTTGAGAAATATTGTTTCTTGCAGTCCGAATTCTCTCTTTTAATTCTTGAATATTTGCTGGTTTCGTTTGATACACAACATTCTTCAGATATCCCCACATAAAATAAACCAAAGGATAGAAATCTGGTGACCTCGCTGGCTATTCAATAGGTCCACGTCTACCAATCCACCTGTTCATCTAGGTACCTTCTAACATCTACAGCATAATGTGGTGGTGCACCATCCTGTTGAAACCATAAACTTTCATCAAAACCTCCAGGATTACTTAATGAGCACACACAAAACTATTGTATTTTTGTCCACCCTGTACCAATTGGAATCAACATGCGATACATTTTTGGAATCAGCTCAGCTAGAGTAATCCGAATATTGAGACAAAATGGGGGTGTTCCATTAAAAAAAAATGTCGGTGACGTAATTACTCGAAAGTAATTCACCCTGTATACTAGATTATTATTTTAAAATACGGTAAATTAAAATCAAAAACCGACGTGTTTCAGGATTATTTCTTAAAATGGTCTGTTTAGCTCCATACTTTACGGACACAGTGTATAGTGAGTTTTACGCATGGAACGCCTAAAGTTTATAGATTTTGGTGTTAAGGATCTTGTGATATGGCCAGGATTATGGTAGTATTTACATTGTTCTCAGATCTTTCCTCTTTCCGGGATGCTTTATTTCATATCCTTCCCGCTTTATTTTAAACTAAGAGTCCGATTTAATATAAATTGCACACCCCATATACAAATTCGTTTGATTGGTGCCGAATTCCACTCCCTGAAGTTTATATTTATTTTATCCCTTTCTTCCCCGGTTACATGTTTATAGGTTATGTGTATCGACTAATCAGACGTGTTAAAAACACTAATGGTGTTTTCGATTAACGTTACGATCAGAGTGCTCTGAAATCCCCAGTGACGTCATCAATCTGTTTGCGAACTGTCAAGAACACAAAATCAATCAAGCGTGTTTCGAATGCGAAATTACATAACTGACATATAACTTGACTTCTAAAGCCGGAATTAACAATCATAAGCCATCCTAGTTGAATTAATGTGATGTTATCATTGAACGAAGACGATGATAATAAAATAATGAATTAGGTAAACTGACATTTATATTACGCCATCTTAACATACTTTTTACAGCTTTATACGTAAAATGTATCAATACGAAGATAACTTTTAAACATTTTTGGCACTAGCTTGTTGGGACATTCAGAATAGAGCTTAATTCCATTTTTCGACTGACTGAACTTTAAAAATTCAGTTTCGGTACAGCTTTAAACGAAGCGGTCTGAAACTTTGGCGTTTTAACTAAATATGAAAGTTAATTTTGACATTTTATGTTTGTTGACACGCGCCAACTACGTTGTTATATGCAACACTTATAAAACACCCTTCGTGTATGAATGAATTGAAATGGAAAAAAATTATCGAAATCAAATCAGTACCTACTTCAAGAGATAGAGTTCATATAATAGCCTTTTTGGTGTGCGTCATTGATTGTTAACTACACATTACGTTGAAAGAAATGGAAAAAAGGCAGGTCTGTGATTAATCCTAATAAAAATATCACAATAATGAACTGTTTAAACGTATTACAAACGTTAACCCTAATCTTTGACAGAAAAATTTGATTGGTTGATGTTTAGTTTACGCGCAAGCGTTACCTATCAATCGGGCGAATTTATATCGTTCAAAATACGATGCAGACGTTCCCTTAGTAGCGGCAATGTGTCTTACGTCTTTTTCTAATGTCCCACTGACAGTTCTCGTCAGGTCTGTACTTTGTTGTTTACGATCAATTATTATTTATGAAAAGTAAATATTAATCCTATTGTTAACATTTTATTTATTTAAATAATATAAATTTATGCCTAGATACACGGAGAAAGAGCAGCATCTTATTTTGAAAGTTATCAAATATTTTCAGTTAGAAAAAGAAGCTGGTAAAACATTGATACCTTTAACTTCAGTGAACCAAGTAAGTATTTTTTATATAACAATAAGTTAAATTAATATAAATCAAGTTAATACTATTTCATTAGGATTGTTTAAATATTTTATTTTTATATATTGTGTTTCAGCACGTTTCGGATGCATTAGGAATATCTTTGCCGACTGTAGCAAATTTGACAAAAAATGGCATTCACAGTGATTCAGAATATACCACTAAAATGAGTAAGTCTGTCAAAATGTCGAAGAGAGAAACACGAGAAAAATTATTATTAGTCCGATGCGTAAACCATTTTAACACACTTTTATTGAACTTCACCTCTCTGTTTGTCTAGATCAAATCTTGCAATCCACTTTTTACCTTCTTTTACCTAACCGATTTCATTCAAATTTTGCACACGATCACATTTTCGGTGACAATACATGTTTTTGAAAGTTTTGGATCAAAAAATTTAATGGAATTAAGAGCCTACCACTCAACAGTATAACACAGAGAATATAATTCTTTTGCAGGACTATATTTACTAATGTAAAATTATTTTAATATGTAAATTGAATATACAATTTGTTTTATTTTGCAGTGTTTTTATACCCCAAGTATTATTAATTTAATAGCCTTTTCGAATTTGGCTGAATACGATCCTGATCATTTAATTTATCAAATTTAAGGTTAGCTATATGTCAAAATAGCAAATAAAATAAACGACATACCCAAAACCCGGATATTCGTCACAAACGATGACGCACACCAAGAACTCTAACTACTTTTGAAAATGTGACCAAATTTTTTTGACGGCCAATGTATTGCAATTAAAAATTTTTTCTTTGTGAAGGTTTCAACATGTAGCGACCAAGTAGTAAAAGGAAATAATCTCATATTTCTACATTGGTGAAATTCCACATATAAAAAGAGTTTTCGAAAGATCGCTTTTGCGTTTGCAGTGAAAGAGATAAATTATAAATTGTTATCTGGTTATAAACTAAGCGAATAGGATGACTTTTACTTAAGTTTTATTACTTTTTAATGTAAATAACTGGTTTGCTCATATCGGTAAAATGTCGAAGCTTCTATGAGTGTATTTAATACAGTCCCAAGATGCCACATATATTTTAGTATCATTAAACGATGAGCATTATCAATGCTTTTTGTGATTTTCAACGCAGATGTCTCCAAGTAAATTCTTAAAATTTATATCTAACGGTTGTCCCAAGTTTTATTGTTCGAAAAACACAAAATTTCGATAAAAATATGTTTCAAAAATTTTCTATTCTTCGTCAAGTCTAGGGGAGCCTCCCTATTTTTGACTAGCGCCCCTGGGCAAAAAATATAATTTCTCTCCCTTCTTGTTATTCCACATAACGAATTAAATTGAAATGTAAATAATATCAAATTGGATTGTATTTACTATGGTTGTTTTATGCGTTGGGGAGCCACAGAGTGATCGGCGCCCAAAGGCACTATACTAAGTAGTCTCGCGGTTAGGCTGTAATTACACATTTTCCGGAACGTTCACCGATTTTGGACGAACTTTGACCAAGGGAGCTGCGGCTACTATTGAATTTTACATACAACTGATTTACGGAGGTTTTTGGTGATATTTTATGTCAGATTAAGCATATTATCAAACGAAATCATTAGTTTGTCAAAAGATGATAATTGCTTAGTCTCACTTTTCTTTTTATTTCTCTTTTAATTGCAGCTCAAATAAAAACCTTTTTCCATTCCATTCTTGATTAAATTATCTTTTCTTTGTTGCGCAATTTAAAAAAATTAAACGTTAAAAAGGAAAAAATAATCGTCAAACATATTTCAGAATATTACACCAAAGGAGCTGGCGTATTTTAAATTCTGTTCTTAATGATCTACGAGTTTAAATTCCTGAAATACTTACGAAAAATTGTGTAACGAGTCACTTACCTGAAACAAAAAAAAAGAATAAGTCAATGTTAAAATGTCCTTAAAATTAGTATTATTATTCAAGAATGGTTACTGTTTCGTCATTAATAATTATTAATGTGAGTTACCTATATCGATGTTCTTTACATTTTCATAAATAAATGTGGCGATCGAGGTTCGATTCCCAATGAAATAATTTTTTTTATGCATAGTCGTGGAGAAAGTATAGTCTTTTACTTGTGTAGAATGGCTATTATTCACCTGGATGATTCTGCATGAATAATAGCCATCATTCTGGACTAGTTGAAGAATATACTATTATTTCAACTAGGTTTGTTGTTCTTATAAGTGAATTGAGGGCGCCTAGGGCAATTATATAAATAAAACAAGTCTTACAAGTTGAAACTTGAATAGAGGCCAAGTGAATTTCTAATGAATTCAATGCTAAGCGCTTTTAATAAACATACATTAGAGATGACATTCTTGACGTTTTGGAAAGAAGCCTCTGAAGATGCTTTAACTTTGCCTTTATTCTATTTTCTATTTTGTAATTTTGAAAGATGCGCGTATGAAAAAGAGACGGACACTGTCTCGGTCGTAGATAAAACAAGTTGCTTGGGTAAAATAGTGTTTTATTATATTACTGAAGATTGTAGATGCACAAATCTAGTATACCTATCTGTTGAATATTGTCTAGAAAATAAATGTAATATTTTTACTAGCCAGCTTGTAAAGAGTATAGATGAATTTTATGGTTTGTTCCAAGAAATTAGATTTATATTATTGCGGTTGTTTAATAGGTTCGTAAAAATATACTAAAAACTTCTTTCATTGTCAAGTTTTGTTTCATTTCCTTTGAATTATGTGAATAGAAGCAATAATATACAGTAAAAATCACGAAAGTTTACCGTTACGTCATACTTCCCTGAATGTATCAAAGACACTCCTTTATGTGCCTGAATTAAGCTACGCCATTACGTCCTTATCGGTTTGTTACTCTGTCTTGTGACAACGATTGTACTTAAAAAGCGAAACGTCACTTTATGCGGAAATCATTCTGTCACCATTGAAGGTCGTCGCCATTGTCATTACTTTAAACAGGTGAAGTTCTTTTACATTTATTGTGATATTTTTCGACAAAATGCCTGGTAAACGTTTGGACGAAAGTAAACGTGAGTGTATTAAAAAATTACATGAATATTTCCAAAAGTACAGTACAGGCACGTCATCCCATTTAAGCTTATTAAAAGTACCCACTATTTAATAATAATAATAATAATAATAACGTTTATTTGCAAAAGAAAGGAAAAAGTTTACAATGTAGTAACACCAGAATACAAAAAATACAAAATATACAAATAAACATGAAAAGGACACAAAAGTATTTCAAATACTTGTTTGTGTTAAAATAATACAAGTTTTTTTTTTTTTTATATATAAACAAATGGATCAAGAATCGGAGTACAATGATTCATACAATATGCGAGGGTTTGTTAAAAGAAAAAAAAAATTTTTTTAATAGATATCTTAGTTATATGTTTTATATTCAAGTGACGGGAGCTGACTCTTTTGTTTATTTAAACGATATCTTGTAGTACACTATTTGAGAGTTTATTCAAAAATTTGAGTTTCTTTATAGCAAAAATATACAGAGTACGAATAAAACTAAAAAAGAGAACCAAAACCAATGGGTTGTAGGGGAAATGTACAGAGCTCACCCCTCAATCAACTTATTCACTTCATATATATCCAAACCAATTATAAAACGTTTAATCCTTTTCTTAAATTTCTGAATTATTAAAATATCCACCTCAGAGCCAAAGTTTACTGGATGCCTCAGAGATCAGTTGCCAAGCAACCGGGCGATTTCGGTGATGTCGGTCTGTGCTGTTCTCTATCTTGCGTTAACTCTACTTCCTGAGCTCTACGGTTAAGCCATTTAACAGAAGATAATAACTAATGATAATAAAATCCCAGTTCGGGTTTACATAGTTCATATGAAATGAATTTAGAGATCCAGCAAAGTAAACAAAGGTGCTCGATTTGCTAAGCGCTGGCGACGATGCCGGTAGTGAGGAAGCCTCAATTGTCGCCAGTGCGTCGAGGAAGCTACAGCTCTAGAAGAGGCTCGTTACAAAAATTCTAAATTTGTAAAAAATAGAGAAATAATGAATTGATAAAAAGGAAAGAAAAGAGGTGCCTGTGTATATAATTGTCATTGTATATTAAACAATGATTATCCAACGAGCAAAAAATATTATTATATTAAAGTATAACAAAAAAATGCATGATGTTTCCTTATTCACACACTGTATATATTAACATTATCTTGTACATGTCACTAACTATTATGTTGCTGCCATGATAATACTAACAACAGTTTCTTAACTCAACGAGTTTAATCTTACACTAAAATGTATGTGTCATATGATATGAGATGTAATTCTGTTGTAAACTTTTCAATATGGAAGTTTCTGGGATCCATAACATGCATTTGTTGGGTAACTAAAGTCGGTTCGCTACAAAGAAAAACCGCACGTAAATAAAATTACGTGCATATTGAATGACCTAAGCAAGTGGATAAGAATATGGTAGTGATGCAATAATTAATAATCACAAATAAACAGATACCTCTGTTTCCCTACTACTAATATTTCAAAGCGAGTTGTCCAATGTCCAATATGCAACCGACTTACGAATAGATCACGTGGGGTCTTTGTTTACATACGGTTTTTCTTGGGAACGTACAGACAGTACATATTATATAAAATATAATTAATGCATCGTGAAACCGATAAAGTAGGAAATATATTTTTAACACAAAATAAGACAAAAAATACAACTACTATTATTCTAACTATTGGAACATTATGAAACTATAACTATGTTCAAGTTAAAATACAGGGTGTGTAGAAACTCTCCTACAAACAAAAATCGCATGGACTGATATTGGACGATCTTGCAGGCTAATTGACTGGCTCTCCTTGTCCAATCTATCGATTTCCATACTTAGTGTCAAGTTTTTGACGAACTACTGTCTCAAATGTATTCAAATATTGTTTCAAATCCTCCTCCAAATTCAACGATATCAAAGAGCCTGTATTATCCAAATGATCACGAACACTGATGATTTATGTTCAAACATTTTATACCTTCGTTCTCAAGCGTGTTGTTTATAGGTAATATACCTCCGCCTACGGCTCCGCTTCTAAACCACACGCTTTCGAAATCTATTTGGAAATGATTGTATAATTAACAAATTTTAAAAAGAAAAAAATATATCTCAAAGTGATGCGATGGACCTTGTGACAAAACGGAACAGAAAGATTTTGTGGCATTAAAAATTATTGTTTTTTTTTTCAAGAATGGGAAGGGTGGAATACACGATTATTTGCCTTCCCCTTCTTGAAAAACTTAATTAGGCCATGAAACAAAATTGACTCTATGCGTTGGGCGGTTGTCAATAAAAAAATGAAAATTGAATTGCCTAAATTTGGAAATAACAAAGCCAGTTTTCAGGACATTGTTACCCGTAGAAAAAAATCTGATATTACAAAAAAACAAAGGGCGCCAGTAATTTTTGTTTGTTAAAAAAAATTAGGAAAAATTTTTAATTTAAAATCAACCAAGGCTCAGGTATAGTTGTTTCACGATATAAGAAACTGACTTGACTTGACTTAAGCTTGAGATGCAACAAAACCATAATACTTTTCGGATTTACCGTACAGGGCCGCACTACACCTGATGAAAAAGAAAAAGTACTGAGTAAATTAATTTTTACAGTATATTAATTTATTTTTTCAATATTTTCCTTACTAATGTGTAAAGTTGGTTGGGAATTAAATAAACAAACAAAAATTAGCAGTAATACTATATTTTAACAGTATACGAGGATGTATTGATATCTAGTTAGCCTAAACCAGTTCCATGCATAAACCAAATATTGTGTTACCATAGCAACGAACAATAACTTATTAGAAGTGTCAGTGTGAAGTTTGACGTCAAAAAGTAAACCAGAGTTACGCAATAAATTTAAAAAAAGGATGTCCCACCGAAATTGTGAAAATCGAAAAATTGGAGTATCGAGCCATCATCAAGTACCTGTATTTAAGGGTTAAGAGGTAAGCAGATTTACGAAGATATGCTTAATACCCTTGGTGATCAATGTCCTTCGTATGCGACCGTGAAAAATTGGACTGCAAGCTTCAAAAGAGGTAAATTTTCCATTGAAGATGATGACCGAAGGTGTTTTGTTCTTGCAGGACAACGCCCCTGCACGCAAATCTTATGTTGCCATGCAAACAATTCCTGATGTAGGGTTTGAATTACTAGAACACCCCCCATTATTCACCAGATTTGGCTCCGTCCGACTATCATCTCTTTGCTCAACTGAAAAAAAGTTCGAAAGGTCGTAAATTTTCTTCCAACGAGGAGGTAATAAAAGCTGTGGAGGTCTGGTTTGCAGAGCAAGAAGAAACATTTTTTTTGAAAGGTCTAGAGACGTTGCAGGTTCGCTGTAATAAATGTATCCAATTAAGAGGAGAATATGTTGTGTAATAAAATATATTGACATTGAAATTTTGTTTGGTTCTATAGTAGGCTAAGAATTTTTTAATATATCCTCGTATAATACTTACAAAACACACCATATCTTACTTTAAATCAATTTCGCTAGCACTACTATCTTTAGGTGCACCACTGTCTCTTCATATAGTTCTAGGCTTTCCATTTGTTTTAATTGCACATACCCGGTCAGTGATATCCACATAAAATTACGAGTGTCTCTGATACATTCAGGAAAGTATGACGTAACGAAAACATTCGTGACTTTAACTGTATGATGTTTTCTCAATGTTAATAGTTGTTTCAACTTTTGGATGATTTAAATAGTTCGCCATTTATGATGTGACGTAAACATTTTTTAAATTAACTGTTGCAAAGTAGTACCAATATATTTTAATAAAATACCAAAAGCCGGATATCGGTTTAACACCCCATTATTCAAATAAATTTCAAAACTAGAAATTGAGTTAAACAGAGCAATATATTTTATATAAAAATAGTTTTCTAAGGTCTCTTGGAGATTTTAGATTAAATCTTACTTAACGTAATTTTAGTTTCCAACTCGAGTTAATGATCAATTAAAAATATACTAGCAAGGGAGAATGACATAAAATATGAAAGTTATGTCCATATACAGTTGTAAGTAACAGTAATTTTTATTAAATAAGAAAAAACACTAATTATCAGGAAAATGGTAAGAAATAAAATTTTAAATTATGTTCAAGACAATAACGGCTTATTCAACCTTTGCAATCATCCAGACATATAATATTGACAATTCTGAGAATAGAAAAGAATTATGCAGCATCCTGTATATTTTTATATTTTTGATTCATTGATTTCAACAAATTGTAATATTTATAGACCAGGGTAGAAGCCTTTAAAAATAATAAAAAGTGAAAAAAATTAATAGTAAGATGAAACCCATTGGAAAGGAGGAAAAATAATTTACGGGCGATCTGAGGTCGGAAGGGAGAAGGGGGTGAATTTTTAAGGGTAAAAAACGGTTTATCTTGATTTCCAGCAAGACTTCAAGTCAAATGGCAATGGTAGGTGATAAAAAGATCTACAACTTTTGTATTTACACTTTTTTCACATAGGTAACCTCAAAATTTATGTGGAAAATTCAAAAACCAAATTTTTGTTTTTTTATTTTTCGCTTATAAAAAAAAATTTTTCACGAAATTTGGTGAAAACTTACCTTTTTATGTCCCAAATACATTGTAATTTATTTGATTTGAAATATTTATTTTTTCACCTTATTTTGACTTAATATTGAAAAAGCACCATAATTTTCAATCGAAAATTCCCCAGTCAAAATATCGTAAATTTTCAAAAAGTTGGTGTGCTCTCTGTTCGTTAAAATCTGTACTTTCCGATGGTGTAAAAAAAATATATTACTATAGTAAACCTTCTCAGAAAATACAAAAAATATTATAATGAATAACGAAATCAGAATAAAGTATCTAAATGCAATATTACGATTTAAATTTTTTATTTTTATATATATTATGAGATTTTCTACGACATTAATGTAATTAGAATTTAATAAATCAAATTTTTAAATGAAAAAAATTGCAGCAGACACATTTTTTAGATGAAATTGTATAAAAATGGCATTAAAAAAAAATTTCGAATTCGAGTTTTTTTCGATTTTTTGCATTTTCTGAGATTCACTATAGTAATATATTTTTTTTACACCATCGGAAAGTAGAGATTTCAACGAACAGAAAGCACACCAACTTTTTGAAAAAAGCTGATATTATGACGGGTGAATTTTCGATTGAAAATTAGGGTGCTTTTTCAATATTAAGTCAAAATAAGGTGAAAAAATAAATATTTCAAATCAAATAAATTATAATGTATTTGGGACATAAAAAGGTAAGTTTTCACAAAAGTTCGTAAAAATAATATTTTTTTTGTAGAAGATAAAAATAAAAAACCATAAACTTGGTTTTTTGAATTTTTCACATACATTTTGACTTTATGTGAATAAAGTGTAAATACAAAAGTTGTAGATCTTTTTATTACCTACAACTTTGCCATTTGACTTTCTTCCATTGGACATGTAGTTTTGCCGTTTTTTACCCTTAAATACTCACCCCCTCCCCCTTCCCGACCTCGAATTGCCCGTAAATTATTTTTCCTTTCATTTTTATAATATTCTCCTCCTTTTCCAATGGGTTTCATCCTACTATTATTTTTTTTGGTTTAAAAAATTATCGACCCTGGCCTATTGTGGTCTTTTATGTGTCATACATTACTTGCATTCACCAAACTCGTCTTTCTATTTTTTGCAAATTATTATTGCAAGTTTTTCAATACAACTTTTAAGTTGTGTTGTCCACCATGTTTTATGAGTCCTGTAATTGGAAATTTTCATTAGGAAACGGAGAATAGCAAACCGTAACTTCCAAAATTTTGTGACTATCTGTATACTGTCGTTCTATATACGATAGCCGCCAGCAGTAAAAATGAACATAATTTACGACTACACGTGGATCATGCAGAAAAACGGTTTACTTAACAAATAGTATGTGAGTGTTTGCGTGATCTTTTCCTGGTATCTGAATTAGTAATTTATGGAAGAAAGTAATGTTCATTAAATAATCAAACACAAAATACGTATTTGTCTTCCGCCTTTCAATTACACATCACTAATTTACTTAAGCGAAGTTGGAATAACCGATTTTTTTTTCTTTAATGGATTGTCTTGAGAAACGGAAGAAAAATAGTGCGAACTAGAATACCTACGTGTACATACAGTATTTCCCACGATGAGATTCAGTTTGTAAAGAAGTAATTCGACAAGATTTTTGGAATTTAATATACAGGAGTTTAGTAAAAATTTGTTCAATTCAATTTACAGTGTGTAAAAGCGGAATAAATTCATTATTTCGGTAAATGTGCATATTAATAAAAATAAATAAAATTTTTAATTTTGTGGTTCAAAATGGCAGTTTTGATGAATTTTATCATTTAAATGAGCATTTTTCATCGATTTTGTTGTTAAAAATAGCAGTTTTTATGAATTTTACCATTCAAATGAGCATCTTTTATCGATTTTGTTATTTAAAATAGCAATTTTTATGAATTTTACCATTTAAATGAGCATTTTTCATAGATTTTGTTGTTTAAAATAGCAGTTTTTATGAATTTTACATTTTAAAATTGCATAATTCATCAATTTTGTTGTTTAAAATAGCAGTTTTGATGAATTTTATCATTTAAATTAGCATTTTTTCGATAGGTTTAAGCATAATAGACTTAAGCATTTTTTCGGTGAGTTTAATTATTTTTGGGTAGGCTTAATAAGCATTCTAGGTAAAACTTTTGTAGGCTTGAGCATTGTATGTTGAAGAAGCATTGTATGTTTAAGGATTGTAGGCTTGGGCATGGTAGGCTTGAGCGTTGTAGGCTTAACTGTTTTAGGCTCAAGCATTGTTGGTTTAATCATTGTTAGCTTAGGCACTGTGGGTTTATGCATTGTGGGTTTAAGCATTGTAGGCTTGAGCATTGTAGGTAATGCGCGTAATACGATCCTGAAGCAAAAACGTTTTTGACTAAAACAGTTTTGCTATTTCTGTGTGCAACCAGAATTACTTTTATTTTCCTCTATTTCTAAAGTAATTTAGATGTAAATTATTGATAACTTGTAAAAATATGTTCTAAAAGTATCTACAAAAACATGCAAGAATATCATCAACACAATCTGTTCCGGCATTGGTAGAAATTCAGATTGCAGTTCATCGACACTACTATAAACTATTGATATATCTACTCCTTAAATTTTATATTTGCAAAAAGTTTATCGTTTGAGCATATTAAGTACATTAACTTGCGCAAGTATAAATATGTATAGCCGCCTTCAAGACATAATAATTAGTTCGAAACACTTATATTACTAGTAACAACAGCAATAAAGGCGAAACAAACACTTTTTGTGAAAGGTCATTATTTTCAAATCACATTAGGTATACAACATTTCTTCTTCAAGGAAATAACAGATAAACAAGTGAAACGTAGTCGCCATAACGTGGGGTTTAATTAGTATGTTTAACCTTTAGGTTTTAGCCAAACATTTTTTTCTACGCCCATGTCCGTAAACGTCAAAAATCGCACTATAAACATTCCTTCTAAGTGTCATTTAACAATACTATACACTTAACGAAAATCCAGCATACACGTGCGTTTAGATAAGAAAACTTGAGTTTCACACATTCGAGAGAACACTCTCATGTGCCATTAAAAAAATACTCATTTTACGCACTTAATACAAAAATGACTATATTACCTAGGCAACACTTTTCGTCCCAGGCCAAAAAATATATTTCAGAAGCTATTAACTTAATATTTAAATTTTGTATAAGCTCATTCAAATATTTCCTTACATTTTTGCGGTAACATAACTTCATTGGCAGCTTCTTGAACATCTGGTGGCGTACATACAAGATCTTCTCTATCGTTTTCTAATTCCATTTTGGAGTTTTTCCGAATTTAAAACTCTCGTCTTATTGATAAAACGTCACGTTAATTTAATTATTTATTATATTCATAGATACACAAATGAGATTTTTGTTTAATAAACCCTACAAAATACAAATAAAACACAACACAGAGCCAGATGCTGCAGATGCAATACGCATTTATACAGATGGTTCAAAAATGAATGAAGGCTCAGGATGTGGAGTTTACTCGAGAGCACTAAGCCTAAGGATCAAGTGGGGAATGGGAAACAATACCAGCGTAGTTCAAACAGAACTGGCTGGTATCTCAATTGCCACAAAAGAACTAATCAGAAAAGGAATTTCTGACAAAAACATAATAATCTGCACTGATAGTAGACAAGCCCTATTAGCCTTGAACAGACAACGTGTTATATCAAGACTAGTACTAGAGTGCCACCAAGATTTAGCTAACGCCTCGGCAGATAACAATATTATCCTGAGGTGGGTTAAAGGGCACGACAGGAGTAAAGGAAATCGCATTGCTGATTCTCTAGCCAGGGAAGCCGCTGGACTGAAAATTCTTGGACCCAGTGACACCTACGGCCTGACGAATTCGACAATTGCGGAACTAGCCAAACGTTACACCCATGCTCAATCCCTTGAGAGATGGGAGGCAATCAAAGGATGCAGTTTTGCCAGGATCACCCTGGGCGACCCTGGGAAGATGGCGCCGAAAAAATACTTGGCGATGACCAGAAGAAACCTACGTATAACAGTGGGATTCCTGACTGGCCACTGTCAACTAAGGAAACACCTCCATACTATGGGGCTAGTGGACACATCTCTATGCAGGATGTGTGAACAGGAAGATGAGACTGTCAGGCATGTCCTATGCGAGTGTCCGGAGTTATCGTCGATAAGAGAGTGTGTATTCGGTGAGTCTTGGCCTACACCTGCCGATATAAAGGAGATGTCTCCTGGTGACCTGTTCACCTTCCTGAGAAGGACAGGATGGACGATGACCTAGGAGGACAACTCCTCGGGAGGATGTACAATGGGTCATATGTGGCCTAAGTGCTGTGAGCCTACACTCACCCTCCCTACTCTACAGATACAGATACACAAATGAGATGGCAGGTTCCATTTAGTTTTCCGTGCAAAATAAAATTAATTGTATAGATTTACCTTATTTTTACATTTTAGCCATTTGGATAAAAAATATCGTAAGTAATATGGACGAAAAATGTTTTTTCAGAGTCAGTGGGTTACTATTTTTCAGGATATTCAATTTGTTTCGTTTCCGGTGCCGTATTCTATATATTTCATAATAACGACTTTTTAGGCAAAATTTGAGTACATTTTTATAGGGATCTTGTGTCCCAAGAGGAGAAACATTTTAATTTGTAGTTTTAGTGAAAAATATCATTCTTGACATCTTATTATTACATTTTCGAACTTAATGCAAACATTTACCATAAAATAGACTATCAAATGAAGCAGGTTCTGAAAAATTTGAATTTCATTTCATTTCATACGGTTTCAGAACAAGCAAAACTTTATATGAAGAGTGACATTATTCATTAAACTACAAATAAAAATGTTTCTCCTCTTGGGCACGCCATCCGTGGACGCACTGTACAGTCAAACCTTCGTCCATCAGCAGTTTTTGAGGTTATCGCGTTCAGACAGACAGACGAACGCGGCGAGACTTTAAATTATATATCTAATGACACCTCATATATTAGAATCAGTCAGGCCGTTTAGGCTTCACAGAAATGAACATACATATACTCGGAAACAAGCAAAACCTTTTATCTAACTATAAAACTAAAAATAAAATGTTGACGAACTCGATTAATATTTTTGTCTTGGGCAGTGTAAAAACATCTTTTCGTCTGCTATTTATTCATATTGGTACCAGAACTAAGGAAACAACGGTAGGTAAAGTAAACTACAATAAAACATAAAAAGCAATAACCTAGGTCGTAAATACATTAGAGTGCCCTTTTTGCCACGCTCTTTAGCAGATTTGGAGAAATGTCAGTTCGGATAAGGTACAAATAAAACTACAGCTGTACGTAAACCGAAAATTTTGGCAACTTTATTACAGTAGGGTCGTAAAATATTTTTATTTTGTTTTCTAACAGATTTATCATCTTTTGTCACGGTAGAACGCCCTTTTAGAATATTCGGAATATACTTATATACCCTCCGGGGGATACGAAAGCATTATACTACAAATTGTCCAGAGACGAATATCTTGGAAGGACATTCGGGGTGGAACCAAATGGAATGAATGTTAATCCTTACTGAAAGGTTTTTATTATGTGACAAATTAGTACATCTTGTGGTATCTATAAAATATATTATCTATATTTTCAAATGTAGTTAATTATTTGAATTTAATAAAAGGAAAATATACTGTCATTTATTAAGAAAGGATTGGTTATCACATATAAAATTAAATACAGATACATATATTCTCCGATCTAAATAGTCCACCAACAAAAAATTTCTATAAATAAATATTAAGTATTTAGCTGGACAACTGGATTCAGAACTACTGTAAGAAACCCCGCCTCTTCTCCTTCCAATATTTGTTAGTTATGTGCGTATGTGCGATTTAGTATTCAAGTGTCTTTTGATTTCTTTTGGCCATGACGGCTTCCAAAATAAAAATGAATTCGTAAATAAAACAAAATAAGATTCTTTAAATTAAAACAAATTCAAAATAAATTCCGAAAAACAACTTGAAATGCTAAAACCAAAAAAATGTATGAATTAAAGGTTCAAATAGTCCTCCTTGTTGAGCCAAACAAAAACCGAATCTATTGAACAAAGATAATCTTGTATCTCTGAACTGATTCGGTGTAATGTTTACACAATGCTGGACAATTTTCGCCCTTAATTCTATCAAATTTTGAGCCCGTTCAAAATTGTACCGATAAATTTCATTTTTTAAAAAACAAATCCGCTGATCTTGTGAATGACCTACGAATTTATTTTATTTTGAATAGTTATGGGCTTGAACAGTACTTGAATATCGACTGCTGTTTACTGACTGTCTGACCAGTGTTGCCAGATGGATGGATTAAAAAATCCCCAATTGTGGCTTAATTTTTCCCTAGAATTCCCTAAAACTTTAAAGATGAAAAATCCCTAGAATTCCCTAGAAATAATAAAAAAATACTTATTAAAGTTTACATTAAAACATGAGTTTTGGAAGAAACAAAGTTTATTTTGTAATTAATTAAATATTAAAATGAATGAAATAAATAACAAAAAAATAATACATTCAGTATGTATAAAATAAATCTAGCCAGAATAATAGTTAATAAACAAATTGAAGTATTTTCTCAATTACAAGAAAATAAATCTAACAATTATGAAACATTATTACAGTATTTTCTAAATTAAGACAGTAAGTGAAATTTATAAAATAATGGTATAAATGTTTAATAATTATTGTTCATATAAATTTTCCGAACGCATTAATTTGCGATGTTCTTCTGTAACCTTAAATGTCTTAGAGATGAAAATAGGGTCAACATTTTTTCAAATCGAAGTGGAGGGATTTGGCCACTTTAAAAACATTAAAATCAATTATAATTCTTTTGGAATATTTGGTGTTCAAAATCCCTAAATATAGCCTTGAATTCCCTAAATATAGCCTTAAATTCCCTATTTTTATTAATTTGATGAAAATTTCCGTAGAACTAGGGAAAATTCCCCAAATCTGGCAACTCTGTGTCTGACGCTAATTAAGGACCGCCCACAGTTGAGACTACGGAGTGTAGTAGGTGTCCAAATGAACGATTGTAATAATCGCGTTTTTAATCTGTTGAAGCTTGATATTGGTCGACTAGTTTAAAAGCAGTTCTGATACAATGCTTAAAATCCCTATGTTCCGTTTCTAATTTTTACACATTTTTAAGAAGGTTGCGGATGACAGATCGATAGAATCTAACCTAACCTGAGGTAGTGGAAAAATAAATAAAAGGAGCCATAGTAACTTGATATAAAAGTAAAAAATCGATTTCAATTAATCGAAAGAAAATAATTTACAGCGGAACATGAAATACACGCCCGCCGGAGCGCTAAATTTAATTTATAATGAAAAAAACTCAAACAACAGTTAGTAGCGAAATATTAAATGTGTGGTTAAATAAACCTAGCGGAATGATAAAGTAATCGATTTAAAAAAAACTTGACGTGTCGAAGGCACATAAACGAAAGCGTTGTTTGAAAACACCAAAAGAATAATCACCGTGCCGAGCAAATTGCCAACAAACAAACTCTTTGATAAAATTCTTTTTGTGCATTAACAACGTTTTCCGTCATTAGTTTATTATCAAAAGTGCTTGGATACAAATAGTTTGAACGCCTTTTGTGCTTGCTACTATTCATAACGTTTTGTCGTACACTACATGCAAGGTGAAAAGGTCAAAATCGTTTTATTTATTCTTTTTTGATAAATAGATTCTATTGAAAACGTTGTGTGTAGTCGTATTGTGTGAAATTGTGTCGCCAACATTTTTAGGGGCTCGCATCGTGCATCCAGCGCCCCATACAATCAAAATGGTGTTTTTCGCAGAATTTCAATTTAGTTTAGTCAACAATATTAGGATGTGGAAAGAAGATAAAAGAATTTTTCCATTATCACAAAGACAAACATCGCTAGCATATTCCTTTTTGGGAAATAATGAAATGGTCGTGGTTTATTTAATGGCATATCGTATTACTCCAACGTTCAGATACATGAATCTATTAACAATAATTGTGGAAATACGAATAAACATATTCTTTATTTAATATAAATGTATAGTTGACGTAAAAGGTCTAGTGCGAACTAAAAGTTGCTGGCTTTTTGTTTGACTCTAAAGGTGGCTTCCCACGGCCCGTGTTTTTGCAGGCTGGGCCGCGCCTTACTCTTTCAACTATAATCAAATTTGGTTTTCCTAAGTACTGACCAATAAGAAATATTTAAATACATATATTTGTTTTTGAATTTCCGGTCATTAAAACCTAATCCCTAACTTTCTTGCAGGTGGGGCAGAAAGTACGAGGAAATATTGAAAAATTCTTAGCCTACTATAGAACCAAACAAAATTTCAATGTCAAAATATTTTATTAGCCAAATCTGGTGAATAAGGGGGGTGTTCTAGTAATTCAAACCCTAAATCACGAATTTTTTGCATTGCAACATGAGATTTGTGTGCAGGGGAGTTATCCTGCAAAAACAAAACACCTTTGGATAGCTTTCCGCGTCTTTTCTCTTTAATTTTTTCCCGTAGAGTAATCAGTAATCTCCAGTTATTGTTCTACCCTTATCCAAAAAATCAATCATGATTACTCCATGGCAATCCCAAAAAACTGAAGCAAGAACTTTTCCAGCAGATTTTTGGACACGAAACTTCTTAGGTCTCTACCAGAGTATCGCCATTCCATCGATTGTTGCTTTGTTTCTGGATCGTAGAAATGTACCCAAGTCTCATCCAATTCGGTTTAAGAAGTCTACATCGTTTTCAAATCGAGCACAGATCGAACGCGATGCTTCTACCCTTGCACGCTTTTGGTCAACATTCAAACATTTGGGGATCCATTTTGCAGCAATTTTTCTCATGTCCAAATTGACGTGAACTATATGATGAACGCGTTCTGTGCTTCAGATATCCGTTTTAGCCCAATTCGACTGTCTGATAAAATCATGTCATAAACTGCATCGATACTTTCTGGGACTGACACAGAAACTGGCCTTCCCGATCGGTCATCATCTTCAATGGAAAATTTACCTCTTTTGAAGCTTGCAGTCCAATTTTTCACCGTCGCATACGAAGGACATTGATCACCAAGGGTATTAAGCACATCTTCGTAAATCTGCTTACCTCTTAACCCTTTTAAATACAGGTACTTGATGATGGCTCGATACTACAATTTTTCGATTTTCACAATTTCGGTGGACATCTTTTTTCTTTTAATTTATTACGTAACTCTGGTTTACTTTTTTGACGTCAAACTTCACACTGACACTTCTAATAAGTTATTGTTCGTTGCTATGGTAACGCAATATTTTGTTTATGTATGTAACTAAATATTAATAAATCCTCGTACTTGGGATCAATGTGTCAAGGTAGTTCCGTGGAGCAATCAGCCTCGGGAGTAAACCTTTCATGCAATATGTATTTAAAAAAAAAATATGAGCTAATTAATGCTAGACTCTTAGGACAAATCCACTTCCTTTTATGTACTACAAAATCAATAGTGACAGTGAAGTGAAACAAATTCAAAATTTAAATAACGAGAATACTGTATAATAAATTCAATGAATATTTTACGAATAACCATACGGAATTTACCACAGTCCCGCCTCGAATGACTCCAATTACAACTTATACGGTGATTGCATAAAATTACAGATTTCAACTACAAAGAATTTTATTCATTTTTCGTAATAATTATTATTCATTGTTGTTCTATGACCTAGAACCGAGATGAAAAGAGACTAATAGTTAATTGTTACTTTAAAATATTCAATTTTCTTCTACAATAGCTGTAATTATAATGTAATAACCAATTATTTACCATCGTTTATTTAACAAATGGATGATGCGAAGAGCGGTATTTAGTGAACTGTATAATGTCCTGGGATAAATGAACCATAGCGGTAGTAGTAGAAAAAATTTTTGTTAATGAATACCAAACTAAATATATGGTTTGAACAATTTTATAGGGTGTCTCAATATATTCTAACAGTTGGGTTAAAGTGACCATTTGTCCCGGATTAGGCGGGACTGTCAGAGACCTGTCCCGCATAAACAGTGTTCCGGAAATTTTCCGGATTTAGTTATATCGAGTATATATGCTAAATGTTACTAAACAACACTAGCGAATAACGAAATAAAATACAGAGATCAAGCTTACAACATTTTAAATAAAATAATGCGTTTTCTAAATGATGGTTCATCATACATATGCTGAGCTTATGTACTTATTTTAACACGATCGTATTCTAAGTATACCCTTAGAAAGTCGAATGCTTTCTTCAAATCCACAAATAAAGCATACAAATGTCTCCAACAACTTTACTTGGAGTTTTAGGTAGAATAATTTTCTACATTTGATGTGTTAATACCTTGTTATTGTGATTCATTAAGAAGATTTTAACTATCATATTTTTTAAGGTTATCTTATCTCTCTCAGTAAAATTAATCGTTCTAATTATATACCAGGTGGTAGGTATAGATTGGTTTAAAAGAATTTTATTCAAGAGACATTTTTAAAAGTAACATCAATGGGCAGATGTTTGTAAGTTATTATCATCTTCACAGGGAATTTTATTGTTTTTTAATTGATCCAATAATTTAATACTGAAAAGGGTGTGTCAGGGTAATGGGTAAAATATTTCCTATTAAGATGAATATAAATTTTTATAACAATTAATCATTATAATAATAATAATCTAATAACCATTACGACTGGTACGTCCCTGGCGATAAAGCATACCCATTCCCATTTTTTCAATAAACATGAGCATAAAATTCAGCATAATCAAATCATATAAAGTTTGACAAGTTTATCTGAAGCCGTGAAAGGAATTCAGTTGGTATTGTCAGTGTCAGATTTTGAACTATTTCGTATCCATATTGAATTCAAGTACGATTCTTAACATTATTTGTTTTTAACAAATACCGTGTTTTGAAATTGCCTTACCTTTAAAGCAAAGCAAAAATCAGTTTCTATATATAATTATTATGTAATAATAATTATTATTTTTAATACATTTATAAAAATAGGTACCGTACGTTTTTGACAGGTATCCGCCATGTTTCCTCGACCCTTACCTATGCCGCATAGCTTCAGATAAACTTGCCAAACTATAAATAAAGATATAAAGGAAATGCGAAAAAATAGGGACCAAAAAATTATTTCTATATTAGTTCATCTTGACAACGGTAGCTGGAACGCTACCGAAACGTCGAAATAAAGAACAAAAAAAACATTATTGTGGTTTGATTCCCAAAAAAATAAGAAAAAAGAGAAAGAATGGAAATTTAAAATAAAGAAGTAAACAACTGGAACATAGAATACGATTGCAATTACTTTAAATATGGTTAAATAAAAACTGACATAAATAAGAAAGATAAAAGTTGTCATCCTGGTGGTTGGAGGAAATTAAAAATTAAATAGAGAAAGAAAAAACTATTGAAACATTATCTGGAACCTAACTATTAAAGTTACAAAAAGAAAGGATAAGGATTAATAACAAGTCACTAATAAATGACTAGTGGGAAAAAAGTGGAAAGGAAATAAAAAATTATTCTCCGAACACTTATTCAAGTCATTAGGAACAGAAACACGGCAAAATACAGAATGTATAAAAAGCAAACATGGTGAAATATTAACAGAAGAAAGAAAAATTGATGGAAAAATACAGTGAGAATTACCAAGATCTACTTAACCAATAGTCATTATTAGAAGAACGCATGGAAGTCAACGGAGTAAAGGACTATATTAACAATTAAAAGAAGAAAGAAAAATTAATGGAAAAATAGAGTGAGAATTACCAAGATCTACTTAACGAATAGTCATTATTGGAAGAACGCTTGGAGGGCAACGGAGTAAAAGACTTTATTAACAAAACAATATATAAAGAAGAATCAAAAACCGTATTTGAAGAGCTAGAAAAGCGGAAACTATCTTACGGATTCAAGCTCACGACCTCTTCAGTGCAACAGTCTGTGGTGAAGCCTTTCTGGCAATCAATAATATTATACATTTTCTAAAAAAAGGGATTCAAAAACTTGTGTAATAGCAAGGGATTGATCGGTTGGTTCAGTCCTCGGCACCTCAGCCTTTAGGCTTTTAGTGCTCTTGGTTGTGCCGTTTATGTGAAGAGACCAGTAGCCCTTATCAGGCTCAACAGTTTTTTCACTATTCCTTCTTGGAGAAATCCTCCCTTGGATGTCCAAGTCCTAGGAGTCTATATCTCCAATAAGATAATGCTTCACAATCGATGATAATGTTAGAGGCTGTTTCCTCCTCTTCCATGCACAACTGACAAGACAGGTTCCTTCATATATATGCCGATTGTATGCATGTGCTTCCTTAGGGCACAATCACCGGCGAGTAAACCCTGTTTTGGCACGTGTCTCCAGTACGACTCACGTTTAGTTTGAGTCCACCGAGATGTACAACCACGTTCAGCAGTTTTAAATATTCCAAATACTTGTGAACCTTGTGACCAGAGAATGCAGTCTCAGTCCCTAGCTTTGCTAGGATATCTGCCTTTTCATTTCCTACAATATTATGGTTAACCAGGGTTAATAGTTTTTGAAGACAGTCCCAGACCAGTCTAGATCTGATCAGGGGACATGCTTAAGATTTTAGTGCTGCCTGACTATCCGAGAGTATAAGGATATTTTGACCTCTATACCCCCTTTCGATATTCAATTGTCCATAGCGTAGATTTTTGCCTGGAATACAGATGCAAGATTCCCCAACTATGCGTGGATATTGTACCTGGGTCTAGCACCATGGACTCCAGCTCCTGTTCCAATGAGATAATAATGACTGGATTCAGAAATATAAGAAATACACAATACCATCTACTCACAATAAAAACGATTTTCTTAGTGAGAAGAAATTAGGTTTACATGAGTATCCAAGGGGCGAAGAGACTTTCTTACGGATTTAAGCTCACGACCTCTTCAGTGCAACAGTTTGTAGTGAAGCCTTTCTGGCAATCAATAATATAAATTTTCTAAATAATCACAATAAAAGGAGCTCATAATTTAAATTATATTTGTTCTTGAAAATATTGACCGAGCATGAACTTATGATAATCAGCAAGGGAAGTATGGGATCAGTTACAATAATTGACATTTTAGTTAATATATTAAGTTTAAGTTGAATAGATAATATAATAGTATGTAGTCAAAGCCCACTAAGTAGGCAGGTGATAATAAAATTCCCGTGAACCAACTTGTTTCCTTCCATCAGTCAGATGTTGTCCTGAATTTATGATAAGGTACCTGAGGTCTCGAATGAATATTACGCAAGTAAACCCACATTATAAGTCAATGATCCCAGTTAGAAATAACTTTCACACACGTTTCTATGACTGCGTTCTGGACTACCATAAAAAATCATATACCTTTGTCCAATCATCTAAAACATTGTTATTAATTTAATGTTTATCGTTTAAAGATACTTTTAGACGCCCATTGTTTATGATTCAACATTCACATCTTTTACTTCCCCAATAAAAAAAATTATGATACTATAAATGTATCTTAACATCACGTACTTTATTTTTGTTTACACTGGGAACTTCCGTCGATAGCGGTCTGGCGACGCCACTGTCGTTAATTATGTTAATGGTATGTAATGGATGCGTTGTTATAATAGTCATTCCCAAAATTTATATAGTTTATTTTGTAAACAATAATGATAATGAAAATATTTATCACCAATACTAAGTTATTATAATGCTGAAAGGCAAAGCTAATGTCTTTTATCTATTCCGAGTATTAGAATAACCTTCGTTGAACCCTTTAATACAAAAATACTGCCATTGACCCATGGCGTTGAAGTAACAACATTGAAACTTATAGACATGTATGTATGTTTGATGGGGTGACATTCACTGAGACCTAAAAGAACTATTGTACCCCCTTACTAGTCTCAGAGACTAGTAGTTTCTTTAGTCCTATTTCCATGAGGAATTTTAGGATATCTGCAGGCTTCAACTTAGGTAAATATCCCTCTTCTATCCAATAATCTCCTGGGTGCTGTGACCCATATATTAACTTTGAGCCACTACTGAGTAGAGTTTCAGAGACTAGTAGCTCCTTTAGTCCTATTTCCCGGAGGAATTTTAGGATATCTGCAGGCTTCAACTTAGGTAACTGTCCCTCTTCTATCCAGTAGTCTCCCAGGTGCTGTGCCCTAGGATTCTGAATTGCTGTGCAGTTCGCAAGTATGTGGATGGAGGATTCTTCTTCCATTACACAAAATCTATAATCTTTTTCCTCCACTATTTTGAGCTTTTTAAGGTGCCCATTTCATGCGGAAATGTCCCGTTAGGATCCCTGTTAAAACTCTTAGTGCAGTTTTATTTTGACTTATGCATTCATTTGATCCCTACGGGTTGTAGTCACCAATCAGAATCTTTGATTGTCTAATCCCTACTAGATCTTTCCAATGGTCAGATCTTCTCTTTTATTCGGCTTTGTCTATTTCTTCCAATATTACATTGGGGCTGATACCGCAAAAGGGTTCCGACCCCCAAAAGAGTCCCCCTCTTCGATAGTCTGTCTGCTATTTCATTTCCTTCTATTCCAGTGTGTCCTGGAACCCACGGTAAGGTTATTATATTGTTCTCTCCTAGTTCGTTAAGTAGCTAGGCATTCCCACACCATTTTGGAACTGATTACACAAGAACTAAGCGCTTTAATGGCTGTTTGACTATCAGACATTATGATAATCCTTTGCCTTCTATATCCTTTGTCGATATTGAACTGGGCACACCTTCTTATTGCGTGAATTTCCGCTTGAAAGATACTTCTATTGCTCCTATCCCAGTTCCTTCTATTGCCTTTGAGCCGTCTGTGTACCATTGAATGGCATTCTTTTCAAGTCTGCAAAGAAGAAGATGAACGGGTGGAACACACTCTGTGCTTTTGCGGCGCTGTCGCATGAGTTTGATGTTTGTGCGCCCTTAGGACGTAGATAGACTTTCCCATTCAAATATTATCAACTTCTTAGGGAAATCGTTGCAGAGTTCTTTGATCTTTATATAAATTTCTTATCATAAACAATCTATATAGTAAATATATCAGAAACTCTCTTCATTTACATACACAGCACATCCCATAAAATGAAAACCAATAAAATGTATTCAATTTGTACTAAATTACAAGTTGAAACTTAAAAACACGTAATTCTAGATTGCGTGGTATACAGCAGCCCGATATATTGGCTGGTAACGCCACAGGGTCACTAAAACGCTTTATTCTTGTTATTTATCTTTAACAAATGAAAATTAGACAGATATATCATTTTATCAGTAATGCCATGTTATTACTATCATTCTGATTAATAATTAAGCTTCTAATTTATTTACTTAATTTCGATGTAAGTACCCATGTGTTATTATATCGTTTAATTGCAATATATAATTATAACTTGATATTATAGGTGTCCTTGTTCAAGTAGAATAAACGGATAGTTGATATCTAATATGTAAATTGTCCTATAACGTAGTAGCTCATATAATGGACATATAATGGAAACATAATGGACAAATAATGGAAATATAATGGACATGCGATTCAAACGATCAAAATATTTATTGGATAAACTTCATGTTTTCATCATATTTTTCAGTAGTATTAAGCTGCGTCCTCACCGAGTCGACACTGTCGATCGACATGGTCGATCAACAACTCGACAAAACTGCATCCGTCCACACCAAAGTTGACAGAAATGTTGTCGATCAGTTTAATCAACATGTCATAGTTGCTTGTGCCTCATGTTCCTGTTTTTGTAGTTTTTAGCTTTGGAATCCCATAGATTTGACTTCAATTTGTATGCCTTAATAAAAGCTATGACTTTGTCTTATTCTGATTCCATTTTCTAAGAAAATACACGACTACGATGTCAACGTAAACGTCAAGACGTCACTGAGTACTCAATTTGTCGAATGCCGAACGTCGAAAACACGTCCACACACTAAAGTCGATCGACTGCTCTTTCATGTTTACCGACAGTCGATGGAAAACAATTCGACATGTCGATCGATTTATTTAGTCGATCGACACCGTCGATTGCAACGTACACACCAAGTCGACACTGTCAATTGACAGTGTCGACTCGGTGAGGACGCACTTTTAGGTTCGCAATAGATCTTGTTGGACAAATAACGCCACAAACATATTTGCAAACGCGTCAAATTATGATTTCTCATATCCAAAAACCCTCACCTTCATATTTTTGTGCATACACGTCAAAAAGCGTTTAATTTATTGTAAAAAATAAAAATTCAAATTTCATGTTCAACACCCTGCATCTCTTTTAGTATCAACATTTTATTAAAGCTGGTTGGTTTAAATCGCATTATTTTAAACTAGAGATTGTACTATACTTCTATGTACAATTACTTAAGGACCACCCTGTATAAAATGAGTATACAACACTATACTGGCCGTCCCTAATTCCGCTCCCCCGCATAACCTTGAGCAACATCTGCCTCATACAGCATTGTTCGAGTGTCGACGGTCGCATACCTACTGTTATTTTTAAGGACAAAAATTGAATAACTATTTTCAAGTTCAAGTGTGGCTAGGCAATAAACTGGACCCAAATGACTCGTGATGGAGATTTTAAACACTTGAAACTTCACTCACCCGCCTGTACGAAAGAATTACTATCTTTTGTACATGTCAAAGGGGATAGAGTGAACATTTTTGCTGTTAAAAAATGATGTTTAATAAAGGGAATCAACAATAACTTGTCGAGTGTTGAAAAATATATGTATTATTCAATACATTTTATTCTAATTAACAGAAATAGAATAACTAATTGGAGAAGAAAGAAGTACTTCGACAGTGGAATGACGAATAAACAAGAAAGAAAGACGAAATAGGTGGTCTCTAGGAAGCTCTACTACCTCAGAATGCAACCTAGTATGAGACTGCTTTCAGAATGTCTTGACCCTGGTAAACCACTTAGTGGATCCCGAGGGTTAAGGGTACTGTAGGCATATACCCTAGCAAAGCATTCACTGCAGTAGATGGGTGTACATCTCGGTGGATTCGAATAAGACATTAGACGTGCAGAAGCAACGGGTAAAAGCAGCAGCACAACAAACTCCTGGTCAAAAAACCTTCGTTGCTGACTAACGAATCAGCAGGGACCAAATAAATAAAGTGACAATCTATGCGAGATGTTAGGATCTTGTTGACAAGCATCATAAAATAGTATATTCTCCTATTTGCTAAACTGTAAAATGAAGGCCTAGCTAAAATATTAGGATATGAAGAATACCATTTTGATAATTTCAAGAGGAGTAATTGTAAAGAAAAAAGCAATTTTTGAACCAATTGCAAGTTTTGATAGACCCATTCTGAAAATAATAGTGCGGATACCGATATTTTCAAGTATATACTCAACACCTGTATTATATTCGAGTTTTTCCGAGGTTACAACTTTTTTTTAAAATTTCGATTGGATTATAGTGTTGCTATCAAACAATGAAATCAAATATTTACACGTAGGATCTAGTTGAGTTTACTTTCAATAGTTATTTAAAGTTAACGGTTTCATCGACAATCTCCAATAGATGCATTATGATTGAACTGAAACATAATCGAATTTTGACTAATCCGTTTATTTTCTAGATAATATCTTGAAGAGTTTGAACGAATTCATTCTTTTTATCGTTTGTCAATTTAAATAACAATGCTACGTACTTTTAGAACTTTAATTTTTCAACGAGCGAATGCTGGTCATGTGAATATCACTAATTTGGAATTTAGTCTATATAGTACATCACAAAATACATTTAATATTTAGTTATTTCAATCTACGTTTATTTGGGGTTTACAATTTCTATACATTTAAAATATATTGATATAAAGCTACCCAAAAATCGCTCTCAAAATCAAATAGTTGACAAAAACCATTAAAATTTGTTTCTTCAATAAATTATTCTCTAAACATCTCGTCCGTTTGAATTGAATGGTGAACACTCAGTCATAGAAAAAGTATAGTATTCTACTTTCGCGTAATGGCTATTACTCATGAGAATGAAGTTTGCGACGTGAGCCGCAGGCGAACGTCGCGTCGTAGTCATTCCCAAAACTTCATTCTCATGAATAATAGCCATCTTTACACGCCCGTTGAATAATATACTATTACCTAGTATCAATATGTAATGTCAATCATAACGATACTGATATGAGTTTCGTTATGAGGTTCATTACGACACTGAAACACAAACATCAGAGTTTATTATGAATTTATTGAAATGACATAATGTCAAATTTAGGCTTTTCAAAATCAAATAAAAAATTGATATTCAATTTCATATCTCTGGCGGGACTTGGCAGGTATTAATGTTTGTTTTGCAGCATTTGCTAATTGTTCTATATCTGAGTCGATACTTTCAGGATCTGAACTAATGTCGATAGCATTCATGATGAAGTAACTATTTAACTGGTATTTACTCGTCATATTTTTGCTGTGCAATTCACAAGTATGTGGATGGAGGTTTATTCTTCCAAGCCACAGAATCTACATTCTTCTTCCTCCACTATTTTTAGCTTTTTCAGGTGCCCGTTCAGGTGGCAATGGCCCTTTAAGATCCCTGTTAAAACTCTAGTTTGACTAGATCTTTCCAATAGTCAATTTTCTCTTTTCTTCGACCTTACATATTTCTTCCAATATTACATTAGGAATGATACCGCAAAAGGGTTTTTCAGCCCCCTCTTTGCTAGTCCATCTGCTATTTCATTTCCTTCTATTCCAGTGTGTCCTGAAATCCACAGTAAGGTTACTATATTTTTCTCGCCTAGTTCATTGAGTATGCCTAGGCATTCCCACACTTTTTTGGAACTGATTACACAAGAGCTCAGTGCTTTAATGGCTGCTTGACATTATGATAATCTTTTGCCTTCTATATCCTTTGTAAATATTGAACTGAGCCCACTATATTATCGCTCCTATCCCCCTTCTATTGCTTTTGAGCCGTATGTGTACCAGTGAATTGCATTCTTTCCAAGTCTGGTAATGGTATTTGGATCCCATTCTTTCTTGTTGTTTAATTCCGTGAAGAATTTTTTTTAAAGTTATACTATATCATCTTGTGGCATGTCCCAGGTTTTTTGATTTCTAAGAAGTAAGGAGGTGGTTTTTTTTAATGATTCCCTCTCTACTTAGTCTGTATCTTGTTCTTTCTGCAACACTTTCCACCACCATATGTAGTGGAGTGAGGTTGAGAATCACTTTCATGGCTGCCGTTGGGCATGTTCTCATTGCTCCTGTAAGGCATATTATACAGCCTAGTCTTTGAATTTTGGAGAGGTTTTCTCTCGTCGTCCGTAGACTAGTTCTGCTACTGCACGCAACGGCTCCATGATGATTGGTCTCACTATGGCAGTGTACATCCAGCTCAGGATTTTTGGATTATAGCCCCAATTTTTCCCTGCCAGATTTTTGCACACCGTTAGAGCCTTTTTTGCTTCGTATCTAATCTCCTTTTCGTGTTTGTTCCACAGGAGTTTACTGTCTAGAGTCAAACCTAGATACTTAATACATTATCTTCGAATGTGAAGCACTGTCTTATTGGAAATATACACTAGGACTATAGCGTCCACGGGAGTACCTGTTAAGAGCTCTTCACATAAAAGGTACAACCAAGAACAGAAAAAGTATAAAGGCTGAGGTCCTGATGACTCGAACGCTCTGACTGGTGATGTCCAACTAATTTTGGAGAACGACTTTAAAATATGAATTAATTTTTTTTCGTTTAAAAAAGGGATGTATGAAAAGCAGAACTATACATGAATCTATGAAATATTAGTTTTAGGTGACCCCATTTGTTATGTCAATTTTGTCTAGTTCTGTTCGTAGCAGTGTTCTTATATTAAACTCCTATATTGTCGATAACAAAGTTTCGTTGTTTGACATAAAGTTAGAAAGTACAAAATGAAGTAAAACTCTAGGACTGCTATCAATGAAAATTTTAGCATAATTTATTCCATACGAAGAAGTTTGATTCGTTTATTTATATTTTTGTACATTTTTCTTTCAGACTAAGACATCTTTTCACATTTACGTTATTAAAGCCGAGTTCTTTATTCAAATCATCAATCCTTGACACTATTCGCTGAAAAATATTAATCATTTACGCCCTTTATCGATGTTAGCGTCGATACATCAAGCTGCGATGCATTTAGAAATGATATATGTATCTGACGTATTATTTGTTTTATTTCTTAATCAACTGGAGAATATGAAAGTTCAACTGGGGTATGGGTTTTTGTTTAAAAAATCGAAATATGTTTAAAACGAGGTCATTGTGGTATTTCTCTCTAAATAATTACATCGATCTTCGCAAGACTTGACGTATAATACGGAATTATTGCCTATTCAAGAATGGTATTTAATGTCTTAGTAAGTAATTTTCAGATTTATGCGTATATCTAGTGAATTTTTTTTTATTGTGTAATAAGTAATGACCTATACAATATTTCAAAATGTCGCTATTTACCTGCTTCATATGCAAATCACGATTAGTAAAATTTATTTATATTTCCAGAATTACATAAAATACTTGTATTTTTAAAACTACTGTTTATTAATGGATGCAATAATTAAAAACACATTTATGCCCGATTTCCCCAACCATTTCCTAAAGTTGCGTCTTTTATATTTTGCATATAGAGCTAGAAAAGAACAATAGATAACTTTTAAACACTATTGTTTTTCAAATTATTCTCCACAAAGAGAAATGCATTTTTTCATCCTTTGGCACCTTCTGGGAACTTCGTCCAAGCAGTTTATTCTTAATTTTTGGAAAAGTAAAAAAGTCTTCAGGACTTAGGTCGGGATTGCATGGAGGATGATCCAACAGTTCGATGTTTTCTTGCTTTAAAAACTCAAATTTGTTTTCAGCAGTAACAGTTATTTGATCATGCAGAGGAATTGTTGCTACATAACCCGTCTTTCAGACAAATGTAACCACCATCTTTTTAGAAACGCTTCAAGAACGGAGAACTTTTGTCTGTTTTGGTTCATCTTGGAACACCCAAACGGATTTATTTTCGGGTTCCTATGAGTAAATCCAGGATTCATCACCACTAACAATACTGTACATACTTTTTGAGTTTCCTGCGTTAAACTGGTTTACGCCATGTCCTACGTGAACGCGGGTGCTGCGGTACGTTTTGTTGCGGGGTATGAAATGAATCGGCCCAAATTCGCACCGAGCTAGATCGACGCAACGCACACATTGTTTTTAATTTAAAACATGTTTCATTTTCACAGCAGTTTTGTGGAATGAAAAAATTATCCTGTTTTTATTTGATCTTATGAGTCGTATTTCTATATTCATGTATCCTTTTGAGTTTCCGTGATAATCTTAGTTTGAATAAACTATTTTCTGCAAGTAAAATACGTATTGACGACGCCGCCATCATTGTTGAAATGTCTTACTGTAATTTGTCACCTAGTTTAAAAACGAACGAGCTGCACTACGAGCGATACGTGCGTTCACCTCGAACATGGCGTTAGAGTTTTTTGACACCATTTCATTCATTCGATTGCCCAGGCACTTGAACTCAATCTTTGTACCATTTCCCATGTTATCTACTTCCATTCCAGAAGCTTTGTGTCTTCTATGTAGGCCACTAGTTTGACTGGAGGGATTTTCAGTAGTTGTAATGGTTGTATTATTTCCTCTCCAAAATGCTTCGGCCTGAGTCCATAAGTTCTCGCAGAAGCAGAGTATGTGAGTAGGTGTTTCATCATAGAGTTCACATTTCCTTCTGATGTTTTCATCAATACAGGCTATAGCGGCAATCGTCTCTGCTATCGGTCAAGGCTAAAGATCCTCTTTCTAGGTTCTTTTATACCAGCCCCAGTGCCATGGTTTTGTTTGGAACCATCAGTGAACTAGATGATTTCTCCAGAATTACTTGGGTGCATCAACTGTTCCCTAGATGTGATGATGATGTTCACTCGCTTAGTGAATACATTCTCCGGTGTCCGGCTCCGACTATCAAAACTCATGTGAAATATGGGTTCATCTAGTATTGTCCCAGTGTGTCCTTCTAGAACATTGTTCGGTAACCCGTGCTAACACCAATTGACTCTAATTGCTTTATGTTCTTCCGTCAACAGATGCGGTATCTAAAATTTTTTGAATTGTGGTCTTTGAAATGCCCAATGATGCTCCAATTCCACGAACGATCTTCTTGACCTGTTCTTAGATCGTACCAACTAGAAAGCATCGAATGATCTGGTGCGTTTGCGTTTGGCAAGAAAGTTTATAGACACCCTGTACATATATTGATAAACTATGTAGGAAAGACATATTTAAGGTTACCAAGCACCAAGGGGGAATATTAAGCAAAACCTAAAAGGCATATAATAATTCAATATTTTACTGTCAATTGTCAATTTGTGGAAGACTAACATCTGCTTTAGGTGTCAAGAAAAGTTTGTCGATTTATCCGGAAAGCCTATTTTATAGCAGTATGTTTATGGGTACAACGATCGTTGCATGATGATGATGATTATACAGTCAAATTTAGTAACTTCACACGTTAATTTCATACGCTATAATTATAATATTTTTGTTTTAAAAAGTACCACTACGATCTTCTGAAACGAAAGCATGTAATAAATCTTACATTACCCCACCCATTTCCATTCTAATTTTATTCCAACCATCAATTATGAAAGAATTAAAAGAGTGTTTTTACGGACAGCTTTCCGCCGGAGGGATGTCGAGAAAATTCATGAGTTTCCTACATTTCAAACCAAGAACGTAATGATATTCCAAAAGTGTGCCGCTTTTCCAAGTTGAAACGAACTGAATTTTTAATAGAGCTATCGAACAATCTGCCTTTTATAAATCTAACATATATAATAATTCTATGCGATCACGAAATTAAAAAGAATGATGAACTTTAAGTAATTCAACGTTTGTATCAAACAAAAAATATATTTCCAGTATTCCGGTTGATTATTCACTCTATTCTTTCAATTTTTATTACCAAAACTAGAGAGGATGGTTTGTTTATTCATCATGTTCCATTAATAGTTCTTTTAATTTTAAGTAATGCAACTTTAGTTTTTGTGTAGTCACCCCAAATACTAATTTTCATTATTTTTCCATTATAATACTCAGTATATTTACGTAGCTATGGATAGACTCTTTCATTAGGGTTTTTTCTAATCTAAAAGTTTGAGAATATTGATAATGTTGGATAAGCACAATAAACGGCATTAAATTTAAATGACGCGTCCACACTAAAATAGGTCTAGTACGAGGATATATTATATTAGCCTACTATAGAACCAAACAAAATTTCAATGTCAAAATATTTTATTACTCAACATATTCTCCTCTTAATTGATACGTCTCTAGACCTTTCAAAAAAAATGTTTCTTCTTGCTCTGCAAACCAGACCTCCACAGCTTTTATTACCTTCTCGTTGGAAGAAAATTTTCGACCTTGCAAACTTTTTTTCAGGAAAGAGATGATAGTCGGACGGAGCCAAATCTGGTGGGTTCTAGTAATTCAAACCCTAAATCACGAATTTTTTGCATGGCAACATGAGATTTGCGTGCAGGGGCGTTGTCCTGCAAGAACAAAACACCTTTGGATAGCTTTCCGCGTCTTTTCTCTTTAATTTTTTCCCGTAGAGTGGTCAGTAATGTCGAATAGTAATCTCCAGTTATTGTTCTACCCTTATCCAAAAGATCAATCACGATTACTCCATGGCAATCCCAAAAAACTGAAGCTGACCCAAAGTAGGAGTAACATTTTCTGCTCTCAACTTTGATTTTACTTGATGCCACAAATGCTGTATGGGGTTGAATATACAATGGTATACTACGTTTTTTTCTTCCACTTAATTTTTCAGTTAATAATATCCTTTATAGAGGATATTAGTGTATTTGTAAATAGGCAGGTTTCTTTTAAACCTTTTTGTTTAATGAATCATCTACTTACAAAACAATCATACATTTTTCACAATTTGATTTGCATCTAATAACAAGTGTTAATAACAGGTTAAAACACGCTGTGTTTAGCCAGCCACGTGCTCCTCCAGTCTGACTATATGTTTGAATTGAAAAGTCGCTGGTGTGGTCGTAGCCTAATTGTGTACACGGGAGAGTAACTTGGTCAAGTACTTCCTAGAGTAACTTGGGCAAGCGTGTACATCGAAGCAAATAATTTTGCCAAATTCTTGCGGCAAGTGCTATCTCGAGAGTGGCATTTTACATTCTCTAGCAACTTCTTGCAGCAGCGTTTACATGAGATAGTGTAGTACTTTGAATGTTCTGGTAGAGAGAAGACTCAGTTCATGTCACGCCGAAGAAGAATAGCTGCAGCAGTCCTACTGCTGTTAATGAAAAGAAGAAAAGATAAGAAAAACAAGTCCACCAAGACGAAGAGAATATGGGTTAGAAAATGGATAGCAAGAAGACCCACTTTAGGTGCATATTCAATGTTAGAAGTTGTATACACTTCATCCGCACCTTCGCCTGTTCTTCTTTTTTTTATTTTTTTACATTCTTGATTGAACTGAGTGCGTAGGTTATGTAGTTTTCGCTGAATTTCCCCTTCGGTAGTGGTGTATTTTTCAGATACAATTTTTAGAGCTTTTTGCTTCCTATTTCTATCCCTGTACTCTTTTGCTTTTATATTCCAGAGTTCTGGATATTCTTGAATTGATACAATTATAGCATATGTCTCTTCTTTTGTCCAACAGTGTTTTGCTTTTGTATCCATTTTTTATTGTCTACTTGCACAAACACTATCTGCACACTTCCAGATCGGTTCGAAATTAATACTAACTTGTTCGATCACTATCGCAACACGTTTACACTTGCAAGTCGTTACTTGCTGCAAGCACTTGACGGAAGCGGTGGAGCTTGCCGCAATCTCACTTGCTGCAAGTGTTTACACCGACAAGTGTTGGTGAAAGCACTCTCAGCAAGTCACTTGCGATAGTTTTACTTGCTCGTGAACACGAGCCTTTAATGCTTGATAAATTCGTGTAAATAAACCTTACAATAAATTCCTTCCTATATTTTTCCTAATCACCTGTACTTCAACTTCTATCGCTTACTACAATGTAAATAATGAATAAGAGTATCTACCTACCTACCTGAATAATAAGAGTGTTTTAACTAATAAAATTCAACGAATGGAGTAGCACGGGATGAAGACAGTCGGAATGTCGGCATGAAAATTTAACTACTTTTGCTACAGCTACATTTATAATTAACATCGTACCTTCTGAATAAACCCCGTAATTTGTGTGTTGCAAGTGAAATTCGTAATTTTAGTGAATTAATAATTTATTTCTTTTCTACCAGATTTGTATGATATTTCAGTGTATAATTTTGTAAAGTGGCATTAATAAATAGTGGAATATTCAGTAATAATTCTACACGAATATCAACTACCGATCTCACGGTTAATATTGCATATAAAAAAACATTGCAGCTGTGATATTAAATTCTTATGATAGTTTCATAGACGCCAAAAAATAACAATATAGATGTCAATATTCTAAGAAAATGAAAACGATAGTTTTCCGCTAAAGTCTAAAGCAGGCCGCACACTATCACGGAACGGAACGGAAATTTCGGAAGCATAGAATTAAGTTAGTAGCTGCACACTACCGCGGAATGTATATACAAATTTATAAAATAATAAAATTATTATAATTTAATAAAAATACGTATTTACTTCAAAGTCAATGCCTTAGAGTAATACTACAAATAGAGTCCGCAAGTCATTCATAAAACTATCCGAAAAGACGGCTAACATTCTATCGCCATACATATTATGTTTTCAGCAATGACTTTCAAAGAGTGGGGAGAAACTGTCGGACTAGTCGGACAGTGCCACTGGTCAATAGAACTATTTACTTACAGGTAAAAAGAGAGGTTAAGAAAATTCCGACTGTTTCTTTTGCAAATTTGGCACTGACGAACCATGATTTTCACAAGAAAATATTGTTTTTAATTATATCTGTACGCACACACACACAAATATCAGTTGAAAAGACAAAACAACAGCTTCAATAAACTAGGAACGTTGAAATTTCGTAGTGAAATTAGGTAAAATTGATAGTAAAGTGGTTTCCGCCCTTTTCTCGGTGTTGCCATATTTTCAGACAGACAAAATTATGAACACGCATTTGTTTCGTTTAAACCTCAAAAGTTTCAAACAAAAACATATTTTTATTACATAAACTACTGAGGATAAGTCGTTTTTATGTAATTTCTTAAAAGTACATTATTATTTTATACGTTTCTATCGTGTCCTATAATTCAGTTGTCGCAATTCAAAAGAAAAGTAAGACATCTGGCAAAGGGTCGGCAAGTTACCTTAGAATGTGATGTAATGTTGGGTTGACTTTCAAATGTAAACAAATGTATCTTTTTAATGTATTAATCTGAGGTCAATGTCAATTTTTCTTCTGCACTTATAGCTTTACGAAATGTAGTATGTTGTTTCTGAATGTCCAGCATCAAATTTTTTTCACTAGACATTCGGAAGTACTTGAAAAATGTTTGCTCGTCTTTTAAAAGATCTGGGAATAGATGATAAAATTCACCAAATTCTTGTCTCTTGAGGATTATTTCATGAATCCATTTTCGCTTTTTCTTGTTCTCTCTCGCAATTTCTTCTTCTTCAACAACTATACACAGCGCCACAAATTCTTCATCTGAACTGTCCATTTAGAAAGACCAATACACACTAAAACTTTATCGGGAAAGCAGGTCTCTTACTCATATACAAATATTTTTTTCCGGCTTGCTTAAGGCCCTCCACTGCGACTCGCAACCGTCTATTGTGGCTGACGCCATGCGTTAAGTACGATGTGAAAAGTAACTACCGGGAAACAAACAGTGTAGCTATTAAAGTATCGTGGATATTAGAAGGGCATTCAGGGTGATACCATCAGAGGTTAACAATGTACGCAGACCGAGAGCGTCATTACGTTTAATGGGCTCTTCGTTTGTTATTGAATTTAATTCGACAATTCCACCCTAGTGTAATTTCATCCATTTAGAATTGTTAGATTTACTATTAGCTGGCGAGGTTTTATGACCATTCCATAGAAATGCTCTTTTTTTAAATCTCGGTGATGATTGTGGGTAGGAATAATACCCTTAACGAACATAACAAATAGGTGAAAGTGCAGCGGTGATTGCGAAGGTTAGCACAGTCCTGCGGGTGCAGAGAAGGATACTCCTGAGGGTGGTAGGGTGGACTGGCAGCAGCGGTTCTGTCAAGGTCCTACCCATTGGACGTGATCGCTAGAGCAAGACAAAAACGCTGGAAGGGTGCGTCCAGAGAGGATGTACAGGGATGGAAGGAGGAGGAAATGGAGAGAATCTGGGAGGAGTATGAGCTAAAAGGAGCGATTGGGAGTAGGAGAGATTGGATGGACCGGAAATTCGGGGAGGTGAACTACTTCTTGACACAGGTGCTTACTGGACATGGGTCGAGAGTAGGGTAATGCCACAAGATTGGGAAAAGAAAGACTGGTGTGTGCGAGAGGTATGAAGAATGATGCGGGACATGTGTTCAGATGTTATAAGAACGAGGAATTGCTGAAGAAGTTGGAGAAGAAGCTAGGGAAGGCGGTGTATTGGGAGAACATGGTAAAGATAATGTTGACGGGGGAGGAGGAATGGATGGAAATTAGTGGCGTAGTGGAGAGCATGATAAGGAGGAAGAAAGGACTCGATATGGCATGAGAGAGGTAGGAAGAATAGAAGGGAAAAGATGAGTGTGTGAGGGACTGCCGCCCGTCTTGAAGTATTCTAGGCTACTGATTCCAAGGCAGGAGTAACGGCGAGTTTGAGGTGGGTTTGGTTGGTAGGCATTCCCTTGGGAATGAGTCCAACACTGTCTGGGTCCTGGTTAGGACCTATTCGAACAGGAGTTTCTCATCTCGACCAGAAAAAAAAAGAAAAAACTAACATAACAAATACCGCTTTTCTCACTCAAGCCTGCGACCTGATCGTGACGTCATAAACGCTACGATCCGGTCGCTGTGTTGTGAATTATTTGCAAGTAGCAACGATAGAGCCTAATAGATTCATATTTTTTTTTCCTTTTTGGTAACCGTCCTCGTGTCGGGAGCACTGAAGCTTGTTGGCTTATTGTACTCTACTCCCACATTTAGTCCACCACCCAGGTATTCCCGTACCTTCGAATAGACGATATAAATCCATTGCATGTATGTCATATGTTTCAAGTAGCAAATTGTTCGTCTCCTCCGGCAGTCCACCTGGCTGTCAATATGTTCATCCTATGGGTATCAGTTCCTTATTCTCGTCAACAGACGGAAAAGATGTGGTTGTTCCAATATAGAAACTGTGGAGGGCGTTTTCAAAATCAGTAACAATCAATGCAACACATCACTGCGTCCGATTTGCAGCGACCATGCAGGCGGTGTTTTCTCAAACAGTGACATTTTTTGTCGCATGCGATATTGTATTTTTGTCAATCAATAATTTTTTTGTTTTTGTTAACTCTATTAAAAGGACTTTTGAGTAAAATAAAATCGAACCTCCAGTGTTATTATTTTCGAAAAATTTCATGAAACAAGTTACATAAAATGACAAACATATTGAGATATTCAATTTATGATTAATAACTTGAAGCATCTGTACGCAGCTGCTTTTAATGGCATTTAAAAAAATTCAGTCACAGCCACTAAAGTTTTATGACAAGTTTTTTGTATATCCTCGATTGTGATATGGACACTAACAAGATTGTGTTTGAATCGTAAAATGTGGATTCATAAATTTCAATGTAATCAAAAATTATAGTAGAGAATAAAAATGGTTCGGTTAAACATTTTTATGCTACAAAATGGGGTGCACAACTTCCTGTGTCGGGTTATCTTGATTAGAAAAAGGTCACACACAGCTTTTTTTGATTAACAGCTTTATTGCGCATAAGATACATTTTTTCACATGGGTTCGGTACAAAATTTCAAGAGAAATTAAAAGAAACAGTAGTAAATTATAACAAATAACTAAGTACGCTAACAACAACTACTTCTCTAGCTATATGTCACGACGGATATTGAATTACACTTCCAAGTGAAACGGAGTTGGGATATCAGCGCGATATAACCGTCCAGAAGCTATTGATTGTGATTTCAGCACTGTCTTCAGTCGAGGATTATGCTCTCAGAGTTTCGGATGATATCTACCTTGTACTGATGAGGCGAAAATACGCCGAATCCGGACTATAAGTAGTCATGTTGTTCCTTCTAATTACAAACCAGAATGGTTAGCTATATCGTGCAGATATACCACCCCGTTTCACTTAGAACTGTAATTCAATGTCTGTCGTGGCATATAGCCAGAAAAGTAGTTGTTGCTTCTTAGTGAACGTTCTGCTTTTCGAAAAGTATGTTTCAAAAACTTTTTAAGGCGTTATAATAGTATTTAACAATTATCTTTGACATCTATTGATAACACCCTTTAATGAAATGACAATTTTTTACAGGAAACTGTAATTAAGTAACATTTCTCAAAAATTACAAAGGATAGAATTATGAAATTTCTCAAAATTGGTATTAACTATTTAGTGTGAGGTAATTGAAAATTTTTAAGCTAAAAAGGTTTTTTTCTTTGATTCAAATCCAACCATGTTGTAACGAATCTGGTTATAAAGGACTGTTGTCGATTTTCACGAAAATATGCTTGAATCAATAACAATAATATACGTTTTATTGGTCGGTAGAGACACACAGCTATAATGAAGATTTTATTTATTAGAGCATATAAAATGACTTTCATAAGGACTGAGTAGCACGCTAAATGAGACCAGTCCTTTGAAGTTAAGCCGGCCAAACGGTCTTCTATAATCAGACACATAATCATATTTTAATTCTCAGAGGTTTGACAAGAATATATACAATTAGCATATATATATATAGAAATTAAATAGTTAGAATAAAAACACGAATGTAATGAAAATTGTTGTTATAATTTTTGTCACGGATTTCCGGTTAAAACTACAAGTATTTTTTAAATTTTTTGGAAGATTACCAAAAATTTAAAGTTAACAAAACGTTTTTCAACGATTGTGCAAAAAGATATGACATTTGATCTATCCACTGTGGTAATTACGGAACCGCAAGAAGCAATTATTATCCGCAAAATATGTTTTATTTATACATATACGTATTTTGAAAAATTCTTGAATAATCAGAACAAACTTTCAGAATTAATGGCTGTTGGATCCGCCGCCATCTACACTGATAAAAAAAGACAGGATAATGAATTCATTCCGTACAATGCGACACATTTAAACTGTTTTTTTTTTGGATGAAATATCGGACCAAAAAGTGATGGGGAAAAAAATCCATTTCCTCCGGAAATGTCGAATTTAACGCAAAATTGTACACAGATAGCCTTCAAAATAAGTAATATCCTACAAAATCAATAGTTTATTGTCGATTGATTGGTTCAGCATACCAGTCAAGGGCTTAGAGTCCTCGGCACCTCAGCCTTTAGGCTTTTTGTGCTCTTGGTTGTGTCGTTTATGTCAAGAGACCAGTAACCCTTGTCAGGCTCAGCAGTCTTTTCACTAGGTCCTTCTTGGAGAAATCCTCCCTTGGATGTTCTAGACCTAGGAGTCCAATAAGATAATGCTTCACAAGATAATGTGAGAGGTTTCGTCCTCTTCCATGCACAACCGACAGATAGGTTCCTCCCTATATGTATATGCCGATTGTATGCATGTGCTTCCTTAGAGTACAGTGACCGGTGAGTAAACCGGTCACTATCCTTATCTGGCCCCTGCTAAGGTTTAGTATTTGATTGGTCAGTGTCTCCGAGGGTTTTTTGACCAGGAGTTTGCTGTATTCCTGTTTTGGCACGTGTCTCCAGTACGACTAATGTTTAGTTTGAGTCCACCGAGATGTACAACCACGTGCAGCAGTTTAAGATATCTCAAATAATGGTTCAGGACCAGTGAATGCAGTCTCAGACCCTAGTTTTGCCGATTGGTTAAGCCATATCTAAGAAATCGAGATCACCGACTTTGAAAATTCCGTTTTGAGGAAAACACGTTGAAGATTCAGAAGTAGTTTACATAGTTAAAAATTTTTTTCTTCAATTTATAGTTGAGAGTAGAATTAATTTTCACAGTTTCACAATTTGTCGGCGAGATAAAAAAATCTAAAAGTAGAAGCGGAACCTGTGAAATTTACAGTCCACGTGGCACAGTGGCGCGGAGCTACGACTCACAGGATTAATACGTTTTAGACGTGCGTCACCTTAAAATGTTCGTATTGAGTTTGCCTATCGACCCTTGTTCCGGGATTTTTGATTTCGAATTTTATTTTTCTGTAATTTGTGTCCAAAAATTTACTTTCATGGTAAAATAGCGATTTTGGATGCAAAAATCATCCTAGCGAACGCAACATTCAGTTTTTACAAAACTTTTTTTAAGGAAACTCTTCCTCTTGACAACCCTGTGTACGTCAAATTGCGAGAGAAATTGGCCGTCATGCCTAAAAACGACCATAGTGATCCAAAACTATTGGAACAAAAATCTAAATTTGTTTCAATAAAAAGTGTTTGTAATCAATCCAGCAATACGTACAAATTTTCTCAGAATGTTTGAGGATATTTTATCGTCAAATTCCAAAATATCATTTCCGACATTATAGTTCATTATCAATAAATCATTAATCAATGTTTCCTGAAAAATCCTCAACTTTGGAAAGAAGTTCATGGCACAGAAACTGCTCAAGATTTTCCAAGTGGATAGAAGACCATTTTTGTTCGCTATTCTTGAGAACGTCGAAAATTATCCAAAACTTTCCATGCAAAAGCAAATTGTTTACTCAAAAATCTCAAAATTTCTCTCGCAATTTGACGTACACAGGGTTGTAGGGGTTGTCAAGAGTAAGAGTTTCCTTCAAAAAAGTTTTGTAAAAACTCAATGTTGCGTTCGCTAGGATGACTTTTGCACCCAAAATCGCCATTTTTCCATGAAAGTAAATTTTTGGACACAAATTACAGAAAAATAAAATTCGAAATCAAAAATCCCGGAACAAGGGTCGATAGGCAAAGTCAAGACGAACATATTAATGTGACGCACGTCTAAAACGGATCAATCCTGTGAGTCGTAGAGTAATTTGGGTGGCACAGTGGCGCTCCGCGTAAATTTTGCATAGACCAATCGGAAGCTACATTGCACCAATGAGAATCAATTGTTCGCTTGTGGGTCGAAGTGATTTATGGCTTGTTTACCTTTGCCGCATACTGTTATTATAACGTGAAACAGTGCAAACTAATTGTACTCTCAACTATACATGGTATCATCTATTCCAGGGCCATAAGGGGGACCTTCTACTGTATCGGTAGCTTCTAATAAGTCCAGCTGGTCCAGTCCAGCTTGTCGTCGAGCCATTCTTCTTCTCGCGTGCTCTCACGTCGGAGATCATCATACGCTCTGCGTCATCTTTGTCGACATAAGCATGAGCTGAGGTGCCTAATTATCTCCGAAAATATTTGTCGGATTGGATTCAAATTCTCAGTCATAATATAACAAGAGAGTGAGAATAAATTGAAAATAATTTGACAGATTTTTTGAAAACTTGTTGCCAGGCAACTCCTTTAAACTTACCCTTGTGACAAATAAAGAAGCATTTCCTTGGTTTTAAGAAACGTCAAAAAATAATCAGAGAATAAACTTAAACATATTATGCACTTTCCAAAAATCAATTTCTTGAAAATTCTAACTGCGCATAACCCCTTAATATAAAGACGCTAAGCAATTATACCATGAAAATATAATCCAAATAATTTTCCACGATTTTCCTTTGTTTCGCCATACACACGATTTAGACATATTTCAATTAGGGCAACAGGTGTGGAGTACGCTCAACTTTTACACGAAATCACGCGATATCTGGAGAGCTTTCTAAATGTTTGAAGCAGAAAAAAAAACTCCGAAGGGGATGTGAAGTTGGCACGTGGTCTCATATTTATATCGATATATTTTGGTTTAAATTTCCTTTTTTAGTAAAAGGTATAGTTGTGAGTAAAATTAGTTTGCACCGTTTCACGATTTGTCGGCTAGATAAAGACATCTGTAAGCAGAAGGAGAACCGGTTTTAGACAAATGTTTCATGATATTAGGATCCCGACGCACTAGCGATTTATGTACTCTCTTTTTCCGATGAATAGCAGTTTTACCGATAACTGTAATAATGGTTATTTTTAAACTTCTGTCAATTATGTATTCTTTCTGCAGTTCCATGCTCTGACACATTATTTTCTAATTTCAGTTGCCTGTAGATATTTTGTATCATTTTTTGCGTAGATAGCGACTAGAACATACCAAATTTCTTTTTGTCTATTGTAAACAATTTTAACAATAAAATATTCATGTTTAATGTATTCACTGCGACATGGAATCAAGCAGAATAAATAAATAAACTTTGACATTGTTTTTGTTGGCATAGAATAAATACGTCTGTTTAATCTTCTAGTATATTCATTGTTCGGAACCTATACCAATATCTTCCTCTTCGAATGGTCGCCAAAAAGCCATAATTTTACTTATTACCAACAAATTAGTTTTAGTCAATAAAATAAAATCTCAATCACAGCAACATATAAGATCACAATATCTCGTAAATAACAGAAATGAACTAAACCCACCCTGGGACGTTAACACTTCATGTGGACTAACAATTCAAGTACATTTTTCATAGACCAATAAGAAGCTACATTGTTCGCTTGTGGGTAGGTCAAGACTAGAACTGATTTATGGCTTTTTTATCTTTTCGGCTTTTTAATCCTCAAAGAAACCTTGCCGCATACTGTTATTTTATTGTGAAACAGTGCAAATTAATTCTACTCACAACTATACTGAAAGCAAATCGAAATTCCTTTTTATTAATAACCGAAATAACTTGAAATCTATCATTTCCCAAAAACGGTAAGAGATAAAAAAAATCGGTTAAACTGTAGCAAAGTTGCGCATGTAAAGACAGATTTCAAATTAGGCCAAGCAATAGGTAAATTTTTATAAAAAAAATCCTAGTATAAAACAGAAACATGTGAAAGACATTTCGTAGTTTGAACCTCATATGTTGTTCACCAAATTTTTATAAACGTTTAAAACAAAAAAATACGTTTTTTTGTTAATAACACGAAAGCTTATTAAGGTAATCGTAATGGTGTCAAAAGATGAGTAGTAGATAATAAAAATGCAAATACAATGCATTTTTTGGTGAAGAAGTTGTATAATTAGGAGCACCCAAACAACCGACTTCAGTATTCCAGTATTCATTACCACTGATAATACTGTATATATTTTTTCGTGCAACCGGACGCGAAGTCAGTATTTCGCGTTTTCAACACAGTCCGCGAAATTCAATTTCGCGGCCGTTACCCATAGCAACGGCTGCGAAACCAAACGTCACTTCCAAATTTGAATATCAGTTCCAAATTCGACATTTCTAAAATACTACAAAGACAAGGATGATTTTTTATTGAATACCAACAAATACATAAGTACTTATATTATTAAGAATGAATATTAACATTAATTGTACAGTTTGTATTATTACTTATATTTACTCCAGAAGTTGAAGCAAGAACTGTCAAAATATGTTGTATATATTGAAACATATCATTTCCATAGCACCATTGTTAAATAAATTAAACTGCTGTTGATTTTAGAGCAATGATATATTTATTTACAATTATCTAGTTTAATAATTTTAACGATTGCACGAAAAATAGTGTGTATGCCATGGCCGCGAAACTTTTTAACGACCTTAAGATTATCTTGCCTCGGCCGCAAACGGCCTCGGCGATAACTGTTCTTTTGGTACGTTAAAAAGGTATTTCGTGGCCTAAGCATACACATAACTATTTACGTATCCTGCGCTAAGCCGACCGATTGGAAAATTGGAAAAAATAAAAAAATATTTAGGTACAGCTTTAAACGTGACAGTTAATTTTTTGATATTTGACATTTGTTGATAGGCGCCAACTATATTGTTATATACAACACTTGAAAGACAACCCTGTATTACCTAATAGAAAAAGTAGGATGATTGGACATATTTAGTAACATAAAGAATTGATTTAAACGGGAACAATAGGGATCGTCCCTATTGTAGACATTGCGAAAGTGGACACGATCTGTTTAATATAAATAATTATTGAAATATTAATTTAAAAAGTTTAAACAAAGGATTCATTTTAAGATTGTCCGAAAATAACGGAAGTTATTGTTCTCCCAACGAAAGTGTGGCATCAAAAGTAGTGACTTAAAATGCCAACATCGAAATGATAACAAAACTTTCTCAATGCGGTTTTCAATGTTTAAACTTTAAATAAATAATCATAATATAAGTAGTTTTGAGTAGAATTAGTTCACAATAAAATAACAGTATTCGGCAAGGTCTCTTTGAGGATTAAAAAGCCATAAATCATTTCTAGTCTTGACCTACCCACCAGCGCACAATTGATTATCATTGGTGCAATGTAGCTGGTTGCCAACCGTACTCTAAAATAGAGTATTGTCCTCTATATCATGTAGGCGTACTCTATAATCTATAACACTAATAGAGTACGCTAAAAACTCTTTTTCACAAAATGTTTACTATAAACTAGTGCACGTCTGTAATAATATGCAAAAATCCATAATCAGAGTAAAAAAGTCTACTATTTACTGTTAATATGTTGGTATCGCCGATTCCCCAAACCATATTCGAACGTTCCTGAACGCTGCCACTAATGTCAGTTAAATGTGTCAATGTCATATCACAAGTTATTTTGAGTAGTCTTTGCTTTGAGGTTACCCGTTGTTAGATTGATTTTGTTTCCACTGTGTTGTGACTCTGTTTTATCAAATTAACACTAATGTTTCATTGTGTATCTATAGACGAATGTCTGACTTATTTGCAAAAATGGTTTGATTTTAGTAGTGATAACTGGCTGTATTCACTAAATGCAATATCTTTAAAGACTTATGTTGAATTTAATCATTTAGAACAAATTATAGAAGGAAAACTTAATTTACAAAGACTAAACATACAGATGGACAGTTTATATTCAGAAGCGGCGGGCGTAATTTCGGCCGGTAATCCCTTGGCCTACCTGCATAAATCAAGGGGTACCATTTATGACAGGGGTAATTTCGGCCGACCTACTTAAGATTATTCCACGAGTCCACGAGTCCGATGAAACTACGTTGGAGAGAAAAATAGTGACGACTTCATGCAAGCGCAAAGCTGAGGAAGACATATCGGAGAAACCTTCAAAAATTATTAAAAGCGTTCTTTCAAATCATTTGCCAGAGAATTTGTCATCGATAGATGTCAGTCTAATAAGAAGAAATTTGTACAACAGCCGCCGCCGCCGTAAGCTCTTACCAGCCCTGCCTAAGGATATTCACGATGTACATTCTGTACTCGATAGTTATGGACCGAAAACCACAACAGGTTAGGTTATGTTAGGTTAGGTTAGGTTATTGAAATAAAGAAATATTTTAATATAAAGCATTCTGTTATTTTATTTGATTTGCGGCCGAAAATACCTATGAGATAAGGAAGCAACTTAAAACCTCCGGCCGAATTTACCTACCGGCTTTTAGTACCTGCCCTTTTTCCGGCCGAAATTACATCCGCCCTTCAGAAGTAATAATTTTAAAAGAACTCCTAGCCGAATGGTTTAATAACACAGATTTTATGCAAAAATCCACTGCAGAAAAATGGCAATTTATTTTTAAAAAATGTCCTGAAGAATTTGATTGTTTAAAAAAAATTATTAGCTATTTACTCTCTGTTCCCGCCACTTCAGCATTTACTGAAAGAGTCTTTTCGGTCATGAATGTGAAGTGGCGAGAAGAGAGAAACAGAGCTTCATTGAATTTAATCAAAAATGAGCTCTTGATATAATATATAAATTTAGAGTAGAGGAATGTTTGGACTCATACAATTCCTTTAAAAACAATGAAAAATTGTTATGTGCTGCAAAAAGTACAAAAAAATACCTTTTTAAAAGTACAAAATAAATGATACTCTTTTTTGTAAGTCCGTACTCTTTATTTACCTCCTTTAAAATCAGATATACTTGTTTTCTTCTAAAAAAAGTTGGCAACCCTAAATGTTGCTTATGATTGGTCTACGGAAAATTTACTTGTGGAGAGTAGGGATTTGAGACAATAGACAGAAAGACATTTGGTATGTTCTAGTCGCTATCTACGCAAACAATGATACAAAATATGTACAGGCAACTGAAACAAGAAATAATGGGTCAAAGCGTGGAGCTGCTGCAAGAATACTTAGTTGACAAAAGTTTCAAAGAAATTATCGTAAAACAACTGCTATTCATCGGAAAAAGAGAGTACAGAAATCGCTAGTGCTTTGGGATTCTGCAATAATGAAAAATTTGTCTGAAACCGGTTCTGCTTATGCTTACAGATTTCTTTATCTCTGCGACAAATAGTGAAAACTAATTTTACTCACAACTATAATTTCTATTCAGTTCGTCCTGTCGCTTTACCCTTTTCAAAGTTACCGTTTTGAATTCCTAACAAGTTTTGGAGAAACTGTAAAACTATAAAATAATAAACTAGTTTTATCTTGCAATAAAATTCAAAATACCGATAAGATTAAAAAACCCGTTGCACTGCATCTTTTCAAAATATTGACTTTTTGCAACGTCTGTTGTACCGAAAAAGGTGGGTTTTATTTGCATTACCTTGAAAGTAGTCCAATATAAAGATTCCGGTATACTGATAGCGAATGAAAATATAGTAGTTTGTTGTAAACTTCTATAGATACTAGGAAATAATAAAAACGGTCTGAATTTATACAGTTATACAGTTATTTAAAGAGTTATTACCCTAAAGGATTTAAGGTAAATGGGTCGGATTTTCAAAAAAGTTTTATACCTACTTGGAATTGGAAATTTATAAATCTGTACCCCAAAGGTAAACTGCACTAAGCACCATTTACCAAATTTTACAGGAGAGCGGTTTAAAGTAAGCGATGAAATAAAACAATTTAATTTGTTTAAATCTGTACAATTAGTTGATTTTTCAAAGCCAACTTGATATTACCGATACAATTTTATAATCCAACATGATTTTATGTAAGAAACACAAAAAGTTTAAATGTAGTTTTCTCGACAACGGTTCATGATATCGATTTGAAAGAAGGGAACATTTCTTATGAAAATTATCTAGAATTGACCAAATTTGGTGTCGGATACAAAAAAAACTTGAAAATAAAATTTTTTTAATGAAAATACCTGTTGGTCCCCCCGACTGACACGCTTGTGATGGATCTAAAAAAAATGTATTTACAGCGAACGATTGGTTTGTAACTGTTTATTGATTTTTCCAAGTTTGAATATTTTAAATAACGGTATTTTTGAATAATTTGAAGAAACTTCTTATGAGGACGTCTTCTTCCAAGGGCTGTAGCACCCTTAGGAAGCATTTTCGGATTAAGGTAATGTGAGCTAAATCGACTTAAAATCACCTCTAGTAACTAGTTGTCAGGTGAGTTTCTGGACACCCTGTATTTGAACTAAGTTCAACATAAGTTCGTGACGCGTTTCGCTAACACAGTAGCTTTCTTAAACGAGTGGAGGTATAATGAAAAAATTTTAATTTATACAGTGCAATTTTTCATTATACCTTCACTCGTTTGATAAAGCTACTGCTATTTCATCGCTTAGTATGGATCTTCATCAAGTAAAAGCCTCATCTATTCAAGCGGTTTAATGTTTTACTTGTGACCAAAATGACGATTATTTGTTAATTATTGTACGTAAGATTACTGCGCTTGCGTGACTTGAGACAGGCCCAAGTCTGGTAGAGACCAACCTTGAGCACGACTTGCATGTCTTCGGTTTTTATCGACAGCATTCGTTTAAGAAATCTGTCTCAACTGTCATCTTTTATAAACAATATAAACATATAAAAGAGGGTTAGGTTTATAAAACATTTATATTTTTAAAGGGATAGGATGGATATTAAAAACTTTGAAGAGTTTTTAGAGTTTATAGACATTGTTGAGGAAATGCCAGATATTCGCTTACCAAAACGGTATATCCGAGATCCTATGGAATTCTATAGTGAGGAAGATTTTAGAATTCGGTATAGAGTCTCAAAAAATATTATTGGAGACGTTATTTTTCCTATTGTACATCGCAAGAGTTTTTGGAGTATGGAAAAAACGATTTCCTTGTCTGTTTAGAGGTTTTACTACCAAATTATCAACAAGCCAAACTGTTTATGTGTGCTGTGAAACAAAACGAGGTCGGTGATTGAAATGCTGGCAACGTGAATTTATTAAAATCACTAGAATTTTGGTAGTAACAAAAAAATTTACCAAAACACCCAAGCCGGATCTCAACTTACCCGAGAATTCACGAAGTCGAGACTATAGTACAGCAGCTAAACTTGAGACGAAGTCTGACTTGGCGAAGCACGTCTCAAGTCGGAGATTGAGTAGGGACTATAGGTACGGGCATTAGTAACGTATCCCAATACTAATCTTCATCATCCGGAATAATATTATTATGAGGAAAATTTCGGTAGAAACCGTGAAACATTTTTGGCACCCAGTTTAATGAGTTTTGAAGATATATATACTTTTTTTCCCAAATAGGTTTTGGCGCAATTCTAATATCTGGTATCTCGTCTGGAGATGCCACAGACTTCCGAGTATTTCGGTTTAAATCCAGTTCCTTAAAATCTTCTTCGTCAAAAGTAGTCTTGCAGAAAACAGAAAATTTCCTGTTCTAGCGTGGTGTTTGGATGGAGATAGTATCCTGAGTTTTGACGTGCGATGGAGATAGTATCTTGAGTTTTATACCAAATCCACCTTTAATGGAGATAGTACAGCATCCCAAAAATACTACCTCCGTTTGATATAGTTTACCTCTCAATGGCTTAGTATAGTTTATCTTTGGTTTTTTCGTTACTCTGTTTGGATTTCACTTTAAGTATATTTTTCCCCGTAAAAAGTTATGTCAATATCACTAAAATCCGATTTTGGTAAAAACTGGAGATAGTACAGTTTACCCCTAGGGTACAAAAATAAGAATTTACTTATTCCCTAGAACTTAGCATTTTATTCCATTAGAAATTGAATAGATGCCTGGAATCATCTTCTTTTAATAAACAATAATATTACTGAGAATAATGTAAAACTTACTAAATACAAACAATCTCCTTCACTTACCTGGAACAAATAAAGATTCAATAAGTACAATACATGAAATAAAAAAATGTCTAATAGTTTTATTACACACATATTAATGATACAGACAGAAGTGCAAACAGGGGAATTAAAGCAGACCCACAAAATGATGAATGGAAACGACTAGCGACCATAGAGATACTATAGAGGCAACAAGCCAGCTCGAAAGCCGTCAGCATGTAAGAGAGAGATAGAAAGTCAGAGATTCAAGCTGTCTTTCTTTAATGGCGTGTATACTGTAGACACAAACGAAGACAGAAAAACCTCTGATCGTCTGCCTCTTTCTCCTTCACCGGAGTTCATACGGAAATTCCCACTTTCACAGCGGTCTATGCGTCTATGGCTTGTTGCCCAATTCGCATGGAGACTAAGGGAATGGTTGTTTGTTCTCCCGCCACATTTTTCTTACTTTTAGGATTTTTATACCAGTCGTAACTTCTAAAAGTAAGGTCCGATTTGGATAATTCAAAGAGGAATTTACATGTCCATAATCAGTTGATGTATTTAGTTGGATAAGAATTCCGATTCTACCAGTGTTTTGATTAACTAATTTGAATGAAAACCGGTTATTGCGAGTCAATTAGTTATAATAGTTTTGTGGATAATAATTAGTACTATAAACATGTGGTATCGTTGGCGGCTTCTATTGCCATAAATAAACTATCCACTTAAGTGTAATTATGTAGGCCCAATAATATTTAAAAAAATGGTTACAGAGAGTCAACATTGAGCAAAGTTATTTTTATTCTCTGATTGAAAGTATCTTGTCAATATAATTACAACGATTAATTAAAATTCTGTATCGCTTCCCTTGTTAAAACATCCTCTTTAAACGCCCCCAGTTAGATTTACTTCAGATTTAGCTTATTGAAAACCCTTTTCTCTATTGATTCCAGTAACGTACCTACACTTTTTTAATTAAAACTTATAACAATGCCAAAGTTAACTTTAGAAAAAACACCGCAACCGAAAGTTTGAGTAACAAAAGTAACTATTCAGATATAATCGGCATTGTACGAGAATTAAATCGAATGATTCTCCTTTTAATTATTTGCCGAATGTGAAACTCACTAATTCAAAAGTTCGTTTCTAAAGGAATTCACACCTGCGTGAACAATTCCAAGTGATCCACAAACTTAAACGTGGCACTCCATGTGGACTAACAATTCAAGTACATTTTTCATAGACCAATCGGAAGCTACATTGTACCAATGAGAATCAATTGATTTATGGCTTTTTTAACTTTCCGGCTTTTTAATCCTCAAAAAAACCTTGCCGCATACAAGGACGTATTGATATCTAGTTAGCCTAGACCAGTTCCATGTATTAACAAAATATTGCGTTACGCAATAAATTAAAAGAAAAAAAATCTCCACCGAAATTGTGAAAATCGAAAAATTGGAGTATCGAGCCATTATCAAGAACCTGTATTTAAAAGGGTTAAGAGGTATGCAGATTTACGAAGATATGCTTAATACTCTTGGTGATCAATGTCCTTCGTATGCGACTGTGAAAAATTGGACTGCAAGCTTCAAAAGAGGTAAATTTTCCATTGAAGATGATGACCGATCGGGAAGGCCAGTTTCTGTGTCAGTCCCCGAAAATATCGATGCAGTTCATGACATGATTTTATCAGAACGTCGAATTGGGCTAAAACGGATATCTGAAGCACAGAATATTTCATACGAACGCGTTCATCATAATAGTTCACGTCAATTTGGACATGAGACAAATTGCTGCAAAATGGATCCCCAAATGTTTGAATGTTGACAAAAAGCTTGCAAATGTAGAAGCATCGCGTTCGATCTATGCTCTATTTGAAAACGATGTAGACTTCTTAAACCAAATTGTTACTATGGATGAGACTTGGGCACATTTCTACGATCCAGAAACAAAGCAACAATCGATGGAATGGCGACACTCCGGTTCTCCAAGACCTAAGAAGTTTCGTGTCCAAAAATCTGCTGGAAAAGTTCTTGCTTCAGTTTTTTGGGATTGCTATGGAGTAATCATGATTGATTTTTTGGATAAGGGTAGAACAATAACTGGAGATTAGTATTCGACATTACTGACCACTCTTCGGGAAAAAATTAAAGAGAAAAGACGCGGAAAGCTATCCAAAGGTGTTTTGTTTTTGCAGGACAACGCCCCTGCACACAAATCTCTTGTTGCCATGCAAAAAATTCGTGATTTAGGGTTTGCATTACTAGAACACCCCCCTTATTCACCAGATTTGGCTTCGTCCGACTATCATCTCTTTCCTCAACTGAAAAAAAGTTTAAAAGGTCGTAAATTTTCTTCCAACGAGGAGGTAATAAAAGCTGTGGAGGTCTGGTTTGCGGAGCAAGAAGAAACATTTTTTTTAAAGGTCTAGAGACGTTGCAGGTTCGCAGTAATAAATGTATCCAATTAAGAGGAGAATATGCTGCGTAATAAAATATTTTGACATTGAAATTTTGTTTGGTTCTATAGTAGGCTAAGAATTTTTCAATATATCCTCTACTGTTACGGTGATGGTGGATGATTTTACTAAAAACAGGGTTCTGTAACTTCGAATCATTTATCATTTTCATGTAAACGACGTAGTATTTTTGTTGAATTTCCAGTTGATTATTTCCGATTATTAATAAATATTTTGTACAGTAGATTATTTTACCTTTACGCCGTAAAATAAATGAATTAAACGAGAATACTTTTTTTTATTGAATGAATTTACGAATTTACAACTGAAAGCATTCCATTCGATATTTATTAGTAGGTTGATGTCAGTTAAATTGTCAATTTGTAAACATGTGCACTAAAAGATTATTCTTGTCGTGAGTGTATTCAATTCACTGTAATACAATAAAAGTTTTCAGTTTTAATGAAAATACGATGGTATTTATAAAGTTACCATTAAATTTAACATTATTAAATGTTATTTTTGATACTATTTGAAAATATCTAATAGATTTAATTGACGCTAATTAACTTAGTGCATGAAAACAAGAGGTCAGTTTTGTTGAAGGGTGTCGGCCACTTTGCGCCCGACCGTTTTGCACTCCTACCTGAAATCGGCCACTTTGCGCTCTGCTACTTTCATAATCTACTTTATTTTCTTCGATCTGCCCATTTGCAATATAATTTTAAATTCCTCCTACCTACAATAATAGTCCGGTAAAGGGTAAGTTAAAAATATTAGTTTTACAAGAAAACAAGAAAGTACAAAAATTATATTTATTTTTTCAAAGTTTTTTTATAAAGTAAAATACAAAAATCCATGTTTGTTTATTCGAGCGTGCTGGGCTCTTAACACAGAGGTACCAGGTTCGAGTCGTGTCCGAGTCAAGATATTTTTATTTTTATTTTCTTATTGTTTTTTTCAAAAATTGACTAAAAATACGAAGAATTTTTCGATTCGATTTAGGGTAGGGGGTAAGGTAGGGTGGTTTTGGTTGGGTTATTATTGAAAATTATTATAATAATCTGTCAATTACACAATTCAATTTTTCGATTCGGATTAGGGTAGGGGGTAAGGTAGGGTGGTTTTGGTTGGGTTATTATTGAAAATTATTATAATAATCTGTCAATTACACAATTCAATTTTTCGATTCGGATTAGGGTAGGGGGTAAGGTAGGGTGGTTTAGTTAAAAAAGTGTATGGAAAGCGAGGAGATGTTCTTTTCATAGAGAACGACACGGGGTGTCTTGGAACTACGCTTGGCAACGTCGGTGAAGAGAGCTACATTTAGACGCTCCTATTTTTCTGTAGTAGGTACCATGGGTTTTAAGCAAATTTTCTAAGCTAACCTTTACCGGGCTATTATGTTATAATAAATTTAAAATTATATTGCAAATCGGTAAATCCTAGAAAAAAGGATAATACATTTCTATTATGAAAATCGCAGAGCGCAAACAGGTCGATTTCAGGTAAGAGCGCAAAACGGCTGTATTCTTGTTGAAGATGTAGGTATATTTTTTAAAATTAACAGTAAACGACGATCAAGTGTGTCTGGAAAACCCTCGGGGATGACGTTCATAGCCAGGTTAGGGTGCACCAGGTGTCCGTGGGGTGTTTGCCGATGGTATATTCGAATTCAGCGAACCGAAAAACCCCCGGGTGCCCAGTTTCTCTCCTCTCTCGCATAAAGTTCGGGATAGTCCCCGGAGATGACGTTCGTCGGCGTTCCTGAGCTCCAGGTGTTCGGGGGGTCAATTTGAACATCATAATCGTGATCAGTGACCTCGAAAACCCCCGGGTACCCGACTTGAGCCAATTCTGACTCTTATTTACGAAGTTATTAAATAAGCCAAAAGGCCTCTCAAAAGATGGATTTTTGGCTGCAGCAATGCAACTTTCGGTTTGTAATAGGTACAAAGTAGGTACGATTGATATAAATAATTTTTGCAAGCGAATGCAAAAAACCGCATTCCGATACGTCCTGTCCTGCAAGATTTCCTATCATAATGCTTCATTGCCTCGACTAATTGGATTTTCAGCCCGGATGATTAGAGTAATGGATATACTAAGGTAACATGTAGAATTTCCCAACTAAAACTTATGACGATCGTGATTAGTTAAAATGCGTATATTTAACAATTTACTGAAATTTATACGACAATAACTTAATTGAAATTAAGTGAAAATCAATGTTAATTTAATTATCGCTTTAGTGCTAGTGGAGTGGTCCTTCCCGATTTGTTCGTTTATTTCCCCCTTATTTTATCTGAAGACGAATCCATAAATCTGTCTCACTTTAACTAGCTGAAAGAAGTGTTATAAATTATCAAACAAATTGAAATTAACGACCATTGAGAGTGTTGTTTGACGAACAAACAAAAATGCACTTTTCAGAGACGAGACTGTGATAAAAGCAAACAATGTTGCAAAAATAACTATACAAGATTTAACAGAAAACTGAAAAATCATACAGGATGTTTTAAAAAAAATTAGAAGGTGATTGCTCTTATAAAATAAAGTTGGGGCTTTCCTAGGACAAAATTTCCTCAACCTACCCCTTTCCTAGATATTATCCCTAAAAGAATCAGAGTAAAATTGAGTTTTTATGTTTTTTCCAAAATTTAAGCAAAGATGGAAACATCGTAAAGGGGTGATTGATTCATTTGTTCAGCACCACCAGTCAGAGGCACTTATCAACAGCCTTTTCACTAGGTTCTTCTTGGAGAAATCCTCCCTTGGATATTCTAGACCTGGGAGTCTATATCTCCAATGAGATAATGCTTCACAATCGAAGATAATGTGAGAGGCTGTTTCCTCCCTATATATGCCGATTGTATGCCTGTGCTTCCTTAGGGTATACTGACCGGTGAGTAAACCCGTCACTAAGACTGGAGTGGATCCCAGGTCACAAAGGAATCGCTGGCAATGAAAAAGCTGACGAACTGGTAAGAGCAGGATCATCAACCCTGATGAACGGACCCGAACCATCTGTGGGCATTCCCAGATTCTCCACTAGGTCATGGTTAAAAGGGTGGGTAAAAGAACAGCATAATAAACACTGGAAGAATACGCCCAGACAAACACATGGGAAGAAATTCATAAAAGAACCATAAGAAAAAGTAGCGAAAGAACTGCTCTCAATGAGCAGGAACAAACTACGCACTATAACGGGGATTCTTACGGGACACTTTCCCACAAAGGAGCACCTGAACAAAATAGGGCTGTATAATGGAGACCTTACATGCAGAAGGTACAAAAAGGACACCGAAACAGCTCTGCACATATTATGCAACTGTGAGACTCTAGACCATTGGAGGCAGAAACTGTATGGAAGACCCCAAATAACTCTAGAAGACTTCTACAACCAACCAGTAAAGAAACTATACGAGCTAATACAGGGAACGGATTGGATGAATAGGCTGTAGTCAGAACACTAGGAGGATCCACAATAAGCCCAGGAGGCTGAGGTGGTGCCGGCAAAGGGACGGCTCCTTTTTTTGAAAGAAAAAACCGTCACTATCCTTATCTTGCCCCTGTTAAGGTTTAGTATTTCGTTAGTCAGCGTCTTTGAGGGTTTTTTGACCAGGAGTTTGCTGTGTTCCTGTTTTGGCACGTGTCTACAGTACGACTGATGTTTAGTTTGAGTTCACCCTTACTTTATTTAATAGGATTGTTCCCAAATCGAGTTCCTAACTGTGACGAACATATTGAGTTTGCGCAGTTAACAATAATTGTTTCTTATTTTAAACTGCGCAAACTCAGTCTGTTTATAACAAGTTAGTTAGTAAATTGTAACATGTAAGAGTACGTCTCAGGATTTTGGGTATGCAGAGTAGGGCTGCTAAAGCGTTTCTTGCAAGTGTGACATACAACTGTTTTTGCCTACCGAATAAACCAAAAATTAGGAAAATATGACAAAGAACTTTGACATACACTGACGTTTAATTAAAAAAATTACGTGAAACGTCAAAGTACTCAAGTGACAGATAGTGAAAAACTTCAAAAATCATGGCGTTATGAATTTGAATTTTCAGTCCTTGGGGTGCTAAACAATAATTTGCTCCCAATTTTTGGTGTTCATATGATTGGTTTTCCGGTAAGGTAAGCGAAAAATATGTTTTAGTAATTATCAATACTTCTTATGAAACGCGACCTGAGAAATTATTAAGCATACGTGTTCGACTGTTTATCTTAATATTTAGTTACTAAACATTGCATTTAATTATTATTAGTTTATTTTGTCTACTAATTTAGAAAGATAGTCGAAATTATTCCAAGATCCCGTTAACTTACATATGCGTTAGTAATGGGAACATTACACTATCAAAAGCTTAATTATCGTTACGGGAGCGGTTAGCAGACTGCCTCCCACTACCTAGATATCAGTCGGAGGGGGTTGTATAGCTGTGTATATTGAATGTTACTTGCGCATTAATTTAAAAAGTTATAAATATTGTAGGGGTGGAGTCATCCAGCCAATGGAGCAATTATTGTTGACCATAAGATTTCAAGCATTCAATAATACCTCTTTCTTTTTCCACTAACACTAACAAACTACGAGGATATATTGAAAAATTCTTAGCCTACTATAGAACCAAACAAAATTTCAATGTCAAAATATTTTATTACCCAACATATTCTCCTCTTATTTGGATACATTTATTACAGCGAGCCTGCAACGTCTCTAGACCTTTAAAAAAAAATGTTACTTCTTGCTCTGCAAACCAGACCTCCACAGCTTTTATTACCTCCTCGTTGGAAGAAAATTTACGACCTTTCAAACTTTTTTTCAGTTGAGGAAAGAGATGATAGTCGGACGGAGCCAAATCTGGTGGGTTCTAGTAATTCAAACCCTAAATCACGAATTTTTTGCATGGCAACATGAGATGTGTATGCAGGGGCGTTGTCCTGCAAAAGCAAAACACCTTTGGATAGCTTTCCGCGTCTTTTCTCTTTAATTTTTTTCCGTAGAGTGGTCAGTAATGTCGAATAGTAATCTCCAGTTATTGTTCTACCCTTATAGAAAAATAAATCAAGATTACTCCATGGCAATCTCAAAAAACTGAAGCAAGAACTTTTCCAGCTGATTTTTGGACACGAAACTTCTTAGGTCTTGGAGAACCAGAGTGTCGCCATTTCATCGATTGTTGCTTTGTTTCTGGATCGTAGAAATGTACCCAAGTCTCATCCATAGTAACAATTCGGTTTAAGAAATCTACATTGTTTTCAAATCGAGCACAGATCAATCGCGATGCTTCTACCCTTGCACGCTTTTGGTCAACATTCAAACATTTGGGGATCCATTTTGCAACAATTTTTCTGATGTCCAAATTGACGTGAACTATATGATGAGCGCGGTCGTATGAAATATTCAGTGCTTCAGATATCCGTTTTAGCCCAATTCGACGTTCTGATAAAATCATGTCATGAACTGCATCGATATTTTCGGGGACTGACACAGAAACTGGCCACCCCGATCGGTCATCATCTTCAATGGAAAATACGAAGGACATTGATCACCAAGGGTATTAAGCATGTCTTCGTAAATCTGCTTACCTCCTAACCCTTTTAAATACAGGTACTTGATGATAGCTCGATACTCCAATTTTTCGATTTTCACAATTTCGGTGGACATCTTTTTTCTTTTAATTTATTGCGTAGCTCTGGTTTACTTTTTTGACGTCAAACTTTATATTGACACTTCTAATAAGTTATTGTTCGTTGCTATGGTAACGCAATATTTTGTTTATGCATGGAACTGGTATAGGCTAACTAGATATCAATATATCCTAAGTTAACATCAGTCATAAAAACAGAAACTGGTTAACACGTCATTTTACATATGCCTTCAAGGATCCAAGCCAAATAGTTAATGTCACTATAACATTCAACACATCTGGTAAAAATAAGAGCAAAAAAAAGAAATCCCCCGTTTCAGGGATACCACACAATAAAAAACAAGACATAAAATGATGAAGAGAACTTTGAATAAAGACAACATCAGCCCACTTTACCTATGTTGGGAAGGACACTCTTCCTAAAAGCCTCTTTTTCCTAAGAGACGTTCGGTATAACCAAGAAGAGTATAAAATGATAAATTTAAATAATTCTATCCATGAAGGAAAACTATAAATTTATGACCGAGGTTCCATGTCCATTATAATTCAAAGATCAGCTTAAGTACCTCATTTGTAGTGAAATTAATAGAAATTAATCACGACACCGTCTAAAAAGTATCAAGCAATTTATCTACAAAATATTGTAAAACTGAAATATACCGAATCTCTGCGTCAACGCATAAAGATATAACGGAAAATTAATTACATAAACTTTAACTAATTCAATTGAAAAGTTCGGAGTGAAACAACTTCTCGAATAATATGCCAAACCCATCGAAAATATATTACGGAAACCTTTTACACCCGCTAAAATTCTAAACTACTATATGAATCACTCTTCGGTCGTGTCTGCGTTGGAAAAATATTTAAGTTGTTAGGATTTTGGTAAATATAAATTACACTAAATCAAGTCGAAGAACTGAAACATTTGTCACCAGAGATTACTGAAATCAACGAAATGATCCTCCGTTAAAATTGCTGCGAAACTAGTGGTTTTCTAAATGAGAGATTTATGTTTCTTAAAATAATTTATGCGTCGTGTCGTAAGCGCTATTTCAAATATGTGGATAAGTTCTATAACAGTCCCGAATGCGAAACGCTAATAAAACACTGATCATACATTAATTTACATAATTAAAGCCGACAAAATGTCAATGTTTATTAAATATATTTTCATAATTTTGTTCCATTTATAAAAGAGAATCTACAAAACACAAAAAAGTAGATAAATATCTTCCTGCAAACATCTAATAATAATCAATTGCTTCTGAAAACATCATTCTAAAATCATACTGACACTTTTATCTCCTTTCACGGAAGCTTACCATTACACTCTGTCGAATTGCCTGTCATAGCCGACAACCACAGGAAATAAAATGTGACTTTTAACGATTTGAGGTAAAAGGACAATTTTACTGAGTGTATTTGCGTTACTTTTAAGAGCTCTCACTATTGGAAATTTTTTACTACCCTATGACTCTTGATTGCTATAGTTACTAAAACAATTTAATATATTTAAACATCTTGTGCATTCTATTTAAGGTGGAAAAAAGGAGAAGATCTGAGCAAGATCAAGTAGGGTTTAGACAATCAAAGATACTTCTGGGTGACAACCTATTTGGATCAAATGAATGCCTATGCCGGAGTAGAGCTGCACAGGTGTCACTGTCGCACTGGCACCTTATATACAGATTGCGAAAAGTCTAGTCGCGACAAGGAAAATATGAGCAAAACTACTTGAAAGAGAGAGAATAATAATTGTGCGCTCAGTGCTTGTGTTCAGTTCCAGCTACCAAAAACAGTTGGGGGTGTGTTCATATTTTAACCGCTGTTGCCAGAAGCGCAGATTAAATTGTACAAATAATATTTTTGTCTCGTTATCGTTAACTTTTTTTTCGAACTCATGCACTATTAGGTAAAACTAAACACTTTCATCCGACAACAGTGTCCTTTACAGAGAGAATAGACTGCCTAAGCTCTGACGTCACAACAGAAGGCTCCTTTTATCAACTTTTCCAAACAAATCGATAACGCGTGTAAAACTTCATAAGAGATTTTTAATTTGCAGTTTGCTATTAATATAGTTATAAAAATAAGAGTGATCGTTGTTAGAAATAAGTAAAGAGTTCAGTTGGAGACTTTTTTACATGAAAATCTGCAAGGTAAGGTTTGCAAAGCTTTTTTTAAAATAGTGTAAACATAGTTGAGGTTATGTGTGCTTATGCTGTGTTTTTATATTTGAAGTTTTGTAAATTTTATTGACAAAATAATGGAAATTCTTTTCCAGATTTACACTTAGGTTCAAAAACTTCTTTAATGAATCACTTTTTATATATTTCTAATACCGATCAATCTTATTTATAACTAAATCAACAGCAAACGGCAAATTAAAAATTTTAATTTACACGAGCTTTCGGTTTGTTTGGAAAAGTTTTTATGACCACGCCTCTTATGACGTCAGAGTTAGGCAGCCCATTCATATTTAAACTTTGACACGCCCAACGCTGAGCGCACAATTATTCTTCTCTCTCTTTCAATTAGTTTTGCTCATATTTTCCTTGTCGTACTTGTGTAAATCGTATGTCGCGAATAGACTTTTCGCAATCTGTATATCAAAAACCCTTTTCATACCCGAAGGTGTAAGGGTATGTATTTATTTCTAAGTTTTTTGTTTGTAGATGAAATTGGTTCATTCCTTTTTATTTTTTGTCATCTTTTTTGCTTCTTCCCATTTTATGTTTTCTTTCCAGTATTTCTGCAACTTCTTGGTTCCAAGTTTTCTTAGGTCTTCCTCTCTTCCTTTTTGTACTTACTCGGGCTTCCTACACATCCCTGGCTGGTAATAAAAAGTAACAGGAAGTGTCACCAACACATAGACGTTTTAAAGATACAAAAGAATCTACCTGAATACAATTTTGGTTTAGTTGGCACAATGGGGATGTTTTTGTTTTTACTACTGACAGTATCAAGTATTTAAGTAGCCATCTAGTTAAAATATCACAAATAACTGTAAAATGATTATGTAAACTCTAATAGGTTTTCAAACTCAGGTGTAGAACGCTGCCTTTTTCAAGAAGTCATGTACAATAAACAAAAATAGATATCTACGAACAAAGTTTATTATTTCTAACATTTCACTTGAGCATCATAAGGTTTAAGATCACCATGGTTCAAATTAGTCGTAAAACACCAGTTAGCCATGTATCAGTTTTAGTATCCCATAAAACACAAAAACTTTATTAAATCCCCTGTGAGATATATGTGAAATGCTGTTACTTCTTCATCTTCTTCGTTTTTTTCAAAACCATTTGCGGAAACCATTATACAATATACACATTTTTACTTAATCAATCCTTATGTAACTGAATGTAATGGGCAAAAGAAGTTTGAAATTAACTTTGTATCGCAAAAAAAATTAAACTGTCATTACTTTTCTGTGGTTTGACTAAAACCCCTCTTTATGACGGTAGCTGATCGGGCGGCTGGAAACATCATGACCGAAATTTAAAAATGGTATTGTGTTGTAACTAGTAGCTTCCCAACGGCAGGCATGGAAGTGATTCTCTACCTCACACCACTACATATGGTGGTGGAAAGTGTTGCAGAAAGTACGAGAGACAGAATAAGTAGATAATCATTACAAAAACCACTTCCTTACTAGAAATCAAAAAATCTGGAACATGCCACAAGATGGTATGATGAAAAGGTATAATTTTTCAAAGAAATTCGTTACGGAATTAAGTAGCAAGAAATAATGGGATCCAATTACCAGACTTGTAAAGATTGCTATTCAATGGTATCAAAAGCAATAGAAGGAACTGAGATAGGAGTGTACGGGCCAGGAACCAAACACTCTGAAAGCTTGGGAAAAACCCCAAGTATCTTTCAAGCGGAAATTCATGCCATAAGAAAGTGTGCCCAGTTCAATATTGACAAAGGATATAGAATGCATAATGTCGGATAGTCAAGCAGCCATTAAACCACTGAGCTCTTGTGTAATCAGTTCCAAAATGGTGTGGGAATAAATAGGCATAAACAATGAACTAGAATTGCATGCAAGCTACAATACAAATCGAAACAGTTCTGCACACTATAGAATTCTACTATCGACTCTATTCACACGTCTTTTGTCGACGATTTATTAATAAAAACTTCAACACATTTTATAGTAATAAGTCAGAAATGAAAGAAGACTTGTCGACAGTATGCAAATGGTATACAGAGTGGGACTTTCGACCGTTGTCGACTGGAATAATAATAATACTGTAGAAAACGATCGGTAGAATACTATAATGTGCAGAGTCCCAGGCCTGATTGATTTGGGACAAGAGTTTAAAATGGCAAGAGACTTGCTAAATTATCCTCTACTGTTGCAAAAAAAATTGCGGACTGTAAAGCGGAATTTAAAGCTTTGCCTAGTTATTTCGAGGTTAGATGAGATGTCAAATTAAAAAACCAGGGAAGTAAACCTTACCATTAAAAGACTTGGAAAGAATGTAATTCAATGGTACACAGACGGCTCGAAAGCAATAGAAGGAACTGGGATAGGTGTGTACGGGCCAGGAACCAAAATCTCTGAAAGCTTGGGAAAAACCTCAAGTATCTTTCAAGCGGAAATTCACGCCATAAGAAAGTGTGCCCAGTTCAATATTGACAAAGGATATAGAATGCAAAGGGTTATCATAGTGTCGGATAGTCAAGCAGCCATTAAAGCACTGAGCTCTTGTGTAATCAGTTCCATAATGGTCTGGGAATACCTAGGCATACTCAATGAACTAGGCGAGAACAATATTGTAACCTTACTGGGGATTCCAGGACACACTGGAATAGAAGGAAATGAAAAAGCAGATGGACTAGGAAAGAGGACTGAAAGACCTTTTTTGGGGCTGGAACACTTTTGCGGTATCAGCCCCAATGTAATATTGGAAGAAATAGGTAAAGCCGAAGAAAATAGATCTGACCATTGGTAAGATCTAGTAGGGCTTAGACAATCAAATATTCTGATGGGTGACTACAACCTGTTGAGATCAAATGATTGCATAAGTCAAAGTAAAACTGTACTAAGAGGTTCAACAGGAATCCTAACAGAACATTGCCGCCTGAACGGGCACCTTAAAAAAGCTCAAAATAGTGGAGAAAGAAGAATGTAGATTCTGTGGCATGAAAGAAGAAACCTCCATCAACATACTTGCGAATTGCACCGCAATTCAAAATCCTGGATAGAAGAGGAACATTTACCCAAGTTGAAGCCTGCAGACATCCTAAAATTCCCCAGGAACTAAGTAGAAGTAAGGGGGCACAATAGATCTTTTAGGTCTCAGTTAATGTCACCCCATCATACATACATAGAGATGGGATAACAGAAATTTTGCAAAAAAAAAGAATAGTTATGTTGAAAATATACACTTGGCTTTCGAAAAGGAAGAAGTTATTTCAAAGAATAACAGAAATGAATAGGTAAGGATTTAACAGATATTACAAAGGTAACTTAAAACCGACAATGTAATTTATCAAAATCGTACTAATATCTAATCAATGTCGTAAGCTTTAAATCTTTTTATAAAAACTGAAATAGGCGATCTAGTAATTCATTGTGTTTCTGTTCACAGTTTTATACAAAATATTACATTAACCAGAAGTGATGGAAAGTTCTTCTTTAGTTAATTATATCAGTAAGCGAGCTATTTTAGAACTCTCCCATCCGTACGTCCGATATAAATGCTCTCTACCTACAGTGTGCCGACTATAAGTTTCGGAACATGTGATGGTTTTACTACCTGAATAAACCATTCACCTGGCAACCTGAGTTTTGTTAACACGGATAACGTTAAATTTCGAAAATTTAATTAGCTACTACACAATAATAAATGATTCGATATCGAAAGAAAGAAACCATTTTATTATACAGATTATTGAGAGGAATGAATTTAGAGATAATTCTTTTATATAAATATAAAAATCGATATACTTAAGGGCGGGTAGAGGTGAATAAAGCAGTTGTACGATTATAAGTTGCTAAAATTAAAGCGAACCCAACTGTGTGGCCAGTTGGGTATGAAACGACATTCCATAAATTGATTGGTTGTGTTAACGTAAATGAAGGAAATGGTGTTTTCAACTATGAATTAACGGTAAAAGTAATTAAGTACTTTTTATGTGAAGAGTATTACAAATTTATTTATTTGTATGAACGTGGTGTATTTGTTACTAAAAAAACACTGTGGAGGTCACAGAAGTGATTCTCACACTTGCAAGTTTCGTTCTTTATGATATACAGTGTTTTTGTAAGTTTGGATTATTTATTTCCATGTTCGTAGATCAAATCCCACTTCTGATTTATCGTTCACGAATGTGGCGTCATGATTACTTACAGGATATTCAAAAATATGGATGTGAAAATCGTTCAATGATACTTCAACGAAGGGTTTCGTGGATTCATCAGAAAAATAAAAACAAAGGTTTCATCAAATAATAACAATAATACATGCTCGATCAGAAACAGGTTGGGTTCCAAACACTTTATTCTTGTCAGCAAAAAATATGTAAGAATCAAGCTTAGATTATCACCAAGATACACCAGCAGAACTCTTTGAAGATTGGTTTGCAAATTATTTGTTACCGAACATACCAGAAAAAATATAATTGTGATGGACAATATATTTATGTATGTATGACGGGGTGACATTCACTGAGACCTAGAAGAACTATTGTGCCGCTTACTTCTACTGAGTTCCTGAGGAACGTCTTAGAGACTAGTAGCTCCTTTAGTCCTATTTCCCGGAGGAATTTTAGGATATCTGCTGGTAAATGTCCCTCTTCTAACCAATAATATCCTAGGTGATGTGCCCTAGAATTCTGAATTGCTATGCAATTCGCCTTTCATGGCACAGAATCTACTTTCTTCTTCCTCCACTACTTTTAGCTTTTTCAGATGCCCGTTAGGATCCTTGTTAAAACTCTGCAGATTTACTCTGACTTATGCATTGTCATTTGATCTCAACAGGTTGTAGTCACCCATCAGAATCTTTGATTGTCTAAGCCAGGGATCTCCAAACTAGTGTTTTTATACGACCCGCGTTGACATGAGCGATGTTTGCTGAGATGACTCTCATCCCCCCTGCGCTGTCACAGCGTGGTCACATCCCCCAGGGTGAGTAATAACCCAGCCCACCCGCAGTCAGTCGTCAGTCTCGCTCAGTCTGAGTCTGAGCCAAAATGGACTGACAGTTGGACAAAAATAACTCCATACAAGTCATACATATGTCAGACAGTCAAAACATGACAATCAAGAAAAACCTAATTGAATCTTCGTAAGTTTTTTTCACCTACATAAAAATAAAAAAATAACGGACGAGGAGCTTCGTATCCTTCCAAATCTTGTTGGTCCACCTGGCCTTCAAGAGTTTACAATTTGGCCCTAAGGTAAAAAAGTTTGGAGACCCCTGGTCTAATCCCTACTAGACAACTTATCATAATAAATCAAAGCGTATACGGTGGGCCATCTTGTACAGTTTAATTTTCGTTTAATTCCAATTAATTAATAAAAGTTAAATTTGTTTTTGAAAAATATAGTGATTTTTTTACAAAATAAATTTGATTAATGTTTTAGTATCTATTTTATTTCCTTAAGGCCAGTTGCCCATTCAACGAAATATTGGAAAACGTTATTTGCCATTGATTTTGTGAAAGCCACGGCAACATAAAACAGATCCTCCCTGTATATTCACAAAGATCTAGGATTAGCTAACTCTACGAAAAATTTACAAATTGTTTGTTCGAAAACCGCACAGATTATTCAACAATTAATAAGTTACAAAATTTTGTTTTTGCATCATGAACTGGTACCAAATAGAATCAAGCAAGTTTTTTTATCAATTTATATAAAACTTCTCGGTGATGCATAATTTATAATTTAAAATTCATTTGTTACGCTAGAAAAGAAATACGAGAACAAAGTAGTATGATGGTAAATTTTCCAAGGAATTCACAATATAGGGGGAACCACGACCAACGGGACGGAGGTTTATAGAGAAAAGGTAAAAGTTTTAACATTTGTGTCACATCAGTTGTTGTATATTTATAAATGCTGCATTTTAAAATTATCTTAAAAAATACAGAATGTCGCAATGATATATTATGGTTATAAAGCATCCATAAGTCGGTCTATAACTATTGGTTAGATAAAATTTATTGGTTCCATAACTGTAAATGGTATTCCCATCGCTCATTTTTGGAGTCGATAACTATTGGTCGATTTAAAGAATCAATATCTATGGACTTCATAAAATCTAGGGAAATTTTAATATCTTCGATGTGTAACAATGGAATTTAACCATTGCGCTTGCGCTTTTAACGATATACAATAACCTCAAACTAATAATTCATTTTGTTTGTTAATTTAAGTGTGCAATGGAAGAAAGAGGAAGCGGTCCCGTAATTACACGGAAGACGAAAGGGCTGAGTTATATGCCATTGTGAAAAGACACAAGAGTGTCATAGAAAATAAAAAACCGACGGTACCTCGGTCAAAGCTAAAAAATCCGCCGTGGTATGCACATAATTTTTAGGTTATGATTACAATAAGTAGTGATCAAGATCAAATAGTACATTATAACCATCTGTCAATTTACTTACCTATTATAATTAATTTATTCGATGGATTTCAGCACAGTACCGTAAAAAAACATCAAAACTGTAACTTCATCTACTCCAACATTACCGCTAATGGTCCTATAGCGTCACTATTGGGAGATTGTTCGATCTATAACTTATTGGTCGATTTATGGAACCAATAACGCTTATTGAACGTTTGGGAATACGAAAACACACGATTCGGCCGTATTTATGGAACCAATAGCGCTATTGAACCAATAAGTTTACCAGGTCCTTTCTGAATGTGAAAAACGATTTTATTGAACCAATAGCGGTTTTATGGGACCAATAACTCTTATTGGGCGTTTAGGAATACGGGCATAAGTATTCTTGAAATCTGATACTTTTAAGGTAAATATCTAATCTAATATCCCACTAATTATAACAAAATGAATGTATTCCATGGTTGGGAACACAGAGAGCAACAAACAACGAGAACAACAGAATTTATAAATCCAGCTTAAAAGAAACAAAAAGACTTTTTTATACATAAATATTAATGACAACAACGACTGACAAGGACTGTGCATCTAGGACAAGTAGGTATATTAAATATTTCTAAAGGTCATTTTGAAAAAATCGAACTTTAGGTCCTCGTCTTGAAATAGGTCAATTTTTTCATTAAAGTGGAATAATTTAGAAACAGTTTCATTTAAAAAAGTATTATGAGTAGATTCCACAAAGTAAATTCAGGACATTTTGTACTTAATGAGAAGTTTTAAAATAACAAATTTGCTATGTTCAATACAAAAGAAGCAGTTTTTTCAGCTTCATTAAAATGAGTCGAAAACTTGTATCTTAACAACTAAAGAACTAACAGCCGGCGTCGCAAATTAAAAAAAAATGACAAAAAACTAATCACGTATAGTTATTCTAATGTTAATGTAATGACTCATATTTTTAATCCCATTGATGACAAATGCCGCAATATGGCGTGCATATACATTTTTTTTTACAAATTCGAATATAGTGAAATAATGTTTTTCATTTAATTGAATATAGTAGATTAAAATTAACCTGCATATAAAACTCATAAAATGTGTAATATAATATAACTAAACTCACTCAATCAACAAATAGATATTATATTAATAATATTTTTCTACAACACAATTCGCTCACGCCCCAGGATAAAATTAATGCTAAGTAACCCCAACTCTTTTAGTCGTTAACATTTTTTATGACACAGTGGACCGCGTTAATAAGTGACCAGTTACTTCTTTATGTTATGTCAATTACTGGAGTTGTACTATATGATTTCCAATCCACATGCTGCTACGTTGCCAGCTATTCAAAATTTTCTTAAAAATAGTAGCATACCTAAAGTGGTTTTAATTAATTTTTCTTTTTCCAGCAATTTCAAGCGGCTTATTTTAATGCTTACTAATAAATTCATATTAGGTATTTTTTTTTCAATATTTCCAAACTGGCTTTCTAAGAACATCACGAACTAACGGTTTACTGAAGTAAGGGGAACATTTGTATAGTGATCCTGACAATTTTAGAAAATAAATCTGACTACATTGCTTTATTTTATTGTCGTTACATTCACATTAGAAACACTATACTAGGTTATTCATGTAATATGTTATTATGTTTGTAAACATCACGTAAGAAAATTACCAGAAGAGGCGCCACTAGTCTTTACGCAGGTTCTCAATACGAATGATAAATATATAGTATACGGTTTTCCTTTATTATAGAAATTTTTGAAAACCTACATGTTTACATAGGTTTCTAATCAAGAATTCACTTGCAGACTAATGATACAATCACTATTTCTCAAATAATTTGTATTTTCATTGTTCTTTCAGCACTGCGACTATGAAAATTGATATTTTTCCTTTTCATTCATAAAAAATATTTAATGGTTCAGCCCAAGATCACCAAAACAAAAAAAATTTTCCCTAGAATTGCCCCTCGCATACAATTGAAATGGCACCAAACCGATAAAATTGCAAATTCATCGAATTGCAGGAACTGATCAGCTGGATCTCAACTGCACATCCTTTCGATAAAAAAAATCTTGCGTCTTGCATTGCACCATGTCAAGCGGCCTTTACAACATCTGTACAAGCATGACTTGCAAGAACCGTTGCCCAATGTTAGTATAGCTTTAAGAATGTATTGCACATTATCAACATCTGCAAACTGTGTGCGAAGCTTCAGCAAACTGAAAGCTTATCTACGTTCAACAATGAGTCAAGAAAACAAAACTGCCTATGCGATGGACTTTGAGGAGCTAATAGATTATTTCACAGAAAAGAAAGCATGTCGTGTAAAGTTGTAGTCTTTCCAGGTTATATATTTTTCTGTTTTGTGTCACAAATGAAAGATACAAGCTAATAGATAATAAAAAGTTTAAACTCATTAAAGGATTCTCATTTTCTAGTGGTCACAAAAAATGCTACTCATTTGCCAGCTTTAACAGTTTTTCTCAAACACTGAACGGAGGGGGCGCCACTATCAAGCTTTTGCCCCGGTTCGAAATAAATCGTAGATCCGGGGCTGTCGAGGTTATGCTATAATGTCCCATCCAGCACACTTTGTTCTACAAACCCGAAAGTTTGTTGGTTTATGACTAATTAAAGGATTCATATTTTCACTGGGGTTCTAATCTTCATGAACAGTAGCTATTATCAATTTTTCAAAAAAGGTTTTGATAGGCGAAAACAGTATACCATTTCTTTTGTATTTATAATTTTGTGTAAGTACAAATCGTCAAATAAAATCAACAAAATAATAAATTCCACGTCAAAAATATACTCGACCGATTTGAAAAATTACATTTGTTTTGTCAAAAGTGAGTTATAGAAATTGAATTTGTTATTTACTGATTTTATTTGATAATTACAGAAATAATCCAAGGAAATCAGAATCATCGAAAGTTTTGTTAAAGTAATACTATTTGTAGTTCCCAATTATTATTCCTACTGTACAATAAATTATTCCAAGGTAAACTTACATTTCTCATAAAGTATATTTCACAAAGTTGTAGAAACCAACTGCACAAATAGTATCAAACCTTCGGTACTCCAAAATCACCAAACAACAATATATCACAGAAAAAAGCCTATTCACACACTAAAATACATAACAACACTTATGAATCACTGGCCGCTCGAAAAATATTCCGCCTGCTGACTTTTCCGAAATACGAAATTCGAATAAATCAAGTCAAAGCACCGAAACACTGTCACCGCAGATAACGTATATGAATGATAGTTTTTCACATTAAAAAAAAGAGCCGAACCTGACGTCTACCCTAATGGTTTATTAACGAGTGAAATTCAAACTGAGGACGAAAGCGTACTACCAACGGTATACCACCGGGTGTCTGTGCGCCGTCGGCGCGGTATCGGCAGCATGTCGATATCTCGCACACAACCAAATCCATCTACTTAGGGATAGCGAGAGAGAAAGCCGTATATATGTCCGTAGACTGTAAATAGTTGACTGGTAGGTAAACACTTTTATCCAATTTTAACTCCGTTTGGCTTTCAAATTTCGGATGCGCCGTAAAATGACGGAGTGGCACAGGGGAGAGAGAGAGAAAGAGGAGAGACATTTTGTCCCTACGGTCCAGTGATGGTTTAAGAGAATTAGAATTTATTTTAAAATTTACTTTGCAAATTTTAGGATACTCACTAATACAAGAGTGCGATAGTCGACTAAACCAATTTACACATTATTAGAGAAAATAGGTCAGCAAATGTATAAAGTGCAGTGGGAATAAAATTAGATAGTCTAAGCTCCAAATAATACTTAATGTACACTCAACGACAAAAAAACTCGGGCACCTAAAATTTTGCTGACGTTCGTTGTTCAAGAACTTTCGTAATTTTACATAGATTTCAATTGTTTTTAGACAAAATTGTTGATAAATTCTTTGGTATCGAAACAAACTCTAGAAAAGTTTTCAAAAATGTTGATAGCGATTGAGTGCAGTTATTTCTGCTAGAGGTGGGCATATATTGAAAAATGCCAATTATGTTTTTCTTTTTGTTTCAAATTACTGTTGAATATTAAAACATTACAAATTTTTTTTCCGGAAAAACTGCTGACTGCTATGTTGACAGTTGTTAAGTAATTTTTCCACTTAAAATTTATATTCGACATACCAATTCTTGATAGCGATTGGTCTAAATTAATAGGAAGGAAATAATCGGAGTAATTCATACGATACGCAAGCTCAGACAGCTTATTTTCGTGACAGCTGATGTATGCCAGTTGTAGATCAACCTTATAAACGTAGCAACCAGTAAACAAACACACACGGTTTGTCTGGAGAATATAGAACATGTTTAAAATTTTAACTCCAAAAATTTTCGCAAGAATTTTTGGTCGTGTCATACATTGACTTTTATTGACGAAAATTTTCGTGGTAAATTTCAAAGTAATCTTCCCACAACCACTTTGCAAAACACGGATTTCTACACAAATTTTTATACACAAAGCAGGCCTTTTCTTAATTATTTTGATAACCGTTGGAAAAATACACGCTATGGCACTTTTCCGCACCGAAATGTCAAACAAAGCTACCTATGATCTGTCAACTTTTTTTGACAATTCAACCTAATAGTAAATTTCTTATTGGTATACAATTTTTAAATTTAAACCAAAAGTAAGTAAACTATTTATTTCATGATTTATTTTAATTTATTAATTATAAAAACATTAACCTATTAAACATTATTTTAGAAATTATGAACCAAGATCAAAATAATGTATCTTTGTCCAATTCGGACATTGAAAATCCTCCTCCAGATATTATCGAAAAGGCTCGAACTGCAACCGAAAAATTGTTACCCGAGGTTTCGAAAGAGAAATATCAAAATAGTAGTTTCCTATTGTAAGTTCTTTCTGTTCAAGGTTTAAATAAAATAACTATATAAATTACTGTATTTCTTTCATTAATTAATGTGGTTGTAGAAAAAATATTGTGTACAACTTGTACGCAAATCACTTTTCCCACTCACGATTTCTGCGCTCATGGGAAAAGTGACGCTTTGCGTACTAGTTGTACAAACTACTATTTCAGCATAATTATTTGCTGTGTAAGTTGAAATAATGAAAAATAAAAGTGAGAAAAAGGAGTTCAATAAAATATGAGTAAAGAAACAAGAAAATTATGTAAAATAAGTAAAATGATCGAACCTGTAGGATTTATTCGATTCATTTGCGGTGAAAAGTATAACAAATCATTTCGTTCGAAACATGACTATTATTGTTTATTGTCAATAATGGTCGCAATTAAGATTTATTCACACCAATTATGGACACAATGAAACCATTACTCTAATTTTATGCTCGACTAATCGTTATCAAAACAATCACACTTTCTATGGGGTCTCTAATACAAGGTGGTCTATTAATAACAACAATAATATAAATAAAAGAAATATTGTCATACGAATTAATGTTAAAATTATGATAAATAGGAATTTAATATAAGGCGGTAAGGATTCAGGGTGTCAAATTTTGACAGGATATTCATACACGTGTTTATGTTCATCTAATATGATTTACCTTTATCCAAAAGTTCCTCCTAAGAGCTAAGGCCCTTTGAAAATGACAGTTTCTCAAGAATATCTCAAACTTTAAATATTACATTGAATAACCCTGCAGTAATAAATTGTTTACTGCAAATCCGCGTTTTTTATTAACATCACAAACGTGGGGAGGGGTGACAACGGGCAAATTTAAACATTGAAAATGTCTTTCTTCACATTGACTTTAGAAAGAGTATACTATGACAAATTTTAGTTCTTCTGGTGACCGATAAATGGCGTCGCATGGACCTTTCATCTCAATCATACACCACTACATATGGTGGTGGAAAGTGTTGCAGAAAAAAACGAGATACAGACTAAGTAGAGAGGGAATCATTAAAACAAAACACCTCCTTACTTCTTAGAAATCAAAAATCCTGAGACATGCCACAAGATGCTATGATGAAAAGGTAGAATTTTTCAAAAAAATTTGTTGCGGAATTAAGCAAAAAGGAGGAATGAGAAGAATGACATTCAATGGTACACAGACGTATCAAAAGAAGGAACTGGGATAGGAGTATACGGGCCAGGAACCAAATACTCTAAAAGCTTGGGAAAAGCCCCAAGTTTATTTTAAGTATGCCCAGTTCATTGACAAAGGATATAGAAGGCCAAAGGTTATCAGAATGTATGATAGTCAAGCAGACATTAAAGCACTGAGCTCTTGTGTAATCAGTTCCATAATGGTGTGGGAATGCCGATAGGCAAACTCAATGAACTAGGCGAAAACAATATAGTAAGCTTACTGTGGATTCCAGGACAAACTGGAATAGAAGGGAATGAAATAGCAGATGGACTAGCAAAGAGGGAGACTGAAAGAACATTTTGGGGGCCGGAACTCTTTTGTGGTAACAGCCCCAATGTAATTTTTGAAGAAATAGGCAGATGCGAAGAAAAGAGAAGATCTGACCACTGGAAATATCTAGTAGGACTTAGACAATTAAAGATTCTGATGGGTAACTACAGCCGATCAAATGAATGCATAAGCCAAAGTAAAACTGCACAGGGATCCTAACGCGACATTGCCGCCTGAACGGGCACCTGAAAAATCTCAAAATAGTAGAGGAAGAAGAATGTAGATTCTGTGGCATGGAAGAAGAAACCTCCATCCACATACTTGCGAATTGCACATCAATTCAGAATCCTAGGGCACAGCACCTAGGAGATTATTGGATAGAAGAGGGACATTTACCCAAGTTGAAGCCTGCAGATATCCTAAAATTCCTCAGGGAAATAGGAGCTACTAGTATTTGAGACGTTCCTCAGGAACTAAGTAGAAGTAAGGAGGCACAATAGCTCTTCTAGGTCTCAGTAAATGTCACTCCATCATACATACATACTATGACAAATGAAAAATAAATTTTAGTTCTTCTGGTGACCGATAAATGGCGTCGCATGGACCTTTCAACTAAATTGTATATAATTCAATAATGATAAACTTTCGAAGTATTTACTTTTTCAGCCCAATTCCATGTCTGCATACAGATCCTGCAAATAAATTATGTTTCGTATAGCCATTCAGTGAGTGAGTGGAAGAGAGGAAGTTACAGAGTAACAGAAAGACAATGCGTGTTTCGAGGAGGGGGAATATGCTGTTCTCTCTTGGACATACAGTGTGTAAAAACCAAATGGAATAAATTCATTATTTCGGTTACTGTACATATTTATAAAAAGTCCCGAAACACGTCAAATTTAAATTATAACTTGACATTCTTTAACGTGAAAATGCAACCCCTACCTCTAACCCCCTTAGAATGACAGGTACAACCCCCAATTTTTTAAATGGGAAGTATAGGCTTGTGATATATCATTTGAAAGGTCTCTTCATTCTCTATTCAAAAATGTTATTGTTTTTAAATTTAATGCAAAAATTAACATAAAAAAATTAAAATCATGTTGTTACCGAAATTCGCTAAAATATACTCGGAACTTATTACAATATTACTCAAAACTTATTTCCCGTTTAGGTCTTGATAATGAGAAAGTGAACAAAAACCGTAGCAATGTGGTTTTTAGATGGTAACCATTAAAAAACTTTAAAGAATTTCCGTGGCAACGCTATTTTGATAGGATAACTTTTTTTTGTGAGCAAATGATGGACATGTTGGATAACAATATTATCCAATTAGAAGACGTTATGTTTTCTGATGAGTGTACTTTTTTACTTAACGGTCATGCTAATCGGCAAAATTGCCGCTACTGGTCCACGGAAAATCCTCACTGGATGAGAGAAGAACACACTCAATACCCTCAAAAGGTTAATGTTTGGGCAGGGATTGTAGGGAACAATATAATTGGTCCCTTTTTTATTGAGGGCAACTTGAATGGCAACAATTATTTGGCACTACTTCAAAATGATGTCATTCCAACGTTGGCAAATTTATATCCTGATCCAGGTAATCCTCAAGTTCCAGCGAATACGATATGGTTTCAGCAGGATGGAGCACCACCACATTACCAACTTAATGTCCGGCAGTACCTCGATACAATATTTCCCAATCGGTGGATAGGGAGGCGAGGATCGATTGAATGGCCAGCGCGATCACCTGATCTTACATTATTAGATTTCTTTTTATGGGGATATGTGAAGAGCCATGTGTACAAAACTAAACCTTCTGATTTAAATGACTTAAAAGAACGAATAACGCTTGCGATTAGGTCGATCACGCCTGATATGTTAAATAATGTTAGAAGACAGTTTTATTTGAGATTAGGATGTTGCCAAGACGTTCGCGGAGAACATTTTGAACATCTACTTCATTAACATTCATATAGTTCTTTTTCGTGTTCTACATTTTATTACGTTTTGCATTACATTTTAGTTTTTGATTGTATGTAGCGAATTTCGGTAACAACATGATATTAATTTTTTTTATGTTAATTTTTGCATTAAATTTAAAAACAATAACATTTTTGAATAGAGAATGAAGAGACCTTCCAAATGATATATCACAAGCCTATACTTCCCATTTAAAAAATTGGGGGTTGTACCTGTCATTCTAAGTGGGTTGAAGGTAGGGGTTGCATTTTCACGTTAAAGAATGTCAAGTTATAATTTAAATTTGACGTGTTTCGGGACTTTTTATAAATATGTACAGTAACCGAAATAATGAATTTATTCCATTTGGCTTTTACACACTGTATATAATTTTATGTATAGTGCTCGCTGTTGCTCCTTGAGATTCTACATATGGAAGATAAATATTTACCGAACCTGTATAATAAATTAAATTGCATAACGAATCAAACAAATTAACAGTTTAAAATCAACTATTCCATACTTTTGTTTACATATTTCGCAATAAAAATAAACAACTATACGGAATGAGCTTTTTAAAACTTGCGCGATATTATCTGTTTGTTTAAAAAACACCTGGAATTCTGAGAATATTACAAAATCCGGTTACGTCTAGGATTTGCATGACTTTTAAATATCGAGAGTAGAACGGAAAATAAACATTTCCCTGGAAATTGAAGAAAGCATGACCTTTATTCAAACTAAAAACTTTTGTGAAGTTAATTAAATATTATGTTTTATTAATATTGTTTTTTGTTTACATAATTAACAAAAAATTACAAACTCTGCTGTTCAGACTTCTAACTCATCATCTCTACTTGGTAGGACTAGTGATGGGTTAAAACTTACAAGATTCTTAAATAAACACTACTTAATCAAAGAAAATATATCTTTAAATGCCAATTTCACAGGGCCACCTTAAGCCAATTGGTACCCAGGTAATTTTTTTGTCGTCCCCCTTTTAACCAATAATTTTTTTATAATATACGAGGATATATTGAAAAATTCTTAGCCTACTATAGAACCAATTAAAATTTCAATGTCAAAATATTTTATTACCCAACATATTCTCCTCTTAATTGGATACATTTATTACAGCGAACCTGCAACGTCTCTAGACCTTTCAAATAAAATGTTTCTTCTTGATCTGCAAACCAGACCTCCACAGCTTTTATTACCTCCTCGTTGGAAGAAAATTTACGACCTTTTGAACTTTTTTTCAGTTGAGGAAAGAGATGATAATCGGACGGAGCCAAATCTGGTGAATAAGGGGAGTGTTCTGAGATTTGTGAGTAGGGGCGTTGTCCTGCAAAAACAAAACACTTTTGGATAGCTTTCCGCGTCTTTTCTCTTCAATTTTTTCCCGTAGAGTGGTCAGTAATGTCGAATAGTAACCTCCAGTTATTGTTCTACCCTTATCCAAAAAATCAATCATGATTACTCCATGGCAATCCCAAAAAACTGAAGCAAGAACTTTTCCAGCAGATTTTTGGACACGAAACTTCTTAGGTCTTGGAGAACCAGAGTGTCGCCATTCCATCGATTGTTGCTTTGTTTCTGGATCGTAGAAATGTACCCAAGTCTTATCCATCTCAATTCGACGGTCTGATAAAATCATGTCATGAACTGCATCGATATTTTCGGACACTGACATCATCTTCAATGGAAAATTTACCACTTTTGAAGCTTGCAGTCCAATTTTTCACGGTCGCATAGGAAGGACATTGATCACCAAGGGTATTAAGCATATCTTCGTAAATCTGCTTACCTCTTAACCCTTTTAAATACAGGTACTTGATGATGGCTCGATTCTCCAATTGTTCGATTTTCACAATTTCGGTGGATATCTTTTTCCTTTTAATTTATTGCGTAACTCTGGTTTACTTTTTTGACGTCAAACTTCACACTGACACTTCTAAAAAGTTATTGTTCGTTGCTATGGTAACGCAATATTTTGTTTATGCATGGAACTGGTCTAGGCTAACTAGATATCAATACATCCTCGTATATATAGGCTTGACCCCAGAAATTTGGGAACCTGATGGGTGCCCCTCACATTTAATGGAATATCCTACAAATCGCACTTTTAGAGAAACACGGAAACAAATGCAAATTGCTCAATAGATATTTTAGGTCTCAGCGGATTGTCACCCCTCCATACATACTTAGATACATGTAGCATACTTTACAATACCTTTCTTATCTTACATTGAACAGTTTACGACATCACCTTGTATAACGTAATAGAGTTAAAAAAAAAGTCAATCTTTGAAGGTACAACATTTTATTGTCGAAATAGCCCATTTATCCGAGAATTACCGTTGTCTTTTCCTGGATAAATTGCGTCTTGGGATCCAACCAACTCTCTTTAGAAATTAGGTCAAGTCAAAGTGAACAAGAAAAAAATGTCTTTCAGATAAACTTTAATATGAAATACGTAAACCTTCGGTGGTATTTTTAGAGGTCGTAATGTGGTGGTGGTTATTGATGTTATGAGAGACAATATGAATTGGAACTTGTTCTTGTGTATTCAGGGTGTAATATAAATATTGGAGTTAAATATCCTGGAAGCTTCAACGCAAATACAGATTATAGAAAATTAATATAAAAATAGATTGTTTGTTTGTGCATAGTTTAGTGCCAAGGAATTTTGAAATCAAATATGTAAACGTATGGGGTTGACTTTTATATTTTGCATAATATAAAGCTAGAAAACAACATTTAAACTATTGTTTTTCAAAGAATTCTCCACAAAGCGAAATGCATTTTTGCAAAATTTTCAACCAATTCTGGAAGCAGATATTCCATTCGCTTGTTGGTATAGTTTGTCTAAAAATATATTGTCTTGACTTTTGCCGGCAATCATAAAATTAATGGGCCAATTGCAATAAATAATATGGCCAATAGCTGCTGTAGAAGATATCGCCAGTGGCGGACTATTTAAAATTAATTATTTTAAAAAGGATCAAATTCACAAATACCTATCTATCTTTTTGTATTTTTATCATACATCCTTTGTTTTTTATTTAATATGTGAAGACCATTTCTCTTAACTTTTTTTATTTTTCCTCCTAAATGAGATACTTAAATACTGTTAAGTTAAATAAACTGTAACCAGGTAAAAAAACAATTTCCAATTTTTAACAATTTTTAATTAATTTTTCTGATTTGAAAACAGAACTTTTTGATTCCTACAAGTTATGCAATCAACATTACACAAGACAATACTTTTATTTTATACATTAATTTCAGACTTTTCATTATTTTACCATTAATATTAAATTAAAATCGAAAGTAGCTAATAATGCATAAAATAAAAAGTAAATTGTTCTTATTGTTAGTAGTTCTCTTCAGTTCTAGTTGTTGTTATTTTTCTATAATATGACATTTAACTTTCTTCTTTTCTCTCTTGTTTTTATCAACTGGTGATAAAATTAATTTTTCATCACCAATTAACTGGTTACGAAAAATGTGACGTTTGCTAACGGAAGTCAAAATTAGATAAATATCTTTTTGTAACAAATATTCTTGAATTTCAGTCTTTCTACTTGATGAGTTTGGTACTTTTTGTAGCAGGCGGCTGTGGTAGCTTGCGTTATCCATTACAATTACACTGTAGTCGGGAATATTTTTTATAAGATGATTCTGAAAGTTCTGCAGTTGTATCTTCATGATAATCCAAGCTTGAATCCTTAATATTATTTTCAGACAGCAGCAGACTATTTGGAACAAATCCGTTTTCTGATCCAGCGTGAATAATAGTTATGCGCTTTCCTTTGTTTTACAGTTTTTACTGGAATCAACCCATTCTTTGGAAACTGTATCGTGTGTATCAAACCATGCTTCATCCAGATAGATGATGTTAAATGGATCCTATACTTACAAAACAATCATACACATTTTTCACAATTTGCTTTGCATCTAATCACAAGTGTTTTCGACGCAATATTGCGAAAAAAATTAATGATAACTTATAATACTCGTATAGAAAGCTCTTTGAAAACGCACGCTTGAACGGAATATTTAATACTGTCAAATGAATTCAATACAGCCATCATACACCCGATACAAAACTCATTTACACCTGATGGCCCGCCCTTGCCTTGTTACTCGACTGTTCTCAGGTTTCATTTCAGGTTTGCCGGGAAAAGCCAAGACGATATACTTTGAGACAAACTATAATTTCTAAATAGATTTTTTGAAGGTGTTGACTGCATCTTCTGGAAACTGGAATCGCAGTTCATTCTTAATGTTTGGAAAAGTGAAAAAAATCGTTAAGTTAAGCGTCAAGTTAACTAAACATGGCAGTTCATTTTGACATTTGATGTTTGTTGACAGGCGCCAACCATGTTGTTATATGCAACACTTAAATTTCCGTTCGGTTGGTCATGATTCACCCTATATAATGGTGGTGGTGGTTTAAACCATTTTGTGCATAAAATAAATTACAATAAATGATGTTTCATCCGATAAAGCCGCAAACAACTCGAGAATATTACAAGATGAATGTAGAGAACTGAGTAAGTATCGCGAAATGATTTCAGATAAAAACTGAATAGGAGCACTCTTGAACTAGAAATCGAAAGGTCCATATTTCAAGTCAAACATTTTTAAGTATGTACGTTATCGTGTTTTATGACTTCACTTGAGTTGTCGGGTTGTCAAGAGATTTTAAAAAATGTCCTTCAAACTTTCACGGAACTAAATAATTCCATTCCCTTATCCATCAATCATGTTTAGCGTCCGACCACCCCGTTAGCCGAGGGGTATATATTCCAAATATCAACAGACCCTTGTAGTCGACTACTACCGACGACAGACCTTTCCAAATCAGACACCTCTCGCTGTTCACAATCTGAGTGTGCATTTCGTTAGTATTAAAATGGCCAGGGCTGGTCTAAGGACATTATTTTCGCAGTTTCTATTACTTTATTAGATTTGAGACGTTTTTATTGGGTTTTCTCTTCAACTAAGAAATCTTCCACATCCTTTTATAGCTCGTAGCCATTCAAATATCGTTTTATAGTCTATTTGAGAAAGATTGATAACACAGTGTTTGTAGTAGTAGTTAGAAAAGGTTTTTCTACAGGTTGGTTCATAGCAGAACACAATTATTCTACGTTATTTCTCCAATTACAAAAATTATCCACTCTAAAAAACACTAGAACCAACCAAAATACCATAATATCAAACTGGGCTAGGCAAGTGGTAGTGCCACCAGTAAAGACTACTGGCTTTTGCCAAACCACCAAACAGCGATATGCAATAATGTTTCGTATTATAGGATTATGGATAATTCTCTAACAATCTTGACGCGTTGCGGATCATTCAAAACGATCATAAATCGATCTTGTTTGAATATAAATTATATTTAACCTTTATTTTATTATAACCCTTTTCTAAAATTTTATTGTACGCACGTGATATAGAAATTATTATAAATAAATTGATCCCCTAAAAAAATTTGATCGTACGTCTATGATAGAGATAATTTTTTGCTCATAAATAAACCCCGTTTAAAAATTGTACGGTACGTCTATGGTGAATGGAATTTTAACTTGAGCCCTCTTTAAAAATTGTGTCGTCATCCCATAATAATATTTTTAGAAATAAATGAACCCTTTAAAAAGGTTTTTGCCGCAATTAAAGAATGAATGGTTGAAATTTTTTATATAAATTTGAAAGTATTGGGCCTATAAAAAATATTTTTACTGAAGGTTATTTATATACAAATGTGTGACATAACATATACAAAAAAATTATCATCTCTGTCGGATTCGAACCTTGCACCTGAAATTTTTAACTTTCGCAGCCAGACCTCTATGCCACTCTGCTAGAAAGACATAGTAATTGATCAAACAAGCTGTTGTATATAGAGCGTATGATGTATGTCAAAACTAAATAAAATGTCACAATAAAAAAAATTATCACCGTATCTAGCATTCAAACTCTTTCATTATTTTCGTAGGCACACCTCCATACCGCTCGGCTAATAATTTATAAAAAGATACGCAAAGGAACGTCATACAAATTTCATACCGCGGGCTAAATATGAAAATCGTTTTTTGATGAGGTAAACTTCATAAAAACTGCTATTTTCAACATGAAAGTTGATAGAAAATGTTTTTTTTAATGTAAAATTCATAATTGCTAATTTAAACATCAAAATTTATAAAAAATACCATTTTTTAATGTTAAATTCATAAAAACTGCTGTTTTAAACAATAAAATTCGTGGAAAATGCTTTTTTTCAATGTAAAATTCATGAAAACTGCTATTTTAAACATTAAAATTGATAAAAAATGCATGCCTTTTTTCAACAGTAAAACCACAAGAGCTTTTTTTTATCTGATAAAAGAAAAGCTCGAGTGTTTTTTGGCAAGATAAATTAACGACAGAATATATGGATGAACAACAACAATAATTATCATTAAATCATTATCATTAATACAATAAACTACAGAATATATGGATGAACAATAATTATCTTTATTAATACAATAAAATTCGATTGACTAATTGACAGTTTTTGCAGTTTTGCCAACACTTAATTGCTGTGAAATTATAAGTAACCAAACTTGCGACTCATTGTCATTGTGTAAAAGTGACGTCCGCTTACTAGATATTGAGGAAGAGAAGTTTTTATCCAATAAAAAAGGATGCACCTTTTTTATCGATGTCAAAGTGACAATAACATTTCCAGGTATATGACATTTTAACATTGGAGTTAATTTATCAATGTAAAATTCATGAAAACTGCTAATTTTAAAATAAAAATTGATGAAAAACGTTTTTTTTAATGTAAAATTCATAAAAACTGCTATTTTAAACATTATAATCGATAAAAATGCTATTTTTTAATGTAAAATTCATTAAAAAGGATATTTTTAAGAACAAAATTGATGAAAAATGCTATTTTAAAGTGAAACTTTACTTTTACAGGACCAGTAGAGTATATTATATATTTTCTTTCTGCGACAGATTCTACTTCTCACTCAAGTAACAAAATGTGCCTAGATTAGACGTTCCTTTAAAATTCAACTATCAACTCCCAAAACTCGTCAAAAAATCTTTTTGTACAATGGAAATATTCTGGGAAAACCCATCGCATCTGACTTCAAAGATATTCGCAGTCAAAATAAGTCAGAAACTTCAGGGACATCGGGTACTTTGCGATATCATTTCCCCAATTTTAATTCAATTACTTACAGTGCATTAAATCATTATCCACTCACAATAAAGTAGTTGAGAAATCTGGAGAGTTTCAAATATCTATGCATCTTCAAATAATATCTATTTGTTATAAGTTTCTAACTAAGTGCAAAGTGAAATTTCACTTTGATTGACAGTTGTATAATAGTCGGTATTATTACAGAGTTGAGATGCCTCTATTGCAGTATTATTTCTCGATAAAGACATGTCTAGAGCAAGGGTGCTAAAGTTTCACCAACTCTTGTAAAGGCGTAGTCAAATATTTGATTTTACTATGTTCTCTAACATACCATGAATTGAGAGGCAATGATTGAAATGTATCATATAACAGAGATCTTTAAATCTAATTCACTTGGTAGGTATTATTTAACAAAAGTGTATTAGACACTGTGTCCGTAAAGTATGGAACAAATTCATTTTTAGCTAAACAAACCATTTTAAGAAATAATCCTGAAACACGTCGATTTTTGATTTCAATTTACCGTATTTTAAAATAATAATCTAATATACAGGGTCATACCGTCATTTTTTATTAAATGGAACACCCCCATTTTGTCTCAATTTTCGGATTACTCTAGCTGAGCTGATTCCAAAAATGTATCACATATTGATTCCAATTGGTACAGGGTGGACAAAAATACAATAGATTTGTGTGTGCTCATAAAGTAATCCTGGAGGTTTTGATGAAAGTTCATGGTTTCAACACCTCCACATTATGCTGTAGATGATAGAAGGTACCTAGATGAAATTTTTCCGAACAGGTGGATTGGTAGACGTGGACCTATTGAATGGCCAGCGAGGTCACCAGATTTCAATCCTTTGGATTATTTTATGTGGGGCCATCGGAAAGAATGTTGTGTATCAAACGAAACCAGCAAATATTCAAGAATTAAAAGAGAGAATTCAGACATCAATAAACAATATTTCTCAAGACACAATAAACAAGGTTCAACAAGAATTTGTACACCGTTTGGGTTACTGTCAAATACAGCAAGGGCTGCAGTTCGAACATTTATAAAGTCATGTATTTCATCATTTTCTGTCCGCTAGACAATAAGTATTTTTGATAATATTGTTAATTTAACTAATAAAGAATGTTACGGGTTACTTTATGAGCACGCACAAAACTATTTTTTTGTCCACCCTGTACCAATTGGAATCAACATGTGATACATTTTTGGAATCAGCTCAGCTAGAGCAATCCGAAAATTGAGACAAAATGGGGGTGTTTCATTTAAAAAATATGACGGTGACGTCATTATTCGAACGTAATTCAGCCTGTATATTAAAATATTATTTTAAAATACGGTAAATTGAAATCAAAAATCGATGTGTTTCAGGATTATTTCTTAAAATGGCCTGTTTAGCTAAAAATGAATTTGTTCCATACTTTACGGACACAGTGTATAGTATAATTGTGTTACAAGGGCAGAAAATGATCGAAAGCAGCCAGAGATAGATATTAGATGCACGAGCCAAGGAAAACATTTCGGGGGGGGGGGGTTAAAGCACCGGGGGGTCTTTCAAAATTTAAGTGCAAAATGACGCATTAAATTATGAAATACTTTACTTACAGATATCGAGATAATATCATTCTTTTTAATTCAGGAAAACTTGTGTTTAAAAATACTTATTTATGGAAAATTTCGGGGGGGGGGAGTTTAACCGCCTTGGCACGAGTAAGCGTAACGATGCGAGAGCAGCTGATGGTTAAGGGCTGCTAAAGCGTTTCCTGTATGTGTAACACACAACTATTTTTCTCCTACCGAATAAACCAAAAAATTGGAAAATATAACAAAAAACTTTGACATACACTGACGTTTAATTAAAAAATTCACGTGAAACGTCAAAGTATTCAAGTGACAAGTATTATACAAATTTGCAATGACGTATTAAAGATAGACAAGCCTTGTTTACATTTTGGTTGTCCCCAACATATTTAAGACGAGACTCTTCTTGCATGATGCCAAATCTCGTATAACAAAAATCGTAATTGATGAATATATTTTAGATTTTAGCAGCATTTTCTGATTAAAACGTAAGAAAAAAGTGGAAAGCATTTAAAATAGGTATGACCAACCTTCGGTCCAGCTCACCTTTTTGTTTTTCGGTTACAATTTTTTATGTTCTATTAATGCCATAAGTAAAATAGTTTATAAATTTTCAGCTTGGCAACCTCGAACTACTTCTGTCATTTTGGTGAAGTTTGTCAATAAGATTTTAATTATAATTATTGTGTTTTTATTTGGTTTCTGATTAATATTTGTCTATTAAGGTACTTTTAAGACATTTATGATGGTGAGAAAATGTATATTGTGTGAAAATACTTGGAATACGAATGATAATCTGTCATTTCACAGGTGAGGTTATAGTAGCATGAGCGTAGTATAGGTATAAGACGAGGGATTTAACATTGGTTTTCATAATAATATTGTCTATTTTTTTTATTATCAGGTTTCTGAAGAAGATCTTCGTTACCATGATTATCTTTCGGTTTATTCTTTGAGTGAATATACTAAGGATGTAGCTGCTAATATTTTTGGATTTGTGGTAAGCAATCAAGTTTTCTATACTGTTAGAAGGTGATTGTAGTTTGTATAAACTAGGAATTAAAAAAAACTTTTGGAAAACTTAAAAAATCGTCCAAAATTGCAGTTATTTTTGTTTGCGAAGCTGAAAAATGTCTAGAACGCTTACTATGAATTTAGATGAAATTGAAAATAAAACCTTTCAATATTATTTTAACATGTTTACAATCTGTAGTGCAAAACTTGTTTTAACTTCAAAACCCTTTAAAGGTATCTATTAAAAAAATAACTTGTCCATAAGCTACAATCTTCTATATAATTTCCACTTATTCAAACGAAAAAATTAATTACGTAAATAATTTTCATAAAATAGTTTAAATGAACCCTTTCGAAAGATACGCTACTGTGCGTTGTACTTTCCATGATTTATGTTGCGACCAAAACATTGTGTACGTAATAATGTGTGAAGGCTGGTCTATCTTTAATACGTCATTGCAAATTTGAATATTAAGTTTGTCATGTATCTTTGTTAGTTCCACAATTTTCCTCCATTCCTTCCCGTCCTGTCCTAACCAACACATAAATTTTATCCCTACCATTTGCTTAAAAAAACTACTAAAAATTTTTGTCTTGTTTTAATTCCGTCACTTGGAATTTTTACTTCGAAAGAGATTATTACCTTTGATTACCATAACTTGGATGCTTATAATTAAATTATGCATATTTCTACAGATAATTATTGTATTCAAGTCTCGGTCATGCTACAGTGTCGGTACGTTCAAAAGATACTATCGATAGTAAGCCACTTAAGTAAACAATTAATTATTAATTATTTACAAGTACACAGTTGCATGTTTATTTCACGTTTGTTAGATTCGACAGTAATCAAGATACAATCGCGCGATGTCAACTTATCATATTCATATAAATTACCAATACTGTTTACATACAAAATTGAGCTGTTTCTTTCACAATATTTTGTACAGGGTGAGTCATGAGGAACTTTAAATACTCCTACCTCGTATGATGAAAAGGTATAACTTTTCAAAGAAATTCGTTACGGAATTAAGCAACAAGCAGGAATGGGATCCAAATACCATTACCAGTCTTGGTAATAATGACATTCAATGATACACAGACGGCTCAAAAGCAATAGAAGCAACTGGGATAAGAGTGTACGGGCCAGGAACCAAACAGTCTGAAAGCTTGTGAAAAACCCCAAGTATCTTTCAAGCGGAAATTCACAACGTAAGAATGTGTGCCCAAATCAATATTGACAAAGGATATAGAAGGCAAAAGAATATCATAAAGTCGGATAGTCAATCAGCCATTAAAGTACTGAGCTTTTGTGTAATGAGTTCCAAACTGGTGTGGGAATGCCTAGTCATACTCAATGAACTAGGCGAAAACAATAGAATAACCTTACTGTGGATTCCAGGACACATTGGAATAGAAGGAAATGAAATAGCAGATGGACTAGCAAAAAGGGGGACTGAAAGACCCTTTTGGGGACCGGAACCGCTTTGCTTTATCAGCTCCAATGTAATATTGGAAGAAATAGGCAAAACAGAAGAAAAGAGAGGATCTGACCATTGGAAAGATCTAGTAAGGCTTAGACAATCTAAGATTCTGATGGGTTGAGATCAAATGAGCACATAAGTCAAAGTAAAACTGTACTAAGAGTTTTAACAAGGACCTGAACGGGCGCCTGAAAAAGATCACAATAGTGGAGGAAGAAGAATGTAGATTCTGTGGCATGGAAGAAGAAACCTCCATCCACATACTTGAAAATTGCACAGCAATTCAGAATCCTAGAGCACAACACCTAGGAGATTATTGGATAGGGGAGGGACATTTACCTAAGTTGAAGCCTGCAGATATCCTAAAATTTCTCAGGGAAATAAGACTAAAGGAGCTACTGGTCTCCGAGACTTTCCTTAGGAGCTGAGTAGAAGTAAAGGGACCCAATAGATCGTTTAGGTCTCAGTAAATGTCACTCCATTATACATACACACCTTGTATAGCGAATGTAAAGAGGTCCCATATTTTAGTAATATACCGGAGGAGTTGTGAATTTAGACATAACTTTTGAACTATAATTTCGATTTGTCTCATATTCTGGTGAAACGTTACACAACTAACACCTAATTGACTGATTTATTAAAACTAGAAAAAAATCAGGACCGGTCTTGAAAAATTAGTTTGTTTTGTTCATATAAAAAATTTCTCTGTATATCGTTTTTCAAAACTCTAAAAAGGATCTTACAAAATACACAATTAGACAAAAAAATGGTGTATTTGTTTTTTTCCCCGCAATGTTCAATTTTTAACAAAAAAATCAAATTTAATTTAATTAAGTTCAGCAACATGAGTCATAAATTTAAAAATTATAATTTTTCTACGAAAAATTACATTACATTTTTAATAATTAGTAGTAGAGTCCGTTTCAATAAGGAAGAAGCCACCTGAAGTTGCAGTCGATGCGCGACCTTGATGTCAAAACCAATGCCATATTTAAAAATTGCGTAACGTTTTCACATTTTGTAGGGTAACACAAAATTAGAAGTATTAGAACCATATAAATAACTGCTAAGTGCAGCAGACTATATGAATTATTAGCAGAATTCAATTATTTTTGAAGTAATGTATACTCTTCCATATATTTTATAACAATATGAATGCCTTGAGTAATATATTGGATTATTATACTTTCTTATTTGACTTACCGATAATTTTTTAAAATAATTTGGATTCCATGTTCAGCTTCAGACTCCATAAAAGTTGCAACGTTTTTAAGAATCTGTCGGCCTTCACTGTGGATAACTTTTCTTTTAACACCAACCAGTTTTGTAGGAGGCATGGTTTTAGATCAAATAAAACACACAGCACTCACAAATAAACTAGCAGAACGTCTTAAAATATTCAAAAATGAAAAATATTCGACAGTAAATGATTGTTTCAAACACAACCTCAAATGTCAACAATTTAATTGCTGTCGGCATGAAACATCGAATGTAACGCCAATGGCATGGAACGATCGCTCGACATATTTTTACTTATGCGCAGGTCGGTACGCCAACTTCAGGTGGCTTCTTCGTTATTGAAACGGACTCTACCATTGCTCGTGCTATATTTTTAATAATACAAATGTTTTATTCATATCCGAATCAGCTTTCAAAAATTTTCAATAATACTAAAACACCACCCTGTATAACATTTCTTCAATGATTAATCGATATTGTCATTTTATCGAATCATCAAAATTTTGTTCTACTTTTGTTCAAAATACAAAGCCACGGTAATACATAATTCAATTTTTTTTAAAGTTAATGAAAAATAAATTTAAAACAACCTGCAAATTTACATTTTGGTTCTCTCTCTGTGAAAGTTATTGAGTGTACCTAATTTTATCCACCCCATGTATTATTATTTAGTGCTCAATACGTATAAGCTACCGGAAACACTGATAGATGTAGTAAAATTTTAGGAATTCCAAAAATATTCCCCGACAGAAATATCTTGTCTGCTTAAGATGAAATAATGTCATAATTACGTTTCTTCGTCTCCTGTCATATTCAGTAATTAAAAATCAAAGAATGAGAAACACAAATTGTTGTTTCTATTTTGTTGCATTCGTTACGTGAATAAGAAAAAATAAAGAAATTATTAAAGCATTTTTTTTCATTTTGGAAAATTTGAACAGACCTCTTACAATCACTACTACGGTAAAAAACTGTTAAGAATCTCTCAACAGACTGGCAAGAGACTACAAAGTGTCTCTAATATGGGTGCCGGCACATGAGGGGATTGCAAGTATTGAAATGGCTGACCAGTTAGCTAAAGAAGGCTCTAAAGGCCGGGCCACACCGGCATCCATCCGTCCGAGCTGGTGAGCGATCTTTTTTGAACATCCAGCCCGTCCATCCGAAGGATGGATGGATGTTTGGTGTGGCTTGGCCTTAGTCCTGCCGTAAAATGAGGCGCAGGCTTGGTGAGGTGACGCAGCATGAGTCACGGGGAGTTTATGGCAGGAGAAAACTGCTAGCGCGGGTTCGGCGCAAAATAAAGACGCAGCAGGAGGTGGGTGTAGCTAGTCACGGCGAGACCGTACAAAAGATACGATTGTAGTTTTCACATTGAAGCTTGGACAGTTCTGAAAAATGACAAATGCTATTGCACTGATTGGTTCTGATTTAGAAGACGTGTTCGAGTTCGAAATGATATCCTTTATATATTGATTTCTTTAGCGATTTCCTTCCACATTTCAGTTTTTAATTTTGTCCTTATGTAGTCTACAAGACTTGTATCATACAAAACTTGTCGAATCCGCACAGCTTCGATTAATTTTTCTTCCATGGTTTTCAAAACACACGCAGTGAGCCGTGATCTGAGAAAAACTGCGGCAACTACACTACGTTCCGCAGGGTCACTTTGCACCAAAACTGCGTCACGTCACGCTGCGTAGAAATATGCGCAAGTTACATTCTTTATTAGGTTCACAAAAACTCGCCGTGACTAGAGGTGCGTCACCTCACCAAGCTGCGTCTCATTTTGCGGCGGGGCTTAAAGGAGACTTCACAGGTCCGGAACCGTTTTGTGGAATCACGTAATGGTGTCACAAGACGAATTGTAGATAATAAAAATACAAATACAAAGCATTTTTCTGCGAAGTGATTGGATAATTAGGGGCAAAGAAAATTCGGAAAACTGGAAAATTCGACATTTGTTCAAAGATTCAGATATTCGTCGTTTTTCAAGTTGAAACTTCGTAGAATACAAGTCCATTGGATGCACTTTATAAGTGCGAAGAGTAGGTACCATGGGACAATTACTTTTATAGCAAGAACTGTATTATTTCCTGTCTTTCAATTTATTTAATGCCGTGGTGAATCGCCAGCACTTCCACTTAGAAAGTTGTGACGCCTTTAGACAGGATATTTGAAATAGCTATCTTTTGTTTAGGCCCTTCAATAACGCCTCCTTCTTCACCTCCTTACTACCAAATTGTAGTAACTCTTCAACAACCATGCCCGCGGTGAAGTATCTTCTGACAGATGTATTCAACTTCGACAGCGTCATTAACCTTTATTATTAATTTTTATTTGGAAAAAAACCTTCAGTGATACTTTTATGAGAATTTGTGTTCATCATTTTCTATATAAATGAATACATAAATAAAAATAGGATGAATATTTTAAAAAACTTACCAAAAATTAAAACAGTCGCTTATCTGAAACATAAGAATGATTCACTTTAATACCAGGTAGCGAACAAATAAATTGAAATCAATGTCGTTCAAATAAAGTTTTATTGATAAAAAAATAAAAAATAAATATACAGAGCATTTTTAGCTCATATGTAGACGATTCAAGTTTAACCCTTCCCCCTTATGGTCAAATTTTTCAATTTTATAAATGGAACACCCTATACATTAGTGGATTCTCCTCTACAAGAGGATTATAAAAATGTATAATGCATAAGGGAAAAGTCAATCCGTTGGGAGTTCGGATAGTTCCAATGGATGATTCCAGTAGTCCATTCAGTATTGTCACTACAAAATTTTCACAGACATTTTCTAAACCTTTCTGTGTACAGAAATAAAAATAACCCAAGGGACGTGTTTTTGACATTTGAAAACAATGCTAAGGCAACAATTAACGACAAAATATACTAGATTAGATCACAAATTACTCTGAATTACTCAGAATAGATGCACGTTCGAGAAAAAGCGAAACCGAAGTTAATTTCAAATGTCAAAAACAAGACATGTGACATTGAATTGACAGGTTTCGTCCATGCAGCAAACACGTATTCGGAAACATCTAGAAACCTTTGAAATCAAAAATTATTTCTATCTCGACTTTGAATCGTACCCATAAAGGCATAGAAAATGTCATTCGTTTTAGACCTGTAATTTTGTAGTGGCAATACTGAATGGACTACTCGAATCATCCATTTACTAAAAGTAACATATTAATTTGTAACATATCAGAAAAACAATATTAAATTAATTTATAAGGTGCTCAAATTGACTTCCATACAATGAAACAATCCAGCCTCGAATGAGTTTCGGACATTATGTAACATTTCTGGGGTTATTTGTGGACATTATTGAATAATTCGCTGACGTAAATCATCTATCGTTGCTGGCCGAGTGGCATTTTTGTTTTCAGATATCCCTTAAAAAAGTTTAGTGGGTTAAATCGGGTGACCTAGGTGGCCATTCCAAACATTGGGCCTCGTCTACCTATCCACCCAGTAGGAAATGATTCGTTTAAAAACCGTCTTACATCGAGAGCGTAATGTGGAGGTGCCACATCTCGTTGAAACGCTAGCAAAGCTTCTGAAATGGTATCATCATTTTCTAGTATTCGTGTTATTTCGGGATCAATAGCTTCTCTGAGTAATTGTAGGTAAGACTCACCATTTAAGTTTCCCTCAATAACATATGGTCACCAAAAATGCCACACCAGACGTTCAATTTTTGTGTTGTTTGACTATGAAACTCCAGCAGTACGTGTGGGTCATTTTCTGCCCAATATTTGCAGATCTATTGTGGTCCTACCTATTTTTAAAGCTCGATATCTAACTTTATTCTTTTTGTTAGACAATTAGCCTGGATACGCATGGTGTTTTACTTAAAAGCTTGTAAGATGGCTTTTTTTTGGGGGAGCCGTCCTAGTATCGGGAGCACTGCAGCCTGTTGGCTTATTGTACTCTACTCCCACCTTTATTCCACCCACCCAGCCATTCCCGTACCCTCGAGTAGATGATATAGGTCAACTGGATGCATGCCATATGCTTCAGGCGGCACGTTGGCCTCTCCGAAGATTGTCTGTCTCCTTGAGTCCAATGCCTCACAGTCGGACAAAATATGGGTTACGGTCTCCATGCCACAAAGTCTACAGCGGAGATCCCCGTTATATAGCCCCATTTTAGGCAGATGATCCTTTACAGGGGCATGATCCGTTAGATAACCTGTAATAATTCTTAGCTTGTTCCTACTAGCATTCAGTAGTTCTTCAGCCCGTTTTACACACATGAAGGTCTTACTGTGTACCTGTTTTGGAGTGTTTCTCCACTGTAGTCTATGTTGGCGTTGTACCCATTTTCGTATTTGTTCTCGGACTACCTTCTTTGTGGTCCCAAGAACTGGTTCTGGTCCAACATAATATGTCGTTGCTGAACCTCTTCTCGCGAGTTCATCAGCTTGTTCATTTCCAGAAATATCATCTTGTCCCGGCACCCACACTTACTCTACTGTGGTCTGCCAGTTCATTTAATTCCTTCTGGCATTCTTCTACCAGTCTGGATGTTACCTTGCGGCTATTTAGAGCTGCAAGAGCTGTCTGGCTGTCAGTTAATATATTTTCCTATGAGTGTCAGTCCTATGTTTGTTAATTCTGACACATTGTAGGATGGCATAAATCTCCGCCGGAAATACAGAGACATGTACTCTTAGTGAGAAGGAACACCTTGTGTTCCTCATCTCACTGTACACCCCTGCTCCTGTCCCTTCCCCAGTCTTTGACCCGTCTGTATACCAGGTCTCTCCTCGGGGAAGTTTCATTCTGCTTGGGTCTTGCCAGTTCTTTCTGTGGGGTATCTCTACCTCATATTTAGGGCTGGGGAGAAGTTTAGTGGCCATATAGTCTATTTTCATATTGTTAATGAAAATGTGTGTTCGCATGGTGTTGGACTTGTAAGATGGCGAATACTGTTGAGTTTAGTGGAATTTACAATCAGATATCACCGAAAAATAACTTTGAAATAATGAATTTTATAACTGACTTTTTATTTTTATAATTAATCAAAATCTGACAACTCATATCTTATATTATAAATTAACATATCTATAAACAGGGTGATTACTTAATATTGAATATCCAACAAATACAATCTCAACAATGCTGGAAGTGGGAAAGTTTATTGAAGAACTGTTCCCAAAATTTAGGTTCTGCCAAACATATTAGAAGTCTGTGGAGTCCTGACAAGGCTAAAGTTTTCGACAAATGGAGAAAAAGACGCAGCCCTCTAGTTATTTGGTTGGGGTTGGCCACTTGGTCGCCGCGGTCAGTTTTGTCAGCGGGGGTTCCATAGTGTCATCGACCACTTGGTCGCCAGTTTTAAAATCAGGTAGGCCTCTTGGTCACCATAGTTATCAATCATTAGTATTTAATTCGATTTATTGAAAATAATATTTTTAAGAAGAAAATGATATGATATGGTACACAATGTGGGTCATGAAAAGAATAAAACCAAATTAAAAAAAAACAGGAACCTTAGTTTTGTATTGTTCTATTACGTTCGTTAAATACGCATGCCGTTTTTTGTAATTAGCGATTTAAATTTTGCTAGGTGTGTGTATGTGTGAGAGGCAGATGGCACGGAAATTACTCCATTTGCCACAGAATTTTGGAAATTGCTTAAAATTGCTTAGCTACATTTAATTTTGTTAGGTATATGTGTACTGTTTAATTTCACATAAGTATTTAACTGAATATCGAGAATTACATCCACAAATTTGAATATATCGGGATGCGCTGAATAAAAAGCAGACTTAAAATGTTTGTGGTTAGGTTAGGTTAGAGAATCACTTTTCAAATGAAAAAATTAATCTTTTCAGTAAGAATGCAGACAACTAACTGATGAAAAATATTTTTATTTTGGTTGTCGACAGGTCACAAACCCATATTAGTATTAGAGTTATTAAATAAGCCCATAATTTTCTTGGAACCCTTAATCCAGCTTTGGCGACCAAGTGGTATGTACCTTTCGATTAGTGAAAGAATTAAATTTGGGTAAAACTGACCGCGGCGACCAAAAGGTATATTCCCATTTGGTTAGCCTAAGATCTGCAAAGGCGGTGGTGGAAAGGAAACTTATAATCTCCGTACTTTCTAATATCATCTAATTTAATCATGAGATATCACGTATATACGTATACACCCTGTATAAATGAAATAAACCTCTCCTATATTGAATAAAATTATTCCAAATGTGATATATCGAGATTTTATGAATCTACACTAAGCAATCTTAAATTATTGCTTGGAGAAGATGAAGACATCAAATAAAAAAAAAAACATCACACGTGGTATTATATCAACCTATCATCGTCTATTAAACAAGATGATAAACATTCTTGCTCTCTTGAAACATATAATTATCATTTGGCCACTTTCAAGATTGTAATTTACTATTTAGGTATAAAAATATAACGTGTGAAGATAATAATGTTCATTTTAAATGTAAAAAATTGATAAAACATTTATGTGGGAATGACAAGTTCGGAAGATTAATTGGGCTATTTTATAATTTCTTCGGGTTATTCGGGTTCAACGGGCACCTGGGAATATCGATAACTAAAAATAGCGAAGATTTCGGAACGTTTGATCAAGATTACAGGAAGAGGCACGTTTTTAATGCAATAGCTACACCGATTGGGAATTCGACGTCGTCTATTTAAAAAGTCCGTCGGCAGAATAGTCCAGTTAAATGAAGATTTAAACTACCATTCAAACGAGAGCATGCATTTTTGAATGTAAGTTCGTTTATAGCGTGCCGTTTTGGTATTTAATAACATCGTTAAAAAAGCAAAATTAAAATATCTTTCCTTTCAAATTAATTTCGTAATTAAAATTATGTATTTCATTATTTCAATACACGCACTTCCATTATGAAAAACATACTTAATAGAAATTGTCGACCACCGTATCAAGATCGCTTCAAGTCAAAACAGAAACGATACTTTTAATTACTCCATCTCCAACTCATCACCACAAGATAATACACTATAGAAACCCACCAAAAAATTCAAGATACCCACTGTGTCATTCACCCCATTAAGAAAACCTGATGGAAATTGGGCTCGCACAAATAATGAAAAAAGCAACTCGTTTGCAGATCACTTAGCTAAAGTTTTCACCCCACTTCCATAAAATAATCGAATAATAGATGTCGTGGTAGAAACCTACTTAGAATTTGCCAACCAACTATCACCTCCTCCCCTAAGAGCAATTACTCCAGCAGAAGTGTACAGAGAAATCCAGTTGTTAAACCCACATATGATCTCATTACTGGGTAAGTATTAAAACATCTTCCAAGGAAAGCCATCGTACTAACCACAACAATATTCCATAGATTAATCATTACCTAATACAATGGAAGTATGCACAGATAATCATGTTAGCGAAGCCAGGAAAACCTCACCATGAAACCAGCTTATACAGGCCAATTAGCCTGCTACCACAACTATCTAAACTCTTTGAAAGAATCCTCCTAGTAGCGAATCATACCTAAAGAAGAACTGATTCCAATACACCAATTTGGATTCAGAGAACAACATTTGACACTCCAATAATGCCATAGATTAGTGAACAATATGAAGCAAGCACTAGAACAAAAATAATCAAGTGCTTCAGCATTTTTAGACATCCAGCAAGCTTTCGACAAGTATGGCATCAAGGACTACTGTTTAAAATAAAACAAAAATTACCTCAACATATTTTCCCTTTACTCAAATCTTACCTAAGTAATAGATATGCACAAGTCAAAGTCCAAACCTCCTTATCCAATTATCAGCCCATAAAATCTCTCTCGGTATTCCAACCATCAATGAAATTATTCAGGCATCAGCCATAAAAAACAAAAACCGAAATGAAAACCACCAAAATCTATTAATACCCAACCTTTACACTGATCCAATGGAACAGAGAATATTGGCCAGAAGACCTCATAGAGTGACCAACGGTGGATGGTGCCCGTCTCAAGTCGTTTAGCAAAAAACCATACCATTTACTTATTACTGGATATTTATGAGTAGATTGTGAATTTGCAATTAAATAAATTTATAGTTTCAACCCTTACATTGTGAAATTCATACATGTCAATGTTTAAAAATACTCATTATTTTTATTTCACAACTAGGAACCAACAGACAACTAGATATGCTGCTTAAATTTGATAGTATTCATCCTAAAATTAAATTTACATTTGAAATCTAACAAAACTCTTACATAAACTTTTTAGATCAAACAATAAAACGTGTAAATAACAAACTAAATTATAACATATACAGAAAACCAACATTATTTCTGTTTAACTTATTTAGGAGAAATTTCAGAAATTGTTTCAAATGCTATTCCAACATCTAATGCAGCGTTTAAAACATATAAGAACGTTGGTTCAATTTTAAGTAATGTTAAAGAGAAGACTTGAGAAATCTGGTGTCTATAAAATCAACTGCTCTGAATGTGATGCAGTATATCTTGATGAAACAAGAAGAAATCTTAATATAAGGTATAGTGAGTATCTTGGAGCCTACAGAAACAAGCACCCTGACAGATCAAATTACGCAAAACATTTGTTAGAACAACACCACAAACCAAATTTGAACAATCAAATACAGTTACTACATGACTGTCAGAATTATACTGAACTTAACTGTTTAGAGTCTTTAGAGATAAGAAGGTACTTTAATGATCCTCAGTTTACTCTTATAAATGAGCAAATAGATACTTTACAATCTTCTTTGTTAGACTGTTTGACCGATATATTTTAATGTGTTTCCACCTATCTTTTGTAAATTCTGCTCTTCGCGAAAATATGTACATATATACACCTTTTAACTTAGCTAATAATACACTTGTTTACTTTATTTAATTTCACTATCTATATGATACCCATTACTATCCTACTCTAAAAGTCTTCCTGTCATTTTCTTAGTTACATAATAAACAATGTTTTCATTCCACCCCTTGAAAATGATGTATAAACATCTAAACCGGTCGGGTCTAAGTTTTTTGTAAACTTATATTAATTTATAAAATATTGTGAAATAAAAATAATGAGTATTTTTAAACATTGACTGGAAATTAAATATTTAAAATTATGAAATATTCAATAAAAATTCGAATTAGAATTTCTATGTTGTAGTGAGAGATTGCCTATTGTATTTCAATGGAAACTTTTGTAGGTAACCCTCAATACATAATGGAAATTGAATTTCTATTATGTTTTTCATAATTTTGAATCGACAGTTCTTATGTTTTCATAATGGAAACACGTGTATTAAAATTATGTAAATAAATTCCTGTTTGAACCCCCCAATGATATTTATTTAATGATAGAGGTTGTTGTGAACTCTGTGCAATGATAATGGACAATGTTGAATTTAGGCATGAGGTCATAATTGTTACTGTTCCTGATTCCAAAATTGGAATAAATTTACAGTGACTAAAAGTGACGATGAGGTTTGTTATTTCAAAATAGTTCGAAATTACATTGTTATAAAATCCCACGTGACGAATTTTAATCCTCGCTTATTCATGCGATATCCAATTGAAAAATGCTTAAACCAGCCTGTCAAGAAAAAAACGAATTTTTCAATTCCAAGTAAAACTGCTAAATTTCTGAACTTTGACAACTTTAGAAGAACGTCGGCCATTTATTAGTGAATACTGGAGTTGAAGTCTTAGCTCTCAAGCAACAAGACGAATGGAAATCTGCAACTATTGCGGAAAATTATGTAACAGAGAGCGTCAACAATCAAAAGGAACTTGCAAATAAAATTTTATACAATACAACGAAGCCAGAAGTACTTCAAGAGTAACAGAAAACGAAATTAAGCAACAAGAAGGAATAGGATTCAAATACCATTACCAGAATTGGAAAGAATGCCATTCAATGGTACACAGGCGGCTCAAAAGCAATAGAAGGAACTGGAATAGGAGTGTACGGGCCAGGAACCAAACACTGAATGCTTGGGAAAATCCCAAGTATCTTACAAGCGGAAATTCATGCCATAAGAAAGTGCGCCCAGTTCAATATTGACAAAGGATATAGAAGGTAAAAGATTATCATAATGTCGGATAGTCAAGCTGAGATCAAATGAATGCATAAGTCAACGTAAAACTGCTTTAAGAGTTTTAACAGGGATCTTAACGGGACATTGCCACCTTAACGGGCACCTCAAAATAGTAAAGGAAACAGAATGTAGAACACCATTACTATTCTAGCTGTTTGGTACGAAATTTGAATTGTATTTTAAAAACTTGAATAACTCTTTCAAAAACCATCATTTTTTCAAGAAACAACATTTTTGCGTACCAACTTCGTGGAGAAGTTTTTTCAAAATTGCAATCTATCGTATTTTTTCATTCTCTCCTTCCCCGCGCTCATTAATGAAGATCACCAATCGCATAAACCAATTAATAACCTTCCATTCACTCTTGCTTTAATTATCTATAATTTACCTTTACCACCCATCATGCAAAATGTACTCATGCTACTATATTCAGCAAACCTTTTGTTACACGACACGCGTTTGCATGTCCACCTTACCGCCTGCATCATTTCATTTTCTAAATACGTTTGACGATAATTAACATTATTAAATAGGTACAACATTAACAACCATATATTTAAAGCAATGAATAAATACGGGGAAGAATGAATCAGATTATGTTGTGGGAATTACGGATTAATTAGATAATTAGAAGAGTACTTTACCAACGTCGATAGTTCACCGAGCTACTCGAAACATGTTTTGTTTTGTGATTCTCCTTGCTTGGATTTTTCGATATCCTGTAGTATCTGATCTTAGTACCAGTGATAATCTATACTCGATTTCCTATTGCATAGGAGCACAGGAAAGGGTCGACACCCATAAAACGGCAATAATTGGTTACATTTTTCGGTAAAGAATGGTTTCATTTGAACCATCCTTAGAGTAAAGCCGGGCTCAGACGAATCGTGTACTTGGCGAATAATCGTTACTTGTGTTTTATACTTGGCATGTCGTGTGATTGGGTTACTTGTACCTGCTTGTACAATTAATTGTTACTCGTTCGTTTTCCATTTCGGGTCGGTAAAAATGGTCCGAGTCAAATGGATCACGATTGTTCGTACACTTGCCAAGTACATACTTGTCTATACTTGTAGAGGCGCTCAAACGAAATTGACCAATAATTTGCTTTTACTAGTGCGACTATTCATTTAGTTTTCAAAGACTACCAGAAGCGTACAGACGTTTTTTTGATTGTTCTTTTTTGATTCATATGGAGTGGACAAATATGAGATTGTGTTGGAATTTCTTGGAAGCGGAAGCAACAACTATATTCTCCGGAAGACCTCTATCTCTCTCTCTCTACCAAATGTTCGCACTCGCGTACTTGTAAACTTTACACATCGTGTGAGCGCCCTGCTTGCCATCGCAATTCGCAAAGCTCGTGTACTTGCCAAGTACGCAAATAATTGTATATTCGCCAACTACACGAGTCGTCTTTATACTACAAATAGAATCCGCAAGTCATTCATAAAACTATCCGAAAAGGCGGCTAACATTCTATCGCCATACATATTATGTTTTCATCAATGACTTTCAAGGGGTGGGGAGAAACTGTCGGACAATGCCACTGGCCAATAGAACTGGACTGGGCTATCTATCGGGCGCGTCCCCAGGTGGCGGATAGGGGAACGGCCAAGGGACTGAATCGCCGGTCCCTTGGTCAGTGGCAGAAATAAGTAGGGTGAGGGGAGCTAAACCTCCCCAAAAGCCTTTGCGAAACATGCCACCGCGGACCAGCCTACCCAAGCTAAGGTGTAAGGAATCGTGCCGACAGCTGAATGGCCGCAGGGTGATATGCGGTCACGAACGATCCCCTTGGGGAACCGGGCGGAACCCCATTGTAATTAGCCTTCCTCTGGTAATGCGGGGCTCTGCAAGAGGTGACCAACCCTTCCCTTGCTACTCGTGGGAACACACATGGAAAAAACCAAAACAAAAACAAATCCCGAGGCTGGACAGAAGTGCTCACCTCAATATAAAGTAGTGGCTGGGGATGGACAGAAATGTCTACCCCAAAATACTGCACAGAATGAGGCTGGGCATGAAAGATCACCTCGTGATTTAACACAAAAGGCCAATAGAACTATTTACTTACAGGTGAAAAGATAGGTTAGGAAAATTCCGATTGTTTTTTTTTGCAAATTTGGCACCATGATTGTCACAAAAAAATATTGTTTTTAATTATATCTGTACGCACACACATAAATATCAGTTGAAAAGACGAAAACAAGAGCTTCAATAAACTAGGAACGTTGAAACTTCGTAGTAAAATCAGGTAAAATTGATAGTAAAATGGTTTCCGCCCTTTTCTCGGTGTTGCCATATTTCAGACAAAAAACTTATTAACACGCATTTGTTTCTTATAAACCTCAAAAGTTTCAAAAAAAAAACTTATTTTTATTACATAAACTACTTAGGATAATTATTTTAAAGTCGTTTTTATGTAATTTCTTAAAATACATTTTTATTTTGTACGTGTTCTGCAATTCAAAGGAAAAGTAAGACATCTGGCAAAGGGTCGGCAAGTTACCTTAGAATGTGATGTTATCTTGGGTTCACTTTTAAATATAAACAAATGTATCAATTTAATGTATTATTCTGAGGTTCTATATTTAAACCATGAACTAATTGCTTATTAGTTTGTTTACTTACCGATTGATAGTCCTTAAGTATAGTAACTAGATGCATTCCATTAAAGATGACTGACCGTACTTGTATTAAAAGAACGATAAAATAAACAAAAAAAAATATCTCTAGTTAAGAATTTAACATTAATATACAAATTTTTAATTTGTTTATGACTTATTTTGATGACAAAAATACTAAAATAGTGACTCAACTAATATAGATGTCGGTTCAAAGAATTAATTCATAAATATAGACCACCAATAACGTTTTCCATTCTCGAACATCCTTTGCTAACGTCGTACAGTTTTTGAAACCCCAAAAAGGCTTTTAGAATATCAATAAGATATTAAAAAATTGACGCAATTATTCAACTGTAATTAAATATATTATAGTTTCAATTTCAAATTGCCATAAAGTTCTGAATAACGTATACAAGTCAATAGGAAACAGTTCGGAAAATTTGTAGAGTTTACGCTTAGCTAATTACAAAGACTATTCTTCTCGCCATCTTTTAGTTTTTATTTCACCATGATATCTTGATTTCTCTTGAACATACACGTATTCAAATAAAAGCCTGGAATTGTTTTAAGGAAGAAGTTTAATTTGTAATGTTTTAATATTCAACAGTAATTTGAAACAAAAAGAAAAGCATAATTGGCATTTTTCAATATTTCATATGCCCACCTCTAGTGGAAATAACTGCACGCAATCGCCGAGACATCGAATAGATGACGAATAATAATAATACGATCTTGAGGAATTGCGTCATATTCAGCTTGCAACGCAAAACGCAGCTCGTCAAGTGTTTCGGGTAGTATATAGGACGACGACGAATGTTCCTTTGAATTTCATCCAAGAGATGTTCAATCGGATTCAGACCCGGGCTACATGCAGGAAATATTGTTTAACAAAATTTGTCTTGCATTGTCATGCATTAAAATGAAGTCATCTCCAACAAATGGAGTATAAGGAACTAGAGCTTCCTGAAGAACGTCTTGTATGTAATGTTGAGCATTTAGAGCTCCTGTTTCAAAAAATAATAATTCGGTCGTACTAACAATTCCAATTTGAATACGAGTATCTTCAAAAGAAATCAAGATATCAAGGTGAAATAAAAACTGAAATATGGCCAGAAAGAAGGTCTTTGTAAAAAACTGACCGTAAACTCTACAAATTTCCCGAACTATTCTACAGGGTGTTAAGAAATTGGACTACAAATACACGGTTTGTTTTCACCCTGTATAAATAAGTTAACAACATTTTTGGAATACTTTTCTGGAGTTTATTTTAATTCCAAAGATTGTATCTCCAATTTGGTGTAGAAACAATTGAAATCGATGAAATATTACGAAAGTTCTTGGACAACGAACTTTAGCAAAATTTTAGATGGCCGAGTTTTTTGCCGATGAGTGTATAAAGCTCGCTTGTATCAAATCCTATGGGAAATTCCTCTACTTTGTGACAAATAATACCAACTTCACGGCTCTAATCGATATTAAAAAGCGTTCCTAATACCTCTGAAAACCGTGGGTTTGAATGTTCTTCCTGCCTGACTTTTCCATTTGTCAACATTAGACTGTACAAAGCAATTACACAACAAGAACGGTAAAATTGAATTCCCCCAAAAAGGTCCTGGAAATTATTTTTAGTTTATACCTACAGTTTTGAAAAATATTATTCAAAACTGTATAATGCGTTAGGATTAAAATAATTATTATTCGCATCTGTTGATAAATCGTGAAACGTGAACTTTGCGTTCAACCTTTCAGCTAATTTTATCGATAAATTTCTTTAGAATTTTGATTTTTGGTGGAATATTTACCGAAAATATAAATTATTTCACATTTATAATTCTTGGTGGAATTAACTTTTGGTTCAAAAATCAATATTCTTGAGATATTTTACCGCGAAATTTAAAATTTTGAAGTTTCTTTAAATAAGAACGGAGAAGGTACCGGCAGGTCTTCTCTTATCGTCTGTCGTCAAATCAACAAGTGTGGAACTGTGCAGTAATCCAAAAACTATATTTTTGCTGAAATTAAAAACTAAAATTTGCAGACGTTTTATCTTAAAAGAATCTGGATTACTGGTTTGTTACTACATTTTATTGTTTCTTCTGTATTTTCAATTTTGATATTGGAAAATTTACCATTTTTTTTGAAAAAAATAGTAGTTAGTACAAAATGGATACCCATTTTGGATGCCACATGGTTTTACTTTCATGTTCCTTGAAAATGTTCTCTATAAATATAATTTTTTTCCATTTGTTAGATTTTTCATACATTTTTTTTACAAATCAGGAATCCTAAAGTTAAAAATATTATTCAATTGTATTTATTATTTATTAATCTTCTAGTTACTCTATTTTTTTTCTTATATCTATGTGTATCTTTATCGCACAGTTTCCCGAAGTACAGTTTCTTGGAACAGTTTCCCGAAGCACAGTTTCCGAAATACAGTTTCTTGGAGTAGTTTCCCGGAATACAGCATCATTATGTACCTACAGTTTCTGGGTATACAAGTTTCCCGAAGTACAGTTTCTTGGAACAGTTTCCCGAAGCACAGTTTCCGAAATACAGTTTCTTGGAGTAGTTTCCCGGAATACAGCATCATTATGTACCTACAGTTTCTGGGTATGCAAGTTTCCCGAAGTACAGTTTCTTGGAACAGCTTCCCGAAGCACAGTTTCCGAAATACAGTTTCTTGGAGTAGTTTCCCGGAATACAGCATCATTATGTACCTACAGTTTCTGGGTATGCAAGTTTCCCGAAGTACAGTTTCTTGGAACAGTTTCCCGAAGCACAGTTTCCGAAATACAGTTTCTTGGAGTAGTTTCCCGGAATACAGCATCATTATGTACCTACAGTTTCTGGGTATGCAAGTTTCCCGAAGCACAATTTTCTTGAAGTACCTATACACAATTTTTTGATAAGTCAAAAGGTAGAAAAACCACTTGTTCTATCCGTTCAACGCATCAAGACCCGAACAAAAGAAGAACAAAAGAGGTTGTATCCTAAGATCTTATTTTTTAATTGTTAATTACAAAATTTTTATGACCATTATTTTGTATAGTTAAGCTTTACTAACCTTTTTTAGTTTTAGTTATTTTTTTTGTACACGTTCGTTCAATTTTAATATCAATATATGTATCCATATTAATTTCTTTTGTGAAAGTTTTATTTATTAAACCTCCACCAACAGTTTTTATTTCAAATAACTTAATTATTTTCGAGTAGATTGCAACAGTTGAAAGGTAGCTGATTTTTGTATTTGATTTTTTTTTAAAGTCTCTTAGCAATCAAAATTATTTTTTGTTTCAATCGCTTTATTAAATACGACAATATTACGGGAAACTGTAATAATTCTTTATTTTTTCTAGTTAGTTGTGTCTCTATTCTACTGATTGCTTTTTTCACTGACATCTGACATATCATAATGATAGAACTTGCCAAAAGTTTCTAGAATTATTGGCCACCGATGCGTTGAGTATTTAGCTAAAACGTCATTTTAAATTTTAATATTTAAGGTTTGGGAGTGTATTCTATGGTTCTAATAAAGCAATATAGATGTTAGCAATGATGAAAAACCTGCAAAAATCTTATCTTTTGAATGCTAGACATGAACTGTCAATCTTGTCAGAAAAACCACTTTTTGTTGGCCACACTGACCTTAGACTGGACTCCTATTATGAATAGAATCCACAGAATACTATTATATAGTTAAATTGCTGGGTACGTTAGAAAATTTCAGAACGATAAATAAAATCCCTTTCATTCGCGGAACGATACGCATCTGGTCTTCATATCTAACCGAATTTATTACACATTTACTCTTTATTAGTCCAAATAATTCATAATGAAAGGGATTTAAAAACTAATTTCCTGAAATAATAACTTCGTTGAAATTCATGAAACCATAAAATCACATTTTCACTGTTCATAAAAGTTCTACCGACTCTCCGGCCTTCTATTAAGACATTTAAGCTTATTAACATTCTGTGACAAGTATAATCGCATTAAAATTATATCAGGGACCGAAAAGGCTTTCAATGCTCGAAAATCCCCCTTGTTTACAATAAATATGTCAAGCGGGCAGTAAATTATAAACTTGGAACTCTTGAAACTGTTCGGTAAAAGATCGAAAAAAAAAAACTTTTCAAAGGGTTCTGATAATGAATGACGCAATCAAGTTGAGGGTAAACCTTTTCACTCAATTTCGGTGATAAAGTTTATTCAATCATATATGGTGGGTGTAATATTTTTACTTATTAAACGTATGAAATTAAACAAAAATATACTATATGGGAATAGATCGGAATTTAATTAATGTTTCAGAAATCTTTAGAAGAATTCGAGAAAAATAGTGTCAAGGTTAACTGCAGAACATCCTTTTTTGAAGGATTAATAGCATAATTTCGCGTCGGAATATTTCGATTTATATTTTTAAAAGCGCATTTAAAAAAAATTATATAGGGTGTGACATGTGACAGTGGCCAACGCCAACCCCCTGTGTACTATTTATTTTTTGGATTCTTCAGAAAATTCTAGACATAATTCATGTACAATGTCCTATACCTATCTTCAACTATTTCGGAAATATTAATGCCCGGTTGCAAGAACGCTAATCAAATCTCTCATCATGTGATGGTTGATTAAAAAATTATGAACCATCAATGGGAACCCGATTTCACGAAAAAAAATAATGGTCGATTAACTGTTCATCATTGCAGGTACCTATCCGTTGCATTTTGATTGTGTAAATGATGGTTGATTTGAAGAATTAACGAGTTATTATTTCATTGATTAGCCGTTAATCATTCATCATTTTTAATAAGCGTTCTTGCAACCGGGCATAAGTGTTTTCAGGTTTATTACAAAAATTAACAGAAAAAGAATAGTACATTATTAAACGAGAAACTTATGATAGCCATTATTCACGAAGGGTGACGTTTGCGTCCCGAGCCGTAGGCGAGGGGCGCAAGTCACCCGAGTGAATAATGGCCATACATTTCGAGTAGAATACTGTACTTTGTCCACGACAATTGATTACTTTATTAAATAAGTTCAGTAAATAATGCGAGTGTACAACGGAAAGTAATAATTTGGTAGTATTGACAATTCTAACGTAAAAATTAATAAATAGTATGTTAAATAATGTGACTATAGAGATGGGCGATACTGTGTAAAGTATCTATACACCGTACCGTTAAAAATATATTGTTTTAAAAATATCAATTTTAGAAAATATCGTTATGAAAAGTATCAATACTAAAAATTTGAATATTTTATTGATACGATATATTTCAGAAACAGATTTCCTAAACAAAATACGCAGATTTAATAGTTTATTTCATATTATACCCCCATCTCTAGTCACCTAAGTACCGAAATGTTGTGAGTGTTGAGTTGTCATGGTATGCTATTTAAATGTGAATTATGAACCATAATTCACTCTAGTGAATTATGAGTCACAATTCACTCTAGTAGATATACGGGTACCATATACCTTTTGTTAGGAGGTAAAATATTGACTTATTATTAAGTGGTCGTGGACAAAATTATTTTGTTTCACTAAAAATCTAATAAGTAATACTGATTATTTCTTAGTAATGTGAAAAAAAAACATTAATGTCAATGTAGGAAATGTTCAAAATGCTCTCCGCGAACGTCTTGGCAACATGTTAATCTGGTATAGAAATGGCTTCTAACGTTTCTCAACATCTCAGGCGTGACTGATCTAATCGCAAGCGCCAATCTTCTTTTTAAGTCATCTAAGGTGAGGTGTTTAGTTTTGTATACAATACTTTTGACATATCCCAACAAAAAGTAGTCTAATGGCGTCAGATCAGGAGATCGTGCTGGCCATTCTATTGATCCGCGCCTCCATATCCACCGATTTGGAAAAATTTGGTTCAGGTACCGGACATTGATTTGGTAATGGAGCGGAGCTCCATCTTGCTGAAACCATATTGTGTTGGCAGGAACTTGTGGGCTTGCTGGATCAGGATATAAGTTTATCAAAGTTGGCACTACATTATTTTGGAGCAGTTCTAAATATTTATCTACATTCAAGCTGCCGTTAATGAAAAAGGGACCTACGATATAATTTCCAACAAGTCCTGTACATACATTTAAATTTTCAGGATATTGCGTATGTTCTTCTCTCATTTAGTGAAGATTCTCATTTGACCAATATCGGCAATTTTGAAGTGTAAATGTACTCTCATCAGAAACCAAAACATCTTCTAATTGGATCTCATTGCTATCTAACGTTGCCGTCATTTGTTAACAAAAATGCGTTCTCCTATCGAAATCGTCTTCCATGAGCTCCTGAGTTGGCATCATTTTATAGGGATGCATTTTACTTTCCTTTAATATTCGAAAAATTGATGTGTGGTTAACGTTGAACGGTGGGGGGCTGCTTTTCGACCAGAATTATGTGGGTTTTGTTGAAACTCAAACATAATATCCAATTTCGTATAATCACTTACTGCATTGGCAGCTACAATTGTTTTTTTTTAACCGCTACTTCTGAAAGTAGCTCTTTCTGTATTCATTTTCGAATCGAAAGTTACGTTTTGTAAGTTCCATGTGCTGAAAGTGACAGTTCCGTACTAAAAATCACTTTCTGAACTCTCTGGGGTAGACAGCTTTAATATCTTTCTAGATGTAACTGTACCTACGTCAATGTTGACAGTTCTATTGACACAATATTATTAATTTCCTTCTTCATCCGGTGCAATGAAAATTAATAATTGCCCTACAATTAATATTGGATACTTTTTGCAAATAAATAAAATCTAATAATATTACAAATACGTAGGTTACATTCATAAGTAATATTCAATACATTTTTTATTAATTCTGTATTAATGAATTATTTTCTCGGATGAATTTTATTTTAGTACTTATATTTATTTAAATGGCTGCCAAAAAAATGTACGCCGCGGCTGAAATACTAATTTTCAGACTTGTCCAACAACGTAGCACTTTCAGTCCTTGGCATACAAATCACTATTCTGTCTTACATGACCAAGCTCGCGAAACTGCTTTTATATTTTGCTAATTGTTACTTGGGATAGAGGCGGCAAATTTGGAAATTTTTTGTGAAATAAGCGAGAAACTTCCATTTGTGTCTGTCTGTTATATCCATAACCAATCATTTGTAGAATGGTTATTTCGTACATTTCTGTTAAATGAACCATTTTTCTGATATTATTACGTACAGTTAACGAAATTCAAACGACACTGATCACTACTGTCATGCAGGCACAAAACAAGTTGCTAGGGAGTTTTTTTTGGTAGTCGAGACAAAAAGTTGCCAATCTGTCGAAACTACCAAAAGACTTTCTGCTCTAAATACACACCCAAATTAACTACTAGCTCTCTTTTATCTATAAATAAAATTAGGCGTTCGCCAAAGTTACTTTTTGCTTAAGAGCGCCAATAATGTCAAATTATGACAGCTTGTGGAAAATGAGGCGTGCTTCAAAGTTACTTTCTGCTTAAGAGCGCCAATAATGTCAAATTATGACAGCTCGTGGAAAATTAAGCGTGCTTCAAAGTTACTTTCTGCTTAAGAGCGCCAATAATGTCAAATTATGACAGCTCGTGGAAAATTAGGCGTGCTTCTAAGTTACTTTCTGCTTAAGAGCGCCAATAATGTCAAATTATGACAGCTCGTGGAAAATTAGGCGTGCTTCAAAGTTACTTTCTGCTTAAGAGCGAAAATAATGTCAAATTATGACAGCTCGTGGAAAATTAGGCGTGCTTCAAAGTTACTTTCTGCTTAAGAGCGCCAATAATGTCAAATTATGACAGCTCGTGGAAAATTAGGCGTGCTTCAAAGTTACTTTCTGCTTAAGAGCGCCAATAATGTCAAATTATGACAGCTCGTGGAAAATGAGGCGTGCTTCAAAGTTACTTTCTGCTTAAGAGCGAAAATAATGTCAAATTATGACAGCTCGTGGAAAATTAGGCGTGCTTCAAAGTTACTTTCTGCTTAAGAGCGCCAATAATGTCAAATTATGACAGCTCGTGGAAAATTAGGCGTGCTTCAAAGTTACTTTCTGCTTAAGAGCGCCAATAATGTCAAATTATGACAGCTCGTGGAAAATTAGGCGTGCTTCAAAGTTACTTTCTGCTTAAGAGCGCCAATAATGTCAAATTATGACAGCTCGTGGAAAATTAGGCGTGCTTCAAAGTTACTTTCTGCTTAAGAGCGCCAATAATGTCAAATTATGACAGCTCGTGGAAAATTCGGCGTGCTTCAAAGTTACTTTCTGCTTAAGAGCGCCAATAATGTCAAATTATGACAGCTCGCGGAAAACATCAACTTTTCAGTTGCTTTTCAAGGCACAAAAGACGACTTTCGATAGTGATAGTAGAAAAAAAAACTGTTATTGTATTTTTTTATTGTATATCAGTAAAAAAACGCAGGAATGGTTTTTGCTTACTTTCTCAATATCAAGAGCCAAATGGGTATTGAGTGTCATGTAGCTAATTTGTGAAACGTTAATTTTTGTAATCAATCTGAAATCACTTAATATTTCCGAAACATTGTACATGAATTATGTCTAGAATTTTTTGAATTTTTCGGAAAATAAATAATATACATATGACACACCCTCGTATTTAAAAATACAAACCAATGTGTTCAAGCGTTTTTCCCAACACGCCCTCATTTATTCCATTTGACTGTTCCACACTGTATAGAGTAAAATGGCTGCATAATTTTTAATAAAAGAAATTTATACAGTGTGTAAAAGCCAAATGGAATAAATTCATTATTTCGGTTACTGTACATATTTATAAAAAGTCCCGAAACACGTCAAATTTAAATTATAACTTGACATTCTTTAACGTGAAAATGCAACCCCTACCTTCAACCCCCTTAGAATGACAGGTACAACCCCCAATTTTTTAAATGGGAAGTATAGGCTTGTGATATATCATTTGAAAGGTCTCTTCATTCTCTATTCAAAAATGTTATTGTTTTTAAATTTAATGCAAAAATTAACATAAAAAAATTAATATCATGTTGTTACCGAAATTCGCTACATACAATCAAAAACTAAAATGTAATGCAAAACGTAATAAAATGTAGAACACGAAAAAGAACTATGAATGTTAATGAAGTAGATGTTCAAAATGTTCTCCGCGAACGTCTTGGCAACATCCTAATCTCAAATAAAACTGTCTTCTAACATTATTTAACATATCAGGCGTGATCGACCTAATCGCAAGCGTTATTCGTTCTTTTAAGTCATTTAAATCAGAAGGTTTAGTTTTGTACACATGGCTCTTCACATATCCCCATAAAAAGAAATCTAATAATGTAAGATCAGGTGATCGCGCTGGCCATTCAATCGATCCTCGCCTCCCTATCCACCGATTGGGAAATATTGTATCGAGATACTGCCGGACATTAAGTTGGTAATGTGGTGGTGCTCCATCCTGCTGAAACCATATCGTATTCGCTGGAACTTGAGGATTACCTGGATCAGGATATAAATTTGCCAACGTTGGAATGACATCATTTTGAAGTAGTGCCAAATAATTGTTGCCATTCAAGTTGCCCTCAATAAAAAAGGGACCAATTATATTGTTCCCTACAATCCCTGCCCAAACATTAACCTTTTGAGGGTATTGAGTGTGTTCTTCTCTCATCCAGTGAGGATTTTCCGTGGACCAGTAGCGGCAATTTTGCCGATTAGCATGACCGTTAAGTAAAAAAGTACACTCATCAGAAAACATAACGTCTTCTAATTGGATAATATTGTTATCCAACATGTCCATCATTTGCTCACAAAAAAAAGTTCTCCTATCAAAATCGTCTTCCATGAGCTCCTGAGTAGGTATCATCTTATACGGATGCAATTTATTTTCTTTTAATATGTTTGCTATCGATGTATGGCTAGCATTGAATGTAGTGGATGCCTGTCTACTCGATGTATGTGGGTTTTCCTGAAACTCAAGCAACACATCTAATTTGAGTTCATCACTCAGTGCATTAGCAGCTGCTTTTTTTATCTGCCTTACATGACCAAACTCGCGAAACTGCTTTTCTATTTTACTTATTGTTCCTTGGGATATAGGCGGTAAATTAGGAAATTTCTCATGAAATAGGCGAGTTACTTCCTGTTGTGTTCGGATGTTATCTCCGTAACCAATCATTTGTAAAACTGTTATTTTATGCATTTCCGTTAATCTAACCATTTTTCAGAATTGAATTGAACAAACTTTATACTTAAATTACAACAATGACAACTTAAATAAAACAATTTACTACTGCTTGTTAAAATAGCGTTGCCACGGAAATACTTTAAAGTTTTTTAATGGTTACCATCTAAAAACCACATTGCTACGGTTTTTGTTCACTTTCTCATTATCAAGACCTAAACGGGAAATAAGTTTTAAGTAATATTGTAATAAGTTCCGAGTATATTTTAGCGAATTTCGGTAACAACATGATATTAATTTTTTTTATGTTAATTTTTGCATTAAATTTAAAAACAATAACATTTTTGAATAGAGAATGAAGAGACCTTTCAAATGATATATCACAAGCCTATACTTCCCATTTAAAAAATTGGGGGTTGTACCTGTCATTCTAAGGGGGTTGAAGGTAGGGGTTGCATTTTCACGTTAAAGAATGTCAAGTTATAATTTAAATTTGACGTGTTTCGGGATTTTTTATAAATATGTACAGTAACCGAAATAATGAATTTATTCCATTTGGCTTTTACACACTGTATTATATTTTATTCAACTAGTCGTTCGTTCTGCAAATATGCATTTTTCATTCGGGACATTAAAAAACAAAGTCATTTTCCATCCAACTTTACTGATTGGATCTGCAAACTGTTTTAAAGTTATGAAACGGTTACAATCACCAATTAAGTTTTTTGTTCATTTTTCCCAACTTTCCATATTGTTGAGAAAACTCTTACGGAGTTTAAATTAATTCATTGACGGTAATATTTTAAGTACCTATTTCTGTTTGTCTCGAACGATTCTGTGAAAAACAACTTTAATCCAGTTAAGTTGGGACTAGTGAATTGAAAACAATATCCCAGACGAGTCGGGTGAGTAAAAGAGAGAGAGAGAGAGAGAGAAAAGGGTTTTTCAATGGTTGGGTCACCTATACGCTGTCAAAAAGTCCGAAACTTTTTAAATTCCTCACATAATTTATAAGGACCTTCACATATCCTCGTAGAGAGACATGAAAAATTTTTGTTACGTGGGTTTTATTTTTGTAGGAATAAAAAATAGAAACAGCTTTTCATTTGCTTAGACCTTTTCCATACCGACTACAAGACATTACATTGATGATTTTTTCAAGCATTCAAAAACATTCTTGATGTGCGAGGAAAAAAATAATTTGAGGTAAAATCAAGGCGTTTTGGAGGTGTTTCATTGTCGAGCATATTTTATGAAATACTTTAAACAATAGGAAACTTTTTAATTACAAAAATGTGCTATAAACCGTAAGTAGGTAGGTAGGTAGGTCACCCCTTTTACTCCCTAAACAAAAAGATCTTAATTGGTACACAGACGGCTTAAAAGCAATAGAAGAAACTGGGATAGAAGTGTACGGGTCAAGAACCAAACACTCTGAAAGCTTGGGAGTATCTTTCAAGCGGAAATTCACGCCATAAGAAAGTGTAGCCAGCTCAATATTGACAAAGGGTATAGAAGGCAAAATATTATCATAATGTCAAGCAGCCATTAAAGCACTGAGCACTTGTGTAATCAGTTCCAAAATGGTTTGGAAATGCCTAGGCATACTCAATGAACTAGGCGAGAACAATATAGTAACGTTACTGTGGATTCCAGGATACACTGGAATAGAAGGAAATTAAATAGCAGATAGACTGGCAAAGAGGTGGACTGGAAGACCCTTTTGGGGGCCGGAACCCTTTTGCGGTATCAGCCCCAATGTAATATTGGAAGAAATAGGCAGAGCCGAAGAAAAGAGATCTGAATAAATAACCTTTCATTGGTGGCATTAACATGGTTATAGATGGGCCAAATATCAAAAAAGTAGTTGTGCTAACTGCAGAAAACACTAGCAAAAATTTCAAAGCAAAAAAACATCTAATAAATTCATGTAGAGCTTTACAGCATTACGAGCTTTCAGCTGTATAGTAAGGTCTGCAACAGCATCGTTAAAGATTTGGTCACCCTTTGAAGAAGCTGGTACTAGCCGATAATGTATTGCTAGTACAACTTTTAGCCGCTGATCAAAGTAGTAGGCAACCATCCGAGTGTGAACTCCGCTTTAGAAAGGAGTCTCAATTGTTCTGATCCTAAATGTAGTTCTATAAAAAGCCAAATAAATCAGGAGCGGTTTGGAATAGGAACAGCTATTTTCCTTACAGGAAACTCTAGGGCTGTGATGGACAAGAAAAATTTATAACCAGCTCAACTTCGAGCTGAAGAGAACCGATTTGAAGCTTGTCACAAGTTCATTGGTCACGGTCATTTAAGTACGTAAATTGGGAAGATTGAATAGTGAGCTAATGCCCAAAAAACAGTTTCCTAGAAACGTCTTTTATCATGGAAATAATAATAGATGAAATTTCTTTTAGAGATGTAGTGTTGAGATTATTTTACTTGGTATTGTCACATAGTGCATTCTATTTGATATTTATATAAAAAATAAGAAATTATAATGAAATTATGGATTACTGTACACAAAATGCTTTGTCATATTATAAGATGAAATTTGAAAAGTTGCTTTATAAAATCATGTATGGTATAAAGCCGGGAAGGAATGTAATTTATTATTTAATCGACCGATATATCAAAGTACTTTGTGTATTCATAAAAATCTCCATAACAATATATTTACATTAGAAACGACAGTACAACGAACTGACAATAAAACCGGATCGTGTATCTTTTTTATGGGTCCAAATGGCCGTTTCCTACAAATGACTTAATTAGAAATGCTAGTAAGCCAACCTGACGCTACCCATTAGGTGTCATTTCGATTGTCAATTAGATAGATACCTACTTTACCTTTTACGTTCTATTGCATTATTTACCAATTTTAAGGCCATTAACACAATCTACTAAACATTTGGATGGATATAGGAGTATTCTAACTAGTTTTTTGATAATTTCTATACTTTATGCTGTACGCTTCGTTGACGTTTAATACACGAATGATTGTAGTTTGTATACTTCCTTCCAAGATATTTCGTTTTCAACGTTTTTTCTGAAATTGAATATTTCGTTATTTTTTTTTAAATCTTACATGGCGGCGACTTTGCAGCCGTTAATACTGAATGTTTGTTTTGATTATTAGAGTACCCAAAAACGTTTGATCAAGTTTTTATAATGTGTATAGAATCTATAACGTTTTTTGTGAAATGGAATATTTCGTTATTTGTTTTTTAATCGTAGATGGCTGAGACTTTGCAGCCGTTAATACTGAATGTTTTGTTTTGATTATTAGAGTACCCAAAAAAGGTTTGAACAAGTTTTTATAATGTGTTTAGAATCTATAACGTTTTTTGTGAAATTGAATATTTTGTTATTTTTTTCAACAGTGTAGATGGCGGCGACTTTAGCAGCCTGTAATACTAAAACTTTTGTTTTGATTATTAGAGTACTCAAAAAAAGTTTGATCAAATTTTGATAATGTGTATAGAATCTATAACGTTTTTTGTGAAATTGAATATTTTGTTATTTTTTTCAACAGTGTAGATGGCGGCGACTTTAGCAGCCTGTAATACTAAAGTTTTGTTTTGATTATTAGAGTACTCAAAAAAAGTTTGGTCAAATTTTGATAATGTGTATAGAATCTATAACGTTTTTTGTGAAATTGAATATTTCGTTATTTTTTTCAACAGTTAAGATGGCGGCGCGGCGACTAGCAGCCGGTAATACTAAACTTTTGTTTTGATTATTAGAGTACTCAAAAAAAGTTTGGTCAAATTTTTATAATGTGTATAGAATCTATAACGTTTTTTGTGAAATTGAATATTTCGTTATTTTTTTTAATTGTAGATGGCTGCGACTTTGCAGCCGTTAATACTGAATGTTTGTTTTGATTATTAGAGTACCCAAAAAAAGTTTGATCAAATTTTTATAATGTGTATAGAATCTATAACGTTTTTTGTGAAATCTAATATTTTGTTATTTTTTTCAACAGTGTAGATGGCGGCGACTTTAGCAGCCTGTAATACTAAAGTTTTGTTTTGATTATTAGAGTACTCAAAAAAAGTTTGGTCAAATTTTGATAATGTGTATAGAATCTATAACGTTTTTTGTGAAATTGAATATTTCGTTATTTTTTTCAACAGTGTAGATGGCGGCGTAGCGAATTTAGCAGCCGGTAATACTAAACTTTTGTTTTGATTATTAGAGTACTCAAAAAAAGTTTGGTCAAATGTTTATAATGTGTATAGAATCTATAACGTTTTTTGTGAAATTGAATATTTCGTTATTTTTTTCAACAGTGTAGATGGCGGCGTAGCGACTTTAGCAGCCGTTAATACAAAACATTTGTTTTGATTATTAGAATACTCAAAAAAAGTTTGATCAAATTTTGATAATGTGTATAGAATCTATAACGTTTATTTGTGAAATTGGAAATTTCGTTATTTTTTTCAACAGAATAGATGGCGGCGCTGCGACTTTAGCAGCCGGTAATACTAAAGTTTTGTTTTGATTATTAGAGTACTCAAAAAAGTTTGATCAAATATTGATAATGTGTATAGAATCTATAACGTTTTTTGTGAAATTGAATATTTCGTTATTTTTTTCAACAGTGTAGATGGCGGCGCAGCGACTTTAGCAGCCGGTAATACTAAACTTTTGTTTTGATTATTAGAGTACTCAAAAAAAGTTTGATCAAATCTTGATAATGTGTATAGAATCTATAACGTTTTTTGGAAAATTGAATATTTCGTTATTTTTTTAACAGTGTAGATGGCAGCGACTTTAGCAGCCGTTAATACAAAACATTTGTTTTGTTTATTAGAATACTCAAAAAAAGTTTGATCAAATTTTTATAATGTGTATAGACTATTTAACGATTTTTATTTATTAATGACAATTGCAATTTTTTATGTGCTAATAAACACTTTTGAATATTATTTCAAGACTTCATTCGGCATTTTAGTTGGAGGTGCACATTTTAAACAGTTGCTCTGAATTGTACGTTAACTGTTCGTTTTAATAAAATATAGAAAATGCTATCGGCACTACTTTGCATTGCTATATATTTTGCTCGTACTATACAAACACGAATATTGGGTTAACGGAAGTTAAATATTTTAAAACAAAGTCCGGGATACTATTCAATTAATCAAACTTTCGAGAAGTTGTTCGAACTAAATAGAATACTTCAATAGAATTGAAAATTATAACTGGTTATTCCGATATGCTTTATTTCAAACGCCGGTGATATTATCCAAAACTTTTAATTATCATAATTATTGGAGAAGATCTATTAATTGACATTTGTGATAAAATGTAACATGGTTTTATTTGTATTTATGTACCTTCTAAAATGTGGTTTTTATTATGTACCACTTTATTTTTAACAACTTCAAACTTCCAGGTAAGCCTAATCTGTACCTTATTTCGTCCTAATTCATATGATCATATCAGACAAATTACGGTGCTTGGTATGTGGGTACCTCTGTAAAATGATTCCATTATCTTTAATATATACTGTGTGTTATCAATATACAGTTGTGAGTAAAGTTAATTTGCACCGTTTCACAATTTGTCGCCAAGATAAAGAAATCTGTAAGTAGAAGCAGAACCGGTTTCTGACAAATTATTGCAAGATCCCATTGCACTAGCGATTTCTGTACTCTCTTTTTCCGATGAATAAAAGTTTTACCGATAACTGTGATAATGGATTTTTTTGAAACTTTTGTCAATTATGTATTCTTTCAGCAGCTCCATGCTTCGACCCATTATTTTCTTGTTTCAGTTGCCTGTACATATTTTGCATCATTTTTTGCATAGCTAGCGACTGGAACATACCAAATGGGTATGTCAAGACTAGAAATGATTTATGGCTTTTTTATATTCTCGGCTTTTTAATCCTCAAAGAGACCTTGCCGCATACTGTTATTTTGTTGTCAAATTTTACTCACAACTATACAAATATTTTTTTTGTTAAATTAATTCGGTTGTTTTCTAAAGAGTTTATCGACTGGTGAAAGTATTGTAAAGTAGGATAGCAAGGACTGGAAAAGAGGAGTGTACGATCAGTTCAAAAATGGTATGGGAATGCCTAGAAAAATTTATTGAACTAAGGAGAGCAGCATTGTTACTCTGCGGTGGGTTCTAGGCATAGAGATAATACTCATAGAGTAGGCATGTCATAGGGGCTCGTGTAAGCGTATTCGTCCACCCATTAGAAATAGATGGACAACCAGTTTGGTATTGCTTTCTCTTTCTAATAGCGCATACATTCTTAAAAGGTTAGTAGTGTTACGCGATGTTAGAGAGAGACAGCATCACCAATTTCATTCGCCATCTCTTTTTATTGCGTGGACGCTTCCGACTATGGGTTGCCTACACTATGTTTATTATCTCTATGGTTTTAGGACACACGGGTATAGACGGAAATGAAATATCAGATGTTCTACGAAGATGTATTGATATCTAGTTAGCCTAGACCAGTTCCATGCATAAACAAAATATTGTGTTACCATAGCAACGAACAATAACTTATTAGAAGTGTCAGTGTGAAGTTTGACGTCAAAAAAGTAAACCAGAGTTACGCAATAAATTAAAAGAAAAAAGATGCCACCGAAATTGTGAAAATCGCAAAATTGGAGTATCGAGCCATCATCAAGTACCTGCATTTAAAAGGGTTAAGAGGTAAGCAGATTTACGAAGACATGCTTAATACCCTTGGTGATCCATGCCCTTCGTATGTGACCGTGAAAAATTGGACTGCAAGCTTTAAAAGAGGTAAATTTTCCATTGAAGATGATGACCGATCGGGAAGGCCAGTTTCTGTGTCAGTCCCCGAAAATATCGATGCAGTTCATGACATGATTTTATCAGAAAGTCGAATTGGGCTAAAACGGATATCTGAAGCACTGAATATTTCATACGAACGCGTTCATCATATAGTTCACGTCATTTTGGACATGAGAAAAATTGCTGCAAAATGTTTGAATGTTGACCAAAAGCGTGCAAGGGTAGAAGCATCGCGTTCGATCTGTGCTCGATTTGAAAACGATGTAGACTTCTAAAACCGAATTGTTACTATGAATGAGACTTGGGTACATTTCTACGATCCATAAACAAAGCAACAATCGATGGAATGGTGACACTCTGGTTTGTCGTGTCCAAAAATCTGCTGGAAAAGTTCTTGCTTCAGTTTTTTGGGATTGCCATGGAGTAATCATGATTGATTTTTTGGATAAGGGTAGGACAATAACTGGAGATTACTATTCGACATTACTGACCACTCTACGGGAAAAAATTAAAGAGAAAAGACGTGGAAAGCTATCCAAAGATGTTTTATTGTTGCAGGACAACGCCCCTGCACACAAATCTCATGTTGCCATGCAAAACATTCGTGATTTAGGGTTTGAATTACTAGAACACCCCCCTTATTCGCCAGATTTGGCTCCGTCCGACTGTCATCTCTTTCCTCAACTGAAAAAAAGTTTAAAAGGTAGTAAATTTTCTTCCAACGAGGAGGTAATAAAAGCTGTGGAGGTCTGGTTTGCAGAGCAAGAAGAAACATTTTTTTTAAAGGTCCAGAGACGTTGCAGTTCGCTGTAATAAATGTATCCAATTAAGAGGAGAATATGTTGGGTAATAAAATATTTTGACATTGAAATTTTGTTTCGTTCTATAGTAGGCTAAGAATTTTCCAATATATCCTCGTAGATAAGAGAGGGGCTGAAACACCCAGAAATCTTTTGAGGGATCATCACGTTAAGAGTTTTTGAAGGCAGTCCCATTCAAGTCTGGATCTGATCTGGGAGCATACTAAAGATTTCAATATTGCCCGACTATTGGAGAGTATATTTTTATAACTTAATGGAACTTATTTATGGATGTATCTTCTTACGCCCGAAATTTTTATTTGTTTTTTTTTTATTAAATTAACGTGTCTCGACTACTGAGGTCGTTGACACGATGACAATGAGTTACAATATTAAATTCACAGTTTTGGTTTAATTTGAACAAGTTTGTGGGATTTCATTTTCCAAACCTTCATAAGTTTGTCAAATATTATTTAGTCAACCCCTCCTTAGTGCGGCCCTGTATATCCGAAGTGCTGGTGTCCGCCGGCGAGATTCGCCACTTGGTCCTGGTACCTGACACAGTCAGAATGTACAATACTTTTATGTTCGTCATTTAAAATGTTTATAATTTGTTTTCTTGTTAATTTTTGTGTTTAATAAATATAATTCTAAAGTTCATCCAGTGTATAGTTACATTCCACATTACTCAAACAAATACTATTATTATTTATTCGAAAGATGAGCTTCTTAGATTTTACAAGGGCATGGAGTTATCCAGTAAAAATATTACACAAAAATTATCCTCTGATACTTTGATCATCAATGTAATTCATCAATAATTCAATCTTACGTTCACCATGTAATTTCATTTTGGGGTTCTGGAAGCCAAATTCTATTGCAAAGTGTATTTTTTCTTCGAAAAAATGCCCCGATATTTTTATATATAAAAAAATGGGAAAATCATGCATATCGATAATAAGATTTCGACGATATATGAAATTTTCATTTTAGAAACGGTATGTTTGCTTCATAAACATAAATAAAAGAAGATGAACGTCAACAAGAAATAACAACGAGCCTTTGTTTTTTTTATAACTGATTTATGAAAGAAAAAATATTTACAACTTATCGAACCCAATAACAATTATCAATGGTTTGAACCAAAATTATTCAAAAGTTTGCATAAATACTATACTTATTTTTCCTAGATTTGTGTGCTTCATCTGCGATTTATTGATGTTTTCCATAGAATTTCTAATTTATGTATGTTTTTCAAGAAACAATTTATTTTATTTATATAAATATTTACTTTATCTTCCTATGTATACTATATTGTAAAAGTTTATCGGTTTTGTCGACAGAACGTTCTAATTTTAGACAATAAAGCTTAAATCTGTCCAAACTATACATAATTTTAAACTGTAGAATTATGTGGAATTAAGTGAAACTTTGAAAGTTTAAGCTTAATGCAAATTTATATTTTTTATCATTCACGCGGGGGTACTTACGTTACTGAAGTTTTAGGTTAAAGCACTTACCTGAAACAAATAAAAATAAATTAGGAATATATATTATATACTAAAATAGTTATCAATAATAAAAAAATTAGATGATTAAAGTCACTTATATATGTTACAGGCCAAACCGTTTGTTAGGACAAACTAGTTTATCCCAACGCACTTAGGATGAACTAGTGTATATCCTCATACAGTTTTAATTATAATATAATTACCATTACTACTATTTTCTTACATATTAAGTTAAAATGTATTTTATTTTATATATTTATTCACGTAATAAAACCGTAGGGATTGTTTGAATAACAAATAAATGAATAAACACTTGACAACATCATGCGTATCAAACAAAGTTTCATCTAAATAAATTATAGTTCTATTTGAATCACGGTACCCTTTTATTTTGCTCAAATACTCCAGTCTAAATTCAGCGATACGCCGAGATTCCATTCTAATTAATTATATTATAAAACTTACCCCAACGTCTACGAACAAATTAATATTATATTAATATCAATTCACCTTTCTACACTAGATCACCTACACTTTCCTATAAATACCTATAACAATTCACTAAACTCACTCAACCAACAAATAGATATTATATTAAATATTTCTTTAAAACAAAATCCACACCCGACACTGAAAGATACTAATGGATTATAAGCCGAACCTCAACACAACCCCCCCGAACACCCTCAAGACCGTAGAATTTTTTCTGCGAAAATCGTCCAACGGATTATACTTCGGTTATTTCGTTATATTACGATGAATACTGCAGTCGATGACTGGTTGTTTCGAAGTCTTTACTGCACGTGCTACTGCGTTGCCATCTCTTCAAAATTTTCTTAAATATAGTAACATATTAAAAGTGGTTTTAATTAATTTTTCTTTTTTCAGTAATTTCAAGCGACTTATTTTAATGTTTTTTTAAAAATATTGCCAAACTAGCTTTCTTATAACATCACGAACTAACAGTTTACTGAAGTAAGAGGAACATTTGTGTAGCGAGCCTAACAATTTTAGAAAATATATCTGACAACATTGCTTTATTTTATGGTCATCACACTGACAATAGTTAGAGTATACAATGAACTAACCGTGTAACAATTACAAGTTGTTAGTGAACATTTAAAGGACGAATTTTTTTAAAATGTGTAATTAAAATTCTATACTTTGCGGCCCGCTCGTTTTCTGTGTTTTAAAATGACCCAAATGTCGAGTACAAAGAGAAAATATATCAGTGAATAAAAAAATATATATACCTCTAGGGATTGTTCTCGAATATGAATGCGCTGATACTGAATGACACCTGAATATTTGCATGTAGATGAAGTATCGATGTTGAGTTTTTATCTTTTTGTTATCGACTTTTAGGCTTGTGAACTCAAATTTTTTCTTTCGATACCACACGTGTTAACTAAAATTCGACTTTTTATGTCGATTTAATGTAAATGTAAAGCGAATGTCGTTTATAGTGAAAATCTCCCTTTCTGTTTCCCGTTTATATCAGATTCATTCATCTAGTTTAAAATTAACCCTGGGTCGCATGCTGATTTATTGCTCATCTTCAGTTAAATGGCATCGAATTTGGCCACGTCAATCTCGAACTTTTAAATAAATGGAGGCGCCCTAATTCCGTGACCGGAAGCGTTTCGTTCAGTGATTTAATTTCACAATAATTTTCTACCACAAACTGTCTTAAACGGAGGGGGGTTATTTGTAAATATAATTCAAAGCCAATTATTTTGACTTTAAATGAAACTGATAAAAAAACTTGAACAATGTTAAAATGCAGACAATAAAAATGTTACCGTATAAAGGCGCGTCCTCATTATGCCTCTGTTTGCCAATTGGCAAAGCCGATTCGATGTAGACGCGACCGTTGGCACGTGCCAGCCTCGTCCCAATGGAAATAGCTGAAGTGTCGGTCTCTTTCGAAGGAAGCCAATGAGAACGGAGAGTGGGGACGTGCCAACCACTGGCCTGTCACGGCTTTAGTTGTGATTCAGACTGTCTGCTAGTTAGCACGTGCTTTCAAATGGAGTGGGCGAACGGAAGTTAATCAATACACCAGCCGCGTCCCAATGGAAATAGCTGAAGTGTCGGTCTCCTTCAAAGGAAGCCAATGAGAACTAAGAGTAGGGACGTGCCAACCACTGGCATCTCACGGCTTTAGTTGTGATTCAGACTGTTTGCCAGTTAGCACGTGTGGACGAATGGGAAAGTTATTAATTTGACAAATCTAATCCGGGATTGTCCTGTTCTGTGAACATTGGGCGACTAAACTAAATGAATGCCAACACATATGTAGACGTTTCTACAGTCGCTGGCTTTGCCAACGGCAAATCACGCACTGAATCGACTCGGCTTGGTAGAACACGGTTCAATAAAACGTTTCGATTCCTCCTAAAATTATTGATACAAATGAATTGACATCTTTCAGAAAACATGCTCGCCGACTATAACTGCATATATTTCTTTCCAAACTATTAACAATGTTAATACGGAACGAATCGTATTTTAAATTATAAACGAAGATTCTAACTATAGATTTTTCTCTGAAATCTAGGTCGGTTGTGATGACGTTCAATTTTCCTTCCTACACGATGATCGAATCGATTTAATTTCTTATGCATTAAACTTTTTCGAAAATTAAAAGCGCATTAGTCCCATGCTTATACAAACATTTTGACAGTAATGTATGTGCTGTTTTTAGTTGAAATAATGTTAACGATTTTGAAATTGAGAAGAACATTTATTTTTATTTTTTTTCTCTCAACAAAGTAAACATTACCAGATGTATCCAACATTAATATTTCGAGTTACAGTCACGGATAAAACTAACAAAACAAAAAATTTTATATTTTCTTTTTTATTAAAAAAATTTCATAATTTTCATGATAAAAAAACTTAAATGTATGCATGGGAGGAAACTATAGCTCGTAATGGTGGAATAAGTACCATCTTGCTGTCTAAAATGTTAAAAGACATTTGTTTATTGTTTGGTCACCATCAGTTAGGGTCATGATCGCTCTGCGCATGACTTGAGTATAATTTGTTACTTTGGTACTTCACTAAACTAGGCTATTCTGGATGCAAAACTGACCTGTAGCTCACACCTTCATGACAAAACCAATAAAGGGAAAATGGCCCTAATGGCTGCCAAACGGGCGATAGGGAACACATGGAGACTAAATCCACGGATCGTACTCTGTCTGTACACAACTGTGGTGAGACCCATGGTCACCTAGGGGGCCTTAGTTTGGTGTCCAAAAACAGATCAGAGGAAAGCCGAATTGGAGCTATCAAAACTTCAGAGGCTTCCCTGTCTGTGCATGAAGGATTCTATGAGAAGCTGCCGGACTGCGGCAGTGGAATTCTCAATCTTCCGCCTCTTGCTTTGCACGTTAAGGCGGAAGCAAGAATGGCTGCATATAAACTGGAATGTAATGGGAACTGGCATGAAGGAACCAACACCCATAGTCATTACTCGCTTCTTGAAATGATAAGTGACATCATGTTGGCCACAATTAACGACAACCAACCATACCATATCCAGCTAAACTGGGATGGGTTGGAAGCATGCAGTCAGGACGGCAAGTTGGTGTGGTACACATACGGATCTAAGACTGACATTGGAGCAGGAGCTGGAGTCCATGGTGCTAGGCACAGGTGCAATAACCACCGCATCATTGGGAAATATTGCATCTGTATTCCAGGCAGAAATCTACATGTGTTTGCAATTGAATATCGAAAGGAGGTATAGAGGCCAAAAGATCCTTATACTCTCTGATAGTCAGGCAGCACTAAAATCTTTGTCTCCAGATCAGATCTAGACAGGCCTGGGTCTGTCTACAGAAACTATTAACCCTGGCTAACCATAAAAGAGTTACTCTTAAGTGGGTCCCGGGGCACAACGGCATTGTAGGAAAAGGCAAACATCGTAATAGAGCTAGGGTCTGAGACTGCATTCACTGGTCCTGAACCAGTATTTGGGATATCTAAAACTTCTGCACGTGGTTGTATATCTCGGTGGACTCAAACTAAAACTCAGGCGTACTGAAGACACGTGGCAAAAAAGAAACCCAGCAAACTCCTGGTAAAAAACCCTCGGGGACACTGACTAACGAAATACTAAACCTTAGCAGGGGCCTGATAAGGATAGTGACGGGTTTACTCACTGGTCACTGTACCCTAAGGAAGCACATGCATACAATCGGCGTATATAGGGAGGAACCTATCTATGGGTTGTGCATGGAAGAGGAGGAAACAACCTCTCACATCTTCGATTGTGAACCATTTTCTCATTGGAGCTATAGACTCCTAGGACTAGAACATCCAAGGGACGATTTCTCCAAGAAGGAACAAGTGAAAAGACTGCTGAGCCTGATAAGGGCTACTGGTCTCTTCACATAAACGGCACAACCAAGAGCCCAAAAAGCCTAAAGGCTGAGGTGCCGAGAACTCTAAGCATCTGACTGGTGGTGCTGAACCAATAAATCAATCACCAAACTAGGCTAGGCCGTCGGCCTGTTTTTGACAGTGGCTACCTTGAGAGGGCAGTAAGAGAATACGAAATGGATGGGGGGGGGGGGGGTTGTGATTTCAAAGTGTTATGCTATGTGAGCTGAATACCACTAAAAATTACTGGTATACAGACAGATGCAAAATTGACGTGAAAACAGGATTCGTCGACTGGTGCAGCCGACCGAAGACTAAATTTGTGGGAAATTTGGACAGTATGCCACAGTCTCTCAAGTTTTCGCCATTGATCTGTGAGTTGGGTGGATGCTACAAATGCAGCATTAAACTTCTTCCCGGCCCTAAATATGAGGTAGAAATACTTTAAAGAGAGTACTGGCAAGACAGGCGTTTCGCCAATGTGAGACCTGGAACACAGACGGGTCAAAGACTGGTAATAGTGGAATGAGGAGCACAAGATGTTCCTGCTCACTATCTAACGGGTCCGGTAAAATGGTCTGCATAAAATGGTGCTGAATAACGGAGATCTCAGCTACAAACTTTGAGGCTTGGTGATCGATACCGTAACCCATATCTTATCTGACTGTGAGGCACTGGACTCAAGGGGACGAACAGTTTTCGGAGTGGCCAATATATGGCACACATCCACTGGACCTGTATCATCGAAGGTACGGAGATAACTGGGTGGGTGGACTAAATGTGGGAGTAAATTACAATAAGACAACAGGCTGTAGTGAACGGTTCCAAAAAGGGAAAAAAATTGCTAAACCAACAGGGTACAGTCAATAAGGTTATCCTGGTACGGATTCTCGGTCAGTTCAAAGGCACCGAGCCTCGACTGGGATTCTCTTTAAATCTGACAAAGAGAAATATTTCGGACCAGATAGAGCACAAAGCAAGTGCCTGCTAGAATGACATACTAGGCTTACAGCAAAGCCTTTATCAAAGGAGTTTAAAAAATCGTAGCAGAACCCAAATATGGACAGGGAGACCAGGCCTGTAACAGGAATCGTTACTGGATACTATTATCTGGACAGAATAGGGCTGATGGAGAACACCGAGTGTCGGGTCTTTCTAGAAAGAGGTCAATCAGCGGAACATATTCTGTACTAATGTGTGGCTGTCGAACGAGTCAGTCTACAGATCCTACGAGCTGCGTTCGTATATATCAATGCATAATCAACTTCCTTGGGAAGATTGAACATAAAGGGTTAATATAATCTGGATGAAGGCACAATAGACAATACACAGAAACTAAACCAATATTATAAAAAGTGATATAACTGCTTTTTTAATCCTCGACCAAAAATATTAAACGATATGGGATCTATATTTTCTCTTAAAAATATGCATGGATTTAAAACGCGCATACAAATATTTAAAAACGTTGATCAAATGCTAATTCCCCATCGTAAAAGGGAAACCGGCGATGGAGGCATATTTTTCAACAATTTGATAGAATTTTAAATATTTCGCGATCCCCAAAACGCCCATCCCATCCATCCACCTCCCCTAACACAACGAGCACGATCCATTTTCCGACGATTGTGTAGTTTTATGGATTTTTCGGGGATTATACGGATGTATATATATGTATATATTTACCTACCCAAAGAATACGAAACAGGCAGATATACTTATTTCAATAATGTACGAGCTTTCAAGCTGAATTTATCGCGTTAAGCCTACATTGTGAAATCCCCCCTTTGTATCCAGCGTGACTCCATTTGCTTGGGAGAAGTTTTAGTGTTTTGCAAAATATTTTCTTGCGCGTCTGGATCAGTGGCGTTGAACAAGTGAACAACACTTACTGATTAGGCAGATCAACTATGTTCTTGAAAAAACAAATTTTTCACTTTCTACTAAAATTAAAATTTTCATTCTTACGTTTTGTCATAATTTGTAATGATAGAATATCTAATTCTTAATCTGTTTCTTCAAATGATTTAAAATAGCTTTATATGATATCAGTGTTAACAGTGAAATTGCTTCGCTCGTTTCGCAAACTTTTTCACTCACAAAATAAAATGTTACTTTTAACACAAATAACAATAATAATTCTCATTTCCATGTTAGATGACGCTGAATCACTTAGTTACCAACAAACAATACTGTTTACAGTTCATGCTTTTTATTAAAAGTTCTTGCTGGTGTTTAATTATTCATCTCGCATAATGAGGAATAGTATTGATGAATCGTGCTGCAAAAAGAGCGACATTTGAATTATTAAAGAAAAAATCGGCTCAGCAGTATGATATTGCATATTCTAATTTTCTCGAGTGAAGTAAAATGAAAAAACTTGAAGGAAACTTCAGTGAGTCCGTCTTTTTGGCATATCTAGAAGAGAAATCAAAAATATGGAACGCGTCAACTTTGTGGAGTAAGTTTTCTATGATACGAGGATAAATTGAAAAATGCTTAGCCTACTATAGAACCAAACAAAATTTCAATGTCATTACCCAACATATTCTCCACTTAATTGGATACGTCCCTAGACCTTTCAAAAAAATGTTTCTTCTTGCTCTGCAAACCAGACCTCCACAGCTTTTATTACCTCCTCGTTGGAAGAAAATTTACGACCTTTTAAACTTTTTTCAGTTGAGGGAAGAGATGATAGTCGGACGGAGCCAATCTGGTGAATAAGGAGGGTGTTCTAGTAATTCAAACCCTAAATCACGAATCTTTTGCATGCCAACATAAGAGATTTGTGTGCAGGGGCGTTGACCTGCAAAAACAAAACACCTTTGGATAGCTTTCCGCGTCTTTTGTCTTTAATTTTTTCCCGTAGAGTGGTCAGTAATGTCGAATAGTAATCTCCAGTTATATTCTTCTACCCTTATCCAAAAAATCAATCATGATTACTCCATGGCAATCCCAAAAAACTGAAGCAACAACTTTTCCAGCAGATTTTTGGACACGAAACTTCTTAGGTCTTGGAGAGTGTCGCCATTCCATCGATTGTTGCTTTGTTTCTGGATCGTAGAAATGTACCCAAGTCTTATCCATAGGAACAATTTGGTTTAAGAATTCTATATCGAGCACAGATCGAACGCGATGCTTCTACCCTTGCACGCTTTTGGTCAACATTCAAAAATTTGGGGATCCATTTTGCAGCAATTTTTCTCATGTCCAAATTGACGTGAACTATATGATGAACGCGTTCGAATGAAATATTCAGTGCTTCAGATATCCGTTTTAGCCCAATTCGACGGTCTGATAAAATTATGTCATGAACTGCATCGATATTTTCGGGGACTGACACAGAAACTGGCCATCCCGATCGGTCATCATCTTCAATGGAAAATACGAAGGACATTGATCACCAAGGGTATTAAGCACATCTTCGTAAATCTGCTTACCTCGTAACCCTTTTAAACACCGGTACTTGATGATGGCTCGATACACCAATTTTTCGATTTTCTCGATTTCGGTGGACATCTTTTTTCTTTTAATTTATTGCGTAACTCTGGTTTACTTTTTTGACGTCAAACTTCACACTGACACTTCTAATAAGTTATTGTTCGTTGCTATGGTAACGCAATATTTTGTTTATGCATGGAACTGGTCTAGGCTAATAAGATATCAATACATCCCAAGTTAACATCAGTCATAAAAACAGAAACTGGTGAACTATATGATGAACGCGTTCGAATGAAATATTCAGTGCTTCAGATATCGGTTTTAGCCCAATTCGACGTTCTGATAAACTCATGTCATGAACTGTATCGATATTTTAGGGGACTGACACAGAAACTGGCCTTCCCGATCGGTCATAATCTTCAATGGAAAATTTACATCTTTTGAAGCTTGCAGTCCAATTGTTCACGGTCGAATACGAAGGACATTGATCACCAAGGGTATTAAGCATATCTTAGTAAATCTGCTTACCTCTTAACCCTTTTAAATACAGATACTTGATGATGGCTCGATACACCAATTTTTCGATTTTCACAATTTCGGTGGACATCTTTTTTCTTTTAATTTTTTGCGTAACTCTGGTTTACTTTTTTGACGCCAAACTTCACACTGACACTTCTAATAAGTTATTGTTCGTTGCTATGGTAACGCAATATTTTGTTTATGTATGGAACTGGTCTAGGTTAACTAGATATCAATACATCCTCGTAAAGTCGAGTACGCTAGTTAAAAATGGGGTTGATGTAAGCAAATATTTCAAGGTAATAGCATTTTTAAAGAGAAAAAATGATGGTTATAGTCACAAAAAATCAAAAACACTTACGTTTGAACAAGTTCAGAAGTTTATAAATGAGGCGCCAGATGAAACATACCGGATGGTAAAAGTTGCTACTATTGGAAGTCTACAACAGTAGTTGAGGGTTACATCGATCAATCTATTATTCATACGAGGAATTGCTGAAAGAATACATACACTTCATTTCATGAACTGACTGCTAATGCTGATGTAATTGGCTACTCGGCTAGTTCAAAAATGCAAGGTATTAATATCAGCAGTTGTTCGAATTGTATTAATGTTAAATACATTATAATACTATAACATTGAAAGTTCCATTAAAAATTGAATTATTATGTTTTATTTACTTCTATTTGGTTAAAAAAAATTTAATGATTATCAGCTTTATTAATAATAAATTTAGATTATTCTAACATGACTTTAAAATCAAACTAGTCTTCTTTTAACACGTTTGACAGGCATTAGAAATGTCACTTTTAATGGCAGTTGTACAAAATATTTATTTTTTTCACCCCTTTTCTCCGTGTCGACAAACTCCCAGGGAGACGTGAGGGCAGATATTTACTTGTCGCCGACTTCAAAAGTATAAAACAATTAATAATTACATAAGCAATAATTTTCTTAATTACAGTATGTCCACAATTCAGATTCAATGGAGATGGCCACCACTGAAAGTTATACCTCCGCTTATGATCTAATTTTCAAATAAAAAATAAACCCACTTCTGCAAATTGCATAAAGGAATGATAAAATCAATAGCTTCTTCAAATATTCAAAAGACGTGGGCATTTCCAATATCACAGTACACGGTAGTCGATAGCATACCTAGTGTGATAAAAGACGAACTTGGAAAATGAAGGAAACTTCCTGAACACGGTTTACTAATTTTTCAGGTAATAAAATAGAGACCGGCTACGTCCAAAGTCGATGCTGAATCAGAAAGTTTCGAAACAAAAAGTTATTAGCTTGGTAAATAATGTTTCACAATATTCCGTTGACTCTGCATCTGGCCTTAAGAATTTAGTAATAAAGGTTTATAGATCTCTCATTCAACAGTAAGTGTGGATTTATGCAGACACATTTAACAATTATCAATTAGCATTTAACAATTAACATTTATCAATTAACAATTAGTAAAACTGCCATCGTTTATGCAGACACAATTATAAATTAGGAGAAAATAGTAAGCATGCGCACGAGCCTGAGATTCTAGTTATTTACAATAACCATTAAAACTACATTTTCATGTCCATTTGTGCATTGGAATAATTTTGAAGATGAATAATTTTGAAGAAGCTGAGATTTCTTTTCTTTTATTAATGATGCTGACGGCAAGTATGTTCTTATTGAACAAAGGCAGGAAAAACTTCAGGATCTGCGTACTAGTTGCGCACTAGATGGAAATTCGGTACAATTAATTTAAGAAGTTAAAAGTTGGCCAACTTCGCAATTGTTAAATGATAAATGATAATTGTTAATTGTGTGCATAAATGGAGTCATAGTGAAAAGAGTAGTTCAACTTATAATTGATAAATGTTAATTGTTAAATGCTAATTGATAATTGTTAAATGTGTCTGCATAAATCCACACTAACACTAAATTTAATTAGAATTAAACAAATGTTTCAAATAAAAATATGTAGTTTAATAATAATGGCCAAGTAATCTAATAACTAGGTCTAGACTGGTAAAAAACTGTAAAGAATCCCTCAACAGGCTGGCAAGAGGCAACAAAATGTCTCTAATATGGGTGCCGGCACATGAGGGGAATGCAGGTAATGAAATGGCTGACCAGTTAGCTAAAGAAGGCATAAGATGGGAAATCGGGAACTGGCTAGATAGGGAACACCAACTCAAATGGAGATCGACACAAGGGCACCTCCATACAAAGAGTTTCCTGAACAAGGCAGACAAGGAACTCTTAACCAGGCTATTGAAACTGAGTAAGAGAGATTTGCAGATAGTTACCGACCTGGTGACTGGACACTGCGCCCTGAGGAAACATCTGCACAAAATGGGCAAATTTAGTGAACCTATGTGTAGGAAATGTGAACTTTATGATGAAACACCTACAAACATACACTCTGCTTCTTCGAGAACTTACATGGACTTAGACGGAAGCACTTTGGAGAGGAAATAATACAACTATTACAATACTACTGAAACTCCCTCCAGTCAAACTACTGGCATACATAGAAGAGACAAAGCATCTGGAATGGAAGTAGATAACATGGGGAATGGTACAAAGATTCCTGTTGAGCACAACCCAATCGAATGGATGAATGAATAATAATGGCCACATTTTAAAAACATTTTGTACTTTACAGAGTATCGGCAAAACAGAGAAAAGGTATCAAAGTAAGATTTACAGTTAAATAATAACCGATATGAAATTAAAATAAAATCGCGCAAAAGGAACAAAGTGAGTAGTAGTACGTGAACTTTGTCTATAAATAAAACAAAAAAGCTGGTAGTAAATAGAGAGAAAAAACTATATATTTACGTCAATACTTTACCTACTTACAACTAATGATAGATAGATAGCTTTATTGACGTCCATACATAAAGTACATAGCCATACTTTTACAATATCACATTGGATAATTAGATATAAAATCGACCATCCCTGTATAAAAATTTCAAACATACAATAATCATATGCGATGATTTTGTCACAAACATATTAAAAATATACAGTGTGGAAACCACTTATGGAATAAAATTCTTTATGTCATTATTTTAGAAAATTATAAAAATGCCGAGACACGTCAACTTTTGAATTGAGTTATGTAAACATAAATTTGAATGTACAGGGTGATTCACGCAAGTATGCCATAGTCGGTGTTGTTTTTTTTATTGTACACCCTGTATATTTGCATATTTTTGAAATCCTCTTAATGAACCGATTCCAACAAACTAAATAATATATGGTCAATTATGAATTATACAGAGTGAAATTTTAAAATTAATAATTTATTACACTTGAAATATTGGTACTTTTTTAAATCAGCTAAATATGGATTTATCAAAAATCTAAACTAACTAATTATTAGACGGTTTTATATATTAAACAAATCCTGCTACGCCCATGAATTTTATCATAAATACCTAAAAATTGCCTAAAAACGCCAATAATTAGACAAAATCGGTAAATAATGTGGATTGTTTTCTATTCTGTCAGTTGTTGATGTGTTGACAGTTTATACTGAAAAAGTAAAATCTTTGTCAAACACTCTTTCCTTGTCGACATAACAATGAAATATTTAACTGAGACTCACCGAATTGAGATTTTAATGATGATCGGGTACGGGGATAACTGCAGAAGTCAAGTTGAAGTGGCAAACTTATTTAATCACAGATATCCCGAATTGCCTGATATTTCACAAAGTACTGTGTCTAAAATTTATGCACAATTCAGAAAACTTGGACATGTCAAACCATTGAAAAGAAAACCACACTTCGTTGAAAATGATGTGAAAGTGGATATTTTGTTAAGTGTCGAAGAGAATCCAATTTCAAGTACACGTCAAATTGCCCGTGAAAATAATGTTAGTCATACAACTGTTCTAAGATGTCTTCATAAAGAAAAACTTCATCCCTACAAATTAACTTTTGTGCAGGAGTTAACAGAAGACGATACAGATCGTAGAATGGATTTCTGCGAAAGATTGATGAATAAGCTGAACAGAAATGAGATAGCTCTTGGTACCATTCTTTTTTCTGACGAATCAACATTCACATTGAATGGAGAGGTAAACCGACAGAACTGTTATACCTGCGTTGGCAAACTTATATACCAACGCAATAGATCCTAGCTTACCGAATGAAAATGTTTGGTTCCAGCAAGACGGGGCAACACCCCATTATGCTTTAATGGTAAGAACTTATTTAGATGAAATCTTCCCCAATAAATGGATTGGACGAAGAGGTACTATTGAGTGGCCAGCTAGATCGCCAGACCTTACGCCGTTAGATTTTTTTCTGTGGGGTTACCTCAAGAACAAAATATATGCAACACAACCAACTAGCATTGTAGATCTCAAAGACAGGATAACTACAGAAATACGGAATATTTCACCTCAAACTTTAAACAAAGTTAAGGAGGAGTTCTATAGGAGACTGTGCTATTGCCTACAACTAAGTGGAGAACATTTTGAGCATTTATTTTAATGTATTAAAATCAAATACATCAGGTATTTTATGTATGTGTTTAATAACTGTAAAAATAAAAATTTCACCCTGTATAATTCATAATTGACCATACATTATTTAATTTGTTGAAATCGGTTCATTAAAGGGATTTCAAAAATATGCAAATATACAGGTTGTTTCATTAAAAAAAAGCAACACCGACTATGGCATACTTGACACAAAGAATTTTTTTCCATAAGTGGTTTCCACACTATATATAAGAAAAATGTAATACACAAACTTAAAATACATCGATTAACGAATCAATTAACTAATTCTACACTCACCGGCAAAAAACTCGGACACCTAAAATTTTGATGAAGTTCGTTGTCGAAGAACTTTTGTAATTTTTCATCGGAATAAAAGCCTGGAATTGTTTTAGGGAGAAAATTTAATTTGTAATGTTTTAATATTCAACAGTAATTTGAAACAAAAAGAAAAACATAATTGGCATTTCTCAATATTTCGTATGCCCATCTCTAGCGGAAATAACATTTTTGGAAAACTTTCTGGAGCATTTTAATACCAAAGAATGTATCTACAATTTGGCGTAGAAACAATTGAATTCGATGAAAAATTACGAAAGTTCTTGGACAACGAACTTCAGCAAAATTTTAGGTGGCCGAATTTTTTTGCCGGTGAGTGTATATTATTTATAACTAACTATTCAACCCAAATCTAGTTCAGTATCACTATCGTCTTCATTTAAATTAATAACTAAGTTTGCTACAATGACTCTTTCAGGGTTCCGACTCTCCAGTTCAAAAAAAATTCCCTGACTTTTCCAGGTTTTCCGGCCACAAAAAATAAAACAAAATATCTTGAAGCTTGATATACATAATACTATAAACCATTTTAACATATTAAAAGAAAACATTTTGTGAAAAAACGCATTCTATAATTACAAAGAAAACCAAAATCGGACTAGAGTAATCTATAATCTATATAAAAAAAACCGATATAAATGTATATTAAAATATACTACCAACTTTTATTTTTATAGGTACTTTGTATATCTCTTCTTATATCTTTTTTCTAAGATTTTTTAGCATAACCGTTACTTTTCATATTATGTTATCGAAAACTGTTTGTTACGTTTGTATTTAATTTTCCAGCCTTATGTTTGAAATTCCCTGACCCGTTACTGATTATTGCAACTTTCCCTGACTTTTCCTGCCTTTTTTGTGCGAACTATAAATTCCGACATTTCCAGCCTTTTTGAGTATCATTTTATTTTTCCCTGACTTTCCAGGTTCTCCAGCCGAGTCCGAACCCTGTCTTTTTTAGTATCATTTATGAAAAGAGTTAATCACACTAATCAATCACCCTGTATATATAATCATCACACCAATCACCATGTAGGTATATATAATCATTAATAAAACATTTATTAACTATACGTTAACTTTGTTAATCAATCAAATCGATATTAATAATATTTTATTAGAATATGTTCAACAACTTATAAATTATTGTAATAACATATTATATGATTTAATCCTTTTAATATCAGATACTTTAAATCCGGTAATAGCATTACATTCAATATATGAAGTTATAATGAATTATATTAAGCTATTAGTGCTTTGTTTTACTATTTATTGATTATTATTATGCAATTAATTTAATTTTTAATGTAGTAGGTAAAACTGGCTTATCGATGTCATCTGAATAATTCTAGGTCGTTCGGACCTGTTTTATTCATTGAAATATCCTAGGGGTCGTACATTAATTACGTGAGGTATTCAGGGGGGGATCGAGCCAAATCTTACCAAATCTCACTTGAGGTGGGGCGGGGGTTTCTCTTGTATGTATGTATGTATGTATTTTGGGGTAACATTCACTGAGACCTAAAAGATCTATTGTGCCCCCTTACTTCTACTTAGTTTCTGAGGAGAGTCTCAGATACTAGTAGCTCCTTTAGTCCTATTTCCCGGAGGAATTTTAGGATATCCGCAGGCCTCAACTTAGGTAACTGTCCCTCTTCTATCCAGTAGTCTCCCAGGTACTGTGCCCTAGGATTCTGAAATACTGTGCAGTTCGCAAGTATGTGGATGGAGGTTTCTTCTTCCATTCCACAAAATCTACAATCTTCATCCTCCACTATTTTGAGCTTTTTAAGGTGTCCATTCAGGCGACAATGTCCCGTTAGGATTCCTGTTAAAACTCTTAGTGCAGTTTTGCTTTGACTTATGCATTCATTTGATCTCAACAGGTTGTAGTCACCCAGAAGAATCTTTGATTGCCTAAGCCCTACTAGATCTTTCCAATTGTCAGATCTTCTCTTTTCTTCGGCTTTACCTATTTCTTCCAATATTACATTGGAGCTGATTCCGCAAAAAGGTTCCGGCCCCCAAAAGGGTATTTCACTCCCCCTCTTTGCTAGTTCATCTGCTATTTCGTTTCCTTCTATTCCAGTGTGTCCTGGAATCCACAGTAAGGTGACTATATTGTTCTCGCCTAGTTCATTAAGTTTGCCTAGGCATTCCCACACCATTTTGGAACTGATTACACAGGAACTCAGCGCTTTAATGGCTGCTTGACTATCAGACATTATGATAATCCTTTGCCTTCTATATCCTTTGTCAATATTGAACTGGGCACACTTTCTTATTGCGTGAATTTCCGCTTGAAAGATACTTGGGGTTTTTCCCAAGCTTTCAGAGTGCTTGGTTCCTGGCCCGTACACTCCTATCCCAGTTCCTTCTATTGCTTTTGAGCCGTCTGTGTACCATTGAATGGCATTCTTTCCAAGTCTGGTAATGGTATTTGGATTCCATTCCTTCTTGTTGCTTAATTCCGTAACGAATTTCTTTGAAAAGTTATACTTTTTCATCATACCATCTTGTGGCATGTCCCAGGTTGTCTGATTTCTAAGAAGTGAAGAGGTGGTTTTCTTTTTAATGATTCCCTCTCTACTTAGTCTGTATCTTGTTCTTTCTGCAACACTCTCCACCACCATATGTAATGGTGTGAGGTTGAGAATCACTTCCATTGCTGCCGTTGGGCATGTACTCATTTCTCCTGTTATGCATATACAGGCTAGTCTTTGAATTTTAGAGAGGTTTTCTCTCGTCGTCAAGAGGCTAGTTCTACTACTCCACGCAATGGCTCCATAAGTGATAATTGGTCTCACTATGGCAGTGTACATCCAGCTCAGGATTTTTGGGTTACAACCCCAGTTTCTCCCTGCCAGATTCCTGCACACCATTAGAGCCATTTTTGCTTTGTATGTAATCTCCTTCTCGCGTTTGTTCCACAGGAGTTTGCTGTCTAGAGTCAAACCTAGATACTTGACTTCTTGTCTCCATTCAACGTCGTTCCCATCAAGTTTAACGGTTTTGAGGTTGAGTTTTCTTTTCTTAGTGAAGGCTATCAAGATGGTTTTGGTGGGGTTGATGCTGAGTCCCACTTGCCTACACCAGTTATTTGTATAGTTTCTCTTGGCCAATATCAATTATTTCTAGTAGAAAATGATGTGTAAAATATTGCGTTAAGTTAATTAAAATAAAAAACATATGTCTTTAACAAAATCTGACACAATACTGTTTATCGTATTTCTCCGAACGCCACACAGTAGCCATTGGATTGCTTTTTTTTAATAAATGCAACACTTGTACACCCAAAACACAAATTTTGAAAAATCTCACGTAAGATTAGGGGAGGGGGTCGAGAAAATCTTACTACATCTCTCGAAGTGGGAAGGGGGGTTTAAAAAATCTCCAAAAATGCCTTACGTAATTAATGGAGGCTGCCCTATATGAACATTTAGTAATAAATAGCCCCTTTTTAAGTTCTATCGTGGGTCGAATATATCACCACAATTTTGTGTAAGAAGCGATAAATATTCTAGAAGAAATATTCCTACTACAAGAATTTATTGTATAAATAGGTTGTAGAAAGCCGCAGTCCCGTTCAGTAAAGAATTATCGTTCCGAAGTGTAGTTGTGGATGAAGAAGAAAACAATATGTTTAGAAATGGATCTAATATTCTTGTATCTCAAGAAATGACAAATAAAATCTGATAGATCCGTACCAAATTCCGTTTGTCGTAATAGAAAAGGGATGGAAAAGATCGGAAAAAATCGGTAAAGATCTAGAGAGATTTCACTAAATCGCAAAAAATCGAAAAAGAATGGGAAAATTCGGTAAAGATGGACTTTATAGCTTGAAACTTCTGTAATGTTCAATGGTTCAACCAAACGACATACTTGTCAGTTAAGGCATTCAAAAACTAGTCAAAGCTGGCTTAGGTCAGCTCAAGATAAAAGTGATCAACAGAAAAAATGGTATTAACAAGACAGATAAAGTTGCTGTAAAACAATAGATTAACTTTTAACATTGAACAAATCCTAATTTACTTTCTAAACAATGATTTATTGATTATTTTTCGTTAGGAAATACAAACAGTTGTCAAAATGATTAATTATTTAAAACGTTATTGATATGTTTAATTAGAATTTTTTTAAAGTAACTGCGTGTCTTGAATTGGAAATACGTGGTTCTTTGTAAAACTGAATTATCTTCAAGTGTAAATATCTTATAGAACGAACCAAATTAATAGAATTATTAAAATGATGTATAATTAACGATATCTTCAACTCCGTATCGATTTTTATTAACAAAATTTTGCTCGTACCTCTCACTAATTTTATCCAATATTTACATGGAACATTTTGAAGCTCAAATAGTCAATAATCAAAAATTAAAACCAATTGTCTGGTGGAGATAGTATTATAACATTTTCGCAATATGGACAAACTTAAATAAAGAAGAAACTTCTATGAAATTCTGAATTAAAATTGAAAATAACAATTTTTTACCATTTTTAGATGTTCTTATAAATTAAACACCCGCTGGGTATGAAGCGGGTGTTTACCGTAATTCTTGATAACAGTAGCTGAAACACTACCAGATGGTTTAAATTAAAGTATAAAAAAATTGAGGTTTGATTCTCTAAAATAAATAACTAAAATAATAATCAAGTGTAATGTGCTGAAGATGATGTCATGGGCATCATCTTCAGCGAATTGGTTGTAAAAGTGGAAATATGTGACAATGGATGAAACACGGATCCACTCCGGAACCAAAACGATCGTCATCTGAGTGGACAGCAACTGGAGAACCTCTTCTAAAGCGACCGAAAGCACAACAATCAGCTGGAAAGGTTATGGCAAAGTAAAAAATTTTGTTTCATCAAGACAACGCACCGTGACACAAGTCATTCAAAACAATGGCAAAACTAAATGAATTGAACTTCGAATTGCTCCCATATACACCGCATTCGCCAGATTTGGCTCCCAGCGACTACTGGCTGTTCGCAGACCTAAACAAATGCTCGCCGGTAGGAAATTTCACTGGAATGAAGGGGTTATCGCTGACACTGAGGCCTATTTTGAGGCAAAAGATAAATCGTTCTACAAAAGTGGTATTGAAATGTTAGAGCGGTGCTGGAATGATTGCGTTGTTCTTGGTGGAAAATACGTTGAGGAATAAAACTAATAATGGCTATTATTCACTAAAGTACCAACCTAAGTGAATGTTAGCCATTCTATGCGAGTAGACTACTATATTTTGTCCATCACTATTAATTACCTGTTTATAAATGCCACTTTATTATCGAAACCACCATATAAATTTTGTTAAGAAACTGAATTTGTTTGTAGAAATATGAATTAGTGTGAGGTTGTCGTTGAGGGCTGAAAATACCCACTCATCTCAAACCTAACTTAGATACAAGTTCTGTCAAATACGGGGTTGGGATAAAGTATGGAACCAAGTAAATATCTTTTTAACGAAAAGAACGATATTTATGAAAATTTGCAGGTAAGTGCAATGGAACAAAATGCATCTGATGTACTTTTTTTTGTTAATAATATACTTCCGGTTTAACCGGAAATGCCATCAACTTCTTTAATTTAAATGGGACACCCTATATATTTTTAAAGATTTTGAAAGAGCTTGTTATTTTGAATTCATACATACTGAGTTTAGTGTAAAAAAATTGGTAAAAACAACCTCCTTTGAGTTTTTTGTATTAGAGCATAAAACTATTTAAATAAACTAATTGATGTTGTTTGTATGCATAGTAATAAATCAACGAGTACTCCTTAGTACGTCTTTTGTTCTCCAAGTGTCAAATTCTAATTGACGGAAATAAATTTTACAATTTAGAATGGTTCAATTAAGTGAAAAATAGCGTATTGAAATTTTATTGATGATCGGTTATGGTGATCATGTTAGAACTCATGAAGAAGTGTGTCATATTTTTAATAATTTGCATCCGGAGGGAAATCCTATATCACGCTCAACAGTAACTAAAACATTACAACGTTTTAATACAACTGGGATGGTAGAAAATTTGCTAAAACCTGGAAGATCGCGGACTGCAACGAACGAAACTGTTAAACAAAATATTGCAATCGATTTAGAAGAATCACCACACATTTGGCACTAACCGATAGTATCAGTCGACGTTTTGTAGGAAAGATATTAAAAAGTGAAAAGTATCATCCGTATAAGGTACAGTTGGTTCAAGAATTGTCAGACGATGATTTTGACCGTTGACTGGAATTTTGCGAACGACTAATGGACATCTGTAATGTCTTCTAACATAGTTTTTTCCGATGGGGCAACTTTTTGTTTAGATGGAACAGTTAATCGCCATAGATCAAGGTATTGGTCAAATGAGAATCCTCATTGGATTCATGAAGCACATACCCAGCATCCACAGAAGTTAAATTTTTGAATGGGAATTGTCGAAAATAGGCTTATAGGCCCATTTTTTATCGACGGAAACTTGAATGGTGACAAGTATTTGGATCTACTAAATAACGAAATAATTCCTGCACTTCAACAGAATGGACAATTACCACAAAATGTAGCACCTCCCCACTATGATAGACGGGATAGGGATTTTATGGATGCGAATTTCCCAAATCGATGTTTTGGACGTAGAGGATTCATAGAGTGGCTTGCTCGTTCTCCGGATCTTAGCCCGTTAGATTTTTTTCTTTAAAACCCACTTGGGGTTATCTAAAATCACGTGTTTACGTTAGACGACCAACAAACTTACAGGAATTGAGACAAAGAATTATTGATGAATGTGAACTAATACGTGGAGAAGTCTTGGAAAGAGTGACTCAAGAATTTGTTAATAGGATGGCATATTGTCAGCAAGTAAACGGCGAGAATTTTGAACATTTGAAGTAATTTTGTGTCTCATTATTCTAAAATAATGAAATGTACATCTATTGTACAACTAACAGTGAGTTATTCCTCGTTTTTACAAATTTTGTTACCCTAACTCAGTATGTATGAATTCAAAGTAACAAGCTCTTTCAAAATATGTAAAAATATATAGGGTGTCCCATTTAAATTAAAGAAGTTGATGGCATTTCCGGTTAAACCGGAAGTATATTAATAACAAAAAAATGTACATCAGATGCATTTTGTTCCATTGCACTTACCTGCAAATTTTCATAAATATAGTTCTTTTCGTTTAAAAGATATTTACTTGGTTCCATACTTTATCCCAACCCTGTATATTTTAAGTGGGGCTAGCTAATAACCAACAATTTAAATTTAATAATGTACCTCCTACTAAACATTTAATTTCCTTTGTGGAAAATAAGCTTTTGTAAGAGAGCTCCTTAACATAATCGTTTTGTAAAAAAATATAATTAAATTCCAAATTAGGTTAAAATAAATTTCCCTCTGGATAGAGCAAAGGTGAACGGCCCTCCGGACATGATTGTTTACTGGTAAAATGAAACGCCACAAGATAAATACCGAACATCATTGATTAAGAGGGCGTATGAACACTAAAATGGAGTCTAGACAACTACAGTTGTACAGTGTGTGTGCCTGTTTGTTCTTTTATCCCTTTCAGCTCGTTATCGCCGTTTTCATCTCGAGTATCTTTTCGATACCTGCCATAGGATATTTTCAATGGTGATTCACAACAAGCACAACAGGTGAAGCGACAATGGGGATAAGCGAACACGGGATGCGATCGGGAAATAGAAGTAACGTCATGAATGATTTTATTATTTTTTTTCGATCACATCTAATACATATTTATAAAATACATACAAAAAGTAAGCAATAGAATTTTATTCAATAAAATTGTGTAATATTTACCTTCATACTTTAAAAAATGTGTATTTATTAATGTAAATATAACACGATAATAAGAAATATATCTATAGTCTATTTCGGAAAGGTATAGGGTTATAAAATGGGGAATTCCGTCCATTTCGGCTCAATTTCGGTGTAGGTCATAGGCGTAGGTCTTGAAATAGTATTGTTTGTAATATTAAAATTTCAAGTAATTGCGTAAGAGAATTAGGAAAAGTACGTTTTCTGGCCCGAAGTGCCATTATCGAAATATTGTGTAGGGATTACTTAGGTAGTAGATTATAGAGTTACGTTTTGCTTATATGGGCGCAAGTGGCAAGACACAACACCACATTCAAAATGAAAAACGTTAAGATACTGTTTCATCAAGCCATTAAGGAGGTGACACCAGAGAACTGGCGAAAAGCAGTCCATCATGTCATTAAAGAAGAGGAAAAAATGTGGGATCTTGACTACTTGATCAATCGGACCGTCGACCCGTTAATTAAGTTCAGTTCCTCAGATGACGAAGAATATTATGATTTTTTATAATTTAATTTCTGTATAATGTATTTTTTGTACAATGTTCAATAAAAAACAAGTGTACCTAATACTATGTACATAATGCCTAATTTTTATTCTGTTAAAATAAAATTCTTTCCTTTTTACGAGTATCCTACCTTTGGCACACTATTTTCAGTTTTTGTGAATGGTTAACAATAGGCTAAACCCATAATTTGACCCCAATCCGGGTGGTACTACATGCACTTGATAAAAAGAAAGAATTTTACAATGAAATCAATGTCAAACTATGGAAGTGGCTTAAATATTCGTTGGGTCACTCTGTGCTCCCTTTGCATACCTAATGAGGTTTTATTACCCTATACCTTTCTGAAATAAACTATAGTTTGACTGGAGGGATTTTCAGTAGTTGTAATGGTAGATTATAGATCTGTTTTCGGATCGGTACTTCTTAATGTCCTGAAGAAAATTGAATATCCAAGTGCGCAATTTTTGAAATTCCATTACCACTTGTTTTTTGTCAATATTACGATATGTGAATCCTATTTTACCAATAACTCCATGGAGGGTGGCCCGACTAATATTTATATTGGTGTCATCTTCTTCTAGGTTCCTTTTTAGATTGTCCAAAGTCTGGCTTTCATAGAGGGAATATATTTTTCTTCTTATTACTTCCTATTGGCCATTGTCCAGACGATGAGATTGAAAATCACTCTGTTTTTTTCTTCCACTTAATTTTTCACTGTTAATATCGTTTATAGAATATCTATATTTGTCTTTATACTGTGAGACAAACCATACATATCATGGCTTCAAATCTACAATAAGGGTTTTAAGGGACAACGAACATATATATCTTACGTCTATCATTCACTTGATGCAATTTTACAAGAACGTGTGTCAGATATTGGATTTTTATTTCATTAAGTTTTTTTTTGATACTGTCTAGGTCTAGACGGTTGGTGATTTTATTTATTGTCAATTTGGGTTAACTCTAATAGAAATCAGTAGGGACACTCGGGATGACATTCAGAGGAATATACCTACTTATTATGGGGATGGTAATTAGGGATTTTTTTTTGCAATGTTCGATTTTTCCAAACTATTATTGATTTTGGAAAAAAACAGAAATTTTGGGGATTGGATTTTTTAGAAACTTCCTATTGCTAGGTGAACTACACAACTTCTATTTTTTGTAACTTATTTTATTATTGTGCTGACATAAGGCTCAATAACGTTTATTTCATTGTATTACATTAACTAAGGTAAACTTTTTTACAATAAATTCGAGTATTAGGAATATATTTTCCTCTTCGCATTGGATTGATAAGCGATACATTTCAATTTTTTTTTTGACGCCGCTTTCCTTCCATCCATGAAATAACGCAATCGATCAGTTTCAATTCACGTACCAATTCTTATCTTATTTTTCACGATTTTTGACACGTACCTCCCGATTTCAATAATGAGCTTCTGGAAGCCTCTTGTTCTTTACGGTCGTCTATATGTAAATTCAGATTTTTCTTTTCTCCCAAAGTTTTCTTTTCCAACACTCGAATCGATTTTTCTTTCACTGGATTCGTGTTTGAGTGCTGAATTTTGACATGTGTGCATGAACGTACCAGGGGGACAATTCTCGATATCGTTCGTTCGTTAAACGTATCGGTGTTTCGGAATTCGGTCCGGGTACCTAGCAAAAGGGCTACCTGCTCACAGGGACCTTGTCCAAATCCGAAAGGGGGATTTCGTAATTCGGTCCGCTGTCGAAGCAGGTAGATTTCATGTGGGTATTAAAAGATTATTTTTAGCAATTGTTCTTCTGAAGTGCAGAGTGTAAGACGTGTTTATTTGTGTCCGTTATTGTGATTTTGTTTGTTTGTTTGACATGGAAAATATTAATTTCACCTCTATGACGAGTGAAAAGGGTAAGCGTTTATTAATAATAGATGGGTTTAAATTTTGTTTTCAAAAATCATTATCTCAAAAATACGAAGGTGGTTTGGTAGGGTTATTATTGAAAATTATTATAATTTATTCTTCAAAAATTGACTAAAAATACGAAGGTGGTTTGGTAGGGGTAGGTTTGGTTGGGTTATTATTGAAAATTATTATAATTATTCATTCTACAAAAAAATTGACTAAACATACGAAGGTGGTTTGGTAGGGGTAGGTTTGGTTGGGTTATTATTTCACGTACTGTTTTTATTTTTGAAGATACACATTTAGCGTAAATTTTTAAACATGCCAGTACAACAACAATAAGTGTGTACTGTTGGTCCTAAGCCCAAAAAAATGTGAAGGAAAATAAAAGTCAAATTAAACAAATAGTAGGTGCATGGGACCCAATTCCGAAATCGCTCGCTGGTGTGACCACACTTCGAATTTAATCCGTTACAGGTAGTCCCTTCCGCAGGTAGCGGGACCGAATTCCGGTGCGTCCAAACGTATGTACGTTCGTGGGCGCAGATTTCTAGAAACTGCAATTCTCGGTGTTTGTTATCATGGAGTTGAACGCAACTTTTTGAGGTTGTATGTATGTATGATGGGGTGACATTTACGGAGACCTAAAAGATCTATTGTGTCCCCTTACTTCTACTTAGTTCCTGAGGAACGTCTCAGAGACTAGTAGCTCCTTTAGTCCTATTTCCCTGAGAAATTTTAGGATATCTGCAGGCTTCAACATAGGTAAATGTCCCTCTTCTATCCAAAAATCTCCTAGGTGCTGTGCCCTAGGATTCTGAATTGCTGTGCAATTCGTAAGTAGGTTTCTTCTTCCATGCCACAGAATCTACATTCTTCTTCCTCCACTATTTTGAGCTTTTTCCCTGTTAAAACTCTTAGTGAAGTTTTACTTTGACTTATGCATTAATTTGATCTCAACGGGTTGTAGCCACCCATCAGAATCTTTGATTGTCTGATCCCTACTAGATCTTTCCAATGGTCAGATCTTCTCTTTTCTTCGGCTTTGCCTATTTCTTCCAATATTCCAAACTTTTTGAGGTTATGTGTGTACTATAATTATTGTCTTGTTGTGCAGTGTGTACTAGATTTCATTTACAGTATTTATATGATTGTTGGTGGGATATTTGAAGAGCCTTTTTAATGAAAAGCTATTCGTCTTCGGATGACTGTGTGGAGTATTTAGGAAAACTCTTCGAGGATATAAAGGAAAGCCAGCAACATTTGCGTAAATGTTAAAAAGAAACTTCCGCTGTGTCGAAACGTTTATTTTGCACCTCCACAACGTCTCGATAGTTAGAGTTTTAAAACGCTTTTCATAAATCTCGCGGTCTCCCCCTTTTTCCTCTTGTGTAACGTTACCGTTGTCATCGTAACTCGGCTTTATTTATTCGACAGCTGTAGCAAAGTAGCAACCATTACTACAACGGCGTTTGTGGCCAAATTTGGCAATAAAGTATATTCGAGTCATTTTTCAAAAGCTCTTTCCATTGATATGTTGATGTTGCTTGGACGACGATTGTACGTTGGCAGACGAATTTTTTGATAAAAATGTGTATATTTATTTTCACTTATTTTTTCTTTCTATCTTTCTTTCTTTTGGTGGTATTCATTTTTTTCATACAGTAATAACTATGACGGATCATGGGGTTTCTTTAGAAGATACAACATAACAACTGTACAAAAAAGTACCATTTTGAACACTAGATTATTAGAGTTTCAATTTCGCCATTAACTGATCATCTTAGGGGTGTATACTTATTTCCCGAGACTGGCCGAATGGTCCTTTACAGAGAGAATTCACTAGTTGGTGGTATAACGGTGGTATTCAGTATGCTCCCAACATGGAAGGAGTGAGGGTGTTAAAGAAATAAAAAAATACAATCGTTGTTACGTAACCTGTACATCTTAAAATTCATTTTTGTCAACATGATCATTTCAGACCAAGTTGACAATTTCTAACTACAATAGGAGATTATTTTAGCCATTGTAACTTGAAAATAAAACAGCAATTCTTGAGAGAACCATAATTAAAAAACTAAAAATCCCTTCCATTAATAAATTAAATTGAAAAAATAAAATAAGTAGGTAGGTACCTACACCTATTCTAAACATAAAATATAAACTTCCTGAAAAAATAAAAATAAAAAGCCATTCTAAAGGTAAACATAATTTTAACGAATTAAGTGCTCAAATAAACCACCTTCCTGTGCCAGACAATAACCAAATCTGTGATAAAGATTTGATCTCATATCTCTAAGATTATTTGGCGTAATGCTGGCACAAACGTGCTGTATTTTCACCCTCGAAAAAAAGTCAACGATAACGAGACAAAAATATCATTTGTACAAATTAATCTGCGCTTCTGGCGACAGCGGTTAAAATAGGGGGGCAATGAGCATTCGGCCAGTCTCGGGAAATAAGTATACACCCCTAAGGTGAAACAAAGTACACGCCTTAATGACCGCGATAATTATTCTTTCTCTCTCTTTCAGCTGTTTTTCTGTCGTCCTTGTGTAATCCGGATGGTTCCGATGTAATTTACGCAATCTGTATATGAATAGAAGAAAGAAGATGACTTAGCTATTATTAGCCCAATGGGGATATCCCAAATATCTTTTTCGATTTAAGATGAGGATAACTATGCAATGATAAAGGAAACCAAGGAAAACTATATCTGCTGATCTTTACAATTGTTACTTAGGCAGACAATTTAATAGTGGAGAGCTCCCCACCTCCTATATCACGATAAGGTCTCAATCATTTTGAGCTATTTCATCTTCCTTTTCTGGTTATATGCTTATAAAAGAGGCGACTCCTTAGCCGACGTACTGCGTCTGAAGACTACACCATACAGAGGAGTTTCACTTGCTAAATCTGTCTTTACTCGATTTTATACCTGTCGTTTCAAGGACAGCCAGGACTTGTAGGTAGTTTCTTGTTGCCTTGTATGCTTTTGTCGTTTGTGCTTAGCGCTATAATTGATCATCCAACTGCTTCTTTGGCCGTGGGTGTCTGTGGTAGTATTCTCTGGTGTAGTACTGAGTTCCTTTAGCTCTTCAAATCTTCCAGCTCTGGCTTCCATGATCTTTAGAATCTTTTTCAAAATTTCGAATCGTTTGACAAATATAGACAGCATTATATTCAGGACATTTAAGATTATATATCCCAGACTTTTATATTTGGGATATTTTTGTTTCTACATTTAACAATTTTCACTTACATTGTTTTCTGTTGTAAAAGTAATAGTTGCTGCTAATTTATGTGACATGGGATTAGATGTAGGGTGAAGCAGCGCATTTATAAAAAATACTGATTTTATGAAAAACATGGGATACTAATTCAGACAAATCGACTTATTTTATCCTTTGTCACGCAATGTACTATATTTGTTTCAGTTTCGAGCAACTATATCAATAGTAAACGCAGGTTTTTTCGTAATTTTGTTGTAGCGGATGAAATATTGCGTCAATAGCAATTTTTAGATTCTTTGTAATTGTAGTCTTCATATTATTAACATTCTTATTATTGTACCACCTGTATAATCAAGTTGCACAGCTACAGTTTTCTCCAAAGCAAATTAAACTCCATCCCTTATCTCGTTGTTATATATTCAAAGTGGTCCTAAAGAGGTGACAATACACAGATCGTGTATTTTCAGCGTATTACTCTTCAGTGAATAGTTTGATAGTTCGAGAATAATTATCGGACAAGGGCCAGCAGTATAATTAAGGGTCTGGAAGATTCTCATGGTGAAATAGAACAAACAAGTCTACGTGTTTAAATGCATTTATGTAGTGTCTTAATGACTAATTGTAAGTATTTTATTATTGTTGATTTCAATTATTCACACCTTACTGATATATGTACTGGGAATGCATTCAGAATTAGGTCATTGTTATTGTTACACGTTTGTAATGGAACGAACAAAGATCATTAATAACACTCGTTATAATTTTAATTTGTCCTTAAAACCGTGTGAATGCTACAAGCTTTCAATCTTGCTAAATGATGAATGAATTTTAATAGTCTTCAAACATTCACGTTTAATAACATAACCTTATTTTAAGAAATGTATATTTTGTTTTGACTATTTCAAGTTATTTTGGTTGTCTTTGTAGGCTATCTTAGAATCTAGCACAGATAAACAAAATCCTCTCTCGATCTGTTTTTTGAAAGGCAGAAGATTTTCAGAGCGTTAATATTTCGTTTTTACATTCTCATTCTGCTTAATGAAATAGACCAAACAAACCATTTATTGTTTAAAATAAAAGCTTAGTACAATCGCTAACAAATGACAATACAATATACAGGGTGTTCCATTTAAAAATTTTGAGATATTCTTCATTATTTTCGTTTTACTTCACTCTGTATTACAGTAGAAACGAGATGCTAATCTAACCTATTTTCTAAGAGCTTAATAACCTAACAATAATACCCAACATGGAAAAATCTTGCCACAACCGGGCATGTGCACTAATAGACAAGTTGACACTATGACAGTCGCCCTGAGGATAAACAATTATTTGAATTTACTTTTGTACCGATTTAATGATCCTTTTATTATAAACAGTTACCTATACCTAAGCAATTAAAGCAATGTCAAATTAAATGATTTCAAATATGAACAAAATAACTATTAAGAACCACGTGCTGTGCAAAGAACGTGTGTTTATCATCAAATCCATCAGGGCGACTGTCACATGATGTCACGTGGACTTGTCTTTTACTAAATTTAGTGACTAGCGATTAGGGATAACTTTGGACACTACATCATACAAAATATAGGGTATTATAACCTACTAAGATCATATATTTTTGAACGTGGGAATCCAAATTTGTGATAAAATACAGGGTGTTCTATTTGAAAAAATTGTATGTTACCTAATATAGCCACACATTTCTGAAACACCCTATCAATAATATTCTCAGAATATGTGTTCGTTTTTGGTACAATTTTCACCAGATTTGGAAAATTCTATCTTCTACCATAAAGGCACAATCGTCATAGACGAGAACTTTGAGAAGGCAGACTAGATTCCTTTTTGAGGAAGAAGAAAAATTCTAAAGGTTGGTATAAGAATGTGCCGATTGCAGTTAAATAAATACATGCAAATATTTTGCTGAAAAGCGAAAAATAAGGTATTACAAGCAGTGAAGCATGAAGAAGGCATTAAAGTTTTCACTATGTAAGTATCTAAATTCCATGAATGCCTAAGGCTTAGTTGGATAGTTTTCTCCATTATCTTCCTATCTGCGTATGATCAACAGCTGTAGATCCTTTTCTACATCCTCTATCCACTTCTTTTTTGGTCTTTCTTTATATCTTTTACAACCAGTTCCTCTTCTGAGTACTTCTTTTGTAGCTCTGTCATTTGCAAGTCTCTAGTTCTGTTCACGTTCATTTTAAGTACAAGTCTAGAGTTTTGTATTGTGAAACCTCTGTAATATTAAGTTAATAAACAGTGTACACAAATCAAGATTTCTCTTTCCTCCTGGCACACTACAAACGCATCATTCTTGATGCTTTATATTTTCGGGAAAGTTGTTAAGTATTTCGACATATTACCAACTGTTTTTAGACAGAATACGCAGAAAGCGGTGCCAAATGGGATATTCCCGGATAACACAGAATCTACAGTTACTAGTTTTGGACGACAGTTAATTAGTGATAAGTGTTCGCTTTTCTCTCTAGAGCTTTCAATGCACCAGCCATTATTCCTTCTAAATACAAATACAATTTTTTTTCCCTAGATACAGATTTTTTTTTATTCGATTATTTAACGTCAACCTATTTCTGCGACTGATGCTAATCACCAACGCCGGGAGCACTCTACGTGCTGATTGGTATAATGCCTGCGAACTGTGATATGATCCTACCTGCTACGACGGTGTTCACCCAGTGGTCACACATCCAAGTACCAACCGCGCTCGATACTGCTTCAGCGTAATTTTAGCATCCCTACAGTGCTGGGTCGACGTCCCTAGGTATAGAAGGTACTCGCTACATACAGTAACAAAAAGAATAGTCGTATATTATACGAGGATATATTGTAAAATTCTTAGCCTACTATAGAACCAAACAAAATATTTTATTACCCAACATATTCTCCTCTTAATTGGATACATTTAATACAGCGAACCTGCACCGTCTCTAGACCTTTTAAAAAAAATGTTTCTTCTTGCTCTGCAAACCAGATCTCCACAGCTTTTATTACCTCCTCGTTGGAAGAAAATTTACGACCTTTTAAACTTTTTTTCAGTTGAGGAAAGAGATCATAGTCGGACGGAGCCAAATCTGGTGAATAAGGGGGGTGTTCTAGTAATTCAAACCCTAAATCACGAATTTTTTGCATGGCAACATGAGATTTGTGTGCAGGGGCGTTGTCCTGCAAAAACAAAACACATTTGCATAGCTTTCCGCGTCTTTTCTCTTTAATTTGTTCCCGTAGAGTGGTCAGTAATGTTGAATAGTAATCTCCAGTTATTGTACTACCTTTATCCAAAAAATCAATCATGATTACTCCATCCCAAAAAACTGAAGCAAGAACTTTTCCAGCAGATTTTTGGACACGAAACTTCTTAGGTCTTGGAGAACCGGAGTGTCGCCATTCCATCGATTGTTGCTTTGTTTCTGGATCGTAGTAATGTACCCAAGTCTCATCCATAATAACAATTCGGTTTAAGAAGTCTACATCGTTTTCAAATCGAGCACAGATCGAACGCGATGCTTCTACCCTTGCAGGCTTTTGGTCAACATTCAAACATCTGGGTATCCATTTTGCAGCAATTTTTCTCATGTCCAAATTGACGTGAATTATATGATGAACGCGTTCGTATGAAATATTCAGTCCTTCAGATATCCGTTTTAGCCCAATTCGACGTTCTGATAAACTCATGTCATGAACTGCATCGATATTTTCGGGGACTGACACAGAAACTGGCCTTCCCGATCGGTAATCATCTTCAATGGTAAATTTACCTCTTTTGAAGCTTGCAGTCCAATTTTTCACGGTCGCATACGAAGGACATTGATCACCAAGGATATTAAGCATATCTTCGTAAATCTGCTTACCTCTTAACCCTTTTAAATACAGGTACTTGATGATGGCTCGATACTCCAATTTTTCGATTTTCACAATTTCGGTGGACATCTTTTTTCTTTTAATTTATTGCGTAACTCTGGTTTACTTTTTTGGCGTCAAACTCCACACTAATAAGTTATTGTTCGTTGCTATGGTAACGCAATATTTTGTTTATGCATGGAACTGGTCTAGGCTAACTAGATATCAATACATCCTCGTATCACTTAATCTGGGGTCAAAAATAGGTTGATTGAACCTTACTAACCTATGTACAGGGTGGCCAGGTAAGGATGTAAAGAGGAGCATCTCGGAAGCTGTTTGTCGTAGAGACTTTCGGTGAAAAATTGTATGATTAAAGTGACCAAATGGAAATACTTGAAATTATCGAGCTCCTATAGATCACCTCGAACTGTGGTTTCAATTGATCTCAAAAATGCCACACTAATTAATTACTAATAAATTAGTCACGGTGCCACTGGCTGGTATATTTAATGTTGTAAATCATGTTAACGACACAGTGGATCGAATAAATACCTAAACGACTTGTTAGGTACAAATGAAAAATATTGTAACTGGATCACTTTAGTTTTTCTTTTCTTCTAGCAGCCTTTTTGGAATGTTGCCAGTCCTTCAAAATTTTATTACCTATAGAAATATACATAAAAATGTTTTGATTCATTATTTTTTCCAGCAATTCTGACCGCCTTGTAGTGAAAACTAATAAATTTTTATCTATGTATTTTTTCAATGTTTCCAAACTAGCTTTCTACGAAAATCTCGACCAACCAGCTTAGTGAAGTAAGGAGATTTGTTAAGTGAGCAATTTAAAAAAATATGTGATAACCTTGATTTTTTCTCAAGTCTTCTCATTGACTTTAGAAAAAATATAATCGTCTTTTTTCCTGGTGTAGATGTAATTTCTTTTGAAGCTATATGTGGGTTCATAATAGAGTTAACATATTTTTTTTCAAATGTGGAACCACTAATAGTATTGAAACGTTGTTAGCACATTAATTGTTTTGTGCTTTCATGTATTAATCCATCGATTTTAAATTTGCATTCGTCAATGACTTTTGGATAATCATGTAACTGAAAATTGGTATTTCAATTCAATACGACAGACGAAATTGCGATTTTTATTGTACAGGCTTGTATCTACAGGGTGTTGCTAGAAACCAAATACTCTGAAAGCTTGGGAAGGACCCCAAGTATCGGAAGTTCACGTCATAGGAAAGGTGTGCCCAGTTCAATATTAATGAAGGATACAGAAGGCAAACGATTATAATCATGTCGGATAGTCAAGTAGCCATGAATGAACTGATCAATTCAAGCAGAGACACTAGTAGAAGTGATGGTGATGCTGTCATCGAAGACTGCTTGGTTAGATCAGTGCTTTCGCAACGAAAGTGTTTCAAGAAAGGAACAGAGCCAAAAAACACCTAGAAGGAAGGAAACAGTGGCTTTAACCATCAAAAGGAAGAACAGCAGCTAGATCCTTCCTCCGTGAAGTAATGCCCAACGGCGGTTTCTGCTGGGGCTAAGAGGTCGGAGCAAAAATGGCTCTAATGGTGTACAAGAATCTGGTAGAGAGAAATTGGGGCTGTAACCCAAAAATCCTGAGCTGGATGTACACTGCCATAGTAGGATCAATCATCACTTATGAAGCCATTGCGTGGAGTAGTAGAACTAGCCTCTTGACGACGAGAGAAAACCTCTCCAGAATTCAAAGACTAGCCTGTATATGCACTGCAGAAGCAATGAGAACATTCCCAACGGCAGCAATGGTAGTGATTGTCAACCTCACACCCCTATATATAGTGGTGCAAAGTGTTGCAGAAAGAACAAGATACAGACTAAGTAGAGAGGGAATCATTAAAAAAACTTCTTACTTACTTCTTAGAAATCAGAAAACCTGGGACATGCCACAAGATGGTATGATGAAAAGGTATAATTTTTCAAAGAAATATGTTACGGAATTAAGCAGCAAGAAGGAATGGGATCCAAATACTACTACCAGACTAGGAAATACTGCCATTCAATGGTACACAGACGGCTCAAAAGCAATAGAAGGAACTGGAATAGGAGTGTACGGACCAGGAACCAAATACTCTGAAAGCTTGGGAAAAACCCCAAGTATCTTTCAAGCGGAAATTCACGCAATAAGAAAGTGTGCCCAGTTCAATATTGACAAAAGGATATAGAAGGCAAAAGATTATCATAATGTCGGATAGTCAAGCAGCCATTAAAGCACTGAGCTCTTGTGTAATCAGTTCCAAAATGGTGTGAGAATGCCTAGGCTTACTCAATGAACTAGGCGAGAACAATACAGTAACCTTACTGTGGATTCCAGGACACACTGGAATAGAAGTAAATGATATAGCAGATGGACTAGCAAAGAGGGGGACCGAAAGACCCTTTTGGGGGCCGGAACCCTTTTGCGGTATCAGTCCCAATGTAATATTGGAAGAAATAGGCAAAGCCGAAGAAAAGAGCAGATCTGACCATTGGGAAGATCTAGTAGGGCTTAGACAATCAAAGATTCTGATGGGTGCCCACAACCAGTTGAGATCAAATGAATGCATAAGTTAAAGTAAAACTGCACTTAGAGTTTTAACAGGGATCCTAACGGGACATTGTCGCGTAAACGGGCATCTGAAAAAGCTCAAAATACTGGAGGAAGAAGAATGTAGATTCTGTGGCATGGAAGAAGAAACCTCCATCCCCATACTTGCTAATTGCAAAGCTAGGGCACAGTACCTAGGAGATTATTGGTTAGAAGATGGACCTAAGTTGAAGCCTGCAGATATCCTAAAATTCCTCAGGGAAATAGGACTAAAGGAGTTACTAGTCTCTGAGACGTTCCTCAGGAACTACGTAGAAGTAAGGGGGAACAATAGATCTTTTAGGTCTCAGTGAATCTCACCCCATCATACGTACTTACATACAAGAGGCCGGATGAAGGGGAGCTTTTAGTCGGTATTAACATCTTCATTCCGAGATATCCAGGCAAAATAACTAAGCCTGATGACACGTAAATATATTTCCCCCCCTTCAAAAAAAATTTAAAAAAAAAACCTTTTTTCTTGGATAAAAGTAAATTATGTAAAATGGACAATAAATAACATCTAGTATCTGTAGTTTCCGTTTGGCAGGATAATTTCTGGACACTCTGTATTTATATTTTTTTAATATTCAGAAATTAGTCGCATTCCCCGAATCCCTAAATGACAGTATAACGAACCGCGCTTTTCAACATTAATGTTATGCTTCATTGACGTTGTTTTAATTTAATTATTTTTCCCTTGAAAAAAATTAGAATTTCTTTCATCTTCCGCTGATGTTTTTTTACGTTTTATTTATAAACACGTAAAAGGGTTCAAAGTCAATTAAGGTTTTTTTTTTGGATCTACTTTTTTCGGTTGGCCTTATCGTTTGTTTAGTATTCTTTGTAGATTATTTAAAAATTACTGAGATACCCTTTTAAAATAACGATTCAGTCTGGGTTACGATTTTTTTTAATATATATATGTTGAACAAACAATGAAAATTAAACACTGTATGAGCAACGGGGTAATCAAAGTAGATAAGCAAGGCCAATACCGAATAAGCAAAACCAAGACCAGGAGTTTCCAAACTTTTTCACCTAAGCCTAAGGGCCAAATTGTAAACTCTTGAAGGTGGGCCAACAAGATTTGGAAGTATACGAAGGTCCTCGTCCGTTTTTTTTTATTTTTATGTAGGTGAAATAAAACTTATGAAGCTTCAATTAGCTTTTTCTTGATTGTGATGTTTTGACTGTCTGACATAATATGTACATATGACTTCTATGGAGTTGTTTTTGTCCAACTATGTCAGTCCATTTTGGCTCAAGCTATAGCACACGCTATACGTTTCTCAGACTGAGCGGAGACTGACGACTGACGGCGGGTGGGCCGGGCTATAACTCACCCCAGGGGGATGAGAACACCAAGACAGAGCAGGGGAAATGGGAGTTATCTCGGCAAGCATCGCTAATGTCAACGCGGGCCGTATAAAAACATTACGTAGTTTGGAGATCCCTGAGCAAGACCATCCGAGACTTGGTTTTGCTTTGCTCATCGCTATCCTCTACTATTTTATTTCATAGAAACCTCTTTTTATCAATTTTGTTTATTGAAAATGATGATTTATAGATAATCCAAAAAAATGTAACCAATTAATTTCTAGAAAAATAATAAAAGCAATCTCTAAGTAATAAAAAATTCTGTGGGAAAGTACTTACGATTTATGAGACTTCAAGATCACACTTACCTGAAAAAATTAAAATAATATTATAGTATCAATGTTAAGATATTATTGAAATAATAATTTAAAAAATCTAAATGTAAAAAGTACTATGAACAAGTGAAGATATCTTAATGCCAATTTTACGCACTATTTCCAGTGTTACCAAAAAAATTTTCCCCTAAATCTTCAACAACCAAAAACCCCTACAATTACTAGTGAACTCCCATAAAAAATATTATTAATAAAATAAATAATTAAATGTTATTGCATAATTAATAAATAATAAATATAATATCGTTCAAAACACATTGGCATTGGCCTGCCCACCTATAAGCGTCTGTATTCGTTGGTACTGTAGATGTCATTAGACCGCTTATTAGAAATAAATGCCATTGGCTAATTTTTATTATTTCTGGGTCTATAATATCACACCTTTATATATATATATGTATATTCGAAGTTAAAAAAAAACTAAAAATTCCCCTAAAAAAATCCCATTTGACTTTTGTCCCTCTAAATTTGCCCTTAGCACACAACTAAGGCGTTGCTGTAGCTGTAGACATCTATAGTCAGGCCGTTCTTAGTTTACCACTTACGGATTAGAAAGTTATAGCGATAAGGTGTTTAGTTCGTCGGAAATTTCAGCAGTACTCAAACGTTATTGTTTCCTGGTTTGTAGCAAAAAAAACCTAAAATTGTGTTTTTTTATAAGCATACATAGTCAAATGAGCCCCAACCAGATATATTAGATACTTCATTCTACATATGAAAACAAAAATTACGACCTTTTTAGTGATCATGACCTTTTTTATAAAAAAAAGAGAAATTTCGATTTTTTTTAATAGTACGTATATTAAGTACTAAGTGTCAAAAACGTTACTTTAGTCACGAGTGGCTAAAGATGTTTTTGACACTAGGTGCTTCCAATACTGTTTCTACGCCCGCAGGGTCTTAATTATTATGTTATATTTTAATTTTATTCACAAGATGACAGACAATGACTGACGTATCATTAAAAAATCAAATGACAGAACTACAAAATCATCACTGAATATTAAATATAAATTACTGAAGATACACTTAATGTGAAATTTGTCTGTTTTCAATAAAGAAGGTCATTACCACTAAAAAAGGCACAATTCTTAATTTCAAGTGGAACTTAATGAATTTAATAAAAAAAAAGGTATGATTAGGTTATACCTTACAATTTTTTTTTGCTGAGTGAAAAGAACAAAACGCTAATAATAATAAAAGGAGCTAAATTTTGCAAAGGAAGAATCCTTGTTTCTGGCAAAACTCATTGGCGTTGCACAAATAAAAATTGCAAAGCCAAATTCTATACCATTAATGAGAAGGATATCATCGACAGGGATCTCATCCATAATCATGATATAGATTCCGCAAAACTGTGTCGTGAAAAAATCAGTAACAGCCTAAAAAGGAAAGCTGAAGAAGAAATATCAGTTACACCATTGAAAGTGATACATAAGGAGATAAAAGGTAAGAAATGTCAATGTGCTTAGGCATAATTGATGTTAATATATTCTTATATTGTTCAGAAACCCCCGAAGTTCTTCAAGAACTTACATTAGTGGACATAGGATACATACATACGGAAGAACTTATACAATGCGCGTCGAGCATTTGCCTCCGTTGCCGAAAAGCGTGCAGGATGTTCAAGAAGCGTTAGACTCGATGTCTATTAAAACGATACAAGAAGAAAGTTTTTTAATAACAAACGATCGAGAAAATAACATTGTAATATTTTCATGCTTCACAAATTTAAATTTTTTGTGTTCTGTAGAAGTAATTTACGTAGACGGCACATTTCAATATTGCCTAAAGTTTTTTTACCAATTGTTCACTCTATACGGATTTAAAAATGGACTGTATGTACCAGCGGTTTTTGCATTACTTCCATCTAAAGCCACTTTTACTTATGTTAAACTGTTTTCAACAATTCAGATGGAATGTTCAAAATTTGAATTAACGTTAAATCCAAAGAAAAAAGTTGTAGATTTTGAAGATGGAATACATTCAGCGCTGTATACGGTTTTCCCTGTAACTGAAATAGAAGGATGCATTTTTCATTTAAAACAGGCCTGGTACCGGAAAATTCTCCAATTAGGGTTGTCCCTAGAATATCGTTATCAAAAATCGGAAGTAGGAAAATGGCTAAAACATTTGTTTGGTTTACCTTATTTGCAACCAGAGCAAGTAAGTGACATGTTTTGCTTTGAAATGATGGCTGAAAAACCCGAAGGTGATGCTATCACGAAATTTGCTGATTATTTAAATAATAGGTATATAGATGATTATTTCTTTCGTCTATTAAATATCATTCAACAACCAATGATGCGTTTGTTTCCTGTTTGACAGGACCAATCAACACGCTCTATTAGCGACTATTTACATGGTGCAAAATAGTCACCGACTATTCAGCATGATACCTATATATCAATGAACCTGTGCATCTGACAGTACTCTAAATAAATACATCTTAAACGTCAAATAAAATCAATCGTGTTGAAGCTGTATAAGTATTTGAAAATGAATCGATTTGGAGAAACTGATATAGAGAAGTGGATTCAAGAAATAATCTTCACAAATATAACACGACCTTGATTAATTGTCGACTATTTTATTGCTGCTAAATTTCTCTTGTATTTATTAATTTTACTCTACATTATTTTGGCATTAATAATCAGAGATGAAAGCCCTCGAGCTTCGCTCTCGGGCTCTCATCAGATTATTAATGCCAAAATAATGTCTCGTTAAATTATTATAAAATACAGTCGAAATTTAGATGCAATAAAAATAGTCGACTATTTATCAAGGTCTTGTTATATTACCCTTGAAAATTCAAGATTTCCTCCAATGTTATGGGCAAAAATGTAACCAAACGTTTCTCGCTCTACAAACGCTTGCGAATCGTTTCATTCGCATTTCAATACAAGTTTCTACACTTCCCAACCAAATATTTTTAATTTTATACAATTATTAATTACATTTCAAACAATGTCCTATATAAAAATAAAAAGTGCAAATACCTGTACAAATAAAGTATTGCGTACAAGAACTCAAAAGAAAGTCGAGTTCTTGGACCAACAAATAAGTTTTTATAAAAATAAATTGATAGATTTAAACACTTATGTAATATCAATATGTTACCACAATTTGCCCAAATAATTATATTTTTGGGAATAAAATTTTGTTTCTGTATAATGTAGGTATTTAATAGAATGATAATGATAGTCTGTTTGTACATAATGAAATATCAGTTTACAAGAAGTGTTCTTTTCATCAACTTTTATTCGTTGATTATAATATCAGAAAGAAAAAGTTTTGAGGTATACCGGACTAAGGATAAAATTTGACCGTTGTGCGCAATTTACCTATACAGAGACTTAATCCCCTGGCTGCAACTACCTGTCGAGCCCTTTCCAAATTTGGGAAACTTCTTGACCACTGTGCGCAATTTATCTACGCCCAACAAATAATGTATTATTATTAAGAAAAAGTCCCCATTGTTGAGATTTAAATTTGTAAAAGAAACAATATTGTGGTATAGACTTCTTGTTCATATGTGCCGTAACAACAATAACCTATTTCACTTACTGCACTAAACAACGTTTGAACGTTTACTGATAATTTTGCAGTTTTTTATAATAATAGTTAATAACCCGACTAATAGCACAATTCTACACCGACTCTGTCGGGTTAAATAACACATGGAAAACCAAGCAGATATCTGTGCAGCTAATCTGCATACATACCCTATAATAATTCAAGGATAATTGGCCTCTTTCCTGTGTATAAGATCAGGCTTTTTGATATCTGCTATGCTTGAGAAAGAAATACAACGATATAAAAACGGTGAGTTATATTTGAAAGAATTTTTATGCTGGCATTAGACCTTTCAAGGATAAAAGTTAAATTACTATTTCTTCAAGATCTTCATTATGTTTGTAGATATCTTACATCGACAATATAATCGCAAATAGGGTTTTGTTAGCTAGTGAAGAATAAAATGTAGAAATGAGAGTGGGAAAAATGTCCTTACTAGGTATACATAAACAATAAATAACAAATTGGATGTTGACTGTAATCCAATAAAAAATAATTTTTACTAAAACACAAAAAGCCCTCGTTTTGTTGTAATAATAATAATATTATTCTTCTTACAGTTGCAATATTCTATAAATTGTACATTCTTTCGTCGGGCATAAATAGGTTTGCCAACACATAATCCAACTATCGATCATACCAGAAACCTCTTCATATCTGATTTTGATGTCACCGTTGTCCTAATTTTCGGCGGTAACACTGGCAAGCCAAATGAGGAAAAGGTTAGATTCCAAATCGGAAACATGTAATTCTCATCATCGCGGTTCAAATTGTTCGGATATTCCTGAGCAATATTACTGTGTGTGAATTGGTCGAGATCTATATTTTCATCGTGGAAACTTCTTAAGTCGCGTTAAGCAATTTTGGATAATATACCAGGGGATAATTTGCCCAGATTATACAGGAGACATGTTCTAGTATTGACCTAAGAAATTAAATATCTCCATTCGAACCAAAATTTTACTAGTTAAACTGAAAGTGTACTACTGTGCATTGTTTAAATTGCGATTTATTGAAATGAAAACTTCATTAGCCACTTTGTGTGATTTTTTATGAAGACAAAAGGACAAAACTTATGAATAGGTCATAGACGTACAATTTAATTTGGATTCATTCATTTGGAAAAGTTTCTATAACCTAGGAGTGGAGAACTATCGATTGTCTATCGATAATTATCGATATTTTTGACTATCGAAAAAAATCGATAGTTTTCGGTACTATCGATAATTTTCGATAGTAAAATAAGAACATATCTTGAAAGCTGATATGGAGTAAAAATGCCATGGAGAATGCAATCAACGGGATGTACGAGCAGCTAGATAAAGAGGAAGAATCCTAACATCAAACCATAAGGATCAGATCATTATCAAACGACGCGCATGAGAACAGTAGAGAAATAATATTTATTTCTCTATGATGAGAACACATTCAACGTCAATTGTCACAGTGTCACACGTGACACGCCCGGCGCCAACCAACCCCAAAAGTCAGGTTATTTCATACCATGGTTATTTCGATATCTATTTAGAGTAAATTACATTGTTTTTAAAGGGGATAAACGTATTATTATTATTAAGCACAGTGATATTTTAACATTTTGACAAAAATCCTACAATGAAGTTACTGCTGTAAAACTATCGATAGTAAAAATGACACTATCGATAGTCCGGACTATCGATAGTTCTCCATTCCTACTATCTACCATGTGCGGATGATAAATAGTTATTAAGGTACCAAGAACGTAAAACTGTCTATTATAGACGAGTGTGCAAATTGATAGTTAAGAGGGAGAGGGGGGAGGGAGAGTGAGTGGGTGACGGAGGGGAGGGAGAGATTTATAGTCATGAAAAATTTTACAATTTTATGGACAAAGCGACATAATTTGAAAATAGATAAAATATAAAGATAAAAATTCGCAACAAAATATAAAAAAATGAAAATCCTGAAGTTAAGTAACACACAGTATGATTTTTTCTGAAGAATTTCAAATGGAATGCTATAAATCTAACTAGCTCACAAAAAGGCAAATAAACCGTGAACTGATATCTCTTGTCATTCCAAAGATATTGGCATTTTTTTGGTGAGTGTTGATTGTTGGCTCACCCAGTAAGTTGTAAGAGAAATTATGTCGCTAAAATTGTTTTGAAAATAAAATAACATGTAAAAAAGTATTACAAAAATATTTATTAATATGAAACATAACAGAAATTTACAATACGCCCTAATTATTTTAAATACTCAAAATACTTGCCATCATTTGCTATGCACAATAAAAATGATATTATAAAAAAAGAACCAATGGTAAGATTTGAATGATTAAAGTATATTTTCCACGTTGCGACAAATCGCAGCGACTTGTTGCTGGGACAGTAGTTTCTCTAGAATCAAGTGTTGAAGTTAACAGAATGGATGAGGAAAACATTGAGGACATTATTTTAGTAACAGTAATTAGTATTATGGCCTGTGCTGCTCTACGAGAAGAAAAAGTAGAAGAAATCCTGTGGCAGCAATGTCAGAGCGTAGCAGCCAATATAAATTTTTGGGTTGGTGCGACAAAATCCACCAGAAAAGTTACCAAGTCATAGCGACTTCTCGCTCGAAAATAGAGCAAGGTTCTAATTCATGCGACCGACGCGCCCAACGAAAAAAAACGCCAATTTGCTTTTCCGAGTTCCAGCGTCAACTCGCACCGTGGAAAATGAACTTTATATTAAATAAAATCAATCAACAACTGAATAATCTTCCGATTCCCAGAAACGATTTTCATTCCCATTTAATCAGTAAATGTTAAATTGTCAACTAAAGCCAGGTTTTCTAGTTTTTAGTACTTTACACAATATTTTTCTATACTACTACTAAGTCTATATAAAAAAATTGGGCCTGTCAGACCTCTACACTCCTATATAAAAAACCTTTTTCCGAGACTTCTCAAAAACTACCGAACTTGTTGACAATAAAATGGTATCTGCTTATTCGGTATTAAAAAGATGAAATCCTACCAATTTTCCTACCAATCTTATCAGTTTTAGTAAACCAAACATTAAAAAAAAAACGAAAAATCAGTTTTTGAATTTTGAGGTTATGTGAAAGCCATTTAACAGGGATCCTAACGGGACATTGCCGCCTGAACGGGCACCTGAAAAAGCTGAAAATAGTGGAGGAAGAAGAAGAAGAATGTAGATTCTGTGGCATGGAAGTAGAAATCTCCATCCACATACTTACGAATTGCACAGCAATTCAGAATCCTAGGGCTCAGCACCTAGGAGATTATTGGATAGAAAAGGGACATTTACCTAAGTTGAAGCCTGCAGATATACTAAAGTTCCTCAGGGAAATAGGACTAAAGGAGCTACTAGTCTCTAAGATGTTCCTAAGGAACCTAGTAGAAGTAATGGGGGAAGTGGAAGTAATGTCACCCCATCATACATCCTACTAGTACTACTAATTTATTCAGGCGAACCTTAGCCAAGACAAACTCAAGCCAAGGTTCCGGCACTGAGGCCACTGGCGGGCCCATTGTGCCATTCCTGCTACTTATGCATCCATGAAGCCGAGTCCCTCGATGAAGGACGCAATCCTCTTCAGTGGATGCCTGCTTATGCCCCCAGAGGTCATAGCAAGGACTCCGAAGATTCGCCTGCGTAGCACAGCCCAATGTGGTCATACGAGGAGAACATGGTCCGACGTTTCGTCAGCTATGCCGCAACACCTGCATAGGGGGCTTTCCTCTAAACCTAGGTTACAGAGGTGTTACAGAGGAGTCCTGCTATCTTTTTTAACCTACTCCTTGGTACTTCTAGAGCAGCTCTAGCATGTCCATCAGTCCATCCCCTTAATAGGAGCTTGGACTGCCTGAGACCCTGTAGAGCTCTCCAGTGAGCAAGGTGCTGGTTTCTCAACCAGTTTCTCGTCTCCTTACGGATTGTTTGTTATGTGAGGCCCAAGGTCATACATACATACACATACAAAAGTCACTGAATCACTTATACCGTTTCCTACCTTCTACAACTTCATTCAGAAATTTTTCGTTGAAAAAAAAAGTAATTAGCTTGGCCTATAAATATCATCACCATTTCACCTTGCCTGTTATTAAATTTTGTTGTCTCCGAAATCCGATTTTATAACTAGCTATTATTTTTTCGAGCTCGTTTAACACCTATTGGTCTCTATCAGTACTAAAACACTCAAAACTGTAAACCGCTTTCGTGCCGAATCGCTACACCTTTGTTTTTGTTCCTTGTATTCTACTTTAATCTCTAAGCGATGCAATTGGACAACAGAAACCTTTCATGATACCGAATTAAAAGGTAAAGTTTCAAATCGATAAATTGATAATCAGATAAAAAAAATTGTTTACTGGTGCTCATCAACAAAACCACCCTTTTATAAAATAGATAGGGGTCGTCGGCCCAGCTTATTCACCTCGTGAAACTTGATAGCTGATGTTAAGAAGTGTCAAGCGAGGTTAGTACTTGGATAGGTTACCGTCACATACGTCTAACAACTGCAGTTAAGTATGTATTTCAATTAGCAAAAGGCATACAATTACCGCGAGACTAAAAACGAAATAACTTGAAATGTCGAGACCGATTCACTCACACAAAAGTCTTTTTGATATTGAACTATTTTTAACGAATAAGTGTTTAAATGAAATGGTTAATAAACGTGGAATAAAAAAGTGTTATGGTACAGTTAGTGCTAAAAGTAACTTAATTAAGCTATTCATAGTAATATTTAGGGAATAGGCAATTAAAGGTTCATCTGGGTAACACACGCTGTATACTTTGTCCTGTGACCACAATTTTCTTTGGCGTACATGACGAAGTAGGAATTGTGGAGTACGGCCACAATAACTTTGAGATACCACGTGATTCAACGTAGGGCCGCCTCGAATGCGATGCCGATCTCTGATTGGCTGCGGCTTCGAGCCAGCGGCGGAGCAATGGGCGCTTTATTTTGTGTAGCTCCTTCGTTTTCATTTCAGTGTTGAATAGTGAATTTTTCATGTCTTGAACCTTTTTGTGTCGTATCTTCCAAGAAAGTGAAACAAGGAAAATGTTTGCATAGTCAAACGAAGGAAATTATAGATCGAGGTTGGATCGGGTTGCTGCATTTATGCCCACTTATGTATTGGATGAATTGAACCCTATTGAAAAAATATGGGCATCAGTCAAAAATTGGGTAGCAGCCCATAATACTAGATTTGTTTTAAAGGATGTTGAAGCATTATCCCGAAAAAGATTCGATGAGTTGCCACTTAGTGAATGGACGAAATTGAACGAGAACACATCCTCGATAATACGTTGGATCATTTATGTTTTAACGTTAATACTGGCTCTTCTGATGAAAGCGACAGTAGTACACCTGCACAACCATTACAATCAGCTGATGACTCAGAATAATAATAAGATTATATTTATGATAATTTTAAGTTGACATGTTAGATAAGTTCGTGAAAGTGTCTAGGTTTGGAATATATTAACTCTAGATTAGGTAAATTGTTTTCTTCCTTGATAATTATTTAATGAATTCAAAAAAGGATCAGCTTTAATCCCGTCGCCTACCTGCGTAAAGCGGGTGATACCATTATGTAATTTTCTACAGGTATCCAAAACCATAATGTTTGATATACATATTTTAAATAAATTCCTAACAATTAATTTAGTATAAAAATTACATTTTCATATGCAAGTCAGTAACGCCACTGGTTGATACGCCACACCCGCAACCACGTGATGTCCCAAAGTTATTGTAGTCGGACTATATCAGTTCTCTGTTCCATCATATTTGCAGTAAAATTACCGTTCAAACGATTCTTGCTGGCTAGCGAGTACCGAAAGTTCTGAAATTAGGATGCGCAATGGTAACATTTTTGTTTTAAACTGTCAAATTTCGAATTTGTTTTTTATGGAAAGAGTAAATAGGTTATGGAAGTGGGTTTTTAGTTTTTGAATTGTTTTGAAACCAATGTTTTTTACTGACTGTTTCTTTGTATAGTTGTTGATGTAAAAAAAGAAGGGAAGATTGGAGTCCGAAACGACAGAAAGTAATACTATGTGAATACCTATATTTTTGACATCTTATTATTTTTAATGCATATTCTTCTTCTATAGAAGAATGTCTTGTTGTGTGGCCAAAAGATAATGAGGGTGCAAGCACTTCAAGCATGGCTGCTGTCGGAGGTGAGACTGAAAATTCACAGAATTCGGTGCATCTACTAAACTAGTTCAAAATACGTTCAACCGTTTGTAAAAGATTACCGGTAACCAATTTCTCTTACACATACGTACTAAACAGTTCAATTACTGGTTACCTACAATAACCGAATTGTTGGTTGGAACGAACCTCCTGTTTCTCTGTTGGTTTTCACTTCACATACTCAAGAGCCGAAATTTGAATTCTCTAAACGCTTCTACGCGCACGTTCTCGCTGTTTCTCTTTCCGAACTTTCGTCGACGGTTGAGCGTCTTACCTAGCAATAGGTCCTATTATGTGATAGTGATATCAATATTCAAGCTTGTATTTTTTAACAATGCACTCAATTTTGTATTTGTCATAAATGTATACAGGGTTGGGATAAAGTATGGAACCAAGTAAATATCTTTTAAACGAAAAGAACGATATTTATGAAAATTTGCAGGTAAGTGCAATGGAACAAAATGCATCTGATGCATTTTTTTGTTAATAATATACTTCCGGTTCAACCGGAAAAGCTATCAACTTCTTTAATTTAAATAGGACATCCTATATATTTTTATAGATTTTGAAAGAGTTTAGTGTAAAAACGAGGAATAACTCACTGTTAGTTGTACAATAGGTGTACATTGCATTATTTTAGAATAATGGGAAACAAAATTACTTCAAATGTTTAAAATGCTCGCCGCTTACTTGCTGACAATATGCCTATAAACAAATTCTTGAATCACTCTTTCCAAGATTTCTCCACGTATTAGTTCACATTCATCAATAATTCTTTGTCTCAATTCCTGTAAGTTTGTTGGTCGTCTAACGTAAACACTTCATTTTAGATAACCCCAAAGAAAAAAATCTAACGGGCTAAGATCCGGAGAAGGAGCAGGCCACTCTATGAATCCTCTACGTCCAATCCATCGATTTGGAAAATTCGCATCCAGAAAATCCCTAACCCGCCCCATAGTGGGGATGTGCTCCATCTTGTTGAAACCAAACATTTTGAGGTAATTGCCCATTCTGTTGAAGTGCAGTAATAATTTCGTTATTTAGTAGATCCAAATACTTGTCACCATTCAAGTTTCCGTCGATAAAAAATGGGCCTATAAGCCTATTTTCGACAATTCCCATCCAAACATTTAATTTCTGTGGATGCTGGGTATGTGCTTTATGAATCCAATGAGGATTCTCATTTGACCAATACCTTGAGTTATGGCGATTAACTGTTCCATTTAAACAAAAAGTTGCCTCATCGGAAAAAACTGTGTTAGAAGCAAAATTGTCGTCGGCATTACAGATGTCCATTCGCCGTTCGCCAAATTCCAGCCGTCGGTCAAAATCATCGTCTGACAATTCTTGAACCAACTGTACCTTATACGGATGATACTTTTCACTTTTTAATCTTTCCTACAGAACGTCGACTGATACCATGGTTTAGTGCCAAATTTGTGGTGGAAGTTTGAGGCGATTCTTCTAAATCGATTGCAATATTTTGTCTAACAGTTTCGTTCGTTGCAGTCCGCGGTCTTCCAGGTTTTAGCAAATTTTTTACCATCCCAGTTGTATTAAAACGTTGTAATGTTTTAGTTACTGTTGAGCGTGATATAGGATTTCTCTCCGGATGCAAATTATTAAAAATATGACACACTTCTTCATGAGTTCTAACACGATCACCATAACCGATCATCATTAAAATTTCAATACGCTCTTTTTCACTTAATTGAACCATTCTAAATTGTAAAATTTATTTCCGTCAATTAGAATTTGACACTTGGAGAACAAACAGTACTCGTTTATTTATTACTATGCATATAAACAACATCAATTAGTTTATCTAAATAGATTTTTGCTCTAATGCAAAAAACTCAAAGGAGGTTGATTAAAGTGCTATATTCCTCGTTTTTACAAATTTTTTTAACACTAAACTCAGTATGTATGAATTCAAAATAACAAGCTTTTTCAAAATCTGTAAAAATATATAGGGTGTCCCATTTAAATTAAAGAAGTTGATGGCATTTCCGGTTAAACCGGAAGTATATTATTGATAAAAAAATGTACATCAGATGCATTTTGTTTCATTGCACTTACCTGCAAATTTTCATAAATATCGTTCTTTTCGTTTAAAAGATATTTAGTTAGTTCCATACTTTATCCCAACCCCGTATAAATGCATCAACAGAACTCAATGTTTCAAATAATTCTCTTAAAAAAAATATGAAATATGATAACCTCACACCAATGATTAGTGATTACAAACACAAACTACAACCGGACTCAACGCTTAGTATCCTTTTTTTAAACTCAACTGTACCTTTGTTTAATTAAATTTTCCAAGATAACACAAAAAATAAACGATAGTTATGAGTTACAAAAAAAAATTATGAAACTCGCTTGTAACAAACTTGAATATAATAAAAAGCAACTCAATATTGCCTAATCGTGTTCAGAAATATGAGTGGATTTTCATTGTTGAACCAGAACATTATCGTGCTTTAGAGCTGCATGAACAGATCTCCGTCATGCATACAAAAGGAAACAATTGAAAGTAACTTTTTTTTATTGTGGTAAAACGCTCTTTCTGGCATAATTAAATACCACACAAAAAGCTATTTCAAGAAATATTATTATGAATCAACATTCCGTTCTGTAATTGGGCGTGAAAATTATTGTTTATCTGATTTAAAGTACATAAAATATTGGATATCGGTGTTTTAACACGTTTAACGCTGGAATTTAATTACCCATTAATCAAATCAAATTTTCTATTGTGTTTATATAATTAAGTTGAATAGAATTCTTAGTGGGAAAGTTACAACAAATCACGCTTTCATAGGAAAAAACATTTAAAAACGAACGTGATATGGATACTAATCTTTATTTGTAAAAATATTTTAAATTGATTCTTTTCAGACTTCCATTCGTCGGAATGGAGAAAAGAGCCCTTATGGCTGATTTTGTTATTTTAGTTAACCATGATATCATAAAATATTCCCGAAGGCGATAAATTTGAAATAATTTTTTATTTGTATATTTTTTTCAGAACTCTGTTGCTTTCATTCATTCAAAGTGATGTCTTTTCGTTGTTTTCACGATCAAAGTAGATTTATTACATTGATACCCAATCTATTCTACGAGTATTCATTCAAAGGGAGGTTAAGAATAGGAACCTCAAACTGAGGAGGGAAAACGAGGGATTAAAAATACAAAATTTAAAAATATCAGCAAATAATGAAGTACGTAAAATCATTATTTATAATAACCGTAATTTCTAGATAGTAAAATTGTTTTCTTTCAGGAACTCAAAAAACGTTTCAGCTCCATATAAAGGAAACTGAAGTCTCCTTTTTTCAAAAATAACTCGGATGGAGCCAGAGACATTGAGGACATTAAAAGTATATGTTGGGGTGGTTTGTTGTTTTTCTAAAGCCTAGGCTACAGAAAAAAATTCTGGGCTTCAAGTTTTCGATACACTTTTTTAAAAAAATATTCGGTACACTTTTTTTTCAAAAAGTTTTCGGTACACTTTTATTCAAAAAGTTTTTGGTATACTCTTTTTAAAAATTTTCTATACACTTTTTTAAAAAGTTTTCTTTACACTTTTTAAAAAAGTTTTCTAGACACTCTTCTAAGTTTTCGTTACACTTTTTTAAAAAAGTTTTCTATACACTTTTTTAAAATTTCTCTTTACACTTTTTTAAAAAGTTTTCTATACACTTTTTTAAAAAGTTCTCTTTACACTCTTTTAAAAAAGTTTTCTATACACTTTTTTAAGTTTTCTATACACTTTTTTAAGTTTTCTATACACTTTTTTAAAAAAGTTTTCTTTACAATTTTTTATAAAAGTTTTCTATACACTTTTTTAAAAAATTTTCTTTACACTCTTTTAAAAAGTTTTCTATACACTTTTTTAAAAAGTTTTCGGTACACATTTTTAAAAAAGTTTTCTATACACTTTTTGTCCAATGTTTTCTACTGATGACTCAAACTGAGAAAGGAAAACGAAAAATTAAAAATACAAAACTTATAATTATCCGCAAAATCATTATTTATAATATCCGTAATTTTTAATGTTACTTTTGGGGAGACAAACTTAAAAAAAATCATATCATCTGTGTTGACAATTCCTGCGAGCAATGATTATAGTGAAATAATATTCAGCTTGCTGGAACATTTATATTCTTAAAACAGGAATCACATGTTTGATTTAATGAAATCTGAGCTTCCAAAGTTTCCAATTAGAATAACTAATAATTGGTCTCTCAGTTAAATTGTGAAATTGTTTTCGAACCAAACACACGGATTCCAAAATGAATAGAGCGGGAAGAGTTAAATTTTTTTAAAATAGAATTCGCAATGCTTGCTACTACTTGAACCATAAATGTAACGCAGCTCTTTTGTAATTTGGAGTTAGATACTAAGAGGTGCAAACTAAAAGACCCGCAGAGAGGCAAACGATAGCGAAGGTGTCTACATGTAAAGGACATTTAAGGATGCCGTCAATTTGGAGTCCAAGAAGATCTTATTTATTAAGTCATTGTTGAGTTTGAGAGGTTGCAAAACTCCTCTGTGAGACAAAACTAAAGTTTTATCAGGGGTAAAACAAAGCCCGTTCTAGTCAGACCAGGATTTGATAGTAATGAGATATTTGCCTATGGTAGCATATAAAGTTGGCTGGCATACCTGCAGGTTACACCAGTGTCAACAGTAATATACCATATCTGAACTACTCCAGGTTACACTAGTGTCATCAGCAGATAAAGTGAATTTACCATTAATTCGTAAGTCTATGGCATCCAAAAAAAGAATTGAACCTATAAATATATAATTGCAAAAAAAGTTTAATAAATCTCCCTACAGCCGAAGGTAGAAGGGAATTTAGCAACCCTATTGTGAAGGCTCAAAAACGCTGTAAAGAACGTTGGAGCACTTGTTGTTGAAACATTATTAAACACAAGAGTGTATTAACATCTTAACGTGTATGTTACATAAATATTAATAGTTTGAAGCCAACGAACACACGGTTGAACCATACCAGTTAGTTATAATACGATTAGGAAAATGTTCCGTAAATTATCCAGTAAATATTACAGTGTACGGTGCAAATAGCCTCGAGCATCAAATTGTTCATGTTAGAATCTTATAAGCTCTTCGAAACAATTACACCCCTTTAAAGAACGTTTTGTTTAATCGAAATTTTTATTATTTTATTTTTATACTTCAAGAAGCAGTTTTACAGAGATTCTATTAATATTTGCTCAGTCCTTTTAGAAGATTAAAATGTTAAATTGAAAATTAAATGCAACGTTTTAAAAAAGAATTACCGGTAGTTTTCTAAAAAAAAAAAATAAAGAACAAAAGGTCGCAATTAACTCGTGTTTGTTTAATTAACGTATAAATTTTAGTTCACTTATTTTGTTAAACACGCCGTGTTACGTAACTGTATTGTATATTTAAAAAGAGAATTTTAAATCAAATTCGTAATGGGATTTAATTCAAATTCAGTTATAAAAAGAATCGCAAAATACACTGAATTTTATGAAAATACTGTTTTTTCAACTGATTGTTTTTTTGGTATAATTCGATTATATTATTTTACAGAAACCTTAAAATTATATGAAATTTAGAAAAATAAACCCCTGGTCAAAAAACCCTCGGAGATGCTGACCAATGAAATATTAAACCTTAGCAGGGGTCAGATAAGGGTAGTGACGGGTTTACTCACCGGTCACTGTACCCTAAGGAAGCACATGCATACAATTGTATATGGGAGGAACCTATCTGTCGGTTGTCCATGGAAGAGGAGGAAACAGCCTCTCACATTATCTTCATATATATAGACTCCTAGGACTACAACATCCAAGGAAGGATTTCTCCAAGAAGGACCTAGTGAAAAGACTGTTGAGCCTGATAAGGACTACTGGTCTCTTCACATAAACGGCACAACCAAGAGCACAAAAAGCCTAAAGGCTGAGGTGCCGAGGACTCTAAGCCTTTGACTGGTGTTGATGCCAAACATGGGTTGCCCGAAAATTGAAAAGAGGAGAGTACTACTTGGGGTGATACAATTGATCCTGATATACGGAGCACCGATAAGGCATGCTGATCTAGCGGTGGCATTATACAATAAGGATATCGTCAAAGCAGATAGAAAAGGTTTAATGCGGATCGCCAGCGCCTACAGGACATCGTCCACGAAGGTGCTATATGTCATTACGGATGTCATACTAATCTATCTGCTTGCGGACGAGAGGGTACGCATATATTCAAAGGGGAAAGTGACAGCGTTAAGGGAGAAGAAAGGCATCGTATTATAGCTAATTGACAACAAAAATGGGACGAAACAGAAGAAGTTGCCAAATGGATCAAAACTCTAATTCTTAAAGTACAGGAATGGCTAGAATCCAAACATAGATAGAGTACTTTTTGACACAAGTGCTTACAGGCCACGGCTGTTTAATGATCAACCTGCATATTATTGGTAAAAATAAAAATGACATTTGCATGTATTGCCTGGAAAATATCGACGTGCAGCACACTTTATTCTCCTGTCAGAGATGACATCTCAATAGGCTGCAGCTGGAGCTGTCAGTAGACGCATAACCAGAGGAAATGTTCAAATCAATGCTGGAGACTAGCGAGAAAACGAAGGCGGTTCATGGGTACATCAAGTATACGATGAGACAAAAAGAGCTAGATGATAGGAAGAGAATCGTAGGATAGCTAGGAAAAAAAAGGTTTTGTGCTCCAGGATTCTGAATTGCGGTGCTATTCGCAAGTATATGGATGGAGGTTTCTTCTTCAATGCCACAGAAGCTACATTCGTCTGCCACGACTATTTGGAGGTTTTTCAGGTGCCCATTCAGGCGACAATGTTCCGTTAGGACCCTTGTTAGCTCTCTTTCACACTTTTCTTAACGTTACCGTGTACAGCAACAGTGCATTGTGTAATGGTAGCACATTGTTTTAAATTCAAGCTTCCACACAAGACGGTTTGATGCCGAAATCGTACACGGCGTCGACCCAGCACTGTAGTGGAACGCATCTGATGCAATAATTACAGTAAAGCAGTGTCGAAAGCGGTTAGTACTTAGATGGGTGACCACTGAGTAAACACTTTAGACAAACTTTAGACGTCTAGGGTGAATAAAATACCACAGCTCGCAGTCATATACCAATGAGCACGAGGTATAATGTAGATATACCGTCATTCGGAGCTCGATAAAGATCCCTACCACCGGTTGGAGACGCAAATGTGCCACCTGAAACATATGGCGCACGTGCAGTAGACTTACATAGTCTACTCTCGAAGGTACGACGGGGATAACTGGGTGTGTGAACTAAATGTGGGAGTAGACCAACCGGCTGTGGTGCTCCCGGTATAAGAACGGCTTCCAAAAAGGAAAAAGAAGCCGTTTGGAATACTACTGGGTTCGGCAAAATTTCCGGTTAGGGGTAGTGTGCTCCCGGCTTCGGTGATTAGCAGAAATAGTCCGACTTTAAATAACAAAGAGAAAAAAAAAGTCTAATTTTACACACTATTTCCAATATTCCAGAATCTCGATGTATAGAATAGCACTCTAAGATGGCGTTGCTGTAGTTCAATTTCCCGTTTAAAATGAAGTGTCGACAATTATTAAGTATAGCTGATTGTAAGTTTTTAAAACTGACAATGTATTTTATTTTATTTTTCAAAAAATTTTAGGTCACTAATACCACAATTTGCGTCACTTGAACACTCTACGGAATTATTTGCATCTCTGGGACACTTACCCTTACGTTTATTTCCCGAGAGAAAAAGGAACCTAGATGAATATTATTTGTTTGTTTGTGCTTTGGGATTAATGTAGCTCTTGTTGAATGTTTAATTTGAGTGGATTCGATTGTTATGTTTTCAATGACTGTAAAGGACCAAGAGAATTTGTAAATACGAGGGGTTTATTAACCAATGAATTGTTTATATAGTAAATTGCACGATATATTACTGCTATTTCTGACTTTGAAAATCTATATATGTATTTATATACGTTTGCTTGGTAGAATTGGTAAGTAAAGTAAAGCAAATAGTTCTCCAGTGTGAACTCTGGATTTTGGTGGAAGTAAATTTGTAGAGACAGTTGTTTGGAAAAGAGTTACTGAGCATCCTACGCCATTGTGGTGTTTAGAAGAATCAGTGTACAGTACTTTATCGAATTTGGAGTTATGCATAAGATTCAGGAAGCTTTGTATTATGAGTTTGTTGGGAGTGTCATGCTTTGAGTGATAGTTTAAAGTTAGGTTAATTTTGGGTAAGGTTTTGTTCCAGGGAGGAGTTAAGGAATGAGTAATGGATGTCGTGTGTTTAAGGTCTACATCTGAAAGTAGCTTTCGGGTTTGGTAAATACTGCTAAAAACTGAAATATTCGACATAAGAATTAACAAATATTTGAATCTACTCGCCGCCTATCGCCGCGCATTGAGGCGAAGTGTCAAGAGAAACGACTCCTAGTTGGTCCGAAGAGAATTCGCGCGTCAACCGACGCGTCTCTTCACTTCGCGCCGCCATAGTGCGCGGGCTGCCAAATAACTCAATGTAAATTACTCGGGCGACGCTTCTGCTAAGTGCGCGTGAACCTTAAACGTCCGTGCATGTCAAAGTTTTTTGTTATATGTTTTTTGGTTTATTCGATAGGCGAAAAGCAGTTGTGTGTGACACATGCAGGAAACGCTTTAGCAGCCCTTAACTATCAGCTGCCCTCGCTCGTGGATCCAATAGGCTCGGGCTGTTTAAGCTCATTTTCTGTCCTTGTGACACAATATACTATTCTGCCCTATTATTGTTGTTCATGTCATTGGTTTTCCAGTAACGGAGAAAATAGGTTATCTATGCAACAAGTGCAAAAAGTAAGTGTTTATTGTGCACGCGACGTGAAATTTTCCAACGAGGCCGGGTTGGACAACACTCTGAGTGCAATAAACACTTTTTGCACGAGCTGCATACAATATTTTTTCTACGTTCATGGAAAAACCAAAAAATGTCTTATTTAGGTTGCTCTAAACGTACTAAAATGGCGTCAATTTGAACGTTCATGTCTGTCACGAGTACAAAACGCCTGTAGTAAAACGACAGATGAGTGCAATAAGGTTTTTATTACACTAGAGCAATAAAGATTTATTTTGAATGAACGTAGAAGAAATGCAGATTGCGAAAAGTCTATTCGCGCCATAGGATTTACACAAGTACGACAAGGAAAATATGAGCAAAACTACTTGAAAGAGAGAGAAGAATAATTGTGCTTTTAGCTACCAAAAACAGTTGGGGGTGTGTTCAGTGCCCCCTTATTTTAACCGCTGTTGACAGAAGCGCAGATTAATTTGTACAAATGATATTTTTGTCTCGTTATTCTTAACTTTTTTTCGAGCTCATGCACTATAAGGTAAAACTAAACACTTTCATCCGGCAACAGTGTCCTTTACAGAGCGAATTCACATTTAAACTTTTACACGCCCATCGCTAAGCGCACAATTATTCTTCTCTCTCTTTTATGTAGTTTTGCTCATATTTTCCTTGTCGTACTTGTAAATTGTTTGGCGCGAATAGATTTTTCGCAATCTGTATATTAAATCATTTTTACTTCAAAATGTACAGTGATTTATTTACTTGCTATTCCAATATGAAGGGGATTAAAAAGAAGACCCTCGATGTTGTACAGTAACAAATTATTGATCGATTCGTTTTAAAGAAAAGCCACACTCACGCACGCACCAAATCCAGTGCATCATCCCTTAGGGATAATTTATAGAATAGCAATCAATAGTTCAACCTTATAGAAATGATTTGTGGTACAATTAGTGAACTCGAATGGTAAGACGCTGATACTGTGTCAGTTAACAGTGCAAAAATTGCAGTGAGATCATCCGGTAATTTTAATTAAAGCATCAATATCTAATTGAATAATTAATCAATCTAAAAGATAATTCAGACGAATTTTATGCACATTAAATTCGAATAAAACTTTAACGTAGATCTCCATAAAAAAAACAACGTGAAGATTATGTAAACAGTATCTAGCATACTTAAGGTTATTTGCAAAAACATTTAAAGCAACCATTTAATGGTCGGGTTTACTGCCGTACCAGTAAATTTATTTAGAGCCACACCATTACGGAGCTGTTGGATTTTATCATTTATTCTTAATATACATATTTTTATTCCGCGTTACGAAGCGTTAGGTCTCGAGAATAAACGATAGCGCATGAAATTTTCATGCATAAAAAGGAGTTTTCAAATAAAAATATTTTTCTGATTGTCGTACAAGGCCAAGCAACTCATCGGCGCTCCTATATTAAAAACGTAATAAATGTCAGTTAGGCCAAAAACTCAGGTATAGTTTGACAAGTTTATATGAAGCCGTGAAAGGAATACAGTCGAAAACATTCGATATTGCCACGTTTGACTATGAAAAGTATGTATTGATAATAATTAGAAAATGGATTTCTTATTATCAATAGTATTAACAATATGATTAAATTTTAGTTCTTTAATGTGCTTGTTTTTTTGGATTTTGTCTATTAACATTATTTTTACAATTTAGGAGTAACGGACTGGAAAGAAAAAACAAAAAAATTGGAAATTATGGAGGGATATAAGTGAAAGAGTTTAAACGTACGACGGGGACTTATCCACCCCAATTATGCGGATCTAGTAAGCATACGCTAACTTCAAAAGAACAAGAATTTTCATTGCATCATTATACAGGGTGATTCATTAAGAATGTCCAATCTCTGAACTGTAGATTCTAGACCTCAAAATATGATGATTCTGCTCAACATGCCTTATGCAAATATTGCTAGTTGCCGAGATACGGGGTGTTCAAATTTTAAATTTTGCTTTTCGCAATAATTTTTTATGTTTTCACAATTTCCTTTTGAACTGCCAATCAATTTAAATGGACCTCTTTATTTAGATTTTCTTCAAGAACATTTTCACGAATTACTAGAGGATATACCTCTCGCTTTAAGACAAAATATGTGGTTTTTGCACGACGGAGCACCACCACATTATTCTTTACAAGTTCGTCAATACTTAAACGAACAGTTTCCGCATCGATGGATTGGTTGTGGAAGTGAGTTTGCTTGGCCACCAAGAGGCCCTGATTTCAATCCTTTGGATTTTTCAATTTGGTCGCAAATGAAGGCATTAGTTTACAAAGAAAAAATTACTTCTCTTCCACAACTGCGACGGAAAATAGAAGAAGCCACGGATGTAATTAAAAATAATAGACAAGGATTATTTGATATTAATAGATCTTTACGAAAGCGGATCATAAAGTGTATTGAAGTAAATGGTGGGCATTTTGAGCATTTGCTTTGAAGTTTTTTATTTTTGTTTACAAATTTGTTTTTGTTACATATTTAAGGAATAATAAAAAAATTTTATGAAAAAATTAAAGTTTATTGAACTTTTTAGAAGCAAATAACTCGATAACCGATTGAGTTACACGAATCAAAGAAGAGTAACTTCTTTTTGTAGAATTTAACGCTTTTTAATATTTTTTTATTATTTTAGTTGTAAGTAAAGCCCAAAAAAAGTTTACTTTGATTTAATTAACTCAAACAAGTGTAACTAGCGCCCTCTATTAACAATGTTAAATTAGAGTGCAAATTATGATTTCTCATGCCAAAAAACGTAAAATTGCCAATTTTCAAAGAGAAATTGTGAAAACATGAAAAATTCTTGCGAAAATCAAAATTTAAATTTAAACTTTGAACACCCCGTATCTCGGAAACTAGTAATATGTGCATAAGGCATGTTGAGCAGAATCATCATATTTTGAGGTCTAGAATCTACAGTTCAGAGATTGGACATTCTTAATGAATCACCCTGTATAGAGGGTAGTTGGTGACTATACCATTGTATGCACGAGTAAAAGACATGGCTTGAGGCTTGAGAAAAGACGGTCTCTCCCAGATAATATTAGTAGCAATTATTAGGTAGGCGTAAATGAAATATGTGATGAGCATGAAAAACCACACCTCTCTGGGAAACTGATCCGACTGTACATCAACACGTGGGCTGAAAAGTCCCGGGCCTAACAAAGAAAACACGTTTTTTTCATCAACGTAATTTTCATCACGAACAACGCAATCATTCCAGCGACGGCGACGCTCTAACATTTCAATACCACTTTTGTAGTACGATTTATCTTTTGCCCCAAAATAGGCCTCAGTGTCAGCGATAACCTCTTCATTCGAGCGAAATTTCTTACCAGCGAGCATTTTTTAGTTCTGCGAACAGCCAGTAGTCGATGGGAGCCAAATCTGGCGAATACGGTGGGTGTGGGAGCAATTCGAAGTTTTTCGACTAATTTTACATTAAAATTAAAAACTATGAAATATTTTTCAAACAATATGCTTAGTTTGGATTCGCTAGCTCCCTTAGGACGAACTTTTCATAAATTAGGTAGAATAGTGTCTTAGTTTCCGTTTGGAGAAGAGTTTCTGGACAACCTGTATAAGCGTTAGAGCGCAGATCATGCAATTTTTTAGTTGTATGTGAAAAATCGGTTGTTAATAACGAGGTTAGTTTCACACAGTGTGTCGTTACAAATTAGTTTAGTTGAGGTAAAAATAAATCAGAACTTTGAAAAGATAAATATAAATTGTAATTAAACTAAATGATTGGATGATAAGCTTTTCAAAATAACACTTTGGATTCATTTATTAAAATATTCAGGCAGTCATCTAAATCACTACTTTGATTCTAATCTAAGTTTCTCTTTAATAAAAAGGCGAATGTATAAATAGTTTGTTGTATTAACATTCCGGAAAGCCAACCGCGCTCTATCTCAATGGCGTGTACGACATCTATCTGGACGCAAGCCAGTGTTGTCTTTTATTTTGGTGGAAATCTCAAAAATTTTAAGAATCGTCTCCGGTCTTTCGAAGCATGCGAAAACAACGAAAGCTTTTGTTCATTCATTTTATTCTAAGAGCCAACGGAAATGGGAGTGTGAAAATATTCGAAAGCATTTAAATGACGAGCGAGGATTGAAAAAAGTTGGTTAAGAGGTGAAATAGTTTAAATTTGGCGGATTCCAGATCAATCTAAGTCAAACTAACGCAACATTATTTACAAATATTAGTCAAGGGAAAGACCAAGCAACCGAATGCAGTTTTAAAATTTCACAATCTTTGGCTGAAAAGGGACGACCTTTTGTGATGTCTTTTGGTCAATATAATAAGTTAACAATAATACGTTACATAAATAGAAGTAGGAAGGTCGCACGTACGAAGTCAAGTTCAGAGCGTGAAATAAACATAAATAGTATTATTTATATTTACTTATGATGAACTTGACTTGTCGTATAAATATGCAAACGATAGTGTTTTAAAAGAGTACTATTAATATTATGTTAGAATATGAATATCACAATTCATAAGTAATATAATGTATAGTAGTAAGTTTAAGTAATAAATAGAACGTATCCCTCCGAGGGATCAGCAACACCACCTAGTCAGAGGCCCTTCCACACCTATAATCTACAAAAGTATCAAAGGATAATAACATCCATTACATGTTGTTAATGAAACAAAAGATAGAAAATTATACATTTTTGGAAAGGAGAATGATTGCTCTTTCGAATGAGATCAAAAATTATAGGGTGTTCCATTTAAAATAATAATATTCCCCTTTGAATTTGACCAACATTAGTAAAACACCCTGTGTTGATGAGATGAAATGCCAACTAGTGAAAATCCCATCTCTTTGGAGCAATTAATAAGCTGGGCATTTATGTTTAAAATCAGTACCTCTTATTTGGGACACCCTGTATAAAAAGATATATTTTGTTTAACAGTAACGTCTGTGCTATGTTCCCTTTTTGATTACAATTATTGGAAATATTTTTTTATTTTATTAGTCACCTATTACTTTTAACAATTTTATACGGTTTATATTAAAATTTTATTTATTCAGTGGTACAAAATGACAAAAATAACATATATATTCAATATTATCGCCACAAAACTGAAAATTTCGTTAACAGCCATCTGCCTGATGTCAAGTACGTTCCCAATGGGTGGTCGGACAAAAACGATCCAAATGTGCAAAAACATAATCTAATACTTTTGTAACGATTTAAGTAGACAGACCAAACGATAAAATAAATACATCTAGGCAGACAAAAAAGGAGATGGAAACTGTCTGGGATGATATATTTCTACACGACTATAATTTTAAAAATGACGCGGCGGTATTTTTTGACGCCACAGAAAAAAAAAGAACAATGTTCCTACACTATCAAAAATTGTTCAACTAGACAAACCAATATATTATTTTGATTCTTATTTAAAGTGAAAAGTTGTTCGATGATTGGACGATAATTATGAAAAATATAGTCCATTCCAAAATAATTCATTAACGCTCTTGATCTATGGACAATGAATTCACTGATTAAGTGAACCGGGCACAATATTCAAGCGATGACAAGTACATACAAGGCGATATTTAGTACCCCAACACTCATCTTCTAGGATGCAGTGGAATGGAGTTTATATAAACAAAGAGGACGGGACGGCATCCCATTTGAGCAGGTCAAACTTTTGACTGCTGAGTTGCATCCCGTTAACAAATTTAATATTGTGTCTAAAACTGGTAGAAAAGCGGGCATTGTTGTCATGTTTATTCTGATATCGTAATTGATACTAAATTTTATTTCCGAAACTGCGACTAATACAGTTTTATAGTGAATAATATATTAATTTAATTTAAACAATTTCATTTGTCGATTGAGGGAGGGTAGGGTAGTTAGTTCGGTATCTCTATTCTTCCATGCATCACGGATCCATTTCCGTCTTTTTGTTTGGCTTGTTTCCGCTTCTTTCTCGTCGTCCAAACATATAGCAATTATTGCTAATTCTTCATCGGAAAAACTTGCCATCTTTTCTAGAGATTGGTCGCCGAAAACTGACACATTCGGGTGTGTGACAACAAACGGAACGAATCGGTCAAAAAAATTTTGTGACGGAACGGTACCGGTTCGGCGTCGGAACTGTGACGTGACTGATGTGTTTGAATCGACCTTTAGCCTGTGACTGGTGGTGCTGAACCAATCAATCAATCATCTAGCAGATCTAGCGATGGGATACAAATAAAAACAGAAAGTTCAACGTGGAAAAGAGATACATAAAGAAGAATTAAATGAAGACAGATGAGAGATGTAGAAATTGAAATGTGCTATTTATTAGTTTAGTTTACCGCACGTATTTTACTTCAGAAACTTTTAAGCACGCTTCTACTTAACCGCACGCCGGGCAGCTTAGATTTGATGAGGTGGCTAATCGATATTTTCATATATAGTGTGGTCCTCTGAATCTTGATTACACTCACGCTTGGAAAGTTTGGTTTATTGGAATATCTATCCCTTGTTTGAGTCTTGCAATATCCAACACCTAGTTCTGCCTTGGAACTCACAATTAGATCAGTCCTCTTTACCAAAACACAATGAATAAAAGTAAGGAGAGCATCTGTTTTGGTAGAGAGGACTGATCGAACAATTCTTCTCTCTCTTTCAAGTAGTGTTGTTCAAATTATCCTCGTCGTACTTGTGTAAATGGTATGATGGGTGACTACAGCCCGTTGAGATCAAACGAATGCATAAGTCAAAGTAAAACTGCACTAACAGTTTTAACAGGGATCCTAACGAGACATTGCCGCCTGAATGGGCACCTGAAAAAGCTCAAAATAGTGGAGGAAGAAGAATGTAGATTCTATGGCATAGAAGAAGAAACCTCCAATTGCGAATTGCGCAGTAATTCAGAATCCTAGGGCACAGCACCTAGGAGATTATTGGATAGAAGAGGGACATTTACCTAAGTTGAAGCCTGCAGATATCCTAAAATTCCTTAGGGAAATAGGACTAAAGAAGCTACTAGTCTCTGAGACGTTCCTCATGAACTAAATAGAAGTAAGGGGGCACAATAGATCATTTAGGTCTCAGTGAATGTCACCCCATCACACATACAAGCTTTTTGAAAATCTGTAATTTTCCGCACTAGTTGGGAAAATAGCTAGATACAATTATTAATTATGAAAAATTTAGTGTAAGTATAATATCTATTGGATGTAGATTTGGTAAACAAACATTGAACCATATTCAATTTAAAATATATGCATATTATACCCTATTAACAAATTTTTGAAGTGTAAAAATAGAAAATTCGTTTAGAATTTCCCGAGGACACGGCCTAGAGTCTTCTCTCTACTGCACATTATTTTCCGCACGGCAGCTCTGTGGTTCTTAGGGATTTCTGAAATTCAAGGGTGGCGCCGCCTCGGGTTGTGTCTCGTCCAAATTTGTTGTAAATTAGGTTTTGTGGTGATAAACTCTTGCGTAATTTGAGGGGTTGAGTGTAATTTTGGGAAATATTTAGTCGTGGAAAAAAACGACAGCTATAAGAGGAAGTTTTTTAGGACGATATCTTTTTAATATTCTTAAATAAAATCTGGGATTCTGGTGAAAATGGGAATAGGAGTTTATTTTGCAAGTTAAATTGGAAAATCGATTGGTGCTTGTGGAACTACTTACATTTGGATAAAATTCGGAATATAAAAAGAAGAATGATAGCACGCCAGTTGTATCGGTACATTTTTGTTGAAAGTTGATTATTTTTGTACTATTAACAATGCCAAAAATTCTAATTTTGAACTACTCAAATTTTTATAATATATTATTTCACAAGTAGTGGAAATTTATCAACAATTCAATCTAAATACCATCAACAAATGGAAAACAGTAGCTCAAAATTTTGGACTCTCCCAGAATGAAAATTAATTAATTGCCGGGCAATTAGAGTAGGTACTGAACCTTCGAAGACGTGAGTAAATATTGATTGGTAATTGAGTTCTCTCCATTTCTGTGGTTTTGATATACGTATTAGATAATGGCAATTAAAGTATTGAATCTTGGAAAAATGATTATATTTCAGTTGGCACTTAAGTTCCTCCATTTTTGTGGTTTTGGTCATTGAATTTTTTCGACATAAGGTTTTAAAATGGTCGGCAACCTACGGCATTCGTGCCAGACTTGGCACGCCTGGCCTGGCCATCAGCAATAAAATAAAGATTTAATTTTAAGGATACTTATTGTAAATTCAAAATAATCTACACAAGCTGGCAACGTACGTCGATCGAGCTAAGTGATGGCAGACCAGGCTAGAACGACGCGACGGCGACGAAACGTTTCTAGAAAAGAGAAGACATGAGCCGGTAATTCTCGGCTTTTCGAACGCACGGTGAGCGACATTGCCACGGTTATACAGGAAACTTCTAGAAGGCGGATTTACCATTATATAAGCGTGTATTCAGTTAGAGTTAGTTTAGTACGAGCTATTATAAAGATACGTTTCGAAATCAAAGTTTAGTTGTAAAAGTTGTACCAGGTGTTGTTATTGGACGGACCCAGGATCGTAACATTATTAATCAACCTGTAACGTACAAGTGCTCAAGTCTTTCTTGAACCAGATAATAAGTTGATGTTCCCAACTAATATTACAAATCATCACGGCGAACTAAACCTTAAGCTACAATGGTCGGGTTAAACTGTTCTAGATTTGTATGATTCCTGGAAGTTTTTTAAAATGAAAATAGATGTATTTATTCGCGATATTACCTCCCATACGTATGAATACTTTCAAAATCTAAAACGATTCTCTTTTCGCATGGATGGAAATTCCATATGTTGATATTCTTTTGCAGGATATTTCTGGTGTTTGTCATTACGACAAAGGCGCATTCTGCTATTTGGATTCGTTGCATATTGTGATAGCCGACATACAGTTTTTCGACACTTTTACTACACTCTTGTATATTGTCATCCATGAATATAATGAATAATATTGGGCTCAACCCACCTCCTTGCCTCTGACCGTCGTGTGTTATGAATGTATCCGATCTCATATTTTTAGTTAATTTTCCGTTCTTTTATACAGTGTTTTAATATTTCAGCTTTTCGTAAATGCTATCTGTAGGGCCAAAAAGGCAAGATATGCGTTTTGTCTATCAGCGGTTTTCTTTTCAAATAATTGTTTTAATGTAAAAATATGATCTTGGATGCTACGTCCTTTTCGGAATCCACTTTGCGATTCTGTTTGTTCTGCTTGTTTTACCAATCTCCGGTTTAATACCTGGGACCCAATTCTTGAAATAAATCCGTATACGTATTTGGCGATAATCGGCAAAAATTCGAATAAAATCGTGTATTTGTATTCTGGAAATCGGTATGCGACTTTTGTTATAAGAATTTGACATCGAATGGGTCAAACTAGGCGAATTTGATTTTCCGTATACGAATTGAATATAGTAAAGCCTCTAACCACACTTTTACAGATGTTTATTTATTTTTATTATTTTTACTTGCTTTCTTCTGTATACTTTTGAGTTTTTGTAGGTATATATACTTGTGAGAAATTTACAAATATTTCGGTTTATGTGAGCAGTGAATGAAGACTTTCTTTTGGTAACCAACAACGAATTTAAACTTACTTTGTTCATATTTTTTACTTGCGATTGATTGGTAGGTATTGAGGTTTGTTTATGGCTAATTTGGAGGATTTTGCCCTTTTGGGGGCGATTGGAGCATTGGAAGAAGCCGAAATTGATGGCAATAATCGACGTATAGTCCTTCAGCATACGGAAGCTTTTGAAGAACTAAGTGACAGTCAGTTTATTAAAATTTATCGGCTATCAAAACCTTTGGCCACGGAGTTAATTGATTTGTCCGCCCTAGATATTGAAACAAAAGTAATTTCAATGATACCTTTAGTAAATGAGTAAACTAATTTTTTTTAGGTCCTTACAGCATTAGGTTTTTTTGCTGCAGGATCATATCAAACAGATGTTGGACACAGCGTGATGCATGGGGTTTCCCAATCATCTGTGCTGTTGATGAAGTCACCAATGCACTTAACAGACTTGAAATTTTAAATTCATATGTATTGAGGATAAAATAAAGAAACAAGCAAAAAAAGTAAATAAAATCGGGAAAAAATTTCGGTTTATTTGCTCTTCTTTCTTAGCACTTCGTATATTTGTTTCGGCATACGTACAAAAAAGAAGAAAATATGCTGAGAAAATTATCCGCCGGGATATTACCCAAAAAAGAATATAGAAAAAAGAAGAAAAGAGAAGTTCTCAAACTGTTTATTCGAATAAAACATCTAGTCCAGTAAATAAAGACCGAGAAACCCCCCAACCTGTTCATCTCATTATTGTCGGACTTTTTTTTTGCAACTTGTAGGTATTCAAGGGTAGATTACCCTCTGAAAATATGTCCTCCGCGAAATTTGCGGAAGGGGCTGAAAAATGGCCAATAATCCCAAAAATTGAGTTTTCCGCCGATATCACCGGAAATATGATACTTAGAGAAGTGGGGTTTTGCTAGGAATGGAGAGCAGTTTATTATCTACAAAAATGATCCTTATCATTTTTGTCAAAAGTTTAACCGTTTTCGAGATAAACGGGCCCAAGCGTACCTTGGATTTCGAGCTGCTGCGCGGCGTCTCCGGGAGCACGCTCCGTGAATGTATGCATGGGAGGGCGGGCAAATTGGCACATAACTTGAGTAAAAATGAATCTTTTTTCATGATTCAAAGTGCATATGAAAGGAGGGACCTGTACCTATAACATCGTGTAACTTTTTCGTTTTTTTTTATTTTCCAGGAAAACTTTATTTTTTCTGAATATTTTACCGCCCTTATCAATCCGTTCATATTTTTTAAATGAATCGTAGTTTTACCGAAACCTTTTGGATAATGGGACTTTGATAGGTGGTGAATGTATTCCGAAAGAGTGAATAAATAATTTTAGTGTATTCTTATAAACAACATGTTTTTCTTGGACATTTTTTTTTAATTTCCGGAGTTTTATGAAAATTCTCGGGTCTACCGCAAATTGATAAACAATGATTGGCAATATCGGTCTTTAATGCACATCATTGGAAAGCTGAAAATGTCCTCTTTTCGATGGTTTTTAAAATTTTTGGATAAGTTTTTTAGTTTTCCGGAAAATTTTTGCAAGAAATATTGATCCAGGGACAAAAATGATTGGGACCATTTTTGTAGGTAATGAACTGTACTTCAGTTCTAGCAAAACCCCACTTCTCTAAGTAGCATATTTCGGGAGATATCGGCCAAAAACTGAATTTTCGGGATCATGGGCCATTTTCCAGCCCCTTCCGCAAATCCCGCTGAGGACATATTGGTGCCTTTATTTACTGGACTAATCCGTATACGGAAATTTTTCCGCATACCATTCAAGAATTAAGATTGACGTTCTTATCCGAATCTTTAGTTCGAATTTAATTCGTATGCTACTGAAATCCGTATAATTTCAAGAATTGAGCCCTTGCTCATACAGTTTTAATGCGGCACTTAGTAATGTTTATTCTTCTATAATTTCTGCAATCCATGGTATCTCCTTTCTTAAAAATTGGTAATATTACACCCATTTCCCAACCCTCCATCTCTCTCCTCCTTCTTCCATATTTTATTTAATAGTATTCTGATTATTTTCCTTCTTTGCCCTCCAATTTATTTCATCATTTTAGACGTTATCTTGTCATGCCCTAAGGCTTTTCCATGTTTCAATAATTTTACAGCCTCTTCTAGATCCGTTTTTGATATTTCCTCTTCTACTCCTTCTTGAATGGGTATCATTTCTTTAGTGTTTAGTAAATTACTAAAGTACTCTATCCATTGTTATGAATTAGCCAAGCAGGGAGCGACTGAGGTCATGATAGGGCCAGAACCTTCCTGTGGAATTGCAAACAACCTATCTAAGGAGAGCATCCACAAATGGATAAACAATCAGGCACTGTGCTGGTGGCATAAAACCCCAGGACAAAGGCACGATAAATTATTCCTTAAAAGCCCTTCGGCCAAACTCTCACGCGACCTACTATGTCAAAGTCGAGAAACGACGAGGATGATAGTGGGAATGCTGACCGGACATTGTAGGCTGAGGAAGCATATGCACACAATTGGCCTAGCAGATGACAGCCTATGTAGGTTTTGCCAAGGAGAAGACGAAACCGCGGAGCACATACTTTGTGAGTGCAAATGCCTAGTAAGGGTGCGGTTTCACCTATTCGGGGAAGAAAAACCGAGGGCAGAGAGTTGCGCAAGGGAGGCGGTATCCAGGCTAATAGGTCTAACAAAAAGAGTAAAGCTAGATATCGAGCTCTAAAAATAGGAAGGACCACAATAGATCTGCAAAGGTCGCAGTGGGATAGAACAAAGAGCCACTCCATTTCTCATCTAATCTAATCCAATCCATTGTTCCATAATTTCTTCTTCTTTTGTTAGCGTCACACAAATTACTTTAGAATATTTCGAAAAATCTATCATCAAGCATTAAAGATTCTCAAAGCTCAGATTCACTATAAAACATTTGCGGTTGAAAGTACAAATATTTATCATGTACACTTTTATAGTGTATTTAAAAGTTCGTAGTGTCAAAAAACCACTTAATTTTTTTTATGAAAATTATTTCTGTACGATCACAATCGACTACCGGTTTTTGGGTTATTGTTCAACTATATGGCGACCACAAAAAGGAAATAAGCAAATACCCGAAGGCAAATTATTAAAATACACCGACCCTGACGTCTTTTTATATTGCTAACTAGCAATTATTGGTTTCAAAAATGATTATGTTTATTATTATTATACTGATCATCAATAAAAAGATGTTTGTTTATTTTGGTTTCAAACGAAACAATGTTTACTTTTTAACCTCATTATCCACTTTCCACAACAGTGACAAATTTAAAGGAAATCGTCCATGTTAACAATGACAGCTGATTGATGCAAATGAATAAATTAGGAAAGCAGTTGAACGACGCGGAGCGGAGTTCGGGCAAGCGGCCAAGGGAGGGAAATACACTTTACGCATGAGTTAGGAACATTATTTTTTCTACGACCGTATATACAAAAAGTATACCAACCCATTTTTCAAAACTTATTTTATTTCAACATACATATACAAAACTTTAACCAAAAACCACTAATTATTATTAATATTAAAAACACAGTTTGTTGCATTCTGTAAATTACTTTAAACTGCCGGTCCAGTGGAGTTATTTAGTGTTAACTGGTAAGTAGATGACGTCGATGAGGATGGCATCGGTTGCAGGTCGAACTTGTAGTAACAATAGTTATGACTTCCGAAGTAAAAAACTATCTAACAAGGTCAAAATTTGCATAATTTTACTTTCCCGCACTAGTGCGGGAAAGTCACACTTTTAAAACTAAAATGCGTGCGGGAAAATGGGTAAAAACGCACGGTCGTAGAAAAAATAATTTTTTTACGAACAGTATATTAACTTTTAACTACTCTTCTGAAAAGTTTGTGTCTTTGCGCATCTGTTGTTCAAGTGCCAAGATAAGTTTGTCACCTAATGCTAATACCACGTGATGAGTCGATAACGAGAAGTGTTCAAAGGTAGTGCAGCGCATGTTAATGAATATTGTAACCATTATTGTTAATTATAAATTGTTTGTTGCAAGATAAAATAGTCGCTATAATAATTTACTCGAGATCTGGTAATGATGGTAATAAAACTGAAACAAATGCTGCGATTTTTAGTCCCAAACACGTGAAAAGTTATAGAATTCATGCAATTTGTGGGAACGTGAGGTGGTTTTGGGAATATTACGAGCCAATCGGGAAAATATTACTCCAGACATTTGGAAAATATATTTTTGTTGCAACTTTATCGTTTAATCGGTCTAGTTCAACATAAGGATTAAAAATAGTTGGCATATAAAAAAAATCGATTAGATGAAAATAAAATTTATCTTCAAGTAACACACTAAAAACAAGATTTTATTTTATAGCATATACAGCGTTGCTCAAAAATCTCGCTGTAAAGGATTATCTTTCAAACGGATAAAGGAAAAGTTATGAAACTCTAGGACGATGAATGAGACTTTATTATGCATATTTTAGAGCAAATGTGAAATGATTTTGACGTCAACGTTTAGCACGAAGCGCACAAATTTTAAAGGCAAATTAATGGTACTGGCACATTTATCTGAAACACAACGAATCGAAATCTTAACGTTAATTGGATATGGTTACCGCATATGTTCCCTTGATGAATCAGCTCATCTTTTTAACGATTTAAATCCTGAATGCCCTTCTATAAGTAGATCTACAGTGACGAGATTTAATTTAATTAAACTGGTAGTAAAAAGGTATGCTACACCGAAAAATGTACCTAACGAAGATAAAACTTTAGATGTTCTATAAGATGTACAGGAAAACCCTAAAATATCTACAAGTGTATTAGCAACAAATAATGGTATTGTCTACACAAACTATTCTGCATATAAACAACTTTTATCCGTTATAAAGTTCAAAATCTCCAGGAATTGGCTGAGGATAATTTTGATACACGATTATAATTTTAATTTGCGATTGCAGATATCATAAAATTCCTTCGGAAAGTAGGTCTAAATGAACTAGTCTCTGTGACTTTCATCATGAACACACTGGAATAGAAGGAAATGAAACAGCAGATGGACTAGCAAAGATGCGGACTGAAAGACCCTTTTGGGGGCCGGAACCCTCTTGCGGTATCAGTCCCAATGTAATATTGGAAGAAATAGGCAAAGCCGAAGAAAAGAGAAGATCTGACCATAGGAAAGGTTGACTACAACCCGTTGCATAATGCATAAGTCAAAGTAAAACTGCACTAATAGTTTTAACAGGGATCCTAACGGGACATTGCCGCCTGATGAACGGGCACCTGAAAAGGCATGCAATAGTGGAAGAAGAAGAATTTAGATTATGTGACATGGAAGAAGAAACCTCCATCCACAGCAATTCAGAATCCTAGGGCACAGCTCCTAGGAGATTATTGGATAGAAGAGAGACATTTACCTCCTAAGATGAAGCCTACATATATCCTAAAATTCCTGAGCTACTAGTCTCTGGAACGTTCCTCAGGAACTACGTTGCAAAAAAACCGTACATTAAATCATATTAGATTTTTAATAAGATCTCTTATATTCATTAAATGATTTTTTAAAACACCATTCGTGTAATTAGAATTAATTAATAATCATTACTATTGTACATATTACTATCACTTGACAGCGATTGATGTCCATTTTAATAAAGACTTCATAACAGACAATTAAGAGTTGTCCTAATTCTCCAAATTAAAATTCCGGTTCGATTAAGAGAGCTCTCATTTTTCAAATAAAACTGATATAAACTAAGCACGACTTTCTTGACAACCCGCTTCGGTACGTCTCTGGAGAGAAACGGCACATATACGATGCAGAGGTAGTAGCAGCCGACAATTTTCCGGAGGACTAGTCTCCACCAAAATATTATCAGATTATAATCTAGAGAGAGAGACAAAGATAAAGATAGAGCGATACAGGGAAAGACAGAAGAAGAGGAAGTTGACACAACAAGTTATGCATATTCAAGTGGGCCTGTGACTGCGTTGCGGTAGTTGCTGTAATAGACTTAAGAGGGATTTGGCGAGCGATAGCTGAATTTCAACACTTTCGTCTTTATAGTTAGAAGATGGTGGACGCGCGCGGATGGGCGGAGTTCGGTTTATGAACTTGATCATTATAACTTCAAACCAGTGGCGGCTAGTTTAAATATTCTATTTGGTTATGTTTTTAGTTAGGTAACCATCAAAAACATATCATGATATATGCCTTGGTTTTTTTTATATTAGAATTTAAGTGCCTCGACATAACACGTTGTCTGTTTAAGGCTAATAGGGCTTGTCTACTATCAGTGCAGATTATTATGTTTTTGCCAGAAATTCCTCTTCTGGTTAGTTCTTTTGTGGCAATTGAGATACCAGCCAGTTCTGTTTGAACTACGCTGGTATTGTTTCCCATTCCCACTTCATCTTTAGGCTTAGTGCTCTTGAGTAAACTCCACATCCTGAGCCTTCTTTCATTTTTGAACCATCTGTTATATCGAGGCTAGTACTAGAGTGCCACCAAGATTTAGCTGACGCCTCGGCAGATAACAATATTATCCTGAGGTGGGTTAAAGGGCACGACAGGAGTAAAGGAAATCGCATTGCTGATTCTTTAGCCAGGGAAGCCGCTGGACTAAAAATTCTAGGACCCAGTGACACCTACGGCCTAACGACTTCGACAATTGCGGAACTAGCCAAACGCTACACCCATACTCAATCCCTTAAGAGATGGGATGGAATCAAAGGATGCAGTCTTGCCAGGATCACCCTGGGCGACCTTGGGAAGCTGGAGCCGAAAAAATATTTGGCGATGACCAGGAGAAACCTACGTTTAACAGTAGGATTTCTGACTGGTCACTGTCAACTAGGGAAACACCTCCATACTATGGGGCTAGTGGACACACCTCTATGCAGGATGTGTGGACAGCAAGATGAAACTGTCAGGCATGTCTTATGCGAGTGTCCGGAGTTATCGTCAATAAGAGAGTGTGTGTTCGGTGAGTCTTGGCCTACACCTGCCGATATAAAGGAGATGTCTCCTAGTGACCTGTCCACCTTCCTGAGAAGGACAGGATGGACAATGACCTAGGAAGACAACTCCTCGGGAGGATGTACAATGGGTCACATGTGGCCTAAGTGCTGTGAGCCTACACTCACCCTCCCTACTCTACAGATACAGAAGTGTCTCGACAACTATGGCCATTGACACTATACAAGAAAACATGAGGATACACAAAAAATATGTAGTTATATTAAAACAGTCAATGATATTTCATAGTTTGTGGTAGAGGTTAGCTGCTTTGAGGAATTTCAATATCTTCGGAATTTCAGCGGTGCAGTTTAGAAGTTCTTTTAGGTTCGGTTTTAGGTCTAGGCGCTGATACATATTGTTGTATACTGGCAGTCCGTGAGTATAAGCTTAACGCTTAAATCAACATTGCAGTAACGGCAGACGGGAAGGTTTTCAGATGACATCAAGTAACCGTGAGTATATCTGGTATGGTTGATCCGCAATCGTCTCCGCATCTTCTCTCCTGGTTAAGAAGTCGAGGGGGAGAGAGCCAATGGAAGGTTGTATATCGATTAGAGTTGTTGTGCTAAAAATTTTGCCAGGATTTCAGGTATTTGAGGTCTTCTGGGAGCTGGATCGATGTTGTGGTGATGGTAGAGGTGGCTTCTTTGGCATGGTAGTCAGCATTTTCATTGCCAGTAATTCCAATATGAGATGGGAGCCAGATAAGACAGACTTCTACATCACGAGCTGAGAGTATTTGATAGATGTCATGGATGTTTTGAACTATTGGATGGTCAGTAAAGATAGTATTGAGTGAATTAATTGAAGAAAGTGAATCGGTACAAATGGCGACATGCTTGGAAGGAGGTGAGATATGTTTAAAGGCTTGGAAAATGATATACAGCTCACCAGTGTGAACACTACATGTTGAGGGCAACCGATAGGAACCTATAAGTTCGTGGTTGGTTGTGACTGAGCAGCCAACACCAAAAGAAGTTTTAGAGGCATCAGTGTAGAGAACTACATCATACGGTGTTTTTTGCAATATTTCTTAATAAGTGTGTTAGGTGACTCATGTTTATTGAATTTGGTGAGAGAGTTATTGAAAAGAGGAAGATGTTTAGTCGAAGGAGGGGTATGAGGTTGGGGAAGCGGAGTGGTTATTGAAAGGTCGGTATTCTCAAGTAATAAGGAAAGTAGTTGAGCAACAGATTTTATGCTACGTTTGGAAATAGTGTTGGAAGGATGATGTTGAGACATTGAGGTGAACAGTGAATAAACAGGGTTAGTAGGATTATAGGACGTTGAGGAAGCGTATGAAAGGAGGAGCGATTGACGTCTTAGGAAGAGGGGTGGCTCATTTGATTCACAGTATAGACTAGCAGCAGGACTAGAGCGGAAAGCACCGAGAGAACAACATTAAATATTTTATTACAACTTGAAATATAATTTCTTATTATAACTTAGGAAAATATATTGAACCTTAAGGTCTGACTTGACACCATTTAGATCTCACGTCTTGTGTCGTTCAAAAGAATGAAATTGGCTCTCATTTCACATTTATGTTTTTGATGGGATATCATTACTTTTTGTGGAGACATTGTTAGTAGGTACTTATGCATAATAAAGTTAATACCAAATGGTTTTTGTTAAACAACTGTGTTTTCCTACGTTTTCGGAGTATAGTTAACTTTTTTGTGTTATTTTCTATATTTTCTTGTAACTTTGAAATGGTCGAGTGAACAGTATGCGGAATTTTTTAAAGCGTTTTCTTTATACTAAATTTGGCAAAGTCGGGGCGGTTAACTACTATAACTAATATAACCACAAACATTCAAAGTATTTTTTAAGAAAATCTATTATTTCAAAGCATAAATCGCAACTTCATAGTCATGTATCGAGAGACAACCGGACAACAAGACGGCGCTCGCGCTTATGAGCTCGCTCGGGCACGTTCATATTAACCTAGTTTCATTTCAAATATGTTCTTACTGCTTGGTGTGGAATTTGTGGAATTTGTGGTTTGCTCATAGTTTTGTTTGATTTTTCCAAAAACTGGTGGAAGACAATTTCCATGGCGAAAAAATGAATAAATCTGTATCGTAATGTTGGTTTTAGATAATTTCTGCTGTGATTTTTCTGGTATAGTCGAGCCGCTGTTAGTTTACCACTTTTGGATTAGAAGCTTATAGCGACAAGGTGTTCTGTTCTTCGGAAATTTTCCAAGAGCTCAAACGTTATATTTAATAATTGATAAGATAGAAGTAGTGACCATATTAGCTGAAAAACTAAAAAAAATTTCCTGAAATTTCCGACGAACAGAACACTTTATCGCTATAAGTTTCTAATCCGAAAGTGGTAAACTAACAGCGGCTCGCCTATATCTTATACTATTACAAAACCGATATACCTATTTGAGTATAAAATCACAATACGCCTACAATAAATAATTATAATTTATTTAAAAATTTCCAAGATAAAACTAATATCCGTGTCAGACGTACCCAGAACGGCAGAAAAATCAGATATGAGTTAGACAATTACAACGGCAATTAATACAATATAATAAGAATGCTAATTTGAATTGAACGAAAACGTATAATTTCAACAATATTTAATCTGATGAAGATTTAATAAACAATCATGTATGAAGTTGTGTATTGCCACACAATATTCTTTAGAACGTGACCGTTGTCAAGGTACTGCTATAGGCCAGGAAACGGAACTGTCGAATGGACAATAAATTTGACAAGTTTGTTATCGGAAGCAGTACAAATAATAAATGAAGTTGAAATAAAATTCATGAAATATAAAAATAATTTGAAACCACTTCAACATCCAATAGGCATATTAATATCGACTGGTTCAAGTCACCACCTGGTTTGATTTTTTGCAAATATCTCAAAAGCTATTTGAGATATGAAATATGAAAAAAGACACTTTGAGAGCAGGAAATTTTCCATCTTCCGGTAATGTAACGACAATATTTATAATTTGAAAATTGGTACTATTTAGACACATACAGATTGCGTAAAGTACATACGAACCGTCGGGATTACACAAGTACGACAGAAAAACAGCTGAAAGAGAGAGAAAGAATAATTATGCGTGGTCATTAAACGCGTGTACTTTGTTTCACCTTAGGGGTGTATACTTATTTCCCGAGACTGGCCGAATGCTCATTGCCCCCCTATTTTAACCGATGTTGCCAGAAGCGCAGATTAATTTGTACAAATGTCTCGTTATTGTTTACTTTTTTTCGAGGGCGAAAATACAGCACGTTTGTGCCAGCATTACGCCAAATAATCTTAGAGATATCACAGATTTGGTTATTGTCTGGCACAGGCAGGTGGTTTATTTGAGCACTTAATTCATTAAAATTATGTTTACCTTTAGAATGGATATTTATTTTTATTTTTTCAGGTAGTTTATATTTTATGTTTAGAATAGGTGTAGGTACCTACCTACTTATTTTATTTTTTTTGAATTAAATTTATTAATGGAAGGGATTTTTAGTTTATTAATTATGGTTCTCTCAAGAAATGCTGTTTTATTTTCAAGTTACAATGGCTAAAATAATATCCTATTGTAGTTAGAAATTGTTAACTTGGTCTGAAATGATCATGTTGACAAAAATGAATTTTAAGATGTACAGGTTACGTAATAACGATTGTATTTTTATGTTTCTTTAACACTCCTTCCATGTTGGGAGCATACTGAATATCACGAACTAGTGAATTATCTCTGTAAAGGAGCATTCGACCAGTCTCGGGAAATAAGTGTACACCCCTAAGATGAAACAAAATGATGACCGCGCACAATTATTCTTTCTCTCTCTTTCATAGGTATATCCTTGTCGTACTTGTGTAATCCGAGGCCTGGGTTCCAAAGTAATTTACGCAATCTGTATATAAACAACACTCCGTCGGCATTTTTAAAGAAGGTTGATTTGTTACAATTTCCATTTACCATGAATGTACGATAAAATATTCATAAGGGATCAATTTAAGATAAAATTTTTAAAAGGGGTTAATTTTTTTGGTGTTTTCACTTCTGTCGGCCTTTTTTATATAAACTGTTTGAATTCCTTTAGACACTGACAGCATGCGTTAAAAATTATACTTTTACAGACGTTTCTAGAAACAATAATTTTTTGGAATAATTTTAATGAAAAAATGTAAATTGTTGTTACAAACATTTTAAAATAAAAAATATAAATTACATTTACATTGCTTTATTTTTCTATATAACTGAATCTATTTTCATTTTGAAATCATCTCAATTATTCACAAATAATATTTCATAAAAACAAAGGAATTACAAAACAAAATATTCAAAGAAGGGCACGTACATGAAAATGAATTAGGGATGAAAATATTTGATCGAATAATAAATATTTATTGTGATGATTTGAAAATATTGTTTTTTGGGTCTATCTAAATGCATTTTCAATTCGTACTGTTTTTCATAAAAAAATCAGTTCGTTTAGGTTGGATTTGCGGTGAGTGCCAACCACTGCAACGTCTGCAACTCCCGAGAGTCAAAAAAATTATTCTTTATGCCCCCCCCCCCTAACGTTAACGTGACCCAGCGTAGTCTTAGATCGAAACTCCCCCCCAATTGGCTACATGATTTATGGACATCCCATTATCAGACGCTTGCGTAGATTATTTTATTATATAAGAGGATATATTGAGAAATTCTTAGCCTACTATAGAACCAAACAAAATTTAAATGTCAAAATATTTTATTACCCAACATATTGGATTGGATACATTTATTACAGCGAACCTGCAACGTTTCTAGACCTTTCAAAAAAAATGTTTCTTCTTGCTCTGCAAACCAGACCTCCACAGATTTTATTACCTCCTCGTTGAAAGAAAATTTACGTCCTTTCAAACTTTTTTTCAGTTGAGGAAAGAGATGATAGTCGGACGGAGCCAAATCTGGTGAATAAGGGGGGTTCTAGTAATTCATACCCAAATCACGAATTTTTTGCATGGCAACATGAGATTTGTGTGCAGGGGCGTTGTACTGCAAAAACAAAACACCTTTAGATAGCTTTCCGCGTCTTTTCTCTTCAATTTTTCCCGTAGAGTGGTCAGTAATGTCGAATAGTAATCTCCAGTTATTGTTCTGCCCTTATCCAAAAAATCAATCATGATTACTCCATGGCAATCCCAAAAAACTGAAGCAAGAACTTTTCCAGCAGATTTTTGGACACGAAACTTCTTAGGTCTTGGAGAACCAGAGTGTCGCCATTCCATCGATTGTTGCTTTGTTTCTGGATCGTAGAAATGTACCCAAGTCTCATCCATAGTAACAATTCGGTTTAAGAAGTCTACATCGTTTTCAAATCGAGCACAGATCGAACGCGATGCTTCTACCCTTGCACGCTTTTTGTCAACATTCAAACATTTGGGGATCCATTTTGCAGCAATTTTTCTCATGTCCAAATTGACGTGAAATATATGATGAATATTCAGTGCTTCAGATATCCATTTTAGCCCAATTCGACGTTCTGATAAAATCATGTCATGAACTGCATCGATATTTTCGGGGACTGACACAGAAACTGGCCTTCCCGATCGGTCATCATCTTCAATGGAAAATTTACCGCTTTTGAAGCTTGCAGTCCAATTTTTCACGGTCGCATACGAAGGACATTGATCACCAAGGGTATTAAGCATATCTTCGTAAATCTGCTTACCTCTTAATGAGGTGGTTTTTGGCCTATTCCACTGCGACCTTTTCAGATCTATTGTGGTCATCTAAACTCTAGATTACATTCTCCAGCCTGGCTCTTTTTAAAAAGTCTATTAGCGTGGAGACTGAACCTTTCATATAGCTCTCTGCCAATGGCTTTTCTTCGCCTAATGCAAAAAACCGCACATTTGCCAGTCTATCGCACTGACATAGAATGTGTTCTGCCGTTTCGTCTTCTAGGTGACAAAACCTGCACATATCTTCGTTTGTGAATCCCATCAGCTTTAAATTTTTCGATTTTCACAATTTCGGTGGACATATTTTTTCTTTTAATTTATTGCGTAACTCTGGTTTACTTTTTTGACGCCAAACTTCACACTGACACTTCTAATAAGTTATTGTTCTTTGCTATGTTAAGGGTAACGCAATATTTTGTTTATGCATGGAACTGGTCTAGGCTAACTAGATATCAATACATCCTCGTAGTTATACAGAGTATCTCATATATTTTCGAATCATTTTTGAGGAGCGTCGTTCTAATCTTACAAAACACTTTTACTTGCGCAATTTTATGCATAGATTCATATTAATTATTTTTACATTTCTTTGAATTGTATACCATTGGTGTATAACGGCTTTATAAATTAAATAGACAAGAAATCATATAGGGTGCGATATTCTGTTTATAATGAATAGCCTGTCATTGAGCTAAATATTACCATATACATATCTAGGTTCACTTATTTATTATTTACTTCCAAGAATAAGACTATTAGAAAGAATATGTACGTAATAAATGTTGAATACATAGATAGGACGTTTCAAAATTTATGATCTTTAATCGGCTTTAAAAATGACAAGATACATGAATAAATAATTTTAAATATTCATGAAGAAACAGCGTGGTTCATTCGTTGGGTTGATATTTTTTAGAAAGTGTTTGTGGTAAGTAGAGGATATTTCTAATTACTTATAATATAATATTAATTTGATACGAACAATAGATGAGTACTGCTTGGCAAACGAAGGAAGACCCCTGAATTGTGCAGAAGAAAAACAGGAACTCAGCTGTGTAAAGGATAACAATAACTCAGGGTAGACCGTGATTTCCACTATTCAAGGTGATATTTTATCATTTTTTCATAAGTTATTAATTCTGAAAAGTAACCAATAGCATGAAAGAATTATTTGCATTTTAAACTTTTACTCAGAGTGTACCGATTGATTCGTACCTTGTTTAAAGCCGGTCCCAAACACTACGTGTATTTGGCAAACATTTGGTATTCGGACTTATTCGCGTAGCGTGTGGGAAGTTAACTTTGGCAAATATTCGTCCTTCGTCATTTTCCAAGCGCTGGTCGGAAACTAACACGAAGTAAAGGACGCGTAGTTCGGCAAAGTAAACTACGTGTACCTTTGCTATACTACGGCACCGTGTGGGAGATCAAGCAAACATTCGTGCAAATGATAAATATTGGCCTATTCGCCAAATACACGTAGTGTCTGGGACCGGCTTAACGCTTGGATTTTAATCACCGTCTGTCCTCCTCCAAATATTCAAGCTTACAATCCTTCGCGGGTAAATATGAGCCCATTGACTGTTCAAGTTAATATTTATTATAGACTATTATCACAGAATAAAAATAATGATTGATAAAAAGTGCTAGAAAATTGATCTTTATACGAAGATGTATTGATATCTAGTTAGCCTAGACCAGTTCCATGCATAAACAAAATATTGGGTTACCATAGCAACGAACAATAACTTATTAGAAGCGTCAGTGTGAAGTTTGACGTCAAAAAAGTAAACCAGAGTTACGCAATAAATTAAAAGAATAAAGATGTCCACCGAAATTGTGAAAATCGAAAAATTGGAGTATCGAGTCATCATCAAGAACCTGTATTTAAAAGGGTTAGGAGGTAAGCAGATTTACGAAGATATGCTTAATACCCTTGGTGATCAATGTCCTTCGTATGCGACCGTGAAAAATTGGACTGCAAGCTTCAAAAGAGGTAAATTTTCCATTGAAGATGATGACCGATCGGGAAGGCCAGTTTCTGTGTCAGTCCCCGAAAATATCGATGCAGTTCATGACATGAGTTTATCAGAACGTCGAATTGGGCTAAAACGGATATCTGAAGCACTGAATAATTCATCATATACTAGGCTTGTTCAACTGAAACCCATCTTTGGTCAGGTTAGTCTTGGAAACAATTGTAATCATTCAACTGACGTTTTCCAACATTAGTAGTGTATGCAAACGTCACACTGATCTGTTTATTTCGTTTATATTTGACAGCGATTTTAAGTATTGTGACTTTGAAATGGCGTTTGTTGTTAACAATCCGTCCAAATGTGATAAGCGTGCGGTCATTCAATTTTTGTGTGCTGAAGGTGTACAACCGTTGCAAATTTATAGGCGAATGCAAGCATTGTATGGAAACGCATGTTTTGCATATCCAACTGTGAAGGAATGGTGTCGAAAATTTAAGAATGGAGAAGAGAGGACGAATGATAAGCCACGACCAGGTGCATTGATTACTGCATCAACAGACAGGAATGTGGCATGTGTGGAAGGCCTGATTAGAGAAAATCGTCGAATTTCAATCAGAGCAATTTTAGAAAATGTTGGTGTGAGTATAGGATCTGTCCATAGTATCGTACACAAACTAGGTTACAGCAAAGTTTGTGCGCAATGGGTTCCTCGTCTTTTGTCTGAGGACCAAAAAAGCTTGCGAATGGGCTTGTCTTTGCAACACTTCACGGAATACAGTCAAAATGGTAATGACTTTCTCTCGTCAATAGTTGCTGGGATGGTGTCATTATTTTGAACCATCCAGTAAGCTGTCATCGATGCAATGGAAACACGCAAATTCTCCGCCACCAAAGAAGTTTAAAGTTCAACCTTCTGCAGGCAAGGTGATGTTGACATTTTTTTTCGACCATGAAGGACCCTTGCTGATAGAGTTTACAGAACCTAGAGTGCATATCAACGCAAACCTGTATAATGAAACTTTGAACAAGCTCCATCAAGCAATAAGAAGAAAACGTCCAGGGAAGCTTTCACGTGGTGTTATTCTGCTTCACGATAATGCTCGGCCTCATGTTGCCAACGTAGTGAAAGAAAATCTGCAACGAAAGAAATGGAGGATATTAGAGCATCCACCCTATAGTCGCCTTGCGATTTTCACATCTTTGGGCCACTAAAAAAGGCGTAAAAAGGTAACCGTTTTCAGTCGGACGCAGAAGTACAAAACGCTGTGAAAGAATTTTTCCAGCAGCAGCCACAAGAATTCTATAAGCAAGGTATACATCGGTTGGTGAAACAGTGGGATATGTGCCTCAATTGTAGTGGTAGTTATTTGTAACTGTACTTGTCAATCAATTTTTCCTGGACCAAAGATGGGTTTCAATTGAACTATCTTGTAGTTCACGTCAATTTGGACATGAGAAAAATTGCTGCAAAATGGATTCCCAAATGTTTGAATGTTGACCAAAAGCGTGCAAGGGTAGAAGCATCGCGTTCGATCTGTGCTCGATTTGAAAACGATGTAGACTTCTTAAACCGAATTGTTACTATGGATGAGACTTGGGTACATTTCTACGATCCAGAAACAAAGCAACAATCGATGGAATGGTGACACTCTGGTTCTCCAAGACCTAAGAAGTTTCGTGTCCAAAATTCTGCTGGAAAAGTTCTTGCTTCAGTTTTTTGGGATTGCCATGGAGTAATCATGATTGATTTTTTGGATAAGGGTAGAACAATAACTGGAGATTACTATTCGACATTACTGACCAGTCTACGGGAAAAAATTAAAGAGAAAAGTCGCGGAAAGCTATCCAAAGGTGTTTTGTTTTTGCAGGACAACGCTCCTGCACACGAATCTCATGTTGCCATGCAAAAAATTCGTGATTTGGGGTATAATAAATGTATCCAATTGAGAGGAGAATATGTTGGGTAATAAAATATTTTGACATTGAAATTTTGTTTGGTTCTATAGTAGGCTAAGAGTTTTTCAATATATCCTCGTATATTTTAACTCTGTAATTAATATTAAATTAATTCAATATCGGTTCATTTTTTATGGCAAAATACTATTAATACATTTATCTACGGACGTTAATATGACATAAATCTATTTAAAAGATAAATTGATTTATATTTATTGCCGACATACGAAAACATTCTAGTCTTTCAATAATTATTTCTATATTTGTTGAAAAATTTAATAAAATTCGAACTGTAAAGTTGAGTGGTCAATGAAGCTGCCGAGAAAACTTTAGTTTGTTAGACTTTGAAATCTCCGTTTTTTTTTTAACTGATTTGTTTCAAATTTCTAGCTTGAGGATGTTTAACGCCCCTGAGCAAAATTTTTTACTGAATTTAAAAAATTACAGATCACCGAATCGTTATTAAATGGCGAATTATATACTATATTTAATAGTTATTTATGATACAAGTGCGTGAAGTTATACTTTTTCGCAACGAGTGCGCAAAAGTACTTTACGCACAAGTGTCATACAAAACTTTATCTACGACCACTTGAAGAAAAAATAAAAAAATGTGCTCTGAAGGGGTTAAAAAACATAAAAATAAATTTTCTATAAACAAATATATACACAACGAATTCTAATTATTTAAATTAATATTTACAGTAAAATGAGGACAATTATTTAAATTACTAATTATAACATTGGGTAATTTGTCTTTTTTTAAAGTAACTTGGTTATAAGACAATAATTGGGATGTTAAATTTGAAGTTGAAGGTAAACTGAAATAGCATATGTAATGTAATGAAATAATATGCAAACTCTAAGCTTCATCATTGACAAAATCATCTTCATCATTATTGTGGAAGTCCTATTCATTCAGTTCTATGATAACAGGACTGTATTTAACGGTATTCCAGCATCTCTTTCTCTTGAAAAGTAATTAATCAACTTCAAAATTAAACTTTGCTCTTTCTCATTATACCGGGAAGGCATTTTGACAATGAAAAATTAATTGAAAAAGGCCAAAATGACCAAAAATACTGAACAAATCAAAATATGACAACTGAACTGTCAAAAGTAACAAATAAAATTTACGTCGACATTAGTTAAGAAATACGTTAATGACGTCATAATTCCGTCTCATCTATTTCATGAATGAGAGATAAAGCTGGACAATGTATGACGTAACGGCAAAGGGTGGTTAAAGAAACTCTAACAATTTATATCTTTAGGAAAACTGTATTCTGTGACTTTTTTCAAAGGATTACGTCGAGCTCTTGTGATATTATAACTGATCAAACTTCTACAGCATTTTTGTATAAAATATGGAACAATTAAGCGAACGAAGCATTGAAAATTTCCTGGAAAAAAAAAATTCGCCCGTTAGGATACAATGACGGGAAGAAAGATTCCCGGACGAAAAATCCGAACACAAAAGACATCTTGGGACTATTTTCGCAAAGGTAACAATCAGTCGTTGGATGGCGCTTCGCAGTACGTCAAACTTTATGGATCGTTCCAGAAATCGGGAATGTCGTTTGTCGAGAGGAGTTTCAAGTTCTGTAGATAAGTGTAAAAAATGTTTTTGTCGTGATTGTTGGCCGGAGAGTCTTTTCTTTTTTTTTTTTAGTATCTACTCCTAACGTAAAGATTTTTCGGAGACGAGAAAAAAATCATAAAGAACGGAAATAACAAAGACGAGATAAATTACATTACTTTTCAGCTGACAATATTCCAACCAGAAAAAAATGATCTTGTATAGGTAGCGATTGTTAATAATTTTATGGCAGATATAAAATATTGGTTGTGCAATATCAGTCAAGTGCCGAATTAAATTTTGTTTGTATATTTAAAAAAAAAACATGGAAAATAAGAACAGTAATAGTAATAAAATAATTTGGCGTTACTAATGGTTTAAAAACAATATTTACACATGTTTGGTCTCTGTTTCTACCAGTTTTATTCGTTTAATAAAAATAAAACAACTTTAAGCCTGTGTGAATTTTATCTCCGGGTAGGTTCGGGAAGGGTCAAGTGAAAATGTGTGCAACTTTTTCCTTATATTGTTGGTTTTATTTTCCCTCAAAGTGAAACTATAGTTCCTCAAGCGCTAAATTCACAAGTTGATTGAAGATCTAATATATAACACATGGGCTGAAAAGTCCCAGGCCTAACAAAGAAAACACACATTTTTGTTCAAAATTAGTTTTATTCATCTACGTAATATCCATCAAAAACAACGCAATCATTCCAGTGCCGCTCTAACATTTGAATACCACTTTTGTAGAACGATTTATCTTTTGCCTCAGTGTCAGCGATAACCTCTTCATTCGAGCGAAATTTCTTACCGGCGAGCATTGTTTTAGGTCTGCGAACAGATTTTGGGAGCCAAATCTGGTGAATACGGTGGATGTGGGAGCAATTCGAAGTTCAATTTATGTAGTTTTACCATTGTTTTGATTGACTTGTGACACGGTGCGATGTCTTGATGAAACACAACTTTTTCTTTGCCATATACAGACGTTTCTTTGCAATTTCGTCCTTGAAACGTTCCAATAAAGATATATATTATTCACTGTTGATGGTATGTCCCTTTTCCTGATAAATATTACACCACGTACATGCCAAAATACTGAGGCCATAACCTTTCCAGCTGACTGTTGTGCTTTCGGGCACTTTGGACGAGGTTCTCCAGTTGCTGTCCAATCAGATGACGATCGTTTTGATTACGGAGTGAAGTGATGGATACATGTTTCACACATCCACGAAGGAATTCCGGTTTGTTTAGGTTACACTGCTCAGAAGCATCAACACGTTCTTGTTTTTGGTCAACAGCGAGCAAACGCGGCACCCACTTTGAACTGAGCTTTCACGTAGTCAATTGCTCATGCAATTTAAAGCCAACACGTTATTTTGGTATTTTTGCGATATCAGCTAACTCACGCACCTTTACTTTTCGATCATTCAAAACGATTTTGTAGATTTTTTTGATGTTTTCTGGTGTTACTGCCTCATTTGGACGTTCACTGCGTTCCGCATCATCGGTTTCTCTACGACCACGTTTGAAGTAAGCAAACCATCGTTTTATTGTTGTTTCTGATGAACAGTATTTTTTCCCATCAAGAAGCAGTGTAAAATTAAAACACGGAATTGTTTTTGATCCATTATTTTGGAAATATTAAAAGTATCGTCAGACTTAGCACAACAACTCACGAACTAATGATTAGAATATCATGAAATTTTGACAGCTGTCTTTTTAAGGTGAGTACTAGCTGGAGAACAGGATACTGCAATAAAACTAGATCTATCTACAGATTGCGAAAAAGTTTATTAGCTCATACGATTCACACAAGTACGACAAGGATCATACGAACAGTACTACTTGAAAGAGAGAGACAAGAACACAACGGTTAAAAGTAAAAAGGGCAATGAACACACACGCCCATCCTTTTTGGTAGATGGGACTTCACACGTATAACAATTCTTGTCTCTCTCCTTCAAATACTGTTGTTCATATTATCCTTGTGTAAGTCGTATGACCTAATAAACTTTTTCGCAATCTGTATGTGTCAGGCCCGGCACTTTTCAGCCCTTGTCTGTTATATTGAGCATGCACCTAACTATCTGATTGTAATAAACTAAAATAAAAACGGTAAGACAATTTTATATCAAGCAATTATACCTATCTATCAATTCAATTAAAATGCATGCCAAATTAACTTAGAAACTCTAGTTTACGCTGTTGATACTAATCGGGATACTGATAGAAAGTTTTGGTTAGACTAAAATTATTATTTTGAGCTTATCTGTTTGTTACAGCTGCATTCATGTCTGTTCTGAGGAAGCTGACGTATGTATTAGGTAAATCAGACGACAGTCAAATATTCTATAGTAGGCTCTTCCCGAACAACTGGAATCCCTGGTAGGAATAAATACTATTGGAACCACCTCGATAGGAAACCAAATTGAATGTATGTAAGAGAGAATAGTCCTAGATAGGACATCAAACTTGCCTTAGCTGCCAGGCCTATTTTGACAACTCGATTGCAACTAGCGCTTCGGGTGGATGGGTTTGAAACCTCATTTTTGTATTCCAGGTCATTCTATTGACTGTTTTGTGGTCGTTATCGTTTATTTCAACAAGTACATAGAGTATTGAAATGCAATAAGCCCTAACTAATAGATGTTTATCGGATATTACAGAGTTGTACTCAACCGAAAGTGACTGTATGTCAAAATACTTTCCATAAATTCGCCATAAGCTGTTCTCCATCTATGCAAACTTTTATAGAAATCGTATTAGTAGTCAGTCTCCAATACTCTCGATAGTGTAAGCTCGTCGTGAAACAGCCTGTAAAATATACCGCATTTTATGTTGACTATAAAAGCTCATTCACTACAATTTTTTTCACAATTATAGCGCTCGTTTAAGAAACTTTGGCATGTTGGTTTTGTATGGGTTAAGTAGGCATTAGCAAGTTAATGGTCCTAGATGAAAGTTATTAACTGGTTAAGATGTTTTAGGAATTAATGTGGGCTCTTTTACAACTTGAAATAACATGGATTTAACTAAGTTTCAATATATACGTCCCATGCAGGTATTTCTGGTAACGGTAAAACTTTGTTGTTGTTGTTTGCGTTCCAAAGTGCAGCTTAACTGCATTTGGTTTAGTTGTCAACTGATTTCCATTGAGATATTTGTGTGTAATTATAATCTTATTGTAAGCTTACCTTTTCTTATGAGATGTTTGTTACGTTTTGTGTGGTTAATTTAAGGTGAGTTCGACTTGGTCAGTCCTTTGGCTCTTTTGACGCTATTCACTCCAAATTCGTTAAATTAAAGTCGAGAGTGTATACTCTAAATTGTTCGTAAATAGAGTTAACTCTACGCACTCCTCATCTCGAGTTGAACAAGCCGAACATAAGGCCGTTTGACATTATGTAGTTTTCGATATCGTTTTCAATGTTGACAACAACTGTATTATAGTGTCATACAAGCATGTAGTTTTCGACATCGAATACTGTACAGAAATACCATTCTCCATCATATTTCTGTACAGATTCTGCGCAATAGGTCCAATATCGTGTCGTTGTCAGATACAGATATGTGTTTATGTTTAGCCTAACCTAGATAATAACTTTCATTGTTTAGTTGAAATAATTTTATTCGGTTTCCAGTTATTATGGACTTTACAATAAATACTCAATGGAAAATAACGTCTCTATAATATTACAATGAAATCTGGATGAAATGAAGTCGTTATGTCAATTGACAAGGACTTTTGGCAGCTCTATACCACCAATCAGAACCGTTGTTTTTGAAAATTCCAATATCGAGAACTACATAAGTGTGTTACACAATTTAATGGGCGTAAAGTTTCCTGTACAGACAACTGTACAGTTTTTTTTGACATTGACAACTGTACAGAAAACGATATCCAAAACTACATAATGTCATACGGCCTTTAGCAATTGAAATTATAAATGGGAAATTCACTTGTTGACCTGTCAAACTGGCTGTAGCTTTTACTGGGACAACCATGGAGGCTATAACCTATAAACTGTGTTAAGGCCCAATGAAGTACAGTTAACCTAGTGTTTAGGGTTAACCCTTGATAAAAGCTACTTGAGTGTCAACGTAATCAAGGATTATTTTCGTTAACCCACGAGTTAACTATTAAATTTTCTGACCCACCAAAAATAATGGTTTAACTTCAAATTTTGATATGGCATATGACCTATAATTTTACAACTTTTTCCTAATTGCAATGGAAAACATGGATTATTTTGATGAGTTAACGGATGATGAGGATTTTCTAGAAATGATAAGAGAAGTGGAAGAAGGTTTATTTACTTATTTTTATATAACTTTTGTACCTTATGGAGATTTTATACTTGGTTTTAGGTTTATGAGAAGAAAATTCAAGTTAATACTAATAATTTTGATAAAACGCAAAAATGTTACTAGAGAGTCTTTCGTGCAACGATTGATTGATTTGACTATTATGGTCAACATGTGAACCTGGATCAGTAGACTAAATAGTTAACTACGTTACATACCAATACCAGACTTGGAAAGAATGCAATTCAATGGTACACAAACGGCTAAAAAGCAATAGAAGGAACTGGGATAGGAGTGTACGGGCCAGGAACCAAACACTCTGAACGCTTGGGAAAACCCCCAAGTATCTTTCAAGCGAAAATTCACGCCATAAGAAAGTGTGCCCAGTTCAATGTTGACAAAAGGTATAGAAAGCAAAAGATTATCATAATGTCAAGCAACCATTAAAGCACTGAGCTCTTGTGTAATGTAATATTGGAAGAAATAGGCAAAGCCGAAGAAAAGAGAAGATCTGACCATTGGAGAGATCTAGTAGGGCTTAGGCAATCTAAGATTCTTCTGGGTCACTACAACCTGTTGGGATCAAGTGAATGCATAAGTCAAAGTAAAACTACACTAAGAGTTTTAACAGGAATCCTAACGGGACATTGCCGCCTGAATGAGCATCTTAAAAAGCTCAAAATAGTGGAGGAAGAAGATTGTAGATTTTGTGGAATGGAAGAAGAAACCTCCATCCACATACTTGCGAGATGCACAGCAATTCAGAATCCTGGGGCACAGTACCTGGGAGACTACTGGATAGAAGAGGGACAGTTACCTAAGTTGAAGCCTGCAGATATCCTAAAATTCCTCCGGGAAATAGGATTAAAGGAGCTACTAGTCTCTCCTCAGAAACTAAGTGGAAGTAAGGGGGCACAATAGATCTTATAGGTCTCGGTGAATGTTACCCCAAAATACATACATACATACATACCTTTTTTCATTAAAAACTCTTCCGGTCTTTAACCTCCTAGCTACACTCTTACCCTCATAGAGATTATTCAAAAAGTGTAAACGTGTAAAATGATTTTAGGCCATTTGAACTAGAATCAAAATCAAGCGGAGAATTTGTATACTTCAATTAGTAAGAGCCATTTCCCCTTTTCACTAAATACCATTAGATCCATGTTGAATATAGGTGTATTTCAATTTTTAGCACTGTGCTTATATTATTTTATTGTTGACTTTATGGGAGTCGAAAAATTTTGTTGGTGAGTAGAACGATGAATTACATTTCGGGTGAAATGATATGGTGGTTCTTATAAAAATGATGATGAATGCTCTGCCCAGATATAAGGAGGAAATTTTGAATTTTCATCTTTATAAGTTTCGACCAAATGATCGTAAAATTGGGTCACTTCATCACGTTCCGGCTTAAATTCTATGCGAAGCAAACAAATCGTTTCTCGTTTCTTAATATATTCAGGCGAAATACCCAATTCTTCGATTTTGCGATACCAAGATTGTCCAAGATGAAAGCGGCATGACATATTTTTGGCCTCTAGAATCAATTCTTTACCTTTTTGAATCGCCACTTTAAAATCTGCAGTTATAGTCTTCGATGATAGGGTGAAACCTAATTTGAAACATTCTTTTATAAAATCAAAGGTACGTTTGTTGCAGGGGACAGTTTGAATTGGAAGCAGACAGAAAACAAGAGGAATGTAGTGCCCATTTTTTTGTGCATGTATTGTAAAAAGTTGCAGACAATATATTTAGGGCAGACAGCAATTGAAGGTATCATCCACATACAAATCCGTTACACAGATTCCAGATTAGTTTTACATGTTTTATTTATTTCGTTGTTTTTTAAGATGAAATTTTCCCCTTTAGTGGTTTTCAGGTTGAGAGCCTTCAACAATTTTTGAAGCTCATTACGAGATTTCGGTAACTTTGGCAGCTTCTTCGATCTTACTTGATGTACATTTTTTCTTACGCTTATCACATCTTCAGTCGTTATTGTCTTTGAATCTAATTTCATCAATTCTTTACGAATTAATTTCTATTTTCTCCGCTATTTGGTATTAAATTCAAATGAAAATATATAAATCCCAAGCATTAGATATTTAAATGCGATTGAAAAACAAATATTTTCAAAGTATACACAATGATAGTGATGGTCCTCAAAATTATTGTTTACTGTTTGCTACAAAAACAACAACTCATAGTTCATAATTAATTTAAAATTAATTAAGAACACAAAGGCGCTTTTTAACGTTAGTCTGCAATCTAATTTAAATTGCAATAAATTTAAATGATTAATGAACTTCTCGACTCAAAATGTATAATTTAACTCCTTCGACGCATTAAATTAAATATACGAGGATCAAAATTTTACAAATAAATTTTGTATGTTGCTAGAAAAAATATCAACTAGTTTCGTTTAAAAAAAAATTAGAGCTGTATTAAAGTTATAAAGTAAAGGTCCGCATACATTGTCAGTTTTACCTTCAGTTCCACCTGACCTGACCGGATGCATTTCGCCTTTCAGTCTGAGGAATGAAGGCGTATGGGCGAGAACACAAAGAAAGCTGGTCTCTCGCGCTTGTCCATAAGCGCCGATAAGCTTTAAAAATGTATTCATGTTGATACATACAACCGCACACAAAAGAAGCAGGTCCGAGCTTGTCGGCGTTAGTAATACGCTCTGATAAGTTTATCGGAATTATTTTCCAGCGCGACACGTGCAGGGACCGCGCTTCATCAGTCTGTTTACATACTTTGCGGCGTTTACGTACCTCTTGGACAAAAATGGTTGATGCAGAACTCTTAATTGCATCAGTTTTTAAACGCCCTACATTATAGGACAAAAGACAAACAGCCAAATAGATGATGATACTCTCCATACTATTTTCTACCACGATTTATATGATGAACACCAGCTTTTCTTTTCATTTTTAAAGAAACATTTTCCACCAAACAAATTTCGTCATTTTGAAATATAATGAACGAAACTAGCCGACTTCCAGCTTTCATTATGTTCAACAATCAGCTTCTATCGCGCTTGCAATTCTCGCTCAATGGTTAGACGTTCGTTTTAGTTAACGCGCGGCTTTTGCGTTTAAAACCGCATGTATAGTTACTGTTGTTTATACTTCTATAACAAGTAGAAACGAGTAGCCGAGTTCTAGAGCCTCTGAAGCAAATAACCGAATTCTAAAGATGCGTCCTTACTGATGCTCTGCGACGCGCGGAAAAAACCGTTCGCGAACTTTCACAAACAAATTGCTCGTAGAACTTCTAAACTGCAGCATTATTTAGTGCCCCGTTTGTGTTTGTGGAGGATTCTGTTTCGGATGATCATGAAAGTCAAACACACGCACATTTGAGAGCGTCCACAAACGTTCAGAATTTGGCATGACGAGGACCGTGCGGCGCAGTGAATCAGCGTGGACGCACCTTAAAAGCGATCAGACTGAGGATTGTATGAATGTTATTTCATCTGTAGCCGCGAAAGCGAACAGGTTTTAAACAGCGTTTTTAACGCCATTTTCAATACCGAAGAATTGTTTTAGTGCCTAAGGAAAACAGGAAAAGCAGCGGAGTCGGGAAAATATTTCAAGACTCTCAAAATAGATAAGCACTAATGCGGAAATATTTTATGAAACTCAAAATAAGGAGTTAGCAGTGGCATAAAAGATACACGAAGGACAGAAGAGATATGCAAATGAGAGCAATCTAAGTGAGACACAATTCAAAGCATAGGAAGTCAGATCGAAAGCGGAGAACAAGCAGTTGAAACAAATAACGTACTGAAGTAAGAAATGAAGAATCCATGGAAGACATTGCACAAACGATGGAGGACGTGCAAGAGGGTTAAGAAGAGAGCGTTCGAATGAATCTTCAGAGGACCGAATGAAGTGATATGTTGGCCACAATTAACGACAACCAATCATGGTGGTACACAGACGGATCTAAGACTGGTCTGGGACTGTCTACAAAAACTATTAACCCTGACCATAATAGAGTTACTCCTAAGTGGGTACCGGGGCACAAGGGCTTTGTAGGAAATGAAAAGTCAGACATCCTAGCAAAGCTGGGGTCTGAGACTGCATTCACTAGTTCTGAACCAGTATTTGGCATATCTAAAATTGCTGCACGTGGTTGTATATCTCGGTGGACTCAAACTATATATCAGTCGTACTGGAGAGACGTGCCAAATCAGGAACACAGCAAACTCCTGCTCAAAAAAACCCTCGGATACACTGACTGAAATACTAAACCTTAGCAGGGGCCAGATAAGGATAGTGACGGGTTTACTCACCGGTCACTGTCCCTAAGGAAGCATATGCATACAATCGGCATATATAGGAAGAAACCTGTTGTGCATGGAAGAGGAGGAAACAGCCTCTCATATTATATTCGATTGTGAAGCATTATCTCATTGGAGATATAGACTCCTAGGACTAGAACATTCAAGGGAGGATTTCTCCAAGAAGGACTTAGTGAAAAGACTGTTGAGCCTGATAAGGGCTACTGGTCTCTTCACATAAACGGCACCACAAAAAGCCAAAAGGCTGAGGTGCCGAGGACTCTAGGCCTCTGACTGGTGGTGCTGAACCAATCAATCAATCAATGCATGCAGTGTTGCATTTGATTTTGCGCGGGATATTCAAGGAGACGTGTCTATCAAAAATATTCAGAAACTACAGAAGACATTTTACATTTTCTTCTTTGTCTACTTTCAACTGTTGTCAAATTCAAACTAAATGAAACAGTTGGCTTAAATAGTACTTTTTTAGTAGGGGTCAGTTGGATTTTAGTTTGCGCGGGAAATTCAAAGAGTCGCTGGCTTATCAATCTGCCCTCGTACATACATATTCAAAGCCGCGTAATGTGACTAATTGGAATTTAGTTATATGGTTACCCTTCAACTTAAATTAAACAAAAACGGGTATCTCCCTCACGGTTCAACAACTGCTGCCAGGAATAAAATTGGTCGCAAAGGTAATTTACATACTACGTGGACCCACTCGGGATTTTAAGTATCGCTTTCGGTAGAGTGGGAAGGTCATATTGGAAAAGGGGATTGGGAGAATAAACGTCTAGACTCACTTTTACACATACTCGTATATTGAGAAAACGCTCGCTATATATACCGGATAAATCCCTCACAAAATCCCACGGATTACTTTTGATTGCGTGTACCTTGGAGAAACTGAAATTGAGAAGTTTTTTCCGAATATTATTTATGTTCAAAATGGAAATTGATATTAAAGTATAAAAATACAAATTTTAGGATCGTTATAATCTCGTAGAACGTTCAATATTTATTCAGGTTTTTTTCAACAATACCGGGTTTATGTACTGAATCTTTCTTCGATATACTCACTATATCCAGGTTAAAAAACTATAAACGTTCAATATTTCCCTTATATCCTGTTCATCAATAGCATCCTAGAAAGGGTAATATTTCTGTCCTAGGTCTATGTACCAACAGCTATCGGTTCGTAGTAGCTCTTCCATGCGGAGACAAGTAGCAATCGCACGAAAGAGACCAGGAAGATAGAAGAAAGAAGATAAAGACGAAATCGACAGGGTAGTGATTCAAGTGAAACACAGACAATACAAATATTGGAACGAGCAGCCGAAACAAACAATGAACTGGAACACAAAATTGAGAAGATTAAAACAGAAATGAAGAAGGAGAAGAAAACAGAAGTTCAGAGAGCGCCCGAAGGAAGACGCTGACCAAATCCCCTCGAGACAATGAGGAGAAGGACTTCGCGGTGTCCATCAAGACGATGCAAAATCTATATGAGAAAAAAGCCTCCTAAAGAAACGCAAAGGAAGAAAAAATGCTGGACGGAGCCATCCAAGGAAATAAGAAAACAACGACCGCTGATAATATACGTCGTGGAGAAGATTAAAACAGAAATGAAGAAAGAAAACATGCGTTCAAGAAGCGCCCGAAGGAAGACGCTGAGGACCAAATCTCCTCGAGACGATGAGGATAAGGACTTCGCGGATGTGGTGTCCATCAAGAAGATCTAGAAACTATATGAGAAAAAAGCTTTCTACAGAAACGCAAGAGAAGATAAAATGCTGGACGGAGCCATCCAAGGAAATAAGAAAACGACGACCGCTAATAATATACGTCGTTTAGAAGATTGAAACAAAAATGAAGGAGAAGAAAACAGGCGTTCAGAGAGCGCCCGTAGGAAGACGATGAGGAGAAGGACTTCGTCCATCAAGAAGATCTAGAAACTACTTAAAAAAAACTTCCTACAGAAACGCAGGGGAAGAAAAAATGCTAGACGGAACCATCCAAGAAAATAAGAAAACGACGACCGCTGATAATATACGTCGTGGAGAAGTTTAAAACAGAAATGAAGAAGAAAACATGCGTTCAGAAAGCGCCCGAAGGAAGACGCTGAGGACCAAATCTCCTCGAGACGAAGAGGATAAGGACTTCGCGGATGTGGTGTCCATCAAGAAGATCTAGAAACTATATCAGAAAAAAGCCTTCTACAGAAACGCAAGAGAAGATAAAATGCTGGACGGAGCCATCCAAGGAAATAAGAAAACGACGACCGCTGATAATATACGTCGTTTAGAAGATTAAAACAAAAATGAAGGAGAAGAAAACAGGCGTTCAGAGAGCGCCCGTAGGAACACGATGAAAGAAGGACTTCGTCCATCAAGAAGATCTAGAAACTACTTAAAAAAAACTTCCTACAGAAACGCAGGGGAAGAAAAAATGCTAGACGGAACCATCCAAGAAAATAAGAAAACGACGACCGCTGATAATATACGTCGTGGAGCTAAATGGAGAAGATGAGGAATATACAGTCCTTGCTTATGCTTAAAAATTCCACACAACAAAGAAACAAGAAACAATAAACAAATTCAAATGCAGTAGGACACCAGGTTTTTCAATTATCAAATTTCCGGCCTTCATTGAAGAAAACACTCCAGCCATGTTTAGTTCTCGGTTGATGAAGTATCAGTAGTGCATAATGAATACGAACGCCTTAATAGCCCTTAAATTCGACTTGCACGAAATATTTTTCCTACGCCCATAACTTAATTGTTATCAACAAATTATGAAAAATTAAGAAATTGCGAGTAAACTGTAGGGAACTGTCAAATTCAATTCATTTAGGATATGTCAGATAGATAGTCATATTTGATATTGACCATCAGGTGAAAAGATTAATAGTCTCCAGTACATAATAGAATTAATTCATTCATTGCATACATGAAGTTCGTGCTCCTTATTTAGTCTCTAAGGATATTAACAGCAATCAGTGACAGTTGACGTCCACGTAACAGTCACGAACTTCCTAACCTAAATTAAACTGTGTTTGAAATGTTAGTTTCATGTCAAATGGAGTTGTTCATTTCAGTTTTCGTTGGTTCCAAGTTATGTGGATTTTATAAAAACAAACATAATTGACATGACAACTGTCAGGAAGAGAAGTTGGTGTTTTAGTGGAGGTAATTTAATGAATACGCATTTAATAGTAGTTCAAGTTTGGTTAAAATTTCATGCAGTCATAGCAACATTCTGCATCAAATGAGTGGGACGACAATTCTGAGAACACGGCTTTACTCTGCTACCAGCCTTATATAACTCATCAAATTGTTACCATTAAAACGATTGACTATAAAACTAGAGAATCGCTTCAACCAGTAATTAAAATAAATTAAGGTATAACATAGAACAGAAATAGTTGTATAAATTACGTTTCGGATTAACGTCTTCCCTGTTTGAAAGTGGTAATTTACCAACTCCCTACGTCACAGTTACGTCAAAAATACTAGTATAAAAGACATCATTTTTGTAATTTAATTTTATTCGTGAATACATTTCAACACACCTGAATAAAATATTTTCCGTAGCACAACTTAAAGAAGATAAAACTTCTTGTTTTGACATTGACAAAGGGCTTTTGATATTTTATTCGGAAAAGGAAGGAAGCAGATTTTATCGAGGAATAAATTGCCACAGGTGGGGAAAAGAATCAATAAAAAAACCGCACTCCCTAGTTATGTTTTGGTATATTTCAAAGGCATTTCAAGGAAATATGTTGCTAGTGCGGAAAGCGCCAAACTATACAAGATTTTTCTACGATCATGCGAATGAGAGATTCTTTGTATTTATATATGATGCGGTGACATTCACTGAGACCTAAAAGATCTATTGTGTCCCCTTACTTCTACTTAGCTCCTGAGGAGCGTCTCAGAGACTAGTAGCTCCTTTAGTCCTATTTCCCTGAGTAATTTTAAGATATCTGCAGGCTTCAACTTAGGTAAATGTCCCTCTTCTATCCAAAAAGCTCCTAGGTGCTGTGCCCTAGGATTCTGGCAAGTACGTGGATGGAGGTTTCTTCTACCATGCCATAGAATCTACATTCTTCTTCCTCCACTATTTTGAGCTTTTTCAGGTGCCCGTTCAGATGGCAATGTCCCGTTAGGATCCCTGTTAAAACTCTTAGTGCAGTTTTACTTTGACTTATGCATTCATTTGATCTCTACGGGTTGTAGTCACCCATCAGAATCTTTGATTGTCTTGCATCTATTTAGAGCTGCAAGGGCTGCCTGGATGTCAGTTAATATGTTTATCCTAAGAGTGTCAGTCCTATGTTTGTTAATTCTGACACATTCTAGGATGGCATAAATCTCCGCCTGAAATACAGAGGCATGTACTCCTAGTGAGAAAGAACTTCTTGTGTCCCTCATCTCACTATTCACCCCTGCTCCTGCCCCTTCCCCAGTCTTTGTCCCGTTTGTATACCACTTCTCTCCTCGGGGAAACTTCAGTCTGCTTGGGTCTTGCCAGTCCTTTCTGTGGCGTATCTCTACCTCATATTTAGGGATGGGGAGAAGTTTAGTGGCCATTTAGTCCGTTTTCATATCTAAAATGGCTTCACTTACGATGTCCTCGATGGATGTGTGCCCTAATCTAACTGTTTTGCTGCTCAAGTTATTTTGCAGTCCAAATAACCCTATCCTTGCTTCTCCCATTGTCACGATGTGCAATGGAGGAAGGCCAAATAAGGTTTCTAGTGCTGCAGTTGGCGTGCTTCTCATACACCCTGCAATACTGAGACAAGCAAGTCTTTGCACCTTGCCTAGTCTCGTCATTGCATTCTTTTGTATCGTCATTGTCCACCAGACCAAAGACGTATTTGTTCTACGACTAAGCGAAAATTTAATCAAATCATGCAAAATCCGACAATTCTATCTAGATGTAAACGGTTCCCTGCTTATTTAGCTTACTCTATGGTAAAATCACATTCTCCCAAGTGATAATTAACATTTTTTTTACGACCAAACAAAATTTTTGCCAATATTGGAATATTAATCCAGATGTTAGAGTTTCTAAACTCTCTTTCAAGTCAGATTTTTTTTTCGAGATGTAAATTATTTTTTTCAAATACAAAATCTGACGTTTTGATTTAGATGGGTGAGATTCTATGTTTATTTATGTTGACTTATTTCCGTACTGGTTATGTACAGACTTTATTCTACGACCACTTGATAATTCACGCTTATTTATATTAACTTTAAACGAACAATCACTTTCTCACAAGTGATGTACATTATTAACTTGCCAAATATGGCACAGTCTGGATGTGACAAATTTTATGCTCGTTTATAAGGTTTGTTCGTAGAACAGTCAGAAACTGTCAGACGCATGGGAATAAAAAAATTTTACAGTTGCTGATTTAAAAATCCTTTGTTCGAAGAAAGAAATTTGCGGTTTCGGATCAGTTGCCAACTATCAGAATAATTTGCTGCAAATTATTAGTTTGAGCATGCGTATTGTGATGCTGTAGTGAGTGTCAAGTGTAGTGACTTTTACTATTTTTCTGTTATTGTAACAAAAACACGGAAATAGCGAACCAGTCAGTTCCTTCTAAAATAAAACGTGAGTAAAATCATTTGTATGTTGTAATACCGGACATAAAAAAAATCTCTGGCTTCTTATTAGGATGGCCAACGAATGACACACATACTACAAAATTATTTACTTATTCTTTATTTTTCTCACATGTATGACAACGATTCATGCTCTTCAAGTGATGAAGAACTTTTAGTTCATTTGTATCAAAGAGCTAAGCAGAAAAATGAAAATTATTTGCAAATAATAGTTCCCAGTTTGTTGTAGTGATATAGAATTCATGGAACATTTTAGAGTTAGCCGACATGTTGCTACCACTATAATAGAGAGATTTGAACAGCCGGAGTATTATTTTCATCAGGCTGGCGAATTTGGCAAACTAAGTGCATCTAATTTCACTTTAACTTTTCTGTGGTATGCTGCACATGAGGCAGCTTCATGTTGCAGACCGTTTCGGGATAGCCATAAGCACCCTGAGAAATATTATTGAAAGGCTCACCTATTTTTTGGAATGACTAGATTAATGATTAAATTTCTGGCGAAAACTTATGAAAGTTGCGTTCACTTTGAAATCTCCGGCTGTCACTGTCGTGATGTCAAAATGTTCCACCCGTTCGTACAACAAAAATTGCCAATCGGTTTACAACGAATCGCAAACGGAATGTCTCAGAGTTTGACAAATTCCCAACCGATTGGAAATTCTTTCTACGAAAGCCACAAACAAAAGTTGAAAATCGACTTCAAAAAGGTAAAAATGCTAAAGCATGATTTTAACTATAGGTAAGTAGTACAATAAATCTATAGACTGAAGCTGTTGAATCTAAAAGCAAAACGTTCAAGAGGAACAAATTTACATACGAATTTTAATTTGAACTACAAAAGAAAAAGTAATTGTTCGTAAGTCAGTTATACTTTTATGTAGCATTTTTCCAAAGTTTAGCGCAGTCTAATATTTTCATCAGAAAAAGGGACAAGAACCCTCCCTCTTCTACACAAAAGGATAAAAGAACTTTCAGAACAAAAACCATCTAACTCTCTGACTGTCGAGATTATTACGTTTTCAACGTGTTTCCGCAAAAATTGTTGCCTCGCAGTTTCTCTCCCTTTCTCGCATTTTAGAGATGGGACAAGAAGTCATTCTTTTTTCTCGGTCTCAGTTATTTAGAGATAAAAAAAAGGCATTAGGATCTGTTTACGACAAAAAATGTTAAAGAAAGCCGTTATAGAGCACTTTACTAAAGTTGAAGAGAACGTTTTAATAGTAAAAGGAAATTCACGTTTTGTTTCTATTTATAGTGGCACAGCTTAATGACTTTACAAGTCGCCAACGACCGCTGGAAACGGGTACAAAAAGAAAACTGCTTTCGAAAAAGTTCGTTATTGTCCACATTCGAAAATAAAATTAAATTGTAAACACCACCGACGTCAAATGTAACAATTAAGAGAACAAAAATTTGCAATTTGGGATTAATTTGGCGTTTACTGAAAGTGGATAATAGAACAGTGAAATCGTTGAACTTATTTAAACTACTTTTGGCCGATTCCACGAGCAAAACAAATCGATGTCTTTGATTTTTCTGAAACTTTGAGACCATATTCCATTTGCGATTTCATGAGACATGTTTTTTCTTTTTTCCAAAAAACGCTTTTAGATCCCTGTAGTGTCATGTCAACGTTTACATCCTAAAGCCGTTATTTCGAAAACTAAAAACCAACTTTTGCTTAAAATGGTCGCCATTTCGGCCCAAATAATCGTATCGGAACTGTTTTTTTTTAAAATGTACGAATTTAATCAGCTTTATCATGCTTTCTCCGGATTTCGATTATCTTGGAAAATTTTTCCGGAAAATCGGAAAAAACTAAAACTGAAACTTTTTTTTTCAAAATACGATTTCTCAAAAACGCGCTCTTCGATTAACGCGAATTTTCGATATGTTAGGCTCTAATATATAAGCTATCTTTTGGGCCAACCCGAATATGCCAACCTTTTTCTTTCCAGAGATACAACCTTGCAAACACAAAATGTCATTTTTTCACGTAGTTTTTGGCTTTTAGCGCATTTCAGGTAGGTACGCCCTATGATAAATTCTGTAGCGCCATCGTATTCTACTAAAAAAAAATACATCGTAAACATGTATCACATGTTGGAAAAATTTATTTAGTTGATCATGAAAATTGACAATTACAAAAATTTCGTATACCGCATAAAAACACCGCGTCTTGTCTCATAATGTATTAACGTAAATTTGTATTCCTTTCGAAATGGAGATGGACTTAGTACTACTACTGAACATATGATACTTATTTTTCCACACAGAATACGATAGCGCTATTGAATTTATCATAGGGCGTACCTGATAAGCGCTAGAAGTCAAAAACTACGTGAAAAAATAATATTTTGTGTTTGCAAGGTAGTATCTCTGGAAAGAAAAAAGTTGGCATATTGCGATTTGGCCCAAAAGATAACTTATATATTCGAGAATAACATATCGAAAATTCGCGTTTTTGAGAAATCGCGTTTTGAAGAAAAAGCACTTTTTCAAGTTTTTCCTATTTTTCGGAAAATTTTTCCAAGATATTGGGAATCCGGAAAAGCATGATAAAGATGAATAAATTACGCACATTTTGAAAAAATACGTTTATTTTGGCCGAAATGGTGACCAATTTAAACAAAAGGTACTTTCTAGTTTTCGTTTTGTGGGATGGGCCTTTTGTAACTTTGGTGTTGTTCATAAGTTCAAAAACGTGTTAATTCTTGATAAAGTTGCTAAAAATATATACGATTCGGAATGAAGTCTAGAAAAATGTATGTATTAGCATTTTCAACAAACAAATTATTGAATGAAGAGGTGACACTGAGGCCTATTTTGGACGCACACGAATTCCCGTCAGGATTACCAGTCTACCTGTTTCATAATTAGGGTACGCTAAGCCGTCACTCGAGTTCCCTTCAGGGTGAAAACTAACCTGTCCAAAAGGTGTTTATGGTAATTGCGGTAAATTCTTTGAATCATCTGATATTTAGCTATCTATGTATTTATTGCATATTGTAATAAGTGAACAGTAAAAGTTTTAAGGGAGGTCCGTTTTCAGAAGTATGAAATAAGAAATAGTTGTTGTTTTATGTTTGGCACTATCATACGCTATTATTTTAGTAACCTAACCTAGCCACCCCAATAGGTTATTCAACTTTTTCATTAGAATTCAAGATTACGACATACTGGAATTTTCAGAACTATTTAGTTAACCTGGAAGCGGATTAAATAAACTGGACGGCAATTCGAGTGCGCGGGATTAAAATACCTGCAAGTGTCGGACGGGAACTCCTGTGTATTATACTAGTCATTAGGAAACCTGACGGGAATTCGTGTGCCGCCTATTTTGAGGCAAAAGATAAATCGTTCAACAAAAGTGGTATTGAAATGTTAGAGCGGCGCTGAAATGATTGCGTTGCTCTTGATGGAAATTACTTTGATCAATAAAACTAATGGAACAAAAAAAAACGTGTTTTCTTTGTTAGGCCGGGGACTTTTCAGCCTATTTGGTACATATAATTTCGATACGTTTTTCTAGACGTCATTCCAAATGAACAATTAACACGTTTTTTTTATTTAGTATAAAGATGGCATTTACCGAAAGTAGATAATATTAAAATAAAATAGTTGATATTATTTAAACTACTTTTGTAACTTTGTTCCAACTCGTGGATAAGAGTAAAAATAAGTTTGTATCGTGCACTGTTAAAGTTCTTTATCCTTGTTGTGAATGCAAGATCAAAAAAGAACTCAGCTCTAACCTCTTGGCAAGACTGCTTTGGAATTCTGATATGTTGCAGATGTTGACACTCTGAACAAAAGTTTCCCCGTCGATTTTCTTTCATCAATCATTTAACACCGTAAGCCAATGATCACTATTAGTCCAGATGTTTAGTAATATTGCAATAAAAAAGTTGAAAAACGTCGATCACTTTTTTTAATAGAAATATTTTTGCTTTTTTCAATCGAAAATTCATAAAAACTGCTATTTTAAAAATGATAAATGATTTTTTTCAATAAGAAATTCATGAAAATTGCTACCTTAAACATGAAAATTGATGGAAAATGCTTTTTCTGATGTAAAATTCATAAAAATTATTATTTTAAATAGGAAAATTGATCAAAAATCCCGTTTTTCAATGAAAAATCCATAAAAACTGCTATTTTGAACATGAATATTCATGAACAATGCTTTTTTTCCAATAAAAAAACCATAAGAACTGCTATTTTAAACATGAAAATTGATGAAAAATTCATAAAAATTGCTATTTTAAACATGAAAATTGATGGAAAATGCTTTTTCTGATGTAAAATTCATAAAAATTACTATTTTAAAGAGGAAAATTGATCAAAAATCCCTTTTTTCAATAAAAAATGCATGAAAACTCCTATTTTGAAAATGAATATTCAAGAATAATGCTTTTTTTCCAATAAAAAATTCATAAAAACTGCTATTTTAAACATGAAAATTGATGAAAAATCATAAAAATTGCTATTTTAAACATGAAAATTGATGGAAAATGCTTTTTCTGATGTAAAATTCATAAAAATTACTATTTTAAAGAGGAAAATTGATCAAAAATCCCTTTTTTCAATAAAAAATGCATGAAAACTCCTATTTTGAAAATGAATATTCAAGAATAATGCTTTTTTTCCAATAAAAAATTCATAAAAACTGCTATTTTAAACATGAAAATTGATGAAAAATCATAAAAATTGCTATTTTAAACATGAAAATTGATGGAAAATGCTTTTTCTGATGTAAAATTCATAAAAATTACTATTTTAAAGAGGAAAATTGATCAAAAATCCCTTTTTTCAATAAAAAATGCATGAAAACTCCTATTTTGAAAATGAATATTCAAGAATAATGCTTTTTTTCCAATAAAAAATTCATAAAAACTGCTATTTTAAACATGAAAATTGATGAAAAATCATAAAAATTGCTATTTTAAACATGAAAATTGATGGAAAATGCTTTTTCTGATGTAAAATTCATAAAAATTACTATTTTAAAGAGGAAAATTGATCAAAAATCCCTTTTTTCAATAAAAAATGCATGAAAACTCCTATTTTGAAAATGAATATTCAAGAATAATGCTTTTTTTCCAATAAAAAATTCATAAAAACTGCTATTTTAAACATGAAAATTGATGAAAAATTCATAAAAACTGCCATTTTAAAATGGAAAATTGATGAAAAATGCATTTTTCAATGCAAAATTCATGAAAGCAGTTTCAGAAACAATACATAATTTAAAAAAATACTAATTAAAGAAACCAAGATTTTTCTTGTAACAAAGATATTTGTTGAATATAAATGTGAAATTAAAATAAAAAATGTCCACAATTAAAAAAGAACATTTCATTATTAATTTTTTTTCCATTTGCAACTTATAATCTATGAAAAATAAGATAAATGGGGTACTCACAATCTAGTCACCTCAACGATAATAAGCACTTACCTGAAACAAAAAGGATAAATATTAAATCACATGAAAATAAAAACATTTCAGGAAATTGTATCATTATTAAGCTGGTGGCGTCCAATTCAATATCAATTATTCACCTGAATCCAATAAGAAGGTCTGGATTCTCCTAAACTGAGTTTCAACACCTTACCTGAGCCTCTGCAAGGTTTAAAACATGAAGGGAATGAAAATGGAAAGAACGCATAACTCCGAACCTTGAAATTTTTGGCGGGAAACCTAAAATTATTGCGAGAAACCTAAAATTTTAGCGGGAAACTTGACATTCTTAACGGGAAACCTGAAATTTTGGCAAGAAACCTAAAACTTTATTAATGAATATTTATGACAGAAAAACCTACTAGGTACTTTTTTGACATAAACAATTTTTTTATAATTTTAGATTCAAACAAATGTAACTTTGGAATTATTAAAGGTGACGTCATTACTCGAAAGTAATTCACCCTGTATATTAGATTATTATTTTAAAATACGGTAAATTAAAATCAAAAACTTATTTCTTAAAATGGTCTGTTTAGCTAAAAATGAATTTGTTCCATACTTTACGGACACAGTGTATATACATAGTGTACTATTTAAAAAAATATGTTAATAAGTTAATTTGGAGCAGCGGTGCACCCTGTATACTTCTAATCGACTTATGAAGATAGTCTGGATTATTTGAAAAAAACTTTTATTCAACAGTTTTTTTTGTAAACCTAACGGAATCGAAATATTAGCAAGTTACGTTACTTTATGTACACACTGTATATTTTTATTGAAATCTATGACATTCTCACAAACACCAACACCACCTATAACGTTTTCATGTTATATCTCCTAATTATAACTTTTTCGTCACCCCAACAAAACGACAACCGGCAAGTTCCCCCATTTAGCAATAAGACGTCTAAAATATTTTCAAAGTATAACCTGTTGTGTAACCAGATATGTTATTTTAGAATGTTATAAAAATAACATGAGAATGTACAGCCCTCGTGGTTATTAAGAAGCTGCACCCTCGCCCCACGCTCACGAGGGTTCGGCACACCAGGGGTGTAGTCGCGTAGTGTAGATAGAAAACTGGATACAAATTGGATACTTCCTTGTAAACGATGCGATATTTGCTGGTCTATTATGGTGATATTAATAGATGTCGAAAGAATAATTAATATTCAACACTCTATACATTTTTGAAAAATAATATTTTTCCAAAAACAGTGGCCGTTCAACTAAGGAGCAACAACTACTTCCCGTGCAATATGAACCGCCGGATATTGAATTACACCCCAAAGTCAAACGGGGTTGGTATATCTACAAGATATTTTTAAAACCAACCATTCTGGTTTGCGATTAGGAGATAAATTACTCTATTAAATACGAAAATATTACAGGAAACTGTAATAAGATTTAGTGATATTAATAGATAAATATTGCTAAATGTACAGTTTTATTTTATTATCTTTTGGGTATAGAATAGTAGTTATTTCTATAGCAAGCTGGCGAGACATTCATTCATTCGATTGGGTTGCTGAACAGCCCAGGCACTTGAACTGAATCTTTGTACCATTTTCCATGTTATCTACTTCCATTCCAGAAGCTTTGTGTCATCTATGCAGGCCACTAGTTTCACTGGAAGGAGTTGTAATGGTTTATTATTTCCTCTCCAAAGTGCTTCTGTCTGAGTCCATGTAAGTTCTCGCAGAAGCAGGTGTTTCATCATAGAGTTCACATTTCCTGCACATAGGTTCACTAACTTTGCCCATTATGTGCAGATGTTTCCTCAGGATGCAGTGTCCAGTCACCAGGCCGGAGACTGTCTTCAAATGTCTCTTATTCAGTTGCTCGCAAGACAATAGACAGTTATCCGCCGAGATAAAAATAATATATTACATTTTTTTAGTCGATCTTTACAAAAAATGACTAATTTCCGAATAAAAAATCGACTCAACTATTTTTGAATGCTGGACCCGACGTTTGTGCGTAGAATCGTCTCCTGGCGAGCGTTACGCTTGCGGGCTCCTTCCATCGCTCACTTTCCCATCACTTTAAAGTATCGTGTAAGGATTTCGTAGGTCAAATCTGAAAAAGCGTACGTACGTAAAGTCACAGCGCTAAGGACCATTCGTTATTACAATAATTGCTAAAAGGAAACTTTTTATCATCAACAAATTATGTATCTTAGCTTAACATCCCCGGAGGCAGAGCTTCTCAAAGCTTTAAATGCTTTTTTGTTGTGGCTCAATGTTCTTTCCACCATTTCTTTCTGTCCTTTGATATTTCCATACACAGTCTTCCTTATTCCATACCAGAATAGACAAGGATCTAGACCAGAGATAAGATGACTCAATAATTCATTCAAAATTAAGGAGCTAGAAAAGTAGATAGAAGGGTATTGACGTATGAAAATACAGGAAAGTATGTCCCACGGAAAATAAAAGAATTTTCAAAACATAAGTAAATCTTACTGATAACGTTTCAGAATTCGTTTTCAGTTTTGAAATAAAATTGAATCGCTGATGGCGACACCTCTGTCTCAACAAGGGTTGTTTAGGTTGCTCTACACAAAATCCCTATCAGGAATGATAAATGAAGTATTAAGTATTCAGAAATAGAAGGAGGTTTTTCTCTTTCATTTCAAAATAAACAATCGTGAATGTTTGTAGACGTTTCGGTGACGTTTTTATGTAAACTTGAGTAGAAAGATTTCGGGAGGTAGTTTAAAGAAATGTCTCTCTTTGGGATGAAGCTCTTTTAGATGATTGCTAGGTGTTTCTTTTGCAAATGGAAAATATCAATGAATACAGGATGTTTAAAGTATCAATAAAAGAAAATAATATTATTTTAAGTTAAAATAACTTCGTTGTAATGTAGAAATAACTATCGATACAGTTTTCAAGTGAATGGGATAATTTTAGTTGTTACAGAAAGTTTCCAGCACAATATTAAATCACCTATTAAGTCTATACCATGTAGAACAAGTTTTCCACGCCATTTCTCGTTGGATGCGTGAATCTCATACCCAATGTGTGGGCTGGTATAATAGGGACAAAATATTTGGTCCCCTTTTCATTTAGGAAACTTAAATGGTCCGGTGTATTTTGATTTATACGAAAATAGTATTATACTTGAGTTGGATCAGTTGTTTCCACATCCAAGTGACTATTTTCAATAAAATTTAATGTAGAAAGTTTCAGACTATAACAGTATCCCAAACGACAATATTTGGTTGCAGAAAAATTGTGAAATACTCAAATAATGTGTTTCCCAGAAGATCGATTGGAAGGCGTTAAAAAACATCGTTTATGAAACAAAACCTGCCAGTATTCAGAAATTAAAAGACAGGATTACTATAGGGATAAGAAGAATTGAGCGGTCAGGGATGTTTTAAAAATCGCATCCCATGTAGGAAGCCCCCAGAGTTGACAAATGGGCCAAGCCTGGGCCAGTACTGAGAAACCTAGCTTCGGCGAACCTGTATTGACTCATGCATGGGCCAGGCTGTTCAACCCAACTTCGGACGTGACCATGATTATCTGAGGTAACCCAGCCTTGGCCATTTATTAGGAATCCAAGCTTGGACCAAGCCACTTTGACCCAGCCTTGGCCATGCCAATAATTACCCAAGCTTGGGCCAAGACTGGATAACCCAGCCGTGGCCGTTTAATGGGGACCCATCTAGCTTAGGCGGTTCGGTTACATACGGCGTGATTCGAGTATTTTCGTTCGGCGCCCTTGTTTTTATTATTTTTTGTCAGGTCAATCCGAGCTTCAGTTATCCACTCACATTTTTTATTATTTATTATTACTTTAAGTAACCATGTCTGATGCGTATCTTAGAGTTCAAAGGTGGCGTGCGTTAAGCAAAAAAACGAATGCAGTTGTTAACGAACAAAGATTAAATAATCCAAAAGCAAACATCAGCTTTGTGAGTGAGGTTAACGATCTTAATAGCATAGACTCGGGTAATCTACAACCGTTTAATAATAATTTGGATAATGATAGTAATAATGATTCTATCAGTACAAGTGATAATGATTCTGACAGTAGTAGTGGTAAGGATTCAAAAAGTAGTAGTAGCAGTGATTGTTTGAAAAATAATAACGATGACCAACTTCCAGGTAATGCTGCATATAGATTTTCACAACATAATAGTGAAAAAGTGACAACGAAAAAGACATTAAGTGAAAAACTTCGCATTTGGACATTAAATAATCTAAATATTTCAACAGACTTAATAACAAAATTGCGAGAAGAAGGAAATTACGCATGGCCCTGTCTTGAGGACCAAAAATGGTCCAGTCCTGGCATTTAAGCATGACCCTGTCTTGGCAACCGAGCCTGGTCCAGTCTTAACAGCCGAGGCTGGCTCAGTCTTGGCAACCGTGTCTGGCCCATTCTTAACAGCTGAGCCTGGCCCATCGTTATCACTCCAGATTTCTACCAAGACCGGGCCAAGCCTGGCTTACAAGCTTGGCACAGAGTTCTACATATTTGGACCAAGCTTGGCCTCGTGGTACTTTCCTCTATGGGTTACTTAAATACAACATAACCGGCAACGTAATCGCCATTACTGTATGTTTTCTAAAATTCCTAATTTTTCTACTACTCAAATGTGGACAGGTGAAATTCTTTATAGCTGAGTACACATGACTAGAAAGTCTCGCTCTACAAACACGTGTAGCTATTAGAAATATATAATTAAAAATGTTGAAAAGTTAACGACAGTTTACCCCAAATAGGGGAATATTTAAGATTTAAATTTTAATGTAGTTCTAAAAAAAATTTTGATGATTGTTTAGTCAATGTGTTGTCGATTTTTTACTATGGTTTCTTGTATAAATACTTGACGAGTAAGTAATTCTTTAATAATTTCCTATTTTATAAAATTACAACTATTATTACTTACTTGCAGGTATCGCACTGATGATGGCGTAACAGTATACAATGTTTTCTCGACTTTCAAATGTGGACATACCTACCTCTAACGTGAAACACTTAAATGGCAAAATTATACAGGGTGAGGCGTTCCATACTTAAAACTCACACTGTATATTACTATTAACTATCAACAAAACTTAATACATATTTATTAACGAATAATAATACATATTCTAATACGATCTAAGACTAAAACCTTCTATTTTAAATGAATTAGTTCTAATGAATGTCTAAATTTCTATATAAATTTAACTTTTTGACTTAAATCCCATTAAATAAGATACAAGTTTAAATTTATTCGACATTAATTCAACATGTTTGGTATGCAGGTTTTTGTTAGACCAAGGCAATACAATGATGGGAATGTAATCGAGCGTATACAAAAATTTGATAATTTTTTTAGAATTCAGAATTTTTTTAGAATAAAATATGCGCGTTAATTCATAAGTGAAAAAATTAATCCTTAATTTTTAATATTTCCCGCTCCCAAAATTGTCACGTGACGTCAGCGTATGAACAGGCGACTGTCTTAAACACAGATGTTTTCAAAATAAATGGCATATTTGTATCAACCGTTCACAGGTTATGACCAGAAGAAATTTGAAATTCTTCCTAAGCTACCCCTCCCCCCCCCCCACACACTCTCACTAAAAAAGTTACTTTCAAATCCATAGTAGGCAGGGAAGAAGCATCACGTTTAAAAAACCAATACATATGTCTAATGTTTATTAACAAAATTTAAACAAAAAAATCTGAAAGAAATAAAAACACAAAAATATTGAACAAATAAAAAATATAACATAAAAACAAACACTTATACAAAAAATAAATAAAACTCTTCGGAACAAAAATCACAAATTCGCATCACAAAATCTGCAGGGTAACAACAGATTATTCCCTGCAAATTGGCCAATACATTAAAAAAACCCTTCAGGATTTAATTCTCTAAGTCTTAATTAGGTAACGATAGTACTTAACGTTTGTACTACTCACTACTACTAACATTTCCAAAAACAAAATGATTTTAAACTTGTAAAAGTATTCAATCTTAACTAACCTCCATCATCTTAACTTAACCTTAAACATTTTAAAAATAACCGATATCGTTAACTGAAATCAAGAGACGAGTTGAGAATCGTAAAAGTGAGATAAAATACGAAATTTGAATTCTGAGAACAAAGAAAGCAATACGTTTTCTATTCATTCATAATCGGGAACAGCCACCCCGAGAAAGCCGGAAAGAATTCGATCTATCGTGTCCGAGACAGCTATCTCTTTTTGAAAAATAACAAAAGAAAGGTTAAAGTTTATGGGGAACGATCAGTAATTTTATCTAAACTGAAAGGGGAATAATTATTTTCCAGGTAGGGGAAAAATTTCCCTGACATTTTTTGTTATTTCTGTAGAAAATGATGTTTTCCCTGACTTTTCCAGGTTCTCCAGGTCGCTATGAACCCTGTTTGAGCATTTTCATGTGCCCGTTCAGTCGGCAATGTCCCGTTAGGATACTTGTTAAAACTCTTAATGAAGTTTTACTTTGACTTATGCATTCATTAATTTTGATCTCAACGGGTTGTAGTCACCCACCAGAATCTTTGATTGTCCAAGCCCTACTAGATCTTTCCAATGGTTAGATCTTCTCTTTTCTTCGGCTTTACCTATTTCTTCCAATATTACATTGTGGCTGATACCGCAAAAGGCTTCCGGCCCCAAAAGGGTGTTTCAGTCCCCCTCTTTGCTAGTCCATGTGCTATTACATTTCCTTCCATTCCAGTGTGTCCTGGAATCCACAGTAAGGTTACTATATTGTTCGCGACTAGTTCATTGAGTAAGCCTAGGCATTCTCACACCATTTTGGAACTGATTATACAAGAACTCCAAATGTGTTTGGTTCCTGGTCCGTACACTCCTATCCCAGTTCCCTCCATTGCTTTTGCTTAATGACAATTTTAATACAAATAATTCCGAAATCAGGCGAATTAAATTTTTGAAATAAAAAATTGTTATCTAAATTCTGCCTGGGGGAAGTGGTAGGGAGGGTTATTACAAACATATTAAAAATAATTCCAACTTCTGCGGAGTTGCGGGGTGGATTTAGGGGGTGGAAAAAGACATTTTGCGATTTCCGGCCAAAGTAGAGGTCCCAGAAAAAAAAGTTGAATGTAAAAGTTGTAGATCTCAAAAAGATTTAAAACTTTCATACAAGTGACTCTGTAAGATAACCTCAAAATTTCTGAGAAAAATAGCAAAAACTGACTTTTGCGTTTTTTATTTTTAGTTTTCGCAAAAAATGTTCAATTTGCATGAAAATTTGGTAAATGGGTAGCTTTTGTAGTCGCCAACTATGAAAAAAAATTTCGATTTAAAATACATATTTAAAATTTTTCAAGTTATGACGTTTTTCCTCCAAAATTCATTTTTTTTCAACCAAAATTCCTCCTTCAGAAAATTCTCGTAATGTGATCCGCGGGTTCTCATTTTTTTCGTTTTCACATCTACTTTCCATAAAACAAATAAAAAAGTATACTTGCAATAGACAAACACGCTTAAAAATGCAAAAAAAGAAAAAGGTAAATTTTTCAAGTATGTATTTTTGGATAATTGTTATTAATTTATTTAAATTTTTCAAAATATCGAAAAACAAATTGCACTATTTAATTCTTCTGAATTCCGCAGAAATTAGAATTATTTTTAATATGCTTGTAATTACCCCCCTTCCACTTCCCTCACTCAGAATTTAGATAACACTTTTTTCTTTTTTCAAGAAAAAATGAGCTAATTTGCCTAGTCTAAGTGGTTTTTGCAAGTACTTTCCTTTCTTTTAAAACCTAGTGTGAATAGAAAGTTTTATATGAATTAATAAGGGATGATTATGGTCTAGTGTCTGGTAAAAATACCATAATTGGACTAAAAATTGCGAAATTAAATACTCCCCAACCAGACATAACAAACTTATTTAAATAAAAGCTGCCCGCGGAGATTCTTTCGATATTTACTGACATTGCCTGCAAAAACAGACCTAGACAGCCGGTTTAGCCCGGTTAAGCCGGGAACACATTATTCTGATGCTACACCACGCCACGCCATCCGACATAATGCGTCAGAGATGTACTTTGTGCACACTGTTCCCACGTCATCCGATACGACGCGACAGACACTATGGCGAGTAGTAGTTCCTCAGATGAGTGGGAAGAAGAACTAGAATGTGCAGCATAAGCTTCATCGATTTTTGCCGCCATTCTATACATATGATACCACCTTTTCGTGCACACTGTTACTACACTTTACGCGACGTGATATCATAAAAATCAGGCAAGAGGGGATTCGTACCATGTCGGATGGCGTCGAGTCGCGTGGGATGGGATTGCATCAGAACAGTGTACACACAATATATAAATATGCATTAAAATCCACGGTGTCAGATCCTTCTGACGTTGCATCGGATGGCGTGGCGTGGTGTAGCATTAGAACAATGTGTTCCCGGCTTTAGGAAGAGACCTAACTTTACTTTACATCTTCTCACGACAAAACCTTCCATTTCGATCATATCTCGCCTTTGAAGGAATATTTAAAATACTACTAATGCTACTTATCAGCGGAAAATTACGAATTCCTTTTAATATAAGTTGTAAAACAAATCAGTGAAATCAAACGCAGCATATTTACCTTCCTAGAAACATTAGTTTTAAGGATAAATAAAAACGCGTAACATCGGCAATTCAAAGTCGTTGCCCTTTTGCCATTACAAAAAACGTTATTAACCAATTAATTAATCAGTATCTAAATTTATGAGACTTTTAATAAACAATTACAGGCGCTATTCCTTCTTTTATGGATATTGACACTATCTTGGACTATTAATTTTAATTATAAGTCGTAAGTATTTCAAGAAATCACTATTTTTTCAGTCGTAAAAATCTTATCTAGAGTTTAGACGTGGTCATAATATTTAAATGGAAGTTGAACTTTAAAATTTACGTTAAGCTTTCATTTTTTATATCCATCACCGAACGAGCCTTTGCTGTTCCAATAAGATAGACATGTCGCTTATCATGAAATTTGAGCGTCATCGGGCGACACAATTCAAAAAAAATTACATTAGAGACAATTGTGTCAAAAAACTTTAATGCATGAAACTCAAAAATTATAAACAGTAATGTCAATGGTGACGACTCCTGGATTTACTCTTATACACCTGAAAATTTAGTTAGTAGATGACCAGAACCGACGAAAGTTATCCTTTCTCGAAGTGTTTAACTTCAACTGTTGATTGGTACATATCGATCTGTTTGCCGGAAGTAATTGCTGAGTTTCGAAAAACCAACCTCCAACGACGAATGATCATTCCACCAAGACAACGTTAATTTCTACACTGCTTGAAAATTTCGGCAACAGTAACTCGGTAACTCAACGCAATATTGACGGAAATTGTATTATACTCTAACTATTGTCAGTGTGATGACCATAAAATAAAGCAATGTTGTCAGATATATTTTCTAAAATTGTTAGGCTTGCTACACAAATGTTCCTCTTACTTCAGTAAACTGTTAGTTCGTGATGTTATAAGAAAGCTAGTTTGGAAATATTTTAAAAAAAAGTAAACATTAAAATAAGTCGCTTGAAGTTACTGAAAAAAGGAAAATTAATTAAAACCACTTTTTATATGTTACTATATTTAAGAAAATTTTGAAGAGATTGCAACGTAGTTGCACGTGCAGTGAAGACTTAGAAACAACCAGTCATCAACTGCAGTATTCATCGTAATATAACGAAATAACCGAAGTAAACTCCGTTCGACGATTTTCGCAGAAAAAATTCTACGGTCTTGAGGGTGTTCGGGGGGGTTGTGTTGTGGTTCGGCTTATAATCCATTAGTATCATTCAGTGTCGGGTGTGAATTTTGTTTTAAAGAAATATTTAATATAATATCTATTTGTTGGTTGAGTGAGTTTAGCGAATTGTTATAGGTATTTATAGGAAAGTGTAGGTGATCTAGTGTAGAAAGGTATCATTAATATAATACCTTTTTGATGGTGTAGTGGTCAAAAATTTTTGTCGCCTGTCAACAGAAGATTTTAACGTTTTATGTTCATTAGTTGAACTGACCGTGCACGTACAACGAATTCCTTTTGATGTACCGACTTTAGTCGGTTTAGTCGGAACGCCAGCGAACGCGAACAAACGTTTGAAAAGGTTTGTTCGTGCTTGCGAAATACGTTTCCACTGCCCAATTAATTCGTTCGCAAATGTTTGCTAACGTTGGCAAACGTTTTGAGCGTCTGGTGAGTACATGGCTTTAGAGATTAGAAGATCATCCTCTATACATTCTCGACCTAATTTCTAACGACTTTTTAACTTTTTCAAGAATTAAAAATGAACTGCGTCGTCAGAGGTTCTACTTCCTGGAAGATGCAGTCAACGCCTTCAAAAACTGTATAACACGCGAGTGGAAAAACTGCTCCCAGTATTGGTTCAAAAGAATGCAAAAATGCATTTCTCTTCGTTGGGAACACTTTGAAACACAATAGTGTTTTTTTTCTTGCTGTATTTGCGAACTATAAAAGACAACCCTCGTATTTATTATGAAATTTAATTTTTTTCTATGGTAACCAATAATATCAGTATTTCAAAAATGCAAGAATATTGCAATGCCATAAAGTATCATGTTAAAAACCACAAGGGACCTTCACGGTCAAGAAAGTGTAGATTTAACTTCCAGCACAATGTAGCGCAGCACGATTGAGCAATCATTGAAATACTTATTGGATTACAGAAGGTTTGTCAGAAATTACTAAATAATCACCGAGTATAATATTCTATTAATCAAAATAAATAGCACGTAAAAGATAATTAATACACTGGATATTAGTGGCAATAAACCTTCAGAAAGGAAAAAGAAATTTTTTAAAGTTGGTGGACGGGATTATGCTGGGTCCACATCAAAAACAAAACGGCAACATTAGGGTCCGTCCAGACGAACGACTCCACTAAAGGTACGTTTCCATTACTACAACTTTGTATCACGACATGTGCCGGAACAAGTTCTGAGACAAGTGCTCGGGATTTGTATAAATGGAAACAGTCCGCGACATGTCCCGGCACATGTGTCAGAGACAAAAATGTGGCCGACGACTGCGCGCAAAACATGTTTCTTTATGTCGCGACATGTGCCGCAAATAATGGAAACGGTCTGCGTCACGCGCATGCGCAGTAGTCTTCAGTCTTGGGTACGTCACAACAAAACCAACATCCATTTCCAAGCTGAATTTGGAGGAACTCCTCAAATTCAACCACTTCCCCCCCAAATGAATCACCGTTTCCCCATTTCATTATCAGCTTACCCACAACCAGCATCACTTCAATCAAACATCTCCTTGCAGCAGTCAAGTATTAAGCCCACAAAATTCATATCCTTCCTCCTAGAAGTTCAAAATCAGTAGCAGTCATTCCAACAAAGTTGCTGTATCCATTCTATAGACGCAAGTCTATCATTATGGTCTCTTTGCCAAAAAACTGCTGATCTACCATCTAGGTATTTTCCTCCTTTTTTCCAATAGTTCGTGATACGCTCCTGCCATTACCAGAAACCCTAAGGCAGCTCTATCGTCCATCTTCAAGATAAATAAAACGTAGATCACAATATAATACATTCAAACAAACAAACACTATGAAACCTTAAAGCAGACTGCTGCAAACTACATTCCCCTGCACGGAGAAACAGAAAAATCGCACCGGTACCGCGACAAGTTCCTAGCACCGAGATGCAGCATAAATTACGCTCGACATGTTCCCATACATGTCGCAGGACAAGTTCCTGTTACATGTGTAAATGGAAACGTACCTTAAGTGACGCTGCGAAGTCGCATATACGAGCCACTAAGGGACGGAACCCTTTTGTGGTATCAGCTACTATGTAATATTGCACGAAATAGGCAACGCCGAAGAAAAGAGAAGATCTGACCATTGGAAATATCTAGTAGGGATTAGATTCTAATGGGCGACTACAACCCATTGAGATCAAATGAATGTATAAGTCAAAGTAAAACTGTTCGAAGAGTTTCAACAGGTATCCTAATGGGATATTGCCGTCTGAACGGGCACCTGAAAAGCTCAAAATAGTGGAGGAAGAAAAATGTAGATTCTGTGTCATGGAAGAAGAAAGCTCCATCCACATACTTGCGAATGGCACAGCAATTCAGAATCCTAGGACATTACATCTAGGAGATTATTGGATAGAAGAGGAACATGTACCTAAGTTGAAGCCTGCAGATATCCTAATATTCCTCATGGAAATAGGACTAAAGAAGCTACTAGTCTCTGAGTCGTTCCTCAGGAACTAAGTAGTAGTAAGGGGGCACAATAGATCTTCTAGGTCTCAGTGAATGTCACCCCAATATAAATACATACATACATACAAGGGTGTCGACCACTTGTCGTTCGTGTGGACGTTCAAGCTGCAGAGTAGCTCGCCTACATGGTAGGGTCATATTGATAAAATGTAAATTATTTGAAATTACAGGACATCGACTAAAAATTAGTGAAAAGACTGTTAGAGGTTGTGGTTTTATCTTTCCTTTTATTTAAAGTATATAATAAAATATTCTTCTAGTGACAGACTTTTATTAATTATATTTGACAACTAACTAATGTCATAATTGAAAAATAAATACATGACAATAAACAAAATATGAATGTAATATTTAGTCGATTCCAACAAAGACACGTATGTAGCACGGAAATTTCAAAGTGAAAAATGGAACACAACAGAGTACTTGAGTGTGTTGGGTATGCGGAATCAAAAAACTAAAATACGCATGACATTATTTAACTAGTACTAAATTATTTGAAAAAGTATAACCCCATCATATATTAGAAATTTTTGTCACCTTCAATAAAAAGCGCAATAAAAAAAAGGTAAATTTTTTCACGGAATTCCACAAGTACCTGCTTAAATTTTTTGTAGGGCATGAATATTTAAAGGGAAATATCCTTCGCATTCGGTTCGAGATAATTTTTAAAATATTCATGACTTCGAATAAATTACGGAAAATAATTTAGGCATTAGGGGGAATTCTAAATGACAATTTTATATGTTACAAACAATTTTTAGTAGATACCATCAAAACCGTAAAATCACGGCCACCATTACAGTCAACCATCGACTTTTGACGACCAATTCATGACTTTCGGATAATCGTGTGAACGTGAATAGTTCCCGTTTAGTGGCAAATATAATTTTTCAAGATTCAATCAAAAAAGGTTAAGTCTGGCCTATGAAAACAAGTCACGTTTATTACGTATTGGTTATTGATTTATCCGCCTTCACAAAGTCCAGTTTATTTATTTGAAATGCATTTTATTGATTTAAGGTCGAATTATTATACAATATCTAATTGGAATTTGGGTTAAACTGTTATCCTGAAAAAAGTGAAAGACTTTAGAGGTAACGGAGTCATATTAAAATTAGTGCATTGTTTTTTGATTAAAAATTACAAATCTCATAGGCTGAAACGTTAACTTTGCAGTCAACATTTCAAATATAAAAAGATTTAATTGTTTCTCAAAAATTTATTTTTGGTGGAAAAGACAACTAGTCTATTTGGTCCAAAAATGGTTAACTTTACCGCGAAATTTAAAATATTCTAATTTCTATAAGTATAAATCACGTAGCTCCATGTCGGTGTTTCGGAATTCGGTCCGGGTACCTAGCAAAAGGGCTACCTGCAATCCGAAAGGGTGATTTCGTAATTCGGTCCGCTGTCGAAGCAGGTAGATTTCATGTGGGTATTAAAAGATTATTTTTAGCAATTGTTCTTCTGAATTTCTAAATTTTGTTTTCAAAAATCATTATCTCAAAAATACGAAGGTGGTTTGGTAGGGGTAGGTTTGGTTGGGTTATTATTGGAAATTATTATAATTTATTCTTCAAAAATTGACTAGAAATACGAAGGTGGTTTGGTAGGGGTAGGTTTGGTTGGGTTATCATTGAAAATTATTATAATTCATTCTACAAAAAAATTGACTAAAAATACGAAAGGGGGTTTGGTCGGTGTTTCGGAATTCGGTCCGGGTACCTAGCAAAAGGGCTACCTGCTCACAGGGACCTTGTCCAAATCCGAAAGGGTGATTTCGTAATTCGGTCCGCTGTCGAAGCAGGTAGATTTCATGTGGGTATTAAAAGATTATTTTTAGCAATTGTTCTTCTGAAGTGCAGAGTGTAAGACGTGTTTATTTGTGTCCGTTATTGTGATTTTGTTTGTTTGTTTGACATGGAAAATATTAATTTCACCTCTATGACGAGTGTAAAGGGTAAGCGTTTATAATAATAGATGGGTTTAAATTTTGTTTTCCAAAATCATTATCTCAAAAATACGAAGGTGGTTTGGTAGGGGTAGGTTTGGTTGGGTTATTATTGAAAATTATTATAATTTATTCTTCAAAAATTGACTAGAAATACGAAGGTGGTTTGGTAGGGGTAGGTTTGGTTGGGTTATTATTGAAAATTATTATAATTCATTCTACAAAAAAATTGACTAAAAATACGAAGGTGGTTTGGTAGGGGTAGGTTTGATTGGGTTATTATTTCACGTACTGTTTTTATTTTTGACGATACGCATTTAGCGTAAATTTTTAAACATGCCAGTACAACAACAATAAGTGTGTACTGTTGGTCCTAAGCGCAAAAAAATGTGAAGGAAAATAAAAGTCAAATTAAACAAATAGTAGGTACATGGGACCCAATTCCGAAATCGCATTTTCGCTGGTGTGACCACACTTCGAATTTAATCCGTTACAGGTAGTCCTTTCCGCAGGTAGCGGGACCGAATTCCGGTGTGTCCATATTTATGAATTTCAAATCAATATCTTCCTCAAACCATTCTACAGTGCTATTCAAAAGTCCCCTCCCCCCCTTGTATCTTTTGAACGGCTACACTTACATTAATAAAATTTGGAGTGTGAAATATAGTTCTTTTCGTTTAAATTATATTACTTGGTTCCATACTTTATCCCAACCCCGTATATGAACTGTTATGACATGTTCTAACGAGCGTTATCATGTGTACAGTCAAAAGCATTTGTATAGTTATTGTAAACTGGCCCTAAAAGCTTTAGTTAAATATTCACTTATTACATAAAAATGTATTACAGTTATGTAATGACTCTGCTAATAAACATAAAAATGTGGCGTTCCTTACCCGTCACAAACAAATTAAAAATGCAATAATTGATAACGGCATTAAACAAATGATTTTTGTAATTAAACAACATTTTTTAACACGGGTAATAATAGTTAACACTGAAACTAACTACTTAATACCAATTTGCTTCTAACACTTTCATTGTATGATTTCTCAAGCTTGGATTACTGCACATTTTACTTTCATGAATAAAAGCCGAAAATTAATAACAACGCCATCTGTTTAATTAACAATTTTTTAGTTTAAAAGACCTTAAGACCATAAAAGAGTAAATTCAAAAGTAAAATGTTGAGTTTTTTTCTTGGGCCGACAATAAATAGCATCTTAGATACTTCCAATAACGGTCAAAGCAATGATTCTCATGGTGCAATAAATACAAAAGTTATTGTTCCTTTTTAATTGCCTAATCATACAGCTTTCCTGGTTATTGCCGCATTCCAGTTAAACTTCGTAATGAGGTAATTAACTACGATACGACAGGGTTGGAATTACTCCGTTTGAGCATTAAGGTAAGTATCTTAATGCATTGTCATTGTCAAAATTACGAAACGGCTGGCTGCTTATTTCCAGAAATCTCTGTTAATTTGATTAACGGTGATATAATTTTGAGTGGAGGTTTTAAATTTTTTATGTAATTTACTACAAACGAAAGGGGAAAGGAGAGAAGAAATAAGATGTTTTCTTGAAATTCCGCAAAAACCGTTGGAGTTACAAAAAAAAGTTTCAACCAAAAATTGTAGAGCATTAAATTTTACGCGAAAATGGTGTCATTTTTTCCTCAAATGACTTTAGGGTGGCTAAAAGTTAAGGGTAGTTTTCTACACTTTAAAAAATTATAACTAGTAGAAACGGGCGGATACCAACCGGGCAGTCCGGGCACCAAGCAGGTAGTAGCAAATAATCCGATAGGTGAACACACTAGTTCGCTCCCGTGGTCAGAAATACCTATTAATCCTGTACTAATTCGCTCCGATGACCGTATGCTAATTCGCTCCCATGTGATAAGGCTGCTTACTTTCTAAGAATACCAATGCAAAAGAAAAGTCATTATCTGTATGCAACATTATATTTACATTTTATACATGCAATTTATAGTTTATTTGGTAGAAATTTGTGAGACATACATTTTACAAACCCAGATTGGCTTATTTCTTTTCAGATATACTGTATAATAAGTCGTATTAGGTGAAAGAGAGGTCAAAAAAGGAGGCAAAATAATAAAAAATATACAGGGTGGACAGGATTTAATTGACGTATACAGACAGCTCGTGAACCGCAATAGTTACAATATTGATTAAATGGAGAAAAAGTTTGGTATATTAATGGGAAATTAGATGGTTCAAAAAAATCTCGACTAGTTCCGTAGATATTTGAAAAAATCCAAAAATGGTCCTTTATCCATTGTTGCTGTTCTATGGTGTATTAACCAGTCCCTTCTTATAGACATGTGATTCTAATAGAGGTTAGCGTCGTTTTTACATGTGAAAGATATTGTTACATTCACATCGTAAAGACTGACAAGAAACTGATAGTGGCAGATTTATTAATACGCATCGGATTTAAAGTTTTTTCATGATATTACAATAAATTTAAAAGGAAAATATTCAGTACAGTTTGTTGAGTAATAATTTCTTATTTATGATCTTGTAAATTTATTATAATCCTTAATTTGTTCCTGTAACTTCAACAACTTGTTGTATATCCTGTATTCTGGTAAAAATTAATTATGAATGTTACTTCAACCAAAGATTACAAAAAAAAAAATATGTTTCTATGACCCTTTTGTATGCAATGACGAAAATTTGATTTTCATAACGAACGATAAAAAATTCCATAACGTCAACTTTCGTCCATGGAGACGAAAATCATTTCACTAATGTCTAGTTACCAGTGTCAATATTGAATCACCTGAGATTGGATGTTCCAAATCTCCACCAGAGGTAAGAAATAAATCGGAGCAAACCTCTGCGGACTTGTTACCCGAAAAATTTTAAAATATGTATACAGAAATGTATGGATAACCAAGTACATTCGTTATCGGAAACTGTGATGCTTGTATATTTTGCAAAATTGTCGGAAACTTTGAAGGCATCAACTCTACGGTCTATATATTCGATGTTAAGAACAACATTATCAATAAATAATGATAAGTAAATATCCCAAGTTACGTTTGAAAAGAAAATCCAGCGGTTTTAAAAGTAAAAGTCTAGAACTTTTTCTGCACATGAAATAAAAACGTTTTTAACAAATGCAGACGATTCAAAATATTTGCTGACTAAGGTCATGTATTGTTTCAACAAATACTTTGGTACAAATGATTTTAGGTCGTTGGAATTTCTGGTGCTTGTCGCTGTCACGAATTAAAAGATTTGACAGTAAATAATATCAAAGATTGGTTGGTCCCTTTAAAATTTAGGCCGTTAGGTTGGCTAAAGTTGGTCGAAATTGTATATGGCGACCAAGTGAACAATGATCATCGGAATCTGATTCACTAGAGCTACTCGAAGATGACACAAACTCTTCCAGTACTACATTAATCATTTCATTATGTGGATCCATTATCTTTTTTTATAAAAATCAATTAAATTAGGAAACTGCTCACTAAGCCCTATTTCATCTGTTTTGTAACTGTCAGTAACTGTTGTTTATATGGCCACATGCAATTTTGACCAACTGTAGCCAACCTTACGGCCTAAATTTTAAAGGGACCTTCATTCGGAACGCAAGGATTGGACTTCTCATTGAAATATCTACAAAGGTAATACTTTCGTTTCATATTAATGGATTTTGTATGAAATTTTTAAAAAATACATGAACCTTCGTCCACTAAATATGAATCAAATTAATTCAAGAATCTTTATTAACTATCAGAATGGAAAGTGTACTAGACAATTTGTCGGAATCAACAAATCCAGTAAATTTCCTATGGAAATAACTCAGTATTTAAATATGCCTTTTCCTCAAGAATATACCGGACATAGCTTTCGCTACGCTACGCTATTAGTGGATGCAGGAGGTGACCTTCTTCCACTAAAACGCCACGAAGGGTGGAAGTCTAGTAACGTTGCGGAAGGATATATGGACGAATCAAGTAGCAATAAAAATCAAACACAGACCAAGATTTTACAGTCTGTAGGTACAAAATGCAACCACAGCTACGTCGGGGTACAAGTGCGGCGCATCTTCATCTGGTATGCAATTTGTTAATAAAACCAATGTGGCATCCTCTACATCACATAAACATTCAGATTGTGAATCCCCTATAATTTTTAATAATTGTTCACACATTGTAATTAATCAGTATTGAACTCAAAAATAATTTAGATTTAATAAAATTTATAAATTTGTGTTGTAAAATTCAATAAAGATTTATGTTTTGTTATGAGGTCATAGAAAAAGTATAGTGTTGAACTCGTCGAAAGCATTTTTTAGGCTCAAGAACATTATAAAACTCGGCTACGCCTCGTTAAATGTTAAACTGTTCTCCCGCTTAAAAAAATGTCATTCGTTGAACAATAATGTATTAATTTCGTAGCAAATCTCTAACAATTTATTTCATTTAAAGCCAATACAACTCTGGTAATGTCCTCTTAACGTCCAATCAAGTACTCTATGTATCGATTTATTTGTCTCTGAAAATTGGACTTTGATTATCTTGACGGCTAATACGACTTTAATATGGCGCAGCTTTGTACTGATAGTATAATCGAATTTTAGATACGACAGGAATTGAAAATTAAGCAAGGATGGTTGACTTCCACTTTCGTACTTTACCTACTTTAAACATTATTTGGAAATTGGTATGTGAAACACGTAGTTTGAAATTGAAACGAGTAACGATAACTTTTTTCATTCGATACGAGAGAAAAAAAAATTACATGTTTATCCACATTTTTAAGTGCCCTTCTGCAAAAATGTTGCTGCAAGGGATATCTTAATGCGGGCAATACCGATGTCCGTCCCGCGGTCAGAAAATTGAGGGTTTAGGAAAAGGGTTTTTAATCCTCGACCGATGTCCGTCCCGCGGTCAGGTGGACACACAGGTAGAATGGGCAGGGTAGAATATTATTCCTAGAATAATTAGTATGATTCGTGTGTTATCGACACCCTTCCACAGACCCTTACCTATAAATAGAGGAATATTTTAAATAATAGCTAGTAGTGCTTCTCGTTGTTTCGCGTGTGATACCGTTCGACTTTTGGCTTAAAAACGCACCACTTTAATTGGTTAGTGCTTTCGGTGTGCTCCAGAGAAATGGATGTTATGGTAAGTCAGAAAGGTAAAACTCTTATCAATATTGATGGTTTTAAGTTTTATTTTCATAAAAATTTATGAATATAAAAACTCCATTTTTTTAAACACGCTAGAAAGAAAAGGTCAATTTTGGCCATTGCTTCTGCCAGTCCTAAGCCTGGAAAAAGTGTGAAGGGAAAAATATGAAATAAAATGTAATGGTTTTAGCATTACAAATAAAGTATCTACTACATATTATATCTTATATGTATATATAATATACAATAATATCTGCAATATAAATTATCATACGGATCCACGGGACGGACTTCGGACAAACGTCTTGACCCTTTTAACCGCGGGACGGACCTCGGACGTACCTGCGTTTTACCCTGACCGCCGGACGGACATCGGAAACACCGCTTAATGCATATTCTCTTGTTGCAATCGAAGCATTCTCAAAACATACACTTTTAACATATCATAAGTTGCAGGTTTATAAATTCACTTTACGTTCAGTTAAAACCACTGGAATGAAACGATAATAAATTTTTTTATGCGTTAAATTCCCTCCCAAACGATACCAAGTTTGACAAAATCCATAAAGTGGAACCAAAGTTTTATTGAGTCAGCTTTCCCACTCATCCCTACCAGTTATTTTACAAGATAGAGGAAAAAGTACTTATGTAAAATGATCTAATGATTGCGAATATTTAAAATGTGTGGTACAATAACGGTACGTTTATTACAGAAAAATGACATTTTTGTGAACTACGCCTTTTAGCGGAGGAGTAGGAAACTTGAAAATAATTTCCTGGGTGTCTATTCACCAAGAAGTGAGAACTCCTGGGAGAATATACTCTTATAAAGTGCACGTGCGCTCTCTCCCGAAATTTACAATTTTTAAGAGGGCGCGCATGCGAGTTGGTAATACTGATTTTTTTCTCTAAGCTGTACGATAAATAGTTTCTGAGATACAGCGGGTTACCTCTTAATCAGACACCCTGTTGAAAGAATTGGAAATTCAAAAGATATTTTGATTAATCTATAAAAAACCAGTGGGTGAGGAAATTTAGTTATAGGAAGGACTCACCATAATTTTATAGGGGCAGAGGTTCAACTACTACTACTAATTTAGTCAGGCGAACCTTGGCCAAGGCAAACTCAAGCCAAGGTTCCGGCACTGAGACCACTAGCGGGCCCATTGTGCCATTCCTGCTCCTTATGCATCCATGAAGCCGAGTCCTTCGATGAAGGACTCAATCCTCTTCAGTGAATGCCTGCTTATGTCCCCAGAGGCCATAACAGGGACTCCGAAGATTCGCCTGCGTAGCACAGACCAATGTGGACTTACGAGGAGAACATGGTCCGACGTTTCGTCAGCCATGCCGCAACCCCTGCATAGGGGGCTTTCCTCTAAACCTAGGTTACAGAGGTGTTTCCCTAGACATCAGTACCCTGTTAGGAGTTCTGCTATCTTCTTTAACCTACTCCTTGGTAGTCCTAGAGCAGCTCTAGCATGTCCATCACTCCATCCCCTCAATAGGAGCTTGGACTGCCTGAGACCCTGTAGAGCCTTCCAGTGAGAAGGGGTGCTGGTTTCTCAACCAGTTCCTCGTCTCCTTACGGATTGTTTGTTTTGTGAGGCCCAAGGTCGGGCCCGAGCCGTTAAAAGGAGTAGCCGCCCCTCCCACAGCCAGCGTTGATCCGTATAACCTCTATCTAGCTTTATCTGCGCACATTCCAAAATAGGGGGCATAGGTTACTCTTGAATAAGAAATATCCATAAGATATACTCACTGAGGACTGAGGACGAATAAAAGGTCGCAGCGAAGTTACTGGAAATCAAACCGATCTTGCTAGATATAAGAAGGTTTAGTCAAGCGCGATGGGCAATCATAGGGGACATGCCAATTGACTTTCCTTTAGAAGTTCAAAAAATTCTCGGGATAACCTGCATTATCTTGATGAATGCACTCCCTTCCTCCCGTATGACGGGTAATAGAGACACTTTAAAATACCATTCCAAATCCGTTACAACAAACCTCTAGTTCTGTTCACGTTATTTCAAGTACAAGTATAGAGTTTAGTATTGTGAAACCTCTGTAATATTACGTTAATAAACAGTATACACAAATCAAGGGATCTCTTTCCTCCCGGCACTCTACACTTATTAAAGTCACAACTTCTCTGTCCAGGGACAGGGCATATTATTTTAGCTTCATGCTAATCTTCTAACCTCACCATCACCACACACTATCACGCACCGAAACAGCGGAATACCACGGAAAATACAAACAACACCCTCCCTTTCCTTTTCCGGGATGATGGATGCGGTATGGACCAATTCTAAAGCCTTCTCAAATAGAATAGAAAAGAAAAATAACAACGGAGTTTATAATGATCGTTGAGAATCATTGTCTGTATGCAAGTTTCCAAAAAATATATTAGGTTTGTTCATAGAAAGGACTTTGACATTCCACTTCTGATTCGTTGTAAATTGATTGGCAATTTTTGTTCTACGAACGGGTGGAACATTTTGACAGTAGAGATCATGACGCATGACATTGAATAACTCGAAATGGAATTTATGGTCGTGTTTGTACTTTTTGAACGTAAACTATATTATTTAAGAATGAAGTTGTTTGCTATTTCGTTGTTTTTTTTCACAAAAAAAGAAGAGTATCTATAATAAAAGATCTGTGTTCAAAACCTAATACCAAAAATGTGTCACTACACAATAATGCACATGCCTCCAACTAAAAATTTTATCCCGGTCAGGGTATCTACTCACTAAGAAGTGAGAGCTCATAGGAGAGTAAACTCTTATGAATTGCGCATGCGCGTTTTCTCGAAATTGCAAATTTTGATGTAGCGCACTTTAGAAGAGCTTACCCTCCTAGGAGCACTCACTGTTAGTGAATAGACACCCAGGGCATTATTTTGATAGTTGGCAACTGATCCGAATCTGCAATTTTCTTTCTTCGAACAAAGCATTTTTAATGCCAAATTGTTTCTACAAACGCTTTTTTTTAATGCGCTTGTCTCTGATTGATTCTGATACTACAAACAAACCTATTATATAATATGAAATTACATATTATTTCTCACTCCCAAATAATACTGTAGCTATAGTTTCTGTGCACGCATTTGTGCTGACCTGTCACAATAGTTTTGTTATTAACATATTTATATTATATTACAAATCCCTCCAGTATACATGTTATCTCTGCGAGGTATTGTATGTCGGACAGTTCTATCATCTACGTCGTTTAAATTACTGGAGCATGTGGGATTTATCAACTAGCCTGTCTGCACGTTGTCAGTTATCTTATCTTCTTCCCTTTCCCAAAAATGAAAAAACTATAGGGTTATCTGCCGAAGTTTATACTCAAGGTATTTATTTGTTTCTGGCGGTGGTGGTGAGAGGATATATTTATAAAGTATTATGGACTTTGTAAAATGGTGTGGAGACTGGTGAGTGCATGTCCCAGAGCGCATTATCAACTAGCGACCCGCTCGGTTCAAGTTTTACAAGTTGTATCTACCTTTCCCACTTTGGTTATTTCTTTTTATAAAAATATGTTTTTGTTCGTCTAGGTGGTTGTGCCTTAAAGCTTCTTATAGTCTCTCCGACATACCTAGCGCGGGACAAACATGGAGTAGATCTACCCTTGAGAAAAGTCTCATGACGTCATACTTCTTAAGTGGTCTTCAACTAGCGCCCAAGAAAACATCAAGTTACAAATTGGCGCCCAACGTAGGGCATTAAGTTAAATATAGTCTGACAAGCCCTTGACATACCTAGTGTGGTGCAAACAAAATGAAGTCGAACCATCCTTGAGAAAAGTCTCATGTCTTCATACTTCTCTAGTGATCTTCAGCTAGCGCACAAGTAAATATTGAGTTACAATGCAGCCTGTCAGAAAATATTTTTATTGACCAGTAGAGTAGTCGTTATACTGCATCCACCCACAGCATAACTATGACGAAAACCGCTAGAAAAACTGTTACATGATGTCCAAGACTCTCAGTAAGTTCAGTCTTTGGTATGTTGCACCAGGAGTCGATTTCTAGCAGAGTTATGTTCTTGATTGTTGTATTAATTATTATCTAATTTAGTTTCTAAATTAATTCTTCAAAGGTGATCGGTGTGAAATGTCCCGTATGTTTGTAGTGGTAAAAGGCACGTTATTCCATAAACAACAAGCTTTTTGGCGCTCATTTCCTGAATAGGATTGAGCTGTTAATTATTCCAACACGTACATTCAACAATTTAAAATTCCGAGTCGAAATTTCATGATTGAATTATTCAAAGTACAAATCACAGAAGAAAAAAAATAACTGGCCAAACAGACGCGAACAAATTTGACATCTGATTCTGTCAATGCACAGAGAAATTTCAACAAAAAAAAAAGAAAAAAATGATTGGCAGGCTTCACGGCCAACTTAATTTACAACGTTAATTACGTCCGCTTTGTTGGAGTTCAAATACGATTCGTTATAAAGCATTTTCACCCTTTTTTGTCGCCTTTGCTTTTGGGTGCAGAAAAATTGGTGTAGTGCGAAATAGATTAAGTTAATTTAAAAATGAAGGTATGTGCCAAAATATCTGGAATCGGATATTTCCATATTAATATTCAGGAAATTTGATATCTGTTGGATGATGACGAGTTTTTGTGTCGAGTGTGTTGAAATATGGTTCTTCATTCAGGTCTAAATGAAGGTTTATAAACGGCTTCAGTACCTCTTATTTCGTCCAGTCGATTTAGATCGAACGTTGACATTGTTAGTTAGACATTTTTGAGTATCATTCAACTTATGAAACTGTTCAGTCGTTTAATTGAACGATAGAACAAAATAAAATAAGCAAAAGATATTCCAAGATGATTTATAATGATACTTTTAATGGAGAAACACATGATTATGCAACAAGCTCTGAAAACGGTAAAGACAGGAATACCTTTATATGTATGTATATATATTGGACCTAAAAGATCTATTGTCCTCTTACTTCTGCTTAGTTCCTGAGGAAAGTCTCAGAGACTAGTAGCTCCTTTAGTCCTAAAAGGATTACCTAACTGAGCGTGAATAATGCAAAAACTGCGCTGTACTACAAAAAGGATATTATGGGATTATAACTGTCTATTCAACGTGAAGCTGTATCTAAGCCGGGACGTCAATTATCTGGAAATAATTCTAGATGGAATCCACACCTGCTGAACAAAATGACCTTGGGGACCAAATGCAGAGCATACACGGACTGTGGTGCTGTGGTGAGGTACATGGTTACCTATGGTGCTGTAGTCTGGTGGTCAAAAACAGATCTGAGGAAAGCAGAACTGTTGAAATAAGAAGAGTGAACATGCTGGCCAAAATTGATAGCATCCAACTATACAACATCCAGCTAAACTGGAATGGGTTGGAAACATGCAGTCAGGATGGAATGCTGGTGTGGTACACTGACAGATACATGGTTGATAGACGCTTACGCATCTTTAAGTAAGTTTGCATTCATATTCCAGGTGAAAATCCATGCTATCGATACATGTTTGCAAACGAACGAGGAAAGTGAATGCCTTGGCTCCATAACAAATCGAGACTGGTCTTGGACTGCCTACAAAAACTCTCAACCTGGCAAATCAGAATAGGGTAACAATTAAGAGGATTCCGGGGTACAAGAGTATAGTAGGGTATAAAACTGTAGGTATTCAGCGGTATTGAACCAGCATCAAAAGCTGCAGCAAGGGGTATATATCTCGGTGGATTCAAACAAAATATCAGGCGTGTTGCAAATGAATTGCACACAATAAAAGATGATACCTCGTCCACTTTGTATATTAAAAAACCATTAATTTATTTTAATCCAAAAAAAAAAACAATGTCTCCTTCCTTCCGGACGCCCGTAACTGTATACAAAAACAAATAACGGCATAATGCGATTGTCGTAGAAAATATAAACAGGAAGATTCTAAAGAAGGATGTTTAGGGATGTTGGAGCAGTTTGTATTTTATTTTTAAGGTGCCATAAAGAATACGACCCGATTTGAAAGAGAGCTTATTTCTCTTTTATATGCTGCATAGTAATTTATTACCCTCGTTAATGATGTTCACTTTTCTGTTCCCAACTTCGTGTTGATGCTTTTAGAGGGAGAGAGGTTTTCTTCTTCTTCTTCTTGATGGTATTATCGACGAGATTATCGATGATGCGTCGATACAGTGTAAACAAATTGGCTGTTTCAGAAATGGTTTTGTATTGGGTTGAGACGTATTCTGTATCTCTATGCAACAATACGGGTGTATGGAATGATGAAAAATAACAAAAACAAAACTGCTGCCTGAAGATAAGCGAAACGAAAATATAGAAGACGGTGTAAGATATATAGGGAGGGCGATAAAATGATTCAAAAGTGCAGAATAATTGTAATTATTCTAACGCTTTATAAGTTTGGAACTAGTTATTTACGCAAATAATTAAGAAAAGAGCGATATTGTTCAAAAAGCGTAATATTTGCCAAAACGAGCGCCAGCGAGGGATACAAGAAGTTCAAGAGAATATTCACCCAGAAAATGGACTTACTTTAAATAACTGTGTCTTTAATAATGAGTTAATTGTCAGTTTAAATAATGAAATAATTGTCAGTTTTTACAGTAATTAATAACATAACTACTTTTCATAACTGATATATTTATGAAGGTTATGAAAATGTGACGTTTCCTAATGTCAAGGAGTAACACACATGGCAAAGGCGGCACAGAAAGCGAAAGTGAGAGCAGCAAGGCTGGGGAGATTGTTGTGCAATGTTAAAGGGCCGGGAGAGTGGAAGAGGAGGGTAATTGGTAGGACAATAGAGCAGAGTATGCTGTACGGTGCGGAAGTCTGGGGTGAAAGAGCGGGGGTGAATGCGAGGGTTAGGCCACTCCTGCGTTTGCAGAGAGGGATACTCCTGAGGGTGGTACAGGGATATAGGACAGTGGGTGGACTGGCGGCAGTGGTGCTGTCAAGATCCTACTCATTGGACCTAAAGGCTAGAGCCAGGAACAAACGTTGGAGGGGTGCGACTGTAGAGGAAATGAAGGAATGGATGGAGGAGGAAATGGAGAGAAGATGGGAGAAGTATGAGGGCGCGCTAAAAGGAGCGATTGGGAGTAGGAGAGAATGGATGGACCGGAAATTTGGGGAGGTAAACTACTTCTTGACACAGGTGCTCACTGGGCATGGGTCGAGAGTAGGGTACCTCCACAAGATTGGGAAAAGAGAGACTGGATTGTGCGAGAGATGTGAAGTGGAGGATGATGTGGGGCATGTGTTCAGATGCTGGAAGAACGTGGACGAGCTGGTAAAGTTAGAGAAGAAACTAGGGGAGGCTGTGTATTGGGAGAACATGGTGGAGATTATGTTGAGGGGAGAGGAGGAATGGAGAGAGGTGAGTGGCGTAGTGGAGAGAATGATTAGGGGGAGAGAAGGAAATGATTTGACATGAGACGTAGGAGTGATAGAAGGGAGAAGATGACGGAGTGTGTGAGGGACCGCCGCCCGTCTCGAAGTATGCTAGGGTAGTGATTCCGAGGCGGGAGTAACGGCGAGTTTTGAGGTGGGTTTGGTTGGTAGGCGTCCCTTGGGATGAGTCCAACACTGTCTGGGTCATGGGACATGGCCCATTCGAACATGAGTTTCCCATCTCGGCCCGAAAAAAAAAAAAAAAAAGGAGTAACTTAAAGTGTCACATTTGATAGCGGAGTTAGATAAAATATTTTTCAAAAACAATGACCGTTCAACTAAGAAGCAACAACTACTTCCCGGGCTTTATGTCCCGATGACTATTGAATTACACTTCAAAGTCAAGCGGAGTTGGTATTTCCACAAGATAGGTATTTAACACCAACCATTCTGGTTGGCAATTAGAAGGGACAACATAACTTGTAGACCGGTTTCGGCGTTTCGCCTCATCAGTACAAGGTATATGTTATCCGTCCGAGAGCCTAATACCGGACTGAAGAATACCTTCACTAAAATCACAATCAAAACATGTCTTCCAATAACGGAAATGCAAAAGCTGTGACAATAGCGACATCTATTGGTTTGCAGTTGGAGGTGAAGATGCCGCTATTGACACAGCTTTAACATTTCTGTTACTGGGAGACATGTATTGATAGTGATTTTAGTATATTCTTCAGTCCGGGATTAGGCTCTTAAACCTCTCGGACGGAGGACATATACCTGTACCTTCTGAAAGAGGTGAAAAAGTTGATGTATCCATCCCAAATTCGAGTTTGCGCACTATACATTACTTAAAACGATTCCATAACGGTTTATAAACGCCAGTTGGTACAAACCTATTAGTTGGCGGAAAACGAAGTAAAATCCGGAAGTATATAAAAATAGAATAAAAATGCATCAACGAATTTGGATCATTAATACAACCTGACATTTTAGGGGTCTAAAATCAACGACTGTCGTTGGTTTATGTGTAGGTCACTAATATCAATTTATTTGCAGGGATGTTATAAGAAAAAAAGAAAAATATATGAAGTCGCAAACAGAAAAAAGAGAACAATTAGGTCTCCACTTTACGAAAGAGACATGACCTAAAAATGTTTTTGACATATTATTAAGCCTACTTCAAACGACGAACACAAAAAAAGAAAATTAATCTTATTCTTTTATTGGTATAACTGTAATGCTGACACGTAATAAAATGGTTCGTAGTAGAAAATCACTGGAAAAAATAACCTTTTTTCGAGTGACGAAATCAAAATATGACGCATAATATTGTGAGTATTTTTTACAATAAAAAGCCCAACATTAAAATGTACTTTTTTTTTATTTTTGGCAAATAGATGCCAATTTAAAACGTTTCGAATGAAAGACATTTATGTTTTTTTTTTCACACAGCAATATGAATATTCCAATATTCACTAATGTATCCATTAAATATTAGAGTCGGTGTAATAGGGCTACTCTTTTTACAGGTCAGCGGTGGGGCGTAGCCCATTTAATAAGGTACCTGACATCAATTTTTAATACTTTAGGAAATACCCATCTTGGCGCAAACCACTTCCAAGTAGAAACCAACGACAAATTTCAACCCCTAATCTATGCAATCAATTTCTTTGAATTCTTATCAATGGTGGCAGAATAATGTACAGTAACCTAACCTAACCTAACTAAACACATCCATCCATATTTATTTTTGATAATGAACTTCTTAAAGTTAAAACCGAAGTATACAGATTGCGTAAATTACATCGGAACCCTGGCCTCGGATTACACAAGTACGACAAGGATATATGAAAGAGAGAGAAAGAATAATTATGCGCGGTCATCACTTTGTTTCATCTTTGGGGTGTATACTTATTTCCCGAGACTGGCCGAATGGTCCTTTACAGAGAGAATTCACTAGTTGGTGGTATTCAGTATGCTCCCAACATGGAAGGAGTGAGGGTGTTAAAGAAATATAAAAATACAATCGTTATTACGTAACCTGTACATCTTAAAATTCATTTTTGTCAACATGATCATTTCAGACCAAGTTGACAATTTCTAACTACAATAGGATATTATTTTAGCCATTGTAACTTGAAAATAAAACAGCATTTCTTGAGAGAGCCATAATTAATAAACTAAAAATCCCTTCCATTAATAAATTAAATTGAAAAAATAAAATAAGTAGGTAGGTACCTACACCTATTCTAAACATAAAATATAACTTCCTGAAAAAATAAAAATCCATTCTAAAGGTAAACATAATTTTAATGAATTACGTGCTCAAATAAACCACCTTCCTGTGCCAGACAATAACCAAATCTGTGATAAAGATTTGATCTCATATCTCTAAGATTATTTGGCGTAATGCTGGCACAAACGTGCTGTATTTTCACCCTCGAAAAAAAGTCAACGATAACGAGACAAAAATATCATTTGAACAAATTAATCTGCGCTTCTGGCAACAGCGGTTAAAATAGGGGGGCAATGAGCATTTGGCCAGTCTCGGGAAATAAGTATACACCCCTAAGGTGAAACAAAGTACAGTGCCTTTTCTTCCCTTGAATAATTACTTCATCCTCGGGAGGAATAGTAGCACTTTCTTCCCTTGTTATGCAAATTGCTATTTTGCTTCTATTTGAAGTAAGGTAGCCAAATTGTGTTTGTGCTTTGGAATAGCCAAAAACTGTCAACAAATAATGTCAAAGTACTTAACATCAATTTATTGCGGGAATATTGAGTATTGAAAGTAAAATTGAGGTTTGCATAAAACTTTTTGGAAAACACTGTATATAGTTGTAGACCTATCATACTTCTTAGGATATTGTTTATTTGATATTTTGTGGGGTGTTCATATTTATTTAATGTTTAATCACCAAAACAAACAGCCCGCGTATTATATTTTAAAGGGGAACACTCGAAGCATACATTTTACTAAGTATATTTTGGAACTAAATACAAAAACCTTCTACAAGAGCAACAGAAAACTTTCCGCTAACCACTAAACCTCTTACAATTTTCTAGTTTTCTTAATGTTTACTTTTAAAGAGCCCAAGAAAATATTTTGTTCATGTTTAAGGGCCAATAATTATCAACATATTTCGACCATACTTACATAATACGAAAAAATACAATAGAATAGTTAAATTTTTAAGGTAAATATAGGTACTATTAATATTATTATATATATATTAGGCAGCTGCAAGATCAAAATTCACGACATTATTTGGTTTATAACACTGCGATTATCCAATCTTATTTAAAAAAACTTGTCCAATGTACGAGAAAGACAGGGGCATTTAATATTAGTTTGTATATTTGATCCTCTTTTTACTATAAATGTGAAACTAATCTAATTTTGATGTAAATAGCATTATCATTCAATTTAAAACAACTCTAATAGACGTAAAGGTAGACTTTACGTTATTACAGCTTCGAAAATATTTGATCATACTGTTTTGTAATAAAACAGTGTAATAGTCACCAGAATTCGTTTGAATTTTAATTCATGAACACGAGAAACAACACAAACCAAAAATGTCTACAGCTAACCAACAATTAAAATACATTTTACTTACAGATTAAATTGAAAGTCACAGGAATGTTGAACCAGTCTTCAAAATAGGGAATCTGCAATAAAAAAAGAAGTGACTGTGTAACATTATAGGATGCTGGTTAACGGCTTCAAGATCATCTCAACGTCAGTGTAGATTTTTACTACAATGCGGTTAGACAGGAATTTATGGGTAATAAAAATGTTCAGAACACAATACTCGATCCTATTAAAACCTTGCAAAATACATAAGATGGGATAAAATCGATATTTTTAATAAAAATTGGAAGAAACCTCTATATATCAAATTTGTTGACCAGTTGTATACTGCCAACATTTTTCTTGTATACGCCCAAGATTCTCGCTGTCCTACTTAAAATGTTCTATGAAAACTATCGAAAATTCAATGAAAAGTATAATAAAAAGCTTCTACTTACGAGTATATTCGTTAATGTATCACACAAAATAATCCTAGAAGGTTAAAAGCTGAGAAATAGTCGGCAGAAGTAAAGAACAACCATGAACACTTTGCATAGTCTACTTGATGTAGACAAAGAAACATTACATTTTTCCAAAGGGGTTTTTTCACACATTCACTTCACGAAGTACGATAATGGTGCACTTGTCACTTACTCTAGTAATGTTCAAATGCATTGATAACGATTTCGGACGCCGGTTGCTTTAAACTGTTTACTTATTTTGATAAGTATTCTGATAACGTCCGCGACAACAGCGAGTAACATCACGACGCCATCTTGTAAATTGTTTAACAGTGCTGCCACGCCACATGCACGGATAAAATTCAAGGTGAATGCACACTTGCTGAGTATACCACAACAATAACATGAAATGTCGCCGTTTTTTTAAAGTTTATTGTAAATTGATCCTATAAATAATTGATCCCAAATATTATTTAATTCATAATATTATTATCTTTAAGGATAAAGCCTTTTAGATGCTGATTTATAACCGGAACGGCATCACTTTAATTTATTTCAATACATAGCTAGCGCCGGAGGCGCCAGGATTAGAGTTTTAATAACAAGTGCCTTATTTAAGACTGAACTTTAAATAAGTTTAAATTAATAGTTGTTTATGAATAAAATTATATAGATGCAACTTTACAACAGGAAAAGCAATACTTCATCTTATTTCACAATTTACCGGTGGTGTCAGAAATATATAAAATAAATGCTCCAATTTTGGGACAACTTAAAAAAAATTAAAAAGCAATCATTAAATTTGTAAATTCAAATTTTAAACAGGAACGATATTTGACAATTATCTATAAATATTTTACTAAATTGCTTACCTAAAGGGATGTGAATCAAAAGATTAATGGTGAAATTGACGGACTGTGGATAGTATTGGGTTGGCTAACACGGCAATAGACAATTTAAAAAAAATGTTTAGGGGAAAGGAATATATGAAACATGCACAATAGTTAAAAGCTTAGTCCAGGCTTGACTGCATTTAACAAGAAACCATAATTGATAAGCAGTAAACGATAAATTAAAGTATCTCATTGGTTGTTGCTAATCGTTGGTAGGTTTTCTTCACACATTGCTAATTACTGCCAGATTTTGCCTCCCTGGTTGATTGATTGGTTCAGCACGACGACCAGTCAGAGGCTTAGAGTCCTCGGCACCTCAGCCTTTTTGTGGTGCCGTTTATGTGAAGATACCAGTAGCCCTTATCAGGCTCAACAGTCTTTTCACTAGGTCCTTCTTAGATAAATCCTCCCTTGGATGTTCTAGTCCTAGGAGTCTATATCTCCAATGAGTTAATGCTTCACAATCGAAGATAATGTGAGAAGCTGTTTCCTCCTTTTCCATGCACGATCGACAGATAGGTTTCTCCCTATAAGTATATGCCGATTGTATGCATGTGCTTCCTTAGGGTACAGTGACCGGTGAGTAAACCCGTCACTATCCTTATTTGGCCCCTGCTAAGGTTTAGTATTTCATTAGTCATCGTCTCAGAGGGTTTTTTGACCAGGAGTTTGCTGTGTTCCTGCTTTGGCACGTGTCTCCAGTACGACTGATGTTTAGTTTGAGCCCACAGAGATATACAACCACGTGCAGCAGTTTTAGATATAAATACTGGTTCAGGACCAGTGAAAGCAGTCTCAGACCCTAGCTTTACTAGGATATCTGCCTGGTAGAAATATAAGATACTACTGTTGCCAAAACGAGGTAGGATTTGCCTTGACGTTGATTGATTGTTTAGCACTTCCACTACGAGTAGCCGGCACCTCAGCCTATAGGCTTTTTGAGCTTGTACCGTTTATGAGAAGATACCAGCTAGTATTCCAGTTTTCCCTTCTTAATGGTATATAAAAGTCTACTACTGCTCATCTTCGTAGTAAATTTTCGTTTATAATTCTATTCAATAATGAGATCTGAAGCAACAATTTTTAAGAATAACGAACCATGTTTCCAAGCGGGGTTTCCAAACTTTAATGTTCTGAACACATTTTTAAATGCATTGCGCCATAAAAAATTAGCTGTATTTATTGACAATCGTTAAAAAAAATCAATATATTTACAAAGAGTACTTTATAATCAATGACATTACAAATGTACAGTATATAAGACTAATATTCTTCTAAAAACCGTTTTTCTGCTGCACTATTCTTGACCAAGATAATAAAAGATGGAGTACCTCCTCTAATGATGTACCTGAAAAATTGAATTTGATTTTTGAGGAAAACCAAATATTAAATCAAAAACTCGGCTTTTTTACAATAAATGTAAGGGGTAAAGCGTTCGGTATTTACATCGAAGACATGGAGATTAAAGGTGGGTTCGGTATTTACGTCCGACCAGACAGATTTGTCTGAATCGTTCGTTCAAAAGTCAAATTATTCCGACTTAAATCTATTTGCTAGAGGTATTTCGACCGACGAAACAAATTTAATATGAATTTGAGGTTATGAAACAACTAAAACAAAAAGTAAAACAGTATTGTTTGAAATATATCGTAAATGGCAGAGAGTAATAAGAAAATAAAAACAAAAAATTCATGCTACATCATCTGATTGTTGCCCTGAGATAAACGAGCGTTTTCTGCACAACACGTGTTTTATTATTAGTTATTTGATTTTGATTTAGTTCTTATTTCGACCTTGTTTTATTTGCTTACTTATTTTAAAAACTATACCTGACTGATTATAATAAAAAGAATTATTAAATACAAAACAACCAAATTACAAATCTAAAATCAGTTCAAATAATTGTTTATCCTCAGTGCAACTGTCATTAGTGTCAACTTGTCAGTTGGCTATTAACGAACGGGTAATGGATTAGTTGGATGGTTTTTATATCCTAACTATTGGGATTTTAAAATGTTTTGCGTTTTTTTGCTTGCTTTGTTGGGTGTTTTTGATTTTTGTTGATCTTTTATGATATATTGACAGTGACATGATTTGATCAATTGACATATGTATAAATAACGTCCATGATTTGATCCATGTGAATATTGTTGAAAACGTATATTATGTCACACGACTGTAAAGATTCAGTGTTTTTACTGTACCTAAACAATCAGTTTATGCATAATTATATTCAAAATAAATATACTAATTGGATTTTTTTATCCTAAATCAAAATTTGATAAATAACTTACAGAGAAATTAAATAATTTAAACCGACATAAACGAAGTTGTTTAAAAAAAGATTCAAAGCCATCATTAAGTACATTTACTTACTCTTTGGATTTAAGAACATTTTCTAATGTTGTAGTTTGTTCAACACGCCTGATTTTTTTTCTTAAGGTTTCATAATATATATTTAATTGATTTGGTTTATACTTCCTTTGCTCATCCCACTCAGGTGGAGATTCAAAAACTGCATCTATTTGTTCAGAAAATCTGAAAATAATAGTATAAGTAGAAATAATAAAATTATAAAAAAACTTTTACGAATACAGTTCAAGTTTCGGTCATGTTAAATTAAATTAAAGTGCAATTCAATGCCTGTTAGAGCATACACTTAGCAAGCTTATTTTTGTTTTTTAAATGGCATTTAATTAAATTTTCACACTTGAAGTGTACATTGTGATTTACTATATAATAAATACATTATCTATTTAATACGCAAAAATATCTCGCTTCAGAAAATAATAAAGTGTATTTATTTGCTGACTGACTTCTCAAAACATATTTTTTGTAGTGTAAGAAATTCTCATTTACTGTAGTAAATAAGTAATCACATGCAACTTACATTTGATTTTCATTAAACTCTTGTATATAATCCATAATTTTATATTCAGGGTAAATAAAAACTACAGGCCAGACCAGAACTCCTGTTTCATTTAAATACACTCGATTGTGTATTAATTGAGGAAAATGTGGTTCAAGTTTGTTTAATGAGAGATTTCCTAAAATATCATAAACATTTAAACAAAATTACTATTTACTATCACTACTTTATTAAAAACTATGAAAATTCTATTAATAATTACTTCAATCTTTAAAATATTATCGTCAGAATGACAAAAGTAAAGATGCTATTTTTAATATCAAATTAATTATCAATAGAATTTTCATATATTTTTTATTAAAGCAGAATTACTTAATTAGAAGCAGTAAGTTTCATTTGAAATAGTAATATGAGTAGATTCCACAAAGTAAGGATCTTTTACCTTATTTTTTTCAATCACTTTTCTAATAACGCTGAGAATTATGATTTTCTTTCAAATAAGGGTAAACACACCTACCTTTTGTTCCACCTTCTATATTATATCCTCTTTTAATAATTTCATTAATTATTGCATCCTCTTCTTGATTTCTTTTCTTGTCCTGTTGTTCTCTTTTTCTTTCATCTCTTTCTTTTAATTTTGCAGCACTTACACACCTTTTCCTCAAGTCTAATATAATTGTATTGTATTTGTCATTAGTTAAAATATCATCACAGTATTCAATAGCTTTTGTATAGTTTTTCATTTGAAAACAACAATTTGCAGCTCTGACTAATGCTTTTTCATAGTTGGGATTAATTTTAAGAGCCAATTCACAATCTTGAAGTGAAGATCTATAACATAATCTTACCATTTTGCGATTTTTTTTTATAGTAAACTTACCTATAGTTTTTTAAGAAGAAATGGGCTGCTGCTCTATTATTTAATAAAGTTGCATTTATTTCTGGATTACCACATTTAACCTTAATGCCTTCTGTATATGACAAAACTGCAAGTCTATAATTTTTGTATTTGAAATTAAAGTTACCATCATCTTTATAACTAGTGGCTAGATCTAAAAGATAGTTTATTTATAGAATGGACTAAACTGTGTAGTAACTTAATTAAGATATAAAAGGGCAAAACCTAATTTAAACATATTATTGGTTTTGAAACATTAGGAACATTCTACTTATACCGAACTTAGAAATATTATTACCATCAGGTTCATTTTCTTCTGGATCATATTTTAATTTCTGTAGTCCTTCAAAAAGTGGATGAAGTTCGTCACCAGGTTTTGGTGGTTCTTTCATAAAAAAAGGATGTTTGGCCATTTCCTAAAACATAGTTTATTAGACATTTCATAGTAATAAAAAAGCGGATTTTAAATTGTAATAATTGCATGAAAAAACACCACAATTTCAACAAAAAAATAATTCTGTAGTTTTAATATATTTTAATTTAATATACTTCTTCCCAGCGATCCTCTGGCCACCCATCTTCATATTTCTTTCTTGGTAAATTGTCAATAAATTCATCTAATTCTTTATCTAATTTTGCTGCCAGTTCAATTCTTTCTTGTTCAGTCCACTTCTTTACTTCTGGATTTTCAGACTTCTCCATATTATTATTATTTGAAATCACACATGGAAAAACTAAAAACACGAGTTTAAAATAATAAAACAACACAACATAACCTCATTTAACATTTATTGATGAAATATTTCCCTACACTGTAGATGACTAGCACTACAAGCTGTTGTATAACTGGTTACATAACCCTAGAGGATAAATTACATTTTTCTTTCTATGGTATACATTAATCATTAATACACCTACGTGTCATTTTTTTTGGAAAATTATTTTTGGTTAAATATTTCCACCGCCAAACTAATAAAATTTCACCTAATATTTGTTTCAAATGATGTTTGGCCGAAAGTATCATCAATAACTCTCAAATTAAGGCAATTGGGTATAGGGAATGCTTGAGAAATAATAAAGTGCCATACAATACCATTTCATTACTATTCTAAAATACAGGGTGTTCCATTTAAGAAAATTATCATTCCGATTTATGACCGACTCTGTATATAAATAACGAATATCGCGATATGTTAATAATTTTGAACAATAGTAAACTATATCAAAAATCGTTTGAACGTAAATAGATTTCTTGATATCAAATCTATACAATGGTACTTGGAAATTAATAAAAAAAAGTGCTTATATCTTTTGAATTACTTCTTATAGCATTGCAATACCTCATATCACAGAAACAAGAAAATCGAGGGGAATAAAAAAATGTGGAAATATACAGGGTGTTGCATTTAAAAAAAGATAAGTTAGGTTCAGCCTTCCAATATGGGTGGCCCTATATATTTGAAAATATGGTCCTATGTATGGCTTAACTTTTATCTAAATAAAGTGTTTTCATATCTCTCACGACAAGTGAGTTATTGGACTTCTTCGCACTAATGCCGCACCCTGTATATTGGGTATGCCACAGAACAGAAACTATGGTTAAGTTTTCTTTAGTGGAGCGGAGTAATACATTTCCGTGATGTAGGTATATATATTCAACTGAAGCGAGGGTATAATTTTTCAACTGGAAAATTGTGAATAGTAATTTTTTACAATATCGACTAAAGAGTCGTTTTCTTCTTTCCTTCCCAGTTCCACTCTGAATGCATTAAGGGCAATTCTACAAGGAAGTGTCCACTACCTCCCTGTCTAGCTCATAAGTTATTTCATTTCCTTATTCACTGGCATGACCTGGCCTGGTATAAACAGCAAGAGGACTGCGTGCAGGTCTGGCCACTGTTTTACCGACGATTTGAGTTGAAATACCTGGGCATAAGTGCTCCTATCTTAGGTTTTTCAAAGTACGTCAAGAACATCGACGCGAACAAAAAACACAATTGATAGTATGCATTGAGGAATATTTTTTCCCACACAGCATCGGTGAAGGTGGACTCCGAAGTGAGTAAACAAAAAAATAATGCGCACTATATCGATGTAAACCGAGATCTCAGTAAAGAAAACGCACCTATTATCTCCAAAATGGAAAATTCAATTCACATTCACTTATGCAATATTAATACATGTGGCAAGTAGCATGGGTTGTCTATTTTTCACATAAAAACCATAAAGTGAAAGCATCGGCACCTAAAAATGGAAGCTGTGTGTGTGTGAGTGGGTTATGTAGAGGTGGGAATACCATTCCGCTATGGTCTGTATACTGTATATAAATATACATATTTTACTAGGTTTCAAAATATTTCTACAAAAACCGCTCCTGGTATCTCCTGACTACCCACACTTCAAATCAACACTGCTTGAAGACAGAAAAATAAAATACACATTAAAAAATTGTTTATTTCAATAAACAACATATAAATCAACTATCACAAGATAATTAAATATATAAGTTACATAAAACTAAATATAGTGGAATTCACTTTCAGATGGCAGTACACGAGTATAGGATAACAGTGTTGCCAATCCTACTGCCATTGTAATTGTTTTTAAAATACCAACACAAAAATTATACAAAATTAAAAACATTCACACAAAAATGAAACAATTTACAAATATTTCCCACAAAATTACTATTTTATAGGTAGTCAGACCATAAAACGTACGAATAAAAACTTGGGCAACATTGCTAGTTATTCTACTAGATAGAAAGCATTGCTATATCTCTGGATGTGAATTGCACTATAGTATTACCGAAAAAATATACTAGTTTTAAATTGATAATTGAAATTATGTACAACCTATTTTATTTAATCTATACATATATAATAGGGGAAATTGGATTTTAGAGTCGGAAATTTGGCTTAATAAGGAAAATGCTTAAATAACTATATCAAATTACAAAATTATAAAAAAACGAGGGTATCTATTTTTATTTTTCACATACCCAACGTTTATAAAAGATATAAAAGGCAGTAGTTCCAACTAAAATAAAGAAATAAAAAAGTTATTAGAAGGTAGAACATCTATACTCTATTCAGATTTCATTTACGCCCGATGTAAATAAAAGCAAGCGAATTGTTTAATATTATTTTATGGTATTGCAAATAAATAGGGTATAACAAGTTTAAAAAAATCATAGAGCATATAACCTAGCAAAATAGTCAAACAAATATAAAATAGAAATATATCCAAACTAATAGTAAATATTTTTGGATAAAACGTCGATTGTAATTTGTCGCAAAAGATGAAATCACAGCAAAGACTGAGGAAAATCAAATTCGACCTTGATCAAAATAGTTAGATCCACGAATACGACCTTTCGGATAATTTTATTTAATAATGACAACTTTTACAATACTTAAAAAATGACAATTTATGATATATTGTAAAAGTTATCATTATTATATAAATTTATCCAAAAGGTTATAAGCCCAGATTCTTGGCCACTCTAGAGATCCAGAGAGAAGAAAAACTAGCTGAAATCAGTGTTCCAATTTTAGAGGCACACAATTTCAATAATCGGTGGTTCAGAATTCAAACAATTCGGAGACGAGAACTACGCGAGGATATTTTGGAAAAAAAAAGCTGAGTGAAACGGCAACAGAAGCAAAAAAGAAGGACTGGCGTAAGAAAGACACAAAAGTACAATCAATCATATTTCAGGGACTATCTGATAAATATTTGGACATTGTCAAAGACTGCAAAAGTGCAAAACAACAAGTTGAAGCTCTAAAAGCTGTATTTGCCAGGTTGAGTTCTTTTACCAAATTATCAACTTGGAGAAGGCTAATAAATCTAAAGTCAGAATCTGAAGAAAAATTAGAAAACCATTTTGTGAAGTTTGACTCAGTCATCCGAGAACTGAAAGAGCTGTTTTAGATGAAAGTGATAGAGTATGCCATTTGTTTTTGACATTACCACCAAAATATGGCACAATAGTAACAGCTCTAAAAACAGTAGATAAGTTGACCATGGATTTTACAAAAGCAAGATTATTAGATGAAGAACTAAAGTTACTGTCACAGGAGTGTCAAAAGTATGATAATGAGACAAGTTTCAAGGTAACCGATAATAGAAGATGCTACAGCGTACAGATCATTTTATTGTGAAATGTCCAAAAATACTAGAGGCCGAGGTAGAGGAAGACCAGGATATCGAGGTATGAGAAGTAGAGGATACAGGCAATACAATCAGCAGCACGCAAATAACGCTGATGAAAATGAAATACAGTATTGTATGCAGCAAATTTATGTGATGTCACAGACAAGTTATACTTTCTCCTTGATTCAGGAGCGAGTAACCACTTTGTGAAAGAAGATATTGAGAAACAAATGACCGAAATAATAGCTCTACCGGAGTATGTAACAATCCAGATAGCAAATGGTAAAAATCTGAAAACTAATAAGAAAGGAACCTTAAAGTTTGAATGCCAAGGACAAAAGGTGTCTGTTGAAGCCTTAATAGTACCTAATATACAGCATAATAAATGACAGAAAAGGGATGCAAGATAATCATGGAAAAACATAAAATGGAGATAAAAGGAGAAAATTTCCTTCTGAATTGTAAAAGTTGTCATTATTAAATAAAATTATCCAAAACCACCCACTGACAGTTGATAATAGCCCTGAGGAAAAACAATTATTTGGTTAGATTTTATATTTGTAATTTGGTTGTTTTGTATTGATTTAATGATCCCTTTTAATATAAACAGTACAATACTTAAGCAATTAAAACAATGTTGAAAAAAGCACCAAATCAAAAAATTATTAAGAACCACGTGTTGTGCAAAGAAGAATCAGATTCATCGGGGGGTGACGACATGTGGACTTGCCCTATTGTTTGAGGGAGAGTGAATTAAATGTGAATGGAGTATAGTAAAACAACTGGAAACTGTGACAAAGTCATCATAAACACTCAATTTTTGTTTGAAAGTGAAATTGGTCGAAGTATTCCATTGAAATGCAATTCAATGCTTGTCGGGATATTTCTTCGACAATTAAACAGGTTCTATGTTCGGAGAGGTCCCAGACTAATTTATCCAGGCTATATCTCTTAAACGAATAGAGATTTTCGAATTGGACAAAAACTGATCTGTTCCATTTCTAATACACTTTAATAGGGCGTAAAAAAACCCTAAATATGCATCCCTTAGTTACAACCCCTAACTTTTAAATAGCAACCTGTACATTTTTTTATAATTTTGGATGTGGTCTTCCATCGTTCCATTTTCCAAAAATAAAATGGGTTCGTAAATAATCAAGAAAATATCAGTTTATTATTTACATTGGATGTTCGAATTGTAGTCCACATGCTGCAACACATATTTCGAAGAAAAAATATTAATTTGTTAATTGTTATTTTTATTTATTTTTTTCATGTAATTTTTATTACGTTTATTTTTATTCTCCCTTTAAGCTTCAAGACTTTCTCGATTAATGTAAAAATAAACTGACATTTTCTCGATTATTTACGAACCCATTTTATTTTTGGAAAATTTGTTGAATAGACGATGGAAGACCACATCCAAAATTATAAAAAATGTACAGGGTGCTATTTAAATGTTTGAAGTGTTAACTAAAGGATGAATATTTAGGGGATGATTTTTTCTACGTATACTTTCTAAGTGTATTAGGAATGGAACAGATCAGTTTTTGTCCCATTCGAGAAATATAGCCTGGGACACCCGGTAGCCGATAGCACATGGTGTCCATTATTCGACATCAAAAGTTTTGTCGTTTATTATAATTTATTCAATTTATTTTATACATTATATAAACAGCATAATAATGTATCTACGCTCGCTACATATTTACAGTAATATGACACATATTTCGATATTATTATCGTGATGGTTATTCAATTCTTTAATTCAACACTGACAAACTTCAAAACAGTTATTATTATTAACACGTTAAACGCTACAATGAGATCAATAAATTAGCAAATGTAGCCAACCATCATCGTGTTCACTCCCACTATAAACTTTGTCTTCGTTTACTTAGTTATTCCACCTGTCGCTAATAGCGCTACGTAAGCGAGAATCTGTCAGATGTCAATAAGCCCGCCATTTATATTTAGAAAATCTGGCTTTCGTTCTTGTATTTTTGTGCTTTTTAGTAATTGTGTTTATTAAACATTAACATTATGGTTCAGTATTGTATTGTTCCCAATTGTAAGAATACAAGTGAGGATAATAAAATGCATCTCCTTCCTAAAGACCCCGAGGTAGGTTTGTAAATTAATTTGTGTTTGATTTAATGTTTTTTCCACTAAAAATTGTTGTCCCACTTTATGGTCTAATAAAAATTGATAACAAGACATTTTCTTCTAAACCTAAATCAAGCCTTTAACATGTGACTCTGTTTTTCGTAAGCTTTTCAGAGACATTACAACATAAGTTCTGAGGGAATGCTAACGGTCTAGTTCGGTGGATTGGATTATATATCATAAACTACCAGAACATACGGATAATGCTGCAGGCAAGGAACCGTAATGGAGGGGATTCTACAGGATGGGGCATTTAGTGGAGCAAGAACATCTGCGTAGCGGCATAGGCCGCGAACTATTGATTTTTAAAAACAATGTAAATAGTTTTGCTATTGACTTTCTTACTGTAATATACAACAGAACTTTTGATGAATAAATATTTATACAGGGTGTTTCATTGGGAAAGGGCCTAACTTTAACTGTAGATGGGGATCACTTTGGTGCTTCCAAAAACCTATATTTAATGTGTACCAAATTTCAAAATAATATACAGCGTAACTCGGAAGTTATGAGGTTCGAAAGAAATACGATACATTTATAAAACACCCTGTATCTCGGTTATAAAGTGCAGAAGACACATTAAATATAGGTTTTTGGAAGCACCAAAGTGATCCCCATCTACAGTTAAAATTAGGCTGGAATGTTTCTAATAAATTACCCATTCCCAACCAGTTCTGGTTTGAATGGGCTCTAAACTTAGTGTATTTTGTCTTTCTAGCTCTTGTGATCCTATAATTGTTATTATATTCTTGAAAAATAAACATATACATCTGTAAAGAATTCAGTTGTTGATATATTTAAAAATAAATAAAAATAATGTATTTAAACAGTGTTTTATTCCACTTTTCATGAAATTTCTCATTAATAGCGTTTTCGATTGATAAAAATAGTGTAAACTAATACATTATTCAGCTCACTGATGCATGAAAATGTATTTTAGAACCTACTATTTCCAACAATTGAAAATAAAAAAAAAATAATAATTTAAATACATTTTAAAAAGCCCGCTACTTCTAGCAGCAGCGCTGGAACGACAGGTTGAACAACTAAAATGACAGTGAGAGTGGGTCATCTATTTTTTTTATTAGTAATCTATGCTCGAGACCATGGTGTAATAAAGAAGGTGTGTTACCGCGCACGACCACAGAACATTCAGGCATAATTGTTGCTTAAAGTAACAAATGCTCAAAACTACGTTGTGCTTAAAACACCCGTTAAAAAATTATTAATTTTGAAACGAAAACAAGACAAAATTTTCATGTAACAATTAAAAACACTTTCACTTGATTTTTTCAGTTCAGTTTCAACAATTTATTTGCAAAATTAACGATTACGAGTTAGGGTTTGGTTATGTATAGGTTATGGGCATCCATTCAAAACATTGAACATGTTATTGGCAATATGGCGGCGTTTTGGAAGGTGCGCAGAACATAACGAAAATTCGTCTTCCGTGGGAGCACACCTTATACTCTATTACAGAATGCTCGTCATTTCTTGACGGTGGCTTCTCATCGCTCAGTTCAAGAAATTTCACTTTCGCCAGGCATAGGATGTGTTCTACAATTTCCTCTTTACTAGAAGATAAAAACTGTACACGTAGAATGAACAGTTCCGCCTGTCTCTGTACTGGTAAGATTTACCACCATTTTAGGGATTTCTCTGTCACTCATTTTCTTGTGGACATGTTTATTGCCGACGTCCTGCTTAGAATTGACCTCCGTGTGTCAGCAGCGGGATTCTATTTTACGATACGATCGTACCAAAATTGACAATCAGCGATTCTATTTTTCGATTAGTCGTAAAAATACGAGTCGATTCACTCGATAGGTATGAACAAGTCGTATTCGTTTACTTATTTTGAAATTTATATGATATTTGTCATTTTCTGACATATCCTAACCTGCGTATTTTAATTTAAAAAACATTAAAAACTTTCTACCATTTATCAGCAGGTTTTTCTCCAAATCCCAATGAATTTTGCTTCAGAGCTGATGTTCCCTTCCCGAGACACCAATGAACCTGCCATTTGCGATATCTTTATTTTTCTCCATAAATTAATGGCAATCTCCTATTTTGAATTAAAAGTATTTTCGCAAAAATAAAAATCTACATTTCAAAAATGTAAAAATAGTTTTTTTCTACGATCACTATCGAAAGTCGTCTTTGTGCCTTGAAAAGCAACTGCAAAGTTGATGTTAATTTGACATTATTGGCGCTCTTAGGCCGAGTTGTACGAAACAACGTTCATCAGTAGATCAACTGAACTGTTAGTCACTGGTGATCTCAGTTCAAAAGAAAACGCGTTGTTCCAACTCATATTGACTTTAGTTCAACTGATCGGCGATGATGTGATTTTTTTCTAATATTGGTAGTTCTATAAATAGAGACCATGTCGTTACCCTAATTCGCAAACCTCGTATCTCCAAAATCTAAAATTTTACAGGAGATAAAAAAACTGTTTCTTGTTTTTTATTTGAAATCTTGGGAATATTTTTTAATACATTTATTCTATATGTCTGTTGATATTGTAATAATAATGTTCTGAGCTCGTAATACTTTTAATGAGATTTCAACGGAGGTTTTCTATTACCTTTTTATAATTAACAGAAGTTACGAGCCAAACAAACTTTCTTTCAAATAATAAAATAACAAGTTATTTACTAAAAAAAAATAAATTTTACCCTGCGTTAAATAACTGCAAAGTGAAGAGTAAAGAGAACCTAACTAATTTTTGTTCTATAAATATAAAAACTTGTATTTTATATTATTATTCATACGGTAGGGAATCAAAGAAGGAATGATAGTCTTTTTCCAAGCAACTTTTTAGTTGCTGTAACTGTTTATACTTATCTTTTGATATTTTTCAATAACCAGGCACTAATTAACAAAAGAAAACACACATTCTGATTATTTGACAATAAATATACATCGGAGTTACTAGATTTGCTTTCATATTATGATGTTTTTTAGAAATACGAGGTTTGTGTTTTCTTTCGATTTTCGTAGTTACAAGGTTTTCTAAGTACCGTTACCATGGTCGGAGTTAGGAGCTTTTGTATTTCTGGAATTAATGATTTAAAAATAGAATTGGAGTTATGAGATTTTCGAGTAGCGTTCGCTCAGTGCCATGCTGGTAGATGGCGCAAAAAACAGGATCTCGATCAATTCTGAAGTTACGTGGTTGGCGAATTAGGGTAACGATGTTATCCTTGGCATGTATTTTACTGAATTATGACCCTCTATGGGCTTATTCGTGATTCTATAAAATAACTTCTTTATTTTTTGCTTGTCTCTGTTGTCATAAACTTGGTTAGTTAGGATCATTGACATATTTATATGTCAAAGATCTATCTCTGCTTATAAACGTGGTTGTAAATTGATTGATAGATTGGTTATAAACATGGATTTTCTATGTTATCAATTAACTCCAAAAAATCTTCATCATCAGTCAATTCTCCCAAAAAATCCATTTTATATAATATATATATATTAGAATGATGTCTACAAAATGAAAGATCAAGCTTGAACCACCTTTGAACCGACAAGGTATCAGCGTTCAACTGATCTTGTTTATGAACTGTCGATCAACAGTGACCGAGGTTTGTACAACTTAATTTTGTCATTAAACTACAGTCAACATTGAAATGTTGGTGAACTTGAAATGTACAACCGGCCCTTAAGCAGAAAGTAACTTTGGCGCACGCCTAATTTTATTTATAGATAAAAGAGAGCTATACCTTGTTTTTAAACTAAGAGGAGCGATTTGAATTTCAGTTGGCATTTCTGCTGCCTAGTGATTGGTCAGATTGCCACCAGTTTCACACAGCTCTTTTGATACCACTGACATTTGTCAGTTTTGTGTTTATTTATATAAAAAGTCATTAGTTCAATCATTAATACCACGTTTGTTGTTTATTTTTAACAAAGTATTATATTTTACCCAAGGTATTTGCTATTTTTATTATTTATTCCCTTTCACGAAAAAAATCCATGCTTCTTTTTTCTTGTTAATAATATAAGTTTCACTTCAAGTTTTACATACATTGCAGTACTATATTGTGGTATTTTTCGATAACAAAACTTCTGTTCACTTTTAGTTTTGCTATACCAAGGTCTCAAATGATAAAAAAAATTAATCATACAATTGCATTTCTATATTCTCATTAATCCTCAAATTCTTAAAACATTTCACGTAAACTACTTATTATAACCTTACATATTTTCACAATAATCTGACATTTGGTTACTACTTTCGCAATGACCTGCGGCAAATCATCACTCGATATTTAGACATGCCTTGTTCCCTCATTGGCCACGACAACAGCGAGCAGTACAATATATATTTCACGTAATTTTCATTTAGTTCAAAAAGTCTGAACACGACCCTTTCGGAACACACTCCCAATCTAGTAACTTTTAGTGGTGTGGTTGAGGTTTCCTAAAATGCTCCTCCTAGTTTAAAAACAAGGTATAGTAGTTATAATTTTGGTGTGATAGTAGAAAAAATCTTGTGTGTATTTAGAGCAGAAAGTCTTTTGGTAGTTTCTGTCTCGACTACCAAAGTACTACTTTCTGCTTTTGATACACAAATAGCTATTTTATTCTACCAAATGTCAAATGAATTCTGTCGACAATGTCAAAAAAACATTTTCGTCTAACTTCACTTTGAAAGACTCGTATCAAAATTGCTGTCCAAATCCGAGAACATCCGATCGTAAAATAGAATGTGATGATTCCATAAAATCGAATTTAAGATCGTATTCGACATCGAACGACTCGATAAAATCGTGTCGTGAAATAGAATCCCGCTGTAGGGTTCGCGCTCGTCAGTGCTACGGGCTACTCCATGACGAGTCGTCACGGAGTAGCAGGAATTATCCTTATATAGACGTGCCGAGCCCCAGTCAACACTCGTATCGGAACATTGCTGTTATGTGTGCCCCGTTCTTTATAACTCTTGGCTGTCAACGTGGAAACACATTGTAATAACTGTGATCAGTTTAGGAGTAATATTGAATAATTGGTAGTTTTGTATGTATAAAAAATATTAAAGGTGAGCGTAGATAGAAACTTGTATATTAAACATGCCATATACTGTATTTTATGGCATCAAGACTTATAACAGTTCCCGATAGTCTTTAAATACAGACAATCAACAACCCCAATTCAATTTTCTAGTTCATCCTCGCTGCCGACATATTCAGAAAATCATAACACGCATACCGCATAGGGATCAACCTCAAAAGTTTGTTTCAAAACGGCGCTAAATATCAATTCCGCGTTACAAACTACCTTCATTTTATCTTTTTTATTTCTTAATAAGTCGGCGACTAAATGAAGATCATCTTCATGCGTTATAATAAAGTAACTGTAAGGAGAATTAAGCGTGGTGATTTCGATTTGTGACGAGCTCCTTCTGTGCTTTTCGACAATCCCTCCGCAACTCTGAATGAGCTCTATAACAATTCGTTTACTTGGAAATACGCTGGGAGTTACAAAGAAAAATTTTCCGTCAAATAATTTGGATCTGTTGCGAGTTTGGAGCGTTTGGTCTATGTCACACTTATATTCAAAGTTAAAGTCTTTAGAATGAAGAGAGTATTTATTTTCTGGTAAGAATTGGTTGTTTTCGTGTGATTCCTTCAGCCAGTGTTCGGATACGACGTGTGCTTCCTTTGCAATGGCGAAAAAAAGTTTGTTTGTTCGTGCTAACTGTGGCATAACGAGATGAGTGAAGTCGTGATGATCTTTTGCGATGCACCCGCCCAATTCTCTGCAACAATATAAAATATAGTTGATTATAATATCTCAATAGGTTTGATTTTTTGTAATTAAAATATACATAAGAATATTTCACAATTCAATACATTATTATACTTTATTTTATTTGATATTGCGATATCTAATGCCATAAAATTTTGCACTAGTTTGTAGGCTTCTTCACTAAGTGCATTTAGCAAAATAGCGGCTTTGCGTTTATCTTCTACAATGACATTAGCCAGAAAATAATTTTCTAACCGTCGACTAAAAACCGTTGTCAAGATGAACTAATATAGAAATAATTTTTTGGTCCCTATCTGACACAACGAAAAAATTTGACAACTAGACAATCAATAATATTTTGAAGTTTAAGACTACAAAACTTTGTTGTCAAATTTTATTAAGGTCCATTCATAGTAGATCACACCTCTGGTAAAATGTGAAATTAAATTTATTTTATTTTATGACATTCTAACGATATGTAGTCCACTAGAAATGGAATCCAGTGAAGTGCACGTTCCAGGAACGGTTTTTATTGGGATAGCGCTTTTTTTCGCTTATTTTGGAAATTTTGTTGATAAAAACGCGTTTGTTGTTACTTTTTTGTGTATGATTGTTTTTGTTTTCAAAATATGTATAACTCAGTTTGGTGATTTTGTGTATTGAAATGTGTATCGATTAACAACCATTCCAAAGATAAATCATAAGAAAACCTGGGTAAAAACTTATGATGCTATCCTGATAACGCAGGTAATTGATTATTGGAAATTTCTCTTTCTAACATTGGTAACCAAAAATGACTACATTCGGCTGAAATACTAGCTACACATTTATCTGAATTTAGTGGTATTAAAGCACTTTCTTTGATTTTTCGTCTTTTATTATTGGGCTCTCTCAATATTATTTTTGTCGAATCCCATTGAATTTTATGCCCCTCTTCCCAAGCATGTTTGCAAATACCTGACTTAAAGAACTCCCTATCTTTGATATACTTTTTATGTTCATTTATTCGGACTTTCAATGGTCTAGATGTTTCACCTAAATAGAATTTGTCGCATTCACTAGATATCTGATATATGCAGTTTTTTGAAGATTGTTCTTCATTTTTTGGCTTCGTATTTGTTAGTATAGATCTCAATGTATTGCTAGATTTGAAGCTAGTTCGAATATTGAATTGATTACCAATTTTCTTAATTCTTTCTGATAAACCCTTAACATACGGTATTGTCAAGTTTTTAAAAATTATGTTAGCTGAATTATTAATATTATTGTTATGGGGTATTAACAATGAGCCCTTCTCTATATTCTTAATTTCTTTATTTACAAATTCTGCCGGATAATTATTGGCATTTAAAACATTTTTCAGCAAAGTTTTCTCCTTTGTAAATTGATTATCATTAGAACAAATGATTCTGGCCCTATCGTATAATATATAATATATAACGTCGAAATAAAAAATAAAAAAACATTATTGTGGTTGGATTCCCAAAAAAATAAGAAAAAAGAACGTATTAAAGATAGACCAGCCATCACACAATATTACCCACACAATGTTTTGGTCGCAACATAAATCAGGGCAAGTACAACGCACAGTAGCGTACATTTCGAAAGGGTTCATTTAAACTAGTTTATAAAAATTATCTTTTGATTGTGATGTAAGCTATTAATTTTTTCGTTTGAATAAGTGGAAATTATATCGAAGATCGTAGCTCATAGACAAGTTATTTTTTTAATAGATACCTTTAAAGGATTTTGAAGTTAAAATAAGTTTTGCACTACAGATTATAAACATGTTCATATGATATTGAAAGGTTTTTTGTTCAAATTTATTAATATTACTAGCATCTAAATTCAAGTATTCTAGACAGTTTTCAGCTTCACAATCAACAGTAACTACAAATTTAGACGCTTTTTTAAGTTTTCCAAAAGTTTTTTTTTAATTTGTAGTTTATACAAACTACAATCACCTTCTAAAATTATAGAACACTGTTTGCAATTAATTTTTTTGTAAAAAGATTTTTACTATTGATCCAAAAATATAAACAACTACATCCTTAGTATATTCACTCAAAAAATAAACCGAAAGATAATTATGGTAACGAAGATCTTTTGAAACCTGATAATACAAAAAATAAACAATATTATTATGAAAACAAATGCTGAATCCCTCGTCTTATACCTATACTACGCTCATGCTACTATAACCTTACCTGTGAAATTACAGATTATCATTGTTATTCCATGTATTTTCACTCGTTATACATTTTCTCACCATCATAAATGTCTTAAAAGCACCTTAATATACAAAAATCAATTTTAAAGTTTTCAACTTACTTGACTATCTGCTTCATCTTTGTTGCGTCGCTAACTAACGAAAATAGAATTTTGTAAGAGCAATCCGCCATTAGTTCGTCACTTATATTATCATTTTCATCTGTAGATTCTACTTTAGGTTTCTTCAGTTTTTTTGGCGTGGCTACCGGTGAGGCACTTCTCTTTACCCTTTCGTAAGATTCTTGAGAAATATTTATAGGTGCTTTCCAAGCCACTAAATAAAAAAATAAATAGGATACATGAAAAATGTTTAAAAACATTAAAAAGTGTATCGAAAGCTAGGAAAAGTTGTTCGGAAGCACGGAAATGCCATAATTTCATATAAGTTCTTGTATTAAATCTACTCGTCTATTCCTCCTTTTTCAACTAGTGCACATCAATTAGTTCTCTGTAATTCTTCATATTATCACCGACAAACTTTACCCTGGTCCTGTGGGAGCTCTGGCAACTTGTAGGAAAACTATGTGGGTCACTGGGATGTTGGTTTATTTATATCATAACTATATACTATATACTATAAATTAAATCGTTTCTTACCCATTAGATTAGGCACCAATTTGGGATCAAAACTGAAATTCGGCGGGTTGGGAAACTGTTGATAAACCTGATGTTCTAATTGATTTAACGCCGTAAAATGCCCCAGCATTATATCCGTCAACCACTGAACATTGACCACTGGAATCTGCCACTTCTTAGCGTAAACACATTTTTTACCATCGGCTTTGGCAGATATCAACAGAGTATTATGTTTAGAAAAGTATGATGTAGCCTAAAAATATTACAACTTACAACCATCAAGTAAAAATATAACGATAATAAAATTTTTTCTTTTTCATTTTGGTCCATATCCCATTTCTTAATTTATGACTTTGCATCACAAATTAGGTTAAACTGAAAGAAAAACATTTAAAAAACATGTTAAGGCTGCCACACTTATTTAATGAGACACTAATAATTTCGTTAGAACTCAATCACGTAGTTGTCCACTTTTAGCGATTAAATTTTAAAATAAAAAGTAGGTTTATGGCAAATAACTGACAATATTTTGAATTTGGCAACGTTGCTTTAAATAGTTTGCTGTCAATTTAAGCTGTTTCATAATTTATTTTATTCGGACACCGCATTGGTTGATAATTTTATTTTGACTATTATTTGAAACAAATTTTGAACTAATATGATTAATTGGTTATTGAGATTTATATAAAAAATGTGGTAAAAGTATAATGTTAGATACTCGAAGAATGAATAAAACTAATTCAGTCTCATATGACATTACCTTTAGATATGACATTGGGTAAAATACTCGATGAACTACAATTGAAACATGGAGCGAGTAGGGAATTCAAAAAATGAATGATTTCGTTTCAGACCGTTTGGATAAAACAAGAGTCGAATATTACATTTTATTGAACGAATGTCGACAAATTTTTACGTAAAATGTGACCTGTATATTCTTTTTCGGAGTTTTTACAGTAAAATAATAATACACCGTATATGCAGGTTATAATTTGTGTGTCTAACATATTCTCTTATATAATTGGTTCACATTATATGATTCTTCCATCATTAATAACGTGTGAATTAAGAAATTGATATTTAAAAGTTCCGCCATTACCAAAATGTGCAGCCTTAATATGTTAATGTTACCTTTGCTCCTGTATAATTAATCATTTGTTTAACTCTAGCCCTGTCGTTCCCTTCGAAGCCACTGATGGAAATTAGATGTTTGGCTGCCGGAGTGGTATCCAAATAAATATTCGGCAGATGTAACGCTGTCCAAGGTGGTAATACTTGTTTTCTTTGCATCACGTCACTCAACCAAATTATCGTAACGCATCTTTTACAATCTCGAAGTGCTTGCATCACAACACCGTGGCGTTGGGTTTCGCAAAGAACGTGAGTTACTCTGCTGCAGTATTGTTTTTCCACTTCACCTTTATTATAAATAAGGATATAATAAATGTTGCGTTTGCTATTATAATATATTATGCGGATTACGTTAATTACTATTCATTTGAATTGACTATTTAAACTGATTTTTAGAGTACGTTTATTTTGTTTGTCATAATTTCAATGGACTATGCCAGTACGCGACAGGTCGGCCATAGTGTTCTGAAGGGCAAACGATCAGTTGGAGTTGAACCTTTGTAAAACAATGTCAATTTAAATAATAAAAACTTTACAAATAAAACATGGCGCAGTCAGTAAACTGTCTCTGAATAGAATTAATAATGTCAAAAGACGAAAAAAGTAATCAACAATGTGATTCCAGCGAAACACAAGAGCAGCAAATTTAGATCAATCAAATAGTCACCTCGCTTGGTTAAAACAACCGTATATGGAAAAAAAATACCTTATCTCTTGCTCCCCGCATTTCACGATAAACAATACTACAAAACGATGACATTTTAGATATTTTAAAGAACTTATTACTAATTAAAGTCTAGTTATCAGCCGTTGTTTACCAGTAAACAATGAAAACTAAATAGAATATGACAAGTTCCCTCCAGAACAATATGACCGACCTGTCAGTGACGTCATTATGGAATGGTCTATAGTTTAATATGAAATAACAGTAGGTCAGAAACATTTCATGGAATCGACAAGTTAGAGGAGTTCTTCTCAATAGATCTGAAAAAGTAACACACTTATTGATGCGTATTGTGCTCGACAACCTCTAACCACTAATTATAACATAATACCCCGTATAACAGTACTCCATCATAACTTTGATCTCACACTAAGTGATGGAACACACTGTAACATTGCAACTGATTTTAAAATATGAAACATAACGCTGTCTACAATTTTCATTAACTTTTTTGGTATCTTTCATGGTAACAGATCTACTGAGCTTTATCACTCTAATTAATCACCCTGTATAAAGTTTAGTTTTAAAATTTATTCACTCACCTCCATGTTTTGCAATTTTTTCCTGCCAGCCTGGTATTTTTTCTTCCAGGAAATCTTCCAGCTCAACGACAACAAATACGCAACCCAACAGGAATAAATCAGGAGGCACTGGAACCAGCAAAAAAATATTTGTATTAAAAGTCCGGGATATTTCTTTGAATATGCGAATTAGCCAAAAGTTTCACGATGTTAGATAATAGTTATTTGTTCAACTAGGCAGAGAAATAGCAGATTTACTTCCGTGACTAGCATTTCAGCTAGCCATGGCAGTAATTTGATTCTCTGTCGTGTGAAACATATAATTTTTTCTCCGATTGTGTGTACGGTGTTGTTATAAAAATCAAATTAAAATGGAAACTCTGGATATCTATATGCTCATATTTTTAAAAATTGTACACTTATTAATGTCTGTGTCATTGCGAGAAACAATTTGGTAAGTATTCCTGAGAAATGTAAAAAAAACACATGTGTGGGAAAAAACACGCAATAAATAAATTTATTTCTGAAAAAACTCCCAATAAAACAGGAAACAGAAATAGATGCAATGAAATAATATGCAAAGTCTAAGCTTCATCACTGACAAAATCATCTTCATCATTGTGGGAGTCAGATACATTCAGATTACGTTGTAGATTGCATTTAACGGTAAAAGCGGCATTCCAGTCCAGATGGTTAGACCATGTGGGTAGGATGGATGATGAAAGGTGTGTGAAGATTATTCTTGGTGGTGAAGGAGGTAAGAAAAAAAGGGGACGACCTAGGAAGAAATGGATGGATGCTTTTAAAAAAGACTTGAAACAGATAGGTATAGAGGACTAGAATAGGATTGCAGGAGATTGAATAAAATGGAGAAATATTACAAAAGCAGTAGGAGTTATGCCTAAAACATTGTCTTTATTGCTTCAAGTTGATACAAATCAATATAGCAAGAAATCCGGTACAGTGTCATTAAATAAATACATGCAGTAACGTTACAATAAAAATAAACAACAAAAGAAAAAAATACAAACAACTAGCTATACGTTTATAATAAATTAACGAAATTTGAATACACTAATGAAATAATTTGAAATTTGTTTAATATCCACCCAAGAACCAGTACTCAATAAGGCATTAAAATCATCAAAATTCTGCAGATTTTTAATAATTTGTACTCTAAACACAATATGTTAAAGTGTCTCATGTTGACAAGAGTTGCACATAGTACAGATGTCTTCTTTATTAATCGTATAAATACTTCCCTTGTAGTTTAACCTAACACAAGGCTTCAAACATAAGTGAATCTGACAAAATATCTGAACTAATTTGATCGGCAGATTGCTAGTTAAATAATTTGCAGGACTTGAAGTGACTGTTATATGTTTGTAGATTACACAGTAATTACAATCGGTTAGGCGTTGCAAGTCAGAGTTAAACAATTTGCTTTCAAATTTTAAAATAATTGCATCACAGTGGCTGTTAAGTAATCCAACAGAGGTTAAACCGAGCTGTACAAAAATCAGTTTCATTTGTAGAGCCCAATTATAGCAAGGGTTGTCAAAGTCCTGTAACTATAAGTTTGAGAAAGGCAATTTTTGGTAACCTAGTGTTTGCGAAGGATAAAAATTTTAATAACCAATTGGGACACAATTTAAACACTGTATAATCAAGCTTAACAACGCCCGCCTCAAGACGTACTAAATAATCAGGAGTGTTTAGCGGTGATAAGAGAAATCTTTTGAAGAAACCAACTAGTTTTTACCGGAGGCCCCAGACAGTTTACATGTATATTACTTACATTTGAGATTTGGATTATGCCCATAAAATGGACCAGGTCTGTGCTGTAGTGGCGTAAGCGTTGGTTTCGGACAATTATACTGCAACTTAGGTGGCTCAGTCGTAGGTGTAGATGGTAGCAGTTGAGCACCAGGAGGTTTTATTATTTCCCCATTTGGACCACTGATCGTTCTCCGTTGTAACGCTATGATTTCTTGAGGTTTTGAATTAATAGCTGCATTATGTTGGGCCGTCATTAATCTAACATTAAACACAAATAAATATCAATTCTTATATTATGCATAACCGTTTAGCTAAAATTCCTTAATCACGTACGAGCTCATTTTTCATTACACATTGGAAAGCGAAAATAAGGTTTGGATTATTTAATGTGGCTAACAATTAGACAAGAAAAGTTGTAAGCTATTAAAAACGCGATACTGAAGGTGTTAAAGATTTGTTTTAGTTTAGTGCGATCAGCTTTGGAATATGGTTCTCTTTTTGGTTCTCATTCATTTAATATTGATACCGAAAGAATTGAGAAGGTACAAAACGAATTTTTTTTACACAAAATGGGTTTTACTAGGCACGATGACATACTTTTGATATTTCAAATGGAAGTATTCAAATTCCATAGTTGTAAGCACGTCCATTGGGGTGACATACTATCAGTTCCGTTAAACCTAATTCCCGAAGGAACTTTAGGATATCTGCAGGCTTTAGTTTATCACAAGAATTTCAAAGTCGGCTAGTGAACATGGTGGTAGTTTAGATTTATTAAGGATATCTACACTGCACTTTCTATATAAAAATATGTTGTTAAACGGAAATTATTATATTATCAGAAAAAAGCGAAAAAAATAAAGTAACAAAGAACACAGTTACAATCTCCTGTTTAATATAATACAAAATATTTACCTTAAAGTACCTGCTGCAGAAGGTTCCTGTATAGTATCAGTTCTCTGAACACCAACTGAGGATCCACCACTTTGCAATTTTATACTTAGCATATTGGCAAGGGCTGTTTTAGTTTTAGCGTTGACTACTAGAGGGCTTTGGATGCTGCCTTCCTGTACATGAGGCAAATTTGTTGTTGAATCTGCAAGAGGAGGTTGGCCAATGGGACGTACGACTGCAGGTTGTTGAATTGTCCCTGTAGAACAATAGAAAATGATGTTGAAATACTTGCACAGTCGGAGTCATATTTCAATATTATTTCAAAGAATGCAATATTTTGAAGTTCTACATGAAAAATTTTATTCTACTTTACATAATAACTGTTACTAAAGTGGATATTTCTTGTTTAATCAATTCGTAAAAGGCCGACCTTTGGAATATTAGTTATAATGATTATTTCTATTGAGTTGACAGAAGTTTTGATTTGATTCATATGAATATTGTTGCTGATGTAACAGTCATGCGATGGTAAAGCTCCACAGTTTCTACTGTACATTAGGTTTGTTCATAGAGCAATCACAAACGGTTGGAAACTGGAAGACTCACGCCCAATGAATAAAAACCGTTCACAGAGAGACTTTAACCTAAGACAACCTTTTCGATTCAGAGAAAAACATTTGTAATAAATTATTCAGGATACCCTCATAATCACTAAACATAACTCCGTTGCTGTTTCTATTGCAGGTATTTTTGAAAGAAGTGTACAAAGGTTTATTAAAGAACAAAATTAAACAAATACTTGTGCCAGTTCATCTTTTACATCGCCAAATAACAATTCAAGAAAAAGCAAATCCAAAAATCGACTTAGATGATGCAAAGAAAGGTGACCTGCATAGAATAATCTAAAATGCTTTGTCTGTTTACAAACTCGAGATTCTCTTTGAAAAGTAGTAGAAAGTAAGTGCTTTCGATGGAGATAAATAAAAACCAACAAAAAGTTTTTAATGGACTAAAATACTATAAATAAATCAAAATAGCAGCATTTTTATTTTGCCCCAAGAGATAATTGAAATTTAAAAGATAAGTGCAAACAAAAATGACACCGTTGACAGTCAGTATCATGGAACACTCTCGTATTTAACTGTATGTTCTGTGGTTAACTGTCAGCTAATGCAACACTTTGGCCAACAACTAAGATTTAGTCGAAGGTTACAATATTTAGCTGGGCATTGATAAAACTGCGCAAATTAGCAGTTAGGCTGTTAAAAACCGATATTGCTTACCTAAGGGTTTGTTAGACAAGGCATATTGCACAAAAAATATGTTTCCTATTACATAATCATGTTAATTGTAACATACAAACCTTGCTGCTGAGCCAAATGATTTTTTTGTGCTTGTTCCCTTTGCAACTGAAGCTGTTGTAATCTGAACTGTCTCAGCTGGATCTGTTGCTGTTGATTCTGATCTGTAAACTGTCCAGCATTCTGGTTTATAGGACTCAAGCCAGGTGCATGTTGCATATTTTGGGCAAGAGTGGGCTGCGTCAAAGTGCCCGGAGTGATATTTTGTTGTTGTATATTAGGTGGAAGAACGATTCCTTGCTGTTTGGCTTGTTGTTGCAGCCATTGTACCTGTTGTTGAGTTGTTAATCCAGGTGGAACGCTACCTAAAATACACCAATCAAGATTCAAAAAAGGAATAATAAAAAGTGCTAATTTAATTTGAAAATAGGCTGCTTTAAATAAATCATGTTTTGAAACATGAAATGCATTGATTCGGTTAGTCAGTTTGACAATTTATCGTTGTAAGATTTCTTTGGTGATAAGTCAATAGTTTGTTTTGGTATTTGGTTTCATTGCTAAAGGGCAGGTTAACAGATACTGAGGTTCTATCGGTTTTGTTGTGGGTGAAAAAAAAGTGACATTCAAAATATTTGACTAGTGATTTATAAGACAATATTGAATGTGAAGGTGTTTATTTGAAGGAAATATTATTAATCTTGTTCAACTTGAATATAGAAATAAACTTACCTCTTATTAAAATGTGGCTACCGCCCCTCTGTTGGACTTGCTTTAATAGCTGTCTCTGACGCTGTATTTTCGCCACAAAAATGGCTTGTTGTTCGGGTGGCATCTTTTGCAATTCTTGATGAGTTCTGGCGTCTAGCTGAATAAACTGTCTTTGTGGTACTGCATTTCCTTGTTGTGCAGTAGGAGACCATTGTAACCTCGGACCTCCCTGCTGGATTTAATATTAAATGTCATAAACATGTTTCTACCATAACAGGAAAGTGGCTCAGCCAGTCTTAGATTAGGGAAAGGCAAATTTTTATTGCCAGTGTTTATCAGCATGTTGGATAGTGTTCTTGTGTAATCAGTTCTAAAATGGTATAGGAATACTCAATGAACTAGGCGAGAACAACACCTACACCTCACTGTGGGTTCCAGGACACAAATAAAATTAAATAGAAGATTAACTAGCGAAGAGAATGGCTGAAACCATAGAGATACTACAGATAGAGGCAACAAGCCAGCGGAACCCGTCATCACAAAAGAGAGAGATAGGAAGTCGGAGGTTTAGGCTATCTTTCTCTAGTAGCGCGCATGCTATAGACACAGACAAAGACGGAAAAACCTCTGATCGTCTGTCGTTTTATATCTCACCGGAGTTCAGACGGACATTTCCAATTACACAGCGACCTATGGCTTGTTGCCTCTATCTGTAGTATCTCTATGGCTGAAACACCCTTTTGGGGACCGGAACTCTTTTGAGGTATCAGCTCCAATGTAATCTTATAAGAAATAGGCAACGCCGAAAAGAGGAGAATATCTGATCATTGGAAAGTAGGGCTTAGACAATCAAAGATATTTCTGGGTGACTACATCCTGTGGAGATCAAATGAATGCCTAAGTCTGAGTGAAACTGCACTAAGAGATTTAACAGGTTTCTTAACAAGACATTGCTGCTTGAATGGGCACCTGAAAAAACTCAAAATAGTTGGGGAAAAAGAAACCTCCATCCACAGAATTGTGGATTGAACAGTAATTCAGAATCCTAGTGAACATCACCTAGGAGACTACTGGGGACACATACCTAAACTAAAGTCTACGGACATCCTAAAATTCCTCTGGGAAATAGGTCTAAAGGAGCTACTAGTCTCTGAGACTTTCCTCATGAACTAAGTAAAAGCAAGGGGCACAATAGATCTTTTAGGTCTCAGTGAATGTCACCACAGAATACATAATAAATCCCAACATGACCAAATGGTTACATACACAGGTCGAGAGGCCAGGGATAACCTATGGATCAGTAGTCTGGTGGCCCAGGACACTGCAGATTGGAGCGCAGAGGCAGCTAAGTGGTATCCAAAGGCAAGCTTGCTTGAGTATCACAGGGCCATGAGAACAACGCCGACTGCAGCCCTGGAGGTAATACTAAACCTACCGCCACTGCATATCTTCATTCAGGGAAGTCAAGGACACGGCAACGCCTATAAAAAGCTACATGAAGAAATAAAGGCAGATCCAATATTGGGAATGCCAATGGATCAGATTGCCCCACAATATAGCTTCAAAAATGAATACATAGCAGTCATTCCAGAGAGAAAGGACTGGGAGGCAGGGCCTCCTATAACGGCGAATCTCAACTGGTACACTGATGGCTGTAAAACAGACTCTGAAGTAGGAGCCGGAATATATGGGGTACAAGAGAAGATCACGATGTCTATAATCCTAGGGTAACATGCCACTGCCTTCCAGGCAGAGGTAATGGCGGTGAAATGCTGTGCAGAAGAGTTGATGAGACGGGAGGTGGATAACCAAAGAATCGTCATTTACTCCGACAGCCAAGCTGCACTAAAGGCGATAAGCTAATATCGGACAACGTCAAATCTGGTGTGGGAGTGCCGCAAGGTCCTCAACAGACTGGTAGTCATAATAGAGTGACTCTAGCCTGGGTGCAACTGAGGTCATGATAGGACCAGAACCTTCCTGTGGAATTGCAAAAAACCTCACTAAGGAAAGCAACCACCAATGGATAAACAATCAGGCACTGTGCTGGTGGCATAAAACCCCAGGACAAAGGCACGCTAAACTATTCCTTAAAAGCCCTTCGGCGAAACTGTCACGCGACCTACTATGTCGCTATGCCGCTCTCTCATCTGCCTTTTCACCTTTATTTGTGCTCCCTTTTCTTTCTTACCTGATCCATAAGTGTGTCTGATCCATAAGTGTGTTCTTTTGTATTGCGATCAGTTCTAAATAGGTTCATCACAAATTTTTAAATAATATCATAAACACTATAAAAAGGTATAGAAGGTTTGCTGAAAGACGTCTGATTTGGGTATTTATTGTAAATAATTGTCTATCATTTAAAAAATTTGATATTTATAGAAAAACTGTATAGTAGTTTCGAAAGTAGATGCTTCAAAGTGTTTAGTAGTAAAGTTTCATTGAACTATATTAATTTCGAAAAAAGATATAATTGAATGACGTCTAAAAAAAACAAGTAAAATTAAGCATGCAAAAATAACAGATTTTTAAAAAGCATTCGTTTAAAATTCTAAATATTGATGGCATTGCTTTTATAATAATAATGTTTTATGCTCATTTGCAATGCTAAATCCAAAAGGAAATTTCGCTGGGATAAGTATTAATTAAGTAGGAATTATAATTGTTTATTGACTTTTTGGCTCTAGTTTTTTTTATAAATAAACTGATTTTACAGTTAGAAAATCTACTTTTTAAAATTTGAAAGTATTTCTATCTAAAAGTTGAGGTCTTTCTCTACATTTTACATAAGTTTATTTATTTTTACAGAATATTGTAAGCCCAAAATTATTAACTTCTAAGTCAAGCGGTTAATAAATTTGGCTCACGGACCGTTCGCGCGTAAGTTCGAATTTACTACCACTGAAATTAATTTTATCTCGTAAACTTTTTAATTTACAGGAAAACTTTTCAGACAAAATTTTAAGATAAATGCATCATCTACAAAGTTTTTCTGTATATTTATTATTTAAACAATTAGAGCGAAAAAACAAAAACAAACATTTTCACTCGATGATTTTCCGGAAAATTGCATGTCTAACATTGTAAACTTTTTCTCATGTTAAACACTACCCTTTTAAATACTCCATTTTGAATTTTCAAGATTTTGTATTTTTTTGTATTTATATTTTTACTAAAATAAATATAATCACAATTCTGATTGCTTTAGACAATTTTTCCAAATGATTATTCCAGATATTCTTAATGACTGTCATCATACTTATTTATTTTTTCAACTTACCTGTTGAATGACATTGACGGGATGTCTGAGTATTGGCTGACCAGATATTTGAGTGGGTTGTTGGGTCCAAATGTGTTGATTTATTTGTGGCCGTTGAGTGGGATTTTGAGATGTTGATTGATTGATAAGTATTTGTGAGCTAATATTTGGTTGTTGTTGAAATTGTGCCCTAACCACTTGCGGCAAACCAGGATTCACTTGTTGATTTATCTATAATACAACAATATACAGTTGAAAACTGGAATCATATAGGATGTTTCCAATCAATATGGTTAAGTTTGCATCGGAATATAATTTCATTCATTCTAACATTTAGTTTGTGTTATACAATTCTACAATAAAAAAAATTTGATGGGGATTTGGAGGGTATGGAGTCAACGAAAGCATGACTGTTGTTTTGCTTTAAAATTCTAGATGAATATATATTAATATAAGAGATGTTCAGATGAAGGAGTTATAATAATCGCCGAGATTTGACTTTCTATTTACCTTTTCCAGGTGAGGGTTTCAAGGAATTCAAAATGTGGTGCTATAGATTAATGTTAAAAGTACAATGGGTGAATAAGGTAAGGAGTAAAGGAAAATGTATGTGACTGTAATAACTAAAAACTTGACAAATTAAAAGATGATGAAATACAGTAAATAATTTGAAAATGAGGAGTGAATTGATGAATATAACTTTTTAGGGAATTCTAACAAATTTTAATACAGCATTGTTAAAAAATAACAGTTAATGCACTCACACGTTTCGACATTTTTTTGTTAACTTCAAATCATATATTAAAAAAAACTATGTTTTTATTTACTCACATTAATCTCACAATTTACATTTTTAAACAAACTATATTAAATTTCGGAGTAGGTACCACAAGGTTATGTATCAGTATTTTATAAGCAAACTGAATTTAAATGTTTATATTATTCGGTGATATGTTCATTTATTTTGATATAATATTGATGATGCAAATAATGATAAATATTGACCTCACTATATTATCTAACACTAACATTACATTTTATGAACTTATTTTTAGTTATTTAGATCAAATTATAAAGCTTTTTCAATCTCTGTTTAATTGAGGAAAAATTGATAAACTGAAAAATAGTATATTATTAAACAAGCAATTTATGATGGCCATTATTCACGCAGGGCGCAAGTCAACCGAGTGAATAATGGCCATAAATTGCGAGTAGAATACTATACTTTGTCCACGACCCTTGATTTCTTTATTAAATAAGGCGAGTGTAGAACGGAAAGTAATAATTTGGTATTATTGACAATTCTAACGTCAAAATTAATAAATTTCTGGAGTACGTCAAATAATGTGACATAGAGATGGGCGATACTGTGTTAAGTATCGATACACCGTACCGTTATAAATATAGTGTATTCAAAATATAAATATTAGAAAATATCGTTATGAAAACTATCAATACTAAAAATTTTGATATTTTATCTATACGATATATTTCAGAAACAAATTTCCTAAACAAAATACGCAGATTTAATAGTTTATTTCATATTCTACCCCCATCTCTAGTCATCTATGTACCGAAATGTTGTGAGTGTTGAGTTGTCGGTGGCATGTTATTTGAATGCAAAAGCGTCAATTATGAACCATTTTTCACTCTAGTAGATATATGAGTACCATATACCTTTTATTTGGAGGTAAAATATTGACTTATTATTAGGTGGTCATGGATAAACAATATATTCCATGACTATAATACGAATTACTTTTCTGAAAAGCTGTATTAATAATTAAAATGATTAAATATTTAACTTTAATTGATGGTTCCACATTTGCGCAACAAAAAACAATAGAAAAACAACATTTTTGAAGTAGTAGCTAATGAAGTTAACTAGGAATAACTTTAGATATAAAGCTTCTGTTGAACAAGCATGTTAAGTCAACAAGAGGAAATAGCTGGGGTTGCAAACCTAGTACACTGTGCCAGGTATACACTATGACAGGATGTAAAATACGCAAATTACAGCTGGCCCTGGGTAAAACCTGGAAATTGATTTGCCTATGCATCACAGCAACTATGAGAACATGTCCAATAGCTGCCATGTAGATGATACTACATCTTACACCTATTCACCTAGTGATAGAGGGAGTATCTAAAAGAATACAGATCAGAATAGTCAGAGAAGGAATATGGAGGATTAACCTGCCTATCGCAGCCACCCAGGGCCGGATTCTTGTCTGAGGGAGTAGAGATTCCCTAGAGAACAGATATTTTGTCTTTGCCATGGCAATGACAAGGTAAACAAGAAAGTTGAATTACACCAAGTTATACTTGAGGAATAAAGTTTCACTTATGAAAGTATTATTTAGAAGAAGAAACAGTGCAGTTGGCCCTGAGTCCAATATCAGTAAGTTCGTGTTTTACACCCCATTAGGCCAAGCAATAGGTAAATATTATTGACCAAAATCCTAGTAGAAAATGGATGACGCCATCATATAAAAGACATTATGTAGTATCATTTTGATATGTTTTGGACACGCAAATGTTGTTCAGTAATTTGTTATAAACATTTTAAACGAAAAAAACCTCCTCTTTTTAGTTTTTTTCATATAGCGTAAAACGTACTGAAGCAATCTCAATGGTATGCATAGATAAATTGTAGATAATTAAAATACGAACAAAATCAGGGGTCGAGCGAGTCAATCGGATAATTAGGACGCGAGAAAATCAGGAAAAACCGGAAAATTAACCTTTTTTTTTGAAAATTCATATCTTCGTCATTTTTCAATTGCAAGAGCTGAAACTGCTACATATCTGAGCCTCAAATCAGTCTTATGCAAAGTAATTTTCCCCAATACATTTTAAAGAAGCAACTAATGAAGTGAATGATGTTTTGGAATGCCCTTCGATCTCTTAACTTTTAAATAACAATCTACAATATTTCCATTTATAATCAACTTACCTGATTCAACTGTTGCTGTTGTAAATTCTGCTGTACATTCCCTTGCTGTTGAACTTGCATCTGTTGTTGACCAAGTTGCTGTTGTTGAAGAGTTTGTCTATTCAACTGTTGCTGCTGAATTTGATGATTCAAACCTTGATTCAACTGCTGATTTAAAGTTCCCAACTCTTGATCCAGTGTCGATTGGCTCAATGTATTGGCTTGACCAATTTGTTGCTGACCAACTTGGTTTAATTGCTGTTGAGTCAATTGATTTTGCTGAGTTATTTGTTGTTGATTCAATGAATTCTGTTGAGAAATTTGCGCCTGTTGGCCTATTTGATTGGTCTGATTTATTTGTTGAGTTAGTTGATTCTGTTGACCTAATCGGTTTTGTTGCTGGGTAATCTGATTCAATTGGTTTTGTTGCGATATTCTTTGTTCCAATTGTTCTTGTGAGTTAAGTTGTTGCACTAACTGATTCTGTTGAGATTGAGCACCAAGTTGTTGACCAAGAGGACTATGCTGGGTTAGTTGCTGATTCAATTGTTGCTGGTTCAACTGTTGTCCCAAGTTGTGGGTGCTTAATTGTTGATTTAAATTCTGTATGCCCAAACTTTGCTGCTGATTTAAATTCTGTTGATTAACAGATTGCTGGTTTAAATCCTGGTTTTGGTTAAAAGAGGTGGTAACAAATTGCTGTTGGCTTGTCACTGCTTGATGTTGGTTCAGCAAAAATTGTTTTTGTTGTAGTATTTGCTGCTGATTCTGAGATATTATGTTTACATTTTGTTGAACAAAACCTTGTGCTTGGCTCATTTGAATCTGTTGTGGACTTTGATGTTGAATAATTTGATTCTGTTGTTGAGGTTGTAAAACTTGATTCTGCATTATCTGTTGAGTTTGAACTTGTTGATTCTGGTTAACAGCAATCTGTTGCAGATTTGATGTAAGTTGAAGCTGTTGAGGGTTTTGATTCATCTGAATTTGTTGATTTGAATTCAACTGAATTTGTTGTTGAATCTGACCCAACTGAATTTGGTTTTGAGTCAATTGGATCTGTTGCTGATTCTGGTTAACTTGAATTTGTTGTTGATTTTGATTCAGTTGAGCATGTGGCTGATTTTGATTCAATTGAATCTGTTGCTGGTTTTGGTTTACCTGAATCTGTTGTTGATTTTGATTCAACTGAATCTGTTGCTGATTTTGACTCAATGGAATTTGCTGTTGATTCTGATTTAATTGAATCTGTTGTTGATTCTGATTCAAGTGTATTTGTTGTTGATTCTGGTTCAACTGAATCTGTTGTTGATTTTGATTTAGCTGAACATGTTGATTTTGATTCAACTGAATTTGCTGTTGATTCTGATTTAATTGAATTTGTTGCTGATTCTGATTCAACTGAATTTGCTGTTGATTCTGATTCAACTGAATTTGCTGTTGATTCTGATTTAATTGAATTTGTTGCTGATTTTGATTCAATTGAATTTGCTGTGGATTTTGGTTTAGTTGAATTTGTTGATTCTGATTTATTTGCAGTTGCTGGTTTTGATTTAGTTGAAGTTGCTGTAAATTTTGATTAAGCAGTTGTTGATTTTGAGATAACTGCATTTGCTTATTTTGTTTTAGCTGTAACTGTTGCTGTTGCAATTGAATGAGTTGTTGTTGAGTAAGCTGGTTCAAGTGTTGAGAAGTTGTAATTTGCGGTTGGGTTTGAATAATCTGTTGCTGACTTGTACTTATATGTTGTTGTTGCAAAAGTTGGTTTTGGTTTAATTGATTTTGCAGTAATTGTCTCTGAGCAAGTTGTCTTTGAGCTAATTGTTGTTGTAACAACTGTTGTGGAATGGGAACTTGAGAAGTAGTGCCCCTCTGAATGACATTACCTTGAATAAAATAGTGGTATTTATTAGAATGGTTTATAAAATAGAAACGCCCTAATAACTATTCAGGGAGAATCACGACCAATGGGACAGAGATTTATATCAAAATGGTGAGAGCCTTAACATTTTTGTCACACTTTTATTGAATCAATTATCCAATGAGGATGTCTTATATCTAATTACAGAGTGTTCTGAGTTATGTCGACTTTCCTTAAAATGTAAAACTTGTTTCTATGGGTCACAATAGATGAGCACATGAACTGGATGGAACATGTACAGCTGCTCTGTGGTAGATTAAGTAGAAATTGTTATTCTTTAAAGGAATTTAAAAAAGTTGTTAGCAAAAATACATTGATAACAGCATATTATGGGAATTTATATTCATCGTTGACATATGGAATTGTTTTTTGGGGTGGTTCACACAGTCAAACTGTTTGTATTACAGAAAAGGGCAGTTAGAATTTTGGCTGGCTTGAAACTACGTGAAAGCTGTAGGGGATATTTTAAATCTTTAAATTTATTAACAGTACCTGGTATATACATATATGAGTGTCTTTGTTATGTGTATAGAAATAGGAAATATTTTTCAGATTATAAATTACACATGAGTATCATACGAGACAGAAACATATTTTCTGATACCCTATCCATAAAACAACATTACTTGAAAAAGGTTGCTTATATAGAAGTTTGTTATCGTTTAACCTACTACCTAAAGAACTACGGGATATTACTTCCATACATAAATTTAAAAAGACTATAAAGAAGTGTCTCATATCTGTGGAACCACATAGTATAGACGATATAAATAGCAATACATTTTTGAATTTTTGATTCAATGTTCCACAAGTGAGAACGTTTAACATTGTAGATTTTAACTGTTTTTATCGGTCTTTTAAAAATTTTTTTAATATATCTTATATTACATTTTTACAGAGAACTTTTGACATGTACCATACAATGTATATTTTTTTTCTAAAAATGTATCTTGTCACTAGTACGAAATAAATATCTATCTATCTATCTTAATAATTAGGCTTTGGTTGACTGTCAGAATTTTTGAGCAATTCATGACGAATCATACCATACCACTTAAACCACCTGAAATTCATGGTATATAGGTTTTGGAATGGTTTTCTAGCGGTCCAAACTTGAATGTAATAAAATTATTGCATAGGAGGAGAAATCGGGAACTGGCTAGATGGGGGACACCAACTCAAATGGAGGTCGACACAAGGGCATCTCCATACAAAGAGTTTACTGAACAAGGTAGATGAGGAACTCTCAACCAGACTATTGAAACGGAGTGTTTGAAAACACAAGTTTCTCACTGAAAAATT